>OX465595.1:165478269-166728269 GCA_950022295.1 Bromus sterilis | reverse complement strand
TCACTTGTCTTCAACTGCCGTGAGGTATAATCCACAATATTCCTTCCTTGCATCAAAACTCCGCCCAGACCTTGCAAAGAGGCATCACAAAATACCTGAAAAGGTTGTGACTCATCTGGCGGCGTGAGAATTGGAGCTGTGGTCAACTTCTCTTTCAACTCCTCGAAGGCTGACTAGCAAGCTGGTGACCAAGTGTACCTCTTTTCCTTGCACAACAATTCCGTCATTGGCTTGGCTATTTTGGAGAAATTCTGCACAAACCTCCTGCAATAACTGGCGAGGCCGAGAAAACTCCTTAGCTGCTTCACATTCTTCGGTGGAGCCCACTCTTGAATAGTGCGGACTCGCTCTGGATCAACCGCAATTCCCTCAGCGGAGATGACATGGCCCAGAAAATTGACCTTGTCCAGCCAAAACTCACACTTGGAGAACTTGGCGTAATACCGGTGCTCTCTTAACTTCTGCAGCTCCAAGCGCAAATGTTCCTCTTGCTCAGCCTCTGACTTGGAATAGACAAGAATGTCGTCGAGGTAGAGGATCACAAACACATCAAGCCAATCTTGGAACAAATAGTTCATAGCTCTCATGAATGTCGGAGGGGCATTTGAGAACCCAAAAGTCATGACTGTGAACTCGTACAGCCCATAACGTGTGATGAACGCGGTCTTGGGAATATCCTCTTCACGAACACGGATTTGGTGATACCCCATCCTCAAGTCAAGCTTGGAAAACACCTTAGCCCCATTTAACTGCTCAAACAAATCATTGATGCGGGGTAGAGGGTACTTGTTCTTGATGGTCTTCTTGTTGATACCGCGATAGTCCTGGACCAAGCGGCTTGTCCCATCCTTCTTATGGACAAACAAAGCTGGTGCACCCCAAGGGGAAGTGCTCACGCGGATAAAACCGCCTGCCTCCAACTCTGTCAACTGCTTCTTGAGCTCAATCAACTCCTTTGAACACATCTTGTACGGATGCCGAGAAATCGGCTGGGTACCAGGCTCTAGCTCAATAACAAACTCAATAGCTCGAACTGGGGGAATTCCTGGCAACTCCTCCGGAAAGACGTCTGGGAACTCACAGACAACTCTGACCTCTTCGAGCAAAGGCGCAACTCCTGCGTTCAACGCGTACAACTGTGCTGGTCCTGTCATAGAGCCACAAGTGTACAAGACCTCTGCGCCTGAATCATGTGTCAACTTGACTGACCTGGTCGGACAATCAATATTGGCCTTGTGCTGCACAAGCCAATCCATGCCCAAAATGACATCAATGTCTGAACGGGGAAGCAAAATCAAAGAAGCGGAGAAAAGGAGACCCTGAATCTGGATCTGCACATCAGGAATTCTGACAGCTGAACTGAACTTGGAGCCCGGGGTAGAGATGGCCAAAGGAGACAGCAACACCTCTGCTTGGAAATCAAACTGCTGAGCGAAAGGCTTGCAAATGAAGGAATGAGACGCTCCGGAATCGAACAAAACTGTCGCGGGAACTGAACACACAAGCAACCTACCAAGAACAATCTCTGAAGACTGCTGCGCATCTGAGAGCATCACGTTGTTCACCCGGAGTGCACGTGGTTGTGCCTTCACCATCGCGGTGCTCGGAGTAGAGCGAGGTGGAGGCGGTGGGAGCCGAGCAAAGCGCGGATCGGTGCAGTTGGGAGACGTGTGCCCTGGCTCTCTGCACTTGTAGCAAATCACGCCCGGCCTAGGCTGCTGCTGCGGCTTGGGTGGCCTCGCGTGTGGTGGTGTAGAGCGAGGCCCCTGCTGAACTGGGACAGGAGGGCGGGCAAAAGTGCGGACAACTGCCCCCCTCTGGTGGTACTGCTGCCTCTGCGGTGGTGCCTCTGTAACCCAAGTCTTTGCCTTCTTGTGGATCATCACTGCGGAACTGTGCTCACGCTGGCGCTTCCTGTCTGCATCCCACTCTGCTCTGGCTGACTCCTGGCGGATAGCCTGATCCACGAACTGTGAGAACAGCGTGGGACTGCACTGACTGAGCGGTACTTGATCTCTGTGCTGAGACCTCCACGGAACCTCGCAATCTTCTTAGCCTTTGTGCTGACCTCCTCTGGAGCGTACCTGGCGAGCCTGAGGAAGGCCAGGTTGTACTCCTGAACTGACCTTTCACCCTGTCTCAGAGCCAAGAACTCCTCACTCTTCCTGTCCATGAGGCCACTCGGAATATGCGCTGCTCTGAAGTCTGCGACGAAATCTGCCCACGGGATGACAGCATCGCCCTTGTTGGCCTTGTAGGTGTCGTACCAGCTGGCTACTGCACCCTGAAGCTGGAAGGAGGCAAAGGTGGCGTAGTCGACGGGTCTGACGGTGTTTGCATTGAAGTGCTTCTTGATCTCTGCGATCCAGTCATCCGCCTCCAGCGGGTCTCGAGCCTCGGAGAACCTGGGTGGGTTGATCGCGAGGAACTGCTGCAGTGTGGTGTACTGTGGTCGATCATTCCTTTGGGCAGTCTGGCTCTGCAGCATCTGTAAGATCGCAGTTGTGCCCTGAGCCACTGCGGCCACAGCCTCTCCAAGGATAGGGTTCTCCGGCGGCGGCATGTTCGCTCTTGGCATCCTATATACAGGAACACTTATGAGAACATGGTCGAAACATTGATGTAACCAGAAGATAAAGCAATATTGACAACAAAACTTCCTCACGAGGTATCAGAAAGCCAAAGGCTGAAATTCCACCAAGGTTAACCCGGAAAGTCGAAAGCTAGGTGCTACTGGAATCCCCAAACCGAGATCATCCGAATCCAAGATAATAATCTTCTAGCGAGCACAGAACAATATATATACGAGTGGTTGGAAACTTGAACAATGAGACATCTGCCCTGAGCGGCCCGCCATCACGGTCGTCCATAGGGGAAAAGACACCACATCCATATTACCATAGGATGTCTGCCAATCCTGTATGGACGTTTCACCTGGGGTACGCCGTAAGCGAGGTAGAGCAGTCAACCCCAAGTGGCGGCTCAGTGGTCTCAAAGACGCCAACACATCTCGTCGCTAGCAAAAAATTATAGAGGAATCGGAGCCTCATGTAAACGAGAACCTAGATTTGTTTTGAAAGGGGATAAGTTGCAGAGAGAAAACAACGTTTCACTTCCTCACGGAAAAGGGGTGGGAGGGTGGGGTAAGAAGAAAAAAAATATTTCCTACTCTCCGATTTTTCCTTAGTAACTACAAAATAGTTTCTAGACTCAACTTCGGCTAGTAAGGGATCCTATAGTCAGTCCTGCTCTGATACCAAGTTGTAAAGCCCCCGATGCGGTGCTAACTCGAGTTAGTCGCTTTCGCGTCCCGCTCAAGTTAGTAGCGCATAAAGAGCCACCGACTCACGACACTCTCACTCGTGTCGCTGCCGGATTCTCGATAACAAGTATAAGAACAAAGAACTTTAACTAAGACATAAAATATATAAAGTCCAGAGCATAAATCGCCACTGGATAATTATTACATCATCTCAGAGGTCCGTGGACCCAACAGTACATCATGTGACAAGCGGAAGACAAACACGACTGAGTACGGTCAAAAGCCAAATTGCCCTAGAGAGGGCTGCACATAAAGAGTCCACCCACGGATCGTCGAAGCCCAACTGTAGGATCTACTGAACGAGGTCCATCTCATCGTCATCCTCCGGGGGCACCTCCACGAAGTATCGTCCAGAGCTTGGGTCGAGAAAGTACTCCACTACAGCGGCCGATCAGGCAAAACAGTAAAGCACAAAAGGAAAACAGGGGTGAGATTATATCATTACAGGATAACTGACTTCCTACGGTAAGACAAGATAAAGGTAAAGGTTGCAGCCGCACTAGCATATATGGTGGCTATCGTTCTATTAGAGTAGGGATGAGATCCGAGAAGTACACGTGACAACGAGTCATAAGTCTGCTATCCACCTACTTACGTCAAACATAACACAACCTGGATCTTCTCTTGGTCCCCCTGGACGAAGAAAATCAACCAAGGCACTCACACGGTAGGCAAGTTTTAATTATGATTCAAATTGATGTTATTCTATGAACAAGGAGTAGGTCTCAAGTCGTCCATAACCGCGGACACGGCTTTTCGAAAAGATTTAACCCTATAGGGGTGTACCAACTACCCATCATAGGCTTCGCATGTACGCCCGGTTTCCACTTGGCTAAGTAAGCGCCTAAAACTCCGGCACGTCAGAGTCCCTCTAACTAACAACACACAATTCCGGGTGGCCCCGGGGGAGTCGACATCCAATCCAAAAGCCGGCCAAGCTCTCGGATCGGCCTCTTCCGTATGGCTAAGGTCGGGTTTAGTCACACCTATAAATCAGGGGACTTCCCTAGCTCACCAGTGTGGACCAACCAGAGGAACTATGTCTCCATTGGTCCGGGTTTTTTCGAAAACAGCTGGGGTACAAACCAAGAACACACACGTTTGCAAACAGTAAATCGGCTCGTGCCACCTCTAGAACTGTATGAAGCTAAGTAGGTAAGACAAGGGGACCCCATAGAATCCCACACACGATTAGGCACGCTCGTCAAGAAACACAATACCCGGAACTCGGGACCTAGCTGACTCAAATGGAACAAAACACCTGGCGGGAACAGCCTGGTCTCCCATATTTTGTCAAGTATAAATTAACATCATAAATATAATAAATATCAACCAACTTCTTTAAATAACATGATATCCCAAACCGTAGCATAGGGTAAGCAGCAAGTTTTCCTACTCATACTAAGCAATGGCCGAGCAGCGGTAACTTAGCAATACAATGTTTTGCTGGGATGTGGGGATCATGGCTATTTGGTTTTGAACGAGGCATAAGCAAAGTGGATAGGATCAAACAAACGTTCTAGGCTACAGCTAGGGAGGTAGGCAGAAAGGTATCAAGTAATGGTATAAATCTTCCCCTTTCCTGGGTAATCGGTCGTCGAAGCAGACGCTGCAGGGTCCTCGGGCTCGGTGTCGGAAATCTCCACGTAAGTCTCCTCGGCGGTCTCAGGTGCTAACGTAAGGTACCGGCAAGGAAAAGGGCACACAAGTAAGTAACGGTACAATGCACAGGCAAGGATGGTATGATCAAGTTTAATTTATATGATGTGACCCTATCTAGTCAGATTTATATGAAGGTGGTGACGACACATCAACAACTTCATATGCAATTTGTTTACGTGAAGATGGCTTTGGTCTTAGCCTTATTTTAGGTGTAAGTATCATGTCAACATGGCATGATCAACAAAGAAATTAACAGAAAAAAAATTACAACGTGAAAGTAATCATCGATTCCGGAGACGAAGAAATGTGTCGGTGAAATTGACACCAAGGGAGTATCAAAGGAAGGCCACATGGGAAAATATGGTTGATCATGTGGCAAGATGGGGCCTGGAAAGGATGCATGGGTGTGCCAACTTGTGGGACCCAAACAAGAATTCAAAGTTGATAAGGGGGCAAAATCCAACATGGCAAGGTCACATGTGGGTGCAACTCCCCTCCACATTTGTTCCAAATTTTTATGCAACTCACACATAAAAACAGAGGTGACCATGTTGATCAGTAGATTTTTCTACCCAAAATCTGATATAAAACATGTCTCAATTCGAAAAAGCAAACAAAGTTTGCAAATTCGAAAGAACCGAAGGGCTTTGATGCAATTCGCCAACACCTCAAAATTTAAGGCTCAATCATGCAAAATGGACCTCACCATGATGGTCACTGAATTGAGCTACCCCAAATTGATATAATGCATGGAGCATTTTGAACAGGGGCTCAAACAGGAGTGAAATCGAACTCAAATCAAATGAAAAGAAACAAAAGAATAGGTAAAACAACATATAAAAGAAGAAAGAAAGGGGGAGAGCCCCTCTGGGCTAGCTTCGGCCAGGAACTGGGCCCAGCACCGCGGCCTGCTCCCCCGAACGCCCACGGCAAAGCGAAAAAGAAAAAAAAGAAATTGGGCAGAGCCCAACTCCTACGCTGGAACAAAAAAAATAGGATGGGTTTTTGCTCCAGGGGGAGCTCGAACCCGAGACCTCCTGGAAGCAACCAAGGGCGCCACACCACTGCGCTACGACAAGGGACTCGACATAACATGGGAAAAAGGCGAGCTAAACTATGCTGGGAAAAGAAACTCTGAAGAAACCCCAATCCTAAGAGCTCAGCTTCGGTCTGCAAAAATTAGCAAAAGGGGCGGCTTGCTGGGACTCGATCCCAGGACACACTCGCATGGAGCTCAAGATCACGACCACTGAGATACGCTGCTGCTGCTGATTGAACTCAGGCACACGAATAACTGATTCACGGGAGGCGCGAAACTGAAAACAAGAAGATCAAGGCAGCGCTTTGTCTGACGGAACTGAAACCAGGTTCAGTGCCAGACGCGGATCATAAGGAAACCTGCGCGCGGGAGGCAACATGGCATGGCCCAGGTGCGCTCTAGCTGGGCAAGGGCACGCGCCGGGCACGATTTCGCGTTCTGGGTGCCAAGGTTCCACCTTGCACCACCCCATGGCCTGGCCGGCGACGCGCACGGCTCACGAACCGGACCAACACACAGCAACGGCGACGCTCACTGGGAGTTGGCCGAGGACGACCTCGAACGCGACGAGGAGAACGGCCACCGTAGTCGACGTCGGGGACGGAGACGGGACTCGGCGGAGAAGACGATGGTGCGGGAGTCGGGCGTCTCCTAGCTCCTGGCGGAGAAACAGGGGAGTGCCACCTCTCCCCTTGGCGGCGGCGGCGAAAACGTGGAGGGGGAAGGAACGGCTAGGGTTCGGGAGGAGGCACAGGAGGGGTTAGATATAGGAGGGAGAAGAGGGCGACGTGGCTCCAGGAGGTCCTCTCCTCCACGGCCACGCCATGTGCGTGAGGCAAAAAGGTTAGAGGAGGGGGATGACATGCGGGCCCGGACTAGAGGAAGAAGAGAGGAAAAAGAAAAAAAATAGAAGGGGGCGCTTGGGCTGAAATCGGGCAGGCCCAAGTGGGCTGCCTGCTGGTCTGGCTCCAGAGATAAAAGAGAAAAGAAAAAATGAAGGGTTTTCCATTAAAAATATAGCAGAAAAAATCCCAAGAGTTTTCCAGAGCAGACCATGAGTGAGAAAAACATAACAAAATATGTTTTGGAATCCTTGCAATATTCCCCAATTTATAAAATTGGTGTGAGCATTTTTGGAGCAACAAAAATGTGGGGCCATTTTTTAAATTCAAATCACATCGAACTGTGGCCCAGATTTATAGAGTTGCAAAAAATGGAGCAAGGTTTTTAAAAGGCTTGGGAGGGGCAAGGAATTGGCTATGCCAAGTTTGGGGTCAAGGAGAGCATGCATGCAACAATTAAAAATCTACAAGCACCCTTCTTGAACCATTTTGGATGCAAATTCAAACAAACCAAATGGGCTCCAATCCCAATGCAAATTTAAATCACCACATGAAATGTGAAACTCTAGCACCATGCCAATTTACAAAGTCATCAGAAAAGTTACAATATGATGTTGATTTCTTAATATTGCAAATGGGCTGTTACACCCACCATGTGAGGCCCTCTTTTTTTTCTATTTTATGTTTTTTTCCTTTTTATCTATATTTCTGCTAAGTCCCTGGTAATTTGCTGCTGGTGCATGTTTGCGCCGTAGTTTGCGAGTAAACCGTAGCCCGAATCGCGTTGCGCCCAAAAGGAAAATTGTTTAGTTTTGTATACTTCAATTCATCTTTTGTGAGCATTTTGGTTTGAGGACATCTTGATGTTGTTAATCACTGTTGAAGTGGGCATCAGGCTGTTAACTGCTACTATTTTGTCACAACCCCAAGCTAGGTATGTGCTAGGAATAGCAAGTCCCTTTGCATCATGTGAAAAATTCAAAAAGAACTTCAAAAATGGGGAAAAGAAAAGCCCTGAGAATTAATTCAAATGTCCAGATAAAAATCTTTTTCCAAAAATCATTTGAGTATTTGGAAAATTCCTATAAATGATGCTGATCATTTTAAAAATGGTTTGGGAGCAATCCCATGCTCATGGAATTTTCTAATTTTCAAACAATGCCTTGGAAAATTAAATAAACCCCTATTTGATTTAAAATTCAAATGCTTTGAATTTTAAAGAGTGCCAAATTTTATAAATGGCTAGCTCTAGCTTTTATGAGGCCATATAAAAAATTATGGCATTTATAAAAATACCTAGCTCGCCGTCGGCCACCCCACCGCGCAGCCGTGGCGACCGAGCCCCTCCGCCCTCCCATGATGTCCAGCTTGAAGCCCGACCTCGACTCCGTCTAGCCAAGCGCCTAATTGAAGCTCTCGACCCCAGCAACTGACGCCAGCACCACCGGAATCCACCACGGTCGTCGTTGCCTCCCCGTCAAATTCGCCGTCTCCGGCTCCTCCCCGACCCCGGCGACCATGCCAACGTACTCCTGGTGAGGCCCCGATCATTTCCCCTCCGCTCCTGTGTTTCTCCCCTTCCTCTAGCTGCGGCCGCCATGGGAGCCGAGCTCCGTCGCCGCCGTGGTTGACCAGGCGCTCGCTCCAGTGCACCTAAGCCCCCTCCCTGTTGTCCTTTGTGTTGCTGCACGCTCCAGGAGTCCAACGCACCCATAACCGTGTCCTCCCGTGCACTGCAGCGAGGACCTCGCCGTTGCCGTGCCTCTGCTGCCGCTTCTCTCGACGACGACGAAGCTCCGATGACCCCCTTGGTCCCTTGACTCCACCCAGCGATGCGCACGAGCTCCAGCTACCCGTAGATGGTCTCAGCGGGCAAAACGGTGGCCGGAATCGCCGTCCCGTGCGAGCGCCGCCGCACTGGTGCCACCGGCGGCTAACCGTCGGCTATGCCCATGTGATTAGGGGGCTAATCCCCCTGTTAGTCGACCCTTGGGTCACTGACTGGTGGGCCCTGGCCCCCCTAATAACCTTGTTAGTTTAATCTAACAGGGTTTAACCCCCAGAGAGACAGACAGGTGGGCCCCTGTTGTCAGCCCCCCTGTGACATCAGCATTGCATCATGCTGATGCGATAAACCAATTTCCAGAGAATTAAAATAATCCAGAAAATCATTTAAACTTTGAAAATTCATACTAACTCCAAATTGGAAATATAATATGTCTAAAATTATCAGAAAAATACAAGGATTATGAATATGCAATTTTTTTCATGTTTGACCATTTTAAAATGGGTGAACAGTAGCAAACATGCATATGGATTCTTTACAAATTCAAATTTGGAGTGATTTTGCAAATGACTTTGCAACACCCTTAATTCAAATGGATTCATCCACACATCAGAGACATTACTTCAACTATACCACATCACTTCATGATCAACCTTTTCAAATGAACTTTCATGCATTCAAATGCATTTGAAATTCATCGATAAATCAAATGGAGTTTGAATTTGCATTTCAAATGCAATATACTCCTTTTAAATGGAATGCTCAACACATCAGTACCATGAACATCACCATTACGATCTTATTCGTGTGATTGTGCATTGTACATTATGTTGATCCTATGATTGTCATGTTGCTGATAGAAGTGGAGCCGGAACCCGAGATCACTCCCTTCGTTGAAGACCCCGTGACTGAACCTCGTCAGCAAGGCAAGCAAATCCCCATTTATCATGTCGATAAAATCCAACTTCCCTCTCATGTCTCGCTTATGCATGTTTAGGAGATCATCTTGTATCGATTCTACGGCATAGTTGAATCCATATCCTTTGCATGACCTATCATCTTGTCACAGTAGTAAGAAAACCACAATCCTAGCAGATGTAGGAGTTGGTTCATATCATGTGGCCCCTGCAACTGTTACTGCTTATTCATGCTTAGTGATACAATGAGGTTGCTTTTGATGTGAGTCGGGATGATAGTGAACATGGTGTTGATGAAAGTGAAACTGTGTTGGTGAATCTACCCTAATACAAGGTGAACGATGAGAGGCTATCTAGGAGTACACAGTAGGTTGTCTCGTTGAACACTGCCTTAAGTCCGAGTTCTTGTGTGGTGATCAAAGAAGAGGAGTACAACCACACATTGGTCTCACTGACCCCTCTCATCCTAGTACCTCACCCCGTTCGAACCCCAAGAGTCGCAGTAGTTCGGAGTTCTGGTAGGGCTGTGGCACGGTCTGCGAAGTGGATGCACGGCTTTTCAAGACCGGCTTGGGACCCTGCACACATCGTTTGAGGCTGTACTGGAACCTCGGCCGGACTTCCATACGGATCCCCCTCAGATAGGCGACTCTCTGGACTAGAACGGAGCTGTGGGCGAAGTGTTTGTGGTGGCATCCTCGCTGTCACCTCTTGAACGGTGACATGCAAAAGGCGGTAAATGATGACACGTGTGTGTAGCGGTACACCCCTGCAGGTTAACAAAACTATTCGAATAGTCGCGTCCGCGGTTAAGGACTGCTTGGAAAGCTTAGCTTGATTATTAGACAACTTGAACTAGATACTTCTAAAATACACCAAGATAATTGTGAGTGCTTTGGCGTGCTTTCTCGTGGGGAAGTCGAGGAAGGCACCATAGGGGTGTAATTGGTTGAAGAGATGTAGTGGACTCGTGTACGCTTCTTACCTCAAGTCTGGTACTCGTAGTTCAGGACTAGCCAAGTCAAAGCTGGCACTTTTGCAAGTGAAACCCCACCTTCCTTTACCTTGATACATGTGCATGAGTAGTATAGTTCGTATGTAAGTCTTGCTGAGTACGATTTTGTACTCACGTTTGCTTAATCTATGTTTTAGATGAACCCACCGACCCCGATGGTGACTTCTAACCGAAGCTCGAAGAATGAAGACTCAGACCAAGACCAAGCTAGTGTACTCCCAGTCAGACGATTGGTTCCCTCGTGGAGGGCTTGTTTTTAGATAAGGCTTCTCTAAGCCATTTGTTAAACTTGTCTGTACTCAGACCTACTTTTCTTCCGCTTGTCTGTTGTAATGTTGGATCACATGCTTGTGATCTCTGTGTGCACTCTGTAAGAGTTATTAATAAAGTTGTATACTTTGTAGAGAATTGCAATGATACCTGCTGTTCATACAAGGCATGTGTGTTGTGTGTATGTTTATAACATGCATGTCTTTGTATGGGTTTTCGAGACCTTAGTTGTGATCTGGCTGGCGGTCTTTTATACAGCAAGTGGCCCTTAGATGTGTGTAGCTTAGGGCATCGCGATGCGATTGCTCGAGACTCCGTCTCGTGCACACCTTGATGTATGATCGAGCCCGCCCTAGACCCCGACTAAGTGATCGGGCTGGAGTAAGTCTATGTAAAGGTTATAATACAATCGATAGTATGGTTGAGGCGACTTGTCTATGAGTATGGGAGTTCACCACCCATATCATTTAGACTTGTTTGCGGACGATGAGGACCCATTTCAGTTGATCATCCGGCCTGGATGGGATGCCCGTCACGTTCGATGCTTTCCGAGAACGTTCTGTGCTTGGCCTTGTCTGCTTAGACAAGTGGGTACGGTTCTCGGCTCTCCAGATGATTGTGTTGTAGCGAGGCTTGCATACGCTAACCCCCGGTCCCGACAGACTTGGTATCAGAGCAGGACTGACTGTAGGATTATCAGCCTTGGCCGAAGTCGAGTCTAGCCTTCTATAGTTATATAGTTACTCTGGGTATATAAGGGAACAACGTAAGGCTTCTTTTTTTCTCCTTACCCTCATCGATCTGAGTTCTGAGTCACCCTTATCTTTTCTACGGGATGATAGGACTAGGCTCATCTATGTCTGAATAGAACATCTCGTTGATTGCCTCCTTATAGCCGTAGGATTGTTGTGGTTGTCCAGAGTCTCCGTATTTTGAGTTCCTTGAAGAAGTTCTGTCCAATTTCTTCGAGGTTGTTTCATTTTCCATCCCGGTGTAGCCGTTATGCTGCCGGATTTGTTCCGTGTTTCTTTGAATCATTGCCTTCGCATTATTATCTTTCCACCTAAATCATGTCCTTTTATCCTTGCCTCCATCATACAACCTGTTCTGATTGTTGATTTTTATCACACAGGATGTCAGGTGGAACTCGTAGTGTTGTTCTTCGGAATCGAGACCGTGATCGGAATCGAAATGACGATGAACCTCCACCACCGCCTTCTGCGGCGGAAATCATGATGGAAGCTGAGCGGAATAAACGTGATCAGACACGCCTTCTGGAGCTCATCGAGAAGAATACCGCCCACCATCGTAATGTGGTTGTGAGGATTCAGGACTTCATCTTCCTCAAGCCACCGGTATTCCGATGTTCCTCTGAGCCCCTCGAAGCTGATGATTGGCTCCGTTCCATCGAGCGTAAGCTTGATACAGCACATGTTGCTCCCGATGACCGAGTTATTTTCACGGTATACTTCTTGGAAGGTGCTGCTCTTCAGTGGTGGGAGAACTATGTTGCAATGCAGCCAGATGGTCACGTAGTGACTTGGCAGGAGTTCTGTGTTGCCTTTCGAGGGTACCACCTTCTAGATGAGTTGCTGGAGCGCAAGAAGGAAGAGTTCTGCAATCTGAATCAAGGAGAGATGTCCATTCATGGGTATGTGAGGGAATTCAACCGTCTTGCTCGTTATGCCCAAGATGAGATCACCACCGATGCCAGAAAGCAGGCAAGGTTCCGTAAGGGACTTAGCCCCATCCTCCGTCATGATCTCAACCTCATCGAATTTGCCACCTTTGAGGATTTAGTCAACAGATCCTTTAGAGCTGAGCATGGCAATGAAGTTTTTGAGAAGTCTCGCAAGCATGCTCTTGAGCTTGCCCCTTCTTCCAGTTCACGCCCTCAGAAGCGCATGATCTGGATTCCTAACAGTTTGTTTCCCCAAAACAACCCACCGAGACCATCCCTTGTGCCGCCTCGTCCACCAGCTCCACCAAACAACCCAGCTCCCCGCACTATCTTTGGAGCCTGTTTCAGATGTGGCCAGCCTGGTCACTATTCTCGTGAGTGCCCCGTCAGTCAGAATGCTCCACCCCATGCCAAAGGAAACCCCACTGTTCGTGCCAAACCACCCCCGAAGGTTCCCACCACCAAGCCTTTCACTTCCACAAATCTTGGACGTGTGAACCAAATCTCTGTTGAGGAAACTGATAGTACTTCCGATGTCATTCTTGGTACGCTCCTAGTCAATTTTGTTCCCACTTCTGTCCTTTTTGACCCAGGAGCATCTCACTCATTCATGTCGGAGAGTTATGCACTTCGGCATGATGTATCCTTTGAAGAAATGTTCACCCCTATGATCATTCAAACTCCTGGTTCCAAGTGGCAAACTAATAGAGTAAGCCATGGTAATCAAATTGCAATTGAGGGTTTAGTATTCCTTGCTTCACTCATAGCCCTCAAGTCTTCACACATTGATGTCATCCTTGGTATGGATTGGTTATCAAGGCAGAATGCTTTTCTTGATTGTAAAGCCAAGTCAGTTAGACTTACACACCCTTCAGGCCAGACAATAGATTATTCCTCGCCAAGAACAAGAACCCAGGTGCATTCTTTGAATGTTCTTCCCCTTCCCGACCTTGAAGATGTTCCGGTGGTTCGTGACTTCCCGGATGTCTTTCCTGAAGAACTGTCGGGAATGCCACTCGACAGATGTGTAGATTTCATAGTGGATCTTGCCCCAGGAACCGCACCAATTTCCAGACGTCCATACAAAATGGCCCCACGTGAGTTAGCTGAGCTTAAAACCCAACTGGAAGCTTTGTTGGAAAAAGGCTTCATCCGCCCTAGCTCATCGCCATGGGGTTGCCCCGTTCTGTTCGTAATGAAGAAAGATGGAATAGAAAGGATGTGCGTAGACTATCGCCCGCTAAATTAAGCGACGATAAAGAACAAGTACCCACTGCCCAGGATCAATGATCTTTATGATCAACTTGCAGGATCCTCTGTCTTCTCCAAGATGGATTTGAGATTAGGTTATCATCAAATCAAGATCCGAAACGAGGACATTCCCAAAACGGATTTTACTACTCGTTATGGTCTTTACAAGTACACTGTTATGTCCTTTGGTTTAACCAATGCCCCCGCCACTTTCTCACGCATGATGAATTCGATCTTCATGGAGTACTTAGATAAATTTGTTGTGGTTTATCTCGATGACATTCTCATCTACTCGAAGAACGAAGAAGAACATGCCGAACACCTAAGGCTGGTATTGATGAAACTTAGAGAGCATCGCCTGTATGCTAAATTCTCCAAGTGTGAATTTTGGCTACCAGAAGTGACCTACTTAGGCCACGTGATTTCTGCAAAAGGCATTGCTGTGAATCCCGAGAGAGTTCAGGCCGTCCTTGACTGGACTCCACCTGAATCGGTTAAGCAAGTTAGGAGTTTTCTTGGCCTAGCCAGCTATTGCCGCCGCTTCGTCGAGAACTTTTCTAAAGTTGCAAAGCCTCTAACTGAACTCCTCAAGAAAGATAAGAAATTCCAATGGACTCCCATGTGCGAGGAAAGCTTTCAAGAGCTAAAAAGAAGATTGACTTCTGCACCCGTACTTGCGCCTCCAGACACCAAAAAGGATTTCGAGATCTATTGTGACGCATCACGCCAAGGGTTATGATGCATACTTCTGCAAGATCGACATGTGGTAGCTTATGCTTCACGCCAATTGCGGCCACATGAAGAGAACTATCCTACCCATGACCTTGAACTCGCTGCCGTAGTTCATGCCCTAAAAACTTGGCGACATTACCTCCTTGGTAATCGTTGTGAGATCTATTCCGACCACCAAAGCCTCAAATACATTTTCACCCAGCCAGATCTTAATCTCAGGCAAAGACGCTGGATTGAGTTGATAAAAGATTATGACGTAGGAATTTCTTACACCCCAGGCAAAGCCAATGTCATAGCTGATGCACTAAGTCGTAAGTCGTATTGTAACAACCTCATGTTACAACAGTATCAACCACTTCTTCATGAGGAATTTCGAAAGCTTAATCTCGAGATTGTTCCTCGTGGATCTCTTTTCAACTTGGTGGCGAAACCAACCCTTGAGGATCAAATCGTAGTTGCCCAAAGGCGTGCACGAGGTGTACGCCGGATCAAGGAGAACATTGCTAGCGGAGTTGCTAAATGTTTCTCCACAGATAGTAAAGGAACGGTATTCTTTGGAAATCGTTTGGTAGTACCTAAGAATAGGGAACTAAGGCAAATCATCCTCAAAGAAGCCCATGACACACCCCTCTCTATTCATCCCGGTAGCACAAAAATGTACCGAGATCTACGCCAGAGATTTTGGTGGACTAGGATGAAGAGAGAAATTGCTAGATTTGTTGCCGAATGTGATGTTTGTCGTCGCATTAAGGCAGAACACCAAAGACCTGCTGGTACACTTCAACCTTTACCTATTCCAGAGTGGAAATGGGACAAAGTCGGTATGTACTTCATCACCGGCTTTCCAAAAACCCAGAAAGGAAATGATGCCATCTTCGTTGTCATAGATAGGCTTTCCAAAGTTGCTCACTTCCTTCCAGTTCGCGAGTCTATAACTGCTAGTCAGTTAGCAGACTTGTACGTCTCTAGAATTGTGTCTCTTCACGGTGTTCCTTTGGAAATCAATTCTGATCGTGGTAGCCTTCTCACCTCTAGATTCTGGGGAAGCTTTCAGAGTGCTATGGGAACTCATCTCTCCTTTAGTACAGCTTTTCATCCTCAGTCTAGCGGTCAAGTCGAAAGGGTTAATCAAATCTTGGAAGACATTCTCAGAGCTTGTGTTATCTCATTCGGAAAGAATTGGGAGAAATCTCTGCCATTCGCCGAATTTGCATATAACAATAGTTTTCAATCTAGTCTGAACACGGCTCCTTTTGAACTCCTATATGGACGACGATGTCGAACACCCCTAAACTGGGCAGAAACCGGTGAAAGACAATTCTTTGGACCGGACATGATCAAGGAAGCAGAAGAGCAAGTTTGCATTGTTCGTGATCAATTGAAAGCAGCACAGTCTCGTCAGAAAAGCTACTATGATCGTCATCATAGGCAATAAAGCTACAATCTGGATGAGAAGGCTTACCTTCGGGTTACTCCTCTGAAGGGAACCCAAAGATTCGGTATCAAAGGCAAGTTGGCCCCACGTTACATCGGACTTTTCCGCATTCTTTCTAAACATGGAGAAGTTGCCTACCAACTCGAACTACCCCCGCACCTTTCCCGAGTACATGATGTATTCCATGTGTCACAACTCAGGCGTTGCTTCAAGAACCCCATCCGCGAAGTCGACCATGAAACGCTTGATCTCCAAGATGACCTTTCTTATCGAGAATACCCTGTTCGTATTCTTGATTCAGCAGAGCGTGTCACTCGCCAAAAGAAGATCAAGTTTCTGAAAGTTCAGTGGTCTCATCACTCAGAGAAAGAAGCCACGTGGGAAAGAGAAGACCGTCTCAGTGCCGAGTACCCCTCCTTCCTCCCGTAGACTTCTGAATCTCGGGATGAGATTCTTTTGAGTGGGGGCAAGTTGTCAGAACCCCAAGCTAGGTATGTGATAGGAATAGCAAGGCCCTTTGCATCATGTGAAAAATTCAAAAAGAACTTCAAAAATGGGGAAAAGAAAAGCCCTGAGAATTAATTCAAATGGCCTGATAAAAATCTTTTTCCAAAAATCATTTGAGTATTTGGAAAATTCCTATAAATGATGCTGATCATTTTAAAAATGGTTTGGGAGCAATCCCATGCTGATGGAATTTTCTAATTTTCAAACAATGCCTTGGAAAATTAAATAAACCCCTATTTGATTTAAAATTCAAATGTTTTGAATTTTAAAGAGTGCCAAATTTTATAAATGGCTAGCTCTAGCTTTTATGAGGCCATATAAAAAATTATGGCATTTATAAAAATACCTAGCTATTTTAATTGGCTAGGTCAACCTGTTTACAGAAGAAATAAAAAGAAAAAGGAAAAACAGAGAAGGGTAGGCTTACCTTGCGCCCAGGGGCGAAGGCCCAGCCGGCCCAGCACACCTGGGGCTTCCTGTCGTCTTCCTCCGGGCACGAGCACACAGCTGCGTGCCCGGCATGCCGCCCTTGTCGCCGTGGCCTCCCCGCAGCCCTCCCTTGCTCCTTCTCCACGCCACGGAGGCCGCCTCGAAGCCCCCTTTCATTTTCCCCCTCCTCTGGATCATCTCCCCCCTCTCCCCTCACCGTTCCCGTGCGGCCCGAAGCTCGCCGTCGGCCACCCCACCGCGCAGCCGTGGCGACCGAGCCCCTCCGCCCTCTCCATGATGTCCAGCTTGAAGCCCGACCTCGACTCCGTCTAGCCAAGCGCCTAATTGAAGCGCTCGACCCCAGCAACTGACACCGGCACCACCGGAATCCACCACGGTCGTCGTTGCCTCCCCATCAAATTCGCCGTCTCCGGCTCCTCTCCGACCCCGGCGACCATGCCAACGTACTCCTGGTGAGGCCCCGATCATTTCCCCTCCGCTCCTGTGTTTCTCCCCTTCCTCTAGCTGCGGCCGCCATGGGAGCCGAGCTCCGTCGCCGCCGTGGTTGACCAGGCGCTCGCTCCCGTGCACATAAGCCCCCTCCTTGTTGTCCTTTGTGTTGCTGCACGCTCCAGGAGTCCAACGCACCCATAACTGTGTCCTCCCCTGCACTGCAGCGAGGACCTCGCCGTTGCCGTGCCTCTGCTGCCGCTTTTCTCGACGACGGCGAAGCTCCGATGACCCCCTTGGTCCCTTGAATCCACCCAGCGACGCGCACAAGCTCCAGCTACCCATAGATGGTCTCAGCGGGAAAAACGGTGGCCGGAATCGTCGTCCCGTGCGAGCGACGCCGCACTGGTGCCACCGGCGGCTAACCGCCAGCAAGGCCCACGTGATTAGGGGGCTAATCCCCTTGTTAGTCGACCCTTGGGTCACTGACTGGTGGGCCCTGGCCCCCCCTAATAACCTTGTTAGTTTAATCTAACAGGGATTAACCCCCACAGAGACAGACAGGTGGGCCCCTGTTGTCAGCCCCCCTGTGACATCAGCATTGCATCATGCTGATGCAATAAACCAATTTCCAGAGAATTAAAATAATCCAGAAAATCATTTAAACTTTGAAAATTCATAGAAAATTCATACTAACTCCAAATTGGACATATAATATGTCTAAAATTATCAGAAAAATACAAGGATTATGAATATGCAATTTGTTTTCATGTTTGACCATTTTAAAATGGGTGAACAGTAGCAAACATGCATATGGATCCTTTTCAAATTCAAATTTGGAGTGATTTTGCAAATGACTTTGCAACACCCTTAATTCAAATGGATTCATCCACACATCAGAGACATTACTTCATCTATACCACATCACTTCATGATCAACCTTTTCAAATGAACTTTCATGCATTCAAATGCATTTGAAATTCATCGATAAATCAAATGGAGTTTGAATTTTCATTTCAGATGCAATATACTCCTTTTAAATGGAATGCTCAACACATCAGTACCATGAACATCACCATTACAATCTTATTCATGTGATTGTGCATTGTACATTATGTTGATCCTATGATTGTCATGTTGCTGATAGAAGTGGAGCCGGAACCCGAGATCACCCCCTTCGTTGAAGACCCCGTGACTGAACCTCGTCCGCAAGGCAAGCAAACCCCCATTGATCATGTCGATAAAATCCCACTTCCCTCTCATGTCTCGCTTATGCATGTTTAGGAGATCATCTTGTATCGATTCTACCGCATAGTTGAACCCATATCCTTTGCATGACCTATCATCTTGTCACAATAGTAAGCAAACCACAATCCTGGCAGATGTAGGAGTTGGTTGATATCATGTGGCCCCTGCAACTGTTACTGATTATTGCATGCTTAGTGATACAATGAGGTTGCTTTTGATGTGAGTCGGGATGATAGTGAACATGGTGTTGATGAAAGTGAAACTGTGTTGGTGAATCTACCCTAATACAAGGTGAACGATGAGAGGTTGTGTAGGAGTACACAGTGGGTTGTCTCGTTGAACACCGCCTTAAGTCCGAGTTCTTGTGTGGTGATCCAAGAAGAAGAGTACAACCACACATTGGGCTCACTGACCCCTCTCATCCTAGTACCTCACCCCGTTCGAACCCCAAGAGTCGCAGTAGTTCGGAGTTCTGGTAGGGCTGTGGCACGGTCTGCGAAGTGGATGAACGGCTTTTCAAGACCGGCTTGGGACCCTTCACACATCGTTTGAGGCTGTACTGGAACCTCGACCGGACTTCCATACGGATCCCCCTCAGATAGGCGACTCTCTGGACTAGAACGGAGCTGTGGGCGAAGTGTTGTGGTGGCATCCTCGCTGTCACCTCTTGAACGGTGACATGCAAAAGGCGGTAAATGATGACACGTGTGTGTAGCGGTACACCCCTGCAGGGTTAACAAAACTATTCGAATAGCCGCGTCTGCGGTTAAGGACTGCTTGGAAAGCTTAGCTTGATTATTAGACAACTTGAACTGGATACTTCTAAAATACACCAAGATAAGTGTGAGTGCTATGGCGTGCTTTCTCGTGGGGAAGTCGAGGAAGGCACCATAGTGGTGTAATTGGTTGAAGAGATGTAGTGGACTCGTGTACGCTTCTTACCTCAAGTCTGGTACTCGTAGTTCAGGACTAGCCAAGTCAAAGCTGGCACTTCTGCAAGTGAAACCCCACCTTCCTTTACCTTGATACATGTGCATGACTAGTATAGTTCCTATGTAAGTCTTGCTGAGTACGATTTTGTACTCACGTTTGCTTAATCTATGTAATAGATGAACCCACCGACCCCGATGGTGACTTCTAACTGAAGCTCGAAGAATGAAGACTCAGACCAAGACCAAGCTAGTGCAGTCCCAGTCAAACGACTGGTTCCCTCGTGGAGGGCTTGTTTTTAGATAAGGCTTCTCTAAGCCATTTGTTAAACTTGTCTGTACTCAGACCTACTTTGCTTCCGCTTGTCTGTCGTAATGTTGGATCACATGCTTGTGATCTCTGTGTGCACTCTGTAAGAGTTATTAATAAAGTTGTATACTTTGTAGAGAATTGCAATGATACCTGTTGTTCATACAAGGCATGTGTGTTGTGTGTATGTTTATAACATGCATGTCTTTGTATGGGTTTTCGAGACCTTAGGTGTGATCTGGCTGGCGGTCTTTTATACACCAAGTGTCCCTTAGATGTGCGCAGCTTGGGGAATTGCGATGCGATTGCTCGAGACTCCGTCTCGTGCACACCTTGATATATGATCGAGCCCGCCCTAGACCCCGACTAAGTGATCGGGCTGGAGTAAGTCTATGTAAGGGTTATAATACAATCGATAGTATGGTTGAGGCGACTTGTCTATGAGTATGGGAGTTCACCACCCATATCATTTAGACTTATGTGCGGACGATGAGGACCCATTTCAGTTGATCATCCGGCCTGGATGGGATGCCCCTCACGTTCGATGCTTTCCGAGAACGTTCTGTCCTTGGCCTTGTCTGCTTAGACAAGTGGGTACGGTTCTTGGCTCTCCATATGATTGTGTTGTAGCGAGGCTTGCATAGGCTAACCCCGGGTCCCGACATATTTTATGTTAGTGTGCTGCTGCTATTATTTTATTGCAAGTTTGCATGATGATTGTGACACATCCATGATTCTATAGTATTGATACTTGTTGCATACTGTTAAGCATCATGTCTACTTCCATTACATGTATTGCATTGTCATGTTTTCTTTCCTGGTCATAGTTATTTTTAGCTCCAAAGTAGCTATGCCACTATTTTTGACAGCCACCTCTATTTTTCTCTAAGTCTCTAACTTTCTGATGCCACGTTGCTTGCTTAATATCTTTTGATTTGTTATGCCTATGACCATGATTCTTGTTTTTACCTGATCATCATCATGCCTACTCCATGCCCACATATTGCTATATCATGTTGCTGCACTTTTGCATATAGTTTTAGCCATGTTTATACAGCATGAAAATAACAGTTTATGCCATGTTTTTCCTGATTTTCACTAAGTCCTAGACCAGTAATGTTTTATTGCATTTTTCTTGGCCTATAATTAGTTGTTCATGATGCCTATTTGCATGATTCATTTTGACATGCCTTCACTGCCATGTCTACTTTAGTTGCGTATCATTTTTGATCATGTTTGCATTCATTATCCTGTTTATGCATTGCTCTAAAGTGTGCTCCCTGATGTTAACAGCATGTGTGCATAACTTGTTTTGCTTGTATCTTTTTAACCGTAACTCCGTTCGGAGTGTTCTTTATATGTAACTTGATTAGTTTTTCGTGTACTTTGTGTTTATGATATTGTTTGATGTTGTTAACCCACCTAAAATGTGGTTCAGGGCATAACAGTACCAAATCCTTTAATTGTCGTGGGGTACTTAGTGTTATGCCATGTTTAGGTTGTGCCCCACTTAAATTGACTAGCATAGATAGTTTCCTTTATGCTTCACCTCTTGCCATGTTTGTGTGCTATGCCATGCTTGAGTGACATGCCATGTTAACAACCTTTGCTCACCTTGTGTAGCTAAACAACTTAAACCATTCTAAATGTGAAGTATCGTCGTGTGTGACAAATAATACACTTAACCTGTTAGCAACCGCTCTTGACGGTAGGTGCGATTTCTCGTGTTGCCTTCTTGTTGATGCTTGCTTGTGTTTGCTTCGTAGTAATAGATGCTTTCTCGTTGATTGCTTTCTAGTGTTTACCCTCTTGTGTACTTCCGCGGGTACCTCTAGGAGACGATGCGAGCTTGCGATCAACTACACCTTCGGAACACGACTTATCAACAGGCAAGGACTATACATTACTTATGATCCATTCTATTTCAACCAGCGGTTTGCATGCTAGTCTAGGTTAGGTTCGAGATTTGATCCTACCACATAATTACAACCTCTTTCAAACCGATACAGCCATGTCCCCTCCCAGCAAACCTTGTATTGATATGTTACTATTGCTTGTTTCTCAGCCCCTGCTTAGTATGCATGCTTAGGATGCTACGATGTTACTCCCTGTTACTCCTTGGTTTGGGCTATCACACTATTATATCTTTTTTGGATGATATGATTATTATAATGTTGACTATATTCGACGAAGGATGGAAGGTCTAGGCTATCTCGCCCCGACGCTTTGTTCCATTCGAGTCACCTAGGATCCGAGTTCCAGGTACTGGTTTTAAGACTGAGCGTGCCTAACCGCGTGTGGGATGCTATGGGGTCCCTTTTCTTACCTACCTAGCTTCAATCATTTCTAGTGGTGGCCCAAGCTGATTTACCATTTAAAGACCATGCATATATGTCTGTCGGGTAGCTCCTGGAAGGCATCCCTTAAAATAACCTGGACCAGTAAGGACATGGTTCCTTGATGGCCCATCATGACCGTCTGAGGACCCGATCTCATGTGAGATTAACCGGCAATCCAAACCTGGAGTCATAAGGTAGAGACCAGGTCGAGAGAGCGGCCAGCTCCTGAGCTGGATGTCGACTCACCGGGGGCCACCCGGATTTGTTCGTTGTTAGTTAGAGGGACCTGTCGTTTCGGATATCTTTGAACTAAATCATAAAATGGTTGCCTGTGATGGGTAGAAACTGAGAGAGATGGGCGTGTGTGCGGAGCCTTGTAATGGACAGTTGGTACACCCCTGCAGGGTTAAATCTTTTCGAGAAGCCGTGTCCACGGTTATGGACGACTTGAGACCTACTCCTTGTTCATAGACAACAACAACTGAGATAATCTTAATATAACTTGATCAATGTGTGTGTGCCTTGACTGCTTCTTCTTCGTCGGGATGCGAAGAGGAGGACAAGGATAGGATAGGTGTTATGCTTGCGTAAGTAGGTGGATAGCAGACTTGTTGGAGGCGATTCCTCATCGAATGCTTGGCTTCTTATCTTACTCTTTAGATCGTTAGCCACTTCATAAATGCTAGTGTGGCAGCAACCTCACCACTTACCCCATCCTTACCGTAAACTACTAGTTGTCCTACAATGACGAGTGATGAAGTCCTTGCTGGGTCAGTTGACCACTACAGTTGGATGCTGAGTACTTCTGTACTCATGATACTACCCCCAAACTCTTTTCAGGGTTATTGATCGACAACAGGTATGGTGATCGACGTTTCATGTGGAGACTCGACGACGACTAGTTAGGTGGATCCCGGCGGGGACCCTGGACCCGTGCGGTTATGGGGATCGATGTTTTTCTCTTTGCCAGTAGGCATTTGATTGTAGTCTGTACTCAGACATGTATCTTCCGCTGTTGTATTTTATTAAGGCAGTTGTATGTCAAGTGTGTGAGATGTTGTATCCTTGTAGCTGTAATGTTGTGATAACATGTTGGAAATCCGGGGCATATGGCATTGTCATATGTCGCGGTGGGACCAATATGTGCTTCATCCTCGGATCTGGATGGAAACATCTAGATCTTGAACAGTACCGCATATCGGGCCTTACACCTTTCCAGGTAAGTCTCTCAAATCTAAAGAAGAAGGACATTATAATAAATTTTGTGAATGGATGAAACCTCTTTTTCTTCAAATTCCCCTGGCTGATGCTATTAAGTTACCTCCTTATTCGAAATATATGAAAGATATTGTTACTAACAGAAGAAAAGTTTCGAATGAGGAAATATCTACTATGCTTGCTAACTACTCTTTCGTTGGCAAGATTCCTGAGAAGCTTGGTGATCCAGGTATACCCACCATTCCTTGCTCCATAAAAAAAATTATGTCAAAACCGCCTTATGTGATCTCGGAGCAGGGGTGAGTGTTATGCCTTTTTCTCTTTATAAAAGCCTATGTTTAGATAAGCTAATACCCACAGATATCTCTCTTCAGATGGCTGACAAGTCAACAGCCGTCCCGATAGGTATTTGTGAGGATGTTCCCGTTGAAGTTGCTAATTGCTTGATTCTTATAGATTTTGTTGTGCTTGACATGCCCGAGGATGGGAGCATGTCCATTATTCTTGGTAGACCTTTTCTTAACACCGCATGTACTATTATTGATTACAATAAAGGAAAGGTCACCTTCAACGTAGATGATAAATAACACACGGTGTATTTTCCAAAGAAGATCGACAAAAGGCATGGCCTTAACTCAATAGAGAATATCGAGACCGTGAAGATTGGAGAATGGGAGTGTCCTCTACACGTGCACCAAAAATACAAAACCATTATGGTGGGGACAATGTCCACTAAAGTAAATGTGCAATGATCACTTCATAAGAGGTGAGAATTTTTGCTCTATATATCGTTGGTTTGTTGGTAAGACTTGATCAACCTTGCTAGTGAGCATGTATTATATAGGTAAAAAGTGGAGCTTGTTATGTTTTCATTTGATTAGCTTTTATTCTCCTTGTTGTAAAAAGTATATATTTTTTTAAGCTTCACAATTCTAATCACTGCTTCAAGTTTTCAGAAAGTTTCGCAGCTTTTTAAACTCCAAAAAAATTCAACAGTGAAATTTTCAGAAAAATTCCAGAAAAAATAAAATAAAAATTTCCATGCCAGGAGTGACCCAGAGGCACCTGGGGCTGACCAGGGGGGCCACCAGTGGACTAGGCGGCTAGCTGGCGCGGCCAGCCCCCTGGCCGCGCCCACAGGGCGCCTGGGGCCCACAGGCTCCACCTGTAGGTATTTCTTCTTCCTCTCTCTCTTTTTCTCTCCAAAAACACGAGTTCTGCCCCCGTGCTCGCGTTCTTTCTGTTCTTGGAGACGATTTTCGATCCCTCTACAACCCACCATTTGAGCTGAGATTTTGAGAAAATACTCCCTGGTATGTAACTCCTTCACCCCTCCAATTATATTTTTGATTGGTGGCTTCATTTGTGAGTATTTAGTAGTTCTTGGTGTTGTTTATTTGAGCTTGCATGCATGTGTAGAAATTTATTTTCCAAGTATTGATGCAAGTTTATGCCTTAGGTAAGTGAGTAGAGTAGTATGCCTCAACTCAATTTGTTTAAATCCTTTTTTTTGTGAATTGTCAAAAAATTTAGAAATGAGTTTGCTAGGAAAAGCAAAGGGGTGGATTGGGAAGAAGAAGCCCGAGCGCTCTGATCGAGTTACTAGAGCTGCAGCTTCACCCTCAGCTGCTAGGGTGATCCACAATGAAGATCATGTGCCCCTGGAGTTGTTGGAAGACACAAGTCCAGCATGCGCAACGATGTATCCATGCGATGATTTTCTTGAAGCTGCGGGAATTAAGGAGGATTTTTACAGCCTTTGCGGTAATGCAGGTTTGACACGGCTAGCACTATGTCGTGTGGTACAACATAAGAAGCTCACCTCCTGCTTTGTTAATAGTTTTTGTTATAACCATGTTGCTGGAACTGTCGAGTTAAAAATTTACAACGATCTTATAACCATGTCTTTAGCGCAGTTTTGTGAAATAATAGGTGTGGCGAACGCTGGTCAGACGGCGAGGATGAACACTCAGCCCTCCGAGTTGAGGAGACTCTTCAACTCTCTTTGTAGCCAGGAAGAGAGCAGAATTCGGCGTACAAAGATTTCCAGTGTTTTATTCCCCCACATCAGGTATTTTGCGTACTTTATTGCTAGAGGGGTGTTGGCTCGTGACAACATGAGCAACGGTTCTGCACCAGATTTTGCTATATATGTGAATGCCCTCTCTGGTAAGGAATTATTATAATGTGGGTGCCTTAATTGCTCGACGCCTTGGTATGAATGGTAACAAGGGTGATTTATATGGTGGCGTTTACGCCACACTTATCCTTGAGCATTTTAATGGCACCCCGCATCCTGATGATGTTCCCTTTTCATACACAAGTCTTGATCTTGCTGCTATGAAGAGGCATAAGTCTGTTACCACGACTTCCCAGTTTGGTAACCTTGTTTATATTTTGAGGTTTGAGAAGACCATTACTCGTGAGATCCATCTACCTGCACCACTTTTGTTTGATCACACCCGCAGGAACAGATGGTCCTTCAATAATGTCCAATTCGATGAGTTCATGGACCGGTATCAGCTGCATAACCCCATGGAGGGGGTTGTGCCCGACGAGGAGCAGCATGGTGAGTTCCCACCTTTCCAGGGGGAGACCGTCACTCAGTATGGTGAGGGGTCTTCCTCTGCTTGGAGCACAAGTCCTTCCTCATGGGAGGATCCGAGGGCTTCGGTGTACGCGATGGAGGGCTCATACGACTCTTGGACTTACCATCACCCCAGAGTAGGAGGCTCCTAGGGGCAGTAGCTGCTACCAACTTAGGACAAAATCCTAAGCTTGGGGGAGTACGTGCCCTTCTCGCTTTTCCATTGTATTATCCATTTTTTCGCTTTGATCTTTTCGAAGTGTTTTCCCGTTCTTCTTTGATTTTTTAATTTTCAAAAACAACAAAATATTTCTATTTTCTTTTTCTTTCGTTAAACCTTTGAAAAAACCCAAAAAGATTTCCTTTCTCTCTTTAGTTTGTTTTTCTTAAGAGTACAGCTCGAGTCCGTGATGGCATTTGATTATATTTCCCACGTTCAGTCTTGCAAGTGACAAGGCAGTAATGACAAAGATCAACGAAAGGGAAGCAACAAGGAAAACCGGTATGAACTCTTCTTGTTTCTACTTTTGTACATATGCATGTACTTATGATCTAGAGACCGGCTTGTAGCGACATAGTGTTATGTTTACAATGCTTTCCCAGTGTTCATGCTTTCTTTGTGGCAGATCTCAAATAGCTAGAGTGCATAATGTGTTGTTGAAATGATTTACATGCATTGCATTGTTCATGATTTGGCATATTGAAGTGGTATTTCACTTTGGAGAATTCTTGGATTGACTTGGCACATGTTCACACATGCTCATGACTAAAAAGTATATCATGCCTTGATGACCTTTTTGTTTCAGAATAGTTATATCACTTTCATGCCCGATTCAATGTTGCTTTGTCGCTCTGCATGCTTATGACAATTATTGCTCTCTAGTTGGTCGCTTCCCAGTCTTTTTCTAGCCTTCGCTCGCACTAAGCGGAATTCTGCTTGCGTATCCAAACTCCTTTTCAAACTAGTTATTCCACTTGAGTCCACCATACCTACCTATATGTGGTATTTACCGGCCACTCCTAACTTAGACTTTCTTGTGCTATCTCGAATATTATTCAAAAGCTTCCCTTTTGTAACCGTACAAGCTCGTGGTGTGGTGAGGGAAAATCAGTATCTACCATGCCAAAAATATTTTGACGGAAGTTTTAACTAGTCAAATTTATAAAAAAAGAGTTACACCTCCCCCATACTTGATGATGGAAAGAAATGGACCAAATGATGCTAATGATAGATGGAATGATAACCTCCTTCCATTCTTGAGGCAAAATAAAAGGTTCCATAGACTGTCAAAGGATTTATGGATAAGGGAACAAAAGTGTAAGCAAAAGCATTAATATGGTTGGCATGGGAGATATTGAGAGACCTTTACCGTTCACCGTTGACTGGAAAGTTGCACTTCTCAAAAGAATTTTATCTCTGTTTGCAAAACCAAGAGCTCTGGCACATGTTTAGTCTTTGCTTCCAACCACGGGTTTTCAACCTTGCCATCAAAAAGCCACGGTTCGATAGTCTCCCCTTCTTTCTTCAAAGCACCAACTATTGAGATCATAATTTTCATTCTTAGTGTAACATGTCCCAAAGTACCACATTGTCTTCTGCATGATTGTGATATTGCTCGTCTGAAATTCTTATTTCTAGTCTCCTTTAAAACTCCTGAGGAGCTTCTGCATTTATGTTTTGCTTCACTCATGGAGGCTAGCGAGATACCACTCTAGTATGTTCAAGCTATGTGCATTGTGATCTTGTCTTGATTTTTGGTAGCATATTATTTACTTTTGGTTGTTTGTGATTGATCACTTGAAAGAAGAATTGCTGCGTGCATTGTCTGATGGGGTCGTTGCATAGAAAACAAAAATTTTCCTACGGTTGTAACAGCCAAGATCACATCTAGAAGATCACTTGTAACGGTTTGAGAAGGACTCACCCTCGAAGACCAAAAGCTTTAACGAGAACTATTCTCGTGGGTGATGTAGTCGAACACTCGCCGACCTCAAGGTCGTGATGAAGACTTGACGCCACGAACGGGCAGCGTCTCCGTAGTCGGTCACACGTACAGATCAGTGACGACCTCCGCCCCTTGCTCCAGTTGGGCAGCGGAAGTAGTGGATCCTCGGGAACTCCAGCAGCACTCCAACATAGTGGTGGTGGTGGTAGATAAGATCTTGAGCAGGGCTTCGCCTAAGCACCGTACTCGTGAAACTGGATCAGCTAGCAAGGGGAGGAAGATGCCAACCAAAGGGCATATGAGAGATGGAGGAATGAGTGACTAGAGGGGTCTCCACCTCCTCCTTTTATAGGAGAGGGGGGCAGCACCCAAGGCGCCCCAAGAGGTGCCCCCACCTCTCCCCTCTTGATTGCTAGTGGAGTCTCCACTCACACATAATCAAGTGGCACTTTCTCCCATTTAACCTCCACTCAAAAACCAAAGGTCTTCCAATTAAAACTCCTTTTAATTCACTTGTTTAATGTCACTCAAATTAATGAACACTTCATTTAATGAGTACTTCATTGATGAACACTTCATTCAATGAACACATTAACAATTATCCCCTTGCACTATTTTGATATACCGAAACTATTCCAGCAGTTTTATCAAAAACAGTCCATGTGCTGTCCAGTATATTCTCCGGCGTTCCGTATCCACTCAAACGCGTCAACGAATCCTTAAGTGTGTCACACTACGGTTCGTGAATAAAATGGACATGACAGAGACTCTTCTCCGATCAATAATCATCAGAGGGATCTGGAGATCCATGATGACTCCCACTTACTCAACGATGAACTAGTGATCGTGTGAACCATTACTCCGTAACCAATTCCTTTTGTCTCGCGATATTTTACTTGTCCGAGATCCGATCATTTGGTATCATCCATACCTAGTTCGATCTCGTTACCGACAAGTACTCTTTACTCGTTCCGTGATATAACATCCTCGTGAGCCAGTCACGTGCTTGCAAGCGATGTCAATGTGATATCACCGAGAGGGCCCAGAGTACATCTCTCCGTCATCTGGATGGACAAATCCCACTCTTGATCCACGAGCCTCAACTAACACTTTCCAAGTACCCAACGACACCTTTATAATCACCCTGTTACGGTGTGACGTTTGATGGAATCAAAGTACTCTTCCGGTGTCAGTGATTGACGTGATCTCATGGTCTAAGGATTAGAGTTACTTCGTGAAAGTTTGATACAGCAATAGAAACTTTGATGACATGATCGTATTGCTATAACTACTGTGGGTGCATGTTCATCACATCATTCTCCAATGGCATGACCTTGTTATTAACAACATCCAATGTTCATGACCAGGAAACCTTGATCATCCGTTAATCAACAAGCTAGTATAAAGAGAGGCATTACTAGGAACCCTTTCTCTGTTTATTAAACACACATGTATTAACGTTTCCGGTTAACACAATTATAGCATGAAAATAAACATTTATCATAAACATGGAATAAGATAATAACCACTTTATTATTGCCTCTCGGGCATATTCCCTTCATTGTCCTCGTAGCATTGTTTTGATACTTGCTAAACTCTTTTCGTAGTGCCGGCTTATATACATCTTATGAAGCAAAAGAGTTTGTCAAAGTTTTCTTTGTCGCGTCCAGTTCGTTGAACTGAATTGCTTGAGGACAAGCAATAGGCTAAGCTTAGGGGATTTGATACGTCTCAAACGTATCTACTTTTCCAAACACTTTTGCTATTGTTTTTCCCTCATTCTAGCATGATTTGACCTAAACTAACCCGGACTGACGTTGTTTTCAGCAAAGCTGCCTGTATGGTTTTATTGTGTGCAGGAAAATGGATTTTTGAACATCTCAGAAAATTCCCAGAAAAAATAAAAAATCCACGCACCCGAAGGAGCCCGGGGCCAGAAGTGGGGCCAGAGGGCAGCCAGGGGGGCCCAGGCGCCCTGCTAGCGCGGCCCCATCCCTGGCCGCGCCAACTGGCCGCCTGGGAGACTCCCACCACCTCTGGTGCCCTACCTCGACTCCTATTTATTCCGTGATGGGAAAACTCCGAAAGAGGACTCTCTTTTCCAGAACCCGTCGCGGAGCTGCCGCCACCCTCTGTTCTTCCTCGGGAGGGCTAATTTGGAGGTGCATTTGCCCTTCGGAGAGGGGAGATCGTCGCCATCGTCATCACCATCACCACTCCTGTCACAACCCCAACTTAGGTATGTGCTAGGGTTAGGTTGCCCCTTTGAATCATGTAAAAAATCGAAAAGAAATTTCAAATGGGGAGAAAGAAAAGCCCTAAAGAATTTAATTAAATGGCTAGACAAAAATTGCTTCCAAAAATTCCTCTGTTATTTTTGAAAAGTCTTATAAATATGCATGATCACATATTACGTGAAGTGGGTCCCACTGCATGCACCAACAGCTTTCAAAAAGATCCAAACAGGGCCTTTGAAATGAAATTTAACCCTATATGAGTTGAAATTAAAATTATTTAAATTTCAAAAATTCCCAAAACTTGGGAGTGGCTAGTAGTATGTCACATAAGGCCGTATAAAAGTTTTGGGCATTTTATAAAATACTATGGTATTTATTTAACAGAGCAACACAAAAAGGCAGAAAAATAAAAAGAAAAATAAAGAAAAGAAGGCCTACCTGGGAACTGGCCCAACTTATCCCCCCTAGCCCAGCAGCAGGCCCAGCCCACCTTCCCCGCTTGTCGTCTACCCCAGGCAGACGGGCACGCTGCTGCGTTCCCGACATGCCTACGCCGGCGGGCAGCAGCTAACCTGTCTGGCCTCTCCTGAGCCCTCTAGAAGCGCCACGGAGACGCCCAGGACACGCCGCTTTCTTCCCCCCCCCCCTCCAGAGCTTCTCCCCCCTCCTCCCGTGCTCGATTTCGTCGCCACCCGAAGCCTCACCGGAGCGCGCCACCGTGGAAGACGCGGACGACATGCGCTAGAGCCCCCAAGAGCTTGTCCAGAAGTTTCACCGCCGTCGATTTCATCGCCATGCAGGAGATCAGAAGCCTGGAGCCACCGTAGCCGCCGGAATCGCGATCACGCCGTCACCGGACCCGCAGGACCTCACCATCGAATTCGTCGCCTTCACGCCACCGTTTGCCTCGCCGCCTGCTCTGCTGAGTTCCTGGTAAGCGGGATCAAAACCCCTATTTTTTCCCCTCGATTTCGTCCTCCAGCCATGGCCTCCATGAATGTCGAAGCTTTTCGCCATCGGGGAGTTCTTCACCGCGCAACCACGAACCCCAATACCCCGTGGCCATGTCTACCTTGCTCCACATGCTCCGCTGCTTCGTTTGCAACCATTGCAGCTTCAAATGGCGCCCCACAACCAGATCCACCTCGAGCCAGTGGCTCCGCCACCGCTAGGGCTCGACGTCGACGTGGTTCCGGCGCCTCCCCGTGGCCCTGCGGTGCTCAAACGAGTGCGCGCGGGCACAAGCTATCTTTTGATGGTCTCAGTGCGTCGTTTGGTCACCGGGAACGCCCTCCCCGTGGTCGCCGCCTTGTCGGATGGTCGCCGGCGACATGCCGCCAGTGAGCCCACATGGCTAATTAACTTAGCCACTAATCCCCCCCCTCATAGCCACTGACTAGTGGGCCCCCAGGCCCTAATCCCCCTGTTTAACTTAATCTAACCGGGAAAATCAACAGAGTCACTGACCAGTGGGGCCCCCATGTCAGTTTGACCTGGGTCAAACCCCCTGATGTCATGCTAACCTCACAGTGATGCATTAATGCATTTTCTTTTTAAAAATATTGTAGAAAAGGCAAAAATTCATTTAAACTTTGGAAATTCATAACTAATTCATTTTAACTCCAAATTTAACATGTAATATATGTAAACTTATCAGAAAAATGCAAGGATTCTGAATATGCACTTTGTTTTCATGTTTCCCCATTTTAAAATGGGGGGACAGAAGCAAAAATACATATGAACCCTTTTAAATTCAAATGTGGAGTTTGAATTTGCAACTCAAATGCGATATACCTCATTTAAATAGAATGTTCAACACATCAGCACCATGAACCTCATGCTATAACATCATATCATGTGATTGTGCATTGTCTTTATATTGATCACTTTGTTTGCATTGTTTGCTATCGAATAGAGGTGGAGCCGGAACCCGAGACCACCCCCTCCGTTGAAGATACCGTGTACGACCCTCGTCAGCAAGGCAAGCAGACCCCCATTGATCATGTCGATAAAATCCCACTTCCCTCTCAGTCTCGCTTATGCATTGTTTCGGATGATTACCATGCTACATTTCTACCGCATAGATGAACCCATTCCTTTGCATGACCTATCATTTGTCACAGTAGTAGGAAAACCACAATCCTAGAAGATGTAGGAGTTGATTGATATCATGTGGCCCCTGCAACTGTTACTTCTTATTGCATGCTTAGAGTGATACAATGTTGATACTGTTATGTGAGTCGGGATGGTAGCAATCATGTTGACGATGGTGGAAATGTGTTGGTGAATCTACCCTAATAAGAGGTGAAGGATGAGAGGTTGTGTAGGAGTACATAGTGGGTTGTCTCATTGAACACCGCCTTAAGCCTGAGTTCTTGTGTGGTGATCCAAGATGAAGAGTACTACCACATGTTGGGCAAACGGACCCCCTCTCAACCTACTAACTCACCCCTTCTCAATTCAATGAGTCACGGTAGTTCGGAGTTCTAGTAGGTTTGTGGACTGGCTGCTAAGTGAGAGAACGGCTCAACCGAGACCGGCTTAAGCACCACGCACACATCTTCTGGGACCACTCCGGTAAACCGGCCGGGTTACGAATGTGGAAACCATCCCAGATAAGCGTCTTCATTGAACTTGAGTTGGCTGTGAGGTAAAAGTTGTGGAGATTATCCTCGCCGACACCCGCTTGAATGGTGTCGAGGCCAAGGCGGGAAATGATAGTTTCATGTGTGTAGAAGTACACCGCTGCAGGGTTAATAAACTATTCAAATAGTCGCGTCCGCGGTAAGGGACTACTTGGAAAGTTGTACCTGATTTTAGACAACTTCAATGGATACTGATAAAACCTATCAAGATAAGTGTGAGTGCTATGGCGTGCTTTCTTGTGGGAAGTCGAGAAGGCACCATAGTGGTGTAATTGGTTGGAGACATGTAGTGGACTCGTGTACGCTTCTTACCTCAAGTCTGGTACTCATAGTTCACGACTAGCCAAATCAAAGCTGGCACTTCTGCTTTTGAACCCCACCTCCCTTTACCTTGATACATGTGCATGAGTAGTATAGTTCCTACATAAGTCTTGCTGAGTACGACTTTGTACTCACGTTTTATTATTTTATGTTTTAGATGAACCCACTGACCCCGAAGGTGGATTCTTCCTGGAGATGGACGACTGATCAAGATAGTGTGGTCCCAGTCAGACGACTGGTCCCTAGTGGAAGGGCTTTTTTATAAATAAGGCTTCTTAAGCCATTTGTTAAACTTGTCTGTACTCATACCTACTTTGCTTCTGCATGCTTGATGTAATGTTGGATCACGGTCTCGTGATCTCTGTGTGCACTCTATAAGAGTTATCAGTAAAGTTGTAAACTTTGTAGAGAATTGCAATGCTACCTGCTGTTCATACTAGACATGTGTGCTGCGTGTATGATTATAACATGCATGTCTTAGTATGGGTTTTCGAGACCTTAGTTGTGATCTGGTAGCGGTCTTTTATACACCAAGTGGCCCTTACATGTGCGCAGCTTGGGGCATTGCGATGCGATTGCTCGTGACTCTAGCACATGCACACTTTGTTGTATGATCGAGCCCGCCCTAGACCCCGACTAAGTGAACGGGCTGGAGTAAGTCTATGTAAGTGTTATAATACAATCGATAGTATGGTTGAGGCGACTTGTCTATGAGAATGGGATTTCACCACCCACATCATTTAGACTTGTGTGCGGGCGATGAGGACCCATCTCAGTTGATCATCCGGCCTGGATGGGATGCCCCTCATGTTCGATGCTTTCCGAGAACGTTCTGTGCTTGGCCTTGTTTGCTTAGACAAGTGGGTACGGTTCTCGGCTCTCCATATGATTGTGTTGTAGCGGGTCTTGCATACGCTAACCCCGGGTCCCGACAGACTTGGTATCAGAGCAGGACTGACTGTAGGATTATCAGCCTTGGTCGAAGTTGAGTCTAGCCTTCTATAGTTATATAGTTACTCTGGGTATATAAGGGAACAACGTAAGGCTTCTTTTTTTCCTTACCTTCATCGTTCTGAGTTCTGAGTCGCCCTCATCTTTTCTATGGGAAGATAGGACTAGGCGCATCTACGTCTTACTAGAACATCTCGTTGATTGCTTCCTTGTAGCCGTAGGAGAGTTGTGTTCGGTTTGCTAGAGATGTTGTGCTTCCTGATTTCTTACATCGTATGTAAGTGTTGTTTCTATGTTGTAAAAAATTGTCTTTTCTTGCAATTACAGTCGTTATGCTGTCCGAGTCATTCCAAGTTTCTTTATAATCTGATGCATTTGCAAACCCCTTCTTTCTGTTTCAGATGGAAGATCTTCCCCCTAGGCAGATTTTTCATTTGACTAGGTTCCCCGATGTGCGTGGGCATCCTGCCATGCTCACGGAGATGATGTCCTTCATTGGCTATCGATGGTATCCTAAGTACACCGTTGAGGAGCAGTTCCTTGACTTCAACCAGACTCAGTTCCACTGCACTGTCAGGATCTAACCGCACCACATTGGAGTCACTCAGCCTATCCTCTTTGGACAAGGCATTGGTGTGACTGAGAACATGGCTGTGTAGGATGCTGCATACTCATGTATCACCCTGCTGAGAGAGGAGCATGCAATGCTTGGTGGGTCACATTTCCGCTATATCCCTGCTGCACTTGCAGGAGAAGAGGGATATTACACCGGATTGTACTCAGATCACTCCATGGAGGATCCTTTGCTTCAGATCACTGGTCGGCACGCTTGTGATAGAGATCGTGATGCACGTGCCCTTCGTTTTGAGCTTCACGCCACCTGTGTCCGTCTATATTGAGCACTTACACTCCTGGATCCTTTTGTGAGTGTTGGATCAGTGGAGTATGATGCTATCTACAAGTCAGGACAAAGATGCCTTCTCGAGTTGCTTGGCCCGAGATTGGAGGCATTTTCCCACCCCGTGGTCCTCTGCTTCCACCCTACGCTGGACCTAGGCCCCATCCTTGCCCAAATGGATATTAGGGTCCACATGCCTCCGTGTTTCCCGATGGTCACCTTCAGCTACCTGGTTACATGGGTAACTTCTACGAGGATTACTATGGAGATGGAGATGAGTGAGACCGCATGTGGTCTTTCTCTAGTGAGGATGTAGTAGTATCTTTAGTATGTTGTACGCAAGGTGTTCCAAGTTCCAGAGGCTTAGATAAATAATGTATAGGAAGTCAGAGTGCCTCTAAAGGATGTATCATCTTCATCACGTTTGTATTAGCTTGGAGCTTGTACTACAACGATGTATGGTTTGTATGACAACTTCTGTATATATGGCTTGTATGCTTTTATCACCATGTTGTCAAGATGATTACTTCCTTTGCTCTGTGATTCTTCCAGTACCTTCAATAACTTGTTTAGACTCTTCCAATCAACTCTGTCTGACTTTGGTTTTAACCTTCAGGATGTCTCAAGGAACCCGTGGCCAACTTGGTCGTGCCCATGGTCGTGGGAATGAACCGGAGGAAGGCAATCTTCCACCGCCACCCACGATGGCTCAGGTTATGATGGAGGTTGATAGGAACCGCCGAGACTCTCACCAGTTGCTGGAGGTCATTGCCCGCAACACCACTCAGCAGCTCAACGAGTTGGTGTCTTTGAATGACTTCATCCGGCTTCATCCCCCGGTTTTAAGCTACTCCACTTAGCCCCTTGATGCCGATGACTGGCTTCGCAGCATCGAGAGGAAGCTCCAGGCAGGCAATGTTGAAGATGGTGACAGGGTCACCTATGCCACCTACCACCTCGAGGGTGCAGCTAGCTCTGGGTGGGAGAATTTCCTGACAACGCGTCCCGCTGGACCGCCCACAACTTGGGATGAGTTCTGCACTGCATTCCGTGAGCACCACATTCCAAAGGGTCTTATGGACAGCAAACGTTAGGAGTTCTGCAACCTCACCCAAGGCAGGAGGACTGTTGACGAGTTTAGTCGTGAGTTCAACCGACTGGCTCGTTATGCTACTGAAGAGGTCTCCACTGACGCCAAGAAGCAAGAGAGGTTCCGCCTTGTCTCAATTCTGTACTCCGTCGTGAGCTCAACCTACATGACTTCGCCACCTTCCAGGTCCTTGTCAACAAGGCCATCAAGGCGGAGGACATGAACACCCCCAATGATTTCCGCAAGCACCCTAGAGACGATGGGTCATCCAGATCAGGCTCTCAAAAGCGCAAGATCTGGATCCCCAACAGCATGTTCCACCAGAACAACCCATCGAGGCCATCCTTTGTGGCGCCTCGTCCACCAGCTTCGTTCCACCCAGCTCCACCGAACAACCCAGCTCCCCGCACTGTCTTTGGAGCCTGCTACAAGTGTGGTCCAGCAGGTCACTACTCCCGCGAGTGTCCCCAGAACCAGCTCCAGAATCAGAATTCTCCACCCCGCGCCGGAGGTAACAACAATGGTCGTGGCAAGCCACCCCCGAAGGTCATCAGCACCAAGCCCGCTCCTCCCGCCAATCGTGGACGTGTGAACCAGATCTCAGCTAAAGAGACTTATGATACTTCTGATGTCATTCTTGGTACGCTCCCAGTCAATTATGTTCCTACTTCCGTTCTTTTCGATCCCGGAGCATCCCATTCATTCATGTCGGAAAGTTATGCACTTTCTCATGATTTATCCTTTGTTCAATTGTCCACCCCAATGATAATTCGAACTCTAGGGTCAAGATGGAAAACTAATAGAGTAAGCCATGGCAATCAAATTGCAATTGAGGTTTTGGTATTCTTTGCTTCACTCATAGCCCTCAAGTCTTCAGACATTTATGTCATCCTTGGTATGGATTGGTTATCAAGACAACATGCCTTCCTTGATTGTAAAGCCAAGTCAGTTAGACTCACCCATCCTTCAGGCCAGACAATAGATTATTCCTCACCAAGATCGAGAACCCAGATACATTCTTTGAGTGTGCTTCCCCTTCCCGACCTTGAAGATATTCCGGTGGTTCGTGACTTCCCGGATGTCTTTCCTGAAGAGTTGCCGGGCATGCCACCCGACATATGTGTAGAATTCATTGTAGATCTTATGCCAGGAACCGCACCAATTTCTAGACGCCCATACAAAATGGCCCCACGTGAGTTAGCTGAGCTTAAAATCCAACTTGAAGCTTTGTTGGCAAAAGGCTTCATCCTCCCTAGCTCATCGCCATGGGGTTGCCCCGTTCTGTTCGTAACAAAGAAAGATGGAACAGAAAGGATGTGCGTAGGCTATCGCCCGCTAAATCTAGCGACGATAAAGAACAAGTACCCACTGCCCAGGATCAATGATCTTTATGATCAACTTGTTGGATCCTCTGTCTTCTCCAGGATGGATTTGAGATTAGGCTATCATCAAATCAAAATCAGAAATGAGGACATTCCCAAAATAGCTTTCACTACTCGTTATGGTCTTTAGGAGTACACCGTCATGTCCTTCGGTTTAACCAATGCCCCCGCCACTTTCTCGCGTATGATGAATTCGATCTTCATGGAGTACTTGGATAAATTTTTTGTAGTTTATTTTGATGACATTCTCATCTACTCGAAGAACGAAGAGGAACATGCCGAACATCTTAGGTTCGTATTGATGAAACTTCGAGAGCATCGCCTTTATGCGAAGTTCTCTAAGTGTGAATTTTGGCTACCAGAAGTGACCTACTTAGGCCACGTGATTTCTTCAAAAGGAATTGTTGTGAATCCCGAGAGAATTCAGGCCGTCCTTGACTGGACTCCACCTGAATCGGTTAAGCAAGTTAGGAGTTTTCTTGGCTTAGCAAGCTATTGCTGCCGCTTCGTTGAGAACTTCTCCAAAGTTGCAAAGCCTCTTACTGAACTCCTCAAGAAAGATAAGAAATTCGAATGGACTCCCAAGTGCGAGGAAAGCTCTCAAGAGCTAAAAAGAAGATTGACTTCTGCCCCCGTACTTGCGCCTCCAGACACCAAAAATGATTTCGAGATCTATTGTGATGCTTCACGGCAAGGGTTGGATGCATACTTATGCAAGATAGACATGTGGTAGCTTACGCTTCACGCCAGTTGCGTCCACATGAAGAGAACTATCCTACCCATGATCTTGAACTCGCTGTCGTAGTTCATGCCCTGAAAACATGGAGCTTTTACCTCCTTGGTAATCGTTGTGAGATCTATTCCGACCACCAAAGCCTCAAATACATATTCACCCAGCCAGATCTTAATCTCAGGCAAAGACGCTGGATAGAGTTGATAAAAGATTATGACTTAGGAATTTCTTTCACCCCAGGCAAAGCCAATGTCATGGCTGATGCACTAAGTCGTAAGTTGTATTGTAACAACCTCATGTTAAAACAGTGTCAACGACTTCTTCATGAGGAATTTCGCAAGCTCAATCTTGAGATAGTTCCTCATGGCTTCCTATCTACCTTGGTGGCGAAACCAACCCTTGAAGATAAAATCATAGCCGCCTAGAAATGTGATAGTGGTATCCGAGAGATCAAGAAGAACATTACTAGCGGAGTTGCTAAATGTTTCTCCATAAATGATCAAGGTGTCGTTTTCTTTGGCACTCGATTGGTTGTACCACGAAAACACAATCTTAGGAGGCTAATTCTTAATGAAGCTCATGATACACCCCTTTCGATTCATCCTGGTGGCACAAAGATGTACCAAGACCTACGCTAGAGATTTTGGTGGACTAGGATGAAGCGACAAATTGCTCAGTTCATTGCTGAATGTGATGTTTGTCGTCGCATTAAGGCCGAACACCAAAAACCTGCTGGTACCCTTCAACCATTGCCTATTCCCGAGGTGAAATGGGACAAAGTGAGTATGGATTTCATCACTGGCTTTCCAAAAACCCAGAAAGGAAATGATGCCATCTTCGTTGTCGTTGATAGACTTTCCGAAGTTGCTCACTTCCTTCCCGTTCGCGAGTTCATAACTGCGAGCCAGTTAGCCGACTTGTATGTCTCTAGAATTGTGTCTCTTCATGGAGTTCCTTTGGAAATCAATTCTGATCGTGGTAGCCTTTTCACCTCTAGATTCTGGGGAAGCTTTCAGAATTCTATGGTAACTCATCTCTCCTTTAGTACAGCTTTCCATCCTCAGTCTAGCGGTCAAGTCAAAAGGGTTAACCAAATTCTTGAAGACATGCTCAGAGCGAGTGTTATCTCATTCGGAAAGAATTGGGAGAAATCTCTTCCATTTGCCGAATTTGCTTATAATAATAGTTTCCAATCTAGTCTGAACATGGCTCATTTTGAACTCCTCCATGGACGAAGATGTCGGACACCACTAAACTTGTCAGAGACCAGTGAAAGACAGTTCTTTGGACCGGATATGATCATGGAAGCAGAAGAGCAAGTTCGCATTGTTCGTGGTCAATTGAAAGCCGCCCAGTCTCGTCAGAAAAGCTACTATGGTCATCATCATAGGCAAGAAAGCTACAATCTGGATGAGAAGGCTTACCTTTGGGTTACTCCTCTGAAGGGAACCCAACGCTTCGGTATCAAAGGCAAGTTGGCCCCACGTTACATTGGACATTTCTGCATTCTTCCTAAACGTGGAGAAGTTTCCTACCAACTTGAACTACCCCCGCACCTTTCCCGAGTACATGATGTATTCCATGTGTCACAATTCAGGCGTTGCTTCAAAGACCCCATCCGCGAAGTCGACCATGAAACGCTTGATATCCAAGATGACCTTTCTTGTCGAGAATACCCCGTTCGTATTCTTGATTCAGCAGAGCGTGTCACTCGTCGTCAGAAGATTAAGTTTCTGAAAGTGCAATGCTCACACCACTCTGAGAAAGAAGCCATGTGGGAAAGAGAAGACCGTCTCAGTGCCGAGTACCCCTCCTTCCTCCCGCAGACTTCTGAATCTCGAGACGAGATTCTTTTGAGTGGGGGCGAGTTGTCACAACCCCAACTTAGGTATGTGCTAGGGTTAGGTTGCCCCTTTGCATCATGTGAAAATTCCAAAAGAAAATTCAAATGGGGAAAAAGAAAAGCCCTAAAGAATTTAATTAAATGGCCAGACAAAAATTGCTTCCAAAAATTCCACTGTTATTTTTGAAAAGTCTTATAAATATGCATGATCACATATAAAGTGAAGTGGGTCCCACTGCATGCACCAAGAGTTTTCAAAAAAATCCAAACAGGGTCGTGGAAATTAAATTTAACACTATTTGAGTTGAAATTCAAATTATTTGAATTTCAAAAATTCCCAAAACTTGGGAGTGGCTAGTAGTATGTTACATAAGGCCATATAAAAAATTTGGGCATTTTATAAAACACTATGGTATTTATTTACCAGGCCTACCTGGGTACTGGCCCAGCTTATCCCCTCCTGGCCCAGCAGCTGGCCCAGCCCACCTTCCCCGCTTGTCGTCTACCCCAGGCAGACGGGCACGCTGCTGCGTGCCCGGCATGCCGACGCCGGCGGGCAGCAGCTAGCCTGCCTAGCCTCTCCTGAGCCCTCTAGAAGCGCAACGGAGACGCCCAGGACACGCCGCGTTCTTTCCCCCCTCCAGAGCTTCTTCCCCCTCCTCCTGTGCTCGATTTCATCGCCACCCAAAGCCTCACCAGAGCGCGCCACCATGGAAGACGCAACCGATGTGCGCTAGAGCTCCGAAGAGCTTGTTCAGAAGCTTCACCGCCGTCAAGTTCATCGCCATGCAGGAGATCAGAATCCCGGAGCCATCGTAGTCGCCGGAATCGCGATCACGCCGTCACCGGACCCGCAAGACCTCACCGTCGAATTCGTCGCCATCACGCCACTGTTTGCCTCGCCGCCTGCTCTACTGAGTTCCTGGTGAGCGCGGGATCAAAACCCCTATTTTTTTCCCCTCGATTTCGTCCTCCAGCCATGGCCGCCATGAACGCCGAAGCTTCTCGCCGCCGGGGAGTTCTTCACCGCGCAACCACGAACCCCAGCACCCCGTGGCCATGTCTACCTTGCTACACATGCTCTGCTGCTTCGTTTGCAACCACTGTAACTTCAAATGGCGCCCCACAACCAGATCCACCTCAAGCCAGTGGCTCCGCCGCCGCTAGGGCTCGACGTCGACGTTGTTCCTGCGCACCCCTGTGGCCCTGCGGTGCTCAAACGAGTGCGCGCGGGCACGAGCTATCTTTTGATGGTCTCAGCGTGTCGTTTGGTCACCGGGAACGCCGTCCCCGTTGTCGCCGCCGCGTCGGATGGTCGCCGGCGGGATGCCGCCGGTGAGCCCACATGGCTAATTAACTTAGCCACTAATTCCCCCCCCCCCTCACAGCCATTGACTAGTGGGCCCCAGGTCCTAATCCCTCTGTTTAACTTAATCTAACCGGGAAAATCAACAGAGTCACTGACCAGTGGGGCCCCCATGTCAGTTTGACCTGGTTCAAACCCCCTGATGTCATGCTAACCTCACAGTGATGCAGTAATGCATTTTCTTTTTAAAAATATTGTAGAAAGGCAGAAATTCATTTAAACTTTGGAAATCCATAACTAATTCATTTTAACTCCAAATTAAACATGTAATATGGACTCTTATGCACTTTTTAGCATGATTACCATGCTACGTTTCTACCGCATAGATGAACCAATTCCTTTGCATGACCTATCATTTGTCACAGTAGTAAGCAAACCAAAATCCTAGCAGATGTAGGAGTTGATTGATATCATGTGTCCCCTGCAACTATTACTGCTTATTGCATGCTTAGAGTGATACAATGTTGATACTGTTATGTGAGTCGGGATGGTAGCAATCATGGTGATGATGGTGGAAATGTGTTGGTGAATCTACCCTAATACAAGGTGAATGATGAGAGGTTGTGTAGGAGTACACAGTGGGTTGTCACGTTGAACACCGCCTTAAGCCCGAGTTCTTGTGTGGTGATCCAAGATGAAGAGTACTACCACATGTTGGGCAAACGGACCCCCGCTCAACCTACTAACTCACCCCTTCTCAGTTCAATGAGTCACAGTAGTTCGGAGTTCTGGTAGGTTTGTGGCCTGGCTGCTAAGTGAGAGAATGGCTCAACCGAGACTGGCTTATGCACCACACACACATCTTCTGGGCCCACTTCGGTAAACCGGCCGGGTTACGAATGTGGAAACCATCCCAGATAAGCGTCTTCATTGAACTTGAGTTGGTTGTGAGGTAAAAGTTGTGGAGATTATCCTCGCCGAAACCCGCTTGAATGGTGTCGAGGCCAAGGCGGTAACTGATTGTTTCATGTGTGTAGCAGTACACCCCTGCAGGCTTAATAGACTATTCGAATAGCCGCGTCCGCAGTAAGGGACTACTTGGAAGGTTGTGCCTGATTATTAGACAACTTCGATGGATACTGATAAAACCTGCCAAGATAAGTGTGAGTGTTATGGCGTGCTTTCTCGTGGGAAGTCGAGGAAAGCACCATAGTGGTGTAATTGGTTGGAGACATGTAGTGGACTCGTGTACGCTTCTTACCTCAAGTGTGGTATTCGTAGTTCAGGACTAGCCAAGTCAAAGATGGCACTTCTGCTTTTGAACCCCACCTCCCTTTACCTTGATACATGTGCATGAGTAGTATAGTTCCAACGTAAGTCATGCTGAGTACGACTTTGTACTCATGTTTGCTTATTCTATGTTTTAGATGAACCCACTGACTCCAAAGGTGGATTCTTCCTAGATTTGGACGACTAATTAAGATAGTGTAGTCCTAGTCAGAGGACTGGTCCCTTGTGGAAGGGCTTGTTTATAAATAAGGCTTATTAAGCCATTTGTTAAACTTGTCTGTACTCAGACCTACTTTGCTTATGCATGCTTGATGTAATGTTGGATCACGGTCTCGTGATCTCCGTGTGCACTATGTAAGAGTAATCAATAAAGTTGTAAACTTTGTAGAGAATTGCAATGATACCTGTTGTTCATACTAGACATGTGTGCTGCATGTATGACTATAACATGCATGTCTTAGTATGGGTTTTCGAGACCTTAGTTGTGATCTGGCTGGCGGTCTTTTATACACCAAGTGGCCCTTAGATGTGCGCAGCTTGGGGCATCGTGATGCGATTGCTCGTGACTCTGTCACGTGCACACTTTGTTGTATGATCGAGCCCGCCCTAGACCCCGACTAAGTGATCGGGCTGGAGTAAGTCTATGTGAGTGTTATAATACAATCGATATTATGGTTGAGGCGACTTGTCAATGAGAATGGGAGTTCACCACCCACATCATTTAGACTTGTGTGCGGGCGATGAGGACCCATCTCAATTGATCATCCGGCAAGGATGGGATGCCCCTCATGTTCGATGCTTTCCGAGAACGTTATGTGCTTGGACTTGTCTGTTTAGACAAGTGGGTACGGTTCTCGGCTCTCCATATGATTGTGTTGTAGCGAGGCTTGCATACGCTAACCCCGGGTCTCGACAACTCCATCCTCCCTCCATGACTTCTCTTCTCATGTGTGAGTAATTCCCTGTTGTAGGCAAAGAGGATGGTAGGGATTGGATGAGTTTGATCATGTAATAGTTCGTCAGATTGTTGGGGGCATGTTGCCTATCATCTACTGTGGTATTTATCATCTTTGCTACAACTTGTTGCTCTTAATGCTTGTCACTTTGGGCCCGAGTGCCATGTTTTCATATCTGAACCACTTGTGTTTTCATGAGTATATTTATGTTCTTGATCCTATCTATGAGTTGTATGCACCTATTATGGTCCGGAACCGGCGATCCCAAAGGTGACAGCTTGGGACACCAAAGGGGATGGCCCATAATTTGAGGAATCCATGTATCCATTGAGTTTATTGCTTTGTTCCGGTGCTCTTTGACAGGAGCACCTTAATCTCCATAAGTTCCCTTTGGCCCCGTTCGTAACGGGATGGTAGGACAAAAGATGTTGTGCAAGTTCTTATTGCAATCACGCACAACTACATACGGGATACATGCCTAATGTTTGATATTTGCCTAGATGATCATTGATTTTCTGTGTGCCTTGCCCTGTGTTAGAATTTATTACATGTTCACTCTTATTCATGCAGCTCCCAACCATCCATCTCCCTAGCCTACAGTATTTTTAATTCTATTGGTTATTACTAGTTTATTTCTGTTGTTTTACTTTTGATGTTACCACCATCACTACCACTATCATACCACAGTTGCTATTAATACTTTGTTGCAAGCAAGTATATTTCAGGTATGTTGAATTGACAACTCAACTGTCAAAGCTTATAAATACTCTTTGGCTCCCCTTATGTCGAATCAATAAATTGAGTTAACTTACCCGCGAGAACACTACAATCGATCCCCTACAGTTGAGGATCATCAGGGGACATTGAGCTGCAGCCTTTTGAGCTGCAGTTCCACCCCACCAGGACCATCAAGGGCGCCGCACTGGCTGACTTCACGGTCAAATGGATGGATCTCCCGACCGAGGAGCTTCTCGAGGAGGTGCCCCTCCTGAAGGTCCTAGACGCTCCATGTGGTTGGGTCCTCCACTTCGACGGAGCTATCTCCCGATAGGGCACGGGGCTGGCGCAGTTCTCACGTCCCTCATGGGTAAGAAATTGTTTTATGCAGTGCAGCTCTGCTTCAAGCATGGTGGCAAGGTCTCCAACAAAGTTGCAGAGTACGAGGGATTCCTCATTAGCCTCAGAGCGTCCATTGAGTTGGGAATCAAGCGCATTGAGATCAGTGGTGACTCTCAACTCCTGGTTAACTTCTCCAACAAACAGTACATGTTGAAGGACGCGCACATGGCCGCCAATTTGGAAGAGGTGCGCAACATCGAGAAGCGTTCCTCGGCATGGAGATCAAGCACATTGCTCGAAGTGAAAATCATGAGGCGGATGGCCTCGCTCGGAGAGCATCAAGGCGCAAGCCGTAGCCTCTAGTACTCTTTGAGGAGCGACTCCAGCGACCTTCCACGACACCATCGGCTTCTGTCGCAACTTTCACTAGCACCCTTCAGGAAGAGCTACCACTACCACTTGTGGGAGGACCAAACTGTGGCTTGCCTTCCAGTGCCCGATTGATCATGGCGGCTGAACCCCAAGAACACCGGTGGGCAAGTGAAATCTAGGCCTACCTCAAGTGCAAGGTCCTTCTTGAGGATGACGCGGATGCCAAGCACGTGGCTCGCCGATCCGCCTATACGAGCTTTGCGAAGGCCACCTGTACCGCAGACGCCCCAATGGTGTCTCCCTGCGGTTCATCTCCACCAAGCAAGGACAAGAGCTTCTCGCTGACATACACAGAGGTGAGTGGGGACAGCACTCTTCCTCTCTTACCCTCGTTGTCAAGGCGCTCCACAGCGGCTTCTACTAGCCCACTACACTTAAAGACACCTCCGAGCTCGTCAAGGCTTGCGAGGCCTGCCAATTCCACGCCAAGAAAATACACCAACCTGCTCAAGGACTTCAGACCATCCCGCTATCTTGGCCTTTTGCAATCTGGTCCTCTATATTTTGGGTTCTTTTCCCGAGCGGCAAGGGGCTACCTCTACATCTACGTCGCCATCGACAAGTTCACAAGATGGCTAGAAGTGGAGCACGTCCGCAAAATCCCTGTTGGCTGAGCTGTCAAGTTCATCAAGGGCATTGTGTGTCGTTTCGGCGTACCAAACCGCATCATCACCAACAATAGCTCACAGTTCACCAGCGGATTATTCAAGGCCTACTACGCCGAGCTCGGCACTCAAATCTGCTACGCCTCAGTGGCCCACCCAAGGAGCAACACGCAAGATGAGCGTGCCAACGCTGAAGTCCTCAAGGGCCTCCAGACTCGAAGCTTCCAGAAGAAACCCACTGCCTGCTGATGTGCGAGAGAAGATAATGTCTTCTCGCCCTTCGTTGGTTACCCCAAGTGGAAGGTGAGATGTAGGATAACAGCAAATTTCCCCTATGTAGAGGATAGGGTTTGTCTCCCGTAGGACTCTGAAAGCGACAAGTAGGTGACAACGGCACTAGAGATTAGCCGGTTGACGTGGACCTGCACACAGATAAAAATAACTTTGCTCCCAACGAAGTTCAGAGAGGTTGTCAATCTCTCCGGCCTTGTTGTTTACAAAGGATCAAATGCAGGAGATAAAGGATAATAGTGATTGCAACTGGAAAGTAAAAGAAGGAAATAAATTGGGCATGTAAACAGTGATGAGAATATGGACTGCGGTCCCGTGATGTTCACTAATGATGTCTCTCTCCCAAAAGACGATAAAACTGCTATGTGAGGTAAACAAATCACAGCTGGGCAATTGACAGGATTAAAAATGCACCGCAATGCTAACTATGCTACAAAGAAAGGAAGAGGCTCAAAAGGATGGGCGGTATGCCAAAATAAGTAGACCGAAATCCAACTGCATCTACTACTAATCATCCACCTTGAGATATCTATCCAGAACATCTCGCTGGTATTAAGTTGCGATCCCCACCTAAAGTGTAAACCAAAGTAACAGACAACTGCATTAAAAGAACTTTGCGTAAAGTAAACAATCCTTGCAACCGCAGTTACAAGCACTGTTGTTTTCCCCCTTGTGGCAACAGCACATCCCCTAGACTCATGTTTCTGTCACTCAAGCTAGTCATCAGGGGGCATGAACCCACAATCAAGCATAACGTTCCCTCTTGGAGTCACTACCTACTACTTGGCCCAAGCAATAAACAGCAACGGAGAACATGCAATAATAACTGAAGAACAAAAATATAAAAGATAAGAACCAAATATATTACTCAATCACAATCTGAACATAGTCTCATAATACATCAGATCCCAGCAAACTCAGCATAGCAACAGCAGAAATAATTACATATGTGCGTTGATCATGTAGGGCATCTCACAAGGTCTAATCCATGAAGAACAAAGAGGGGATAAGAACATCACATAGCTACTGATCATGGACCCATGGTCCAAGGTAGACTACTCACGGATCATCCGGGAAGCGTGCATGGTGGAGGAGAGCCTCCCGGAGGTCAATCCTCCCTCCGTTAGGGTGCCGGGAAGAGGTCTGCTGGCGCTCCCGATCTTGGAAGAGCGGCGATGGCGGAACAGAGGAGAGATCATGAAAAAGGGTTCTGTCTTCTGAGGTTTCCCGTCACGGAGAATATATAGGAGAAGGGGGCAGCCAGGGGGACACAAGGGGTGCAGGAGGCCCCCTGACATGGCCCCACCCTAGGGGGCTCCGGGAGGGCGCCTGGGGCCCTGGTGGTGGCCCTTTGGCCCCACTTTGGTGATTCCGAAAGCTTCTAGTACGCTGATTTTTTTATTGTATTTTTCGGAATTTTTGGAGCATTTTTAATACGGGGAAACCTGAAATAGAAAAACAGTAGAAAACAAGAACTGGCACTGGGGTGCCCTAAGTTAATAAGTTAGTCCAAATATGATCAAAAGTGTATGAAAGTGTATATAAATCATAGCAATATCACACAAAACATGCATGGAGCAAGCAGAAATTATAGATACGTTTGGGACGTATCAACATCCCCAAGCTTAATTCCTGCTCGTCCTCGAGTAGGTAAATGATAACAAGCATAGTTTATGTGGTGACATTCTAACAACCATATAAGAACTTTGAAAGTAAAGCAATCAAGGTATGTAATTCATTTCAAGTCATAACAGGCAAGAGTCTATATTAGCATTAAAACAAGCAACATAAGAACATAAAGGTGCAAGAGCTCTCGCTGTCCGTGACTCGAATGTCTCCAGATGGTGTTTCGTGCAAGAAGTGGGAGATGGGAATACGAGAAAAATATGTATTTGTTGAGAACTCAATCTACTAAAGTTTCACACTTAGTCTTCTTTGTAATCTTATCTTGACTCGTCCCCAGACCACTAGCTAGGTACATGTCAATTTGATCCACTCCCTTTCAATATTTTGAGCACTCATGCAATGGATGAGCGTAAGCACGAGAGTTGACACTTAGGATGGCAAAGAGAGAAATATGGTGGAGGAGGAAGACAAAAAGGGTGTGAAATGCTCACATCAATGAGGACAATCATAGGCGAGAAGGCCAAATGAGAGATATGATGTGAGGAGTAGGGATTGCCATGCAACGGATGCACATATGAGCTAAGAAAAGCTCTCTAATGGAACTAGTGGGGGTGCATCCAACTTGCTCGCTCAAGAAGACCTAGAGCTCGTTTGGGAGGCTCATCCTTGGAATATGCAAGCCAAGTTCAATAGTGTGAAGGTCCCCACATAGCTATATGCATATATGATCATCTCTATGGAGTACAAGGTATAAGAGGGAGTACGAATGTGGACCTTTCAAAAGGAATAGTAGTGTTGCCCCTTTCTCTCTTTTTATTTCTTTTTCTCTTTTTTATTATTTTTTTGTATTTTTTGGTGGCCTCAATGGCTCTTTCTATTTAACTCTCATTTTTCCTCTTTGGGATCTTTTAATTTTGTCCTCTTTGGGGTCTTTTCCTCACTTAAGGGCAACACTCTATTTTACAAGAAGTATAGAAGATCTTCACACTTTACAAGGTACTCAACATAAAGAAGATGTAGCTATCTTGATGTATGCAAATGTATGCCTCTTCCAGTGTAGCAGGAACATGTATGACATGAAGATCAAGTCATGAGAAGGTGGATGTTGCATGGCAATATATCTCGGAAAGGCTATGGAAATTCCTTGATAGGTAGGTATGGTGGTTGTTTTGAGGAAAGATATAAGGAGGTTTATGATGACAGAGCGTATCATGCCAAGGGTTTGGATGCACCGGCGAGGTGGACGCCAACTCTCGGAGTGAGAAGAGGGCAATGCACGGTATCGAAGAGGCTAGCAAATATGAGGAGGTGGAAGTGTCAACTTTCAATACTTACATTAGTCCGAAGAACTCATGCACTTATTATCGGTAACTCTCAATCTAATAAGGAGGTTCAAAAAGAGACAAGTACCCCGAGGAGGAGTGTATGGGGTTTGGTTATCCTTGTGCATCCTCAACTCATGGTATGTGAGTGAACTCTAATGTCCGATACCTCCAAAGATTAGTGATCCATCTAGTAGCTAGAGTTCTCAACTAGTTTTGTAGTTTTTGAAAAAATAAACACGGATTGCCCAAAATACAACACCTATCACTAATAGGCTAGAGCTCTTGACACAAAAAGTTCAAACATTACTCATAACAATACCTCAAAACTATTGCAAGTTACTACTACAATTGAATAGCATCCTCAATTACCTACTTCAAGACAAGACACAACTCAGTGCAACAACCAACTCTCTTAACAAGATAAACATGAAAACTAAAGAGAGTTCCAGCAATAAACTAAACTAAAGCTAAAGCTTTTGAGAAAGATAAACATGAAAACTAAGAGCTAAGCATGACAGCAGCTACGAAAAGATAAAGAACACACAACAGAAGAAAGATAAGCATGAAAATCCTATGATGTGTTCAAGTTTGAAGTGGAGCGTGTTTCTCTCCCACACAAAGTAAGCTGGGTTCTAACTTGTTATGAAAATAAATGAAATATAAATAAAACTAAAAATGAAACCTAAGAGCGAGACGCTCCAAGCATAGCACATAACGCATGAAGTGATAAAAATATAGTGAGACGGAGGACGAACTGATGATTGTTGATGGAGAAGGGGATGCACGGGGGCATCCCCAAGCTTAGACGCTTGAGTCTCCTTGAATATTTGTTGGGGATGCATGGAGGCATCCCCAAGTTTGATTGTTTGACACTCCCGGTTCTTCTTTCATCATCTTCCCTCGCACACTTGAAAACTCCCTTCATACATGACTCATCATAAGCTGATTAGAGAGGTTAGTACCCTTAATAAAATAATTTTTCTCTACTGCAAATAAAGATATTCTTGAAGATCTACTGTTTCTAAAGATTGAAAAAAAAAATTGCAAAGAAAAAGCAAGCTTAAGGTTTGCAAAAGTGAGGAAAGGCAAAATGTGGCAGAATCTATGAAAAACAGAACAGCAGGTAGTAAATAAATTTTTTGGGGTACTTCTGCAACTCAAATCAAAAAACTCAGAACATACGCTCCAAATTCAATTGTATGGATCACTCTTTCAAAAAATCAGATCAAAAAGGTGATCTGGTGATTTTAGGCTAATTTTTTCGTCCAAGGATAGAATCTGTTTTCTGGACAGCATGTCACAACTTTTGAACTTTCTTGCAATCGGAGGCTAAACTTGGAACAAAGCTTGAAAATAAAGATACAATGATGTTGTTACAGTAATAACAATCATCAAGACCACTAATAACAGAAGTAAAAACATCTTGGGTTTCCTCCCAATAAGCGCTTTCTTTTACTCCTTTAAGCTAGGAATAAAGCAAAAAAGAAGAATCAAAGGTCCCCGAGATCATCGGAGTCATAAAACCTTCAAATTGATTTTCAATAAGTTCATTCTTCTTTTTCCTAGGTAAGAGGTGCTTACCTTTCACTTTACCACGTAAGTGTATGTGCCCCTTAACGATATCAATGAAGCCCTTCATAGCTCGGAGGAAGTCCCTTCCAAGCACGATGTTACCTTTATTTGGCTCCATGACGAAGAAATCAATCGTTGTAACCCTATTAAGGAATGCAACTTGGACTTCTTTTACCTTTCCCTTAATCTCTGAAATATCTCCATTATCATGTTCATGACAAGATGACAAATTGTCCATGTTTAGTTTCAAAGAGTCATAAACTATTTTTGGCATTGTAGAAACCATGGATCCAATATCACAAAAAGCAAGGAAGTCTTGGTTAGATATGCTAATCTTAACAAAAGACTCCCAATCATCATCTATCTCCAACATTTCTTTCTTGTTGGACTTAAGTTCCTCTACCTTTCTCAAGTCTAGAGCATCCATCCTCTTTTCAATAGTGGCAAGTCTATCTACAACAGTATCAATGCTACGATCATAAAAAAAAACTAGATAGACCATGAAAAATATCAAGAGATCTAGCTTCATCACACTCTAAAACGTCTCCTTCAGCTATAATATCAAGAGAGTGTTTACACCACTTAAAAAGACCATGATAAAAATTTCTAAGCACAATTTTTATAGGTATCCAAGGCATAATTATTCTATGTGCTTCAGAAATTCTGTCCCATGCCTTCTTCATATTTTCTCCATCCCTTTGATGGAAATCTAGAACTTCCGATTCCCTCAAAGCACCAAGTCCTAACTTGTTCAACTAAACAAGAAGGACTACTAAAAGAAATGTAAATAAATTTTTTGTAATTTTTGATAAAGGACACTAAGATAAAAACTGAAAGGTAAACTAAAAAGACTAAAAAGCAAAGGTAAAAGATAGTGTGAAACTTCCCAATGTTGTAGATTGGAGTCCCCGGCAACGGCGCCAGAAATTTGCTTGATGTGTGAGAGATGATAATGGCTTCTCGCCCTTCGTTGGTTACCCCAAGTGGAAGGTGAGATGTAGGATAGCAGCAAATTTCCACTATGTAGAGGATAGGGTTTGTCTCCCGTAGGATTCCGAAAGCGACAAGTAGGTGACAATGGCGCTAGAGATTAGGAGGTTGACGTGGACCTGCACACAGATACAAATAACTTTGCTCCCAACAAAGTTCAGAGAGGTTGTCAATCTCTCCGGCCTTGTTGTTTACAAAGGATCAAATGCAAGGGATAAAGGATAATAGTGACTACAACTGGAAAGTAAAAGAAGGAAATAAATTGAGCATGTAAATAGTGATGACAATATGGACCGGGGTCCCGTGATGTTCACTAGTGATGTCTCTCTCCCAAAAGACGATAAAACTTCTATGCGAGGTAAACAAATCACAGCTGGGCAATTGACAGGATTAAAAATGCATCGCAATGCTAACTATGCTACAAAGAAAGGAAGAGACTCAAAAGCATGGGCGGTACGCCAAAATAAGTAGACCGAAATCCAACTGCATCTACTACTAATCATCCACCTTGAGATATCTATCCAGAACATCACGCGGGTATTAAGTTGTGAGCCCCACCCAAAGTGTAAACCCAAAGCAACAGACAACTACATTAAAAGAACTTTGCGTAAAGTAAACAATCCTTGCAACCGCGGTTACAAGCACCGTTGTTTCCCCCTTGTGGCAACAGCACATCCCCTAGACTCATGTTTCTGTTTCTCAAGCTAGTCATCAGGGGGCATGAACCCACAATCGAGCATAACGTTCCCTCTTAGAGTTACTACCTACTACTTGGCCAAAGCAATAAACAGCAACGGAGAACATGCAAGAATTACTCAAGAACAAAAATATAAAAGATAAGAACCAAATATATTACTCAATCAATCACAATCTGAACATAGTCTCATAATCCATCAGATCCCAGCAAATTCAACATAGCAACAGCTGAAAGAATTACATATGTGCCTTGATCATGTAGGGCATCTCACAAGGTCTAATCCATGAAGAACAAAGAGGGAAGGAGAACATCACATAGCTACTGATCACGGACCCATGGTCCAAGGTAGACTACTCACGGATCATCCGGGAAGCGTCCATGGTGGAGTGGCTCCCGGAGGTCAATCCTCCCTCCGGCAGGGTGCCAAGAAGAGGTATGCTGGCGCTCCCGATCTTGGAAGCGTCACGGCGACGGAAAAGAGGCGAGATCGCAAAAATGGGTTTTTTCTTCTAAGGTTTCCCGTCACGGAGAATATATAGGCGAAGGGGGCAGCTAGTGGGGCACCAGGGGTCCAGGCGGCCCCCTGGCGCGGCCCCAACCTAGGGCTTGCCGGGAAAGCGCCTGGGACCCTGGTGGTGGCCCTCTGGCCCCACTTTGGTGATTCCGGAAGCTTCTGGTACGCTGATTTTTATTGTATTTTTCGGGTAATTTTTTGAGCATTTTTAATACGGGGGAAACCTGAAATAGAAAAACAGCAGAAAACAGGAACTGGCACTGGGGTGCACTGAGTTAATAGGTTAGTCCAAATATGATCAAAAGTGTATATAAATCATAGCAATATCACACAAAACATGCATGGAGCAAGAAGAAATTATAGATACGTTTGGGACGTATCACCTGCGGCAAGAACTGGCTTGATGAGATCCAAATAGTGATGTGGTCAATTCGCACCACAACAACAAAGCCCACCGGCAAGACACCTTTCTTCATGGACTACGGAGCAGAGGCGATCCTCCCAGCCAAGCTCAAGCACGGCTCTTCTAAGGCCCGATATGCGGTACTGTTCCAGATCTAGATGTTTCCCTTTAGATCCGGGGACGAAGCACATATCGGTCCCACCGCGACATATGGCAATGCCATATGCCCCGGATTTCCATCATGACATCACAACATTACAGCTACAAGGGTACAACATCTCATACAATCGGCACACAACTCCTTAAATACATTACATCAGCGAAAGAGACATGTCTGGGTACAGACTACATTCAAATGCCTAGTGGTAAAGGGAAAACACACCATTCCCGTAACCACACGGATCCAGGCGCTCCGTCGGGATCCACCTAACTAGTCGTCGTAGTGCCTTCGTGAAGGCGTCCAGAAGAAGGGTCATCGAGCTCCTCTGAAGTCCAAGATCGTTGCATAACGGGCGTAAAAGAGAAAAGAAAGAGGTGAGCTATATCAAAAGTCTTGTAACTAACTTCTCACGGGTAAGACGGGGGTAGTGGTGAGGTTGCAGACGCACTAGCAATATATGAGTGGCTAACGGACTATTTTAGAGTAAGATGAGAACCAAGCATTTGATGAGGAATCGCCTCCAACAAGTCTTGCTATCAACTACTTACACAAGCATAACACCTATGCTATCCTTTTCCTCCTCTTCGCATCCAGACGAAGAAGAAGCAGTCAAGGCACACACACGTTGATCAAGTTATTTAGATTATCTCAGTTGTTGTTGTCTATGAACAAGGAGTAGGTCTCAAGTCGTCCATAACCGTGGACACGGCTTCTCGACAAGATTTAACCCTGCAGGGGTGTACCAACTTCCCATTACAAGGCTCCGCACGCACGCTCATCTCTCTCAGTTTCTACCCATCACAGGCAGCCATTTTATGATTTAGTCCTGAGAGATCCGAAACGACAGGTCCCTCTAGCTAACAACGAACAAATCTGGGTGGCCCCCGGGGAGTCGACACCCAATCCAAAAGTCGGCCACACTCTCGGATCGGCCTCTTCCGTCTCAACAGGGTTTGGGTTACCGAGACACCTCACGTGAGGTCCGGGGCCCTCGCCGGCCAAAGGTGAACCAACAGGGAAACCATGTCCCCACTGGTCCGGGTTGTTTTAAATAAAGTCTGCTAGGAGCGACCCGACAGACACACACACGGTTTCAAATGGTAAATCAGCTTGGGCCACCACTAGAAATATTTGAAGCTAGGTAGGTAATAAAAGGGGACCCCATAGCATCCCACACACGGTTAGGACAGCTCGTCAAGAGACACAATACCCGGAACTTGGGTCCTAGGTGACTCGAATGGAACAAAGCATCGGGGCGGGATAGCCTAGAACTTCCATCCTTCGTCGAGTATAGTCAATATTATAATAATCACATCATCCACAATAACATAATAGTGTGATAGCCCAATCCAAGGAGTAACAGGGGTTTAGTTGATAACATCCTAGCATGCATACTAAGCAGTGGTTGAGCAGCAAGAAATAGTAACATAGTCGAACAAGGTTTGTTGGGATGTGGAGGACATGGCTGTTTGGGTTTATTTGAGAGGCATGAATATGAATTGGTAGGATCAAGCAATCATTCTATCCTACACCTAGGCGCGAGTGAGCTGAAAGTTTTAAGCATGATATATGATCCCCCTTACCTGATGAGAAGACGAAGTCGAAGGTGTAGTCGATCGCAAAGTCGCATCGTCTCGAAGAGGTACCCCGCGGAAGCACACAAGAAGGAAACACCTGCGGGCCGTGGCCCATGGAGCAGAGGGCGAGGGATAGTCGAACACCGCTCAGGGCGGAGCGGAGCTGTGGGCTGGCGGAGGCGATGGGTCACGGCGCTGGAGGGGGACCAGCCCAGGGTGGCGGTTGGTGGAGACCTGGACGGCTCGGGCTGCTCCCGTAGTCGCGGCAGTGGCCGTTCACGCCGGCGCGGCGCGACGGCGCGTGGTGGAGGAGCCGTCGAGGATGGCCGGAACGAGGCGCGGAGGCGGCGCAGCGCCGGATCCGGCCAGATCCTGGCCATCCTAGGGCGGCGCGGCGAGCCCCTCGAGCTCAGGAAGCCACCAATGGCGGGCGGCGGTGAGCTCCCGTAGCCGGCGACGACCTCCTGCAGGCAGAGAGGGCCCGGGGTGAGAGGAGGGAAGAGGATGCGGGGAGGACAGCGTCCTCACCGGTGTGTGGTGGCAGCGACGTGTGGTGGCTTGACGCCGGCGGCCGATGGCGCGAGGATGCGTCCGAGCGCGATGAGGAGACGTGGGGTGGCGGTGCGGATCCGGACCCGAGCGGGCTTCCAGGGCTCTGCGGGGCCCAATCCGGTGGGGAGGGTGGCCGTGGATGAACTGGGAAGATATGAGCCCTTGGATATTCGTATCCGACGGCTCTGGATGGCTAGGGACTAGGGTTTCGGCATTTGGGGGATAGGGGGTAATTTTTGGGCCAGATCTGAGGGGGTGGCTGTAAATTGTGTTAGGGGAAACCCTAGAAAGGCTAGGGAGAGGGTGGTCTTTATATAGGCTGGCCTGGATGGCAGGTTTACGCAAATGCCCCGGTCTCTCTCGCGTGCGTCCGGTACTCCACGTTTCTGATCACCGGGAGTGTTGGATATGTGCCCTAGAGACAAATTAATAAAGATATTTGTCACATATCCGTTTTGTTCATAATACGTTTTATACTGTGCTATAACTGTATTACTTGGAAATACTAATACAGGTGTAGTATAAAACATGGTTCGTAGTTTAACTCGGGTAAACTATCTCATTGGGCAATTGATTGATCAAGCTTTCCTGATCATGGCTACACTTAAGTCCATTGACAATGAGGTCATATCATTAAGGGGAATGATGTGATGGACGTACACCCACCTAAAGTATTGAAATGTGATCGAGTCACATAGTCCAGCGTTGCTATGACTTTGTAACATATGGCTTAGTCCTTAGACCGTAACGATCATACGTAATTGTCATCTATGAGGAGACTTTGATTTGTATCCCACCGCCTGACTGAAATATGCTGGCTATAACGGTGCACTTTGGGTATTCCGAAATAGATGGTTGATGAGTATGTTAACAGATCAGAGCGGGATTTGTCAATCCTTGTGACAGGACAGGTACTCTGGGCCCACTCGGTGATATTGCATCAACACCTTGCAAGGACGTGACTAGGTCACAAGAGATGCAATGATCATGGACGAGAGAAGTTGTTTGTTGTGAACGATATATGAACACAGTATGTAGGATACCGACGATCAAACCTCAGACAATCAAAGTACCGCAGCACAAAGGGATTACGTCGTATCGTTAACGGTTTCCAAAAGCGATCGAAGTTCATTCGATGGAAGCGCAGGGGCTGTCAAGGATTGTAACCAGTCCAACTGACTAGTCATTGGTCAATGAGAAGAGTCTTGACCATGTCTGCTGTTTCCCGGACCGTTAGGGTGTTACACTTAAGGGCAATCGATGCATAGGACAGTTACGGGATCAATCGGTGAAATAGGAGGAAACACCAGAATAGTTCCGGAGGAGGACGGAATGGTTTCCGGACATTTTGAATAGTTCAAAATAAAGTTTAATTGTTTTAATAATTTTTTATTATTTAATTATCTGAATTAAATATTTAAAACATATTAGATAAATTAAAAAAATGGGAAAAAGGCTAAATGGGCCCATGGGGCCCATTAAGGGAGGAGGGGGTCTCCCCCTTGGGCTTGGAGCCAAAGGTGGGGCCCACCACCCCCCTTGGCCGGCGCACTCCCCCCCTTGGGAGTTTACTCCCACATGGGGGAGGGGAGGAGGATGGCACCCCCCCCCCTTGGCCTATATAAAGAGGGGTAGACCCCCCCTTTTTCCAACACACCAATATCTCCTTCTTCCTCCTTCTCCTTCCCGGAAGTGGACTCCCTTGTTTGGAGTATGCACCTGGATTGGAGTTCTCCACCATAAGGCAGGCCATCGTTCTGCTGGAGTCGGGATCCGTAGCCGTCTTTCTTCTGCTGCTCGCCTCGTTCGGGGCCCGGGAGGAACATCGATTGTATCGTACGTGTATAATCTTTTTGAGGCATTACACCTGTGGTGCTACTTCGTCGCTGGAGGTTTACCGGGAGTCATCCTCGCCGGTGGTGGTCTTCTACACGACAGGGAGGTCGTAGTTTCGAGTCTACGCCAGCCACGTTCGCAAGAACGTTTCCCTCTTTCGGTATTCAAAGGTATGAACACCGATTCCCTCCGTTACTTTACATCGCCATAGCATAGATTTTGGGTTCGGGTACCGTAGGCATGAAAATTTTGTGTTTTATGCCCCATATCCCAACAGTGGTATCAGATCTAGCTATGCGTAGATGTATTGTACAGGTAGAACACATCTAGGATGTGGGCATCGAATCTTCATTTGTTACCCTCCCATGTGTACTCATTTAGCGTTGCGGCAATGTTTGATGAAGCGACCCCCGACCGACCTTACGCGTTTACACGAGAATGGTTCCACGCTTGACATATGGCTTGTACCATATAAAGTGGCTGGGGGGTGTCTGTCTCTCTGCATTAGCGACGTGAAGATGTTTGCAATGGAGGGCCCCGACAGGGGTGTAATAGAGACGGATGGGAGACGGTGTTGTGGCATGTTTTTCGTAGGATAGAAACGGTTCTCTCTCTCGAAACCCCTAGCAGCCACGTAAAACTTGCACAAGCTAAAGTAGAAAGGCGTTTAACTTTGCTTTGCATGAAGGGGGGTCATAGGTTGTATGATTTACAGTTTTACTTCCTGTTTTATGCTAGTATGCTAGATATATCGACGGTAGCACGAAACAGGACCATCTCTCACAATACCAACATTGTGTTCTCCCTTAGTGGGCACCGCCTGGAAGGTTCTCCCATATGGCTTGATGCTCCGTACATACCGGAGTTGTCCTACATATTCAACGGAGTTCGCATAAGGTTGGGTTCGGCAAGCCTGGCATATGCAGATATGGCCTTGCTGAACAGCTAACATCAAGGTTCGATTGGCAGGCTTGACGTATGTAGATGCGGGCCTGGAACACAGGAGACCGAAAGGTCGAGCACGAGTCACATGCCTGATGTGATTGCCTTAGAGGCCTACCTGGTTCGCATACTGATGGCCGTGACGATCGGGGGAGGTATGGGGGCTGGGATTGTGTAATCACTTAGTTAAATTGAGAGGTGTTTATCTTAGTGGGAGCTTTCTAGAATTTTGAGATTAAAATTGAAACTCCACATTATGAACAAAAGTCTAAATATGTATCCTTGTGAATCAACCTTGTAGATGGCAGCACCTCGCCCCTCGTTCAACTTAGGATCATTCCTAGAGAAAGATAAGCTAAAAACAGATGGGATAAACTTCACCAACTGGTTCCGCACCCTGAGGATTCTCCTCGTTCCCCTCAAGATGGCATACGTACTAGAGGGCGCGTTAGGTGACGCACCAGTAGATGATTCCAGTCAGGACGAGAAGAATTTCTATCTCTCCAGGACTGATGATTACAACCATGTCCAGAGTGGCATGATCTACTCCATGGAGGCTGAGCTGCAGAAACGCTTTGAGAGGATGGGTGCATATGAGATTATCACCGACCTCAAGGCGGTCTTCGCACCTCAAGCCAGGGTTGAACGGTACGAGGCTTCTGAAGCCTTCTTCTCAGCAAAGATGGACGAGCACGGCAGCGTGAGTGAGCACATAGTCAAAATGTCTGGCTACGTTCAGCCCTTGAATGCTCTGGAATGCCAGATTCCAGATGAACTTGCTGTTGATAGGGTGTTGCAGTCGCTTCCCCCTAGCTACAAAGGCTTTGTGCTGAACTACAACATGCAGGGGATAACCAAAACCCCTTCTGAGTTGTTCGCCATGCTGAAGAGCGCTGAGGTTGAGATCAAGAAGGAGCACGCCGTCTTCATGGTCAACAAGACCACTGACTTCAAGAAGTCAAGCAGGCGGGAGAAGGCCAAGAGAGGTGGCCCCAAGAGGGATGGCAAGTCAGTTGCCGCTCCTCCCAAGGCACCCAAGCCTAAACCCGGAGTGGAGTGCTTCTACTGCAAGGGTGAAGGTCACTGGAAACGCAACTGCCCCAAGTACATAAAGGACAAGAAGGCTGGCAAGGTCGCCAAGAGAGACGAAGGTATATTTGATATACATATTGTTGATCTTCTCTTGACAAGCGCCGGGAACACATCCTGGATACTTGATACAGGATCTGTCGCTCATATTTCTAGTTCCATTCAGGGACTAAGGAATAGGAGACGCTTGCTCAAGGATGAAGTGACGATGCGCGTGGGGAATGGCTGTCAAATTGAAGTCTTGGCGGTCGGCACGAAGCATCTTAGTCTCCCTTCGGGATTAGTTTTAGTTCTGAATAATTGCTACTATGTACCCGTGTTGAGTGTGAACATCGTTAGTGGCTCTTGCTTGAAGCGAGACCGCTATTCTTTTAAGTCTGATAAAATTGGTTGTTCGATTTATAAGGATGAAATGTTTTATGTTCACGCACCGGAGTTGCATGGTTTATTCGTACTTGATCTCGATGGTGACGTGTGTCACATTAACAATATTGAGGCCAAAAGATTGAAGAATGATGAAGATCACATGAAGATGTGGCATTGCCGACTTGGTCATATTGGTATAAAGCGCATGGAGAAGCTCCATAAGGATGTACTTCCTGAGTCATTGGATTTTGGATCCCTTGATACATGTGAACCATGCCTCATGGGCAAAATGACAAGGACTCCATTCAATGGGATAATGGAGCGTGCGGATGACTTATTGGGGATCATACACACGGATGTATGTGGATCCATGAACGTCCCCACTCGCAATGGTCTTCATTACTTCGTGACCTTTACTGATGACTTGAGCAGATATGGGTATATTTACTTGATGAAGCACAAGTTTTAAACCTTTGAAAAGTTCAAGGAATTTCAAAATGAGGTCGAAATCAACTCGGAAAGAAAATCTAGCACCTTCGATCGGATCGAGGTGGCTAGTATTTGAGTCACGAGTTTGGCAATCATCTGAAGTCTTGTGTCATAGTACCACAGCTTACGCCCGCAGGCACACCTCAGATAAACGGTGTGGCTGAACGACGTAATCGAACCCTATTGGATAGCGTACGATCGATGATGTCTCATACTGATTTTCCTGTGTCATTCTGGGGGTATGCATTAGAAACTGTCGCTCATATTCTTAATAGGGCACCATCCAAATCCATAAAGACAACACCATTTGAAGAATGGCATGGCACGAAACCTAAGTTGTCTCACCTGAAGATTTGGGGTTGTGAGGCTTATGTTGGGAAACTACAGCCTGACAAACTTGAATCCAAGGCGGATAAGTGCATCTTTGTGGGCTATCCCAAGGAAACTTGTGGATACACCTTCTACAACAAGTCTGACAGCAAAACGTTTGTTGCCAAGACGGGACACTTTCTTGAGAAGGAGTTTCTCGCGAAAGAGTTGAGTGGGAGGAAAATAGACCTCGATGAAGTGACTGACCAATCACTCCAATTGGAAGAAACGGCTACGGAAATTTTTCTGGAACCATCTTCCACAGTGGGAGATGAAGAGAATGGCCAGAACGACATTCATAACGATCATGACATTGATGATGAACATGATGAGAATAAAGAGGAACATTTTATGCCCCGTAGGTCATCAAGAGTCCGTCAACCTACTGAGTTTTACGGACAGCTTGTGAATGCAATCTCGGCTGATGAGTCGGATGAACCTGCAAGTTACAAAGAAGCAATGGAGGGACCCGAGTCCGAGAAATGGCTTGAAGCCATGAAATCCGAAATAGACTCCATGTACACCAACAAAGTATGGACTTTGGTGGATATTCCCGAGGACCGCAAGGCCGTCGAGAATAAATGGATTTTCAAGAAAAAGACTGACGCAGACGGAAACGTATCTGTCTACAAAGCTCGACTTGTCGCGAAGGGGTTCCGACAAATTCAAGGAGTTGACTACGAGGAGACGTTCTCTCCTGTAGCGATGATAAAGTCTATTCGGATCCTACTAGCAATAGCTGCATATCATGATTACGAGATATGGCAGATGGATGTGAAAACTGCATTCCTAAATGGCAACATTGAGGAAGAGTTGTATATGATGCAACCAGAGGGGTTTGTCGATCCAAGGAACGCTGGTAAGGTGTGCAAGCTTCAACGGTCCATCTATGGGTTGAAGCAAGCATCTCGGAGCTGGAATCTTCGATTTGATGAGGTCATTAAAGCTTTTGGATTTGTCCAAAACGTCGAAGAGTTCTGCGTCTATAAGAAACTGAGTGGGAGCTCTGTAGCATTCCTTGTGTTATATGTAGATGACATATTACTAATAGGGAACGATAAGAAATTCTTAGAGGAAGTGAAGGAATATCTGAATGGACAATTTTCCATGAAGAACCTAGGTGAAGCTGCGTACATATTGGGGATTCAGATCTATAGAGATAGACCTAATCGACGGTTGGCCTTGAGTCAGAACACTTATATTGACAAGATATTGAAAAGGTTCAGTATGGGTAACTCCAAGAGAGACCTCTCGCCAGTTATAAAAGGTGTCTAATTAAACGTGACTCAATGCCCAACCACAGCAAAAGAGAAGGAGGAGATGTCCTCAAAGCCCTATGCCTCAGCCATAGGTTCTCTCATGTATGCTATGTTATGTACCAGACCGGATTTAGCGCTGGCCATTACTATGACTAATCGCTACCAGAGTAACCCGGGAATGGCTCACTGGACAGCAGTAAAGAACATCCTTAAGTACTTGAGAAGAACCAAGGATCTCTTTCTCGTTTATGGAGGAGTTAATGAGGAGCTCACCGTAAATGGTTACGTTGACGCAAGCCTCGGCTCAGCTCTAGATAACTCGAAATCCCAGACGGGATATGTTTTCATGTTGAACGGTGGCGCAATTAGCTGGAGGAGCGGCAAACAGTCAGTCGTCGCCCAATCTACAATGGAGTCGGAGTATATTGCCGCTTGCGAAGCGTCTAACGAGGCGTTGTGGCTGAAGAAGTTCGTGATCGAGCTTGGCGTCTTTCCCAGCTGCACTGACCCCGTGGGAATCTTCTGCGACAACACAGGTGCCATTGCTAACGCGAAGGAGCCAAGAACTCACTCTACAGCCAAGCACATCCTCCGAAAGTTCCATGTGACGCGAGACTATGTCAGGGATGGACACACTAGGATTCACAAGATACATACGGATCTGAACGCAGCAGACCCGATGACTAAACCTCTTCCACAGGGCAAGTTTGAAGAACACCGAGAGACCATTGGTGTTAGATACATACCTGATGTAAACTAGTGTAATTAGTACTCTAGTGCAAGTGGGAGACTGTTGGATATGTGCCCTAGAGAAAAATTAATAAAGATATTTGTCACATATCCGTTTTGTTCATAATACATTTTATACTGTGCTATAACTGTATTACTTGGAAATACTAATACAGGTGTAGTATAAAACATGGTCCGTAGTTTAACTCGGGTAAACTATCTCATTGGGCAATTGATTGATCAAGCTTTCCTGATCATGGCGACACTTAAGTCCATTGACAATGAGGTCATATCGTTAAGGGGAATGATGTGATGGACGTACACCTACCTAAAGTATTGCAATGTGATCGAGTCACATAGTTTAGCGTTGCTATGACTTTGTAACGTATGGCTTAGTCCTTAGACCGTAACGATCATACGTAATTGTCATATATGAGGAGACTTTGATTTGTATCCCACCTCCTGACTGAAATATGCTGGCTATAACGGTGCACTTTGGGTATTCCGAAATAGATGGTTGATGAGTATGTTAATAGATCAGAGCGGGATTTGTCAGTCCTTGTGAAGAGGACAGGTACTCTGAGCCCACTCGGTGATATTGCATCAACACCTTGCAAGGACGTGACTAGGTCACAAGAGATGCAATGATCATAGACGAGAGAAGTTGTTTGTTGTGAACGAGATATGAACACGGTATGTAGGATACCGACGATCAAACCTCGTACAATCAAAGTACCGCAGCACAAAGGGATTACGTCGTATCGTTAACGGTTTCCAAAATCGATCGAAGTTCATTCGATGGAAGTGCAGGGGCTGTCAAGGATTGTAACTAGGTCCAACTGACTAGTCATTGGTCAATGAGAAGAGTCTCGACCATGTCTGTTGTTTCCTGGACCGTTAGGGTGTTACACTTAAGGGCAATCGATGCATAGGACAGTTACGGGATCAATCGGTGAAATAGGAAGAAACACCGGAATAGTTCCGGAGGAGGACGGAATGGTTTCTGGACATTTTGAATAGTTCAAAATAAAGTTTAATTGTTTTAATAATGTTTTATTATTTAATTATCTGAATTAAATATTTAAAACATATTAAATAAATTAAAAAATGGGAAATAGGCTAAATGGGCCCATGGGGCCCATTAAGGGAGGAGGGGGTCTCCCCCCTTGGGCTTGGCGCCAAGGGTGGGGCCCACCACCCCCCTTGGCCGGCGCACTCCCCCCTTTGGGAGTTTAGTCCCACATGGGGGACGGGAGGAGGACGGCACCCCCTTGGCCTATATAAGGAGGGGTAGACCCCCCCCCCTTTTTTCCAACACACCAATATCTCCTTCTTCCTCCTTCTCCTTCCCGGAAGTGGACTCCCCTTGTTTGGAGTCTGCACCTGGATTGGAGTTCTCCACCATAAGGCAGGCCGTCGTTCTACTGGAGTCGGGATCCGTAGCCATCTTTCTTCCACTGCTCGCCTGGTTCGGGGCCCGGGAGGAACATCGATTGTACCGTACGTGTATAATCTCTTCGAGGCACTACACCTGTGGTGCTACTTCGTCGCTGGAGGTTTACCGGGAGTCATCCTCGCCGGTGGTGGTCTTCTACACGACAGGGAGGTCGTAGTTCCGAGTCTACGCCAGCCACGTTCACAAGAACGTTTCCCTCTTTCGGTCTTCAAAGGTATGAACACTGATTCCCTCCGTTACTTTACATCGCCATAGCATAGATTTTGGGTTCGGGTACCGTAGGCATGAAAAATTTGTGTTTTATGCCCCGTATCCCAACAGGGAGTACATACTACCTCTGATTCCGACGAAATCTCAAACCACGCGCTCAGCGCGGCGAGCCCGTCATTCCTACCTCACTTCGATACCGTTCCGAAAATATTTTATGGTGCCCAATAAAATAACCCATTTAATTATTAAACGGGGTTTTTTGTTCCGATGGCAATGGCTGGTCCTGTGCCGGAAATTGCGACGGTGCTCGGGTGAACCCGATGTCGCAAAGGTCATGTGCCTTTTGGGAAAAAGGTTTGGTCCCGCATCCGATACGAGAAAGAGGGTGCAAATATTACGGATTCATAAATCAGGGAAGCAAATACTGCAAACAATTCTAGCAAGCAATAAAATAAAGCAACAAACAATTTTTTGAATTTGGGTGAAAATCCCGGGCTGTTACAGCTCTCCAAGACTCCTCGCCTTCAACGAAGCGCTCCAAGAAAATCTTCTCAAAGAAAACACGCTCCTCCTCGAGGAAGCGCGCTGCCCGGTCGCCATTCTCACAGCAAGGTACCAGCAGGCACTAAGGCGCTATCACAACCGCAACATCCGTCCTCACACTCTCAAAGTTGGGGACCTCGTCCTCAGGAGGATCCTCTCACACGAGGGACTCGACAAGCTATCCCCCATGTGGGAAGGCACTTTCAAGGTAGTCCATTTTTGCAGACATGGCGCAGCCTAGCTGGAGATAGAGGACGGGATCCAGGTCCCAAATACTTGGAACATCTAGCATCTTCGCAAGTTCTACCCATAATCATGCGGTACGAACGCCTACGGGCCGAAAGTCCTCCCCCGTGATACAAGATATTCATCGGCAGGTAGAAGCTCACTATACATTAGATGAAGTCTTCAGAAAGCCTCCCCCCCACTACTAGGGAATAGCCTTATAATGGCGCACTGTTTTTGAGTTTAGTGGCGCATTAGGGATGCGCCACTAACTACAAGCCACTAATAAGGGCTTAGAGGTGGCGTATTCTGGATGCGCCACCCCTAAGGCCCTTAGGCGTGGCGCATCTCATAATGCGCCACCTCTAAGCTCTTAGGGGTGGCGCATTCTGGTATGCGCCACGCCTAAGGGCCTTAGGGGTGGCGCATTCGCAGTGCGCCACTAAGTCCTGACAATATGCGCCACTAAATAATTACAGAAAACAAAAAAAATTACATAAAAGAATAAAAGCATTACAGATATTTTTATTATATTACAGAAATGCAAAATACAATATAACAATGAGGCCAACAATTATTGATACAAAAGAATTGCAATATAATTTTTATTACAAAGGTTTAGAGGCCAACAAGATTCACAAGATTTCATTCCATCACAAAATTACAATGAGTCCAACAATTATTGAAAACCGAAAGCTACTTTCGTCATCACTACTTGTTTGCTCTTCAACCTGCACAAAACAAAGCTTTAGAGGTCACATCCATCATACCAAAGGAGAACAAAGCAACCTAGCATCTATTCTTATCAACAACTTAAAGCAAGTCGATGAATGGTGAAAAGCATGCACATATGCATAAAAATGCATATGCAGTGACCTTTATACACAAAGAGCACCAAGAGTATTTGACACTACCATCTAGTACACAAAGAGTACATCCAAATTACATCCAAATTACACAAAGAGTACATTCAATTAATTGTTTTGACTCGGCTCGGGGAATGGGCGGCATCCTTCTTTCGTCATGAAAGGCCTTGTGTCACGCAGGGCCTTTAGGCGGACTTCTATCTCCCCATTGGATGGTGCAATGTTGGAGTGGAAGATCGACCCCCTCATTTGTACTTCATGACGGATGATAGTCGCCATCTGCGCTTGGATGTGAAAGAACTCCTCCTTCAGATTTGCATCGGCGATTTCCGCCTTCCTTTCAGCCCACGCTCTGAGATGACTTGGCAGCGTAAGGTTGCGTTGTTCCTGTACAATCGCCCTCATGTGATGAAGGGCGTAGTACGCATCCCTCACACTGCCAGCCGGCTGCTTGACGCACGGGAACTGCGTTACGTGGTTGAACACGTTCACGCCAGGCTGATTTTTGCTGAACTTGTGCTTGATGATCTTGCCTCCGGCTTTTATGTAGCCGACGAGAGCATCATCCAAAACTCTCATGATATACTTGTAATATTTTTTGTTCACACTCCCCGAGTCTAAATACACGGCATGCGAGTGTTGCGGTGAAAAGCAGATGAGCACGCAGTCTTGATCCTCACTGCATAATTAAAACAATCCAAAAGGAATGTTGGAAGAGGACAATGGAAAGCTAAGAAAGCATATATGTTACGGAGGCGAGCGAATGACTTACTTGGGAGAGTAGGTCATAAGAAATGAATCTTTGTCGGCGTTCCGTAGCATGAAGTCTGTGATGTACCCCGCCGCGAGAGCCGCGTCCCCGTCGTCCATCAAGATGCTTTCACGCATGTAGAAGGGGTCCAATATCGCGACGCTCGGGGTCTTATCTCTCCTGATACTCATAGAAAGGCTGAGCGAGAACAGACGGATAAGGCTATGGTCCAGCCGCTTGAGATGGTACAAATTGAAGATCTCCGAAAACCGTAGGATTATCATATCCGCGGGGATAGTGTTGATGAAGCCCATGTTGAGTGGCACCTTGGCCATGAAAACCGGGTACGAGGGATTCTCTTCTCGAAGAAGAATCTTCTCTAATGCCATAATACTATGATGCACACTCTGCATATCCGAAGTTGCAAGGTCCAGCATGTCCTTAGGTAGCATCGCCCTAACAGCCACATGGATTTCAAACGAGAGATCCTTGGGTCTTGGTGGCTCGTCCTGAGCCCGGATCAGCATTGAAGGTTGGCTACTAGAAGTGATGCTCTTCTTTCTTTTCCGTCCCTTCTTCTTTTCTGATTTTGAGCAGTCACCGGCCTTTATCTGCTCAGTGGCCGGCTTATGGAGTGTGGACGGGCTGAGAATAGATCTTGTGGCATCTGCTTGAGGCTCGGTGAAGGCGCAAGCTGCTGGAGACATGTCCTGAGAAGCAGCGAAGAGACGCGTGGAGCACGCAGGCTTCGCCGCAGGATCAGCTGGACCGCGAGCTTCCTCGTCATGCTGACAGGCTCCTTCAGCAGGAGGCATGAATAAGTCATCAGCATCATACAAAGTATTGATGAACTGGTCGGCGCTGATATCATCATCAAGATCATCGTCTTCTTGTTGTGCTCCGATGGGATCATGTGGCGCCGACACGATGACTAGTGGTGTTGTCCTAGGTGTGGTGCCCCTTTCCCCCGTCATTAAACGCATTTGGCTCTTCGGCCATAGGCATATTTGGTTGAAACAGTCACTGAGGACTGCCGGCTCATCCTCATCGTATCCGGGGGGTTCAATGGGAGGTTCAACTCTCTCGTAGCCCGAAATCACGAGAGAGATTTGAACCCTATGCATCTCCGGTGCCATCGGCATATTGTGCATGATTCGATTTTGTGGTTGAATGATTTTACCTTTGGCAACATCCTTCAACTCGCCGTCCACGACTTGTAATAGAATGCATGGAGTGTCCTCCTGCGAAAGAGATATATATATATGCATGTACGGCATCAGAGAGATTCCACTAAAAAGGCAAGGAGATGAAGTCCTCGTTTGAGTTGCAGACGCTTATAGTTACCTTGAGGGCGTCGAAGTCGGCTAGTGAAGAGACCCCGGCGATGACGGCGGGCATGCAAGAGACGGAGGGTGTGCTGCCTCCCGTGGCGTCGGTCCCCCTATTTGTGCTGCCGCCGGGTGCATTATTGTTATGCCCGGGTTGCTCGATCATGGCCGGAGGAGTTACCATCACATCCGGCGTCGCCGCCGCGGTGTTGGCGGCCGGAGTCACCAATACGCCGGGAGTCGGTGCGGGAGCCACCACTACGGCCGGAGTCGGGACTGCAGGCGCCGCGGGGCCCGAGTTGCTGCCAACCATGCTGGGGACTGGTATGGGCCCTTTTCCACCACGCGCTTGCCAATTCGCGAGCGAATGCATCATATCTGGAAGGAGAGCGTTCATCGTCTTCGCCACTTCATCCTGGACAAGCTGCGGAAGCATGTTCACCTTCTCCTCCAGTCCACAAACATAAGCGGCATCTTCTTCGGTCCTTCTCGCCTTGCGCCCCCTCGAACCGGACTGCTCCGCCGATTTTCCATAATATTCGGACCAATTTAGGTCCGCACCAAAGCCGACCACACGGCCGGCTGACGATGGCTTCGCCGTCACGTCGTCAACCTTCTTGACCTTGTTCAACGCCCTGTTGAAGGTGTTGTCCCACGGGCCGGCCGGCTTAACCGACGACTCCTGCGATGAGGCGATTTTCATTTCCGCTTGCTGCAAAAAGAATGTGAAACGTTAAGAAATTGTGAACTTCACTCGAGAATTCAATCGACAAGGTCGCGTGGTAAACTACTTACCACGGCAGTCGTAAAATCCTGAATCTTAGGATCGATAATTATTTTCGAGGTTGCTTTGTCCTTATAGCTCCGGGCCCTCACAAAGAATTCAGTCTGCGGATCATCTTTGTATTGCTGGAAGGGGTTAGGTATGCCCGCAGCGGCGTACTCGGCATCCTCCTTGTCCCATTTAGGCTTGGAACTTTTGTAACCACCGGCTCCGAGACGATGGTTACCTATGACCTGCGACCGCATGGCCTTGCCCTTTGCACTCGCGGCCTTGGCTTGCTCGGACTCACACCTAGCCTTGAAAAGGTTGTAGGTAGCTTCGTCGATCAACGGCTCTTTCTCCTTGAGCTCCTCCCAAGTTTTGTTCTTTTCAAAAATTGCCCTCTTCACCCGGGTTTTCCAACTGGACAAGGCCTTGCTCATCTTACTGAGGGCCCATGTGTTTACTTTGTTCCCTCTGAGTTTGGTGTTATCGTACGGCTCCGGAAACTTGTATCGTCCGTGCAGCTTGTTGATAAGAAGCTGACAATAATGAATATTCTCACGACTCCTGAGGTTAATCGTGGTGATCGGCACGGTGTTGCGGAGGATCGCCGCGACTTGACGGCCGTACCCTTCCAAAAAACGTTCGGGCTCTTTAGGAATCCCGACGGCGGTCACAACAATAAACTCTTGCCTGATGACGCCGACCTTGGTCGGTTTCCGATTCCTCTTCTTCGACTGGGTACCATCTGTGTTGGAGCCACCGGTCCCATCATCCTCGCCGATGTTCCTCTCGCCGTCTGTCGTACCGGCCTCCTCCTCCAAGTCATCATCCGATGAGTCGGACTCCGACTCTATCTCCTCCTCATACTCCTCCTCGCCCGGAGGTACTTCCTCTTCTCTCTGCTCCTCGACCTCCTCCTGGGAGTATTCCCAAAATTGCTTCCTTTTTGTACCCGGCTAAGAAGAAGGACCGGCGTCGGCTCCGGTCGACATGTTTGCACTAGTACAATATTAAAAAATGCAACTACTTAATTAATTAGCACAATAAATAAATGCAAATAGTCTCATGTTAAGAAAAATAGCAAAGGTCATGCACGAATTCACGGAAAAATTCGGCATGACCTTTGCTCTTTTTCTTAACATGAGAGTGCCCCATTCTCAACCGAAACGGAAGTTAATCAACATTTCGGGAGAAAGGGGATAATGAGAGTCCCTCCACATAAAAAATGCCTACATGTAGGCACAACCATCACATATATAGTGTAGAACAATGCACTAAAATAGATATTCAAACATCATATATATAGGTAAATTTCATATGATAAACAATGCATTGCAAAATGGCACTTGCTTGGGTTTTTTCATATTCAGTTGAAATATCTTATAACTAAGTCATTCAGTGAAGACATTCAGGTTCAGTTCCTATGACATTCAGGTTCAGATATCTCCCGGGATCATTGCATTCAGTTCCAGCATGATGGATGGATGGATGGATGGTAAATCACCCTACTCATGTTGCCAAGATATAAATACATACTCATACCCTGGCACTACAGAAAACCACATGGCTTATTCTCATCATGAGGCAAAACAAAAATAATCCCAAATGAACCACAAACACCAACGATGACACAATAATAACAGTAGTATGAAATGATGCAATGCGCAACGAATATCATGTGTGCATCTTATTGAGCACACGGAAAACAAGATCTTTGCCGAGTGCATAGAGAAAATTGCTCGGCAAAACTATTACACTCGGTGAAGCATCACCTTTATCAAGCACCACGTGGGCGGGACTCGGGCACTAACTTGAAGCTTAGTGGTTATTCAATTCTAATTTTTTTTTAAATAAGCCAGAGAAGCACCAAACCTGACAAGGTGGCATGATATGACATCTAGAGGTGTGATTAATTTTGAGAGTGTTTTTCAAAAGTTTTCACATAGTTTTCTTACAAACTAGGCCATCATTCAGCAACAAACTAGGTTTCGAGAAGGAATGAATCAGGTTTGCATTTGAAGTGACCGCTGATTCATTCGTTGACTTTAAAACTTTATCAACATTAAACGCACACCATTACATGTTTCATGTTAAAAAAAAATCAGTTCTCTTTTCCTATATTTAGGCCATGCATTTCTTGTGATTTATGAATTTAATTTTAATTTTAATTGCAGAAACATCAAATGATGGACCAAAATGGATTGAAAATCATATATATGGTATTTAGTTTATGTTTAGGCCTTGTGCAAGAATGTATTGATTGGGCAAAAACATCAGTGCTTGGATGTAGAACAGGGGCGGGGGGATCACCTGAGTGTTGCGGGAGGCTAGGGTTCTGGGCGGGGGCTCCGGTGGCGTTGAGGGGCGGCTCTGGTGGAGGCTCCGGTGTCGAGGGTGTGGCTCCGATGGCGGCTCCGGCGTCGAGGCGGCGACTCCGGTGTCGCCTAGGTCACGGGGTCGGGTCTGGTGGAGGGGGCGACCGTGGATGGGGGCGCGGGGGCGGCTCCGGTGGCAGCTCCGGTGGCGGCGAGTGCGATGGACGGAGAGGGGGGCTCGAACGACAGGGGGCGGCTCCGGTGGCGGTCGACGGCGAGGAGAGTGCGCTGGGAGAGATGGTGGGGAATGGGTGTGGGCACGGGCAAGGGGAGGGGGTGATGGAGCGGTTAAGTCTTATGCGCGGCGCATCTAGCGGATATGCGCCACCCATAAGGTTTCTTATGCGTGGCGCATTTCGGCGAAACGCGCCACGCATAAGGAACCTTATGGGTGGCGCATATCAGCTAGATGCGCCGCGCATAAGAGAACTTAGTGGCGCATTTGGGAAATATGCGCCACCCCTAAGCGTTTTTTAATTTTTTTGTTCAATTATTTTTTAATTATACATGCCTTGTCACATTATGAATGAATATTCTTCTTTTTGGAGTATATGTAGGTGGTTGTAATATGCCTTGTCACATGCCTTGTCGCATGCCTTGTCACATTATGACATGTTTAATTAAACATGTCTTGTCACATGCCTTGTCACATTATGAATGAACTTAGTGCCGTAACAATTACGATGAAAACACAGACCCCTGATGGTTATAATATGTAGGTGGAGTCATGAAGTGGATGCAAACAAGGAAAATCTTTAACAAAATACTAGGTGTAATGTGAGAGGGGAGCAAGCACAAGCAGCAAAACCAACAAACAACAGCAAAGTGCATATTAAATCCATGCATACACAAAGTGATCATGAATTACAAAATATTTTTCTTAAATTTCGAGCTAGTTATCTAGCTATCGTTTCCTCACGATCTTCTTCTTGCCCTTCTTTGTCGTGGTTGAATAATTTAGGCCCGGGACGCCTTCACTTTTCCTCTTGAACGGGAGGAGACCTTTCTTCGGTAGGGTTGTGGTGTATGTATCCTGAGCGGCGTAGTCATCCTCCATCTTCGGGTCGCCGTACTTGTCAAAGTCTTGCTCGTTGGCGACTCCATCCATTCCGATGATGTTTCTTTTGCCTCTCCTCACTACAACGCGGCTCGGCTTTGATGGGTCGGTAATGAAGAAGCATTGGTCCACTTGGCTAGCCAGTACACATGGCTCATTTTTCGCGGTGACGTTTGCGCCCGTAGACTTGGATTTGGCTTCGGGTATAACCATGGTGGTGAAGTACCGGTCTTCTTTTACGACGCTCTTGGCCCATCTCACACGGAACATCGGCACTTTCTCTCCACAGTAGTCGAGCTCCCATATGTCCTCGATCCTTCCATAGAATCTTTCCTTGACGTCATCGGTGTAGAATATCCCCGTTACCCCTGAGTTCTGGTAATCGCAGTTATTGTCCTTTTCCTCCATGTAAAATGTGTAGCCGTTGATATCATACGCTTGATAGGTCATTAGGTTGCGTGCGGCACCCTGTGACAAGGTGAATATCATCTTTTTGTCCTCGGAAGCGTTCCTTCGCGGGGGATTAGCACGAAGCTCGTCCCTGAACCAAGTCATGAAACCGGAGTTGTGCTCTTTGATTAGCCGTGGATCTCGGTCCGTTATCTGCAGGCCCTGGTCATTGTACTTCTTCCTGATTAAATCCTTGTGCTTTACTATCCAAGGATCGACCAGCTGGATGTGTTGTAGCGCGACTAGGCTTGCTCTTTCAAAGTCGATGTCTCGACCGTCAAAGTTGACATGCATTGTGCGGCTTCCCTCGTGGTGACCACACCCATCGGTCCTGCCAAAGTGCTTGTTGACGGCCAGACCAACAGGGTTCTCGGTGTTGAGATAATTCGTGCAAAAAGAGATGCACTCTTCGGTTAGAAAGCCCAACAGGGTTCTTTTTTTTCTTTCCCGGCGCGGGGCACTCTTTCCAAGTTTTCAGCAAGTTGTCGATTTCTTTGCCGCTCCTTCGAGCTGGGGGTGCTCGGAGCTCCTCGCTTCCATCGAACAGATGTCCCTGTTTTCTCCACGCGTGTTTCTTGGGAAGCCACCTCCGAGACCCCTGGAACACGGTTTTTGAAGATCCAGGATCTTTTGGTAGCTGGCGGTACGTTGTATTATCCATGCACCTAACGCATGCACAGAATCCTTGGAGCACCTGCCCTGAGAAATATCCGTATCCGAGATAGTCGTGCACCGTCGTGATCACCGCGGCTTTCATTGGGAAATATTCTTTTGCCGCGGCGTCCCACGTATTGACTCCGTCTTTCCATAACGTTTCTAGCTGCTCTTTCAACAGCTGCAGATATAGATTGAGGTCCGTACCTGGTTGTTTCGGCCCTTGAACTAGCATACACATTGTTAAGTACTTTTTCTTCATGCACTTCCAGGGGGGAAGGTTGTATATGCATACAAACACGGGCCACTTACTTCAATATGAAACAAAATAGATGTAATGCCAAGTATCGATGGATAAATGGAAGAAATGAGGTGGGGAGGAGGAGAAAACCGAATAGATCTAGGGTGAGAAGAGTGGATCTAGTTTGAGAATTGTGTGGAGTGAATGAGAGGTGGTAGGTGGGGTGGAATAGATAAGGGAAGCTCTAGGCATTTAGTGGCGCATATAGGAAGTCAGTGGTGGCGCATATGTGCAATGCGCCACCCCTAAGCTCTTATGGGTAGCGCATTACCACAATGCGCCACCCCTAAGGACCTTATGGGTGGCGCATATACAGAATGCGCCACCCCTAAGCTATTAGGGGTGGCGCATTCTGTATGTGCGCCACCTATAAGGTCCTTAGGGGTGGCGCATACTGCTAGATGCGCCACGTATAAGAGCATCCAGGCTGGCCCACTCTTAGGGGTGGCGCACTGGAATATAATGCGCCACCCATAAGGTCTTATGGGTGGCGCATTATTTTCCAGTGCGCCACCCATAACAGGTGGTGGCGCATCGCTTTCCATATGCGCCACTAATAGGCTTTCCATGTATAGCTATTTCCCTAGTAGTTCCCCCCCCCCCCCCCCGTGATACAAGATATCCAACGGCACGGGAAAAACCTAGCTATATCCTCATGGTACACGCTTCTGGGCCTTGCTAAGTGCTCTATGCCCACCACCGGTGGAGGGCCTGTGCACACATCACGGTCGGAAATTTTATTTTGCGGACGACAATGGGGCGACCATCCTCAAAGTTGATCCGTTCTCCGCGACGACAACATTTCACCTTGTGTGCGTTTGTTTGCATCTTCAGTGTAACCGTTATTTGAGAGAAAATAAAATTCCGGTTGACTGGCCAGTCTCTTTTTTCTGTTTATGCTTCTTGAGCATCTTTCTTCGCGAACTGCTCTGTCACATTTTGCGAGCACCTAGTGCTCGCTGATTTCCCTTGTGTACCACACGAGCAGGGGCTACCAGTATGGATGTATGTGCTTGAGGTCAGTCCCGGCAGCTACAAAAAATCCAAAAATCCAAAGCGACCGAATTTTGTCCCGCGAGCACGCTCTCACGCACGACACCTCATCAATGTCCTTGGTACAAAGCCTCCTCATGAAGCACACTCAAGGAAGTCCCTGTTGTAGGATCCAATTCCCAGATGATTGATACGTCCCAAAAATATCTATGATTTCTGCTTGTTCCATGCTCTTTTAGGTGACATTGCCATGTGTTTTGCTACACTTTCATATATTTTTACACATATTTGGACTAACCTACTAACTCAGTGCACCCAGTGCCAGTTTCTGTCTGCTGATGTCTGTAAGTTGAAGGTTTTTACCCATATTTACAGAGCTCCAAAAATTCCAAGAAAATGAGATAAAAATCAGCATGACGGAAGCTTCCGGAAACACCCAAAAAGGTCCAGAGGGGGCCAACCCCCTCCCAACGGCCAGGGAGCGCGGTCCCACTCCTGGCCGCGCCACGAGGGCGCCTGGGAGGTGGGGCCACCCCCAGGTGCCCCCCTTTGGCCTATATTACCTCCTCGCTCTGAAAACCCTCAGAGAGAGACCCGCATCGCGATTTTCCCCTCTGTTCCGCCGCCACCGAGCTTCCAAGATCAGGAGCACCAGAATACCTCTTCCCGGCACCCTGCCGGAGGGACGATTGACCTTCGGGAGCTTCTCCACCACCATGGACGCTTCCCAGATGTGCCGTGAGTATTCCCCCTTGGACCATGGGTCCATGACCAGTAGCTATGTGATGTCTTCTCTCCAATCTTGTGCTTCAATTCTTAGCCCTTGTGAGGTGCCATACATGATTAAGGCATCTATGTAATTTTTCCTGCTGTTTCTATGCTGAATTTGCTGGGATCCAATGGATTATGAGATTATGTTCAGGTTGTGATGAGTTATATATTTGGTTCTCTTTTTATATTTTGTTCTTCAGTAATTCTTGCATGTTCTCCGTTGCTTTTTATTGCTTTGGCCAAGTAGTAGATAGTAAATCCAAGATGGAGCGTTTATTCTTGATTGTGGGTTCATGCCCCTCGATGTCTAGCTTGAGTGACAGAAACATGAGACTACGTGATGTGTTGTTGCCACCAGGGAGAAAACAACGGTGCTTGTAACTGTGGTTGCAAGGATTGTTTACCTTACGCAAAGTTTGTTAATGCAGTTGTTTGTTGTTTTGTGTTTACACTTTGGGTGGGGCTCGCAACTTAATACCAGCGAGATGTTCTGGATAGATATCTCAAGGTGGATGATTAGTGAGTAGATGCAGTTGGATTTCGGTCTACATGTCTTAGCGTACTGCTCATACTTTTGAGCCTCTAACTTTTTTGTAGCAAAATTAGCATTGCGGTGTGTTTATAATTCTGTTAATTGCCAAGATGTAATTTGTTTACCCAGCTTAGCTATTTTATCATCTTTTGGGAGAGAGACATCACTAGAGAACATCATGGGAACCCGGTCCATATTTCCACCACTGTTTATGTAACAGCCCAGATTTCACAAAAATTAAAATTTTTGTTTTCGGTATGAATTGTTTGATTGTCTGTTTTGTTTGCGGTGTTTGCATCTCCGATTTATCGATCGGCGATTATTGCCCCCCCCCTCTTATCTCATAACGGACGGAGACCGACCCTTGCCACCCTGATACTCAACCTTTGTGACACCGGGTTTCACCCGATCACCGTCATGAAAACCGCACGAGACCAGCCGCAGCCAATGGAACGAAAAACCCCGTTTAATAAGTAAATGGGTTAATTTTATAGCGCGCCGGAAAGTTTTCTCGAAATGTTTCCAGCGCGAGGTGAACGCCGCCGGCTCTACGCGCTGATCGCGCAGTTCGAAGTTTTACCCGAATCGGAGGTGCTACGGACCCCCGGCGGTCAGAAACATGAGCATCGCGCGCGCGAGAGAAAACCGAGGATGTTTTTGCAAACTGCCAGCCACCTGGGCTATATAAATACCACCACACTCCCACCCCTTTCTAGGGTTTCCCTAGCCACAAAATTGCAGCCACCCCCTCCACTTTGCCCCAAAAATCCCCAATTTTCGTCCAAAACCTATCTCCCAGATCTGGGATCCAGCCCAATGGATCTGGACCATCAGATCGACCGATCTGACGGCTAGGAACGTGCCACGTCACCCCAATCTCCTCCCCTCACCTCCGCTCTCCACCCGTGCCCGTGGAGAGCCGTCGCTGCGCCTCCTCCATCTCAGGCCGCCGGCTGCCGCTGCACCCCTCCGGTGAGCTCGCCGCCCGCGCCTCCCTCCTCCTCTCCTTTCTCTCCCTCTCATCTCTCTTCTCTTCTCTGCCCTGCAGGACCGCAAGCCCAGCCGCCATGGCTATGGCAAGCTTGGCCAGGAGCTTGGTTGTCGCCGCCCGCGCACGAAGCTCGCGCCGCCGCCTGTAGGACGTCACCGCCGCCTTCCCCGTCGGCAGGATCTCGTCCCCGTACATGCCAGCGGCCGCCCAAGCGTGCCCCGTGCACCGCCGAGATGCTGCAGTTTTCCTCTGTTCTCCGGTGGACAGCAGGTTTAGCTTCGTCAGAGCTTTGTTTGTTCATTTTCAGTCTTGCTTCCCTGTTAGTAAATGTAGGTCAGCAGTCCGGTTTGTATCAAAACCGACTGGCTAGCCTAGTGGTAGCACGCCTGTTCTTTCAATCCTGAGGGCGTGGGTTCAAATCCCCCAAGCGCAAGGCGCCCCCTTTGTTTTATTTTTGCACCGCCGTGAGCTTCATTTTCTCCAGTGTTTCAGTTTTAGTTTCAGTTAACGCCGCATAGTTAAGTCATGTCTCTTGAGTCTCTGAGTCTAACATCATTCGAGCAGTAGCCCATTGGTGTGGGCGACTTGGTTGTATCCACGAGCTTTGGGGTTCGAGTCCCATCCTGGACAAGATAATTCCCCTCTTTTTTTAGCGTAGTGCATCTTTGGGCTCGGCCCACTTGCTTCTCTCGCCGTGGGCGCTGGTTAGCCGGCCACCCCGCGCTTGTTGGGCCATGTTTGGCCGAGTTCAGCCCAGGAGGTTTTTCTTCCTTTTCTATTTTGGAATTAAATTCAAAAGATATTTGAATTGAACCAAATCTGCTTCTTTTTGGCCTTGCTTGTGCTATGTGCATCCTTGCCCCAACTATATCATGTCATACATGATTTTGGGGTAGGAAAATGTGAGGAAGATGATGGTGATGTTCATTTTGTCAAATGAGCATGTTCTATTTGGTGACGGTGTACTTTACACATATCCCCTCATGATGTTGCACATGGCGAAATCCTCCTTTTCTTTTATTTGTTGTCGTGCTTCGGACACCGTTTTCCCCCGTTGACCGTAGCTTCCGGTAGCATAGTCTCGCTCTTTATTTAATTGCTTGAAATAGATTGCATTAGGTGCATCATGTTATGCCATGTCATCTGCATCCATTTAAATTCAAGGAATCCCGCCTCGAGGTTTATTCTCATGTGTGGGCAATTCTTGTTGATATTATGTTCTAGTCTTTTGCATATGCCATGATCATGCATCATACCAACTTTAATATAAGGAATCCTTCGGATTCGTTAATCACCTACCTAATGCATAGGAAGGTTGTCGGTAGCATTGCACCCTTGCTTCCCGATGCTTCATTTAAACTTGCTCGTTCTTATGTTCATGCCATGATATTAAAATGACATGCATCATACTTGATCGTGCTTGCTTATTTATTGCTTGCTCGTGATTGCTCCGTAGTGATAGTGGTATCTCCGTTGATTTCTTTCCAGTGTTTACTTCTTGTGTGCTCCCGCGGATACTCTCGGAGACAATGTGAGCTTGCGATCAACTACACCTTCGGAACCCGACTTATCAACAGGCAAGGACTATACATTACTTATGATCCATTCTATTTCAACCAGCGGTTTGCATGCTAGTATAGGTTAGGTTCGATGTTTGATCCTACCACATGTTTACAACCTCTTTTAAACCGATACAGCCATGTCCCTTCCCAGCAAACCTTGTACTGCTATGTTACTATTGCTCGTTGCTCAGCCCCTGCTTAGTACGCATGCTTAGGATGCTACGATGTTACCCTGTTACTCCTTGGTTTGGGCTATCACATTATTATATTTTTGTTGATGATATGATTATTATAATGTTGACTATATTCGACGAAGGATGGAAGGTCTAGGCTATCCTTCCCCGACGCTTTGTTCCATTCGAGTCACCTAGGATCCGAGTTCCGGGTATTGGTTTTAAGACTGAGCGTGCCTAACCGCGTGTGGGATGCTATGGGGTCCCCCTTCTTACCTACCTAGCTTCAAACATTTCTAGTGGTGGCCCAAGCTGTTTTTACCATTTGAAAACGTGTGTGTGTCTGGTTCCGCGGCCAGCAGTTTTCGAAACAACTCGGGCCAGCGGATACATAGTTTTTCCGTTGGTCCAAACCTGGAAGCTTGGGGGTTGCCCACATAGTTTGGGTAACTAACCCGACCTCGTCCAGACGGTAGAGGCCGATTCGAGAGCGCGACCGGCTTTTGAGTTGGATGTCGACTCACCAGGGGCCACCCGGATTTGTGCGTTGTTAGTTAGAGGGACCTATCGTTCCGGATATCTTGGGACTAAATCATAAAATGGTTGCCTATCATGGGTAGCAACTGAGAGAGATGGGCGTGCGTGCGGAGCCTTGTAATGGGCAGTTGGTACACCCCTGCAGGGTTAAATCTTTTCGAGAAGCCGTGTCCACGGTTATGGACGACTTGAGACCTACTCCTTGTTCATAGACAACAACAACTGAGTTAATTTTAATATAACTTGATCAACGTGTGTGTGTGCCTTGACTGCTTCTTCTTCGTCGGGATGCGAAGAGGAGGACAAGGATAGGATACGTGTTATGCTTGCATAAGTAGCTGATAGCAAGACTTGTTGGAGGCGATTCCTCATCGAATGCTTGGCTTCTTATCTTACTCTCTAGATCGTTAGCCACTTCATAAATGCTAGTGCGGCAGCAACCTCACCACTTACCACATCCTTACCGTAAACTACTAGTTGTCCTAGAATGACGAGTGATGAAGTCCTTGCTGGGTCAGATGACCACTACAGTTGGATGCTGAGTACTTCTGTACTCATGATACTACCCCCAAACTCTTTTCAGGGTTTTGACCGACAACAGGTATGGTGATCGACATTTCACGTGGAGACTCAACGACGACTAGTTAGGCGGATCCCGGCGGAGGGACTGGACCCGTGTGGTTATGGGATCGATGTTTCTCTCTTTTCCACTAGGCATTTGATTGTAGTCTGTACTCAAACATGTATCTTCCGTTGTTGTATTGTATTAAGGCAGTTGTATGCCGACTGTATGAGATGTTGTATCCTTGTATCTGTAATGTTGTGATATCATGTTGGAAATCCGGGGCATATGGCTTTGTCATATGTCGCGGTGGGACCGATATGTGCTTCGTCCCCGGATCTGGGTGTAAACACCTAGATCTGGAACAGTACCGCATACCGGGCCTTACAGTTTACACCTCCACTTTACTTTTTGCTTTTACTTTCTTCACCATCACCGTTATTTTCCCGTGCGTTGATCCTTTGTAAATGACAAGGACGGAGAGATTGAAAACCTTTCTTTACTCGTTGGGAGCAAAGTTATTTGTTTCTGTGTGCAGGTCCACGTCTTCTGTAAGCGCCAGAGCAGCAGACACCTACTTGTTGATCCTTGGAGTCCTCCTGGATTCGACAAACCTTATTGTCCTCGTGTAAAGGAAATTTACTGCTAGCTACATCTCAACCTTCGACTTTGGGTAATCAACAAGGAGCGAGAAGCTATCAAGACAATTTCTGGCACCGTTGCCGGGGACTCCAATCTTCAAGATAGGGGAGTTGCACACTATCTTTTACCTTTGCTTTTTAGTCTTGTTAGTTTACTTGCTAGCTTTTTCTTTAGAGTCTTTTATCAAAAATTACAAAAAAATAGTTACCTTTCTTTGTTTAGTCAGTATGTCTAAGTCCTTTACCTTTGGTTTTGCACACGAAGGGGAGATTCTCACCTTCAAACAAAGGGGTGGAGAAAGTTTGAAATATGCTTGGTATTGTTGGATATGTGCCCTAGAGGCAAATTAATAAAGATATTTGTCACATATTCGTTTTGTTCATAATACATTTTATACTATGCTAGAATTGTATTACTCAGAAACACTAATATACGTGTAGTATAAAACCCGTCCCTAGTTATACTCAGGTGTACTAGCTCATCGGGCAATCGATGATCACGGTTTCCTGATCATGAGGTACAAACCGCCTATTGACAATGAGGTCATATCATTAGGAGAATGATGTGATGGAAACACACCCACCTAAAGCATTGCGATGTGATCAAGTCACATGGTTCAGCATTGCGATGACTCTGTAACATATGACTTACTCCTTAGACCGTAATGATCATACGTAATTGCTATCTATGAGGAGGCTTTGATTTGCATCCATCGCCTGACTGAAATATGCTAGCTATAAAGGTATACTTTGGGCATTCCGAAATATATATGTTGATGAGTATGCAAATAGATCAAAGCGTGATTCGTCAGTCCATGTGAAGGACAGGTACTCTGGGCCCACTCGGTGATATTGCATCAATAGCTTGCAAGCAAGTGACTGGGTCACAAGAGATGTAATAGGCATGAAAGAGTAAACTTGTCTTTTGAGAACGAGATGTGAACCTGGTATAAGGATACCAATGATCAAACCTCGAACAAACAAAGTACCGCTAGACAAAGGGATCATGTCTTATCATTAACGGTTTCCAAAAGCGATTGACGTTCATTCGATGGAAGCGTAGGGACTATCAAGGATTGTTACCAGGTCCAATTGATTAGCCATTGATCGAAAATATTGTCTTGATCATGTCTGTTGTTTCCTAGACCATAGGGTGTCAGACTTAAGGCTCAATCGAAGCATTAGGATTGATTCGGGATCATCGGTGAAATAGAGAGAAACACCAGAATAGTTTCGGGAGAGAACGGAAGATGTTTCGGGGATTTTGAAAGGTTCAAAATAAAGTTTAATTATATTTAATAATGTTTTATTATTTAATTATCTGGATTAAATATTAAAATATATTTAATTTAATTAAAATAATGGAAAAAAGGCTAATAGGCCAATTGGGGCCCATTAGGGGAGGAGGGGTTCCCCCCCCCTTGGGCTTGGCGCCAAGGGTGGGGCCCATCCCCCCCCCCTTCGGAGTTTAGTCCCACATGGGGGAGGGGAGGAGGATCACACCCTCCCCTTCTTGGCCTATATAAGGAGGGGTAGACCCCCCCCCCTTTTTCCATACACAATTGAGTTTATCTCTCTCTTTCTCCTACCTCGATCGAACTCCCCTTGTTTGGAGTTTGCACCTGTTTGGGAGTTCTCCACCAAAGCACGTCGTACCTCCGCCGGAGTCGGGATCCGAATTCGTCTTCTTTCTGTTGCTCGCCTGGTTCGGAGCCCAGAGGGAACATTGGTTGCACTGTACGTGTGTAATCTCCTCGAGGCGCTACACTCTATGGTGCTACTTCATCGTTGGAGGTATCCACGACTCTTCATCGGCGGTGGTCTTCTACACGACAGGGAGGTCGTAGGTTCAGAGTCTATGCCAACCACGTTCATATAACGTTTCCCTCTTTCGGTCTTCAAAGGTATGAACATTGATTCTCTCCGTTACTTTACATCGCCATAGCATAGATCTTGGGTCGGGTATCGTAGGTTGGAAAAATTATTGTTTTCTGCCCCGTATCCCAACAGTGGTATCATGAGCTAGCTATGCGTAGATGTATTGTATGGGTAGAACACATCGTGGATGTGGGCATCAATTCTCCATTTGTTACCCTCCCACGTGTACTCATTTAGCGTTGCGGCAATGTCCTGATGAAGCGGCCCCGATCGACCTTACTGATACGTCCCAAACGTATCTATAATTTATGCTTGCTCCATGCATGTTTTGTGTGACTTTGCCATGTTTTGCTTGAACTTTCATACACTTTTGAGCATATTTGGACTAACCTATTAACTAAATGCACCCAGTTGCCAGTTCTTGTTTTCTGCTATTTTTGTATTTCAGGTTTTTCCAATAATTAAAATGCCCAATAAATCCCGGAAAAATTATATAAAAAATCAGTGTTCCGGAAGCTTCCACCAGGCCAAATGGGGCCACAGGGCAGCCAGGGGGCAGCTAGGAGGGTGCCTGGCGCGGCCCATCTCCTGGCCGCGCCACCTGCCCTCCTAGGTGGGTCCCACACCCCCTGGTGCCCTACTTTGGCCCCTATTTATTCTCCCGTCGCGAAAACCCTGATTCCAGACCCCTTTTCTCCAGAAGCAATTCCGATCTCTGCCGCCATCGCCAACAAGCTTCGAGGGATCAGAATTCCTGTGCCGGCACCCTGCCGGGACGGGGAAGTGCCCCCCGGATTCATCTCCATCGCCGTTGCTTCCCTCCCTCCATGAAGCGGGAGTAGTTCTCCCTCGGGGCTGAGGTTTCTACCAGTAGCTATGTGTTCTTCTCTCTCTCCCATGATGTGATCTTCGTTATGATCATAGGCTATGTTAATCTAGGGTGATCCCATGATATTTCCCCTTCCTCTATGTATTGGATTGATGTACTCAATTGATCTTATCTAATACAATCCCCGAGACCAAGGTGACAGCGGTCTATTGGACATGGGTTAGAAGAATATTATCATGAGTGATTTCCTCTTTTTTGTGTTGATTGAAGATTGAGAGTCTCTTGGTGCTTTTCTTTGACTATCCTTGAGATATGTTGTGGTGATTGTGGTACTCTCTTTGGATGGCCGCGGTGACATTGGGAAATCCATAGATTGAGAACTACGAACTTTGAGGTGTGCTTTTGTAGCCCTACATAATTCTCATCCTCTCTTGACCACAAAGGAATGACCTCCGAGTGCGTCTCCATTGCATGTTTTATGGGAAATATCATGTGATTGGACTATGTTAATGTTGTTGAGAGTTGCCACTAGTGAAAGTATGAAGCCTAGGCCTTGTTTCCACCATTGCAATACCGTTTGTGCTCACGTTTACCACTTGTTTCTTTGCTGCACTTTTTATTAAAGATTTATATTACTTCGTTTTGCCACACCTATCACCTATATTTTACCATCTCTTCGTCGAACTAGTGCACCTATACAACTCCTAGTTGTATTAGGTGTGTTGGGGATACAAGAGACTTCTTGTATCTTAATTGCAGGGTTGTTGGAGAGAGACCATCTTCAACCTCTACTTACCTGAGTTCGATAAACCTTAGGTCATCCACTTGAGGGAAATTGCTGCCGTCCTACAAACCTCTGCGCTTGGAGGCCCAACATAGTCTACAAGAATAGAAGCGTGCGTAGACATCAAGCTATTTCTGGCGCCGTTGCCGGGGAGGTGAGTGCTTGAAGGTATATCTTTAGATCTTGCAATTAAATCTTTTCGTTTCTTGTTTTTACTTTTCACTAGTTAGGATTTACGGAAAACAACAAAAAAATTATGAGAGAGCTTTATGAGCTCTATCTTGAGTTAGGACATGAAGTGTTTGAGGAGAAGATCAAAAATCCTATGGAACTTTATTATTTGCACAACACTCATGATAGTAGTAATGTTATTTGCATGTCTTCTTTGAATACTTTTGATACTAATGATATGCAAAACCATAAGCTTGGGGATGCTACGTTTTATGAAGATGATATTTTTAGCCCCCCAAATTTTGATGAGGAAATTTATTTTGATGATACTTGGCCTCCTATCTATGATGATTATTGTGATGACACTTATGCTATAAAGAATAAATGTTTTCAAGTGCATCATGATAAGAAGGATTCATGTGATAGCTATTTTGTTGAGTTTGCTCCCACTACTATTGATGATTTTTCTTATGTGGGGAGTAATAAATTTTCTATGCTTGTGGATCATGATAAGAATTTTTTATGTGATACTTATATTGTTGAGTTTATTCATGATCCCACTGAAAAATATTATGAGAGGGGAACATATGCTTATAGATATTCCAATAATATCAAGTTCCCTCTCTTTATGTTGAAGGTTTTGAAGTTGCATTTATTTTGCCTTCCTATGCTAATATCTTTATGCTTCCATGAGTTATTTCTCTACAAGATCCCTTTGCATAGGAAGCATGTTAGACTTAAATGTGTTTGTTATTTGCTTCTTGATGCTCTCTTTTGTTCTTCAACTCTTATTCCTTATTCCTATGAGAGCATCATTAAAATCTTAAGCCTATCTTTATGGCTATAAAGAAAGAGCTCTAGGGAGACAACCCTTGTTATCTTTAGTTTGAGTTTTTTAATTTCAGTTTTTAGTGGTCTTGATGATTGTTAATACTGTAGCAACATCATTGTATCTTTATTTTCAATCTTTGTGCCAAGTCTAGCCTCCGATTGCAAGAAAGTTCAAAAGTTGTGACATGCTGTCCAGAAAACAGATTCTGTCCTTGGACGGAAAAATTAGCCTAAAATCACCAGATCATCTTTTTTATCTGAAAATTTTTGACAGCGTGCTCCATACAATTTACTTTCGAGCGTCTGTTCTGAGTTTTTTGATTCGAGTTGTAGAAGTACCCCTAAAAAATTATTTACTACCTGTTGTTCTGTTTTTCACAGATTCTGCCACGTTTTGTCTCTCCTAACCTTTGCAAACCTTAAGCTTGCTTTTTCTTTGCAAAAACATTTTGGCAATCTTGAGAAACAATATCTCTTCAAGAATATCTTTATATCCAGTGGGGAAAAATTATTTATTAAGGGTACTAACTTCTCTAATCAGCTTATGATGAGTTATGTATGAAGGGAGTTTTCAAGTGTGCGATGGAAGATGATGAAAGAAGATTCGGGAGTGTCAAGCGCTCAAGCTTGGCGATGCCCCATGCATCCCCAAAAAAATATTCAAGGAGACTCAAGCGTCTAAGCTTGGGGATGCCCCCGTGCATCCCCTTCTCCATCAACAATCATCAGTTCGTCCTTCGTCTCACTATATTTTTATCACTTCATGCGTTATGTGCTATGCTTGGAGCGTCTCGCTCTTAGGTTTAATTTTTAGTTTTCTTTAGCTTTCCTTTCTGTTCATAACAAGTTATATCTTGTCTTACTTTGCGTGGGAGAGAAACACGCTCGACTTTCAAAATCTAGAACATATCATAGAATTTTTCATGCCTATCTTTCTCTGTTGTGTGTTCTTTTCCTTTTCGTAGCTACTACCATGTTTAGTTTTAGCTTTAGTTTGTCTTTAGCAAGAGCCTTGGCTTTTGTTTAATTTGTTGCTGGAACTCTCTTTCGTTTTCATGTTTATCTTGTTTAGAGAGTTTGCATGTTGCTCTGAGTTTTGTGTCTTAACTTGAAGTAGGTAATTGAGGTTGCTATTGAATTGTAGTAGTAACTTGCAATAGTTTTGAGGTATTGATGTGAGTAATGTTTGAAATTTTGGTGTCAAGAGCTCTAGCCTATTAGTGATAGGTGTCATATTTTGGGCAATCCGTGTTTATTTTCAAAAACCTACAAAACTAGTTGAGAACACTAGCTACTAGATGGATCACTACTCTTCTGAGGGGTCGGATATTAGAGTACACTCACGTACCATGAGTCGAGGATGCGCAAGGATAACCAAACCCCCATACACTCCTCCTCGGGGTACTTGTCTCTTTGTGAACCTCCTTACTAGATTGAGAGTTACCGATAATAAGTGCATGAGTTCTTCGGACTAATGTAAGTATTGAAAGTTGACACTTCCACCTCCTCATATTTGCTAGCCTCTCCTGTGCCGTGCATTGCTTTCTTCTCACTCCAAGAGTTGGCGTCCACCTTCGCCGGTACATCCAAACCCTTGGCATGATACGCTTTGTCATCATAAACCTCCTTATATCTTTCCTCAAAACAGCCACCATACCTACCTATCAAGGCATTTCCATAGCCTTTCCGAGATACATTGCCATGCAACATCCACCTCTTCATGACTTGATCTTCATGTCATACATGTTCCTGCTACACTGGCAGCGGCATACATTTGCATCATGATAGTTATATCTTCTTTATGTGAGTACTTTTGTAAAGTGTGAAAGATCTCCTATATTCTTGTAAAATATAGAGTGTTGACCCTAAAGTGAGGAAAAGATCCCAAAGAGGACAAAATCAAAAGATCCCAAAGAGGACAAATGAGAGTTAAATAGAAAGAGCCATTGAGGCCACCAAAAAAATACAAAAAAATAGAAAAAAGAGAAAAAGAGAAAAATAAAAAGAGAGAAGGGGGCACACTACTATTCCTTTTGAGAGATCCACACTAGTACTTCATCTTCTATCCCTTGTACTCCATAGAGATGATCAGACATGCCTATAGCTATGTGGGGACCCTTCACACTATAGAACTTGGCTTGTATATTCCAATGATGAGCCTACTCAAAATAGCTCTAGGTCTTCTTGAGCAAGCAAGTTAGATGCACCCCCACTAGTTCCCTTGGAGAGCTTTTAGCTCATATGTGCATCCGTTGCATGGCAATCCCTACTCCTCACGTCATATCTATCATTTGGCTTTCTCTCGCCTATGACTGTCCTCATTTATGTGAGCCTTTCACACCTTTTTGTCTTCCTCCTCCACCTTATTCTCTCTTTGCCATCCTAAGTGTCAACTTTCTTGCTTACGCTCATCCATTGCATGAGTGCTCAAAATATCGAAAGGGAGTGGATCAAATTGACTTGTACCTGGCTAGTGGTCTGGGGACGAGTCAAGATAAGATTCCAAAGAAGACCAAGTGTGAAACTTTAGTAGATTAAGTTCTCAACAATAAAAACTATGTTTTACTCTCTCGTATATCCCTATCCCCTTTCTTGCACGCAAACACCATCTGGAGACATTCGAGTCACGGACAGCGAGAGCTCTTGCACCTTTTGTTCTTCTGTTGCTTGTGGCAATGCTAATATAGACTCTTGCTTGTTAAGACTTGAATTGAATTGCGTGCTTTAATTGCTTTACTTAAAAGTCCTTATATGGTTGTGTGGCATGTCACCATAGAAATTATGCTTGTTATCATTTACCTACTCGAGGACGAGCAGGAATTAAGCTTGGGGATGTTGATACGTCCCAAACGTATCTATAATTTCTGCTTGCTCCATGCATGTTTTGTGTGACTTTGCCATGTTTTGCTTGAACTTTCATACACTTTTGAGCATATTAGGACTAACCTATTAACTCAGTGCACCCAGTTGCCAGTTCCTGTTTTCTGCTATTTTTGTATTTCAGGTTTTTCCAATAATTAAAATGCCCAATAAATCCCGGAAAAATTATATAAAAAATCAGCGTTCCAGAAGCTTCCACCAGGCCAAAGGGGGCCACAGGGCAGCCAGGGGGCGGCCAGGAGGGTGCCTGGCGCGGCCCAGCTCCTAGCCGCGCCACCTGCCCTCCTGGGTGGGTCCCACACCCCCTGGTGCCCTACTTTGGCCCCTATTTATTCTCCCGTCGCGGAAACCCTGATTCCAGACCCCTTTTCTCCAGAAGCAATTCCGATCTCCGCCGCCATCGCCAACAAGCTTCGAGGGACCAGAATTCCTATGTCGCCACCCTTCCGGGACGGGGAAGTGCCCCCCGGATTCATCTCCATCGCCGTTGCTTCCCTCCCTCCATGAAGCGGGAGTAGTTCTCCCTCGGGGCTGAGGTTTCTACCAGTAGCTATGTGTTCTTCTCTCTCTCCCATGATGTGATCTTCGTTGTGATCATAGGCTATGTTAATCTAGGGTGATCCCATGATATTTCCCCTTCCTCTATGTATTGGATTGATGTACTCAATTGATCTTATCTAGTACAATCCACGAGACCAAGGTGACAGCGGTCTATTGGACATGGGTTAGAAGAATATTATCATGAGTGATTTCCTCTTTTGTGTGTTGATTGAAGATTGAGAGTCTCTTGGTGCTTGTCTTTGACTATCCTTGAGATATGTTGTGGTGATTGTGGTACTCTCTTTGGATGGTCACGGTGACATTGGGAAATCCATAGATTGAGAACTACGAACTTTGAGGTGTGCTTTTGTAGCTCTACATAATTCTCATCCTCTCTTGACCACAAAGGAATGACCTCCGAGTGCGTCTCCATCGCATGTTTTATGGGAAATATCATGTGATTAGACTATGTTAATGTTGTTGAGAGTTGCCACTAGTGAAAGTATGAAGCCTAGGCCTTGTTTCCACCATTGCAATACCGTTTGTGCTCACGTTTACCACTTGTTTCTTTGCTGCACTTTTTATTAAAGATTTATATTACTTCGTTTTGCCACACCTATCACCTATATTTTACCATCTCTTCGCCGAACTAGTGCACCTATACAACTCCTAGTTGTATTAGGTGTGTTGGGGACACAAGAGACTTCTTGTATCTTAATTGCAGGGTTGCTGGAGAGAGACCATCTTCAAGCTCTACTTCCCTGAGTTCGATAAACCTTAGGTAATCCACTTGAGGGAAATTGTTGCTGTCCTACAAACCTCTGCGCTTGGAGGCCCAACATAGTCTACAAGAATAGAAGTGTGCGTAGACATCACTTACGCGTTTACGCGAGACTGGTTCCACGCTTGACATACGGCTTGTACCATATAAGTGGCTAGGGGGTGTCTGTCTCTCTAACATTAGCGACGCGAATATGTTTGCAACGGAGGGCCCCGGCAGGGGTGTAATTGAGACAATTGTGGAATTGATGTTGTGGCATGTTTTCGCAGGATAGAAACAGTTCTCTCTATCTAAACCCCTAGCAGCCACGTAAAACTTGCAAAAGATAAAGTACAAGTCGTTTAACTTTAATTTTCATGAAGGGGGATCATAGCATGTATGATTTACAGTTTTACTTCCTATTTTTGCTAATATGGTAGATAGAACGACGGTAGCATAAATAGGATCATCTCTGTCAATACCAGTATTGTGTTCTCCCTTAATGGGCACCGCCTGGAAGGATCTCCCTTATGACCGACATACCAGAAATGGATGTCATACATAATAACGGGCATTCACATGAGGTTGGGTTTGGCAAGCCTAGAATATGTAGATATGGCCTTGCTAAGCAACTAACATTAAGGTCAGAATGGCAGGTCTGGAGTATGTAGATGCGGGTCTGGAACACAGAAGATCGAAAGATTGAGCACGAGTCACATACTTGATGTGATTGGCATGATGGCCTACCTTAGCCGAATACTAATGGTCGTGACGATCGGGGGAGGTATGGGGTGTAGGATTGTGTGATCACTTAGTTAAATTGAGAGGTGTAACGACCCAATTCACACTGAATTGAAGTCTCTGTGTTCAAGTGCCAGTCCCTGGATCGAACTCGCTGGCACACACAGTATAATAGATGTATATCAAGTACAAGTGCATCATTATTACAACGTATGATCCAGAATTCAAAACAAATAACAACTTGCATAGCTCAAGGCTAGCTTACTCAATATAACGATAACGGAAGCAAAACAAATAACGTGGAGTCCCATCAACAGCCACAAGCGAACATGCTGAGTGTAGACTCATAACCCTATCATAACACACTAATCTTCTGAGAAACCTGCAACACGAAAGTTACAGCCCGAACACGGGTCAGTACATCTGATTTGTACGGCAAGTAACACAAGTGATAAAGCAATCCTACAACTAATTTCAAAACAATAATAAGAATCAAGCTTGGTTTGTTGTACAAAAAGTTTTTATTCATCTACTTCTACTTACTACTCAACATTTTTATCAACTCTAGTTAATATCGACCCACAAAGCACAACAGCTAACTAACCGCCTATGAGAGCCCTCGGGATCATAGGATTTCTAATGGCAGCCATGAGAGCCCTCAGGATCATGCTTCCGTGAGTATTGTAGAGCCCTCAGGATACAATTGCACACGTACCTCCTATTCGTGAACATCATAGAGCCCTCAGGATACGATGCCACTACAAACACGTTTGTGACCGTTACAGAGCCCTCAGGATGTAACATCACCCTATCGTGAACACTGTAGAGCCCTCAGGATACAGTGCCACTCCCTAGACCCAAAGTGAACATTGCAGAGCCCTCAGGGTGCAATGCCACACAAACAAATCGTAAGTGAAATATCACAGAGCCCTCAGGATGTAATACCACTCTACAGTACCTCAATCGCAAGTTACTATTTTACTGATAATAATGTTTTCACAACACTTGAATAACACAACAATTCCTCCCATGGTTATCATTGCAACAGTAAGCATAAATCACATAGCACAAGAAATACTAAAACATAACAACGTTGGATACATTGATCAATCAAAACATGTGGCTATCCTACCAGGTTTCAGCATATACATAACGACCTTCACATGCATGGAAACATAGTATATGCATAATCAAAAGTGAAGCTTAACAAAAAGTGAAACTTGCCTTGAACGGTGTTGAAGTAATCTAACACTTATTTCTGATCCTTTCTGCACTCCGGACAATCTACACAGTCAAACAATGAAGCATTCAACACACCATAACACATAAACAATGCAACAACAAAAGAACCAAATGAACAGCAAGAAAATCAACTAAACAATAGCTAAACTTAAAGTACTTGTCAAATAAAAACCAACGCAAAAAGAAACGGCGCAAACGGGCGCACCGGTAAAAAGTTACGGCTGCCGGAAGTTCAAATTTGGATCAGCTTGGGATCAAAATTTAAATACTTCAAACTTCTGTAACACTAGGTCTACTGGCTAGAAAATTTCTACACGGTCGCAACGCAACTGGAATCACTCGATTCCGAGTTACGGTTAAAAAGTACTCGTGAAAACGGTTTCGGGCGAAAAACTGGGGTACCGGGGGGTTCTACTGTAAAAAGGACCCATACATAAATAAAATTTTTACAAAAAACGCGATTGGGTCCCTGGGCGGTTTGGATCCAGATCTGGAAAAAAAATCCGAAACTTTTTTTTTCTAATTTTTTTTTCAACTCGTCTTCCCCACGGGCTCGCACAGGGAGCCATGGAGGAGGCCGGCCATGGCGCTCGGCCTCGGCTCCTCCGGCCAGCTCCGGCCGGGCGGCTATGCGCGGCGGCGGCGGCAGAGGGCGGCGGGGCGGGCGCGGCCAGGGGCGGCGGGGCCGGCGGCCGCGGGCGCGTGCGGGCTGGCACAACGGCCATGACGCCGGCCATGGCGCGCGGCAGCCGTGGGCTCGGCAGGCGGCGGCGGCGTAGTGCGGCGGCGGCGCAACTCCGGTGAAGGCGGCACGGCTCCGGTAAGGTGCGGGGACAGCTAGGCACAAAATCCGGCGATCCGCACAAAAATTTTACCTCGAAAAAACGCGAAAAACGTACTCCGGCGATGCTCCGGCGATGACGTCGGCGGCGGCGGGTCCCGCGGATTAGATTAGAGCTAACCCTAAACGCTGGCGAAAATAAACTTAGCCCTAATCGGGGCTATTTATAGCCAGCCCCTAATCCCTCTTTTTTTTCTAAATCCGAAATAAAAACAAATTCGGTCTGCTGAAAAAGAAACAGACTAGGCCCATTAGGCCCAAAACAATATTAGAAAAATCACGGAAATTTATTTTAAAATTCCGTCTTCGCCAATAATTTTAAAATAGTAAAATTGAATTTTTGGCTTGACCAAAATAATAAAATAAAATAAAAACTTTGCAACTTATTTTTAAATATTTTTTAAATACTTTTCTGACATTTTAAAAATACCGAAAACTCCGAAAAATGATTTAAAAACTTTTCCAGAGCATAAATAAATTCCAAAAATAATTTTAGAAAATATTTATAACTCCAAGGTAAAATTAAAAATTCTCCCATAAATATTTTAAACTATTTTCCAACAAATTAAAAATGGGGATAAGTCCTTTTATATCTTCTCCAGCGAACTGCCATGTGTTGAAAAAATGTTTAAAAATATTTTTAAAACTCCAGAAAAATGCGGAAGCAGCAGGAGATGCATATGATGATCTATTAACATCCGAATTTAGAAAATTGGGATGTTACAAGAGGTGTCTATCTAAGTGGGAGCTTTCTAGAATTTAAGTTAAAATTGAAACTCGACATTACTACAAAAGTCTAAATATGTATCTTTGTGAACCACCATTGTAGATGGCAGCACCACGTCTCTCATTCAACTTAGGGTCATTCCTAGCGAAAGACAAACTAAAAACTGATGGTTCAAATTTCACCAACTGGTTTCGCACTCTGAGGATTCTCCTCGTTCCCCTCAAAACGGCATACGTACTAGAGGCCGCGTTAGGTGATGCACCACCAGCAGATGCAAGCCAGGATGAGAAGAATGTCTACCTCTCCAAGGCTGATGATTACAACCTTGTCCAGAGTGGCATGCCCAATTCCATGGAGGCTGAGTTGAAGAAACGCTTTGAGAGGATGGGTGCTTATGAGATTATCACCGACCTCAAAGTTGTCTTTGCACCTCAAGCCAGGGCTGAACGATACGAGGCTTCTGAAGCCTTCTTCTCGGCTAAGATGGATGAGCACAGCAGTGTTAGTGAGCACGTAGTCAAAATGTCTGGCTAAGTTCAACGCTTGAATGCTCTGGAATGTCAGATTCCGGATGAACTTGCTGTTGATAGGGTGTTGCAATCGTTTCCCCTACCTACAAAGGCTTTGTGCTGAACTACAACATGCAAGGGATAACTAAGACCCCGTCTGAGTGATTCTCCATGCTGAAAAGTGCTGAGGTTGAGATCAAGAAGGAGCACGTTGTATTCATGGTCAACAAGACCACTGAATTCAAGAAGTCTGGCAAGAGGGAGAAGGGAAAGAAAGGAGGCCCCAAGAAGGATGACAAGTTAGTTGTCGTTCATCCGAAGGCACCTAAACCTGGACCCAAGCCAGGAGTATAGTGATTCTACTGCAAGGGTGATGGCCACTGGAAACGCAACTGCCCCAAGTACTTAAAGGACAAGAAGGCTGGCAAGATTGCCAAGAGAGACGGAGGTATATTTTATATACATATTGTTCACGTTTTCTAAACAAATGTTGGGAGCGATTCCTGGATATTTGATACAGGATCTGTTGCTCATATTTCTAATTCCGTTCAGGAACTAAGGAATAAGCGTCGTTTGATGAAAGATGAAGTGACGATGCGCGTGGGTGATACGTCCAAAACGTATCTATAATTTTTGCTTGCTCCATGCCTCTTTTGTGTGATATTGCTATGATATTGATGAACTTCCATACACTTTTGATCATATTTGGACTAACCTATTAACTCCGTGCACCCCAGTGCCAGTTCATGTTTTCTGCTGTTTTTCTATTTCAGGTTTCCCCCATATAAAAAGTGCTCCAAAAATTCGGGAAAAATCCAATAAAAAATCAGCATACAGGAAGCTTCAGGAATCACCGAGGGGGGCAGAGGGGACCCACCAGGGCACCAGGCGCCCTCCCGGCGCGCCCCAGGGTGGGGTCGCGCCAGGGGGGCGCCTGGACCCCTGGTGGACCCCCTGGCTTCCCCCCCTTCGCCTATTTATTGCCCGTGACGCAAAAACCCCGAGACGGGAACCCTTTTTCGCGATCTCTCCTCTGTTCCGCCGTCGCTGCACTTCCAAGATTGGGAGCACCAGAAGACCTCTTCTCGACACCCTGCCGGAGGGAGGTCTCACCTCCGGAAGCTTCTCCACCACCATGGACGCTTCCCGGATGAACCGTGAGTAGTCCACCTTGGACCATGGGTCTATGATCAGTAGCTATGTGATGTTCTCTTCCCCTCTTTGTTCTTCATGGATTAGACCTCGTGAGCTGCCCTACATGATCGAGGCACTTATGTAATATTTTTGCTATTGCTATGCTGAGTTTGCTGGGATTCGATGGATTATGAGATTATGTTCAGATTGTGTTTGAGTAATATAGTTGATTCTCCTCTTTTATATTTATGTTCTTGAGTAATTCTTGCATGTTCTCCGTTGCTGTTTATTGCTTTGGCCAAGTAGTAGATTGTGACTCCAAGAGGGAGCGTTATGAATGATTGTGGGTTCATGCCCCCCGATGACTAGCTTGAGTGACAGAAACATGAGTCTAGGGGATGTGTTTTTGCCACAAGGGGGGAAAACGGTGATTGTACTTGCGGGTGCAAGGATTGTTTACTTTACGCAAAGTTCTTTAATTCAGTTCTCCGTTGCTTTGAGTTTACACTTTGGGTGGGATTCGCAACTTAATACCAGCGAGATGTTCTGGATAGATATCTCAAGGTGGATGATTAGTAGGTAGATGCAGATGGATTTCGGTCTACTTGTCTTGGCGTACCGCCCATGCTTTTGAGCCTCTTCCTTTCTTTATAGCATAATTAGCATTGGCTTGCGCACATAATCCTGTCAATTGCCCAGCTGTAATTTGTTTACCTCGCATGGCTATTTTATCGTCTTTTGGGAGAGAGACATCACTAGGGAACATCATAGGACCCCGGTCCATATTTCCAACACTGTTTACACTATCAATTTACTTTCAGTATTTACTTTTCCGTTGCTATCACTATCATTATTATCCCGTGCATTTTATCCTTTGTAAACAACAAGGCCGAAGGGATTGACAACCCCTTTTTACTCGTTGGGAGCAAAGTTATCTGTTGTGTGTGCAGGTCCAAGCCAACCGCCAATCTCTGGCGCCGTTGTCACCTACCTGTCGTTGTCGGAGTCCTGCTGGAGACAAACCTTGGTATCTTCACCGAGGGAAATTGCCGTTGTTTACATCTCAACCTTCCACTTTGGGTAACCAACGAGGGGGCGTTAATTCGTACCATCAAAAGCAATTTCTGGCGCCGTTGCCGGGGAATCCACTCTTCAAGATAGGGGAGTCGCACACTATCTTTTATCTTTGCTTTTTAGTCTTGTTAGTTTACCTTTCAGTTTTTGCTTTAGTGTCCTTTATCAAAAATCAAAAAAATAGTTATCTTGCCTGTTGTTGCTATGGGTTCCTCTGAGAACACCAAGTTGTGTGAATTCACTAGTCATGACAACAGTGACTTTATCTGCTCTCCTATTGCTACACATGCTACTTCAGCACCTTCTTATGAGATTAAACCTGCTTTGCTGAACCTTGTTATGAAAGATCAATTCTCTGGTGCTAGAGATGATGCTGCTTTGCACTTAAATAATTTTATTGAGCTCCGCGATATGAAAAAGTACAAAGAAGTAGATGGTGATATTGTTAAGCTTAAGCTTTTTCCTTTCTCCTTGAGAGATGAAGCTAAAATCTGGTTTCAATCCTTGCCTAAGAATAGCATAGACTCTTGGGATAAGTGCAAGGATGCTTTTATTGGGAAGTACTACCCCCTGCTAAGATTATCCAATTTAGGAGTTTTATTATGAATTTTAAACAATTGGATAATGAACACGTTGCCCAAGCTTGGGAACGCATGAAATCACTTGTTAACAATTGCCCTACGCATGGTTTGACTACTTGGATGGTTATCCAAACTTTTTATGCAGGCTTGAACTTTACCTCGCGGAACTTGCTAGATTCGGCCGCGGGAGGAACCTTTATGTCAACTACACTTGGTGCTGCCACAAAACTTCTCGATGAGATGATGACCAATTATTCCCAATGGCACACCGAAAGAGCTCTAGTAGGTAGGAAGGTAAACTCTGTCGAGGAGATCTCCACCCTAAATGAAAAAGTTGACTTGATTCTGTCTCTACTTACCAAGCAATCTCCTATTGATCCTCAAGATGTTCCTTTAAATTCTTTGATTTCTCAGGATCAAGTAGATGTGAACTTTATCTCTAGAAACAACTTCAATAACAATGCTTATATGAGTAATTTTGGTAGCAATCCTAGACCGTTCTCCAACAACTATGGGAACAACAACACTTATCCTAGCACCAAAACCTCCTCTTTTGAATTAGAGAGTATGCTTAAAGACTTTATCACTACCCAAAAAGCCTTCAACAAGAGTATAGAGGAAAAACTAGACAAATTAGATAACCTCTCGTCGAAGGTAGACAATTTAGCCCATGAAGTAGAGTTGCTTAAAATTATAACTTCTCCCCTTGAGGAGAGGAAGGTCACTCCTATGAATGCTATCCAAATGCAAATTAATGAAAACATTAGGATGATGGCTAAACTTAAAGAGAGATGGGCTAGAGAAAAGGAGGAAGAAGATAGAATTAAGAGCCTTCCTACACACCATAATGTTGCTACTATCCAAGTGGTTGAGGATATCCAAACTCTTAGCACCCAATGCACCCTTAGTCCCATAGGACCTATTAATGGTGATGCTATGACCTCAACCGTAGAAGAAGAAATTCCTATGAGTATAGAAGCTACCAAACAAGTGAGCCTAAAGGAAACCAATACCACTTTACTTGATAGTAGTGACCTTGATTTTGATAATTGCACCCTTTCTGAATTTATTCATTTCCTTCACAAGATGTCTAGAGACCCCCACACTAGCACACTTAATCTTGCCTTCACGGAGCATATCACTAATGCTCTCATTAAAGCTAGGGAGGAGAAGCTTAGGGTATAAGCCTCCATACCTAGGAAGCTAGAAGATGGTTGGGATCCTATGATTAAAATTAAGTTGAATAACTTTTCTTGCTATGCTTTATGTGATGTTGGAGCTAGTACCTCCGTTATGCCCAAAAGAATGTATGATATATTTGAATTGAAACCTTTTGATTCTTGTTCTTTTGGTGTTCGTCTTGTCGACTCTTCCGTAAAGAAACCTTTGGGGAAGATCGATGATGTTCTTATCATTGTCAATGACAATTATGTTCCCGTTGATTTTACTATTATGGACATTGAATGTGAACCTTCTTGTCCAATTATTTTGGGACGTCCTTTTCTTCGCATTGTGGGTGCTGTTATTGATATGAAAGAAGGAATTACAAAATTCCAATTCCCTCTCAAGAAAGGGATGGAACACTTCCCTAGGAAAAAGATTAAGTTGCCTTTTGAGTCCGTCACACGGGCTAGTTATTTTCTTGAAAAGACTTGATCTATTTGCATTAAGCCTGGCTAATGCCTTTAAAGAAGCGCTTTCGGGAGGCAGCCCGCAACGAATTTAGGATTTCCTTTTTATTTTTCTTATGTTTTTAGTAGTCTTGACGATTGTTACTACAGTAGAAACATCATTGTATCTTTACTTTTCAAGCTTTGTGCCATTTATAGCCTCATATGAGAAGGGAAGTGAAAGTTGAGACATGCTGTCCAGAAAACAGATTCTGTCCTCGTGACTAGAAAAATCAGAGAAAAATCTCAGTTCATCTTTTTGAGCTGAATGTTTTACACAGCGTGCTCTATACAATTACGGAACTTTCGTATGTTCTGAGTTTTTTTATTTGAGTTGCAGAAGTATCCCTAAAAAATTCTTTTCTACCTGCTGGTCTGTTTTTCACAGATTCTGTCCTGTTTTGCCTTTTCTTCATTTTTGCAAACCTTAAGCTTGCTTTTTCTTTGCAAAAACTTTTTGGAAATCTTGAGAAACAGTAGCTCATCAAGATTATCCTTATTTCCAGTAGAGAAAAAATTATTTTATTATGATACTAACCTCGCTAATTAGATTATGATGAGTTATGTATGAAGGGAGTTTTCAAGTGTGCGGGGGAATATGATGAAAGAAGATTCAGGAGTGTCAAGAGCTCATGCTTGGGAATGCCCCCATGCATCCCCAAGAAATATTCAAGGAGACTCAAGCGTGTATGCTTGGGGATGCCCCCGTGCATCCCCTTCTCCTTCAACAATTATCAGTTCGTCTCTCGTTTCACTATATTTTTATCGCTTCATGCATTATGTGCTATGCTTGGAGCGTCTCGCTCTTAGGTTTTATTTTTAGTTTTCTTTAGCTTTGCTTGATGTTCATAACAATTTAGAACCCAGCTTTCTTTTTGTGGGAGAGAAACACACTCCACTTTCAAAATCTAGAACACAACATAGGATTTTTCCTGTTTATCTTTGTTGTGTGTGTTCTTTATATTTTTCATAGCTGCTGCCATGTTTAGCTCTTAGTTTTCATGTTTATCTTTTCAAAGAGATTTTTTTAGTTTGTTGCTGGAACTCTCTTGAGTTTTCATGTTTATCTTGTTTAGAGAGTTTGCATGTTGCTCTGAGTTTTGTGTCTTGACTTGAAGTAGGTAATTGAGGTTGCTATTGAATTGTAGTAGTAACTTGCAATAGTTTTGAGGTGTTGCTTTGAGTAATGTTTGGACTTTTGGTGTCAAGAGCTTTAGCCTATTAGTGATAGATGTCGTATTTTGGGCAATCCGTGTTTATTTTCAAAGCTTACAAAATTAGTTGAGAACTTTAGCTACTAGATGGATCACTACTCTTCTGAGGGGTCGAATATTAGAGTACACTCACGTACCATGAGTCGAGGATGCGCAAGGATAACCAAACCCCCATACACTCCTCCTCGGGGCACTTGTCTCTTTGTGAAACCTCCTTATTAGATTGAGAGTTACCGATAATAAGTGCATGAGTTCTTCGGACTAATGTGAGTATTCGAAAGTTGACACTTCCACCTTCCCATATTTTTCTAGCCTCTCCTGTGCCGTGCATTGCTTTCTTCTCACTCCGAGAGTTGGCGTCCACCTTCGCCGGTACATCCAAACCCTTGACATGATACGCTCTGTCATCATAAACCTCTTTATATCCTTCCTCAAAATAGCCACCATACCTACCCTATCAAGGCATTTCCATAGCCTTTCTGAGATATATTGCCATGCAACATCCACCTTCTCATGACTTGATATTCATGTCATACATGCTACTTGCTTGATCGATGAGCCGCATGCTAGTTGGGCCTTTCCCTAATCATTGCTACATGACGCGCTAGTATCATTGCATATCCTTCTACACTGGCAGAGGCATACATTTGCATACATCATGATAGATACATCTTCTTTATGATTTGAGTACTTTGTAAAGTGTGAAAGATCTTCTATACTTTTTGTAATATATAGAGTGTTGCCCCTAAAGTGAGGAAAATATCCCAAAGAGGACAAATTAAAAGATCCCAAAGAGGACAAATGAGAGAAATAGAAAGAGCCATTGAGGACACCAAAAAATACAAAAAAGGAGAAAAAAGAGAAAAAGAAATAAAAAGAGACAAGGGGCACACTACTATTCCTTTTGAGAGATCCACATTCGTACTCCCTCTTATATCTTGTACTCCATAGAGATTATCATTTATGAATATAGTTATGTGGGGACCTTCACACTATAGAACTTGGCTTGTATATTCCAATGATGAGCCTCGTCAAATGAGCTCTAGGTCTTCTTGAGCAAGCAAGTTGGATGCACCCCCACTAGTTCCATTGGAGAGCTTACCTTAGCTCATATGTGCATCCGTTGCATGGCAATCCCTACTCCTCACATCATATCTATCATTTGGCTTTCTCTCGCCTATGATTGTCCTCATTGATGTGAGCCTTTCACACCTTTTTTGTCTTCCTCCTCCGCCATATTCTCTCTTTTCCATCCTAAGTGTCAACTTTCTTGCTTACGCTCATCCATTGCATGAGTGCTCAAAATGTCGAAAAAGAGTGGATCATTTTGACTTGTACCTGGCTAGTGGTCTGGGGATGAGTCAAGATAAGATTCCAAAGAAGACCAAGTGTGAAACTTTAGTAGATTGAGTTCTCAACACAAAAAAAATACTTTTTCTCGTATATCCCTATCCCCTTTCTTGCACGCAAACACCATTTAGAGACATTCGAGTCACGGTCAGCGAGAGCTCTTGCACCTTTATGTTCTTATGTTTCTTATTTCAATGCTAAATATAGACTCTTGCCTGTTATGACTTGAATTGAATTACATGCTTTGATTGCGTTACTTAAAAGTTCTTATATGGTTGTTAGCATGTCACCACAGAAATTATGCTTGTTATCATTTACCTACTCGAGGACGAGCAGGAATTAAGCTTGGGGATGTTGATACGTCCAAAACGTATCTATAATTTCTGCTTGCTCCATGCCTCTTTTGTGTGATATTGCTATGATATTGATGAACTTACATACACTTTTGATCATATTTGGACTAACCTATTAACTCAGTGCACCCCAGTGCCAGTTCCTGTTTTCTGATGTTTTTCTATTTCACGTTTCCCCCATATGAAAAGTGCTCCAAAAATTCGGGAAAATCCAATAAAAAATCAGCGTACAGGAAGCTTCGAGAATCACCGAGGGGGGCCAGAGGGGACCAACCAGGGCCCCAGGCGCCCTCCTGGCGCGCCCGAGGGTGGGGCCGCGCCAGGGGGCCGCCTGGACCCCTGGTGGACCCCCTGGCTGCCCCCTTCGCTTATTTATTCCCCGTGACGCAAAAACCCCGAGACAGGAACCCTTTTTGCGATCTCTCCTCTGTTCCGCCGCCGCTGCGCTTCCAAGATCGGGAGCACCAGAAGACCTCTTCCCGGCACCCTGCCGGAGGGAGGTCTCACCTCCGGGAGCTTCTCCACCACCATGGACGCTTCCCGGATGAACCGTGAGTAGTCGACCTTGGACCATTGGTCTATGATCAGTAGCTATGTGATGTTCTCCTCCCCTCTTTGTACTTCACGGATTAGACCTCGTGAGCTTCCCTACATGATCGAGGCACTTATGTAATATTTTTGTTGTTGTTATGCTGAGTTTGCTAGGATCCAATGGATTATGAGATTATGTTCAGATTGTGTTTGAGTAATATATTCGATTCTCCTCTTTTATATTTATGTTCTTGAGTAATTCTTGCATGTTCTCCGTCGCTGTTTATTGCTTTGGCCAATTAGTAGATTGTGACTCCAAGAGGGAGCGTTATGCATGATTGTGGGTTCATACCCCCCGATGAATAGCTTGAGTGACAGAAACATGAGTCTAGGGGATGTGTTGTTTCCACAAGGGGGAAAACAACGGTGATTGTACTTGCGGGTGCAAGGATTGTTTACTTTACGCAAAGTTCTTTAATGCAGTTGTCCATTGCTTTGAGTTTACACTTTGGGTGGGATTCGCAACTTAATACCAGCGAGATGTTCTGGATAGATATCTCAAGGTGGATGATTAGTAGGTAGATGCAGGTGGATTTCGGTCTACTTGTCTTGGCGTACCGCCCATGCTTTTGAGCCTCGTCCTTTCTTGATAGCATAATTAGCATTGGTTTGCGCACATAATCCTGTCAATTGCCCAACTGTAATTTGTTTACCTCGCATGGCTATTTTATCGTCTTTTGGGAGAGAGACATCACTAGTGAACATCATAGGACCCCAGTCCATATTTCCAACACTGTTTACACTATCAATTTACTTTTAGTATTTACTTTTCCGTTGCTATCACTATCATTATTATCCCGTGTGTTTTATCCTTTGTAAACAACAAGGCCGGAGGGATTGACAACCCCTTTGTACTCGTTGGGAGAAAAGTTATCTGTTGTGTGTGCAGGTCCAAGCCAACCGCCAATCTCTGGCGCTGTTGTCACCTACCTGTCGTTGTCGGAGTCCTGCTGGAGACAAACCTTGGTATCTTCACCGAGGGAAATTGCCGTTGTCTACATCTCAACCTTCCACTTTGGTTAACCAACGAGGGGCGTTAATTCGTACCATTAGTGGGCAACGGCTGTCAAGTTGAAGTACTGGTTGTCGGCACGAAGCATCTTACTCTCCCTTCGGGATTTTTTCGTTTTGAATAAATGCTACTATGTACCCGCTTTGAGTGTGAACATCGTTAGTGGTTCTTGTTTGAAGAAAGACCACTATTCTTTTAAGTCAGATACAATTGGTTGTGCGATTTATAAGAGTGTTGTGTTTTATGTTCACGCACCGGAAAGAAATGGTTTATTCATACTTAATCTCGATTGTGATGTTTGTCATATCAACAATATAAATGCCAAAAGATTAAAGGCGAGTGATGAAGAGCACATGACGATGTGGCATTGTCGACTTGGTCATATAAGTATAAAGCGCATGGAGAAGCTTCATAAAGATGTACTTCTAGAGTCATTGGATTTTTGATCCCTTGACACATGTGAACCATGCCTAATGGGAAAAATGACTAAGACTCCATTCAATGGAATAATGGAGCGTGCGGCGGTCTTGTTAGGGATCATACATTCAGATGTATGTGGACCTATGAACGTCCCCACACGCAATGGTCTTCGTTACTTCGTGACCTTCACTAATGATTTGAGTAGATATGGATATATTTACTTAATGAAACACAACTATGAAACCTTTGAAAAGTTCAAAGAATTTCAGAGTGAGGCCGAGAATCAACTCGGGAAGAAAATCAAGCACCTTCAATCCGATCGAGGAGGTGAGTATTTCAGTCACGAGTTTGGCAATCATCTGAAGGCTTGTGGCAATTGTACCACAACTTACGCCGGCACGAACACCTCAACAGAATGGTGTGTCTGAATGACGTAATTGAACCCTATTGGACAGTGTATGATCGATGATGTCTCATACCGACTTACCTATGTCATTATGGGGGTTTGCATTAGAAACTGCCGCTTACGTTCTTAATAGGGCACCATCAAAATCCGAAAAGAAAACCCCATTTGAAGAATGGTATGGCGAGAAGCCTTCATTGTCTCACCTGAAGATTGGGGTTGTGAGGCTTATGTTAGGAAACTTCAGCCTGACAAACTCGAATCTAAGGCAGAAAAGTGCATCTTTGTGGGCTATCCAAAGGAAACTTGTGGATATACCTTCTACAAGCCGTCCGAGGGGAAAATGTTTGTCGCCAAGACTGGAACTTTTCTTGAGAAAGAATTTCTTTCGAAAGAATTGAGTGGGAGGAAAATAAAACTCAATGAAGTGATTGACCAATCACTCCAAATGGAAGATACGGCAACATAAATTGTTGTGGAACCATCTTCCACAGTGGGAGCTGAAGAGGATGGTCAACACGACATTCATAACGATCATGACATACATGATGAACATGATGAGATTAAAGAGGAACCTATTGGGCCACGTAGGTCAACAAGAATTCGGCAAGCTCCTGATTTTTATGGACAGCATGTGAATGCGATCACGTCAAATGAACCTGATGAACCTATGAGCTACAAAGAAGAAATGGAAGGACATGAGTCCGAGAAATGGCTTGAAGCCATGAGATCCAAAATAGACTATGTATATCAACAAAGTTTGGACTTTGGTAGATATTCCCGAGGACCGAAAGGCAGTCGAGAATAAGTGTATATTCAAGAAAAAGACTGACGCAGACGGAAATGTTTCTGTCTATAAAGCTCGACTTGTCGCGAAAGGGTTCCGACAAATTCAAGGAGGTTACTACGATGAGACATTCTCTCCTGTAGCGATGATAAAGTCTATTCGGTTTTTACTAGCAATAGCTTCCCACCATGATTACGAGATATGGCAGATGGACGTGAAAATCGTGTTCCTTAATGGTAACATGGAGGAAGAGTTGTATATGGTACAACCGGAAGGTTTCATTGATCCAAGGAATGTTGGTAAAGTGTGCAAGCTTCAACGGTCCATCTATGGGTTGAAGCAAGCATCTCGGAGCTGGAACCTTTGATTTGATGAGGTCATCAAAGCGTTTGGATTTGTCCAAAACGTCGAAGAGTTCTGTGTCTATAAAAAACTGAGTGAGAGCTCTGTAGCATTCATTGTGTTGTATGTGGACGACATATTACTGATAGGAAACGATACAAAATTCTTAGGAGAAGTGAAGGAATACTTGAATGGGCAATTTTCCATGAAGGACCTGGGTGAAGCTACGTACATACTAGGCATTAAGATCTATAGAGATAGACCTAATCGCCTATTGGCATAGAGTCAAAGAACTTATATTGAGAAGATACTGAAGAGGTTCAGTATGGATAACTCCAAGAAAGGCCTCTTGCCAGTAATAAAAGGTGTTAAGTTAAGTGTGACGCAATGTCCAACACAGCAAAGGAAAAGGAGGAAATGTCCTTAAAGCCCTATGCCTTAGCCATAGGTTCTATAATGTATGCTATGCTATGTACTCGGCCGGATTTGGCTCTGGCAATTAGTATGACTAATCGCTACCAGAGTAATCCTGGAATGATTCATTGGACCGCAGTAAAGAACATCCTGAAATACTTACGAAGGACAAAGGATCTCTTTCTCGTTTATGGAGGATGTGAAGAGGAGTTGGTCGTAAAGGGTTACGTTGATGCTGGCCTTAACTCTGACACAGATGACTCAAAACCCCAGTAGGGATATGTGTTCATGTTGAATGGCGGCGCAATTAGCTGGAGGAGAGGCAAGCAGTCAGTCGTCCCCCAATCTACTTTGGAGTCGGAGTATATTGCCGCTTGCGAAGCGTAAAATGAAGCGTATTGGATGAATAAGTTCGTAATCGAGCTTGGTGTCTTTCCCGGCTGCACTGGCCCCCTTGGCATCTTCTGTGACAACACGGGTGTCGAGACCCAAAATATGCATATGTAATTCTAGTCACAACTCAATCATATGGAGAGCCGAGAGCCATACCCACTTGTCTAAGCAGACAAGGCCAAGTACAAGAAACTCTCGGAAAGCTCGAACGTGAGGGGCATCCCATCCAGGCCCAGATGATCAACTGAGATGTGTCCTCATCGTCCGCTCACAAGTCTAAATGATTATGGGTGGTGAAATGCCATACTCATAGACAAGTCGCCTCAACCATATTGTCGATTGAGTTATAACACTTACATAAACAGACTCCAGCCCGATCACTTAGTCGGGGTCTCGGGCGGGCTCAATCATACAACAAAGTGTGCCACGTGACAGAGTCACGAGCAATCGCATCGCGATGCCCCAAGCTTCGCACATCTCAGGGCCACTTGGTGTAAGGAAGACCGCCGGCGAGAGCACAACTAAGATATCAAACCCCTCACATGACATGCACGATATAAACATACACGCAACATGCATGCCAAGTGAATAACAGCAGGTAACACAACATGAACTCTACAAACTCATAGTTTTATTGCATCTGCTAAACAAAGCAGATATAGTGGTGTTACAAGCAGAGATCACATAACTGTGACCCAACATTACATCAATCAACAATGGAAGCAAATTATGTCTTAGTAAAGACAAGGTTAACAAATGGCTTAAGAAGCCTTAAGAAAACACAACGACCCTCCAGAGGGACCAGGCTGGTGTATGGAACTACATTACTTTGTTGGCGCCGAGCTTGAGGGGGAGGCCACCATCAGGGTCAGTGGTCTCGTCTCTAAAACATAAATTAAGAAAACGTGAGTACAAAGACGTACTCAGCAAAACTTACATCAGAACTATACTACTCATGCTCATGTATCAAGGTAATGGCAAGTGGGGTTGTAATGCAGAAAGCTTTGACTTGGCTATCTTGTACTACGACTACATAGAGTTGAGATGAGAAGCGCACTCGAGTCCATCTAATCTTGATCACCACATCAATACACCATCGTGGATTCTTCCTTGACTTCCCACAAGGAAGAAACCCAAAGAACTCACACTTATCTTTGCAGTTTTAGAGTATCCATTCAAGTTGTCTAATAATCAAGTAAATATCTCCAAGTAGTCCATAACTGCGGACACGGCTATTCGAATAGTTCATTAACCCTGTAGGGGTGTACGCTTCACACATGTGTCATCACTTACCGACCGTGACTCGTCATCCTTCAAGCGGATGTCGGACGAGGATAAACACCAAGGCACTTACCTCATGGCTCCAACTCTAGTCCAGGGGATTGCCTATTTGAGTATGTGAAAGGAAGTGGAAGTCGCCTAGAGGGGGGGTGAATAGGCGTTTAAATTAATTACGGTTTCGGCTTGAAAAAATGCGGAATAAAACTTAACGTTTAATTTGCCAAGCAAGAAACCTAAATAAGCTAGGCTCAACTATGTGCACCAACAACTTATACTAAGCAAGATAAACAACTATGTGATAGCAAGATATATGACAAGAGCACTATGGCTATCACAAAGTAGGTGCACAAGTAAATAGGTTGTCTAGAAGAACAACCTATGGGACAAGCAATGTACAATAATATGAGCAAGCACAAGATAAACAATGTAATAAGCTTGCTCAAAGTAAAGGTAGAGATAACCGCAAGTGGAGCCGATGGAGACAAGGATTTGTTACCGAAGTTCCTTCTCTTGCGAGAAGTACGTCTCCGTTTGGAGAGGGTGAGGAGCACAATGCTCACACGAAGCCAACGAGGGCCACCCTATTTCTCCTCACGCTCTTACCAATGCAAGATGCCGTGATTCCACTATTAGGACACTTGAGGGCGGTCACCGAACCCGTACAAATGGCAACCCTTGGGGGCGGTCACCGAACCCGTACAAATGCTCGGGGCAATCTCCATAGCCAAATTGGAGGCCCCCGTAGCGTCCCGAAGCTTTCCACCACAATGATTGAGCTCCGCAACAACAAGCCTCTAGGTGCCAACGCACCCACAAGGTACAATCTCTAGAGTACCAATGCACTCAAGAGTAGCAATCTTCTCAACTTCACTTCTACAACGAATCCTCGGAGAGAACTCAAACCGATGCACCAAATGCAATGGCAAGAGCACACGAAGTGTTCAAGTCCCCAACTCTCAAATCCCACCAAAGCAACAAAAGCTATGGAGTAATATGAGAGGAAGAACAAGGAGAACACAAAAAACTCCAAGATCTAGATCCACAAGGTTCCCCTCACTTAGAGGAGAGATGGCTTGGTGGAGAATGTGGATCTAGACCTCCTCTCTCTTTTCCCTCAAAAAGGAGCAAGAATCATAGGAGGGGAAGAGAGAAAGCAATCTCAAACAGGTCAACAATGGGGGCAAGAACTTGCACAAAACCGGTGGTGACAAAGGAAGAAGAAGACCCCCTTTTATAGTCCCCCACGAATCTAGCCGTTGGGAACCGTTGGCAGCCCACCAACCACGGTACTACCGCTCGGAGAGCGGTACTACCGTGGTGCGGTACTACCGCACCGGGAGCGGTACTACCGCCCCACGGTACTACCGAAGCCCAGTACCGTGCCCACTACCGCAGAGTCCAGTGGACTTACGGTAGTGAGTGCGGTACTTGCCCACGGTACTACCGTGGCACGGTACTACCGCGCTGGGAGCGGTACTACCGGGGACCAGTACCGTGCCCACTACCGCAAAGTCCAGTGGACTTACGGTAGTGAGTGCGGTACTCGCCCACGGTACTACCGTGGCGCGGTACTACCGCTCCAAGAGCGGTACTACCGCCCTGGCAGAACCAGGGAGCCCAGGCCACACAACAGATGAACTCCAAATGAAACAGGCAAACCCTGAACTGCCACAACTTCTGCAAATGAACTCCGATTAAGGCAAACTCAAGCTTGATGGAAAGCTAACGAACAGAGCTGCTTAATCACGACTGGAAATATTTCAAAGTGGCAAGGGAGAAATGCCAAACACATAGAGGTGTGAAACCTCTAACTAAGAATAACCGGCAAATCTCCCGCATCGAAAATCATAAGAGAAGATGCATATGAAATCCGTTTTCGATGAACAAGAGCTTGTCATGAAGAAGACCACAAGCTCCAAAACCCACAAAGAGAAAAGCCAAACAAGAACCAATAAAGATGATGCCAAGGATGCAAAAGGTTTGAGCTCTCCACGAATGACTCGGCCTAGCCTATAACACGGTCTCCTAACTACTACCAAGAGACCGGTAAACTAGACACCTATCTAGTCAAACCTTTGTCTTGCGCATAATCCACTTGAGCTTGATGATGACGATCATTCCCGCCTCAAGTTGGAACATCTTCCTTGATTCCGGCGGCTCGATGAAGACTTGTAGGTAGCTCCCCCATACTCCATTACGGGTGAGCCTCTTTTAGGCACATCTTCACAAGACCATAAACACCAAATGGTCGGCAAGCTCCAAGCATACGATATCTTCGTGATGCTCCTCTTGACCTTGCACACTCTACTTGACCAATCTTTGGATAGCTCCATGAAGAACACCTTGGTCAACACGTAATCTTCATCTTACAACCTTGAAGCCACCATATGATCTTCAAGCGTTGCCTATGGACAAACCTTAAAGTATAACTCAAGGAAACCATTAGTCCATAAAGATTGTCATCAATTACCAAAACCAAACATAAGGGCACATGCCCTTTCAGTATGTACCCCAATCGGAATTCCGGGCGGGGTTTCCATTCAGGACTCAAACAATGTATGGACGGTCCGACAAGCCCACCTCGACGGATGGTACTGCGCTTGTCTAAAACCGTGCTACAAAGTAACCGTGCATCACCTCACACTCCGGCACAAAATCAAATTGAAGAAGCAATAACCTGTAAGTGCATCAAGTGCCCTCCCCTTGAGGTTTTGGAGTTTGATGACAAAACGGTTAAGGGACTGATGTGTTTGTGAGTATACACAGGAGAACAGTCCCTGATGAGGTGTTTAACCACCAATGTAGACCCCCCCCCAAAATGTTGAGGAACATTGGAGAAATCGGTGTGTTTCCTGAAGAATGAAGTTGCGCGAAATCCTGAGGAAGTAGGATCCTGAAGCGTTCGGTTGAAGCTGAAGCTGAAGACGATCCTGAGGAAGTTCGCGCTGAAGACGAAGTTGAAGCGTAGTCTTCGCTAAGACCTTTTATACTTCTTGAGTCATAGGAAAACACCGCACTGTTGGAGGGGTTGAAGAAAACGAGTTCCGAAGGTCTGAGGAAGTGCTCAGTTAGGAATCCTGAAGAAAAACCCTGAGGAAATCTCCTGCAGTAGAAGTTCAGTTCCTCCGGTGTCTGAGACATTGTTCTTCAGGACACTGAGGAATCTGTCTTCGGTTGAGGAGTCTGGAGACTGCGAGTACAGTTCTCCTGAAGAGAGAGAAATCTCCTGCAGTAGAAGTTCAGTTCCTCGGGTGTCTGAGACGTTGTTCTTCAGGACATTGAGGAATTTGTCTTCGGTTGAGGAGTCTGGAGACTGCGAGTGCAGTTCTCCTGAAGAGAGTGAGATCTGCAGTAGAAGTTCAGTCCTCATGTGTCTGAGACGTTGTTCTTCAGGACACTGAGGTAACTAACTTCGGTTGAGGAGTCTGGAGAGAGAATACTTTGACCGTGCCACGTGTTGCGTGGTGAGAGGCTAGAACTTGTCTAGCAACGGTCATTTCCGAGGGCATGAGAGTAATTGCATGCATGGGCATTTATGTCCTTTCGCCTCGGGTTGCTCCGCGGCTATAAATAGCCACCCCCAGCCCCATTTGTGGGTTGGCTGCTCCGAGAGAAAAACTGACACTTGTCATTTGAGAGCAACCCACCTCTGAGGAAACTGAAGAACCTATGTGAGGAAAACCACCAGCCTGAGTAGTTGAGAATTTCTGAGGAAGTCGGTTTGAGTGATCCGAAGCTTTTTACTCTTGAAGACTGTGATCTTCCAGCCGGTGTAGAAGTCTTCAGTCTGAGGAAGTCAAGATGCAATTGTGACTTCCCGGAGTGACTGAGTCTGTAAAGGTTTCGGGAGTCTACCTTGAAGACTCACCTGAGTTATTGGACGGAGTCTGAGGACTTTAGTTCAAGGAGAACAAGGTGAAGACTATGTCTTCTGAGTTGAATCTCAGCCTCTCCAACCAGACGTAGAGTTGTCACATCAACTTGAACTGGTCTACCAAACCATTGTCTTCAATTTCTGGTGATATCTCTTCAATCTCTTAAGCCTCAATATTATGTCTTCAGTATCTATGTTGACTGCTTGTGCTTCAGCTCTCCCTCTGCTATTAGTCTTCATACTATGCATCTGAAGCACTTCTGCTTATCTAAATTGATTTATTTCTGATGCATTATGATGAGCTGCCCTGATGATTACATTCTGTGAAGTTTTATTTCTTCATGATTTTGGTTACTTCTTCAGCTTCATGATTGCTTCAGTCCTGAAGAAAATCAAAATCTGGTAGCAAAATTGAAAATCTCCCATTCAGCCCCCCCCCTCTGGTCGATATATTGCACTTTCATAACCCATGCGAATCCTTGACCATAGTCGGGGTGAGTTAGTAGGCCAAACGGGGTCCATAGCCCTGCATGTGGAAGTACTCTTGTCTTGGATCACAACACGAGAACTCGGGGCCTAGGCAGTGTAAATGAGACAACCCACTATGTAATCCTACACGGCCTCTCATTGTTCACTTTTGTTAGGGTGGATTCACCAACACGCATGCCCTTTCCAAAAATCATTTAAATATTAGAAATTCAATATCTTGTAAACCGTAACTCCGATGAAAATAATTTATATATCAAAGTTGTTGAGAAAAATAAAACGATTAAGAATAAGCGACCCATACCCCCACCACCCCCCTCTAACATATCGAACATCGAACCGTCCCCCTCCGGACCGTCTGTCCGATGAATTGTCCGGTACTGTTAAAGTATCCGGATGAATTTATTCTGAACATGAAGGTTGTTCAGAATAGCTCAACTAACACGGATACACCCTCCTTACGTTTTTCGGGTGTCCACGACACCTCCGGCATGATACCTTTCCCCCTCCGAACATCCTGTCCGGTAATTACCCCGGAGCCGGTATTTCATCCACGGATGAATTCCCGCTCCGAGCAAAACACGTTGCGCTGCGTTAGAACACCGTTAACACTGCTTTTTCCATGTCGTGTATTTGTATTGCTATTATTGTTGTGTGTTTATTGTTTCTTCCCCCTCTCTTATTGTCCGGTTGTCTCGACGTCCGCTGCTGATGCCCCTGTGATCGACTACTTCGTCGACGACCCTGCCTCTACTGCCGAGCTTCCAGGCAAGCAGAGCATTTCTTTTCCCCAGATATCGTCTATCTTTTCCGTACATTTCTTGCACTAGGCATTGTTACTACTGCTGCTACGTTACAATCCTATTCAATGGCATAGCCTGATTTTGTCGCCCCTTGTTGTACCTTCCTTATCCTATGCTGCCTGCTATATCTATATATTATATTCAGCAGTGAGCCCTGCGCATTGTTAGCTAGGATTAGATAGCGGGTCGTGGCCACTCAGGGGAGTGACGCGAATACAAAATATATACAACTGCAACAGGTACGGATCAATGCAGATGCCCTAGGGAACCTACAACGGAGAGACTCTGCCGAGTCGCTTCGAGTTTGACTTACGAGTGGACGAACTCGTATTTCACTCTCGTCGGCTCAGTAGCGTAGCATCACCGGGATGATACGAGGTTTACCTCTTTAGTGCATTCCCCTGATGTCTCTGTCAAACCTCTTTAAGTGTGCCATCGAGGGTGATACCTCCTGGTTTCACTTATGGTAGGCACTCGAACCAACTGGTGTCCTTAAAAGGTAAGAGTCGGGCGACCCAACGGTGCCCGCGTGCGGTATATTGTCGGGAGCGACAGGGAGGGTACGACCGACGTTACCGGCGTGCTTGGCCCCTGCTCGTATCTCGCTAGAGTTACCAAACCACGAAAGTCGAGCTCTACCAAGAGCACACGCGAGACAAGGTAAGGAGACGGTTCACCTTGTTGGTAACCGCAGAGACTTGGTGGGATGACAGGGAAGGCACCGATGTACTAGTGGTCCTGATTGTTGTCGTTGTCCGCGGGTCAGTTAAGTCGAGGCAACGATAACGGTTGTCACGCAGGTTAATTAAAATGCTAAATGGTTCAGTGGATGACTTGAGAGGCCGCAAAGGCCTGTATGCACTGCCTTCACGTGGGATAAGGAGTTATGGGCTCCCCTGCGTCGTAGTTTGCCCGAAATCTCTTCAGACGTCAGCAGTACCACGGCCTGCGCCGGGAAGTGGTGTCTTCTTCGTCCGGACGGTGTGTATTTGGATTTGCTTTTTCTTCACCGGCCAGCCACGCACCGTGCAAGGAGCGTGCAAGGGTGAGGGTCCTAGACCCCTTGGCGCATAGGATATAGTCCGGCGGACGGCCTCTCTGCTGAGCCTAGGATGAACTGCGATGTGTCGGATAACCTCGGTGGGGCATTCCCTGAGAAGGTGTACTCCACCCTGGAGATCCGAGCGTGCAGGCTGAACAATAGTGCACCCCTGCATGGAGTTTAATCTATTCGAATAGCCGTGTCCACGGTAACAGGACGCTTTATGCTGAAGCTGGATCTTATCACTACAAACTACTACTATTAAACTGTATGGTTCCGGGTTTCTTCCTCGCAGGGAAGTCGAGGAGGGGAACTCAGAGGCATTATTATTAATAATTATTACAACTTATATTATACAATGCTGCAGCAACTTCTGCTTCATTGTTACTTTATTGCTTTATATAAACGGTTGGCTGATTCTCTCCTTGTGTTGCAAGACACGTTAGAAGATGCTAGTCTTCGATAGGCCTAGCTTCTTACCCTTATTCCGATTTCTACCTTGCAGTCCATATACATCCTCCCCTTTCCATTTGATACAATGCATAATGCTTAGTAGCGGACTTAAGACTCGCGGGTATGCTAGATACTCACCTTTGCTTTATTTTCCCCCTTTTGTTTTGCCTGATCGGACGCTGCAGTCGACGTTGGAGCTTTGGAGTCCAGGAGCAGGAGATCCCCGATGCCGACCACCGCAACATGAAGATCCATGATGCCTTCTACGACGTCGAGTTCCCCGTTGACCAGGAGTAGTTTGGAGGTTCCCAAGCAGGAGGTCTCGCCTTTTCGATCAGTTGTTATTTGTGCTAGCCTTCTTAAGGCATCCTTGTATTCTTTTGTCTGTACTCAAATACTTTTGCTTCCGCTAACTTTGTGCTTTCGAGTTGTTGTATTCGAGCCCTCGTCGCCCCTGGCTTGTATTAAACAACTTGTATTATTTTATTTGTAGAGTTGTGTTGTGATATCTCACCGTGAGTCCCTAATCTCGATTGTGTACCTTGCGTGTATGATTACTATACACGGTCTGATTTTGTGGGCGTCACAAGTTGGTATCAGAGCCGACTGCTTGTAGGACACCCCCTTCCAACTCCTTGGTCGAAGTCGAGTCTACTCGTTGCAAAACTACTTTACTAACAGTGTCGTGTGGCTTATCGGCCCACGTCGCAAACTGGGTGGTATTAGGATCTTTTACTCCGCACCTTTACTCTGGGACTCTGATCTCTCTTCTCTTTCGGGTTAAAGATTTTGCTAACTCTGCCATTAGGTTCTCGTGACTACTTCCTCCCGGAGAGCCCCTCATTATAGATGATCGCTTGCTTCACAAGAAGATGCCGAAGATACTCCTCGATGAATTGTCGAGACCCTATGTGCCCATCGCCCTTGCAATGCCCTGCCACTGATAAGTCTGTATGCATAACCGCATACACCTCTCGTTCATCCATTCAACCCCAGTTGCTCTTGTGTTCACAAGATGCATCGAAATACCTTCCGTTGTTTCGGGAATCCTTTGAGCCTACTGCCTTGCAACTTCTTTTCACCCTGTGGATAATTCCTCACGTTTAACGAGGATCCGTTCATCCGAAGTGGTTCATGTGATTCCCATAATACTTTGAAATACTATCCGATCTCGCGTCAATCCTCGGCAGCCTACTGCTTTGGAGATTCTTCTTGCCTGCTTGCACTATGATTAATCCCGTTTGTCTTGTAGACTTTGATGACCTCCCTTGGCATTGCCATTCTGATCTGTTGAATCGTCGTGTGTGCTAGTGCACGCAATCATCCGTTGATCCCTATAAATTCATTCTTCCGGCTCAGACGTCATTCCGGACATGAGCTGGATATCAGTAAATAAAATCTCGGTTGATTGTTCGTATAAGTCCGTTCAACTTATATACCCATGGTCATAACATCTGCTTCTGATATCCCCTATTGGAAGTCATAATTCCTTTGTACTTAAGCATCGAATTATTCTGATGCTTCTATCTCCAATGCTTTGGCATTCTTTCTTCTTATGGTTGAGTACCGATACTCGCCCCAGACTCTCTGTACGCCGCCTGATCTTTTTGGTGTATTACTACCTTTCGTCCCCTTATGTCCTAAATTATTGACGAGCTTCCCCTGATACGAAATGCCTTTGGCGAACGGTATCATCTGCTCCGTGTCGCCAGCCTTCTACTTTCAAACTTGTATCTCTTGTTCCTGTTGTTTGTCGTATAGATTCGTAAAATGTCCCTATGGGTTGTATCTATGCTTCATCCATCTGTGTGAACCCATGAACTTCTACGGGTCATACTCCACTGATGTTATGCCAGATAAATTTTTGAATGGTACAAATTCATCGACAGCGAGAAGTGAATGAAAGGCTATGCATTGAAGAAGTGGGAGTCGACCCTGAACCTTGTGTTCATGCCCATGGATACTATGTAGAACTTATCATGAAAGCTTCTCGTAAAGATAATTACCCCCTTGGTATAAATTCTTCTACACCTATGATCCACCATTCTACCTTCGAGTATTACCCCTGGTATCTCAAGGATATCATGCCTTTGCACTACATCTTAAGAATTTTTATGAAACAATACCTTTCACTGTCGTAACCACTCCATGGGTTATGGGTTGTCGTCAGCCGAGAACATGGAATACCTTTTGCTTGGAATCACCGCTATTCGTTTTCATTCTCTAGAAACCCCTCGACACAATGTGTCGTGGTCATCATCGACATTTTGACTTCTCCCAAGTGTTACTTGGATGCATCGTGAGAAATACCATCCTTGCCGCTCAATGATTTGTGTTATCATCGACAACCTGCTTTGACTCCCTTCCAATACAACTTAGTCCAGTATATCGTTCTCTGCTTTCCCTTGGGAATGATATACACCTAATGCTTGTGTATAACCACAATTTCTTTTCCATTGGTATGTTTGATCTGATGATCACATTTTCCTTCCCATTGGCCTGTTTAATCTTTCTTCTGAGGTAACTTGTCAGAGCAGTGATATTTCCCTTCTTATTTAAACACTTCGGTGTACTACTTTGGCCGTACAACCTATTACTATTGTTGATAACCTTTCGGTAACTGTAAGAGCAAAGTTATACCCCATGAGTTTTGGATATTGTTGGGCAAAACAGTAGAGGAACTAACAAGTTTTCTAGTGTGAAACAGATGGTTAGGTTCCTGAAGTTATAGGTTGGTGATAAAGCTTCAACGAAGATTTACACTCTTACTGAAGCATATCCTCTGGAGTGAAGCTCATCACGGATGTCGACCCCTAAAAAGATAAGGAATCCTGAAGCACGTCTCATCGAAGAAGATGACTAAGATGGCGCAAGACTTAGTTGTTTTTGCGTAGTTCTTTTTCACTTCTTTGAGTCGTAGGAAAAACCGTACTATCAAGAGGGGTTTAGTAAATGTACTCTGAAGGTTTTGGTGAAAAGACTCAGATCGAATCCAAACCAGTGAGAAGCCAGAGTTGAGAAATCTCATTTGCGCTAGGTAATGCTTCACCAGCGAAGACTTAGTTCTTTCGGCTCCTGAAGCAGAACCAAGTCCGTGAGTCAGCTTTACTTGGACCGCAAGTAAAGTTGCGTTTTGATTGGAAATATGACCGTTGGGGACAGGTGTCAAGCTGTCACATCAGGTCACTTCAGTCATTTCGCACCTAGGGATTGCCACCTATAAATACGCGACCCCCGCCCTCATTGGCCGGCGGCTGCTCCGAGATTATTTTCCTTACAGTGAAGGAGAGAGAGCAACCCCACCGAAGCAAACCAAAAACCCATCCACCGAAGCATAAGTCCTATTGATCTGAGTTGATTCATTATGACTTAGGAAGAAGTTTGCTAGCCTTTTTATCTTGGAGAACTGCAATTCTCCTAGACGGTTAGAGAGTTGTTCTTCAGAGAGCGAAGAGTTATTGTCGCCTCGAAGTCCTGTTTCTCAAAGGTTTCGGTGATTTCCTCAATAATCAACCACGAGTGAAGAATTGAACAAGCTCAAGGAGATTGGTGCAGTGGAGATACGGACGGAGAGAGGTTAGCTCCTGTGTTCAATCACAAGTCCCTCCAACCAGACGTAGCACTTTGCAGAGTGTGAACTGGTCGAACAAACATCGCCGAGTCAAGAGTTCGTTTTACTTTACGCACTTACATTCAGTTTATCAATTGCTTCAGTGTTCTGCTTCAATGCAATTGATTCGATGCTTTTTGATTCGCTATGTTTTGCTTCAATCCTGTTCTGCTTCAATGTTTACCTTTCTGTTGAATCTCTTCGGTTGCTGAGTTATGCTTCACTTCAAAGTTTCATGCAAAATTTTGAAGTGATCATTCACCCCCTCCCCCTCTGATCACATACTTGGACTAACAGTAACCACTGATGGACGAGAACTTTGCCTACTGGTCCGCCTCGTCTTAACGAGCAGGAAAATGGTTCTCTTTGTCCCTCGCCCTTGGCACCGATGATGTTGCCGACATAGTTGACAAGCTGATCTCTGACTTACCTAGCAACTTGATCGCATTGTTTGTCACCACCCTTATTCAATGTGGGCCCATAACCCACAGTTCCACAGGATCGAAACCTGACTCTCTTGTACCTTTCCGTTCTCGAGGTTATTCCTCTTGCTTGACCTCGTATACAATTCATGAGTCCTTTACCTTGTGATATTCAGTTTAATATCAGACTCAGTGCTTATGCCTGATGCTCTGGACCCCTTTTCATCCTCCGTTATCATCGTCGAATGCTTGCATATCCGCTTGAAAACTTCTCATGTCTTCTTTTGTTTCTCTCGATGTATCTCCCTGAGTTTAAGTCATGCGATACTTTGTACCCCATTCCCTTGGACCATGTCGGTTGGTTAACCTTTTACCGGTCCAACACCCTTAAAATTTTCTCCTAGCCTATTCGTAAGTACGATGAATACCCTGAAGGAATAATGACAATTTGTCGCGGTGCACCGATACAGAGAAATGAAGACAACATCATCAAGGATCAACTCCTTCGAGAAGGGCAGCAATACCAAGAAGACTCATTAGAATGCGAAACTGAAACCTTACCCCTTGCCCTACTTTTAAATTCTCGGGACGAGAATTCTTTGTAGTGGTGGAGATTTGTAACACCCCGGGTGTCACGCTACAGTAATCACCTACAGTTATCACAATTACTGTTGCTAATCATGCCTTGATCATATTTGAATCAACATAAACTCAAAATGCCTTTTTGGTGGCTTTTAAAATTATGTGATAAATAAAACTTTGTCCAAAAATTGTGCAACCACTTTTATAAAATCCCTACTAATCAGTAGATCATATTAAAACTATAATGGGAATTTAATAAAATGTTCACTAGAGTAAATAAATAATAACATCAGCGAGAAAGTCACATTTAACCCCTTTTAAATAATTCAGAGAACTAAATGATTTTTGTTTAGTGCCAAACTTTTTGTGGAAACACTATGTGGTATAATAGGAAGGTTGGTACTGGTTGCACATTTTATAAAAAGCTCAGCTAGCTAAAATAAATTAAAATAGGACCTAAAGATTAACAGAAATTGGAAAAAATGGAAAAGACAATTAAAACGCACTGGGCGAAGCCCACCCCGGCCCAGCCACTTCCCTCCTTCTTCTTCCCCTGTACGATGGCAGGGCGCGTGCGTGTCGACCATCCGGTCGCCATGGCCGCTGCCATCGTCGTGTCGCCCATCCCGTGGCTCCTCGGCGTGGATAAGAACCCCTAAGCCATGGACGAACCCTAGATCGAGCCCTAGCACGCCACTTCCCCCATTTTTTCTCTCCTTCTCCTCGGTCTTCTTCTCCGGGCACGGACGTGGGCACGCGACCGCCGTCAACGCGGCCAGTGATCTCCCCGGCGACCAACAGCTTGCCCGGGCGTCTCCCCTGCGTCGTCCAAGCCAGCTCCGCCCTCGATCTCGTGCCGGGATGCCTCGCCTCGCCGGAATTGCGCCATCTTCTCTGCTAAGGACTCGACCTCTCATCGTCGAATTCGTCGCACCTCGGCCATCCCGCGCTCCCCAACGATACCCACGAGCTCCACGGTGAGCTTACCATTCGATTCCCCCCTTTTCCCCAGCAAATCCGCCGTCATAGCCCGTCCCCGTCGACGCCGTTGTCACAGTCCGCCATGGCCGCGAGCTCGAGCACGGCCAGGCCCCATGCTCCCCTCCCGGCGTGTTGTGTTACTGCTGCCAGTTGTTGCAGCTCGCCTCCAACTTCTTCCGCGCGCGCGCGTTCCTTCCTTGGTCGCTCGCCCTGCTGGCCCCGCTGTCGCCGCCGTGATGTGGCCGCGCCACTGCACGCCCCCGTGTGCGCCTCTGGTACCCGTGCGTACCCTAGATGCGCCCTGGCTCGCCGCGCGGCCTCGCCCTCGCCGCGTTGGTCGCCGCTGCCGCGGTCCCCTCGCCGGCGCGCCGCCGCTGCCCTTTGCTCGCCGGCGGGCACGGTTGAGACAACCGTGGGCTGAGCCCCCCCTACCTCACACTGGCACGTGGGGCCTAAGGCCCCTAATTAACTTGCGAATTAATCTAATTAAACTGGTAGTTAGTATGTGTATGACAGGTGGGCCCTAGGCCTTTTAAAATAAATTAAACTGTTAATTATGCCACTGTGTGTATGACACATGGGCCCTAGTTGTAAGCTATTAAAAATAAATAGATTTATCAATATTGAGTATGACATGTGGAGCCAGTGATTATTTGAATTAAATAAAATTATTTATAATACTGTGAGGCTGACATGTGGGTCCCAAATGTCAGTTTGACCAGTCACCCACTGTTCTGGATAATGTTTAAATTAAATATTAAAAGAAATTCCAAAAATCATTTAAATATTAGAAATTCAATATCTTGTAAACCGTAACTCCGATGAAAATAATTTATATATCAAAGTTGTTGAGAAAAATAAAACGATTAAGAATAAGCGACCCATACCCCCACCACCCCCCTCTAACATATCGAACATCGAACCGTCCCCCTCCGGACCGTCTGTCCGATGAATTGTCCGGTACTGTTAAAGTATCCGGATGAATTTATTCTGAACATGAAGGTTGTTCAGAATAGCTCAACTAACACGGATACACCCTCCTTACGTTTTTCGGGTGTCCACGACACCTCCGGCATGATACCTTTCCCCCTCCGAACATCCTGTCCGGTAATTACCCCGGAGCCGGTATTTCATCCACGGATGAATTCCCGCTCCGAGCAAAACACGTTGCGCTGCGTTAGAACACCGTTAACATTGCATTTTCCATGTCGTGTATTTGTATTGCTATTATTGTTGTGTGTTTATTGTTTCTTCCCCCTCTCTTATTGTCCGGTTGTCTCGACGTCCGCTGCTGATGCCCCTGTGATCGACTACTTCGTCGACGACCCTGCCTCTACTGCCGAGCTTCCAGGCAAGCAGAGCATTTCTTTTCCCCAGATATCGTCTATCTTTTCTGTACATTTCTTGCACTAGGCATTGTTACTACTGCTGCTACGTTACAATCCTATTCAATGGCATAGCCTGATTTTGTCGCCCCTTGTTGTACCTTCCTTATCCTATGCTGCCTGCTATATCTATATATTATATTCAGCAGTGAGCCCTGCGCATTGTTAGCTAGGATTAGATAGCGGGTCGTGGCCACTCAGGGGAGTGACGCGAATACAAAATATATACAACTGCAACAGGTACGGATCAATGCAGATGCCCTAGGGAACCTACAACGGAGAGACTCTGCCGAGTCGCTTCGAGTTTGACTTACGAGTGGACGAACTCATATTTCACTCTCGTCGGCTCAGTAGCGTAGCATCACCGGGATGATACGAGGTTTACCTCTTTAGTGCATTCCCCTGATGTCTCTGTCAAACCTCTTTAAGTGTGCCATCGAGGGTGATACCTCCTGGTTTCACTTATGGTAGGCACTCGAACCAACTGGTGTCCTTAAAAGGTAAGAGTCGGGCGACCCAACGGTGCCCGCGTGCGGTATATTGTCGGGAGCGACAGGGAGGGTACGACCGACGTTACCGGCGTGCTTGGCCCCTGCTCGTATCTCGCTAGAGTTACCAAACCACGAAAGTCGAGCTCTACCAAGAGCACACGCGAGACAAGGTAAGGAGACGGTTCACCTTGTTGGTAACCGCAGAGACTTGGTGGGACGACAGGGAAGGCACCGATGTACTAGTGGTCCTGATTGCTGTCGTTGTCCGCGGGTCAGTTAAGTCGAGGCAACGATAACGGTTGTCACGCAGGTTAATTAAAATGCTAAATGGTTCAGTGGATGACTTGAGAGGCCGCAAAGGCCTGTATGCACTGCCTTCACGTGGGATAAGGAGTTATGGGCTCCCCTGCGTCGTAGTTTGCCCGAAATCTCTTCAGACGTCAGCAGTACCACGGCCTGCGCCGGGAAGTGGTGTCTTCTTCGTCCGGACGGTGTGTATTTGGATTTGCTTTTTCTTCACCGGCCAGCCACGCACCGTGCAAGGAGCGTGCAAGGGTGAGGGTCCTAGACCCCTTGGCGCATAGGATATAGTCCGGCGGACGGCCTCTCTGCTGAGCCTAGGATGAACTGCGATGTGTCGGATAACCTCGGTGGGGCATTCCCTGAGAAGGTGTACTCCACCCTGGAGATCCGAGCGTGCAGGCTGAACAATAGTGCACCCCTGCATGGAGTTTAATCTATTCGAATAGCCGTGTCCACGGTAACAGGACGCTTTATGCTGAAGCTGGATCTTATCACTACAAACTACTACTATTAAACTGTATGGTTCCGGGTTTCTTCCTCGCAGGGAAGTCGAGGAGGGGAACTCAGAGGCATTATTATTAATAATTATTACAACTTATATTATACAATGCTGCAGCAACTTCTGCTTCATTGTTACTTTATTGCTTTATATAAACGGTTGGCTGATTCTCTCCTTGTGTTGCAAGACACGTTAGAAGATGCTAGTCTTCGATAGGCCTAGCTTCTTACCCTTATTCCGATTTCTACCTTGCAGTCCATATACATCCTCCCCTTTCCATTTGATACAATGCATAATGCTTAGTAGCGGACTTAAGACTCGCGGGTATGCTAGATACTCACCTTTGCTTTATTTCTCCCCTTTTGTTTTGCCTGATCGGCCGCTGCAGTCGACGTTGGAGCTTTGGAGTCCAGGAGCAGGAGATCCCCGATGCCGACCACCGCAACATGAAGATCCACGATGCCTTCTACGACGTCGAGTTCCCCGTTGATCAGGAGTAGTTTGGAGGTTCCCAGGCAGGAGGCCTCGCCTTTTCGATCGCTTGTTATTTGTGCTAGCCTTCTTAAGGCATCCTTGTATTCTTGTGTCTGTAGTCAGATACTTTTTCTTCCTCTAACTTTGTGCTTTCGAGCTGTTGTATTCGAGCCCTCGTGGCCCCTGACTTGTATTAAACAACTTGTATTTTTTTATTTGTAGAGTTGTGTTGTGATATCTCACCGTCAGTCCCTAATCTCGATCGTGTACCTTGCGTGTATGATTACTGTACACGGTCTGATTTTGGGGGGGGGGTCACAAAATTTATACCACTTTGGAGACCCTTAAATCCCACGATATGGACCCTTCTAGGATTGACAAGATTGAGGATAATATTGAAACTTTAGGAACCATTCTATCCTCCATCAAGACTAAAAATGCAGAATCCCCCGCAAAGAAGGAACCTAAGTTTGTTTGCGTACCCAAGGTCCCTCAACTCAAAACAAATATATCTATTACCAGGCGTGTGGAAAGTGTAAAGAGCTTGGAAGAGATACCTCTCTTGAATAGAATAAGAAATGAAATTCCATTTGGTCTTACTACCTTTGCTTTTATTCCTAGAAGTGTTACCACTAGGCCTTTATTTGAAAGTCCTCTTAATACTAGTTGTACTATTGAAGAGCTTTTTGATGATCTTGATGATGGTTCAATTTTTACAACTTGATCTTTTTTGCTTCATGCCTAGCTAGAAGGCGTAAAATAAAGCTCTTATTCGGAGGCAACCCAAAATGTTTTTACTTTTAGTTTTAGTGGTCTTGATGCTTATTACTACTGTAGTAACATCATTGTATCTTTATTTTCAAGCTTTGTGCCAAGTTTTAGCCTCCGATTGCATGAAAGTTCAAAAGTTGTGGCATGTTGTCCAGAAACAGATTATGTCTGCTTGACGGAAAAATTAATGATAAATCATCAGATCATCTTTTTGATCTGTTTTTTTAATTATGCTCTATACAATTAGCTTTCAGGCTTCTGTTATGAGTTTTTTTATTTGAGTTGCAGAAGTACCCTGAAAAAATTATTTAATATCTGCTGGTCTGTTTTTCACAGATTCTGCCACGTTTTGCGTTTTCATCGTTTTGCAAAATCTTGTTTTCACCTGAAGGCCTCCTGCCAGCCACGAGGTCTGCAAAGGCGCTCGGCAGCCGGAGCTAACTCTAGAGGCGTGAACATAAGGTCACCAGGAACTCATGGTCGGCTCCAGCAGAGTGTTCTGTTTCCCTCAACTCCGACGGAGGCCTCGAGCCACTTTCTCCCTGACGGCCACGACGCCCACAGACAGAACAGCTGCCAAAAGCTTCTGTGTCATGACGAACGGAGCCGATGATGATCATTGTTTCGAGCAGCGCGAAGCGAGTTCGCTTTCGAGAAGCGGGCTCCCCGCCAGTGGCTGCCCCGCGACCTCGACCTCTTCCTTTTGCCATTCTGGGAAGTTCCCTGAAATCGGGATGGAGAAGACCAACAAGAAGAAGGAAATGAGCACGGAGGGCAAGAGACCGGCGCCCGCTCCATTTATGGTCACACGTCTCTTCGCTCCCTCGACGCCTCGTCCCCCATGACACGAAAACCAAGGAGACGGTTGGGGCACCCGATGCACACTTCTCAACAGAGAAGGGCAACAATCCATGAGCCAAGATAAAAGTGGGTGCAAACCTCCGCCGCTGAGGCACACGATATCCCTGGGCCCAACGAGTGAATGACCCCGCGTCGTTCCCTCCACTAGTCCAGCCGATGATGCGGGCCCAAGGGATACTGTCGACCCAGTAGGAATCGGGGTACCTCGAGCCGTGCCTAAGACCCAAGGGATCCAAGCATCCTCAAGGGGCTCCTCCGGAAGGACCCCCTCCTTGGAGATCAAGTCTACAAACCCGGAGATGGCGATCCTCCCCTCCCCCAGGAAGGATCAAGCTCGTGAGGATCAATGATCTCCCGAAGACCATAGTCAGCGCCAAGACATCATTCGTGAGGCCCTTCACCAACCCATGCCTCGCGAACCCTCAAAAGAGTGTCTCGACTCTTGAAGAGCACCTCACTCTTGAAGCACTCTAAGACGAGGGCGGCACCGAAAGTAACAACCACCTTATCTCCTCCTTTGTCAGGGGTAGGTGGCTTTAGCCAGGATAAGGGACAAATTTGTCCCCACAGTGATGGCCGATGTGGGATCGCTTCCCCCAGATGAGGAGGAAGAGAACCAAGGCGAGAGTAGTTAAGTGCTAGCCAAGGCACCGTAGAAGGGGGCAATCATTTTCAAACCCCAAGCTTATAAGCTCACCATGATCATCTTCATCGGAGCAATCCCAGACATGCAGGAGTAGGGTTTTACACCACCACGGTGGCCCGAACCTGGGTAGCTCCTTGTGTCCCTTGTGTGCATACTTGCTTGATTTGGCCGCATATCTGACCATCTTCACTGTCGACGTCGAGATCGCGAAGCTAAACCCCAGTTATCAAACTAAGGTTTTGAAGAATTACCTTTCAAACAAATTTCTTCGACACATGCAACCTTCCATTCTCTCATGTGATGGGGCAGTATTTTGTTGTTATGTTGGTATTAAGCTAATATACTCATTAGATATTGTCTAAAGCCTAGGGTTTTTTGGTTGGTCTGCCCACGCGTGTGCGCCACACTGAGTAAAGAGATACCCTCCTCCCCCTCGCCGCCGCCTCCACGCCCAACTCGTGCCGCCGCCAGTGCCCTCCTCAAGCGGAGATCTCTTGGAGGACGGGGCGGTGGCCACGGAAATTCGTCGCGGATGGCGGACCGCTTGACCCGTATCGCGATCGTGAGCGAGGACAAGTGCAAGCCCAAGAAGTGCCGCCAGGAGTGCAAGAAGAGCTGCCCCGTCGTCAAGACCGGTAATTCGGCTCCCTCTCCTCCATCGCGGTTCTCATCGATGAGGACTTGCGATTTCTCTGCCGCTACTTTTGGCGAATCAAAGCGTAGATCCCAGTGGTTTCCCATTTCCACGGGGCAAATCTGTTAATATGATGATTTTGATTTCACGCTGACTGACTGATGCGTGCTAGTACTAGCAGGATCTGGGGAATTGGAGCGCTTAACATGGCCACGCTTTTATTTATTTGGGCAGCTGTAGTATTGTTGCTACGAACTTGTTTAAGCGTTGTTAAGATTTCATTCAGTTTCTCATACATGTCACCATGTGTTTTTATTGTAGTCTATATGAACAAGGATCAGTGTCCCCATATATGCGCACAATTTATAGCGCTTATTCTCACTGTGCAGCAGTTCTCCATTTTCCCTTTGACTCGAAAGCACTATTCGATAAGAAGCAGTAGAACTGTGCACCCATTTTTGTTTGAGTTTGCGGCGACTTATGCTAAACTATAATAGCAAGGAGAGACAACAGCTCTTGGTGCTTACAGTGCATTTGGTTGAGGGGGATTAGTGGGTAGGGAATGGTGTTTGGGGGTATGGGACATATATTCCATTGTTTGGTTGGTGGCAAGGGAGTTGAGGGGGAAAGAGAATTAAGGAGGCTTATTCCCAAAACTTCCCAAGCCTAATCCCTCAACGAACTCCCCCATCTAAAGTTCTAAACTCCTAGTCCCTTTCCCTAACATTGCCAAATACGCTGATGTGTTATGCATGCTAGAGGGTTTGCTAGATAAAGTACTGTTGTGGTTATGACAATTAACCGGCTTATTGTACAGGAAAGCTTTGCATTGAAGTTAGTCCAGCGGCCAAACTTGCATTCATTTCTGAAGAGCTGTGTATTGGTTGTGGTATCTGTATTAAGGTATGCTTGTCACTTACTAGAGCTATTAAGATGTATGATTTTTTCATAGTGTTATACTACAATATTCTCGCTTCTGATGTAATACATGATGCAGAAATGCCCATTTGATGCCATTGAAATTATCAATCTTCCAAAAGATTTGGAAAAAGATACTACCCATCGCTATGGACCAAATACCTTCAAATTGCACAGGTACTTTTTTAATCAAAGAGCCTGGTTGTATGAATGTTTTTTTGGGTATTTGTGTGTTTTATTTAATCTGGTTTGAGGATACCCTTTCGAAGAAGTAATGATTTAGTGATTGCAGGTTGCCTGTTCCAAGACCTGGTCAAGTTTTGGGTCTTGTTGGAACCAATGGAATTGGGAAGTCAACAGCACTTAAAGTCTTAGCTGGCAAGCTGAAGCCTAATCTTGGACGATTCAAAGTATGTCCAGTTTCTCTTCTCTGATTCCTATCTGACGGTTTGTTTCAACTGGTTTCTTAGCTTGGGGGAGTCTCTTAATTCCCTGCACAAAAAATGGTTATTTATAGATCTTCTCTTGCAGAATCCACCTGATTGGCAAGAGATCCTTACATATTTCCGCGGGTCTGAACTTCAGAACTATTTTACGCGCATATTGGAGGATAACCTGAAGGTTCGACTTTTTACTCATCATGCTTGTAATTCATGCAGGGCTTATTAATATGTGTTTGCAACAAGCTCTTGATATCCAGTTTATGATCACTTTCCACGTGTGCTAATAAAATGTCTGTGATGTATCTAAGTAGGTTTACTATACACACATAGATAGTCTGAGATTATTCAAGTCTTGGGGCTGTCACCATATTGTACGTACTGACGTAATCCCTCCTTTTCGGTTTATGGGTCCTGCACCTATATCTAGGTCATTTATTTTGGCAATCTAATACACATTATAAATCACAAAAAATATACCATTAGAAAATAGATCATTTGAAGTTTCTAATGATATAACTTTTGTGATATAAAACTCATGTTACGTTGGTTAAATCATGAACCTAGGGATATGCGTGGGCCTTGTAAACCGAAAAGGAGGTAATACAAAATACTACTTCCATCTGGGTTTATTGGTCTGGACAGCCAGTTCTCTAGGACCAAGGTTTAATAGTGGGCTTAGAGCAAGTACAATAAGGTGACGTAGACGGGCTATAAGAAGTAAAATATTATATTTTTGATGAGTTGGAAGAGAGAGAAGAGGAGAGAGAAGAGAAGCGGGCTACTAGTTAACAGCCGGCTACAACACGCGCTCCTAGACACCTTGTGAGATGCAAGGTGGGTCACATATCATAAAAGTAGTACACTTATCTACCTAACTATTGTACTTGTGGGCTATAAACTTGGCTATAGATGACATGGCAACACCTTATAGCCAGCAGCTGGCTATACTATTAACCATGCTCTTATAGGCTTATAGCCCGCTTACATGACATTTTTGCCTATGTGGAGGAGAGAGAAATGAAAAAGTAGAAGTGTGCTCTCATGCAATAGCCTGCTTCTACACGTGCTCCTAGGAAAATGCAATAAATTTGAAGAAAGAGAAAGAGAGAAGATGGCTAGAAGTAGTACTCTTGTAGCTGACCTTGTAGCCATTGTATAAGTGACTATAAATGATAGGCTGATAGCTCTATATGACATGGCAACTTCATATAGCCAGCAGCTGGCTATATTATTAACAATTGCACAGTCCTTCGAACTCTCCCCCCGAGTCTGCATGCGGTCGGTCTCTCCACTAGCCTGCATGCTTATGCATGTCCAATCATCTTAAGGGGCCAGCAACAGATCGCCAGAGAAACGAAGCGCTATAGAAGCAAATGGCCTAACAAATACGGACAGTGTATGGTGACCCGCCGGCCCTTCAATCCTGGATGGAGGAAGTACCTATTACCCAGACATGTTTAAATAGGCTGTTGCAGTGTATGATTTTGCATCTGTCTTTTACTGTTGAAAGCTTCTGACTATCTCTGTCCCCCATCTTCTATAGGCTATCATCAAGCCTCAGTATGTTGACCATATTCCGAAAGCTGTTCAAGGAAATGTAGGGCAAGTGCTTGAGCAGAAAGATGAGCGGGACATGAAAAATGAGCTATGCGTTGACCTTGAATTGAACCAAGTTATTGACAGAAATGTAGGAGATCTGTCTGGTGGTGAGCTTCAGAGATTTGCAATAGCAGTTGTTGCTGTACAAAGTGCGGAAATTTACATGTTTGATGAGCCATCAAGTTATTTGGATGTTAAACAGAGGCTTAAGGCTGCACGTGTTATTAGGTCTTTGCTTAGATCGAACAGGTAATGCATTATTTGTTATCCTAATTATCTTTTGGATCTTTTGGCACGAAGCTTCACGAAATTTATTACCAAGTGTTTTCTGATATTGTTTTCAGCTATGTCATCGTTGTCGAACATGACTTGAGTGTCTTGGATTACTTGTCCGACTTTATTTGCTGCTTATATGGGAAGCCAGGTGCTTATGGTGTAGTTACATTACCATTTTCGGTCCGAGAAGGTATCAATATTTTCTTGGCTGGATTTGTTCCAACAGAAAACCTTCGGTTTCGAGATGAATCTCTTACATTTAAGGTAACATTGGCTCATAGGATTTGAAATACTTGTTCAGTTATAAAACCTTTTGTCTTACGTTAGTGTGGTCCTGTTAGATTGCGGAGACGCAGGAAAACGCGGAGGAAGTTGCTACGTACCAGCGGTACAAGTACCCTACCATGAGCAAAACACAGGGAAATTTTAAGCTCTCTGTTGTTGAGGGTGAATTCACTGATTCTCAGATTGTTGTGATGCTTGGCGAGAACGGCACAGGGAAAACTACATTCATCAGAATGCTGGTACAGCTTTCTCTCTCTCTCTCCCCCCCCCCCCCCCCCCCCCCCTCCTCCCTTTGCCTTACTTCCCCCTCTCACCTTATTCTTATCTTGCAAGCCTTGTAAATAGTGATAGTATTCAAAATAATATGACAACCTTTGCCTCTTTAATAAATAGTGATAGTATCCAATATTATTTACATTATGGACACTGCAAGCTTGGCACTATATAGAAAAAGTCATGACTATCCATTTCAAGGTTGAAATTTCAACTTTTAAGTACTCTGAAAATCAATTAAGTACTCCTCGATCAAGATTCTTATTGTATATTGCTAACACAATTAAAGTTTGGTTGGTGCTTCAAACCCAATGTATACAATTTAGTGTGCTGCTGTTTGAAAATGTTGACCTTAGTTTAATGCAGTTTACTCTTCTCTATAAAGCGGGATGCAGCATTTAATCTATTGATACCGGCTCTCTAAAGTTGTGAATTTTACTTTGCGAAGAAATCAAGGATACCTTGTCTTTCTAATGATACTGTATTGTATGCTTCTTCTGATTTTATAAGAAATCTACTGTTACATGACTCAAATCACGTGAAGCTCATCTGGCTAAAACAGTACATAATGTAAATTTACTGAATTGGTGAAGCACTTGCATCTTACTTCCTTTCTGTGACTGGACAGGCCGGGTTGTTGAAGCCAGATACCATGGAAGGAACTGAGGTTGAAATTCCTGAATTCAATGTGTCCTACAAACCTCAAAAGATTAGCCCAAAATTCCAGCATCCAGTGAGGCACCTGCTTCATTCAAAAATACGGGATTCATATACTCATCCTCAGTTCGTTTCTGATGTCATGAAACCACTACAAATTGAGCAACTTATGGACCAGGAAGTTATTAATTTATCAGGCGGAGAGCTCCAGAGAGTAGCATTATGTTTGTGCCTTGGAAAGGTATTTTCTTCTTCCACTTCAAACTTTGTATGGGATGAAGCAATTCTTTTTTACATCCTATGGTTTTGAACTTCAGAAGACTTCTCGTCTTGCTTACTAACTTTATATTTTCCATTTGGTTTGTAAGAGTACTTTCTTGCATTGATTTACGGTTGTTTAAGATTTTGGATATTGTATCAAGCACGATACTACCTTTGATACTCCTATTGTGGCCAGCCTTATTGATACTAGCTTTATGCTTGTTGTTCAGCCAGCAGATATTTATTTAATTGATGAGCCAAGTGCATATCTTGATTCAGAGCAGCGTATTGTTGCCTCGAAGGTTATCAAAAGATTCATCCTTCATGCAAAGAAAACTGCATTTATTGTGGAGCATGATTTCATCATGGCAACCTACTTAGCGGACAAGGTTATTGTTTATGAGGGACGTGCTTCTATTGACTGTACGGCCAATGCACCGCAGTCTTTGGTATCTGGGATGAATAAATTCTTATCGGTAAGTGCAGGGTAATAAGTATCTACAAGATAGTACTACTAGTACTTCCTCGGTCTCGGTTTATTAGCCCTCGTATTTTTGCTCAACCTTTGACCATAGATTTGACTTGAAAATATAAAATGATATGCCATAAAAATTATGTTGTTGGATTCGTTTTCAAAATAAGTCAGTACTATTTTTGCTACATATAAATTATATTATTATTTAAATTTATGGTCCAAATTTGACACAAAGTAGGTGTGGGATTAAATGAACCAGGACCGAGGAAGTAGTATCAAATCTTCATGTCTGCTTGAGTTGTATGCATGCAGTTTTCTGTAAGATTATTTTTCAGTAGGATTCACCAATTCTAGATTTGCATATGTAAACCTTAAAATTGTGTTTTGTTTACAGGCTTTGCCTTTGTTTTAGCGTACTAATTTCCCTTTTTTTTGTTTATTGTTTTCTGATAGCATCTTGATATTACATTTAGAAGAGATCCGACCAACTATAGGCCACGAATTAACAAACTGGAATCTACGAAGGACAGAGAACAAAAGAATGCAGGATCCTACTACTACCTTGATGACTAATGAGAGGAGGCAGCACAGGTTGCTACAACTTGGTATTTGTTAGTGGTTGCACGCCTCTATTTATCTTATTCTTGATTGTTGAGGGAGTTTGCTTCTTTTGGCCTCCTGTGTAGATTCTTGTTGGACGTCAATAATGTTTCGAATCCTTTTGGATGATGCGCAAGGCTATCGGGAAGCTGCCACTATATGTGACCGTGAGACATGCGAAAATAATTGGCTACAGGAGTGAAGTGCATTGAGTGAGATGTGCTTGGGTTATAAAAGAGTGCATGTGATGTTGAAACTGTATTTTTTTGCTTGTTTGGTCTGTATGATAGGAAGGAAACCCAGCGAACACTCTGGGGAGAAACTCAAGTGATATTTTTCAATCCTTAAATCTTACAATGCATGGTTTTTTGGGAGCATATCAGTCTGTTTATCTATGATCACACTGTATTTTGTCTCACTGGTTGGTTTTGTAAGAGACGATTCATTATTTTTCCATCTTCTCTCCTCCCCCTCCCCTTGCCTTGTGTGATCATCTTCCCAGATCCAGCAGCCCAGCCCTCTCTTGGGTCTTCTTTGTCGGGGCTACCGGTAGGGGAAGCGATGGACAGGTGCTTGGAGTGTGCTCGTAGCTAGGTCTGGCTTTATGCCGTGTTGTAGGTGTTTGGGGTTGTGAGAGCCACGGCCAGTGCCTGTTTGATGGTGGCTTCATCGCGGCTGCGAGGTGCTGCTTGAGGGTGGAGTTCTTTGTCGGCAGTCCCTCCAATAAGCTCATCGCTCCTCTGCTCCTAGATCTCGCGGCTCCCCTTCTACCTCGATGCCATCTTGGTGCCGGTGAGGTGATGCAGATAGCGGCTGGATTTGGTGCATATCCTCCGTGCCTGCGCTTGAGATGTTTGGGCACTCCATCGATGTTTGCAAGGCAGTCTTCTGAGGGAGCTATGCAGCCCATCACGGTGGTTCGTTGCCGGCATCCTCAAGGTTGTTGCGGTTTCTTCTGGCTGAAAGGCAGCCTCCCATCTCTCCAGTGTGAGGTAGAACTTCTCCTTGATGGATTTCGTCGGACCAAGTGGTTTGTCCTCGGCGCGGCCGACGATACTGTCCATCGTGAAGAAGGATTTAATTGCGTTTCTTCATCCCTGTTTAGGGTCCTTGTTGCAAGAAGTGGAGCTTTATCTGTATTGTTTACCTTTCCTAGGGTCTTGTTTGTAAGATGTTCTATCTCTGGTCGTATTTTATGTTAAAAAATATTAAATTTCCATCTCAAATAAGGCTAGTATAGGAGTTGGGCCAAAAAAATAGCTCTACAAATACTCCCTTCGTTTCCTTTTACTCTGCATATACATTTTTTTAAAGTCAAACTTCGTAAAGTTTGACCAACATTCTAAGAAATACTATCAACATTCGCAATACAAAACCAATATCATTAGATGCATCATGAAATTAGTTTTCATATTGTATAACTTTGATATTATAGATGTTAATATTTTTTAATATAAATATGGTCAAATTTTATGAATTTTGACTTCAGATAAATCTTATATGTGGAGTAAAAAGAAACGAAGGGAGTACATAAATCTAGCTAATCATTCAGCTCATTGGTACTTGTTTATATCAATACAAAGCAGCAATATCATTAGATGCATCATGAAATTAGTTTTCATATTGTATAACTTTGATATTATAGATGTTAATATTTTTTAATATAAATATGGTCAAATTTTATGAATTTTGACTTCAGATAAATCTTATATGTGGAGTAAAAAGAAACGAAGGGAGTACATAAATCTAGCTAATCATTCAGCTCATTGGTACTTGTTTATATCAATACAAAGCAGCAACGGGACAGAGGTTCTTGATTCTATCAGATGACACTTCAACTGCACCACAAGTACTATTACCTCCACAGTTTATAAGGCCTGCGCGTACCTTTAGTTTGTCAATTTAACCAACATAACATAAGATATATATTATAAAAAACATATCATTAGAAACTTCACATATTATATTTTCAAACGGTATAATTTTTATGCTATATATCTTATGTTATGTTGGTTAAATTGACGACCTAGGGACACATGTATGTCTTATAAACTGTGATGGAGGTAGTACCTTTTTTTCCGGTGTATAAGGCCTGCACGTATTCCTAGATTATCAATTTGTTTAATTTAATGTGAATTGTATAACATAAAAAAATATCATTAGAAAATACAACATCTAAACTCTCAAATGATATATATTTTTAGAACATATAACACTTATTATATTGATTAAATTAACGATCTAGGGATACATGCAGACCCTATACACTAGAACGGTGGTAGTAGCAGCAACGAACAGAGGTTCTTGATTCAAATAGATGACACGTCAAACTTCATCACAAACTTGAATTTGATACGGACTTGGGCCGAGTATAATGGAAATTTTAAAGTTTAATTTGGCGAAATTACTAATTAGCGAGTACCCCTTTCAATGAACCTGTCAATCCTTTCCGTGCTTAATGAGTGGCGTTATGTACGCCCTCCACTTATTGTGATGCAGAGGTTCCATTTTTCTCTATTTTAGAGGCACGCGGCGTATCTTCCACGGAAGAATATTTCTGATTCCACGTGAAGCATGTTCGTGCCTTTATGAATGCATGGGGCGTACCTGTTTTTTTAGAGGCACACGGTGTGCCTCTTTTTTAGACGCACACGACGTGCCTTTCGCTGAAGCATATTTGTGCCTCCACATTAAAAACATTCATGTTTTTTTAGGCACGTGACGTGCCTCTTTTTTTAGAGGCACACGGTGTACCTCTTTTTTTAGAGGCACGCTCCATGCCTCTCGTGTGAAGCACATCTGTGTTTTTTTAAAGACATGGGTCATGTCTTTTTTAGATGCACACGTCGTGCTTTTTCTAAAGGCACGCGATGTGTCTCTCGTGGAAGCAGATTAGTACTTCCATGAGTGCCTCTTTTTTTTTACCTTTTTTGAATTATTTTTGATCAAAATGTAAGGAAAAACCGTGCGAAAACCAAAAAAGCCAAAAAACTGAAAAAACCCACACACCGAAAAATGCATGCACAAACTAGTTGACTAGAGGTTTACTAGGGACCTGGTTTGTTTAGATACTACATGTGTATTAATATTTTTGCTTAATACATTTATAGAATAGTATCAAGCTTATTATGAACAATTGATATATGGCAATAAAATACTTTTATCTATTTGCCTCTAGGGCATATCTCCAACAGTGTTCCACTTGCACTAGAATACAAATAAACTAGATTACATTTGGCAAGAGTCTAACACCTATAGTGTCTTGGTGTGTATCATGCTTGGATTGTGGAAGAGGTTTCGTCAACGGGCCCGCAACATTCAGATTTGTATGTATTTTTTAAATCTTAACGTTACCATATGTGACATAGTCCCTTGTCGCATGGTAATGTCGGAGAACGTGCTTGGTAGTAGAGTGCGTTCTTGGTTCCCTTGCATTAGCAATAGCACCTGAGTTGTCACAATAAATGCTCACAATGTTTTGTCTGCTAGGGAACACTCTCAGTCTGATGACGAGCTTTTTCAGCCAGAACGCTTCATTTGTCACTTCAGAAGCAGCTATGTACTCCGACTCCATTGAAGATTGAGAGAGCGCGGTTTGCTTGCCGTTCCTCCAGCTAACGTGCCTCCATTCAACACAAAAACGTACCCCGTCTGAGATTTCGAGTCATCTGGATCAGAATCAAAGCTTGCATCAACGTAACCTTTCATGGCAAGCTCCTCTTCACATCCTCCATAGACAAGAAACATATCCTTAGTTCTTCTTAAGTACTTCAGGATACTCTTAAATGCTATCCAATGTTCCTTTCCAGGATTACATTGGAAATGATTAGTCAGACTATTTGCCAGAGCCACATCAGGCCGAGTGCTCAGCATGGCTTACATGATAGTACCTATGGGTATTGCATAGTGAATGATGGACATTTCCTCCTTATCTTTAGCCGTTGCTGGACATCGAGTCACACTCAATCGATTACCTCTCATTATAAGCAAGAACCTTTCTTTGCCTGATCCATTTTAAACCTCTTCAAAACTTTCTCAAGGTAAGTACTCAGACTTAATTCTATTATATGTTTCGATCTATCTCCATAGATTTTAATGCCTAATATATAAACATCTTCACCTAAGTACTTCATAAAAAGATACTATTCAGTAATCTTTCTCGCTCTCCGGAAGTTTCACATCATTCCCTGTTGATAGTATGCCATCCACATTAGTACTAGGAATGCTACTGAGCTCCCACTCATTTTCTTGTAAATGCAAGATTCTTCTCCATTTTGGACAAATCCAAAACTTTTGATCTCCTCGTCAAAGCCAAGATTCCAGCTCCAAGATGCTTACTTCAGTCCATAAATGGAACATTGAAGCTTGCATACCTTCCTAGCATCCTTAGGATCAACAAAACCTTCCGGTTGTACCATGTACAACTCTTCCTCAATGTTGCCATTTAGGAACACAGTTTTGACATCCATTTGCCATATATCATAATCAAAATATGCAACAATTGCTAGTAACATTGATGGTGTAGATCACCCCCCTTCGTGTGTAACGCCCCGGCCACAGCCACCGGTTCCCAGCGTACGCCTGGCAGGATCTAGACCGTTCCCAAAGACCAACACTAGTCTTTTATGCGCACTTTGTCTTCACTCGTGCGCACCTAGGAATAACTTCCCAGTCGGTCACCCATCCTCAAATCGCTTCAACCCAAGCACACTTAACTTGAGAGTTCTTTTGAGACGAGATTCCGGAAACAAAGGTGCACCTTGTTGATATGAGTAGTCTACCATTCCTATTAACCAGGATGTCACATACACCCCACTCAAAGGAACCGATGTCCTCATCGGCCCACATGAACGTTCCCTCTTGGCACACGTCTGTGCGTCCAGTGCCGACACATGTCCCACATGTTCGCGCAACTGACCCACACACACTCGTGTAACCGCAAGGTTCGGCGCTGATACCATTTGTAACGCCCGACCACAACCACCGGTTCCCGGCGTACGCCTAGCGGAATCTAGACTGTCCCCACAGACCAACACTAGTCCTTTCTTCACACTTTGTCCTCACTCGTGCGCACCTAGGAAGAACTTACTAGTCGGTCACCCATCCTCAAATCTCTCCAAGCCAAGAAAGCTTAACTTGAGAGTTCTTTTGAGATGAGATTACGGAAAAGAAGGTGCACCTTGTTGATATGAGTAGCCTATCATTCCTATTAAGCAAGGATATCATAATAAATGACGCTCGAAACATTTTATGTGACACTAAACAACGTCGTATAAAATGCACGTCTGTAGTGACGGTCAAATGTGTCATTAAAAATCGATTATGACGTCACTGAAGTTCCCTCGAAGATCCAGGTCAGGCGGAATTTACATGTGACGGTATCCGTCAAAGAAAATAAAAACTTCGATGACGTTTGTCCCTCTGTCACGCTGTTTTTTGAAAAAAGAGATCGCAAGTTTTCTAGTGTGTCTTGCAAACAACGCCCCACGTTAAACCTAGGACCTGTTTTTATGAAAGAGAAACTTAAAACTGATGGGGCCAACTTCACCTCCTGGTATCGCACCCTGAGGATTCTCCTTGTTCCCCGCAAGATGTCCTATGTACTTGAAGCTGCGCTGGGTGACAAGCCCGTAGACATCTCTACTCAGGACGATAATAATGACTACCTCTCCAAGTCAGATGATTCCTTCTTAGTTCAGAGTGACATGCTGTATGCCATGGAGGATGACTTGTAGAAACATTTTGAGAACCTCAGTGCTTATAAGATAATCACCGATCTCAAGGTCGTCTTTTCACCTAAAGCCAGGACCAAGAGGTATGAAGCCTCATAAGCGTTCTTTTCGACAAAGATGGAAGAGCATAGCAGTGTGAGCGAGGACGTGGTCAAAATGGATGGCTACATTAAATGCATGAATGCAATATTCCAGATGACCTGGTGATTGATAGGGTGATGCAGTCGCTGCCCCTACCTACAATGGTTTTGTGTTGAACTACAACGAGCAAGGGATGACTAAGACCCTCTCTAAGTTGTTCGCCATGCTCAAAACTGCTGAGGTGGAAGTCAAGAAGGAGCACACTGTCTTGATGGTCAACAAGACCATTGTAACACCCCAAAAATCGGGTTATCGATTTTTGTGCTGTTATTCCTTCCTAGCTTTCCTTCCTGATTTTTTCCTCTAGAGTCTGGTAAATAACCAGGTTAACCCAGACTATCCTCGACCTTTCCACACTTTTCCTTGCTCTTGTGCCAGCCTATATCCCTTCATCTCAACCAAAACCCCACCAAGAGCCCTGATTTAAAATTAGAACAGCAGAATCCTGCCTCTGTATTTGCAAAGGAACTCATATTATCCTTGACCTATTGACCGCCAAATCAATTGAGTAGCTTCATGTATCCATTTGTGCTTGAATTCCATCAGGACTTGGAGGACCTCAGTTCAAAGTTTGAGCACAAAATCCTCTGCAAATTTTTGCCCTATATGAAGCTTTGTGAAGGAAGTGCCATCTAGCCTTGCCTATTTGTGCCGAGACTTTGCACAATTGCTAACCCTAGTGGATTATTATCCTCAACCAAAAATCATGCCAAGGGGATCAATATGCTAGCCACACCACATCATAAACACCTTCTGCCCCAATGACACATTTTCAAAGGAAGTGCTATCTTCATTGGTCCATTTGAGCTCAAATCTTGCAAAGGGAATCACCCTAGTGTATCACTGCTGTGAGCCCAGTTCCAACACCTTTCACCAAGTGAGCCTTCGATGGTGTAGCACAAGCACCTTGCTGTGCTAAGCTCTCTCTTGTCAGCTCAGCCCCGTTTGTCCCCTCTTCCATCCCATTGGCCATGAATGTGATCACTTTGCTCCACCCAACCTCCCTGACAAGTTTGCCCAGCCATTAAGTGGCTGGGACACGTGATAGCCGTGGTGACCACGCAATAGCATGCACCCACAGTGCTTTGCACACAGTTTGTCCTATTAGCTCACCACCCCCTGCATCCATTCGCTCGTCCGCGCACGTTTACCTTGATCCCCACTCCACCCTCGCCCCGCTCGACCCCGCCACCCTTGTCCCTTAGCCTCTGGCCGGACGTGCCGACGTGCGGTGCTCCACCGGATGGCCGCCATGGCGACGAGCTCGCGAAGACTCGACCCCAGCCAGCCGTCCACGTACCCCGCTGGACCCCCTTCCAATGTGCGCCCACCAGCAAGCCGTCCCGTCGCCTTAATGGCCGGCACCGGCCAGGCCGGTCTGGTCGCGCTCACGGCGCCAGGACACCTCGCCGTCGCCCGCCTATAAAACATATGCCCCACGCCTCTCGAGCACACCCACCACCCCCACGACCTCGCATAGACCCTGTCCCCCTCCCAATTTCTCGCAGGAGCCCCTCCTTACTCCCCACGGCCGCTGCCACGGCTTGTTCAGATTGGAGCAGCCCCGGCCTCCCTGCGGTCTGGGCGGTGCCCAGTCGGCCGCGGAGCCCCCTCCCGCGTGCTTCCCTGCGCCACTCGCCGTCGGTGAGGGGCGAGGGCCGAAGCAGCCGGCGCTGACCACGGCTGGACCGCCGCGCCGCCCTCTGCTCCGTTGCGGGAAGGAGAAGAAGAAGGCGAGAGGAGAGAAGAGACCATGTGGGTCCCACCTGTAAGCGGCTAAGGCCCGATCCTGCACTGGTTAAGTGGAAGCGTATTCCACAAAGTATGCCTTCCCGCTGGAAAAGCGCCTTCGCTCACCACCTCGGCCGGGATACACTTTCCTTTGGCGAAAGCTTAAATGAGGAAATACGCTTTCTGCCCAGCTTAGCGCCGAAAATGTTATATTGTGGACGTTCGTCCGTTAAGAGCAGTAATGAAAAACTCTGTTTATTCTATGCCTACCGAACGAGCGGGCGTAACTCCACAACCGTAACTCCAATCGAGGTGATTCCAAAGCCCACGCACATATTTTTCCGAGCCCGTTCCGTTGGCATCACTTTCATGATGTGTTAACATTGTGAAGATGACCATCTTGCCCTTTCACTATTTTAGCCCTTTCCACCGAGGTGCAATTCCGACGAATCTTTCCTCGAGACCGTTGCACGTCTGCCCGATGTATTCATCAACCCCCCTAGGCAAGCAAGCCATCTGATATATGCTCTAAAGCATTGCTCCATGTTATTCTTGTGTGTTTTTAATTGTGACCACGTCATGATTGCATTAATGAATTAATGAACCGTGCTATATTAACCTTGATTTTCATCTTTAATGTTACCGCACTAATGACTTGCATATAGGATGGAGATAGGTTGTTATTGTTATGATTATGCTTCATGTTTACTTTCGTCAGGGATATATTTATCGATGCAATGTTAATAAATGGAAGTTAATGACAACAACCTCATCCATCGGCTGGATCGAGTCATAGTGCCACTGAACCGAACGTACCAATGCATCCACATTTGCCTGTATGGGAAGGCCTTGGCTTGCTCTGCCGGGATGCTCTTTTATCAATATCACCAACGAGGGGAGGTTATGCGTGCGCGCTACCCTGATCAGGTAGGCAGCGATAATCTTGAGAGCCTGGTTTTGATTATGGATCCCGTCCCCGTTTGGGACAAGTATGTTAGCCACGATGGTGGCTGGTGTCTGGAGGACACGGAGGCTACCAAGGACATGACCCGGAAGGTATGTCAGGTGATAAGGTAAAGGTGGCATACGGTAGAGAAGTCTCGCTGGATAAGTCCTAGTCCACTCCTCTGGGACGAGTTCCGAGGTTCCCGTGGGACAAGTTCCAAGGTACCGGATGAGGGAAGAACGCCATAGTGTGGGTAAAGTGCGCAAACTCTACAGAGTCAAAATCTATTCGAATAGCCGCGTCCTCGGTTATGGATAGTTCATACTAAGTCACACTAGTTGGTCTTTGCCGAGTATGGAGGAATGGACCATATAATGTATTCTGATCATGAGCATCAAGTTGAGGTTACCGTGATTTGCATAACTGAGTATGGGATCAGTTATGTGAACATGTGGCTTGGTCTTGTCCTAATCATGCTCATACGTAAGGCTTGTCAGACTTGTAGTACAAATGAATGGACATGAGATGATGTTCGGAACATGAGATGTTAGCCGTGGTACGGCTACGTGATTTTAGCCATGAGATGGCTACGTGATTTTAGCCATGCGATGGCTACGTTCAAGACGGTCGGAGGACCACGAGGTTTGGACTTGTTTGGACCATACGATTATCTTTGATATGGATTATCCTCTTAACATGTTTTACATCCAGTATGTAGTTTACCATTGATCTTGCTAAGTAGATTGCCATGGTAACTAATATTGCTCTAATAACTAATGCATGCTTGAATGCCATGAATTGCTTTTCTTGGTGTATATGTTACTTGGTTTGCTTGTTTGCGAGTACATTCAAATGTACTCACCTCGCTTTGTCCCTGGCTATTCGCGTAGCTAGATCTACAGGTTTACCTAAAGATCCGTCTTCCCCTAGAAGAATTCGGAGCGTTCACGAGCTAGAAGAGTAACCCAGTCAGATCCATGTGGATTGGAGCCGCTCCAAGTCCATGCTGCCTTAGATAGTTTATATTCCGCTGCCCCCATCTATAAGGAACCATTTATGGTTATGTATATTGATTAAGGCCACTCTGGCTTATGAATCCTTTTATAGATGTGCCTATGTTCTTGATACATGTTGTAAGCGTGCACACTAGAGTGATTCCTGGGCTGGTGTGTGGGCGAAGTTCGACTGTGTATAGTGGTATTCAGGCAGAGCGTCACAACCGTTGAGTGCAAGAAGCCTGGCAAGGAGGATAATGGCAAAAAGGGAAAGCCTAAGAAGGGTGGCAAGCCAGTTTCCACTCCTCCCAACCCAAGCCTGGAACCAAGACAGACATCGAGTGCTTCTATTGCAAGGGTGACGACCACTGGAAGCGCAACTACCCAAAGAATCTAGAGGATAAGGAGGTCGGCAAGATCCCCGGAAGATACAAAGGTATACCAGACATACGTGTTATTGATGTTTTCCTGACAAGCGCACGGAGTAACGCCTTGGTATTTGATACCAGTTTTGTTGCTCACATTTGTAATTCCCAGCATGAGCTACAAAATAAGCGACGCTTGGCGAGGAATGATGTGACGATGCGTGTAGGAAATGACTGCAAATTTTATGTGGTGGCTGTCGACACTCTTCGTCTAGTCTACCTTTAAGATTGATTTTTTGTTTGAATAAATGCTATTATGTACCTGCATTGACTATGAACATCATGAGTGGGTCTTGCTTATTGCAGGCCCATTCTTTGTTTAAGTCTAAAAAAGTGGTTGTTTGGTTGATAAGAATAATGTATTTTATGCTCATGCGCGGGAAAGTGATTGTTTATTCTTGCTTGATCTTGATTGTAATAATTCTCACATCTATAACATTATGCCAAAAGATATAAGATTAGTGATGATAATACCATGTATATGTGGCATTGTTGTCTGGGTCATATTGGTATAGAACACATGAAAACGTTCCATTCTGATGGACTTTTGGAGTCACTAGTTTTTGAAACTATTGACACATGCGAACCATGCCTTATGGGAAAAATGACCAAGACTCCATTTTCTGGAATAATGGAAAATGCGACAGACTTATTGGAAATCATACATACTGATGTGTGTGGACTAATGAGCGTCTCCACACACAATGGATATCGTTACTTTGTGACCTTTAGTGATGATTTAAGTAGATATGGTTATATTTACTTAATGAAACATAAGTCTGAAACCTTTGAAAAGTTCAGAGAAGTTCAAAATAAGGTCTAAAATCAACTTAACAAGAAACTCAAGAACCTTCGATCTGAATGAGGAGGCAAGTATTTGAGTTATGAGTTTTGCATGCATCTGAAGACTTGTGGCATAGTACCCCAACTTACACTGGCTGGGAACAACTCAGCATTATGGTGTGTCAGAACTTCGTAATCGTACTCTACAAGGGTACAAGGGTATGTAATGCTACATAGTTTTACGGTAACCGTGTTAATGTGGTCCTGTTGGATGAACATGACGAACCGCGAACTACAAGGAAGAAATGGAAGGCCCTAAGTCTGAGAAATGGCTTGAAGCCATGAAACCTGAGATAGGATCCATGTATGCCAACAATGTATGCACTTTGGTGGGTATTACCGAAGACCGCAAGGCCGTCCAGAATAAATGGATCTTTATGTGACATCCTAGCTTAATAGATATGAGAGGCTACTCATATCAACAAGGTGCATCTTCTTTTCCGAAAGCCCAACTCCAAAGAACTCCAAAGTTAAGTGTGTTTGGCTTGGAACGGTTTTAGGATGGGTGGACGACTGGGAATTTCTTCCCAAGTGCACACGAGTGAGGACAAAGTGTGAAGGAAAGACTAGTGTTGGTATGTGGGGATGGTCTAAATCCTGCCAGGCGTAACGGCTAGTGGCTATGGCACAGACGTTACACATTAAAAAAAATACAGACGTTGAATATAATGTATTTGTCTACAAAACTCGATTTCTCACAAAAGGTTTCCGAAAAATTCAAGGAGATGACTACGATGGTACTTTCTCACCCCTAGCCATGCTTAAGTCTATCTGGATGTTTGATACGTCCCAAACGTATTGAAATATCAAGAATGATCAGAGGGGGAGGGGGTGAATGATCACTTCTAAAAATTCTACGGAACTTAGAAGGAAATCATTCAACCTGCGAAATACATAAAGGATCTCGAAGGAATTGCAACAACGAAGGACATGTCTAACTCGAAGGAATGGGGACGAAGGGAAATACCGACGGCAAACAAGCAATAGAGGAAATACAAAATGTAAACGCGAGTAAGAAAACGAGCCTGACACTGCGATGTTTGGTAGACTAGTTCACACTCCGCAAAGTGCTACGTCTGGTTGGAGGGACTGGTGATTGAACACCTAGAGCAAAACTCTCTCCGTCCTATTCTCCACTGCAACAAACTCCTCGAGCTTGTCCAGTTCTTACTCGGGGTAGATGATTCAGGACATCTCCGAAACCTTTACAGACTTCGTTCAGCAGTGACAATTACTCTTCAACTGCTTGACAGGCAATGCCTAACCGTCTAGGAGACTTGCAGATCTCCAAGATAAAAAGATCGGCTAATATCAACCTAAGTCTCTGTGAATTGGTCAACTCAGTTTGGGACTTGGGTTTGGTTTTCTCTCAAAATATTTCCAGGAAGCTCACAACTCATCTATCTCAGAATATTCAGTGTAGCAACCCACCGCAAATGGCGGGTAGGTGCGGGGTATTTATAGGTGGCGATCCCGAGGGTGAAATGACTGAAGTGACCCGATGCAACCGCTTGACATGTGTCCGCAACGGTCGGATTTTCAATAACTGCACAATTTTTCTTGCAGAGCAAGTAAGCTGACTTATCGAACGAGTTATCTCTCGAAGGCACCAAGTGCGATGAATTTGCCTTCGAGCTATTACTCGACTCAGTAAGATTTCTCTCGACAAGCTATCTTTTGGGTTTCAGGTTGAGTAGAGCAAATTCACTTTGACTAAGATTTCAACTAGCAAACCCCTCTTGATAGTACGGTTTTCCCTACGACTCAATAAAATGAAAGAGAAACTAGCAAAAAGACTAAGGGCCAGTTCTTTTGGGCAGCTTAAAAAATAAGCTGCTCTTCCCCAGCTTAAAAAATAAGTCGTCTTTTAAATTTATAGATGCTTCTAAACTAGATCTTTCATAACTAGTTTAGAAGCCCCTACGAATGATATATACGGCTTATGGTAGAAGCTAGGGAGGGGGCGTCTTATTTTTTAATCTGCCAAAATAACTGACCCTAAGTCCTTGTTCAGCTTCAGCTTTCTCCTCGTTGCGCTTTTACTCGAGAGCTTCTTCTTTCTCGACGAAATTTTTAGGGGTCGTCATTCTTTAAAGTCTTCGGTAGTGGATTGCAGCTACGCTGCAGTGAGTTGTCCTTCGAGATTCTCCATGAAAACTCCATTCTTCAGGAACCTAAGTATCTGTTTATACTCGAAAACAATATTAGGTCCTCTACTACTTTGTCCAACAATCTCCAAAACCTTCGGGGGCAAAACTTGCTCTTCCAATCTCCCCCTTTTTTGGATGATTGTTGACAAAACAGGCATCGATAAATAATTGAAAAGTTTTGAGTTTTTGATGATAAACCAGAGCTAAGATCGATGATATACTCCCCCTTGATGTATGCACGGAAGATGTAAATTTCCAATGAAGTGCACATTTGATAAGAATTGAGTCGAGGGAATAACATCATAATCTTAGCGAGCGAGATTGCAGTGCAAATGATATCCAATGAGAACATATGCAATCTCCTCGATTAACCTGTGAACTTATATGATAGAGCAATTCCTGCAAAAGGTTATGTATCGCAAGCATAGAAGATAGATATCTTACGATAAAAGTAGCAATTCACAGACCTACTTAGAGTTATTTACAACCAGATCGAATATGAATCGAATGTTTGTTGAAACTACTCGGAAACTCAAAGTGCAAAGTTCAACGTCCAAAAAGCAAATCCCTTAACCCCGCAGACGAACTATTTCTTCGATGCCACTACATCTCCCCCTTTTTGTCACAACGAACAAAAACATGGAGAATAGGGTCGAAAGAATTCCTATTCGCTGGACCGACGACGACGAGAAGATTCCGCATGCGAAGCTCGTGCCTTGGACGAAGGAAGATGTCTTATGGGGCGACCACCTCGAGGAGTAATCCTCGTGCGAAAAGAGTGATGATCACCAGAAGATTCCAACTGCGATTCTAGAGGGGTCTTGGGGCTTCGAGGCAATGGAGAGTAGACTCTCTCTGTGCTCCTTTCTCCTTCGGGGTCGGAGTCAGAGGAGATGGTGTCCATGGTGATGTGATAGTAGTCGTCCATGCAAAGTACATCTCTGTTCTTCGGCAACATTGGTACGTTTGAATCTGGGCGATCAACCCGATCATCATTTGTCCATTGCCGTTGCAGATGCAGGGGAAATTCTTCGAATCCGCATCACTGCAAATACATTCATGAAGAATTTGATTGTTGTTCATGGTGATGTTACGCAGGTGATTGATTTATGTCATCATCTTTTTCTTCTGCACGAGATCTTGGTCGAAGTAGTGCTGAAACATTTGCTGGGTGTGAAGGGAAATCTTCGTGTGATGAACTGGCTTGATGAACTTTGAGCGAATATTACGTTCAGTCATATGGGCCCTTATGCCTATGTGCTCAGCAAATGGATCGTTGGGTCGAGCAACAATCTGCAAAACTTCTCTAACAGGTGGAGTGAAAATCTTCGGGTAAATTGACACGGGGAATGGCACGCCCCGAGAGTAATTGCAGATTGCCGCGAGCCAAGGTGCATATGGCTTGTAAGCATTGTGATCATCAGCACACGAGACCATTGTGCGAATGAAGTAGTCCTCAAAATCGAAGGGATGGCCATGGACTAGCTTCATAAGTGTGAGTTGCAAATCGTTGGGATTGACAAAGTCATCATGCACATCAAGCGTTGGCATCAAAGTCTTTGAAAGAATATAGAACCAAGCTTTTGCTTCGAATATTAAGTGCTTTGGATTCGGCTCGGTAGGGTAGTGATCTCCTACGACATCTGGATTCATCAACGTAGAAAATTAAGCAGGAGTCAGGGCAGGAAAATCATGCTGCTTGTGAAATCCTTCGAAACGAGGAAAATTGCTCACTGCCAGAAACTCATCGATAATCATATGAAAACTTGGCCTTGAATCATGAAATCAAATTTCCAAGTGCTCGAATCGATGTGATAGCTTGTAACATATAATGTGGCATAGAACTGTTTGATGAGCTCAGGATTGTAGCCATTTGATACGTCCAAAATGCGTCACTATTTTATATTGTAATTCATCCATATTCATTGATATATTTCATGTTATGATGCTATTCTTATGTTGTTTTGGCTTGTTTTACACACTTTGCAACTTTCTGATGCCGAAGCAGCAGACGCAGGATTTAGCGGTGAAAAGTCGATGCAGAGTTGCTGAATCAGAAGACCTCCAAATTACCTGAAATTCAATGGAGGCCATTTTCCAAAAGAATGACGGGGACACGCAAAACGAAGACCAGAGGGCGCCACGAGGAGCCCAAGCTCCCCCCTGGCGCGGCCCCACCCCTGGCCGCGCCCGGTGGCCGCCTGGACCCCCTGGGGCCACCCCAGGCTCCCCCTCTGGCCTATTTATCCCTCCTCGTCCGAAAACCCTAAAAAGAGAGGAGTTTCGCGAGTTCTGCCGCCTCTCCGTGGCGGAAACCTACAGAGAAGAAAAGACATCTCCGGCGAGGATATTCCTTCGGGTAGAACACCTCCCGGGGAGAAACCTGAACCCCAGTTTGCACGCTTTTGCACAAGGGAACAATGGATTATCGATCATATTGCTATGGTTAGGCTTTTGCCTTAATTACTATCTTGTATTTCCGGATGCTTGCAAGATGTTTAGTCATAATAGTGCACTTATCTTAGTCTAGAAGGTGCACTAGCATAGATCCACCCACTCAACACTTATCAACACAACACATAGTACCGATACGGAATATGGCGAAAGCACGTGACTATCTCTCCCGTGTGTCCTCAAGAAGACTCTAGCCTTTATAAGTTCAGTTGCTAGGCCTATCCTTTGCTTAAAAGGATTGGGCCACTTGTTACTCCTCAGTGCCTTTTACTTTGCTTGTTTTTACCTTCTTGTTGCTTATACCGAAACCCCCTAAAAAGTTATCTTTCAGTGCCTGCAGTTATTTCTTTGCCAAAGTCACTTAACAATACCTTCTGCTCCTCGTCGGGTTCAACACTCTTATTTATCAAAAACGCTACAATAGATACCCTATAGTTGAGGATCATCAAGTACTGTTTTCTGGCGCCGTTGCCGGGGAGCGTAGCTCTATTAGTAAGTGAAGCTAGTAAGGAAGCTTTTATATTTTTGTTTTGTTGTTGCTTCTTTTTATCCTTATGGACACCTCTACTCTTGGTTCGTTGCTTATGGGGAAATGCCCCACTACTGTGGTGGTCACTCCCACCCCTACTCAAATTGTGCCTTACAAAATACCAAATGGTATTATTGATTATGTCTTGGCTAATCGTTACGCAGGAGACAGACATCCGAGTGAACACCTGCTATATTTATCAAAACTATGTTCATTATTCAAGCTTGAAGGTGTGTCGAGGGAGTTCGTTATGAAGAAATTATTCTCCGTATCACTTATAGATAAAGCTTCAGATTGGTATAAGCTCCTCGATAACTCACATTTTCTTAATTGGCAAGAGCTTATGTCTCTCTTTTATACAAAGTGTTATCCTCTTCATGAAATTTATCGAGACAAGAACAACATATATAACTTGTGGTCTCGTGACGGAGAAAGCATCACTAAAGTTTGGGGGAGACTGAAGTCTCTAACGTTCAAATGTCCTATTCGTGAACTCCCCAAAGATATTATACTTACAAATTTTTATGACATGCTTTCTCGTCAGGATAAGGAGATGTTGGATGCCTCCTCTAGTGGGGTATTCCAAACAAGAAGCGTTGAAGAGAGATGGGATCTCATTGAAAGGATCCAGAAGAATACCGAAGACCGGGAGATCGATAAAGGTATTGAACCCATTATAAATTATGAGCATGATTATATTGAGAACTATGTGAAAAATGATTACTTTAATACCTTTTGCTCTAAGATTGGTCTTGATTCCCATCTAATGATTAATTTTTGTAAGAACTTTGCCTCTCACATTGATTCTTATAAGGAGGAGAAGGACCAATATCATAAACCCTTCAAAGAATTACTTGTTGATATTAATGTTGCTGACCCTATTCTGCCTAGAGTTATGTATGAAAAGCCCCCCTTTCCCACAAGGATAAGGGAGCACTCTTTTGTGACAGGCATAGTAAACAAAAGTGAGAGACGTACTGACGAACCTAAGGACCAGATCAAGGTCGATCCTCAAGTTGCGGTGGTTAAAGATCTAGTTACTAATGATGTTTTAGATTCCGATATAAATTTTTGTGCTGTTTCAACTAACATTGTTACAGCCAAGAATAAAAGCCCAATTTTAGGTACACCAGTTGTATCTGTCAAAATAGGAGATCACAATTATTACGGGCTATGCGATTTGGGATCAAGTGCTAGCGCTATTCCTTATTCACTCTATCAGGAGATCATGGGTGAGATTTCACCCTGTGAACTTGAAGAGATTGATGTTACTATTTATCTAGCAAACAAAGAAACTATCTCTCCCATCGGGATTGTGAGAGATGTTGAAGTCCTATGTGGAAAGGTAAAGTATCCTACCGACTTTCTAGTACTTGGTTCAGTGCAAGATAGGTTTTCCCTATTATCTTCGGTAGGCCTTTCCTCAGCACTTGTGGAGCTATAATAGAATGCAAAAAAGTTAAAGTCTCTGTTGAATTCAATGGTGAGCCATATGAATTTAACTTTTCTAAGTTCTCTAAGCAGACTCGGTAGGCCTTTCCTCAGCACTTGTGGAGCTATAATAGAATGCAAAAAAGTTAAAGTCTCTGTTGAATTCAATGGTGAGCCATATGAATTTAACTTTTCTAAGTTCTCTAAGCAGACTCGTGGTACTGATTTACCTAGTCATGATAAAATTATTGAAGATATTGCTTCCATTGCTATTCCTCCTAATGATCCTTTGCAACAATATATGGAAGACCACGAGAATGATATGCTTATGCAAGAAATAAATGAGTTGGATGAAATATTCACAAGACAAACTGCTATCCTGAAGCACAACCTTCCAGTTGAACCTTTAGGAATCCTAGCACAACCAAAAGAAGACCTGGTGTTTGACCTCAAACCACTTCCCGATACGCTCAAGTATGCTTATTTAGATGAAAAGAAAGTATATCCTGTTATTATCAATGCTAACCTTTAAGGATTTGAAGAAGAGCGACTATTGGAGACACTGCACAGACACCGTGGTGCCCTTGGCTATACCCTTGATGACCTTAAGGGGATTAGTCCATCGATTTGCCAACATACTATCAATCTTGAGCCCGATGCTAAACCAGTTGTTGATCATCAACGACGGTTGAACCCAAGGATGAAGGACGTGGTTAGGACTGAAATTCTCAAGCTTCTAGCCGCAGGTATCATCTATCCTATAGCTGATAGTAGGTGGGTAAGTCCAGTTCATTGTGTTCCCAAGAAAGGAGGTATAACTGTTGTTCCTAATGATAAAAATGAACTAATACCTCAAAGAGTTGTTATTGGATATAGAATGTGTATTGATTACGTGAAGTTGAACAAAGCTACCAGGAAGGAACACTACCCGCTGCCTTTCATCAATCATATGCTTGATAGGTTGTCCAAAAACACCCACTTTTGCTATCTTGACGGATACTCTGGCTTCTCTCAAATTCATGTTAACACTGCCGATCAAGAGAAGACCACTTTCACGTGTCCTTACGATACTTATGCTTATAGGCGTATGCCTTTTAGTTTATGCAATGACCTGCTACTTTTCAAAGATGTATGTCTGCTATTTTTCATGGTTTCTCTGAGGAGATTGTGGAAGTCTTCATGGACGATTTCTCCATCTATGGAACTTCCTTTGACCAGTGTCTCCACAATCTTAATAAAGTTTTGTAGAGATACGAGGACACAAATTTAGTTCTAAATTTGGAAAAGTGCCACTTCATGGTTAACGAAGGGATCGTTCTTGCTCACAAGATTTCCGAGAGGGGAATGTAAGTGGACAAGGAAAATATTGAAGCTATCGAAAGGATGCCCTATCCAAGGGACATCAAAGGTATTCTTAGTTTTCTCGGTCATGCTGGTTTCTATAGAAGATTTATTAAAGACTTTTCTAAGACTTCGAGACCCCTCACTAATCTTATCCAGAAGGATGTTCCTTTGGTATTTGATGAAGATTGTAAGGAAGCCTTTGTAGTTCTTAAGAAAGTGTTAAAAACCGCTCCTATAGTACAACCACCTGATTGGAAATTGCCCTTTGAAATTATGTGAGATGCTAGTGATTTTGCTGTTGGAGCTGTTTTAGGACAAAGGGTTCATAAGAAATTGAGTGTTATACATTATGCTAGCAAAACCCTTGATAGTGCTCAAAATAATTATGCTACTACTAAGAAGGAATTCTTAGCAGTAGTGTTTGCTTGTGATAAATTTAGACCTTATATTATTGATTCAAAAGTCATTATTCATACAGACCATGTTTCCCTTAAGTATCTTACGGAGAATAAGGATGCTAAACCAAGAGTCATCAGGTGGGTACTCTTTATTCAAGAATTCGATTTACATATTGTTGATAGAAAAGGAGTAGACAATCTGGTGGCGGATAATCTTTCAAGGATGGAAGATATACCGCATTATTCCATTCCAGTCAACAACAGTTTTCCAGACAAACAACTTGCCGTTGTAAAAATACAATCTCTTTCTGATCCTTGGTTTGTAGATTATGCTAATTTTATCGTTGCAAAGTATTTGCCTCCAGGTTTAACATTTCAGCAAAGGAAGAAGTTCTTCCACGATTTGATGCATTACTTTTGGGATGACCCTCATCTTTTCAAAGAAGGTCCGGACGGGATCGTGAGAAGATGCAAACCGGAACACGAGCAGAAGGACATTCTCAAGCAATGTCATGATAGTCCCTATGGAGGACATCATGCCGGTGAGAGGACCGCACATAAGGTTCTTCAATCAGGTTTTTATTGGCCTACTCTCTTTAAAGACGCTAGAAATTATTTCTTATCTTGTGATAAGTGTCAGAGAGTTGGAAATATTAGTAGGAGGAATGAGATGCCTATGAATTACTCTCTAGTGATTGACCCTTTTGATTTTTGGGGTTTTGATTTTATGGGTTCTTTTCCTCCCTTACACAAGTACACTCACATTTTAGTAGCTGTTGATTATGTAACCAAGTGGGTTGAAGCAATACCCACTGAGAGTGCTGATCACAAAACATCTTTGAAAATACTCAGAGATGTAATTTTTCCTAGGTTTGGTGTACCAAGGTATCTCATGACTGATGGATGATCACACTTCATGCTTGGAGCTTTTAGAAAAGCTCTAGCCAAGTACGATGTCAATCATAGAATTGCTTCACCGTACCATCCTCAAACTAGTGGGCAAGTTGAGCTCACCAATAGAGAGATCACGTTGATCTGGAAAAAGACAATTAATAGTTCTAGAAAGGATTGGTCAAAGAAGTTAGGAGATGCTTTGTGGGCGTATAGAACTGCTTACAAAAATCCCATGGGCATGTCTCCCTATAAGATGGTCTATGGCAAGGCTTGCCATTTGCCATTAGAGTTAGAACACAAAGTTTCTGGGCTATTAGAGAGCTTAATGCTGACCCAAAGTTAGCCGGTGAAAAACTTCTCATGAACTTGACTTCTCTAGATGAATGGAGAAGTGAAGCTTACGAGAGTGCTAAGATGTTTACGGAAAAGGTAAAGAAGTGGCATGATAGAAGTATTCTAAAACGTGAATTTAATGCTAGTGATAAAGTTTTGTTGTTTAGATCTCGTTTCAGGTTTTCTCCAGGTAAATTACTTTCCAGATGGGAAGGGCCATTTCATATCGAGGAGGTCTACCGCTCCGGTGCGATCAAGATTAACAATTTTGACGGCACCAAACCTCAAGTTGTGAATGGGCAGAGACTCAAGCATTACATGGCAGGAGATCCTGTCAATGTTGATGTAAATTTGATACACACAACCACCCATGAAGAATATATTGCAGCCCCGTTTCAGAAACCAGCAGGAACATAATAAGAAAAGGTATGTATTACGGTAAGGAAACATCGCGTACCGCCATAAAAGTTCCATAATTTTTTTTGCAAAAATAGGAAAATTCAGAGCCTGGTTGGAGCCTGAGAGGAGCTCCAGGGAGCCCAGGGCCCCCCAGGCGGGGCCTACTCCCTGGCGGTGCCGGGTGGCCGCCTGGGCACCCCGGAGTCTGTCTCTGACCACACTTTGGCTCGTTACCTTCCTTCTGTTGCAGAATTTTTTGCTATATATTTGCCCGGATAGTCCCGACACCGTATCTCGCGATTTCGTGTGTTTTCTTTTTGATCTATTTCTGCCAGGACAAAAAGGCATTATTAGAGATGTCTTCTTGCGGCTCAAGCGAAGAAGATTTCTTGGGCCGGCATCTACGTCAAGTTCAGCAAGATCTAAACCAAGGGAAGTACATTGATTGGGCTATAGAAGAAGAAATCGCTGCAAGAGAGCGGAGATGGAGCGCTCCATAAGAGAAGAAGTCAAGATTATCACCGCTCAACAACTAGGGGGTCCATCAACACAAGGAGGAAGATCAAGCAACCCCATCATGGTGGGGGAGTGTCCAACCTCATTATGATCTTTCTCTTAACCTTTCAGGAATGGACCGTTTACTTGAAGATCAACGCATGACTTCCACCATCTGTGAGGCTTACCGCATTACCAATCAACTCTGTGAAGATTTCCGTGTACTAAAGGTACAAGTGGAAGTCTTGGAGTCTGAAAACCAAACCTTTCGTCGCGTCATCAGGGATCTGAAGAATCAACAACAATAGGAAAAATGAGTAAATCTCCTCGGGTAATGGCATCCCCTTAGCTTGTTCCAAGCTTGGGGGAGTGTCCGGTATCTTTATCTTTATCTTAGTCTTTTAGAGTCAAGTAGAGTCATATCATGTCTAGGGAAGTTATCTTATAAAATAGGTGCATTGAGGTCTATCAATCCTTTGTGGGGAGTTTGTATCTGTGAGTGTGGAGTCGCCTATGATGGAATATTAATGACAAGTCTATTGGTTCCTTCGCTGCACGTGGTATCCTCTCCACGCAATCGATCTTATATGATGATTCTTGTGGGGAGTATTTACTTTATATTAGGTATGGCTTTGAAAACTTTATTTAATTTTGGAAAAGATAGATTTGGTCATGACAACATGCATGTTTTCTCAAGTAGCGACATAGCCAAAACCTTCATGTTATTATGCTTGAAGTGTTATGTTGACAAGGAAGATAACTTGATGTGTTATGCTTACCTTAATGTTTATGCTTTATATGTTTTGCATCTAAGTTAGCATCAATTGTCTGTTCTCTCAAAGCCTTTGCTACCCAAACTCTTTGCCTAGCATATTTCTGCTTGTGCATCCATACCCTGAAACCAATATCTTCCATATGAGTCCACCATACCTTCCTATTCGTGGTATTCCACTACCACTCCTAAAAGTATAGAATTTATGTGTTATCCTTAAATGTTCAAAATCTTCTGTTTTGATCCTCTTGTTTAGCTCATGAGGAAGTAGTAGGTAATTCATGATCTTCTTAAGTTGGACAAGTTTTACCCCGGGATTGCATGTTTAATATGCAAACCCATAATACGAGGAGGAACTGGCATGAGTCGCCCAGCTCGTAAGATAATACAAAAAACAAACCCTCCTTCATGCTTGGTCTATGAGAAATCAAACACTTTGGCAGTGATAAACAAAGGAGATTAAGGGGATGTGATCGTCCCTACTTGGGAGCCGTTCCTCGAAACTTATCCATCTTGAGAAGTAATTGAGCTATCTATTAGCATTCGTTGACAAACTATGCACCTCCAAAATTTTGTTTTCATTCTGTTTAATTTAAGGATAACACAAGAGTTTTCCCTGCTTGCCTATAACAAGGCCTATCTTTTACTTTTATGTTGAGTCAGTTCTTCCCACTTCCTTCTTTTTCCAAAGAGAACAAACACTTGATGTTGATTAGGATTCATCCATATAATGCTGCATTAAGGTTTGGCATGCCACATCATTGTTGACATTATATTTTGATAAGTAAGTTGTTTGCGAAAGCTTATGCCGGGCGAACATCTTCCTTTGTGTTAGCATTTGCACTTCATGACTAATAACATGTTATTTCAAAGTCTTCAAAATTTTTCATTATAAAGTGAAAGAGCAAAAGTAAAATTTATTAGTTGTCCTTTGACCAAGGATATGTTGGCCATAATTTGATGAGTTTTATCACCCCTACTTTTGATTATAATTGTTATTACTTTCTCACAAGGGACTTATGAGTTGAGGTTACTGTTGAGGATGCTTGAGTTTGGTGAAGAAATCATGATGCTTCTTGTCCGTATTCTATTTATCGACACTTCACTCTCTAAACTTGTGGACAGGTTTACCGAGCTCAGTATTCGCTTTGGGACAAGTGAGGTCTAAGCTTGGGGGAGTTGATACGTCCAAAATGCATCACTATTTTATATCATAATTCACCCCTATTCATTGATATATTTCATGTTATGATGCTATTCTTATGTTGTTTTGGCTTGTTTTACACAGTTTGCAACTTTCCGATGCCGAAGCAGCAGACGCAGGATTCAACGGTGAAGAGTAGATGCAGAGTTGCTGAATAAAAATACCTCGAAATTACCTGAAAATCGACGAAGGCCATTTTCCAGAAGAATGACGGGGACACACAAAACGGAGACCAGAGGGGGTCCAGCAGGAGCCCAGGCGCCCCCTGGCGCGGCCCCATCCCTGGCCACGCCGGGTGGCCGCCTGGATCCCTGGGGCCACCCCAGGCTCCCCCGTCTGGCCTATTTATTCCTCATCGTCTGAAAACCCTAAAAAGAGAGGAGTTTGGCGAGTTCCACCGCCGCTCCATGGCGGAAACCTACAGAGAAGAAAAGACATCTTCGGCAGGGAGATTCTGCTGGGGAGAACACCTCCCAGAAGGGGAGATCATCACCATCATCACCATCGTCACAGGCATCATCGAGATCATCATCAACATCACCCCCAACATCAGCACCATCTCCACCACCATCCTATCTCATCTCACAATTCCAACTTGTGTTGTAATCCATACTACCTATCCTCTCTACTCTACCGGTGTTGATTACTACTTTGTGGTGAATGCTATTGAGTTTTGTTGGAGAAATATCATTGTGTCCAGATTGTTTATAATCTATTCATCACCTCTGATCATGATCTCTTTTATGTCTTGTGAGTAGTTACTTTAGTTATTGAGGACATGGGAGAAGTCTAGTTGTTAGTAGTCATATGACGTTGAAGTAATATGTGTTGTTTGATATTTAATTTGTGTTGTTATCTTCCTAGTGGTGTTGTGTGAGTCGAACACTCAACACTTCGCCTTATTAAGGACCTATGGGAATGCATTGTGTATAAAGAATGCTTACGGTGGGTTGACGGAGTGACAGAAACCTGAACCCCAGTTTGCACGCTTTTGCACAAGGGAACAATGGATTGTCGATCGTATTGCTATGGTTAGGCTTTTTCCTTAATTACTATCTTGTATTTGCGGATGCTTGCAAGATGTTTAATCATAAGAGTGCACTTATCTTAGTCTAGAAGGTGCGCTAGCATAGATCCACCCACTCAACACTTATCAACACAACACATAGTACCGATACAGAATATGGCGAAAGCACATGACGATCTCTCCCGTGTGTCCTCAAGAACACTCTAGCCTTTATAAGTTCGGTTGCTAGGCCTATCCTTTTCTCAAAATCATTGGGCCACTTGTTACTCCTCAGTGCCTTTTATTTTTCTTGTTTTTACCTTCTTGTTGCCTATATCGAAAACCCCTAGAAGTTATTTTTCAATGCCTGCAGTTATTTTCTTTGACAAAGTCACTTACCAGTACCTTCTTCTCCTCTGGGTTCGACACTCTTAATTATCGAAAACGCTACAATCGATCCCCTACAGTTGAGGGTCATCACCATTGTCGAGAGAAAACACCTTATGAGAATGAAGTGCATCAATAGTTTCAGCTACATTCTCGAAGAACGTTGTGGCATACACCTGACACGCGAGAGATGATAACGGCTTCTCGCCCTTCGTTGGTTACCCCAAGTGGAAGGTGAGATGTAGCGTAGCGACATGTTTCCCTTGGTGAAGATACCAAGGTTGAGTATCGGCCAGTAGGACTCCAAAGTCGACAAGTAGGTGGTAAAGTGAACAACACGACGTCTGAGATATTGCTCTCTTAACCTGGACCTGCACACGACACAAATAACTTTGCTCCCAATGAAGTTCAGAGAGGTTGTCAATCTCTCCGGTCCTGTTGTTTACAAAGGATCAAACACAAGGGATAATGGTAATGATGATAGCAACTGAAAAGTAAAAGCAGGAAATAAATGAGCGTGTAAACAGTGATGAGAATATGGACTTGGGACCCGTGATGTTCACTAGTGATGTCTCTCTCCCAAAAGACGATAAAACTTCTATGCGAGGTAAACAAATCTCAACTGGGCAATTGACAGGATTAAAAACGCACCACAATGCTAACTATGCTACAAAGAAAGGAAGAGGCTCAAAAGCATGTGCGGTACGCCAAAATAAGTAGACCGAAATCCAACTGTATCTACTACTAATCATCCACCTTGAGATATCTATCCAGAACATCTCGCTGGTATTAAGTTGCGAGCCCCACCCAAAGTGTAAACCCAAAGCAACAGAAAACTGCATTAAAAGAAATTTGCGTAAAGTAAACAATCCTTGCAACCGCGGTTACAAGCACCGTTGTTTCCCCTTTTGGCAACAACACATCCCCTAGACTCATGTTTCTGTCACTCAAGCGTGTCATCAGGGGGCATGAACCCACAATCGAGCATAACGTTCCCTCATGGAGTCACTACCTACTACTTGGCCAAAGCAATAAACAGCAACGGAGAACATGCAAGAATTACTTAGGAACAAAAACATAAAAGATAAGAACCAAATGTATTACTCTATCACAAACTAAACATAGTCTCATAATCCATCAGATCCCAGCAAACTCAGCATAGCAACATAAGAAATAATTACATATGTTCCTTGATCATGTAGGGTAGATCACAAGGTATAATCCATGAAGAACAAAGAGGGGAGGAGAACATCACATAGCTACTGATTAAGGACCCATGGTCCAACGTAGACTACTCACGGATCATCCGAGAAGCGTCCATGGTGGAGGGGAAGCTCTCGGAGGTCAATCCTCCCTCCGGCAGGGTGCCGGGAAGAGGTCTGCTGGCGCTCCCGAACTTGGAAGCGCGACGACGAAGGAACAGAGGCGAGAATCTCGTCACAGAGAATATATAGGCGAAGGGGGCAGCTAAGGGGGCCACCAGGGGTCTAGGCGCCCCCTGGCACGGCCAGCCCCTAGGGCGCGCCACCAGGGCGCCTGGCCCCCTGGTGGTGGCCCTCTGGCCCCACCCAGGTGATTCCGGAAGGTTCCTTCACACTGATTTTTTATCTGATTTTTCCCGAATATTTGGAGCACTTTTATTATGGGGGAAACCTGAAATAGAAAAACAGCAGAAAACAGGAACTGGCACTGGGGTGTACTGAGTTAATAAGTTAGTCAAAATATGATCAAAAGTGTATGAAAGTGTATCGATCATAGAAATATCACACAAAACATCCATGGAGCAAGCGTAAATTATAGATACGTTTGGGACGTATCAACATCCCCAAGCTTAATTCCTGCTCGTCCTCGAGTACGTAAATGATAACAAGCATAATTTCTGTGGTGACATGCTAACAACCATATAAGAACTTTGAAAGTAAAGCAATCAAGGTATGTAATTCAATTCAAGTCATAACAGGCAAGAGTCTATATTAGCATTGAAACAAGCAACATAAGAACATAAAGGTGAAAGAGCTCTCGCCGTCCGTGACTCTAATGTCTCCAGATGGTGTTTGCGTGCAAGAAGGGGGAGATGGGAATACGAGAGAAAAATATATTGTTGAGAACTCAATCTACTAAAGTTTCACACTTAGTCTTCTTTGGAATCTTATCTTGACTCGTCCCTAGACCACTAGCCAGGTACAAGTCAATTTGATCCACTCCTTTTCGATATTTTGATCACTCATGCAATGGATGAGCATAAGCATGAGAGTTGACACTTAGGATGGAAAAGAGAGAGATATGGTGGACGAGGAAGACAAAAAGGGTGCGAAAGGCTCACATCAATGAGGACAATCATAGGCGAGAAAATACCAAATGATAGATATGATGTGAGGAGTAGGGATTGCCATCCAACAGATGCACATATGAGCTAAGAAAAGCTCTCCAATGGAACTAGTGGGGGTACATCCAACTTTCACGCTCATGAAGACCTAGAGCTCGTTTGAGGAGGCTCATCCTTGTAATATGCAAGTCAAGTTCTATAGTGTGAAGGTATCCACATAGCTATATGCATAAATGATCATCTCTATGGAGTAGAAGATATAGAGGGAGTACGAGTGTGGATCTTTCAAAAGAATAGTAGTGTTGCCCCTTTCTCTCTTTTTATTTCTTTTTCTCTTTTTTTCTATATTTTCTATTTTTTGGTGGCCTCAATGGATCTTTCTATTTAACTCTCATTTGTCCTCTTTGGGATCTTTTAATTTTATCCTCTTTGGGATCTTTGCCTCACTTAAGGGCAAGACCCTATTTTACAAGAGGTATAGAAGATCTACACACTTTACAAGGTACTCAACATAAAGATGATGTAGCTATCATGATGTATGCAAATGTATGCCTCTGCCAGTGTAGCAGGAACATGTATGACATGAAGATCAAGTCATGAGAAGGTGGATGTTGCATGGCAATGTATCTCGGAAAGGCTATGGAAATGCCTTGATAGATAGGTATATGGTGGCTGTTTTGAGGAAATATATAAGGAGGTTTATGATGACAGAGCGTATCATGCCAAGGGTTTGGATGCACTGGCGAAGTGGATGTCAACTCTCGGAGTGAGAAGAGGGCAATGCACGGTACCGAAGAGGCTATCAAGTACGAGGAGGTGGAAGTTTAAACTTTCAATACTTACATTAGTCCGAAGAACTCATGCACTTATTATCGGTAACTCTCAATCTAATAAGGAGGTTCACAAAGAGGCAAGTACCCCGAGGAGGAGTGTATGGGGGTTTGGTTATCCTTGCGCATCCTCGACTCATGGTACGTGAGTGTACTCTAATATCCGATCCCTCCAAAGATTAGTGATCCATCTAGTAGCTAGAGTTCTCAACTAGTTTTTGTAGGTTTTGAAAATAAGAACGGATTGCCCAAAATACAACACCTATCACTTATAGGCTAGATATATTGACACCAAAAGTTCAAACATTATTCATGACAATACCTTAAAACTATTTCAAGTTACTACTACAATTGAATATCAACCTCAATTACCTACTTCAAGACAAGACACAACTCAGTGCAACAACTCACTCTCTTAACAAGATAAACATGAAAACTAAAGAGAATTCCAGCAACAAACTAATCAAAAGCTAAAGCTCTTGAAAAAGATGAACATGAAAACTAAAAGCTAAACATGGCAGCAGCTACGAAAAGATAAAGAACGCACAATAGAATAAAGATAGGCATGAAAGTCCTATGATGTGTTCTAGTTTGAAAGTGGAGCGTGTTTCTCTCCCACACAAAGCAAGCTGGGTTCTAACTTTTTATGAACATCAAGAAAAGCTAAAGAAAACTAAAAAGGAAACCTAAGAGCGAGACGCTCCAAGCATAGCACATAACACATGAAGTGAAAAAATATAGTAAGACGAAGGACGAACTGGTGATTGTTGATGGAGAAGGGGATGCACGGGGGCATCCCCAAGCTTAGACGCTTGAGTCTCCTTGTCAGAACCCCAACTTGGGTAAGTGCTAGGGTTTGAGTGCCCCTTTGCATCATGTGAAAATTTCAAAAGAAATTCAAAAATGGGGAAAAGAAAAGCCCTAGAGAATTTAATTTAAATGGCCAGATAAAATCTTTTTCCAAAAATCATTTGAACATTTCGAAAATTCCTATAAATGATGCTGATCATTACAAAATTGGTTTGGGTTCATTCCCATGCCTATGGAATTTTCTAAAATTCAAAAGGTGCTCTGGAAATTAAAGTTGACCCCTAATTGAATTGAAATTCAAATGTTTTGAATTTCAAAAATGCTCAAATCCTAAAAGTGGCTTGACACTGGCTACTTAGGATTTTACAAATACTTTGGGAATTTTTCTAAATTGCCTAGGTATTTATTTACTAGGGAAAAACAAAGAACAGAAAAAGAAAAAACAGAAGAAAGCAGAGAAGAAAAACAAAAACAAAACCCAGCCCAAACCTACAGGCCTCGGGCCCAACTAATCCCCCCACGGACCAAAACCATCTGGGGCTTGTCGTCTTGCCCAACGTCGGCAAGCACCTCGGTGGAGGGCATGCCGACGCCGGCGAGCAGCCACCTCCCCACCTAGCCCTCCCCTGGCTTCTAAGCACGCCACGAAGCACGCCACGACACCCCGCACCAGTTCCACCTCTCCCCGCTTCCTCTGGCTTCTTCCCCGTCGAGTTCTCGCCGCACCCGAGGAAGCTAGGTCGCCGCCGTCGTGTGTCTGCGTGGCCACCGAGCTCCTCGAGCTGCGCCGAACTGTGCAAGGATATCCCCACAGCCGTCTTCGTCTTCGCGTCCGGTCAATGTGCGCCGAGAGGCTTCAAAAACGATGCCAACTCCAAGTCTCTCCGCCACGGCCGCCACGGGTCTCGCCGGAATTCGTCGTCCACGGTGCCTCCCCGCCTCGGCCTTCAACGCCATCGTCTCCACGGTGAGACCCCGATGGTTTTGCCCCAACCCGCGCTCCTTTTGATGCCCTGTAGCCGCCGTTCCCCTGAGCCCTCCCCCGGCAGCCGCTAAAGTCGTTGCTGGCATCGCCTCCGGCCACTCCTGTGGCCTCCCGCCTGCCCAAATCGACTTGCGGGAGCACGGGGCTCACTTTGGTGCAAGCAGCGCACCAAAGGGACGCTGAGTTTGCTACCCCGTGCGAGCGCCGCCGTGCACTAAGCTCGCCGGCGGCGAACGATGACGTGGCCGGTGGGTTAAGGTTAACCCCACAACTAATTACCCCCCCTAACAGAGGCTGACAGTGGGCCCTATCACTAAACTAACCCCCCCTGTTTAAACTAACCGCAGGGATTAACCCCCCCTCCCACTGTCAGAGGGGCCCCACTGGTCAGAGGCCTCCCCATGTCATGCTGATGTCAGCATGACGCAGTAAAGGGTTTTTCTAATTAAAAGAGTTCAGATTATTACAGAAATTGCTTTAAACTTTGGAAATTCATAGAATATTCAATTTAACTCAAAATTAAACAAATAATATATGAAAAATTATCAGAAAAATGCAAGGATTATGAATATGCAACTTGTTTCTATGTTTGACCATTTTAAAATGGGTGAACAGTAGAAAACATGCATGTGGCATAATTTGAATTTGCATTTGGAGTTTGAATTTGCATTCCAAATGCAATACACTTCAATTAAGATGAATTTGCCACAAACCAGTAGCATTCACATCGTGGACAACTATATCATGTGCTTGTGCATTCTATTTCAATGTTGTTCCCCCCCTTTGTGATGATTATTCCGGTAACAGACTTTCCGAGGCGAAGATCACCACGAAGAAGAAGAACGTTAAACCCGTGTATCGTCAGCAAGGCAAGCAAACCCCATTGATCATGTCTATAAAAACCCAATTCCCTCTAAGTCTCGCTTATGCATATTTAGGAGATCACCATGTTACGTTCTACCGTATAGTTGAACCCATTCCGATGCATGACCTATCATTTTGTCACCGTATTAAGCAAACCACAATCCCAGCAGACTCAGGAGTTGTTTGTTGAGCATGCGGCCCCGTCAACTGTTACTACTTATTGCTGCTTAGTGATACAATGAGGTCACTTTGATTGTGAGTCAGGATGGAATGTTCACAGTGTTGCTGTTGTTAACGTGTTGGTGAATCCACCCTAAACAAAGGTGAAAGATGAGAGGTTGTGTACGAGTACACAGTGGGTTGTATCGTTGAACACCGCCTTAAGCCTGAGTTCTTGTATGGTAATCCAAGACAAAGAGTACAACCACAAATTGGGCTCACTGACCCCTCTCGGCCTAGTACCTTAATCCGTGTTGACGTCCAGGAGTCACATTAGTCCGGGATTTCCATTTGGCATATGCATAGAAAAAGAATGAATGAAAGATTGCATCATATAGATATGTGGGTGGACCTATGAGGCAGTGACCCACCTGCCAAAGGCGACGTCTCGGTCACTTGCATTGTTTGAGTCCGTTTCGTTGATCCGGCCGGGCTCTCGAGCGGAGGCAACTCAGATAGTCGACTCCTGGAATAGACCGGTTGTTAGCGAAGTGTCGTGGTGAACATCCTCGTTGGCACACCTTGAATGGTGAAGAGACCTGGCGGTAACTGATGGTCATGTGTGTGTAGTTTACACCCCTGCAGGGTTAACAAAACTATTCGAATAGCCGCGTCCGCGGTCATGGACTACTTGGAACCTGTACCTGATTATTAGACAACTTGAAATGATACTCTAAAACTCGCAAGATAAGCGTGAGTGCTATGGCGTGCTTCCTCGTGGGGAAGTCGAGGAAGTATCCATAGTGGTGTATTGGTTGGAGACTTGGTAGTGGACTCGTGTACTCTTCTTACCTCAAGTCTGGTACTCGTAGCACAGGATTAGCCAAGTCAAAGCTGGCACTTCTGCATGTTGAAACCCCACCTCCCTTTACCTTGAAACTTGAGTATGAGTAGTATAGTTCTGATGTAAGTCTTGCTGAGTACGACTTTGTACTCACGTTTGCTTATTTATGTTTTAGATGGAAACCCAGACCCCGATGGAGTCACCTTCGTGAAGATCGACGTTGACTAAGATAGTATAGTTCCAGATAGCAGCCTGGTCCCTCATGGAAGGCTATGTATGTTGAACAAGGCTTCTCTAAGCCATTTGTTAATCTTGTCTATACTCAGACCTAATTTTCTTCCGTTGTTTGATGTAATGATGGATCATAGTCATATGATATTTGTGTACTCTATGTGTAAGTTAATAAAGATATACTTTGTAGAGTTCATGCAATGTGTACCTGCTGTTTACACTGGACATGTATGCTGCGTGTATGATTATAAGATGCATGTCTTGGTGCGGGGTTCGATAGCTTAGTTGTGTTCTTGCCGACGGTCTTTTATACACCAAGTGGCCCTTAGATGTGCGCAGCTTGGGGCATCGTGATGCGATTGCTCGTGACTGTCACGTGGCACACTTTGTTGTATGATTGAGCTCGCCCGAGACCCCGACTAAGTGATCGGGCTGGAGTCTGTTTATGTAAGTTTAATAATTCAATCGATAATATGGTTGAGGCGACTTGTCTATGAGTATGGGATTTCACCACCCATAATCATTTAGACTTGTGAGCGGGCGATGAGGACCCATCTCAGTTGATTATCCGGCCTGGATGGGATGCCCCTCACGTACGATGCTTTCCGAGAGTGTTTTGTGCTTGGCCTTGTCTGCTTAGACAAGTGGGTACGACTCTCGGCTCTCCATATGATTGAGTTGTGACTGGAATTACATAGGCATATTCCGGGTCATGACAGACTTGGTATCAGAGCAGGACTGTCTGTAGGATTATCAAACCTTGGTCGAAGTTGAGTCTAGCATTCTATAGTTATATAGTTACTTTGGGTATAAGGGAATAACGTAAGGCTTCTTTTTCTCCTTACCCCTATCGATCAGAGTTTTGAGTCACCCTCATCTTTTCTATGGGAAGAAAGGACTAGGCTCATCTATGTCTTACTAGAACATCTTGTTGTTTGCTTCCTTGTAGCTGTAGGAAAGTTGTGTTCGGTTGTCTAGAGTCGTTGTGCTTCATGTTTTGAACTTCTTATGTAAGTGCTGTTGAAATGTGGTGAGGATTTCCATTTCTCTTGCAATTACAGCCGTTATGCTATCGAGTCATTCCAGGTTTATTCATAATCTGATGCATTTGCAAAATCCTTCTCTCCATTTCGGTTGTCCTTTTAGAAGAACTTTTAGGTGGCATGCCCGACAGTTCTCTAGAGGTTGTTGTAGGTTTTATTCTAGAAACCTATATTGACGCATTTGCAGTTCTTCCTCCCACTTTAGACGTCTTCTAGCCATAATAACCATACTAACCATCGTGTTGGGTTACTTTGCTACTCTGACATATCTGTTTCCCCTAGTAAGCCATTATCATCCTCTAGGAAAACTACCCAGTAACCTAACTCCTTAAATCTAGCCACCCGACAGATGTGTAGAATTCATAGTGGATCTTATACCAGGCACAACCCAAATTTCCATACGCCCATATATAATGGCCCCACATGAGTTAGCTGAGCTAAAAACCCAACTTGATGCTTCGTTGGCAAAAGGCTTCATCCGCCCTAGCTCATCGCCATGGGGTTGCCCCGTTCTGTTCGTAACGAAGAAAGATGGAACAGAAAGGATGTGGTAGACTATCGCCCGCTAAATCTAGCGACGATAAAGAACAAGTACCCACTTACCAGGATCAATGATCTTTATGATCAACTTGCTGGATCCTCTGTCTTCTCCAAGATGGATTTGAGATTAGGCTATCATCAAATCAAAATCAGAAACGAGGACATTCCAAAAACGGCTTTCACTACTCGTTATGGTCTTTATGAGTACACCGTTATGTCCTTCGGTTTAACCAATGCCCCTGCTACTTTTTCACGCATGATGAACTCGATCTTCATGGAATATTTGGACAAGTTCTTCGTGGTTTACCTCGATGACATCCTTATATACTCGAAGAACGAAGAAGAACATTCCGAACATCTTAGGCTGGTATTGATGAAACTTTGAGAGCATCGCCTTTATGCCAAGTTCTCTAAGTGCGAATTTTGGCTACCAGAAGTGACCTACTTAGGCCACGTGATTTCTGAAAAAGGCATTGCTATGAATCCCGAGAGAGTTCAGACCGTCCTTGACTGTACTCCACCTGAATCCGTTAAGCAAGTTAGGAGTTTTCTTGGCTTAGCAAGCTATTGTCGCCGCTTCGTTGAGAACTTCTCCAAAGTTGCAAAGCTTCTTACTGAACTCCTCAAGAAAGATATGAAATTCGAATGGACCCCCAAGTGCGAGGAAAGCTTTCAAGAGCTAAAGATAAGATTGACTTCTGCACCCGTACTTTCACCTCCAGACACCAAAAGGGATTTCGAGATCTATTGTGACGCTTCACGGCAAGGGTTAGGATGCATACTTATGCAAGATCGACATGTGGTAGCATACGCTTCATGCCAGTTGCGTCCACATGAAGAGAACGATCCTACCCATGATCTTGAACTCGCTGCCGTAGTTCATGCCTTGAAAACTTGGCGACATTACCTCCTTGGTAATCGTTGTGAGATCTATTCCAACCACCAAAGCCTCAAATACATATTCACCCAGCCAGATGTTAATCTCAGGCAAAGACGCTGGATAGAGTTGATAAAAGATTATGACTTAGGGATTTCTTACACCCCAAGCAAAGCTAATGTCATGGCTGATGCACTAAGTCGTAAGTCATATTGTAACAACCTCATGTTACAACAGTATCAACCACTTCTTCATGAGGAATTTCTCAAGCTCAATCTTGAGATAGTTCCTCATGGATTTCTTTCTACCTTGGTGGCGAAACCCACTCTTGAGGATCAAATCATAGTTGCCCAAATACGTGCACGAGGTGTTCGCCGGATCAAGGAGAACATTGCTAGCGGAGCTGCTAAATGTTTCTCCACAGATAGTAAAGGAACGGTATTATTTGAAAATCGTTTGGTCGTACGTAAGAATAAGAACCTAAGGTAGCTGATCCTTAAAGAAGCGCATGACACCCCCCTCTCAATTCATCCCGATAGCACAAAAATGTACCGAGATTTACGCCAGAGATTTTGGTGGACTAGGATGAAGAGAGAAATCGCACAGTTCATCGCCGAGTGTGATGTTTGTCGTTGTGTTAAGGCAGAACATCAAAGATCTGCTGGTACTCTTCAACCTTTGCCTCTTCCCAAGTGGAAATGGGACAAAGTCAGTATGGACTTCATCACCGGCTTTCCAAAAACCCAGAAAGGAAATGATGCCATCTTCGTTGTCATTGATAGACTTTCCAAAGTTGTTCACTTCCTTCCAGTTCGCGAGTCTATAACTGCTAGCCAGTTAGCGGACTTTATGTCTCTAGAATTGCGTCTCTTCATGGTGTTCCTTTGGAAATCAATTCTGATCGTGGTAGCCTTTTCACCTCTAGATTCTGGGAAAGTTTTCAGAATGCGATGGGAACTCATCTCTCCTTTAGTACAACTTTCCATTCTCAGTCTAGCGGTCAAGTTGAAAAGGTTAACCAAATTCTCGAAGACATGCTCAGATCTTGTGTTATCTCTTTCTGAAAGAATTGGGAGAAGTCTCTTCCATTCGCCGAATTTTCTTATAACAATAGTTTCCAATCTAGTCTGAACATGGCTCCTTTTGAACTCCTCTATGGACGACGATGTCGAACACCCCTAAACTTGTCAGAAACCGGTGAAAGACAATTCTTTGGACCGGATATGATCAAGGAAGCAGAAGAGCAAGTTCGCATTGTTCGTAATCAATTGAAAGCCGCTCAGTCTCGTCAGAAAAGCTACTATGATCGTCATCATAGGCAAGAAAGCTACAATCTGGATGAGAAGGCTTACCTTTGGGTTACTCCTCTGAAGGGAACCCAGCGCTTCGGTATCAAAGGAAAGTTGGCCCCACGTTACATTGGACCTTTTCGCATTCTTGCTAAACGTGGAGAACTTGCCTACCAACTTGAACTACCCCGCACCTTTCCCGAGTACATGATGTATTCCATGTGTCACAACTCAGACGTTGCTTCAAGGACCCCATCCGCGAAGTCGACCATGAAACGCTTGATCTCCAAGATGACTTTTCTTATCGAGAGTACCCTGTTCGTATTCTTGATTCAGCAGAGCGTTTCACTCGTCGTCAGAAGATCAGGTTTCTGAAAGTGCAATGGTCACACAACTCCGAGAAAAAAGCTACATGGGAAAGAGAAGACCGCCTCCGTGCTGAATACCCCACCTTACTCCCGACGACTTCTGAATCTCGGGACGAGATTCTTTTGAGTGGGGGCGAGTTTTCAGAACCCCAACTTGGGTAAGTGCTAGGGTTAGAGTGCCCCTTTGCATCATGTGAAAATTTCAAAAGAAATTCAAAAATGGGGAAAAGAAAAGCCCTAGAGAATTTAATTTAAATGGCCAGATAAAAATCTTTTTCCAAAAATCATTTGAAAATTTGGAAAATTCCTATAAATGATGCTGATCATTACAAAAGTGGTTTGGGTTCATTCCCATGCCTATGGAATTTTCTAAAATTCAAAAGGTGCTCTGGAAATTAAAGTTGACCCCTAATTGAATTGAAATTCAAATGTTTTGAATTCCAAAAATGCTCAAATCCTAAAAGTGGCTTGACACTGGCTACTTAGGATTTTATAAATACTTTGGGCATTTTTATAAATTGCCTAGGTATTTAATTACTAGGGCAAAACAAAGAACAAAAAAAGAAAAACAGAAGAAAGCAGAGAAGAAAAAGAAAAACAAAACCCAGCCCAAACCTACAGGCCTCAGGCACAACTAATCCCCCCACGGCCCAAAACCATCTGGGGCTTGTCGTCTTGCCCATCGCCGGCAAGCACCTTGGTGGAGGGCATGCCGACGCCGGCGAGCTGCCACCTCCCCACCTAGCCCTCCCCTGACTTCTAAGCACGCCACGAAGCACGCCACGACACCCCGCACCAGTTCCCCCTCTACCCGCTTCCTCTGGCTTCTTCCCCGTCGAGTTCTCGGCGCACCCGAGGAAGCTAGGTCGCCGCCGTCGTGTGTCTGCGTGGCCACCGAGCCCCTCGAGCTGCGTCGAGCTGTCCAAGGAGATCCCCGCAACCGTCTTCGTCTTCGCGCCCGGTCAAGGTGCGCCGAGAGGCTTCAACGACGACGCCAGCTCCAAGTCTCTCCGCCACGGCCACCACGGGTCTTGCCGGAATTCGTCGTCCACGGTGCCTGCCCGCCTCGGCCTTCAATGCCATCGTCTCCACGGTGAGACCCCGACGGTTTTGCCCCAACCCGCGCTCCTTTTGATGCCCTGTAGCCGCCGTTCCCCTGAGCCCTCCCCCGACCGCCGCTAAAGTCGTTGCTGGCCTCGCCTCCGGCCCCTCCCGTGGCCTCCCGCCTGCCCAAATCGACTTGCGGGAGCACGGGGCTCACTTTGGTGCAAGTAGCGCACCAAAGGGACACCGAATTTGATACCCCGTGCGAGCGGCGCCGTGCACTGAGCTCACCGCCGGCGAACGATGACGTGGCCGGTGGGTTAAGGTTAACCCCACACCTAATTACCCCCCTAACAGAGGCTGACAGTGGGCCCTACAACTAAACTAACCCCCCTGTTTAAACTAACCACAGGGATTAACCCCCCTCCCACTGACAGAGGGGCCCCACTGGTCAAAGGCCTCCCCACGTCATGTTGATGTCAGCATGACGCAGTAAAGGGTTTTTCTAATTAAAAGAATTCAGATTATTACAGAAATTGCTTTAAACTTTGGAAATTCATAGAATATTCATTTTAACTCCAAATTAAACAAATAATATATGAAAAATTATCAGAAAAATACAAGTATTATGAATATGCAACTTGTTTCTATGTTTGACCATTTTAAAATGGGTGAACAGTAGCAAACATGCATGTGGCATAATTTGAATTTGCATTTGGAGTTTGAATTTGCATTCCAAATGCAATACACTTCAATTAAGATGAATTTGCCACAAACCAGTAGCATTCACATCGTGGACAACTATATCATGTGCTTGTGCATTCTATTTCAATGTTGTTCCCCCCCTTTGTGATGATTATTCCGGTAACAGACTTTCCGAGGCGAAGATCACCACGAAGAAGAAGAACGTTAAACCCGTGTATCGTCAGCAAGGCAAGCAAACCCCATTGATCACGTCTATAAAAACCCAATTCCCTCTAAGTCTCGCTTATGCATATTTAGGAGATCACCATGTTACGTTCTACCGTATAGTTGAACCCATTCCGATGCATGACCTATCATTTTGTCACCGTATTAAGCAAACCACAATCCCAGCAGACTCAGGAGTTGTTTGTTGAGCATGCGGCCCCGTCAACTGTTACTACTTATTGCTGCTTAGTGATACAATGAGGTCACTTTGATTGTGAGTCAGGATGGAATGTTCACAGTGTTGCTGTTGTTAACGTGTTGGTGAATCCACCCTAAACAAAGGTGAAAGATGAGAGGTTGTGTACGAGTACACAGTGGGTTGTATCGTTGAACACCGCCTTAAGCCTGAGTTCTTGTATGGTAATCCAAGACAAAGAGTACAACCACAAATTGGGCTCACTGACCCCTCTCGGCCTAGTACCTTAATCCGTGTTGACGTCCAGGAGTCACATTAGTCCGGGATTTCCATTTGGCATATGCATAGAAATAGAATGAATGAAAGATTGCATCATATAGATATGTGGGTGGACCTATGAGGCAGTGACCCACCTGCCAAAGGCGACGTCTCGGTCACTAAAGTCGTTGCTGGCATCGCCTCCGGCCACTCCTGTGGCCTCCCGCCTGCCCAAATCGACTTGCGGGAGCACGGGGCTCACTTTGGTGCAAGCAGCGCACCAAAGGGACGCTGAGTTTGCTACCCCGTGCGAGCGCCGCCGTGCACTAAGCTCGCCGGCGGCGAACGATGACGTGGCCGGTGGGTTAAGGTTAACCCCACAACTAATTACCCCCCCTAACAGAGGCTGACAGTGGGCCCTATCACTAAACTAACCCCCCCTGTTTCAACTAACCGCAGGGATTAACCCCCCCTCCCACTGTCAGAGGGGCCCCACTGGTCAGAGGCCTCCCCATGTCATGCTGATGTCAGCATGACGCAGTAAAGGGTTTTTCTAATTAAAAGAGTTCAGATTATTACAGAAATTGCTTTAAACTTTGGAAATTCATAGAATATTCAATTTAACTCAAAATTAAACAAATAATATATGAAAAATTATCAGAAAAATGCAAGGATTATGAATATGCAACTTGTTTCTATGTTTGACCATTTTAAAATGGGTGAACAGTAGAAAACATGCATGTGGCATAATTTGAATTTGCATTTGGAGTTTGAATTTGCATTCCAAATGCAATACACTTCAATTAAGATGAATTTGCCACAAACCAGTAGCATTCACATCGTGGAAAACTATATCATGTTCTTGTGCATTCTATTTCAATGTTGTTCCCCCCTTTGTTGATGATTGTTCCGGTAACAGACTTTCCGAGGCGAAGATCACCCCCGAAGAAGAAGACCGTTAAACCCGTGTATCGTCAGCAATGCAAGCAAACCCCATTGATCATGTCTATAAAACCCAATTCCCTCTCAGTCTTGCTTATTCATGTTTAGGAGATCACCATGTTACGTTCTCCCGCATAGTTGAACCCATTCCGATGCATGACCTATCATTTTGTCACCGTATTAAGCAAACCACAATCCTAGAAGACTCATGAGTTGTTTGTTGAGCATGTGGCCCCTGCAACTGTTACTTCTTATTGCTGCTTAGTGATACAATGAGGTCACTTCGATTGTGAGTCGGGATGGAATGTTCACAGTGTTGCTGTTGTTAACGTGTTGGTGAATCCAGCCTAAACAAAGGTGAACGATGAGTGGCTGTGTAGGAGTACACAGTGGGTTGTCTCGTTGAACACCACCTTAAGCCTGAGTTCTTGTATGGTAATCCAAGACAAAGAGTACAACCACACATTGGGCTCACTGACCCCTCTCGGCCTAGTACCTTAATCCGTGTTGACGTCCAGGAGTCACATTAGTCCGGGCTTTCCATTTGGCATGTGCATAGAAAAAGAATGAATGAAAGATTGCATCATATAGATATGTGGGTGGACCTGTGAGGCAGTGAAACCACCTGCCAAAGGTGGCGTCTCGGTCACTTGCATTGTTTGAGTCCGTTTCGTTGTTCCGGCCGGGCTCTCAAGCGGAGGCAACTCAGATAGTCGGCTCCTGGAATAGACCGGTTGTGAGCGAAGTGTCGTGGTGAACATCCTCCCCGGCACCCCTTGAATGGTGACGAGACCTGGCGGTAACTGATGGTCATGTGTGTGTAGTTTACACCCCTGCAGGGTTAACAAAACTATTCTAATAGCCGCATCCGCGGTCATGGACTAGTTGGTACCTGTACCTGATTATTAGACAACTTGAATGGATACTCTAAAACTCGCAAGATAAGCGTGAGTGCTATGGCGTGCTTCCTCGTGGGGAAGTCGAGGAAGTATCCATAGTGGTGTATTGGTTGGAGACTTGGTAGCGGACTCGTGTACGCTTCTTACCTCAAGTCTGGTACTTGTAGCACAGGACTAGCCAAGTCAAAGATGGCACTTCTGCATGTTGAAACCCCACCTCCCGTTACCTTGAAACTTGAGCATGAGTAGTATAGTTCTGATGTAAGTCTTGCTGAGTACGACTTTGTACTCACGTTTGCTTATTCTATGTTTTAGATGGAAACCCAGACCCCGATGGAGTCACCTTCCTGAAGCTCGACGTTAAATAAGATAGTATAGTTCCAGACAGCAGCCTGGTCCCTCATGGAAGGCTATGTATGTTGAACAAGGCTTCTCTAAGCCATTTGTTAATCTTGTCTATACTCAGACCTAATTTGCTTCCGTTGTTTGATGTAATGATGGATCATAGTCATGTGATCTTTGTGTACTCTATGTGTAAGTTAATAAACATATACTTTGTAGAGTTCATGCAATGTGTACCTTCCGTTTACACTGGACATGTATGCTGCGTGTATGACTATAACATGCATGTCTTAGTGTGGGGTTCAATAGCTTAGTTGTGTTCTTGCCGGCGGTCTTTTATACACTAAGTGGCCCTTAGATGTGCGTAGCTTGGGGCATCGTGATGCGATTGCTCGTGACTCTCACGGGGCACACTTTGTTGTATGATTGAGCCCGCCCGAGACCCCGACTAAGTGATCGGGCTGGAGTCTGTTTATGTAAGTGTTACAATTCAATCGATAATATGGTTGAGGCGACTTGTCTATGAGTATGGGATTTCACCACCCATAGTCATTTAGACTTGTGAGCGGGCGATGAAGACCCATCTCGGTTGATCATCCGGCCTGGATGGGATGCCCCTCACGTGGGATGCTTTCCGAGAGTGTTCTGTGCTTGGCCTTGTCTTCTTAGACAAGTGGGTACGACTCTCGACTCTCCATATGATTGATTTGTGACTGGAATTACATACGCATATTCCGGGTCCCGACACTCCTTGAATATTTATTGTGGATGCATGGGGGCATCCCCAATCTTGAGCGTTTGACACTCCCGGATCTTCTTTCACCATCTTCCCTTGCACACTTGAAAACTCCCTTCATACATAAATCATCATAAGCTGATTAGAGAGGTTAGTACCCTTAATATTTTTTTTTCTCCACTGGAAATAAAGATAATCTTGAAGAGCTACTGTTTCTCAAGATTGCCAAAAAGGTTTTGCAAATAAAAAGCAAGCTTAAGGTTTTCAAAAGTAAGGAAAGGCAAAACTTGGCAGAATCTGTGAAAAACAGAACATAAGGTAGTAAATAATTGTTTCGGGGTACTTCTGCAAGTCAAATAAATAAACTCAGAACAGACGCTCGAAAGTCAATTGTATGGAGCACACTTTCCAAAAAATTCAGATCAAAAAGATGATCTGGTGATTTTAGGCTATTTTTCCATCCAAGGACAAAATCTGTTTTCTGGACAGCATGTCACAACTTTTGAACTTTCTTGCAATCGGAGGCTAAACTTGGCACAAAGCTTGAAAATAAAGATACAATGATGTTGCTACAATAGTAAAAAACATCAAAACCACTAAAAACAGAAATAAAAACATCTTGGGTTGCCTCCCAACAAGCGCTTTCTTTTACGCCTTTAAGCTAGGCATAAGGAAAAAAGAAGAATCAAAGGTCCCCGAAATCATTGGAGTCATAAAAACCTTCAAATTGATTTTCAAAAAGTTCATTCTTCTTTTTCCTAGGGAAGAGGTACTTACCTTTTGCCTTACCACGTAAGCGTGTGTGCCCCTTACCGATATCAATGAAGCCCTTCATAGCTCGGAGGAAGTCCCTTCCAAGCACGATGTTACTTTGATTTGGCTCCATGACGAAGAAATCCATCGTTGCAATCCTATTAAGGAATGCAACTTGGAATTCTTTTACCTTTCCATTAATATTTGAAATATCTACATTAGCATGTTCATGATAAGATGACAATTTATCCATGTCTAGTTTCAAAGAATCATAAACTATTTTTGGCATTGTAGAAACTATGGATCCAATATCACAAAAACAAGGAAGTCTTGGTTAGAGATGCTAATCCTAACAAAAGGATCCCAATCATAATCTATCTCCAACATTTATTTCTTGTTGGAATTAAGTTCCTCTACTTTTCTCAAGTCTAGAGCATCCATCCTCTTTTCAATAGTGGCAAGTCTATCTATAACAGTATCAAAAATACGATCATAAACACAATAAATATCAAGAGCTCTAGCTTCTTCACACTCTAAAAAGTCTCCTTCAGCTATAATATCAAGAGAGTGTTTACACTACTTAAAAATACCATGGTAAAAATATCTAAGCACAATTTTATAGGTATCCAAGGCATAATTCTCTTATGTGCCTCAGAAATTCCGTCCCATGACTTTTTCATATTTTCTCCATCCCTTTGATGGAAATCTAGAACTTCCGATTCCTTCAAAGCACCAAGTCTACATGTTCATCTAAACAAGAAGGATTACTAAAAGCAAGGTATTTTTTTTAATTTTTGATATAGGTCACTAAGATAAAAACTAAAAGGTAAACTAACAAGACTAAAAAGCAAAGGTGTAAAAGATAGTGTGCAACTCCCCTATCTTGACGATTGGAGTCCCCGACAACTGCGCCAGAAATTTGCTTGATACGCGAGAGATGATATTGGCTTCTCTCCCTTCGTTGGTTACCCCAAGTGGAAGGTGTGATGTAGCGTAGCGTCAAGTTTCCCTTGGTGACGATACCAAGGTTGAGTATCAGCCATTAGGACTCCAAGGTCGACAAGTAGGTGGTAAAGTGAACAACGCGCCGTTTGAGGTATTGCTCTCTTAACCTGGACCTGCACACTACACAAATAACTTTGCTCCCAACGAAGTTAAGAGAGGTTGTCAATCTCTCCGGTCTTGTTGTTTACAAAGGATCAAACACAAGGGGTAATGGTAATGATGATAGAAACTGAAAATTAAAAGCAGGAAATAAATGAGCATGTAAAAAGTGATGAGAATATGGACCGGGGTCCCGTGATGTTCACTAGTGATGTCTCTCTCCCAAAAGACGATAAAACTTCTATGCGAGGTAAACAAATCACAGTTGGGCAATTGACAGGATTAAAAACGCACCACAATGCTAACTATGCTACAAAGAAAGTAAGAGGCTCAAAAGCATGGGCGGTACGCCAAAATAAGATATCTATCCAACTGCATCTAACGCTAATCATCCACCTTGAGATATCTATCCAGAACATCTCGCTGGTATTAAGTTGCGAGCCCCACCCAAAGTGTAAACCCAAAGCAACAGACAACTGCATTAAAGGAAATTTGCGTAAAGTAAACAATCCTTGCAACCGCGGTTACAAGCAATAAACAACAACGAAGAACATGCAAGAATTACTTAGGAACAAAAATATAAAATATAAGAACCAAATATGTTATCTATCACAAACAAAACATAGTCTCATAATCCATCAGATCCCAGCAAACTCAGCATAGCAACAACAAAAAGAATTACATATGTGCCTTGATCATGTAGGGAAGCTCACAAGGTTGAATCCATGAAGAACAAAGAGGGGAGGAGAACATCACATAGCTACTGATCATGGACCCATGGTCCAAGGTAGAATACTCACGGATCATCCGGGAAGCGTCCATGGTGGAGGGGAAGCTCCTAGAGGTCAATCCTCCCTCCGGCAGGGTGCCGGGAAGAGGTCTTCTGGCGCTCCCGATCTTGGAAGCGCAGCGACGGAGGAACAGAGGAGAGATCGTGAAAAAGATTTCTTTCTTCGGAATAATCCCGTCACGGAGAATATATAGGCGAAGGGGGGCAGCCAGGGGGGCCACCAGAGGTCTAGGTGCCCCCCTGGCGCGGCCATGCCCTAGGGCGCACCACCAGAGCGCCTGGGCCCCTGGTGGTGGCCCTCTGGCCCCACCTAGGTGATTCCGGAATGTTCCTTCACGCTGATTTTTTATCGGACTTTTCCCGAATTTTTGGAGCACTTTTAATATGGGGGAAACCTGAAATAGAAAAACAGCAGAAAACAGGAACTGGCACTGGGGTGCACTGAGTTAATAAGTTAGTCCAAATATAATCAAAAGTGTGAAAGTGTATCTAGATCATAGAAATATCACACAAAACATGCATGGAGCAAGCAGAAATTATATATATGTTTGGGACGTATCAACACCGAAGGTAGATCTAGATACTGATGTTGGAAAATTCTCTCCTTGTTGTATAGTACACGAGTGTAATAGACTTCGTGTTCTTGGGTCCAAAACTGAAGAGAATAAGCATTTACTGGTTGATCGTAGGGATTGGGCCCGAAGAAAAAAGGTTTTTGTTCATGCCGCTTGAAAATGGGATCTCGTCTAGGAACATCAGGGCAAAACAAAGGCATAATTTCTCTCGGATGATCTGAATGCAGCAAATCATCGACGGGAAAAAAATCATCTACATTCTCTGGCAGTTGCAGGTTTGGAACAGCAGCTGGAGGTTGGGAGGATGAAACATTAATAACATCCTGTGCGGGGACAGCAGCAGGAGAATTTTCCTCGGCGTGCTCTTCGACGACATCTCCTTCGTTGGCATTCTAGGCTAGTTCAGTCTCTTTTGTTTCCATGGCTTCGAGGTCGTCCTCAAGTTGATCTGCAGCATCCACCATATCTTCGTTCGAGGAAGAAGATGAGGATGAGGAGATATCATTAGAACTCTCATCGCCAGAACCATCTTCCTCGGCATCCGCCTCATTAGTTGCTGGCGATGCCTCTTGGCGAGAGGAAATTGTGGTGACATCCACATTTTCTTCTTCTTCGTGCTCAGTGCGGGGTGGGGAGAAATCCTTCTGGACAGATGGTGGAGGAGCGGGGGCTTCTTGCTCGACCTAAGCATTTTGCTCGGTCACGACTTGAGCACTAGGCTCAGCAGCTTGTTGGGGTGTAGGAACAACTTGTCGGGGTGGTGAAGGAGCGGGTAGTGGCGTTGGTGCTTTGGGTGGAGTGGGTTGGCGAGGTGGAGGAGTTGGTTGGAGGGGAGGAGGAGTTTGTGCTCTTGGTGGAGAAGGATTTCGGGCAGGTGGTGCAGTTTCTTGTCGTGCTTGTGCAGCAGCGACATCAGCAGTCTTCTTCTTATTCTTCTTCTTCTTCTTCTTTGAGGTCTCTGGCGTCCCATGCCCAGAGGATGTGGCAGTATTCTCGAGATTGTCGTTCTGTGAGGGCATCATTGTGATCTCTGCACATGTCGGACACTATCTGGCGGACCTTGTCATGGACAACATCAATGTTGTCCTTCTGAATTCTCCTCGATTCAGCAAGTGTAGCGAGCTTGGACTTGAAGAATTTCCTCGTTTCAACATCTTCAGTCTCTTCTTGAAGTTGATTTGTATAGAAGGTTTCTTGTTGACGATCCTTTCGGTCTTGGGTCAAATACTTGTCCCAGTGGACCATGTATCTGTCCACTCGATCTTGAATCTCCTTCGGAACAAAGTCCTCAGGAGTCACATGGTTGGGAGAGGTGGCCATCTTCATAAGAACACTGGTGATCTCAGCAGCATTCCACTCGGCCAACTTGGAAGAATTTCCTTCATTTGAGTTCTCTTCATCTTATAGAGGTCCCGGCACAATGGGTACAGCTGGGGAAACAGGTGCCGGAGTAGCATCAGGTGCCAGAGCTGCACGAGGAGTTTGAGCAGCCTGATGTTTTAGTCTCGCCTCCTTGGCTTTCCTCTCGGATTCCTTGGTGGCCTTGTTAGCAACAACTGTTTTTGGTTTGGCACCCTGGGCCGCACCCTTATCCTTCGAGGCACCAGCAACCTCAACACTTTTCTTCGAGCACTAGCGGCCGCAGATTTTTCCTTCGTGACGGTGGGAGTCACAACTTTCTCGGTGGCACTAGGGGCCACAGTCTTGTCTTTTGGGGCAGACTTCTTCTCGAGTTGGAGTCTACACTTGTCAGAAACTAGATGAAGTATTCCCAACTTCTGTGCAAGCTCAGCTTTCTTTTCTTCGATCTGGCTGTAGAAGTTCATCAACTTTGCGTTCTCCAAATATTTGGCGTCGAGCTCTTGTTGCTTGGCCAGCCTTTGCTACCTCTATTTCAGAGTCTCATCTTCTTTGGCCACATCCGCTTGCTTACCCTTGGAATTAGCCGAGGGTTTTACTCGCCGAGGGGGAGCAGAGTCAAGAGGTGGATCGGTGACTAACTTAGTCATGTCAATTGTTTCTCGTGGAGCCATTGCAGCAGGCTCCTGGATCCTTACGCCCTTGTGTCCTGGTTACTTCATTGATGCAGGAGGAGGATGATCTTCGACATCTGCATCCGTGCCTTGATCTTGTTGCTTGGTACCAGCTTCTTCCTCTTCAGATGTAGCCTCAGGAGGTGAGACAACATCGAGCTTTTTCTGGCGCTTGGCAGATTTCTTGCCAGATTTTGGTTTGTTGCTTGGACCAACCTCTTCGGCACCTCCCTCGGATCCCTCAGTAGCAGCAAAATATTTTCTTGCTTTTGCTTGCTTTGTCTTTTCTGCTCATTCATCTCGAGCATCAACCAAGTCCTGGAAATCAGCTAGAGTCTTCAGAGTATATGGGTGAGCATTATCTGGTGGAGGGGGTCTATTTTATCGAGTCCACTTGGTTCTTAGAGCAGTGACATCCGACCATGGATTCTTCAATGCAAACAATCTTTCCCATCGAGGTATGATAGCATTGTACTCATACCAGCGAAGTGCTTGAAGTCTTCGAATTTCTTGCAGTCTGTTATCTCTCATTCTGGCATCTTCAATAGAACCTTATGGCGTTCTCAGATTCTTCTTGATTATCAGTTCTTCAGATAGACCCTCAGAATTGTTGGTGATTTTTGTTTGGCCTCCAGCACGTCTGGGCTTCCTGACATTACCTGTGTTCTTAGACATTTTCCTGCGAAAAAGAGAGATATGAGGGAAAATAGACAAGATATGAACATATACCAGACTTTTTCGAAGAAAATCATTTTGAGTACAACAATCATATAGAGGGATATATCTTTGAGTCAGATTCTCATACGAGTGCTAAGCTAGATTTCCATCGGATGCAAGTCTAACAAAGAACTGGCATGAATAAAGTGCTCAAAGTGTAAATCTATCGATATGAATCTGAGAGATTTGCCTAAGTGAGAAATTCCACGGGTTGAAGGATTTCTTACCCGGGTCTGATGGGAATTCGAGTGGACACGCTAGAAACCGATTTCCCAAAGTGCAAAGATCCAGACGGATCAAACAAACCAAATAAAAAGAAAAGAAAATCAAGAACAAACCTAGAACTCGATGAACAGAACAGAGGGGAATCGAGTTCAGTGCCTCACATACCCTAACTTGGTGATGTGCGGCGGCTACGGCGGCGCGGATGAAGATCTTCGGCGACGGGTGTAACAGCCCGGGATTTTCACCCAAATTATAAATTTTGTTTGTTGCTTTATTTTGTTGATTTCTAGAATTGTTTGTAGTATTTGTTTCGCCAATTTATTAACTGGTGATTATATTTCTCCCTCCTTCTCGTACCAGCATGCTTGACCGACCCTTCCCCCCATGTCACATGACCTTTTGCGACACCGGGTTTCGCCCGAGCACCGTCGCAACTTCTGGCACGAGACCAACCATCACCATCGAAACAAAAACCCCATTTAATAATTAAATGGATTATTTTATTGAGCGCCGGAAAATGTTCTCGGAATGCTATCGAAGTGAGGTAGGACTGACAGGCTCGCCGCGCTGAGCGCGTGGTTTGAGGTTTTGTCAAATCGGAGGTCGTATGGACTCCCGACGGTCAGAATTGTATTCACTGGACGCGCGAGAGAGAGAGAGACCGGGGGCGTTTCCGTAAACTTGCCAGCCAACCAACCTTATAAATAGACCACCACTCTCTCCTACACCTTCTAGGGTTTCCCCTAACACAAAATTGCATCCACCCCCTCCAATTTTCCCAGATCTGCCTCCCAAGCCTCCAAATTCGAAACCCTAGCCAGCCTCCAAATTTCAGCCATCAGATCTGTGATCTGTGGCTCAGATCACATCCACTTAGCCCCCAGCCTCTCTCCTAGACAAACCGGTCCCCGCAGGGCCCGAGATCCGCCGCCAGGGCCCGCCCCGGCCCATCCGAGCCATGACGCCACCGCCGCCCGTGGAGCTCCGGAGCCGCCCCGTCAACTCACGCCGCTAGTCACTGACGAGTAGCCGCGCGACCACAACGTCTCCACCGCCGCCCTACAGTTCCTCCCGTGCCACGTCTCTCTGGCTCCTCCCTCCTCTCTCTCTCTAATATCCCTTCCTCCTCTCTTCGTTGCAAGCCATCGCCTCCATGGAGGAAAGCTCCAAGAGGCCGAGCCGCACCTCCCCCCGAGACCACACCGGGGAGCGCCCTAATCACCGTATCCGGCCGCCGTGCGCCTGGATCTCATGTTCCCGGCCTCCCCAACGCCCATGCCTCCTCCGACGAGCCCGCCGGAGCTCTGCCTCTGCCTACAACTTCTGTCGGGGACGGGGACGACGCCCGATCCAGCGCTTGCTCGCCTGGAACGCAGCCAGCTGGGCCGGCGCGCCCAGCGGCCCAGTAGCGCCCCATGGCGCAGTCAGCCTCCCCGGCCAGCAGCGCCGTGTCTTACGGTTAACCATCGCCCACCGCCGTCCTGGGCCTCGGCCAAGAGGTGAGGACGCCTTCTTTATTTTTATTTTTTATGCTATTGGATTGGGCTCGGCCCAGGAGACTACCTCGCCTGTGGGGGCGTAGCTTAGAGGTGGGCTGCGCCTGTTGGGCCAGTTCATCCGAGGGGAGCCCAAATAGGGTTTTTTCCTCTTTTCTTTTTCTGTTTAGCTATTATTTTGTGCAAGATGTCGAGACTCGTATCTTTTTAACCGTAGGTCAGATCGCGGCGCTTTCTACATGTCAATTGCTTAGCTTTTCGTGTAGATTAATAAAATATTCCTCTTTGCCTTGTTTGAACTTATCTACATGCTGTTTATCTGCTATTTACATGCCCTGCCACTATAAATGTATTAGCTGATAACTTTGTAACCGTTGCTCTAAATAAAATGTTTCTTATATGTAACTTGACTAGAATTGTTTGTAGATTAGGAATATGTTGCTCTTGCTTGCTTAAAAAATAATTAAATTATGTTTAGAAAAAAACAATACCAAAAGCTAATATTTTCGTGGGGTACTTAGTATATGCATTGCTTAGGGCTTTACCTCACTTAAATTGACTAGCATATGTAGCTTACTTTATGCTTCACCTCTTCTCATGATGGTGTGATATGCCATGCTTGTGTGAAATGCCATGTTAGCAACCTTTGGTAATGTTGTGGAGCTAAACAATTGAACCATTTTAAATGTGCAGTATCGTCGTGTGTGACCGATACTTCACTTAACTTGTTAGTAACTGCTCTCGAAGATAGATGCGATGCCGTAGTGCGTTGTCTCATGTTGCCTTCTTGTTGTTGCTTGCTCGTGATTGCTTCGTAGTAATAGACACATCTCCTTTGATTGCCATTCCAGTGTTTATTTTTTGTGTGCTCCCGCGGGTATTCTCGGAGACGTTGCGAGTTTGCGATCGACTACACCTTTGGCTTCGTCTTCTCATCAGGTAAGGGGGAGAAAATATCATGCTTATAACTTTCAGCTCACTTGTGTCTAGGTATAGGATAGAACGATTTCTTGATCCTACCACCTCATATTTATGCCTCTCAAATAAACCCAAGCATCCATGTCCTCCACATCCTAGAAAACCATTGTTTGTCCATGTATCTTGCTTTCTTAACCACTTCTTAGTATGCATGCTTAGGATGCTATCAACTGTTCCCCTGTTACTCCTTGGATTGGGCTATCACACTATTATATATTGCGGATGATGTGATTATTATAATGTTGACTATACTTGACGAAGGATGGAAGGTCTAGGCTATCCCACCCCGACGCTTTGTTCCATTCGAGTCACCTAGGATCCGAGTTCTGGGTATTGGTTCTAAGACTGAGCGTGCCTAACCGAGTGTGGAATGCTATGAAGTCCCCTTTTCTTACCTACCTAGATTTAAACATTTCTAGTGGTGGCCCAAGATGATTTACCATTTGAAACCGTGTGCGTGTCTATTGGGTAGCTCCTGGCAGATATTCTTTAAACAACTTGGGCCAGCGGGAACATGGTTTCCTTGTTGGTCCAACCTGTCCGGCTGAGGACCCGACCTCATGTGAGAATTTACCGGCAATCCAAACCCGCGACAGACGGTAGAGAGCGATTCGAGAGCCTGGCTAGCTTTTGAGTTGGATGTCGACTCACCGGGGCCACTCGGATTTGTTCGTTGTTAGTTAGAGGGACCTGTCATACCGGATCTCTCGGAACTAAATCATAAAATGGTTGCCTGTGATGTGTAGCACCTGAGAGAGATGGGCGTGCGTGCGGAGCCTTGTAATGGGTAGTTGGTACACCCCTGCAGGGTTCAATCTTTTCGAGAAGCCTTGTCCACGGTTATGGACGACTTGAGACCTACTCATTCATAGACAACAACAACTGAGATAATCTTAATAACTTGATCACGTGTGTGTGCCTTGACTGCTTCTTCTTCGTCGGGATATGAAGGGGAGGACAAGGATAGGATATGTGTTATGTTTGGGTAAGTAGCTGATAGCAAGACTTGTTGGAGGCGATTCCTCATCGAATGCTTGGTTCTCATCTTACTCTAAATAGATCGTTAGCCACCTCATATATTGCTAGTGCTGCTGCAACCTCAACCACTACCCCAATCTTACCGTGGGAAGTTAGTTACAAGACTTGTTGATATAGCTCACCCCTTCTTTTCTCTTTTACGCACGTTATGCAAACGATGTTGGACTTCAGAGGAGCTCGACGACCCTTCTTCTGGACGCCTTTGCGGAGACTCGACGAAGACTAGTTAGTCGGATCCCAGCAGAGAGCCTGGACTTGTGTGGACGTGGGAATGATGTATTTTACCTTTGCCACTAGGCATTTGATTGTAGTCTGTACTCAGACATGTATCTTCCGCTGATGTATTGTATTTGAGGCAGCTGTATGCCGATTGTATGAGATATTGTGTCCTTGTATCTGTAATGTTGTGATATCATGTTGGAAATCCGGGGCATATGGCTTCGTCATATGTCGCGGTGGGACCGATATGTGCTTCGTCCTCGGATCTTGATGGAAAGATCTAGATCTGGAACAGTACCGCATATCGGGCCTTACAACTTGGTATCAGAGCCTTACCGACCGTAGGATCCCTTTTCTGGCCGAAGTCGAGTATAGACAAAAACTATTTTGCAGTTACTAAGTTAGTTGTCGGAGAGTAGGAATATTTTTACTCCTTACCCTTGCTCTGGACAGGACAAGTGATGTAAGTGTTTTAATCTCGACTTATCCCCTTTCAAACTTTAGGATCTCGAGTGTGTGGAGTTTCGGAACCGTTACAATGCCTTGCTCGCAGTGTATTGTCTCGATTCCGATATCTCCGTTGGGAAATCCTGTAGCACCTTTAGTTTGTCCGACTCCGGATAACATCTTGGTCGTCCTTTTACTTCCTTCCTCTTTGCTAGTATACTCACAAGCTCGATGAGAATGCTTCACTTGATCGTCATCTCTCGTGTCGTTCTTCCTCTTGATCTCCTGATGGCTTCGTTCTCAGACGTTGCCATCTCCCTACGGAAAATTATCTCGATGGAAGTTCGACGTCGACATGGAGCAGAGTCCCTTGTTGGTGATGTTGCAGATCGTCGACTCTCTTTTCTCTCCCCTCCTCTCCCCTGGATCGTCCAAGATCTCGGGTCAAGATCCCTAGTTGGTGGTGTTGTATTTTAACAGCCCGAGATTTTCACCCAAATTAATTTTTTTGTTTGTTGCTTTATTTTGTTGATTGCTAGAATTGTTTGTAGTATTTGCTTCGCCGATTTATTAACCGGTGATTATAATTCCCCTCCTTCTTGAACCGGCATGCGTGATCGACCCTTCCCCCCCATGGCACATGACCTTTTGCGACACCGGGTTTCTCTCGAGCACCGTAGCAACTTCCGGCACGAGACAAACCATCGCCATTGGAACGAAAACCCCATTAAATAATTAAATGTATTATTTTATTGAGGTCCAGAAAATGTTCTCAGAATGCTATCAAAGTGAAATAGGATTGACGGGCTCGCCGCGCTGAGCACGTGGTTCAAGGTTTCGTCTGAATCGGAGGTCGTATGGACTCCCGGCGGTCAGAAACGTATTCACCGGACGCGCGCGAGAGAGAGACCGGGGGCGTTTGCGTAAACTTGAAAGCCAACCAAACTTATAAATAGACCACCACTCTCTCCTAGCCCTTCTAAGGTTTCCCCTAACACAAAATTGCAGCCACCCCTCCAATTTTCCCACATCTGCCTCCCAAGCCTCCAAATTCGAAACCCTAGCCAACCTCCAAATTTTAGCCATCAGATCTGAGATCTGTGGCTCAGATCACATCCACATAGTCCCCAGCCTCTCTCCCAGCCGAACCGGGCCCTGCAGGGCCCAAGATCCACCGCCAGGGCCCGCCCCAGCCTATCCGAGTCACGGCGGCGGCGCCGCCGCCCGTGGAGTTCCCAAACCGCCCCATCACCTCACGCCACTCGTCGCCTGCAATGTCTCTCTCTCTCTCTCCTCCCTCCTCTCTCTCTAATATCTCTTCGTACTCTCTGCGTTGCAAGCCATCGCCGCCATGGAGGAAAGCTCCGAGAGACCGAGCCGCGCCTCCTCCCGATACCTCACCGGCGAGCGCCCTAGTCACTGGATCCGGCCACCGTGCCCCTGGATCTCCCATTCCCGGCATCCCCAATGCCCATGCCTCCTCTGACGAGCCGGTCGGAGCTTCGCCGCCGCCTGCAACTTCCGTCGGGGACGGGGACGACGCCAGATCCAGCTCTCGCTCGCCTGTACCGCAGCCAGCTGGGCCGGCGCGCCCAGCGGCCCAGCAACGCCCCATGGCCCAGTTAGCCTCCTCGGCCTGCATCGCCGTGTCGCCCGGGGCGATGCCCGCTTAACCGTCACCCACCGCCGTCCTGGGCCTCGGCCCAGAGTTGAGGACAACTTTTTTTTTATTTTTTTTCTGTTCTTGGATTGGGCTCGACCCAAGAGACTCCCTCACCTGTGGCCGTAGCTTTTAGGTGGGTTGCGCTTGTTGGGCCAGTTCGGCCGAGGGGAGCCCAAATAGGTTTTTTTCCTCTTTTCTTTTTTCTGTTTAGCTATTATTTTTTGCAAGATGTCGAGACTCGTCTCTTTTTAACCGTAGGTCGGGTGGCGACGCTTTCTACATGTCAATTGCTTATCTTTTCGTGTAGATTAATAAAATATTGCTCTTTGCCATGTTTGAACTTGTATGCATGTTGGTTACCTGCTATATACATGCCATGCCACGGTAAAATGTTTTAGCTGATCACTTTTTAAATGTTGCACCGAATAAAAGTTTTCTTATATGTAACTTGACTAGAATTGTATGTAGATTCTGAATATGCTTCTCTTGCTTGCTAATAAAAATATGTTTAGGGAAAAACAGTACCAAAATCTATTAATTTCGTGGGGTACTTAGTATATGCATTGCTTAGGGCTTTACCTCACTTAAATTTACTAGCATAGGTAGCTTACTTTATGCTTCACCTCTTCTCATGATGGTGTGATATGCCATGCTTGTGTCAAATGTCATGTTAACTACCTTTGCTCATGTTGTGGAGCTAAACAACTTGAATCATTTTAAATGTGCGGTATCGTCGTGTGTGACCGATACTTCACTTAACCTGTTAGTAACCTCTCTCGATGATAGATGCGATGCCATAGTGCGTTGTCTCATGCTTCCTTCTTGTTGTTTGCTCATGATTGCTTTATAGTAATAGATGCATCTCCATTGATTGCCTTTCCAGTGTTTATTTCTTGCATGCTCCCGCGGGTATTCTCAAAGACGTTGAGAGTTTGCGATCGACTACACCTTCGGCTTCGTCTTCTCATCAGGTAAGGGGGAGCATATATCATGCTTATAACTTTCAGCTCACTTGTGCCTATGTATATGATAGAACGATTGATTGATCCTACCACCTCATATTTATGCCTCTCAAATAAACCCAAACAACCATGTCCTCCACATCCTAGCAAACCATTATTTGGCCATGTACCTTGCTTGCTTAACCACTTCTTAGTATGCATGCTTATGATGCTATCAACTGTTCCCCTGTTACTCCTTGGATTGGGCTATCACACTATTATATATTGTGGATGATGTGATTATTATAATGTTGACTATACTTGACGAAGGATGGAAGGTCTAGGATATCCCTCCCCGACGCTTTGTTCCATTTGAGTCACCTAGGATCCGAGTTCCGAGTATTGGTTCTAACACTGAGCGTGCCTAACCGCGTGTGGGATGCTATGGGCCCCCCTTTTCTTACCTACCTAGCTTCAAACATTTCTAGTGGTGACCCAAGCTGATTTACCATTTGAAACCGTGTCTGTGTCTGTCGGGTAGCTCCTGGAAGATATTCTCTAAACAACCTAGGCCAGCGGGGACATGGTTTCCTTGTTGGTCCAACCTGTCCGGCTGAGGACCCGACCTCATGTGAGAATTTACCGGAAATCCAGACCTGTTACAGACGGTAGAGACCGATTCGAGAGCGCGATCGGCTTTTGAGTTGGATGCCGACTCACCGGGGGCCACACGGATTTGTTCGTTGTTAGTTAGAGGGACCTGTCGTACCGGATCTCTTGGAACTAAATCATAAAATAATGGCGTATATCAATATGTTTCGTTCGAGAGTGTTGCACAGGATTATGAGAAATTTTGATAGCACTCTCGTGATCACATAGCAGAGGAATTTTCTTCACATGAATACCGTAATCTTTCAGCGTTTGCTTAAGCCACAAAATTTGAGTGCAGCATGAACCAGCATCAATATACTCGTCTTCAGCCGTAGAAATTGATACACAATTCTATTTCTTTGAAGCCCAACAAACAAGAGATCTACCAAGAAAATGACATGTTCCTGAGGTAGATTTCCGGTCGACACGATCACCAGCCCAGTCAGAATCAGAATATCCAATGAGATCAAACTGAGCACCTTTGGGATACCAAAGTCCCAAGGTAGGTGTATGAGAAAGACATCGAAGCATTCTCTTGACAACAATATGATGTGATTCTTTTGGATTTGCCTGAAAGCGAGCACACATACAAACTGATAACATGATGTCAGGTCTAGATGCACAAAGGTAATGGAGCAAACCAATCATCGAGCAATATTTGTTCTGGTTGAAAGGTTTTCCCATCTCATCAGCATCTAGATGTACATTCGTAGGCATTGGAGTCTTGATAGTTTTGCAATTTACGAGGTCAAACTTCTTCTGACAATCCCTGAGATACTTCTCTTGAGATATAAATGTCCCATTCTTCTGTTGACGGATTTGAAGTCCGAGAAAGAACTTCAGTTTACCCATCATTGACATTTTGTATTTCTTCGACATCATTCGAGCAAATTCTTCGCTGATATCAGGGTTAGTACAGCCTAAGATAATATCATCGACGTAAATTTGACACACAAAGAGATCGTTTTTGTATGCACGAGTGAAAAGAGTAGGGTCAGTGGTTCCTGGTTTGTAGCCCTTCTTCAGAAGAAAATCCTTGAGAGTTTCATACCAAGCACGAGGTACTTGCTTTAACCCATAGAGGGCCTTGTGCAACCTGTACACCATTTCTGGATTCTTCAGGTCTTCAAAACCCGGTGGCTTCATAACATACACTTCTTCTACGATTTCACCGTTACGAAATGCACTTTTGACATCCATTTGATATAGCAATCTACCATTGAAATTTGCAAAAACAAGCATGACACGAATGGATTCAAGTCGAGCAACTGGAGCATAAGTCTCATCAAAATCAATACCTTTGATTTGGGTGTAACCTTGTGCAACCAGTTGAGCTTTATTCCTTCCCACAATACCATCTTCATCTTACTTGTTGCAAAAAATCCACTTAGTACCAATGATATTATGCTTCTTGGGATCAGGCCTTTCGATAAGGGACCATACTTTATTTCTCTCGAACTGATTAAGTTCTTCAAGCATAGTAGTCATCCAGTCTAAGTCCTTCATGGCTTCATCAAATTTTGACGGTTCTAACATGGATACAAACGAGAAATTTCCACAGAAGTTAGCCAAACGAGTATGAGAATGAGTAGTTGGACGACCTGGTTGTTGAATTTCTTTGAGTATTGAGTCGGCATCCACTCTTCTTCGAACTCGAGAAAGCGCCACTTCATTCCCTTTTGGCTCAGGTTCTCCTTCGGGATGAGCTTGACCTTCAGGGCTAGCATCTCCTTCGAGATCAGCTTGTCCTTCGGGTTCAACTTGTCCTTTAGGTTGAGCATTTGCTTCGTTCATGGGTACTTCTTTGTCCCGTTCTTCGTTGTCTTCAGGATGTTGATCTCCAGCGCCCGGTCTATGTGTGGGAACATTGGATCATCACCATCCCTGTTGCCTTGACGAGCATTTCCTTCGACATGACGAATATCTCCAATAGCCATTGACGTGATCACTTCATCCAAAGGTGGTTCATCTAGGTTAAGAGGTAATTGCTCCTTTTGAGAGCCGTTAGTTTCATTGAATCTAACATTTACAGTTTCTACAACTTTGCCAAGGTGGGAGTTGTACACTCTATAAGTGTGAGAATTTGAACCATAACCTAGAAAAATACCTTTGTGAGCCTTTGGGGCAAACTTGGAGCTATGATTCATATCTCTGATATAGCATGGAGCACCAAATACCCTGAGATATGATACATTGGGATTTTTATCAGTGATAAGCTCATGTGAAGTTTTCTTAAAGAACTTGTGTAAATAAACCTTGTTGATGATATGACATGCAGTGTTAATTGCCTCGGCCCAGAACCTGATAGGAGTCTTGTATTCAGAGAGCATTGTTCTGGACATTTCAATAAGAGTTTGGTTATTTCTCTCGACCACACCATTTTGTTGTGGTGTATAAGCAGCCAAGAATTCACGAGTAAAGCCATATTCATCAAGAAATTCTTTGATGTGAGTATTTTTGAATTCAGTGCCATTATCACTTATGATATGCTTTAGAGATAGTTCATACTCGGTCTGTGCTCTCTTAGCGAAAGTTTTGAAGATTTTGACAACTTTGATCTTGTCATCTATAAAAAAACCCAAGTATATCGAGAGAAATCATCAACAATAACGAGACCATACTTGTTACCTCCAAGGCTAGCATAATTTTGAGGACCGAATAAATCCATATGAAGCAATTTAAGAGGACGAGTAGTAGCCATGATAGTTTTTGCTGAATGATGTTTCTTGGCAATCTTTCCGGCTTCACAGGCACTACATAGACGATCTTTTTCGAATTTCTCATTTTCAATACCAACGATATTATTCTTCGAGATAAAAGTTTTAAGATTTTTCATCCCTGCATGACCAAGTCTTCTATGCCATAGCCATCTAGATGTGACCTTAGCCATTAAACATGTGGATATAGCAGGACCCGAAGAGAAATCGACAATATAAAGATCACCTTTGCAATATCCTTTGAACACGAAGGAATAATCATCCCTTGAAAACACAACACAACGAGAAGCAGAGAACAATACAAGCATACCCATATAACAAAGTTTTGATATAGACATAAGATTATATCCGAGAGATTGAACAAGCATAACTTTGTCAATATGCTTATCCTTCGATATAGAAACCTTATCCAAACCAAGTACTTTTCCTTTGTTATGGTCACCGAAGGTAATATCTCTCTCTGAAGATTCAGTAAGTTTGTCTTCGGTGAACAACTCTTTGTATCCGGTCATATGATTAGTGCAACCGCTATCCATGACCCATTCGGATCCACCGGAGACATAGCTGCAGAAGAATTAGTTCTTCTTAACCACCCACAAAGGAGCAAGTGACTAAGAAGGCATGAAAGTGCTAGATGAAGCAGCGGTATTATAGAGAACAAGATCATATTGGCGAGGGGGACCATCAAGCACACCATAAACATAATATCTCTGTGAGGGGTTAGAGTACTGGACCAAGGTTTAAAATAGAGGGATACGAGATATATCGGCGGCCTTTTTTGACAGCTATTTGGGGATATTTGATACAAAGAATGCAGCTATATCGGTGATATATCGGGCTATTTGCCGATATTCAATGAAGGAAAAAAATATCGGCGGGCTTTCATAAAAGATATATCGGCCAAATATCGTCCAAATATCGGGCTATCTTAAATCATGGTACTGGTAGGTAAAAGCAATTTTGTTGTTATTATCACGATGACGATAAACATTTCTATCTACTCAATAGTATTCCTTCTGGTAAAAATTTGATGCAAGAACCAGAGGTTCATTTCTATCCTCGAGAGAATAGTAGTGTCTCGATGGTACCGTAGATTTTCCCTGCATAGAATGGTTAGGGGTCAGTTTTTCTACGAGAGACTTGCGAAACGAAATCTGTCACTTATAGAAACCATTCTTCGGAGGAGTACCAACGAATTCGGCAGACACTTTTCCTTCCAGATCTTTGATAAGCTTGTAGTCAGAATCAAGTTATTCAATAAAAATAGCCTTATCAATTTTGCAGTTGAAACCTGAAAGGTTAGCAATATCAATGGGCTTTTCTTTCGGATACTTCTCGGGCTCCCAGTAGGTGCCATCAGGGTTTAGTTTCCTCTCAAAACCAACACCTTCCTTTCGAGGATTCCTATGAAGAAGATCCTTCTTTAGGATATCACATAGATACTGGTGTCCCTGAACACTTTTGAACATGCCTATATCATATAAATCTTTCAACCTGAGGAGTTCCTCGGTAACAGCAGAATTTTCCTCGACCGAGGGATTAGTATCATCAATGATAATAGGTTCCTTTCCTTTTGATTGCTTAGAAATAGACTCAGTTTTACTTCGTTCCAAACAAGTTAAGCAAGGTGAAGTAGATTCATTTTTAGTTTCTGAGCCCTGTTGAGCAATGAGAGTGAGATTTACATTTTCCAACACTTCATGAGCCTCTATCAGTTTCTCGCGAGCGATTTTCCTTCGAAGGAATTCATAGGTTAGCTTCTCGTAGTCCACTGAGAGAAGATCATGCCGAGAGGAAAGTTCATCATACTTTTACTTCAGAGCAGCATGCTCATTTGTCAAAGTTTGACCTTTCTCAATCTCATCGATCAACAAAGTCTCATATTTTTGAATAGTTTCACTCAGAGAATCTAGTTCATTTTGTTGGATAGAAGCAATTTTAGCAAGTTTGGCATATCTTATCCTAGAGTGAATTTCATAAGCAGATCCATCAGAAGTATCGTAGGAATTCCTAGAAGAGGATACCTTTTCCTTGGCCATGAAGCAGTAAGCAGGGGTCTCATCTTCACTTCTTTGGTTGGTGAAGAATGAACTCGATGCCTTGTTCGAAGCAAATACTAGACCACCAACACCATCAGACTCAGAACCAGAACCAGATCTTGAGTTTGATTCAGCTTCGGTCCTAGAGGCTTCATCTTCAGAGTTCATTTCTTTACCCAGATAGGCCTTGGCACGATGAGAATTCTTGCGTCGAGAGGAATGTGATTTCGAGGAAGAACTCTCTCGATTCTTGTGATACTTCTTTTTCTTATCATCATCAGACTCATCTTTCTTGTCTTTCCTGGATTTTGAATCATATCTCTTCGACTCATAGTTTTTTCTCGATCGGTTCGACTTGCTCGATGAGTTGCTGTGTGAATGCTTGGATCTATGTTCAATTTCCCAGAGAGGACAATCAGCGATGAAGTGGCCTGGCTTCTTGCACTTGTAACAACAATTTTCCTTCGCTGAAGAGTTTCTAGATCATGATCGATACTGTGTAGAATTGCTTGAATGTCTGGAGGAGTAAATTTTCTTTGATGAAGAGGAATTCTTTCTCTGGAAGCGGTTGAACCGTTTCATTATCAGTGCCAGATCTTTTCCAATATTCTTGGGGTCATCTGAAGCACCTCCAGGGTCAGAAATAGCTTCAGGAGAGGAGTGGTGTGAGGCTTTGGCCTTGAGAGCAGGAGATCTTCTTCGAGTTCCATTCACATCACGTTTTTCTTCTTCTTCCATTTGAAAGGTGGTAAGTCTCTCGAGAATATCAGCATCGACAAGATTTCTGAAATCAGTCCTTTCCTTGATCATCAGCACAATGTGATCGAAGGAATCATCAAGAGAAAAAATCAAAGTCATAAAAATTATGTGACTGGTGATATCTTCAGCACCGAGGGAATTCAGCTCATTCAATAAAGTGGCGAGTCTGCTGTAGATGGAGTTAACATTTTCTCTCTCGTGCCGCTTGAACCGATAAAATTTGCTTCGGAGAGTGTCAATACGAGCATCTTTCTGAGTAGAGACACCTTCACCAATCTTCTCGAGATAGTCCCAGACACCTTTGGCCGTAGGAATATTCTTGACCTCATGATATTTTTCTAGAGTCAGATGATTCGTGATGAATACCCAAACTTCAGAATCTAGAGCCATATTCATCGCCTCATCAGGAGTGATAGCTTCTTCATCTTTGACTTGAACTCCACTCTTGAAAATTTCCCAAGCAGCAGAGTTGATAGCCATGATGTTCCTCTTCATTTTGTCCTTCTAATAAGGTTAGTCCTTTCCATAGTAAATAGGAATTGGTTCGCCCTAGCGAACACCTGCAAACGACATTCTTGACAACACTCGAGGTGGTTAGACCAAAATATGCAGAGCGTAGGGAGTGCCTAGCTCTGACACCAACCGAAAGCTCAAGAATGGTCACAGGCGGAGGGGGTGAATGATCACTTCTAAAAATTCTACGGAACTTAGAAGGAAATCTTGCAAACTGCGAAGGAAAGAAAGGATCTCGAAGGAATTGCAACAACGAAGGACATGTCAAACTTGAAGGAATGGGGACGAAGAGAAATATCGAAGGCAAATAGGCAATAGCGGAAATACAAAATGTAAGTGCGAGTAAGAAAATGAGCCTAACCTTGCGATGTTTGGTAGACCAGTTCACACTCTGCAAAGTGCTACGTATGTTTGGAGGGACTGGTTATTGAACACCTAGAGAAAAACTCTCTCCGTCCTTATCTCCACTGCAACAAACTCCTCGAGCTTGTCCAATTCTTACTCGGGGTAGAGAATTCAGGACATCTCCGAAACCTTTACAGACTTCCTTCAGCAGTGACAATTACTCTTCGACTGATTGACAGGCAACGCCTAACCGTCTAGGATACTTGCATATCTCCAAGATAAAAAGATCGACTAATATCAACCTAAGTCTCTGTGAATTGCTCAACTCAGTTTGGGACTTGGGTTTGGTTTTCTCTTGAAATCTTTCTCGGGAATCTCACAGCTCTTCTGTCTCAGAATATTCAGTGGCGCAACCCTATAGGTGGCGATTCCGATGGTGAAATGACTGAAGTGACCCGATGCAACCGCTTGACGCATGTCCGCAACGGTCGGATTTTCAATCACCGCGCAAATTTTCTTGTGGAGCAAGTAAGATGACTTACCGAATGAGTTCTCTCTCGAAGGAACCAAGTGCGATGACTTTGCCTTCGAGCTATTTCTCGACTCAGTAAGATTTCTCTCAGCAGGCTAACTTTTGGGTTTCAGGTTGAGTAGAGAAAATTCACTTTGACTAAGATTTGAACTAGAAAACCCCTCTTGATAGTACGGTTTTTCCTATGACTCAAGAAAATGAAAGAGAAACTAGCAAAAAGACTAAGTCCTCATTCAGCTTCAGCTTTCTCCTTGTTGCGTTTTTACTCGAGAGCTTCTTCTTTCTCGACGACATTTTTAGGGGTCGTCATTCTTTAAAGTCTTCGGTAGTGCATTGCAGCTACGCTGCAATGAGTTGTCCTTCGAGCTTCTCCATGCAAACTCCATTCTTCAGGAACCTAATTATCTGGTTATACTCGAAAACAATATTAGTTCCTCTACTCCTTTGTCCAACAATGTCCAAAACCTTTGGGGGCAAAACTTACTCTTACACGTATCTATAATTTTTGGTTGTTCCATGCTTATTTATGTGGCATATGTTTTTATGCACTTTCATTTCCTTTTACCACATATTTGGGACTAACCTATTAACTTAGTTCGCACATCCAGTTTATTTTTGTTATTGTCTGTGCATTGCAGAAAAAGGTGGAAAATCAATATTGCCAGAAAATGCCAGAAAATTCCAGAATTTCCAGTACGTCGGAAGTCTTCAGAAGCACGAAGGAGAACTCGAGGGGGGGGGGTGATGGCACCGGTTAGTGCTCCTCGTTGGTTACCCCAAGTGGAAGGCTTAGGATGTAGTAGCAGCAAATTTCCCTTAGACGAGGACTATAAGGATTATCGAATCCAGGAGGACTCCAAGGATCAATAAGTAGGTGTCTGCTGCTCTGGCGCTGAAAAAAGACGTGGACCTGCACAGAGAGGCAAATTACTTTGCTCCCAACGAGTACAGAGATGTTGTCAATCTCTCCGGCCTTGCCGTTTCCAAAGGATCAAAACACAAGGGTGGAAAGAGTAGTGGCAACTGAAAGGAAAGTAAAAGAAGTAAATTCGAGCAGTGTAAACAATGATGGAAATATGGACTGAGGTCCCATGATTTTCACTAGGGATGTCTCTCTCCCAAAAGAAGAAAACAACTATGCTGGGTGAACAAATTACAACTGGTCACTTTACAGAATTATAAACGCACCACCATGTTAATTATGCTACAAGAAATCTAGAGGCTAAATCATGCGGGGATTAGACCAAAACAAGTGGACCGTTTATTCATCAACATCTACTCACTAATCATCCACCTTGATATATCTATCCCGAACATCTTGCTGGTATTAAGTTTCCAACCCCAGCAAAACTGTAGGCTCGAAGAAACAGACGACTGCCTTAACCCTATGCATAATGTAAGCAATCCTTGCAACCGCAGTTACAAGCACCGCTTTTTTCTCCCTAGTGGTAACAACACATCCCATAGTCTCATGTTTCTGTCACTCAAGCTAGACATTGGGGGGCATGAACCCGCAATCATACATAACGCTCCCTCTTGGAGTTACAATCTACTACTTGACCAAAGTAACAAACATAATGGGGAACATTCAAGAACACTCAAGAACTAAAATATAAAGGTAAACCAAATATATTACTCATCACAAACTGAACATAATCTCATAATCCATCAGATCCCAGCAAACACAACATAGCAAAACAATAAATAATACATAGGTGCCTTGATCATGATAAACAACTCACAAGGGCTAAACATTGAAGCACAAAATTGGAGAGAAGACATCACCTAGCTACTGGTCATGGACCCATGGTCCAAGGGGGACTACTCACGACGCACCCCGAAGGCGAGCATGGTGGTGGAGAGGCCTCCTAAGGTCAATCCTCCCTCCGACAGAGTGCGGGGACAACTTCTCCTGGCGATCCCGAGATCAGAATCGTGGAGGCGGCAAAATAGTGGATGAAATCGCGTAAAGGGGCTCCTCCCGAGGGTTTCCATATCGAGGGAGATAAATAGGAGAAAGGGGGGCTCGAGGGTAGGCCCCACCTGATCAGGAGGCCAGGTGGCACGGCTTCCCCCTGGCCGCACCGGGTGGACGCCTGGCCAGGGGGTGGCCCCCCTTCGCCTCTCCTTCTGGCTTCGAGAGTCTTCTGTTGCGCTGATTTTTTATCTGATTTTTCTGGAATTTCTCGAGAACTCTTATTTTTGGCATTTTTCTGCAATCCATGGACAACATCAGACATAAACTGGCAATGGGCACTGAGTTAATAGGTTAGTCCAAAATATGTTGTAAACAATATGAAAGTGCATCAAAACATATAGCAATATCACCAATAGAAGCATGGAACAAGCAGAAATTATAGATACGTTTGGGACTTAGCAACATCCCCAAGCTTAATTCTTGCTCGTCGTCAAGCGGTTAAATAATAACAAAGATAATTTCAGTGGTGACAGGCTACCAAAAAAAGTTTGAACTTTAAAGTACATCAAGTAAGGTATTCAATTCATATCAAGAGAATAACAAGCAAGAGTCTATATCTAGTATTGAAACTAGCAAAGTAAGAACATAAATGTGCAAGATCTCTCGCTATACGTGACTCGAATGTCTCCAAATGGTGTTTGCATGCAAGAAGTGGGAGATGGGTTTAGAGCATAAAAATACTATATAGTTTAATTGAGAACTCAATCTACTAAAACTTCACACTTGGTCTCCTTCGGAATCTTTTTTTGACTCGTCCCCAGATCACTATTCAGACACAAGCCAAATTGATCTTCTCCCTTTCGCCTTTGAGCACTCATGCAATGAATGGGAGCAAGCAAGATTACTTGGCACTTAGGATGGCGAGTAGAATAAATGATGGGGAAGGAAGAAAAAAAAAGGGTGAGAAAGGCTCATATAAATGAGGACAATCATAGGCGAGAGAAATCCAAATGATAGATATGATGTGATGAGTAGGGATTGCCATGCAACAGATGCACATATGAGCTATCGGAAGCTCTCAAATGGAACTAGTGGTGGTGCAGCCAACTTGCTTGCTCAAGATGACCTAGAGCTCATTTGAGGAGGCTAAACATTGGAATATACAAGCCAAGTTCTATATTGTAATGATCCCCACAGAGTTATGCATGAATGATATGAAACTCTCTATGAAGTACAAATACTACTTTGGAGCACGAGTGTGGTTCTTTCAAAAGGAATAGTAGTGTCGGACCCTTCTCTCTTTTTATTTATTATTTCTCTTTTTTATATTTTTTCTATTTCTGTGGCCTCTTTGGCTCTTTCTATTTATCTCTCCTTTGTCCTCTTTGGGATATTTTCATTTTTGACTCTTTTGGTATCTTTTATTTGTGTCCTCTTTGGGATCTTTTCCTCACTTTAAGGGCAACACTCTATATTTTACAAGGATGTAGAAGATCACACACTTTATAAGAAGTACTCAGCATAAAGAAAATTGAAAACCGAATCATGATGTATGGAATGTATGCATCTTCCAGTGTAGCAGGATATGCAATGATACTAGCGTGTCATGTAGCAATTATAAGGGCAAGGCCCAACTAGCATGCGGCTCTATGATCAAGCAAAAGTATGTATGACAATGAAATATCAAGTCATGAGAAGATGGATGTTGCATGGCAATGTATCTCGAAAAGGCTATGGAAATGCCTTGATAGGTAGGCATGGTGGCTGTGTTGAGGAAGATATAATGAGGCTTATGATGACAGAGCGTATCATGCCAGGATTTGGATGCACCGATGAAGTTTGCATCGACTCTCAAGATGAGAAAGGGCAATGCACAATACTGAAAAGGCTAGCAAAATATGGATGGTGGAAGTGCCAACAATCAAATACTCGCATTAGTCAAAAGAACTCATCCACTTATTATCGGTAACTCTTTATCTAGTCAGGAGATTCACAAAGAGACAAGTACCCCTAGGAGGAGTGTATGCGGGTCTGGTTATCCTTGTGCAACCTCGACTCATGATAACGTGAGGGTACTCTATATATTACAACCCTTCTAGAAGTTAGTGATCCATCTAGTACCTAGAGATCTCAACTAATTTTTGTAGTTTTCGAAAATAAGCACGTTGAACCAAAATACGACACCTATCACTAATAGACTTGATCTCAAAACATTACTCAAAACGATACCTCAAAACTATTGCAAGTTACTACTAAGCTTATAATAGCAACCTCAATTACCTACTCAAAGTAAGACACAAACTTAGTGCAACATGCCAACTCTCTAAACACGATAAGCATGAAACTCAAGAGAGTTATAGAAGCAACAATCTAAACAAAAGCTCTTAAAGATAACCATGAGAAACAAGAGCTAAACATGATAGCAGCTAGAAAAGTAAAGAACAATAAACAAAGATAAGCATGAAAACTATGAGCATTCTAGGAAAAAGTGGAGCGTGTTTCTCTCCCAAACAAAGTATGCTAGGGTCCAACTTGTTGTGAACAGCAAGCAAAACTAAACAAACTAAAAAGTAAATGCAAGATGCTCCAAGCATAGCACATAACATATGAATTCATAAAAATATAGTGTGGAGAAGGACGAACTGGTGATTCTTGATGAAGAAGGGGATGCATGGGGGCATCCCCAAGGTTAGACGATTGAGTCTCCTTGGATATCTCCTGAGGGTTCGGGGGTCATCCCCAAGCTTGAGATTTTGACAATCCTGGATCTTCTTTCATCATCTTTCTTCGCACACTTTAAAAATCCCTTCATAAGAAACTCATCATAGACTGATTAGAGTGGTTAGTACCCATAATAAAATAATTTTCCTCTGCTGGAAATAAGGATTTTCAACAAGGGCTACTGTTTCTCAAGATTGCCAAAAAGGTTTTGCAAGGAAAAAGAATGCACAAGATTTGCAAAACTGGGAAAACATAAAATAGGGAAGAATCTGGAAAAACATACCAGAAGATAGTAAATAATTATTTCGGGGCACTTCTGCAACTCAAATAAAAAACTCAAAAATGGACGCAGATAGTCAATTGTATAGACCATGCTGTCAAAACAATTCAGATCAAAAAGATGATCTGGTGATTTTTAAAGATTTTTGCAATGAAGCAAACATAATCTGTTTTCTGGACAGCATGTCACAACCTATGATCTACTTGCTACCACAGGCTAAAACTCGGTACAAAGCTTTGATAATAAAGATACAATGATGTTGCTACAGTATTAACAAGCATCAAGACCACTAAAACTGAATGTAAAATATTTTGGGTTTCCTCCCAATAACCGCTTTTTATGCCTTTGAGCTAGGCATGAAGCAATAAGATCAAGTTTTATCAATATCAAAAGCATTGCTTGGCCGTATAACGGACTCAAAAGGTAACTTAATCTTCTTTATAGGGAAATGTTCCATTACCTTCTTGAGGGGAAATTGGAATATTATAGTCCCTTCATTCATGTCAATGATAGCACCTACGATGCAAAGAAAAGGTCGTCCCAAAATAATTGGACATGAGGGATCACACTCAATGTCCATGGCAAGAAAATCAACGGGAACATAATTATCATTGACAACAATAAGCACATCATCAATCTTTCCTAAAGGTTTCTTTACGGAAGAATAAACAAGACGAAACCAAAAGAACAAGGATCAAAAGGTTTCAATTCAAGCATATCATACATTCTTTTGGGTAAAACGGAGGCACCAGCTCCAACATCACCTAAGAAAGTGAAGTTATTAAATTTAATCTTGATCATATGATCTAATGGCTTCTTGCCCCTCGTTGGTTACCCCAAGTGGAAGGTTAAGAAGTAGATAGCAGAAAATTTCCCTGGTGAAGATACCAAGGTTATCAATCCAGTAGGACTCCAAGCTCTGCAAGTAGGTGGCAACATCGCCATAAATTACTTCTAGCTAGGGAGGTTTCGTGGACCTGCACACAACAGAAAATAACTATGCTCCCAACGAGTCCAGAGAGGTTGTCAATCTCTCCGGTCTTGTTGTTCACAAAGGATCAAACACAAGTGCAACTAAAAGGAAATAAAAGCAGTAAATGATGGAGGTGTAAATAAAGGTGGAAATATGCACCTGGGTCCCATGATGTTCACTAGTGATGTCTCTCTCCCAAAATACGATAAACCAGCTAAGCTGGGTGAACAAATTACAACTGGGTAATTGAAATAATTTTAAACGCACCACAATGCTAATTATGCTACAAGAAAGTTAGAGGCTCAGTCGTATGGGCAGTACGCCAAGACAAGTAGACCGTTTATTCATCAGCATCTACTTACTAATCATCCACCTTGAGATATCTATCCAGAACATCTCACTGGTATTAAGTTGCGAGCCCCACCCAAATTGTATACCCAAATCAACACAGAACTGTATTTACAAACTTTGCATAAGGTAAACAATCCTTCCAACCACTGTTACAAGCACCATTGTTTTCTCCTTCGCAGGGCCAGAGGGGAGGACCCGGAGAAGCTCCCGGAGATCAATCCTCCCTCCGGCAGGGTGTCAGGATGAGGTCTTCTGGCGATCCCGATCTCGGGATCACGGCGGCGGCGGAGTAGTGGCGAATTTCGTGGTGTGGGGTCTTTTTTTTCCAGGGTTTTTGTACCGAGGACTAAATATAGGCGAAAGGAGGGCCAGAGGGGAGTACCCACCCCTCCAGGCGGCCTCCTGGCGTGGACAGGGGTGGGGCTGCACCCACTCGCCGCTTGGGAGGCAGGTGGACCCCCTCCGGCTCCACTTCGGTCTTCCAGAGTCTTCTGGAACACTGCTTTTTTATATTTTTTCTTGGATTTTTTGGGCACTGTAAATATGGGTATAAACCTGCAATTCGCAGACAACAACAGACAAAAACTGACACTGGGTGCACTAAGCTAGTAGGTTAGTCCAAATATGTGTAAAAAGGTATGAAAGTGTAGCAAAACACATAGCAATGTCACCCAAATAAGCATGGACAAGCAGAAATTATAGATACATTTGGGACGTATCAACACCCCCAAGCTTAATTCCTACTCGTCCTCGAGTAGGTAAATGATAACACAGATAATTTATGTGGTGACATGATTTCAAACATTTAAGAACTTCAAAGTAAAGCAAGTAAGATATGTAATTCAAGTCAAGACAATAGAAAGCAAGAGTCTACATCTAGTATTGAAACTAGCAAAGTAAGAACATAAAGGTGCAAGATCTCTCGATGTCTGTGATTTGAATGTCTCTAAATTGTGTTTGCGTGCAAGAAGTGGGAGATGGGTTTAGAGCATAAAAATTCTATATAATTTAATTGAGAACTCAATCTACTAAAACTTCACACTTGGTCTCCTTTGGAATCTTATTTTGACTCATCTCTAGACCACTAGTCAGGCACAAGTCAAACAGATCCTCTCCCTTTCGACTTTGAGCACTCATGCAATGGATGGCGCAAGGAAGATATGTTGGCACTTAGGATGGCAAAGAGAATAATGATGGTGAAGGAAGACAAATAGGTGTGGAAGGCTCACATCAATGAGGAGAATCATAGGCGAGAGAAAGCCAAATGATAGATATGATGTGAGGAGTAGGGATTGCCATGCAAAGGATGAACATATGAGCTAAGGTAAGATCTCCAATGGAACTATTGGGGGTGCATTCAACTTGCTTGCTTATGAAGACCTAGAGCTCTTTTAAGGAGGCTCATCCTTGGAATATGCAAGCCAAGTTCTATAGTGTAAGGATCCCCACATAGTTATGCATGAATGATATGAAAATCTCTATGGAGTACAAATATAACTATGGAGTATGAGTGTGGATCTTTCAAAAGGAATAGTAATGTTGCCCCCTTCTCTCTTTTTCTTTCTTTCTTTTATTTTTTATATTTTTTGCATTTTTGTGACCTCATTGGCTCTTTCTATTTATCTCTCATTTGTCCTCTTTGGGATCTTTTAATTTGTCCTCTTTGGGATCTTTTATTTTGTCCTCTTTGTGATCTTTTCCTCACTTAAGGGAAACATTCTATATTTTCAAGAGCATAGAAGATCTGCCACTTTACAAGAAGTACTCAACATAAAGAAAACTGAAAACTATCATGATGTATGCAAATGTATGCCTCTGCCAGCGTAGCAGGATGTGCAATGATACTAGCGCGTCATGTAGCAATTCTGAGGGAAAGGCCAAACTAGCATGTGACTCCTCGATCAAGAAAAAGCATGTATGACATGAAGATCAAGTCATGAGATGATGGATGTTGCATGGCAATGTATCTCGGAAACGCTATGGAAATGCCTTGATAGGTAGGTATGATGGCTGTTTTGAGGAAGGATATAAGGAGGTTTATGATGACAGAGGCTATCATGCCAAGGGTTTGGATGCACCGGCGAAGTTTGCACCAACTCTTAAGATGAGAAAGGGAAATGTACAGTACCGAAGAGGCTAGAAAAATATGGAAGGTGGAAGTGCCAAAAATCGAATACTCGCATTAGTTCAAAGAACTCATGCACTTATTATCGGTAACTCTCTATCTAACCAGGAGGTTCAAAAAGAGACAAGAACCCCGATGAGGAGTGTATGGGGGTTTGGTTATCCTTTCACATCCTCGACCCATGGTACGTAAGGGTACTCTATATATTCTAACCCCTCCAGAGGTTAGCGATCCATCTAGTAGCTAGAGTTCTCAACTATCTTTTGTAGTTTTCAAAAATAAGCACGTATTTATCAAAATATGACACCTATCACTAATAGGCTCAAGGTATTGGCACAAAAAGTCCAAAAATTACTCAAATCAATACCTAAAAAACTATTGGAACTTACTACTATACTTATAACAGCAACCTCAATTACCTACTCATGCAAGACACACAACTCAGTGCAACATACCAACTCTCTAAAAAAGATAAGCAGGACAACTCAAGAGAGTTCCAAAAGAAACAACCTAAATAAAAGCTCTTAAAAAGAATAAGCATGAAAACTAAAAGCTAGGCATGACAGCAACTACGAAAGGATAAAGAACACACACAATCAAAGATAAGCATGCAAACCTATGTTGTGTTCTAGGGTGGAGTGGAGCGTGTTTCTCTCCCAAACAGTTAATGCCAGGATCCAACATGTTATGAAAAGCAAGCAAAAACTAAAACAAACTAAAAACTAAAGAGCGAGACGCTCCAAGCATAGCACATAACACATGAAGTGATAAAAATATAGCATGGAGAAGGATGAATTGATGATTGTTGATGGAGAAGGGGATGCATGGGGCATCCCCAAGCTTAGACGCTTGAGTCTCCTTGGATATTTCTTCGGGGTGCATGGGGGCATCCCCAAGCTTGAGCTTTTGACACTCCCAGATCTTCTTTCATCATCTTTCTTCGCATACTTGAAAACTCCCTTCATATGAAACTCATCATAAGCTGATTAGAGTGGTTAGTACCAATAAATAAATAATTGCCTCTACTGGAAATCAAATTTTCATGAAGAGATACTGTTTCTCAAGATTGCCAAAATGTTTTTGCAAAGAAAAGCAAGTTTAAGATTTGCAGAACGAAGAAAACGCAAAACGTGGCAGAATATGTGAAAAACAGATCAACATGTAGTAAATATTTTTTCCGGGGCACTTCTACAACTAAAATAAAAAAAACTCAGAGTAGACGCCAGAAAGCCAATTGTATAGAGCATACTGTACAAAAAATCAGATCAAAAAGATGATCTGATGATTTTTGGTGAATTTTCCGTCAAGCAGACATAATCTGTTTCTGGACAGCATGTCACAACTTTTGATCTTTCTTGCAATCGGATGCTAAAACTTGGCACAAAGCTTGAAAATAAAGATACACGGATGTTTCTATAGTAGTAACAAGTATCAAGACCACTAAAACTGAAAGTAAAAACATTTTGGGTTGCCTCCCAATAAGCGCTTTCTTTTATGCCTTCGAGCTAGGCATGATGCAAAATGAGTAATCAAGGTTAAACGAAGTCATTATCAATAGGATCATCCAAATTTTCAAATTTTTCTTCAATGAGCTTATTCTTATTTTTCCTAGGGAAGAGATACGTACCTTTAGCTTTCCTGCGAAAGCGTATTTGTACTTTACCTATATCAATGAAGCCTTTCATGGCTCGGAGGAAGTACCTTCCAAGCACTATGTTTCCTTGGTTGTCCGGCTCCATAATGAAGAAGTCAACTGTTGCATTTCTTTTGGCAAACATAACCTGGACATCTTTTACCTCTCCCTGGATTGTATAGTCAGTTCCACTAGCATGGTCATGATAAATAGAAACATTAACCATGCTTGATAGATTTAAAGAATCATAAACAACTTTTGACATTGTAGAAACCATGGATCCAATATCACAATAAGAAAGGAAGTCTTTGTTAGAGATGCTAATTCTAACAAGGGGCTCCCAATCATCATCTATTTCTAGAATGTCTTTCCTACTAGGCTTAGGTTTTTCTACTTCTTTCAAGTCTAAAGCATCTATTCTTTTCTCAATGGCAGCAAGTCTATCTATAATAGCATCAACTCCATGATCATAAACAAAGTAACTAGATATACCATCTATAATATCGAGAGCTTTAGCTTCATCAAACCTAAGGAAATTTCCTCCAGCTAACAATTCTAGAGAAAATTTACCCCACTTAAAAACTCCATGATAAAAAGTGTCAAGCAAGATACTCGTAGGTTTTTCATGAATAACCTTCTTATGAATCCTAAAAAGCCTATCCCAAGCCTTTTTGTAGTTCTCACCATTCACCTGTCTAAAGTTTCTAAATTGAACATACGGAGGAGTACTATGGATAGAAAAGATAGACATTCTGACTAAGCAACTAAAAGAAAAGTAACTAGTTTTTTGTGGTCTTTGCTATAAGACTCTAAAGAAAAAACTAGAAAGTAAACTAACAAGACTAGAAATCAAAGATAAAAGATAGTGTGAAACTCCCCTATATTGTAGACTGGAGTCCCCGGCAACGGTGCCAGAAATTAGCTTGATGGCTTCTCGCCCCTCGTTGGTTACCCCAAGTGGAAGGTTAAGAAGTAGATAGCAACAAATTTTCCTCGGTGAAGATACCAAGGTTATGAATCTAGTAGGACTCCTAGTTTTGCAAGTAGGTGGCAACGTCTCTAGAAATTACTTCTAGCTAGCGAGTTGTCGTGGACCTGCACATATCAACAAATAACTTTTCTCCCAACGACTTCAGAGAGGTTGTCAATATCTCCGGTCTTGTTGTTCACAAAGGATCAAACACAAGTGGGAAACAGTAGTGGTGATTGCAACTAAAAGGGAATAAAACCAGTAAATGATGGAGGTGTAAACAATTTTGGAAATATGGACCGGGGGCCCATGATGTTCACTAGTGATGTCTCTCTCCCAAAATAAAATGAAACAACGAAGCTAGGTGAACAAATTACAGCTGGGCAATTGACAAAATTATAAATGCACCGCAATGCTAATTATGCTACAAGAAAGTTAGAGGCTCAATCGTATGGGTAGTACGCCAAGACAACCAGTCCGTTTATTCATCGGCATCTACTCACTAATCATCCACCTTGATATATCTATCTCGAACATCTCGCTGGTATTAAGTTACAAGGCCCATCCAAAGTGTAAACCCAAAGCAACAAAAAACTGCATTAACAAACTTTGCGTAAGGTAAACAATCCTTGCAACTGTGGTTACAAGCACCGTTGTTTTCTCCCTGGTGGCAACAGCACATATCCTAGTCTCATGTCTCAGTCACTTAAGCTAGACATCTGGGGGAATGAACCCACAATCAAGCATAACGCTCCCTCTTGGAGTTACTATCTACTACTTGGCCAAAGCAATAAAAGGAAATGGAGAACATGCAAGAGTTACTGAAGAACAAAATATAAAAGGCAAACCAAATATATAACTCATCACGATATGAATATAATCTCATAATCCATAGGATCCCAGAAAACACAACATAGCAACAACAAAAAGATTACATAGGTGCCTTGATCATGTAGGGTAGCTCACAAGGGCTAAGACTTAAAGCAGAAGATTGGAGCGAAGACATCACATAGCTACTGCTCATGGACCCATAGTCCAAGGGAGACTACTCACGACACATCCGGGAAGCGCTCATGGTGGTGGCCAAGCTCCCGGAGATCAGTCCTCCCTCCAGAAAGGTGCCGGGACGAGGTCTTCTAGCGATCCCGATCTCGGAAGCCCGACAGCGACGGAACAATGGCGAATTTTGCGATGCGGGGTATTTTTTCAGGGTTTCTTTACCCATGACTAAATATAGGTGAAAGGAGGTCCAGAGGGGAGGGCCCACCTCTATAGGAGGCCTCCTGGCGTGGACAGGCGTGGGGCCACGCCCACTGGCCGCCTGGGAGGGGGTGGCCCCAATCCGGCTCCCCTTCGGTCTTCTGAAGTCTTCTGGAACGCTGATTTTTTTATATTTTTCTTGAAATTTTTTGGGCACTTTAAATATGGGTATAAATCTGTAATTCACAGACATCAGCAGACATAAACTGGCACTGGGTGCACTGAGTTATTAGGTTAGTCCAAATATGTGTAAAAAGGTATGAAAGTGTAGAAATACACATAGCAATTTCACCCAAATAATCATGGAACAAGCAGAAATTATAGATACGTTTGGGACGTATCAGGATCCCAACCATCTTCTAGTTTTCTAGGAATAGAAACCTCTAGTTTAAGTTTCTCCTCCCTAGATTTGATAAGAGCATTAGTGATTTTCTCGGTGAAGGTAATGTTAAGTGAACTAGTGTGGGGGTCTTTGGCCATTCTTCGCAAGAAATTAATAACTTCAGAAAGACTAAAATTATCAAAGACAAGTTCACTACCATTAATCAAAGTGGTAGTGATGTCATCTAAGCTCATTCTCTCTTTGGTAGTCTCTAAGTTCAATGGACCTTCTTGTCGTAAAGTTGAGGTATTAGCATCACCATTGATGGGTCCGTTAGGTGGACTAGGGATGTAATTGGTGCTAAAACTTTTGAGATCCTCAACAACATGTAAAGTAGTAAGTGTGGTGTGTGTAGGAAGCTTCTTAACTCTCTCTTCCTCTTCTTTATCTCTAGCCCATCTATCCTTAAGTTTGGATAGCATTCTAATCTTCTCATTAATTTGCCCTTGGATAACATTCATAGCTGTGGTTTTCTTCTCCTCAAGGGGTGAAGTGCTAATTTTGAGCATCTGAAAATCATAAAAAATGTAGTCTACCTTCAAAGAGAGACTATCTAATTTATCTAATTTCTCTTCTACAGTTTTGTTGAAGGCTTTTTGAGAGGTAATAAAGTCCTCAAGCATGCTCTCTAATTCAGAAGTGGAGTTTTTGGTACTAGAATAATTGTTGTTGTTCCCATAAGAGTAGTTGGAGGGGAACGGCCTAGGATTGTTGCTACCAAAATTGCTCCTATAAGCATTATTGTTGAAGTTGTTCCTAGAAATAAAATTAACATCTATTTTCTCTCTTTCTTGAGCACCCAAGTAATTTAAAGGAACATCATGAGGATCAATAGGATCTTGCTTAGTAAGTAAAGACATGATCAAGTCAACCTTTTTATTTAAAGAGGAGATCTCCTCAACAAAGTTTACCTTCCTACCTGTTGGAGGTCTTTCGGTGTGCCATTGAGAGTAGTTTGTCATCATATAATCTAATAGATTCGTGGCAACACCAAGTGTGGTTGACATAAAAGTTCCTCCCGCGTTCGAGTCCAACAAATTCCGCGAGGTAAAGTTTAATCCTGCATAGAAAGTCTGGATAACCATCCAAGTAGTCAAAGAATGTGTAGGGAAATTCTTAACAAGAGCTTTCATGTGTTCCCAAGCTTGGGAAACATGTTCATTATCCAGTTGCCTAAATTTATAATGTTACTTCTCAACTAGATAATCTTAGTAGGTGGGTAGTACTTCCCAATAAAAGCATCCTTTCACTTATCCCAAGAATCTATGCTATTTCTAGTCAAGGATTGGAACCACTCCTTAGCTCTTCCTCTCAAAGAAAAAGGAAAAAGCTTAAGTTTAACAATATCACCATCTACTTCCTTATACTTTTGCATATCACAAAGCTCAAAAAATTATTCAAATGCACAATATCATCATCTCCAGCATCGAATAATTGTTCTTTCATAACAAGATTCAATAAAGCAGGTTTAATCTCATAGGAAGTCGCCTCAATGGCGGGTGCAACAATAGCAGTGCAAATAAAGTCATTGTTGTTGTGACCAGTGAAGTCACACAACTTGGTGTTTTCAGTGGAACCCATAGTAATGGCAGCAGGAAAGAACAAAGTAACTAATTTTCTTTGGTATTTTTGGTAAAAGACTCTAAAGCAAAAACTGAAAAGTAAACTAACAAGACTAAAAAGCAAAGGTAAAAGATAGTGTGCAACTCCCCTATCTTGTAGACTAGAGTCCCCAGCAACGGCGCCAGAAATTCGCTTGATGGCACCGATTAATGCTCCTCGTTGGTTACGCCAAATGGAAGGTTTAGGATGTAGTAGCAGCAAATTTCCCTTACACGAGGACTATAAGGTTTATCAAATCCAGGAGGACTCCAAGGATCAACAAGTAGGTGTCTGTTGCTCTGGCCCTGAGAGAAGATGTGGACCTGCACACGGACGCAAATAACTTTGCTCGCAACAAGTACAGAGAGGTTGTCAATCTCTCCGGCCTTGCCGTTTACAAAGGATCAAAACACAAGGGTGGAAATAGTAGTGGCAACTAAAAGTAAAGTAGAAGTGGTAAATTTGAGCGGTGTAAACTATGATGGAAATATGGACCGAGATCAAATGATTTTCACTAGTGACGTCTCTCTCCCAAAAGACGAAAACAACTATGCTGGGTGAACAAATTACAGCTGGGCAATTGACAGAATTATAAATGCATCGCAATGATATCATGCGGGCATTACACCAAAAGAAGTAGATCGTTTATTCATTAGCATCTACTCACTAATCATCCACCTTGAGATATCTATCCAGAACATCTCGCTGGTATTAAGTTGAAAACCCCAGCCAAACTGTAGGCTCAAAGCAACGGACAACTGCCTTAACACTCTATGCGTAATGTAAGCAATCCTTGCAACCGCAGTTACAAGAACTGCTGTTTTCTCCCTGGTGGCAACATCACACCCCCTAGTCTCATGTTTTTGTCACTCAGGCTAGATATCGAGGGGCATGAACCCACAATCATGCATAACGCTCCCTCTTTAAGTAACAATCTACTAGTTGGCCAAAGCAACAAACGTAATGGGGAGCATGCAAGAACACTCAAGAACTAAAATATAAAGGTAAACCAAATATATTACTCATCACAAACTGAACATAGTCTCATATTCCATCGGATCCCAGCAAACACAGCATAGCAAAACATGAACTAATACATAGGTGCCTTGATCATGATAGGGAGCTCACAAGGGCTAAACATTGAAGCACTGTAACACCCTCAGTGTCTTGTAACAGTTATCACTTTTGGCTAATGACAATTACTGTTCCTAATCATGCTTTGATCTCCTTTGCATTTGATCATTTCAAAAATCCCTTTGGTCGCATTTAAAAAAGTGATGAATGAAACTTTGCCCAAAGATTGTTCAACCAATGTTCTTAAATGCCTAAAAATCGGTGGACCTTGTTAAATCAACATTGGGTATTTATTAAAATGATTTAATATAATAAACAATTCCAACCAGTGCCAATACAGCCCCAAATATCCATTACATATTCAAAAAAGTTCTAAATGAATTTATTTTGCACCCAAACTTTTTGTGGCACTATGGTAATGTGAAACACAAATGTGGGAACATGTTTTAAATTGAACAAAAATCTTTTGAATATCAAACAAAATAAAATAGAACGGAGAGCACTGCTGGCAAAACAGAAAATTGGGAAACTCCTAAATCGCGCCCAGTGCAACTGCCTCACCGGCCCACTGTCGGGGGGGGGGGGATGGACCAAGCCAATAACCCGTCATTAGATCTATGGGCCGACTCATTTATGGAAGGCCCACTTAAGAAGGGCCGGACACTAGTCAGACGCATCACGCATGAAGATCGAAGCCGTAGAAGGAATTCGACTTACATTGTATGGCACGTAGCATATTTGTAAAGTAGAATAGGACTTCACCTCGTGTAGGAGTCGGACTCACGGAACCACGGGACCCGACACCTTTATAAGTAGAGGTCCACGGGATCCAAAGGTAACTCAATCTCAATCCAAGATAGGACTAGAAACTTTCGACGTAACCTTGATCTCCTCGAGACTAAGGTTGCGATCCGAATCTCTTGTAATCAATCCATTGGGTCTTCTATTGGAGGAGTTGATCCTCGTAATAATAAGAAGCAGGATTAGGCTTTTACCTCGAGACAAAGAGGGGATGAAACCAGGGTAAATCGCCGAGTCTCTTGTCCATGTCGACTCTCTCCTCGTATCCATCTCGTAGCAAAGGTCCCATGTCAAGTTCGACTCTTCAAACATCTGCCGTGACTTTCCCACGACAGTTGGCGCCTGTAAGGCCCGATATGCGGTACTGTTCCAGATGTAGATGTTTCCATCCAGATCCGGGGACGAAGCACATATCGGTCCCACCGCGACATATGACGAAGTCATATGCCTCGGATTTCCAACATGATATCACAACATTACAGATACAAGGATACAACATCTCATACAATCGGCATACAACTGCCTTAATACAATACATCAGCGGAATATACATGTATGAGTACAGACTACAATCAAATGCCTACTGGCAAAGAGAAAAACATCGATCCCATAACCACATGGGTCCAGGCCCTCCGCCGGGATCCTCCTAATTAATCGTCGTTGAGTCTCCACGTGAAACGTCGATCACCATACCTGTTGTCGATCGAGAACCCTGAAAAGAGTTTGGGGGTAGTATCATGAGTACAGAGGTACTCAGCATCCAACTGTAGTGGTCATCTGACCCAGCAAGGACTTCATCACTCGTCATTCTAGGACAACTAGTAGTTTACGGTAAGGAAGAGGTAAGTGGTGAGGTTGCTGCCGCACTAGCATTTATGAAGTGGCTAACGATCTAGAGAGTAAGATAAGAAGCCAAGCAATCGATGAGGAATCGCCTCCAACAAGTCTTGCTATCAACTACTTACGCAAACATAACACCTATCGTATCCTTGTCCTCCTCTTCGCATCCCGACGAAGAAGAAGCAGTCAAGGCACACACACGTTGATCAAGTTATATTAGGATTATCTCAGTTGTTGTTGTCTATGAACAAGGAGTAGGTCTCAAGTCGTCCATAACCGTGGACACGGCTTCTCGAAAAGATTTAACCCTGCAGGGGTGTACCAACTGCCCATTACGAGGCTCCGCACGCACGCCCATCTCTCTCAGTTGCTACCCATGATAGGCAACCATTTTATGATTTAGTCCCAAGAGATCTGGAACGACAAGTCCCTCTAGCTAACAACGCACAAATCCGGGTGGCCCCCGGTGAGTCGACATCCAACTCAAAAGACGGCCGTGCTATCGAGTCGGCCTCTACCGTCTGGACGAGGTCGGGTTAGCTACCCAAACAGATGTGGGCAGCCCCCTAGCTTCCAGGTGTGGACCAACAAAGGAACTAAGTCTCCGCTGGCCCGAGTTGTTTGAAAACTTGCGAGGTCGACACTCGCACACACACGTTTGCAAAAGGCAAAACCAGGTTGGTCCACCACTAGAAATGTTTGAAGCTAGATAGGTAAGAAGAGGGGACCCCATAAAATCCCACACGCGATTAGGCACGCTCAGTCTTAAAACCAATACCCGGAACTCGGATCCTAGGTGACTCGAATGGAACAAAGCGTCGGGGCGGGATAGCCTAGACTTTCCATCCTTCGTCGAATATAATCAACATTTATAATAATCATATCATCAACAAAAATATAATAATGTGATATCCCAAACCCAGGAGTAACATGGTAACATCGTAGCATCCTAAGCATGCATACTAAGCAGGGGCTGAGCAACGAGCAAAAGTAACATAGCAGTACATGGTTTGCTGGGAGGGGACATGGCTGTATCAGTTTAAAAGAGGCTGTAAACATGTGGTAGGATCAAACATCGAACCTAACCTATACTATCATGCAAACCGCTGGTTGAAATAGAATGGATCATAAGTAATGCATAGTCCTTGCCTATTGATAAGTCGGGTTCCGAAGGTGTAGTCGATCGCACGCTCGAATCGTCTCCGAGAGGTACCCGCGGAAGCACACAAGACGATAAACACTGGAAAGCAATCAACGGTGCACCACTATTACTACGGAGCAATACAAGAGCAAGCATCAACAAGAAGGCAACATGAGGCATCGCACCTATTGTCGAGAGTGGTTACTAACAGTTTAAGTGGGGTATCGGTCACACACGACGAATACCGCACATTTCCGGTGGTTCAAGTTGCTTAGCTACAGGTGACCAAGCAACGGTTATTAACATGGCAACTCAAGCAAGCATGGCATAGCACATAAACAAGTCAAGAGGTGAAGCACAAAATAAACTACCTATGCTAGACAATTTAAGTGAGGCACAATCCTAAACATGGCATAACACTAAGTGCCGCACGATGATTAAAGGATTTGGTACTGTTCTGCCCTAAACCATATTTTAGGTTGGTTAACAACAGCAAACAATAGCATAAACACAAAGTACACGAAAAACTAATCAAGTTACATATAAGGCACACTCCAAACGGAGTTACGGTTAAAAAGATATAAGCAAAACAAGTTTCGGGCACAAACTGCCAACATCATGAAGCACACTTTAGAGCAATGCATAAACAGGTTAAACAATGCAAACATGCTCACAAATGACTTGCAATTAAAGTAGACATGACATGGAAGGCATGGAAAAATAATCATGCAAATAGGCATCCTAGATCAAAAGATATTAAGCAAACAACATGGCATCGCAAAGTAACAGACTTAGAGAAAAACAGAGGTGGCTGTCAAAAAAAGCAGCATAGCAACTTTGGAGCTCAATAACTATATGACCAGAAAGCATATAATGGCAATACAATACATGGGATGAAAGTAGACATGATGCTTAACAATATGCAATTGGAATCACTCAAATCCGATAAACGGTCGCGACACACTCGTCGACTGAAGTTGCAACAAAATAACAGTTTCAGCAACAACGGCTCAATAACATCAGGATCACCACTTTGGAGCAAGATTTAATACAGCTAAAGCACCCAAACATGGAAAGTTAAAGCATGGAATTGAAGTACACATGATGCTTAACACAATGGAAAAAGAATCAATGCAATAGGCCTCATGGATTTGTTACAATCATCATGCAAAGTTGCAACAAAATAATAACAGCATCATCTAACAGGAAAAGTAGCAGTTTAACGGCCTGATGCCCACTTCAGCACACAATTAAACAATCAAGATGAGCTGAAATGCAAATGCTCACAAAAGATGAATTAAAGTACACACAATTTTGAGCAACTTTCGTTTTGGGGGCACGTTCATCGGAGCTACGGATCAACGGGAAATCGCATCGCGAAATTGAATCAGCACACAGTTATCACATGACTTAGCAAAAATGGAAAAACAATAAAAATAGAAAAAAAGGGTTGGGCTCCTCACCCAGTGGGCTCGGCCCACTGGCCGGCTGGAGGCTGGATCTGGCACTGGTTGGGCCTCACTGTTGGGCCGGCCCAACTGGCCTGGCTGGCTGGTGGCACGGGCTGGACAGGAGGTGGGCCGCGCTGGAGAGGGCCCAGCCCACCTGGCGGCTGGAGGCGCTGCGGGCGAGCGCTGGCCGGCTCGGGCTCCTCCCGAGCTCGACCAGGGGCGGGTGGCGGCGGCCAACTCCGGCCGGCCACCGGAGAGAGGCGGGAGGAGGCGCGGGGAATAGGTGCGGGCGGAGGAGGCTACGGCCGTCAGCGGGGCGGCCCGGCGTGGATCCAGGGCGGCGCGAGCTCGAGCTCGCCATCCATGGCGGCGGCAACGCGGACCTGGAGCGGGAGACGACGAGGGGTGAGGGAAGAGGAAAGATGGGAGGAGAGCGAGAAGAGGTGACCTGCAGGGGAGGAGGAGGGAAGGGGTGGCCGGGGCGGCCTGCCTCGCCGGCGGCGGCGTGCTTCCTGCGGGCGCGCGGCTAGCCATGGGAAGCTGCGGGAGGAGAGAGGAGAAGAGTGGCTGGTCGCATCTGGGCCGTTGGATCGGCCGATCCGACGGTCCAGATCCGCTGATGCTAGGGATTTCGATTTTTTGGGGGCTATTTGGGAAGATCTGAACAATCTCAGGGGGGTGGCTGCAAATTTGTGGCTAGGGAAACCCTAAAAATGGGTGGGAGTGTGGTGGTCTTTATATAGCCCCGGTGGCTGGCAGTTTGCAAAAACATCATCGGTTTTTCTGTCGCGCGCGCGGTGCTCACATTTCTGACCGCCGGGGGTCCGCAGTGCCTCCGATTCGGGTAAAACTTCGAACTGCGCGATCAGCGCGTCGAGCCGGAGGCTTTCACCTCGCGCTGGAACCGTTCCGAAAACACTTTCCGGCGCGCTATAAAAATATCCCATTTAATTATTAAACGGGGTTTTCGTTCCGTTGGCTGCGGCTGGTCTCGTGCGGTTTTCGCGACGGTGATCGGGTGAAACCCGGTGTCGCAAAGGTCGAGTGTCAGGGTGGCAAGGGTCGGTCTCCGTCCGGTACGAGATAAGAGGGAGGAAAATAATCGCCGATCGATAAATCGGGGATGAAAACACCGCAAACAATTCAGACAATCAAATAATTCACACCGAAAACAAATTTTTTGATTTTTGTGAAAACTGGGCTGTTACAGCGCCCACCGTGGGGCCTACGCGTGCAGGTGTTGAAATTATGGAAGGAGATCTGCAAGGCATGGAATGATTTGTCGCCGGACGGATTACGAGAAGCCGACGTGGGAAGCTCTGCATTGACGACTCTACTTGGGGCCCTGAAGCCGATTCCGTTGAATCTGGGTATCGGGTCCCGATCATGTCTATTCACATCTTCATCGGTACGATGGATGGATCTGAGCCAGAGCCGGATCCTGAAGTTCCCATCGAGACCTCGAGTCGGCGACATGCCGGCTCTAAACATACTTTCGTCGGATTCATTGATGAGTCTCCAGAGAGAGAGAGCGTTCTGTCGAGTCCCCAATGCGCGACGCCTTGGAAGAAGCAACTGGCGCCGAATCATACCCTAGTAAAGGAAGCTTCTTATATGATGGGTCTATCCGATCCGTCGGGAGCAACAGACTCGGCACCGGTGCAGAAGAATACAAACTTGATTACCCTCACTTAGAGCTTCCATACTATGTCACCGTGTTCATGGCTGACACTTGAGGACAGGGGAGTCAGGGAACCCAGAATGAGGGTGCAGAGCCGGCTGCCAACACAGCTCCTAATCCAAATGGGGAGCCGACAACCCGCTCATCATAACAAGTACTCACAGGAGCAGAATCCCTCACTTATGCCTTGAACTCTCTTGATGAGGCTTTGGCCATGCCAATGACAACGGAAAATCAGGAGGCATGGAGGACAAGAGTTGATGGGCTCAAGGCACGGCTGACGAGCATTCGGAGGGAGATCAACGCCAAAAAAGAGCAAATGGCGGAAAGAGAAGCCCAACTTGTCCAATAAGCCAGGCGCCTTCGAGAAGAGTCAGACCTGATAGAAGCTCAGCGACTAAGCCTCACCCATACACGTCCTCAGGGACTGATACGTCCAAAACATATCTATAATTTCTGCTTGCTCCATGCCTCTTTTGTGTGATATTGCTATGTTTTAGATACACTTTCATACACTTTTGATCATATTTGGACTAACCTATTAACTCAGTGCACCCCAGGGCCGCCTAGACTCCTGGTGGCCCCCCTGGCTGCCCCCCTTGGCCCTTAGTTTTACTCGCGTCGCGAAAACCCTGATTCCGAACACCTTTTCTCCAGAAGAAATTCCGATCTCCGCCGCCATCGCAAACAAGCTTCAGGGGACCAGAATTCCTATGCCGGCACCCTGCCGGGACGGGGAAGTGCCCCGGATTCATCTCCATCGACGTTGCTTCCTCCCTCCATGATGCGGGAGTAGTTCCTTCCAGGGGCTGAGGTTTCTATCAGTAGCTATGTGGTCTTCTCTCTCTCCCATGATGTGATCTTGATTGTGATCATAGGCTATGTTAATCTAGGGTGACCCCATGATGTTTCCCCTTCTTCTATGTATTGGATTGATGTACTCACTTGATCTTATCTAGTATAATCCCCAAGACCTTGGTGACAACAGTCTATTGGACATGGGTTAGAAGAATATTTTCATGAGTGATTTCCTCTTTTGTGTGTGGATTTAAGATTGAGAGTCTCTTGGTGCTTGTCTTTGACTATCCTTTAGATATGTTGTGGTGATTTTGGTACTCTCTTTGGATGGCCGCGGTGACATTGGGAAATCCATAGATGAGAACTACGAACTCTGAGGTGTGCTTTTGTAGCCCTACACAATTCTCGTCGTCTCTTGATCACAAAGGAATGACCTCCGAGTACGTCTCCATTGCATGTTTTATGAGGAATATCATGTGATTAGACTATGTTAATGTTGTTGGGAGTTGGCACTAGTGAAAGTATGAAGCCTAGGCCTTGTTTCCACCATTGCAATACCGTTTGCGCTCACGTTTACTACTTGTTTTCTTGCTGCACTTTTTATTACAGATTTATATTACTTCTTTTTGCCGCACCTATCACCTATATTTTTGTCGGGACCCGGGGTTAGCGTATGCAAGTCCAGTTAAGGCATAGTCATATGGAGAGCCGAGAACCGTACCCACTTGTCTAAGCAGACAAGGCCAAGCACAGAATGTTCTCGGAAAGCATCGTACGTGAGGGGCATCCCATCCAGGCCGGATAATCAAGTGAGATGGGTCCTCATCGTCCGCACACAAGTGTAATGATATGGGTGGTGAACTCCCATATTCAAAGACAAGTCGCCTCAACCATACTATCGACTATCTCATAACTCTTACATAGACATACTCCAGCCCGATCACTTAGTCGGGGTCTAGGGCGGGCTCGATCATACCACAAAGTGTGCACGAGACAGAGTCTCGAACAATCGCATCGCGATGCCCCAAGCTGCGCACATCTAAGGGCCACTTGGTGTATGAAAGACTGCCAGCCAGAACACAACTAAGGTCTCGAAAACCCATACAAAGACATGCATGTTATAAACATACACGCAGCACACATGCCTTGTATGAACAGCAGGTACCATTGCAATTCTCTAAAAAGTGTACATTTTATTTATAACTCTTATAGAGTGCACACAGAGATCACATACATGTGATCCAACATTAAATTACAAGCGGAAGAAAATTATGTCTGAGTACAGACAAGTTTAACAAATGGCTTAAGAAGCCTTATTTAAACACAAAGCCCTCCACGAGGGAACCAGTGGTCTGACTGGGACTAGACTAGTTGGTCTTCAGTCGTCCATCTCGATGAAGAAGCCACCTTCGGGGTCAGTGGCATCATCTAAAACATAGATTAAGAAAACGTGAGTACAAAGTCGTACTCAGCAAGACTTACATAGGAGCTATACTACTCATGCATATGTGTCAAGATAAAGGGAGGTGGGGTTCATTTGCAGAAGTGCCAGCTTTGACTTGGCTAATCCTGAACTACGAATACCAGACTTTGAGGTAAGAAGCGTACACGAGTCCACTACTTTCTCCAATCAATACACCACTATGGTGCCTTCCTCTACTTGCCCACGAGAAAGCACGCCATAGCACTCACACTTATCTTGGTGTGTTTTAGAAGTATCCGGTTCAAGTGATCTAGTAATCAAGCTAAGCTTTCCAAGCAGTACATAACCGCGGACGCGGCTATTCGAATAGTTTTGTTAACCTTGCAAGGGTGTACCGCTACACACACATGATCATCATTTACCGCCTTTGATCTCGACACCATTCAAGGGGTGCCAGCGAGGATTCTCACCACAACTGTTACCTCATAGCCGATCTAGTCCGAGAAAGCCGCCTACTTGGGTTGGTTACCACAATCGTGAAGCCGGCCGGTTTACCGAAGTGGACCCAAGTGATGTGTGCGTGGTGCATAAGCCGGTCTCGGATGAGCCGTTCTCTCACTTAGCAACCAGGCCACTGACCTACCAGAACTCCGAACTATTGCGACATCTGGACATCGAAAGGGATGAGTTAGTAAGTTGAGAGGGGTCAGTGAGCCCAATGTGTGGTTGTACTCTTCATCTTGGATCACCACACAAGAACTCGTACTAGGGAGGTGTTCAATGAGACAACCCACTGTGTACTCCTACACAGCCTCTCATCGTTCACCTTGTATTAGGGTCGATTCACCAACACTTTTCTACCATCATCAACGTGATCATTCCCATCCCGACTCACATCACAGTACAACATGGTATCATACTAAGCATGCAATAAGCGATAACATTGCAGGGGCCACATGATATCAAACAACTCCTACATTTGCTAGGATTGTGGTTTGCTTACTACTGTGACAAAATGATAGGTCATGCAAAGGAATGGGTTCATCTATGCGGTAGAAACGAAGCATGGTGATCATCCTAAACAATGCATAAGCGAGACATGAGAGGGAAGTGGGATTTTATCGACATGATCAATGGGGGTTTGCTTGCCTTGCTGACGAGGTTCGGATTCGGGGTCTTCAACGAAGGTTGCAACCTCTTGCTCCGGTTCCACGTCTATCAGCAACATGACAATCATAGGATCAACAGAATGTACAATGCACAATCACATGAATAATATTGAAAGGGTGATGTTCATGGTACTGATGTGTTGATCATTCCATTTAAATGGAGTATATTGCAAATTGAATTGCAAATTCAAACTCCACATTTGAATTCAACATTAACCAAGTTATATGTGATATAGTTTGATCATTTTGAAACAACTTCAAATGTGTATGATATGCCTCTGATGTGTGATTGAAATGTAGCATGTTGCCATGGTTCAAGTTGCAAAAATATTTGATTTGAATTTGATTTAATTCCATTTAAATCAAATAGCAAATGCTACTGATCACATTTTAAATTCAACTCAAACAGAGTTGAAAGTTGCATATTTGGAAAGATAATTTTCTCCTGATCATTTTTCATATATTATTTGTCCAATTTGGAGTTAATATGAATTTTCTATGAATTTCCAAAGTTTGGGTTATTTTCTGGATTTTCTGGAATTCTTTTAATTCATTTTGATTTTCTGGAAATTCATAAAACGATTTATTGCGCAAGTGCTGACGTCAGGGTGGGGGGCTGACATGTGGGGTCACCTTGTCAGTGACTGGGTTAACTAACCCGTGGGTGAAATTAATCCAGTGGCTTAATTAAGCCACTGGCCCCACTGGTCAGTGAGCAAGGGGGTCACTAACTAGGTGATTAGTGGGGGGGGGGCTTGGGCTAACATGCCGGCGGATAAACGCCGGCGACTGGAGTCACGGCGGCGCTGCACGGGAATGCGAATCCGGCCACGGGAGGGGAAACGGAGGGCACCCGCTTGCTCCTGGAGGTCTTCCGCGTCGTCTGGAAGTAACAGGGGGTCACGGGGAGGTCGGGAGCGACGACGGCGACGACTCCAGCGGAAACAGAGAACCGGCGAGGTCGTAGATGACGTTATGGTGCACGGTTGGAGTTGATTCGGGGCTCATTCGAATGCTAGCACGTGCAGGAGTCAAACGCGTGCACTGGGGGTTGACGACGAGCACTGGAGCGAGGAGGACGACGACCATGGCGGCGACGAGCTCCTGCTTCCATGGCGGATCCGGCTAGAGGAAGCAAACGAGGGGGAGAAGTGAGGGGTTCCGGCCGTGAGCTCACCCTGAATCTATCTGGAGTGGCGGCTTGCTCGGGGAGGCGCTGGAGCTGCCGGAATTTGAAGTCGATCCACGGCGGCCGGCGATGAAGACGACGAAGCTAGCGAGCTCGTGGAGGCGTCCTGCTCCGATTCCTTTCGCAGGTCGATGAAGACGACGACGAGGAGCATGGTGGACTTGCTGGCTTGAGATCTAGGGCACGGTGGCCACGCGGGGGCTCGACGGCGCTCCGGCGTTCTTCTCGGGCGACGATGAAACGGGCGAGAGAGGAGGGGAGGGAGCTCGTGGAGGGGGGGGGAATGGACTGCGGAGGCTGCGGGGAGTCTCCAGGTGCGAGAAGAAGCCACGGGGAGGCCTGGAAGCTCCTCGACGGCGATGTGTCGTCCCCAGCTAGCTCGGTGGCATTCCACCGAGCAGTTTGGAGGCGCGGGAGGGGGAAGAAGACGCCCCTGCCCCTGTGGGCCGGCTGGGCTGGGGTGGGCTGACTTCGCCTGGGCGCCAGGTAAGGATTTCTGACTTCTTTTCTATTTTTCTTTTCTGACATTTGTTCTGTTTAGCTAAAATAAATAGCTAAACATTTTATCAAATTCTGAAAACTTTTATGTGGCCTCATAATAATATAGACTAGCCACTCATAAACTATCAACATTTTTAAAATTCAAAAGATTTGAATTTTAAATCAAATAGGGGTATTTCTTTAATTCCAAGGCACTGTTTGAATATTTGAAAAATCTATGAGCATGGGATGGGTCCCACATCACTTGATATGTGATCACACTCATTTATAAGACTTTTCAAAAATCTAACATGAATTTTTGGAGAAGATTTTTATCTGGCCTTTTGAATTAATTCATCTGGGGGGTTCCTTCTCCCATTTTGATTTTGAAGTTGATTTCCTTTGAAAATTTTGACATGATGCAAGGTTACTTGATCCTAGCACATTACCTAACAGAGGGTTCTGACAACTCGCCCCCACTCAACAGAATCTCGTCCCGAGATTCAGGAGTCTGCGGGAGGAAGGTGGGGTACTCGGCAATGAGACGGTCTTCTCTTTCCCACGTAGCTTCTCTTTCAGAGTGGTGTGACCATTGCACTTTCAGAAACCTAATCTTCTGACGACGAGTGACACGCTCTGCGGAATCAAGAATACGAACGGGGTATTCTCGATAAGAAAGGTCATCTTGGAGATCAAGCGTTTCATGGTCGACTTCGCGGATGGGGTCCTTGAAGCAACGCCTGAGTTGTGACACATGGAATACATCATGTACTCGGGAGAGGTGCGGAGGTAGTTCAAGTTGGTAGGCAACTTCTCCACGTTTAGCAATAATGCGGAAAGGTCCGATGTAACGTGGGGCCAACTTGCCTTTGATACCGAAACGTTGGGTTCCCTTCAGAGGAGTAACCCGAAGGTAAGCCTTCTCATCCAGATTGTAGCTCTCTTGCCTATGATGACGATCATAGTAGCTTTTCTGACGAGACTGGGCTGCTTTCAATTGATCACGAACAATGCGAACTTGCTCTTCTGCTTCCTTGATCATATCCGGTCCAAAGAATTGTCTTTCACCGGTTTCTGACCAGTTTAAATGTGTTCGACATCGTCGTCCATATAGGAGTTCAAAAGGAGCCATGTTCAAACTAGATTGAAAACTATTGTTATAAGCAAATTCGGCAAATGGAAGAGACTTCTCCTAATTCTTTCCGAATGAGATAACACAAGCTCTGAGCATGTCTTCAAGAATTTGGTTAACCCTTTCGACTTGACCGCTAGACTGAGGATGGAAAGCTGTACTAAAGGAGAGATGAGTTCCCATAGCATTCTGAAAGCTTCCCCAAAATCTAGAGGTAAAAAGGCTACCATGATCAGAATTGATTTCCAAAGGAACACCATGAAGGGATACAATTCTAGAGATGTACAAGTCTGCTAACTGGCTAGCAGTTATAGACTCGCGAACCGGAAGGAAATGAGCAACTTTGGAAAGCCTATCTATGACAACGAAGATGGCATTGTTTCCTTTCTGGGTTCTTGGAAAGCCGGTGATGAAGTCCATACCGACTTTGTCCCATTTCCACTCGGGAATAGACAAAGGTTGAAGTGTACCAGCAGGTCTTTGATGTTCTGCCTTAATGCGACGACAAACATCACATTCGGCAACAAATTGAGCAATGTCTCTCTTCATCCTAGTCCACCAAAATCTCTGGCGTAGATCTCGGTACATTTTTGTGCTACCGGGATGAATTGAGAGGGGTGTGTCATGGGCTTCCTTGAGGATGAGTTGCCTTAGTTCCTTATTCTTAGGTACTACCAAACGATTTTCAAAGAATACCGTTCCTTTGCTATCTGTGGAGAAACATTTAGCAACTCCGCTAGCAATGTTCTCCTTGATCCGGCGAACACCTCGTGCACGCCTTTGGGCAACTATAATTTGATCCTCAAGAGTTGGTTTCGCCACCAAGGTAGAAAGATAGCCATGAGGAACAATCTCAAGATTGAGCTTGCGAAAGTCCTCATGAAGAAGTGGTTGATACTGTTGTAACATGAGGTTGTTACAATACGACTTACGACTTAGTGCATCAGCCATGACATTGGCCTTGCCTGGGGTGTAAGAAATTACTACGTCGTAATCTTTTATCAACTCAATCCAGCGTCTTTGCCTGAGATTAAGATCTGGCTGGGTGAAAATATATTTGAGGCTTTGGTGGTCGGAATAAATCTCGCAACGGTTACCAAGGAGCTAATGCCGCCAAGTTGTTAGGGCATGAACTACGGCAGCGAGTTCAAGGTCATGGGTAGGATAGTTCTCTTCATGTGGCCGCAATTGGCGTGAAGCATAAGCTACCACATGTCGATCTTGCAGAAGTATGCATCCTAACCCTTGCCGTGATGCGTCACAATAGATCTCGAAATCCTTTTTGGTGTCTGGAGGTGCAAGTACGGGTGCAGAAGTCAATGTTCTTTTTAGCTCTTGAAAGCTTTCCTCGCACTTGGGAGTCCATAGGAATTTCTTATCTTTCTTGAGGAGTTCAGTTAGAGGCTTTGCAACTTTAGAAAAGTTCTCGACGAAGCGACGGCAATAGCTGGCTAGGCCAAGAGAACTTCTAACTTGCTTAACCGATTCAGGTGGAGTCCAGTCAAGGACGGCCGGAACTCTCTCGGGATTCACAACATGCCTTTTCAGAAATCTCGTGGCCTAAGTAGGTCACTTCTGGTAGCCAAAATTCACACTTGGAGAATTTAGCATACAGGCGATGCTCTCTAAGTTTCATCAATACCAGCCTTAGGTGTTCGGCATGTTCTTCTTCGTTCTTCGAGTATATAAGGATGTCATCGAGGTAAACCACGACGAACTGGTCCAAATACTCCATGAAGATCGAGTTCATCATGCGTGAGAAAGTGGCGGGGGCATTGGTTAAACCAAAGGACATGACGGTGTACTCGTAAAGACCATAATGAGTAGTAAAAGCCGTTTTGGGAATGTCCTCGTTTCGGATTTTGATTTGATGATAACCTAATCTCAAATCCATCTGGGAGAAGACAGAGGATCCTGCAAGTTGATCATAAAGATCATTGATCCTGGGCAGTGGGTACTTGTTCTTTATCGTCGCTAAATTTAGCGGGTGATAGTCTACGCACATCCTTTCTGTTCCATCTTTCTTCGTTACGAACAGAACAGGGCAACCCCATGGCGATGAGCTAGGGCGGATGAAGCCTTTCTCCAACAAAGCTTCCAGTTGGGTTTTAAGCTCAGCTAACTCACGTGGGGCCATTTTGTATGGGCGTCTAGAAATTGGTGCGGTTCCTGGGGCAAGATCTACAATGAACTCTACACATCTGTCGGGTGGCATTCCCGGCAGCTCTTCAGGAAAGACATCCGGGAAGTCACGAACCACCGGAATATCTTCAAGTTCGGGAAGGGGAAGTACATTCAAGGAATGCACTTGGGTTCTTGTTCTGGGTGAGGTATAGTTGACGGTTTGGCCTGAAGTGTGGGTGAGTTTCACGGATTTGCCTTTGCAATCCAGGTAGGCATTCTGTCTTGATAGCCAATTCATGCCAAGGATGACATCAATGTCTGAAGACTTGAGGGCTATGAGTGAAGCAAGGAATACTAAACCCTCAATTGCAATTTGATTACCATGGCTCACTCTATTAGTTTGCCATCTTGACCCTGGAGTTTGAATAATCATTGGGGTGGACAATTCAACAAAAGATAACTCATGGCGAAGTGCATAACTTTCCGACATGAATGAATGAGATGCTCCTGGGTCGAAAAGAACGGAAGTAGGAACAAAATTGACTGGGAGCGTACCAAGAATGACGTCAGTGGTGTCGTCAGTCTCTTCGGCGGCGATTTGGTTCACACGTCCACGAGTGGCGGGAGGAGCGGGTTTGGCGGTGTAGACCTTCTGGGGTGGATTGCCACGACCATTGTTGTTGTTGCCTCCGGCACGTGGTGGAGCATTCTGGTGTTGGAGCTGGTTCTGGGGACACTCACGAGAGTAGTGGCCTGCCTGACCACACTTGTAACAGGCTCCGAAAACAGTGCGTGGAGCTGGGTTGTTTGGTGGAGCTGGGTGGAACTGGGTTGGTGGACGAGGCGCCACATAGGATGGCCTCGGTGGGTTGTTCTGGCGGAACATGCTGTTTGGGATCCAGATCTTGCGCTTCTGGGAGCCAGAACTGGATGAACCATCATCTCTGGGGTGTTTGCGAAAGTCCTTGGGGGTGTTCATGTCCTCTGCTTTGATGGCCTTGTTGACAAGGACCTGGAATGTGGCAAAGTCATGAAGGTTGAGCTCACGACGAAGTCCAGCGTTGAGGCCACGACGGAACCTCTCTTGCTTCTTGGAGTCGGTGGAAACTTCTTCGGTAGCGTAACGAGCAAGTCGGTTGAACTCACGACTGAACTCGTCAACAGTCCTTCTGCCTTGAGTGAGGTTGCAGAACTCCTCACGCTTGCGGTCCATAAGACCCTTGGGAATGTGGTGCTCGCGGAAGGACGTGCAGAATTCTTCCCAAGATGCAGGTGGTCCAACGGGACGCATATTCAGAAAGTTCTCCCACCAAGAACTAGCTGCACCTTCGAGGTGATAGGTGGCATAGCTGACCTTGTCACCAGTTGCAACACGGCCTTCTTGGAGCTTCCTCTCGATGTTGCGAAGCCAGTCATCGGCGTCAAGGGGCTCGGTGGAGTAACTGAAAACCGGGGGATGAAGCCGGATGAAGTCGTTCAGGGACACAAACTCATTGCGCTGCTGAGTGGTGTTGCGAGCAATGACCTCCAACAGATGGTGAGAGTCTCGGCGGTTCCTCTCGACTTCCATCAGAACCTGTGCCATCGTGGGTGGGGGTGGAAGGTTGCCTTCCTCCTGATCATTGCCACGACCTTGGTTACGACCAACCTGGCCACGGGTTCCTTGAGACATCCTGAAGGTGAAAAACCAAAGTCAAACAGAGTTGATTTGAAGAGTCTAAACAAGGTATTGAAGTACTGGAAGGATTACAGAGCAAAGGAAGTAATCATCTTGACAACATGGTGATAGAGCATACAAGCCATATATTCACAAGCTGTCATACAAACCATACATTGTTTTAGTACAAGCACTAAGCTAATACAAACGTGATGAAGATGATACATCCTTCAGAGGCACTCTGACTTCCTATACATTATTTATCTAAGCCTCTGGAACTTAGACACCTTGCATACAATACACTAAGATACTACTACATCATCACTAAGTAAGACCACAGGCGGTCTCACTCATCTCCATCTCCATAGTAGTCCTCGTAAAAGTTACCCGCGTATCCCGGTAGCTGGAGGTGACCATCAGAAAACACGGAGGCTTGTGGACCCTGATATCCATTTGGGCAAGGATGGGGCCTAGGTCCAGCGTAGGGTGGAAGCAAAGGACCACGGGGTGGAAAAATTCCTCCAATCTCGGGCCAAGCAACTCGAGAAGGCATCTGGGTCCTCACAGGATAGATCGCATCATGCTCAACTTATCCCACGCTCACAAAGGGTGCCAAAAGTGTCAGTGCTCGATACAGACGAACACGGGTGGCGTGGAGCTCGAAACGGATAGCGCGTGCATCACGATCTCTGTCACTAGCAAACCTAGCAGTCATCTGAAGTGCAGGATCCTCTGCAGAGTGATTTGAGTAGAGTCCAGTGTAATATCCCTCTTCTCCTGGAAGTGCAGCAGGGATATAGCGGAAAGAAGTCTCTCTCAGCAAAGTGTGCTCCTCTCTCAGCAGTGTCATACATGAGTATGCAGCATCCTGCACAGCCATGTTCTCGGTAATGCCAATGCCATGTCCAAAATGGATAGGCTGAGTGACTCCAACGTGGTGCGGATAGATCCAGACAATGCAGTGGAACTGCGTCTGGTTGAAGTCATGAAACTGCTCCTCGATGGTGTACTCAGGGTACCACCGATAACCCACATAGGACATCATCTCGATCAACATGGCGGGATGGCCACGCACACCGAGGCACCTGGTCAAACGAACAATCTGCCGAGGGGGAAGATCTGCCATCTGAAACAGAAAGGAGTTGGCAAATGCATCAGATTATGAGATAAACCTGGAATGACTCGGACAGCATAACGGTTGTAATTGTAAGAAATGACAATTTCTTCCAACAGGGAAACAACACTTACATACGATGTAATAAAACAGGGAGCATAACCACTCTAACAAACCGATCACAACTTTCCTACGGCTATGAGGAAGCAAACAACGAGATGTTCTAATCAGACAGAGGAGAGCCTAGTCCTATCTTCCCGTAGAATAAGATGAGGGTGACTTAGAACTCAGAACGAAGGGGGTAAGGAGAAAAAAGAAGCCTTACGTTGTCCCCTTATATACCCAGAGTAACTATATAACTATAGCAAGCTAGACTCAACTTCGGCCAAGGCTACTAGTCCTACAGTCAGTCCTGCTCTGATACAAAGTCTGTCGGGACCCGGGGTTAGCGTATGCAAGTCCAGTTAAGGCATAGTCATATGGAGAGCCGAGAACCATACCCACTTGTCTAAGCAAACAAGGCCAAGCACAGAACGTTCTCGGAAAGCATCGTACGTGAGGGGCATCCCATCCAGGCCGGATGATCAACTGAGATGAGTCCTCATCGTCCGCACACAAGTCTAATGATATGGGTGGTGAACTCCCATATTCAAAGACAAGTCGCCTGAACCATACTATCGACTATCTCATAACTCTTACATAGACTTACTCTAGCCCGATCACTTAGTCGGGGTCTAGGGAGGGCTCGATCATACCACAAAGTGTGCACGAGACAGAGTCTCGAACAATCGCATCGCGATGCCCCAAGCTGCGCACATCTAAGGGCCACTTGGTGTATGAAAGACCGCCAGCCAGAACACAACTAAGGTCTCGAAAACCCATACAAAGACATGCATGTTATAAACATACACGCATCACACATGCCTTGTATGAACAGCAGGTACCATTGCAATTCTCTACAAAGTGTACATTTTATTTATAACTCTTATAGAGTGCACACAGAGATCACATACATGTGATCCAACATTACATTACAAGCGGAAGCAAATTATGTCTGAGTACAGACAAGTTTAACAAATGGCTTAAGAAGCCTTATTTAAACACAAAGCCCTCCACGAGGGAACCAGTCTTCTGACTGGGACTAGACTAGTTGGTCTTCAGTCGTCCAGCTCGATGAAGAAGCCACCTTCGGGGTCAGTGGCATCATCTAAAACATAGATTAAGAAAACGTGAGTACAAAGTCGTACTCAGCAAGACTTACATAGGAGCTATACTACTCATGCATATGTGTCAAGATAAAGGGAGGTGGGGTTCATTTGCAGAAATGCTAGCTTTGACTTGGCTAATCCTGAACTACGAATACCAGACTTTGAGGTAAGAAGCGTACACGAGTCCACTACTTTCTCCAATCAATACACCACTATGGTGCCTTCCTCGACTTCCCCACGAGAAAGCACGCCATAGCACTCACACTTATCTTGGTGTGTTTTAGAAGTATCCGGTTCAAGTTATCTAGTAATCAAGCTAAGCTTTCCAAGCAGTCCATAACCGCGGACGCGGCTATTCGAGTAGTTTTGTTAACCTTGCAAGGGTGTACCGCTACACACACATGATCATCATTTACCGCCTTTGATCTCGACACCATTCAAGGGGTGCCAGCGAGGATGCTCACCACAACTGTTACCTCATAGCCGATCTAGTCCGAGAAAGCCGCCTACTTGGGTTGGTTACCACAATCGTGAACCCGGCCGGTTTACCGAAGTGGACCCAAGTGATGTGTGCGTGGTGCATAAGCCGGTCTCGGATGAGACGTTCTCTCACTTAGCAACCAGGCCACTGACCTACCAGAACTCTGAACTATCGCGACATCTGGACATCGAAAGGGATGAGTTAGTAAGTTGAGAGGGGTCAGTGAGCCCAATGTGTGGTTGTACTCTTCATCTTGGATCACCACACAAGAACTCGTACTAGAGCGGTGTTCAACGAGACAACCCACTGTGTACTCCTACACAACCTCTCATCGTTCACCTTGTATTAGGGTCGATTCACCAACACTTTTCTACCATCATCAACGTGATCATTCCCATCCCGACTCACATCACAGTACAACATGGTATCATACTAAGCATGCAATAAGCGATAACATTGCAGGGGCCACATGATATCAAACAACTCCTACATTTGCTAGGATTGTGGTTTGCTTACTACTGTGACAAAATGATAGGTCATGCAAAGGAATGGGTTCATCTATGCGGTAGAAACGAAGCATGGTGATCATCCTAAACAATGCATAAGGGAGACATGAGAGGGAAGTGGGATTTTATCGACATGATCAATGGGGGTTTGCTTGCCTTGCTGACGAGGTTCGGGTTCGGGGTCTTCAACGAAGGTTGCAACCTCTTGCTCCGGTTCCACGTCTATCAGCAACATGACAATCATAGGATCAACAGAATGTACAATGCACAATCACATGAATAATATTGAAAGGGTGATGTTCATGGTACTGATGTGTTGATCATTCCATTTAAATGGAGTATATTGCAAATTGAATTGCAAATTCAAACTCCACATTTGAATTCAACATTAACCAAGTTATATGTGATATAGTTTGATCATTTTGAAACAACTTCAAATGTGTATGATATGCCTCTGATGTGTGATTGAAATGTAGCATGTTGCCATGGTTCAAGTTGCAAAAATATTTGATTTGAATTTGATTTAATTCCATTTAAATCAAATAGCAAATGCTACTGATCACATTTTAAATTCAACTCAAACAGAGTTGAAAGTTGCATATTTGGAAAGATAATTTTCTCCTGATCATTTTTCATATATTATTTGTCCAATTTGGAGTTAATATGAATTTTCTATGAATTTCCAAAGTTTGGGTTATTTTCTGGATTTTCTGGAATTCTTTTAATTCATTTTGATTTTCTGGAAATTCATAAAACGATTTATTGCGCAAGTGCTGACGTCAGGGTGGGGGGCTGACATGTGGGGTCACCTTGTCAGTGACTGGGTTAACTAACCCGTGGGTGAAATTAATCCAGTGGCTTAATTAAGCCACTGGCCCCACTGGTCAGTGACCAAGGGGGTCACTAACTAGGTGATTAGTGGGGGGGGGGGGGCTTGGGCTAACATGCCGGCGGATAAACGCCGGCGACTGGAGTCACGGCGGCGCTGCACGGGAATGCGAATCCGGCCACGGGAGGGGAAACGGAGGGCACCGGCTTGCTCCTGGAGGTCTTCCGCGTCGTCTGGAAGTAACAGGGGGTCACGGGGAGGTCGGGAGCGACGACGGCGACGACTCCAGCGGAAACAGAGAACCGGCGAGGTCGTAGATGACGTTATGGTGCACGGTTGGAGTTGATTCGGGGCTCGTTTGAACGCTAGCACGTGCAGGAGTCAAACGCGTGCACTGGGGGTTCACGACGAGCACTGGAGCGAGGAGGACGACGACCATGGCGGCGACGAGCTCCTGCGTCCATGGCGGATCCGGCTAGAGGAAGCAAACGAGGGGGAGAAGTGAGGGGTTCCGGCTGTGAGCTCACCCTGAATCTATCTGGAGTGGTGGCTTGCTCGGGGAGGCGCTGGAGCTGCCGGAATTTGAAGTCGATCCACGGCGGCCGGCGATGAAGACGACGAAGCTAGCGAGCTCGTGGAGGCGTCCTGCTCCGATTCCTTTCGCAGGTCGATGAAGACGACGATGAGGAGCACGGTGGACTTGCTGGCTTGAGCTCTAGGGCACGGTGGCCACGCGGGGGCTCGACGGCGCTCCGGCGTTCTTCTCAGGCGACGACAAAACGGGCGACAGAGGAGGGGAGGGAGCTCGTGGAGGGGGGGGGGAATGGACTGCGGAGGCTGCGGGGAGTCTCCAGGTGCGAGCAGAAGCCACGGGGAGGCCTGGAAGCTCCTCGACGGCGACGTGTCGTCCCCGGCTAGCTCGGTGGCATTCCACCGAGCAGCTTGGAGGCGCGGGAGGGGGAAGAAGACGCCCCTGCCCCTGTGGGCCGGCGTGGGCTGGGGTGGGCTGACTTCGCCTGGGCGCCAGGTAAGGATTTCTGACTTCTTTTCTATTTTTCTTTTTTGACATTTGTTCTGTTTAGCTAAAATAAATAGCTAAACATTTTATTAAATGCTGAAAACTTTTATGTGGCCTCATAATAATATAGACTAGCCACTCATAAACTTTCAACATTTTTAAAATTCAAAAGATTTGAATTTTAAATCAAATAGGGGTATTTCTTTAATTCCAAGGCACTGTTTGAATATTTGAAAAATCTATGAGCATGGGATGGGTCCCACATCACTTGATATGTGATCACACTCATTTATAAGACTTTTCAAAAATCTAACATGAATTTTTGGAGAAGATTTTTATCTGGCCTTTTGAATTAATTCATCTGGGGGGTTCCTTCTCCCATTTTGATTTTGAAGTTGATTTCCTTCGAAAATTTTGACATGATGCAAGGTTACTTGATCCTAGCACATTACCTAACAGAGGGTTCTGACAATTTTACCATCTCTTCGCCGAACTACTGCACCTATACAATTTGCCATTGTATTAGTTGTGTTGGGGACAGAAGAGAATTCTTGTATCTTAATTGCAGGGTTGCTTGAGAGAGACCATCTTCAACCTCTACTTCCCTGAGTTCGATAAACCTTAGGTTATCCACTTGAGGGAAATTGCTGCTGTCCTACAAACCTCTGCGCTTGGAGGCCCAACATAGTCTACAAGAATAGAAGCGTGCGTAGACATCAGGGACCTACAAGTTGAATCCCCCCTGATTACCAAGAGCGAGCGCTGTTCCATAGCCCTCGTCAGTCGACTCCTCCAGTATTCGCGCCACCTAGATAGCCGATTATTCCACGACGCCCAGATCAGTTCCATACGCCTCCTCATCACTTCAACAATCCCATGGAAAATTTCGTGGCAGCAACTCGGTTCCTCACCAATGCGCCAATTCATGGAGACACTCCAGCGGATCACGCCGCTCGAGAAGCTGTCGACTTACTCAATACTGCAATCACACAGCAAGCCCAATATTCACAGGGAGTCTCATACTTACATGGGACCCCGTATCACAGTATGAGCCGGCAAGCAGAATCGCCGGCTCCCGCAGCCTCGAGCAGTCATCGCCAGCGCGGAGCGCCGCCGCCTCCGAACACTCAGGGGGGCAGTGAGAATTCTGGACATACCGACTCCTAACCCCGAGCGCCGTACAGAGCCAGTGACCCAATTTCCCTCACAAAATCAAAATACCGAGTTCGTCAGCAGATCCGTGGGCAACCGGTGTCTCGTGTCGGCTTTGAGGAACACACGCTTACCCCCAGATTTCAAAGGACCGCGTAAGATTCCAAACTATACAGCTGACATGGACCCGACGACCTTGATCGAAAGCTACGACCTTGCCATGGATATTCTGCAAGCTAGCGAAGAGGTTTGTTCCCGTTACCTCACGATGATGTTGGAAGGACCGACTCGCACATGGTTTAAAATATCCCAGAGCACTCTATCACATCTTGGGCGGATCTCAAGGAAAAGTTCATCACGAATTTCCAAGGCACTTGCCGGCGAGCCACCACAATCGTCGAGATGGAGCATTGTGTCCAGAAGGAAGGAGAGTCGGCCTTGAGCTGGGCACGATGAGTCACAGAGATAGTCCACTCCTCAGACAATATTACTGCTCAACTGCTGTAATCATTCTGGAAAGGACCTGCAAGTTTGAGCCCCTAGTACACAAGCTTGGCCGACTCAAGAGAATGTTCAATAACATGGGAGAGATCATGAACATGGTCATCAAGTACGCGGAGTCTGATAAAACCAAAGATGTTCACTCAGAAGACGACAAAAATTCCCAAAATAAATAGAGTGGTGGCAAAGGACCTGAGAGCCAGAATCAACATACCAAGCGTCGACTCGATCAGAATACTTCTGAATTGGTAGCCAACACGAATGTCGGCTTCCAAAGGTAGAAGCACGGGGCAACAACTACCGCAAGTTGGAAGGAAATTTTCGTCCCCCCAGCAGATTTGAAGAATCCATGAAAAGGCCTTGCCCAACACATAGTAAACCTATTCGTCCATCCAATCACACCTGGGAAGAGTGCAACTTTATGAAAGATTACGCACGGCGCGGAAGCCAAGGACCTCCCAGGTCAGGTGGAGGAGCCGGCCAGAACAGCAACAACCAAAATTTTGGCCATCAGGGAGCCGGCGCAGCACCTCAACACCAAGGACCCAGAGGCGGAGGGCAACAAAATCAGTTAGGGCTTGCAGGATTCCAAGCAAACCCGAAACAACTTCACCACCAAAATTTGTCGGAGGGACGGGAAGCTACAACAAAGAGATTTCATGGCTGTGGCCATAGAGCCGGCTTGTCCCAGGTGGCTCAATTGGTCTGAACAGCTGATCACCTGGACAAGGGACGATCACCCCCAGTGGTAGAGAACCCGAGAACCCTGGCCCTGGTAGTTTCTCCACAAATCGGATGTTACACACTTGACAAAGTGCTCATGGATGGAGGGAGCAGTATCAACATCCTTTACTACGATACTTTCCGTAGGATGGGATTGACTAAGAAACATCTGCAACTCTCCAACACCATTTTCCATGGAATAGTCCCAGGCAAGTCGGCACGCCCCATAGGCAAGATCTACCTGGAGACAGCTTTTTGGAATGCTGAAAATTTTCGCTCTGAGATCATACCCTAGGAGGTGGTAAAACTCGAGAGCCCATATCAGGCCATCTTGGGCAGACCGGTTATGCCAGGTTCATGGATCGACCATGCTATGTCTATCTAAAGCTGAAAATGTCGGGTCCTTATGGCCTAATTACGGTATAAGGGAGCCGGTCCAGAGCTTCGGAGTGCGGTGAGCAACATGTCAAGTTTGCTGATTCGGCATGCTCCAAAGAGGACTTGTCAGCACACCAGGAGAAGGTAGACCCAGTAGACTCCACTATCCTGAAGAAACCGTCTCCTGATAACAACCCCAACCAGCTCAGGATACAAAGAAAGTCGACTTTGTCCCTGGTGACGCTTCCCAGTAGTTCATCATTGGGACAGGGTTATCTGATAAATAGGAAATCGCGCTCATCGAGTTCCTCCGTGAGAATCACAACATTTTCGCATGGAAACCTTCTGACATGCCAGGTGTCCCGAGGGAACTCGCTAAGAACCACCTAAATATTGATCCAAAAATGAAGCCGGTCAAGCAATTCCTTCGCCGTTTCAATGACGAAAGGAGAAACGCCATTGGGGAAGAGGTAGCCCGACTCCTTGCTGCCGGATTCATCATGGAAGTTTTCTATCCGGAGTGGCTCGCAAACCCGGTCCTCATTTTGAAAAAGAACGGGACTTGGCGTATGTGCATTGACTACACCGACTTAAACAAGGATTGCCCAAAGGATCCCTTTGCGTTGCCCCGTATTGACCAGATCATAGACTCGACTGCGGGATGTGAGCTCCTGTGTTTTCTCGATTCCTACTCTGGCTATCACCAAATTAAGATGGCTCTTGAAGAACAGGAGAAAACAGCTTTCCTCACTCCTTTTGGGATATACTGCTATACTTATATTCCTTTTGGCTTGAAGAATGCAGGAGCCACATATCAGCGAAAAGTGCAGAATTTCCTCAAAGAGAAAATTGGGCGCAACGTACACGCTTATGTGGATGATATAGTTATCAAATCGCAGCTGGCCGACTCACTCATCAGCGACCTCCAGGAAACCTTCAAGAATCTGCGAAAATACCAGATGAAGTTAAACCCGACCAAATGCACATTTGGGGTCCCTGCAGGAAAACTCCTCGGTTACATAGTATCTGAGAGAGGCATTGAGACGAACCCAGAAAAAATCAATGCTATCATGGCCCTTCAGAAGCTGGCCTCTGTGAAAGGAGTCCAACGACGCAGAGGGCATGTAGCTGCCCTAAGTTGGTTTATAAGCCGACTTGGAGAAAAAGCAATTCCCCTATACCGACTTTTACAAAAGTCAGAAAAATTTGTCTGGGATGATGAGGCTGATCAGGCCCTGGAGTCGCTGAAAAAACAGTTGTCTCAGGATCCAATCCTGGCGGCTCCTAAGCCAAAGGAACCAATGCTACTCTATATCTCATCCAACAATCGAGCAGTCAGCGCTGTGGTTGTGGTTGAGCGTATGGAAGCTGATAAAGAGCACCCCTTGCAGAGACCAGTCTACTATGTTAGTGAGGTCCTGACTTCATCAAAGCAATGCTACCCTCACTGGAAGAAGTTGGTCCTTGGTGTATTCATGGAAAGTCGGCAACTCAAACACTATTTCCAGGAGAACCCCATAACTGTAGTCAACTCAGCACCACTGGCAGATATCATCCAGAACCGGGAAGCCACCTGAAGGATTGCAAAGTGGGCTATAGAGTTGGGGGCTTATCATATCAAATATGCGCCACGCACAACCATCAAGTCCTAGGTGTTGGTCGACTTCATCAATGACTGCAGAGAGATCCAAGCACCCGCAGAGAAACCGATTACCAAATACTGGACAATGCACTTTGATGGGAGTCGGCAGCTCCAAGGATCAGGAGCCGGCGTGGTCCTTACCTCACCTAAAGGAGAGAAGTTCTGCTATGTCTTGCAATTGCAGTTCACTTGCACCAACAACGCAGCAGAATATGAGGCCCTGCTTCATGGGCTGCGGCTGGCTCGTGAGATGAACATAAGCCGGATTCAATGCTACGGTGACTCTGACCTTGTTTCTCAACAAGTGTCAGAGAAATGGAACTCCAAAGATGCCACCATGGAAGCTTATCGGCGAGAGGTGGAAAGACAAGCCGGTTTCTTTGTTGGGGTACCAGGTGGACTATGTGGAGCGCAAGCAAAACGAAGCAGCAGACGCTTTATCCCGGCTCGGCTCTCAGTGAAAGCCGCTTCCGCCAAATGTGTTCCAGGATGTCCTAACAGAGCCGTCTGTGCAAACACCAATAGAGGAAGACATAGCAGAGCCGGATCCAGAACCGGCTCTGGTAGCTTCAATACACGCCACCCCCTCATGGCTTGTACCTTATTTGGATTACATGACCCGGGGAATCCTAACCTCAGATAAGATACTGGCTAGGCAAATCGTCAGGAGGAGAAAATCGTTTGTGCTCATCAACGATGAGTTACATCGGCGAAGTCCCGCAGACGCTTTTCAGAGATGTGTTTCACCAGAATAAGGCAGAGAGATCCTCAATGAAATACACTCTGGATATTGCGGACATCACGCCGACTCTCGTTCACTAGTGGCTAAATATTATAGACACGGATTCTACTAGCTCACAGCACATGCGGACGCAGAGGATATACTCAAGAAGTGTGATGGATGTCAGTGTTATGCAAAGCAATCTCACGTGCCGACTCAAGAACTCAGGATGATACCTATCACTTGGCCCTTTGCAGTGCAGGGGCTTGATATGGTGGGACCTTTCAAAAGGTCAGCCAACAAGGATACACACTTATTAGTGGCAGTGGATAAATTCACCAAATGGGTTGAGGCAGAGCTAGTCAGTAAATGTGACGCTGCAACAACACTAAAATTCTTGAAAAAGATAATATACAGATTCGGTTACCCCCACAACATCATCACTGATAATGGATCTAACCTATCATAAGGGTTTATGCAGAGATTCTGCCAGAACGAGCACATCCGACTCGACCTTGCATCGGTAGCTCACCCACAGTCCAATGGACAAGCCTAGAGAGCCAACCAAGATTTTCTTCGAGGCATCAAACCCCGACTTTATGTTCCTTTGGAAAGAACGCCGGGTTGCTGGGAGGAAGAATTACCATCAATATTATGGAGTATCAGGACAACTCCTAATAGGTCAACGGGCTACACACCCTTCTTCCTGGACTATGGAGCGAAAGCTGTTCTCCCAAGTAACATCCGTCACGACTCACCAAGGGTCACAACATATGTGGAATCAGACAATGAGAAAGCGAGGCAAGACACCTTGGACGTTTTCGATGAAAAACGAGAATTGGCAGCAGCTCAGTCCGCTATCTACCAACAAGATCTGCGGCGATATCATAGCCGTCGCATCAGAAGTCGGACTTTCCAGGAAGGTGATTTAGTGCTCCGCCTCATACAAAAAAGGATGGAATGCGCAAATTATCCTCTCCTTGGGAAGGAACGTTTGTGGTCAGCAAGAAACTGTACAATGGATCCTACTACCTGATTGATATACGCGACAAGGTAAAGTCACACACATCTATGGAGGAGACTCCCAGACCATGCAACATCGCACAACTCCGTCTATATTATACTTGAGTAGAACAGGAATAATATTGTACGACTATATAAGTCGACACTCGTCGCACCGGCTTTCACCACATAAATGAATATATCTAAGTCAACTTTCGTCGCATTAGGATATCGCCATATAATATGTAACTAAGTTCACTTTTGTCGTACTAGGCTATCACCATATAAAATTTATTTAAGTCGACTTTCATCGCACCAGGCTTTCACCACATCTAAGTCGACTTTCGTCGCACCGGCTCTCGCCAATCTAGTTGTCATACCGATTTTTTTCTTTACTTTATTATCTTCATGTTTTCATTTTGCATCATACATTGAATATTTTTTTTACATTTTTCTCAGAGACCTGGGGGCTTGATCAACCCTTTACCGGCTCTGACTATGTATATTGCTTATTCAGGAGAAATAGGGGAGTTCGATGTCACCCATCGACTCTTATCCAAAGAAAACCTGGCATATATATATATATATATATATATATATATATATATATATATATATATATATATGTAAAACTCCACATGTGTATGGCTTATTCAGGGGAAATAGGGGAGCTCGATGGCACCGATCGACTCTTATCTGAAGAAACCCCGACATATACAATAATTGGCCACCCACGCCTTAAAATTTGGTCTGTATAGCTCAAGCTCATATGACCAACGCGAACCCGGATTAGTCTAAACTTTGGGGGCTTACAGAATCGCCTATCGAGTTTGGTCCTAGGAACTAGGCACGTTAGTCATATGTGCCGACTTGCAGAGGAGTTTCGGCTCTTGAACCAATAGTCTCTCTCAACGCGAGAAGATGAGGCATGAGTCGGCCTCTATATGAGCCTTTGAAATTTATTGCACACAAACATCATACTTCATTTTCAATTATGCATAACATTTTTTCTTTTCAGATGAAAGTTAGACATATGTGACTCGGCACAGCATCCAGATGCATATACCGACTCATGGGGACTACACTTACAAATTTCTTCTCAAAGACTCGGCACAGCACCCAGATGCATATACCGACTCATGGGGAGTAACACTTCAAAATTCCTTTTCAAGATTCGGCACAACACAATGATGTTCGTACCAACTCTTGGGGAGTATCACCTCAAAATTCTTTACATGATCTGGTTCGGCACACAAGGTGACCATACCAAATCATGGGGGATACAAGTCGATCTATCCTATGAGTCGATCAAGACACGAGTCTATTTTTAATCGACTCAGGGGGCTATAGATATAGATACTTTCAAGAATATCGGCTCTCATGCATAAAACATCCAAAGTCAGGTATAAAACTGACTTACAGATCTGATGGGAAATTAAAATTTTCATTCATCAGTGGCTGAGTGTTACATCAAAAGAAGAGACTTACATCAAAATAAAACAAGACCAAAGTCCATAATACTACTACAAAAAAACTACAGCTTCAGTGGTCCTCCTCAGAGTCGGTCTCATCATCAGATGAGGAGACTCGGGCCTCCTCTTCATTGTTGTAGAATTCTTCATCACTTCTGCTGGAACTCTCCATACAGCAGCCGACTCGATCGCCATCCGAGTCAAAAATCTTGGCCCACAGGGTCTCATCACCATCATAACTAAAGACGATGGTATCTCCTCTTGAGATGTTCCTGGAATGAAGAAAGGTTTTCCAACCCTTCTCCAGGAACATGGAATCATCACCAGAAAAACTAGTGGCCACCCAAATGGGTCCATGAGGACACCCCTCAGAATGGAGCCACAACCCTAGAGGTTTGGAATCCATCATGATCTTGACAAAATATTCAGGAAGATTGACCCAACGACGGATCGTCTGAACTTTCACCAAAAACTCATTCCTTTCAGGAGAAGGTGGAAATTCAAGATCTGGGGATCGTTGATTGGCACGCGCACCTCTTCCTCTACCCCGTCCACGGAGTCTTCCACGACCTCGACGACCGCGAGAACCAGCACTGGAACCAGGATCGCCGGCGGTCGAAGGAACACGGGTACTGAGCTTGGGAGCCATGGAGGAAGTTACGGAGGGAGAAGATGAAGAAGAAGATGCGCGCCCGAAAGATTGGACTACCAGATGGCTATTTATATAGCCACAAGGAGATGATTAATCAATGCCATAAAGGCAGGGGTAGATTACCCATGGTAGGTGACATTTATGGAAGACTCTTCGAATCTCACACATGGCATAAATGCCCTTAACAGTGGCGTTTCGGGCAGAGAAACCATAAATGCAAGTAACAGATCTTTGACTAAAAAATCAAATAAATTTTTCAAATGGAAGGTGAAACAAAAGCAAGAGAGAATTGGCTCTGACTCCTTATAAACATTGAAGTATAAGAGTAGGCTTGACCAATTGAAGAGTCGGCAACCACGATGGAATCAAGAAGATTACAGTGAAGACTAAAGCATCGCACCAATCTTGGGGGCTAATGTCAGGGGGGATGGACCAAGCCAATAACCCAACATTAGATCAATGGGCCGACTCATTTATGGAAGGAACACTTAAGAAGACCCGGCCACGAGCCGGAGGCATCACGCATGAAGATCGAAGCCGTAGAAGGATTCGACTTACCTTGTATAGCACGTAGCATATTTGTAAAGTAGAATATGACTCCACCTCGTGTAGGAGTCGGACTCACGGAACCACGGGACCCGACACCTGTATAAGTCGAGGTCCACGGGATCCAAAGGTAACTCAATCTCAATACAAGATAGGACTAGACACTTTCGGCGTAACCTAGATCTCCTCGAGACTAAGGTTGCGATCCGAATCTCTTATAATCAATCCATCGACTCTTCTATTCGAGGAGTCGATCCTCGTCATAATAAGAAGCAGGAGGAGGCTTTTAACTCGAGACAAAGAGGGGATAAAACGTGGGTAAATCTCCGAGTCCATGTCGACTCTCTCCTCGTATCCATCTCGCAGCAAAGGTCCCATGTCAAGTTCGACTCTTCAACATCTGCCGTGACTTTCCCACGAAACCCAGCCCGGCCCACCTCCCTCCCTTGTCTTCTTCCTTCCCTCCTCTGTTCATGATGCGTGGCGGCCATCCACGGCACCGCGCCACCGTGGCACACATCGCGCCGTCGCCGATGGGGATAAGACCCCCGAGCCTCGCGCCTCCCTCTCACCCGAAACTTAGCCGCCTTCCACCCCCATCCCCCTCGTGCCTCCCTCTCAGGACGAGCTTGCTGCCCGCCCGCCGCGGGCATGTCATCACCGACGACGCGGCCAGAGGCCTCGCCGGGCCGCTCCGCTTTGTCCGGGAGGTCTCCCGTCGACTGCCTCGTCTTATCGCGCAAGCCAATGGAGCCTGGAACCCCAGGAACTTCGCAATCGAGCTCACGACTCTACCACGGCCGCCGTCGAACGCAGCTTTGATTCGCCGTCACCGGACCTCCCCCGAGCCCACTGCCACCCCGTCTACGCTCAGGGTGAGCGGCATCCATGAATGGCCCCTTCGCCCTTCGATTTGGCCACCTCCATCGTGGGTTGTCGCATGCTCGAGCTCCGGCCGCCGCCGTGGACGCCATGGCTGCGCGCGCGCTCACCGCGCCACTGCCCTGAGCCCAACACGCCCTGGACGCCCAAGCCGCTCCCTGGCGGCGCCCCGCACGCCCTGACCGCAACCTGGCTGCGCCCTCGCCCGCAACCTCCTGTGGGTGCGCCTGGACCTCCCGTTCTTGCCCGAGCTCCCGGCAGCCTGCGTCCCCGGTGCGCGCCGGCGCGAGGCTGCTCGCCGCTCGTAGCCGTGCGCTGCGCCGCGGCCGCCCCCCCCCTCGCCGGAGTTGGCCGCCATGGCGTCGCCACAGGCGTCTGTGCGTGCGCACGCACGTAGCAGTTTAACGGGGCTAACCCCACTGAAGTGTGGGCCCACTTGGATAACTAACCCCCCTAATTAGCTTTAAGACTAATAGCCCTATGAGACACTGGATGGTGGGCCCTCCTGGTTATTTAACTAAATTGAGTTGATTTGATTAGAAAAGTGAGTATGACATGTGGGCCTACCCCTCTAATTAACAGGTTAAAATTAACCAGAGAAACCCCCTATGGATGACATGTGGGTCCCCCTATACTATTTAGATTAAATGAAATGAATTTATTACAATATGTCCATGACACATGGGGCCCACTGGTCAGTTTGACCAGTCAACCTTGCAGGTTGGCCCCACATGTCATGTTTGACCAGTCAACAGACACTGTTGTGGATAAAGTTGCATTTAAAATTTTTTTTTTCAAGAAAATGCTTTTAAATGATTTAGAACTTTAGAAATTAATATCTTTTAAACCGTAGTTCAGATGGAAAAACTTTATACATGAAAGTTGCTCAGAAAAATATAATGAATACAACTACGCTACCCATACCCCCCACACCCCTCTAACATACCGAACAAGAGACATTCCCCCTCCGGTTGCACTGTCCGGTAATCACCCGGAGCCGGTAAAATTGCAGGTTAAATTTCTGTTTCGTATGCAACGTGTAGCACCGCATTAGTTCACCCCTAACACCGCGTTTGCCATGTCTTGCATCTGTATTGCTATTATTGTCGTGTATTTATTGTTGCTTCCCTCCTCTGTTCGGTAGCCCTAACGACTGCTATTGGTGCCCCCTTGATCGACTACGTCGTCGACAACCGTACCCCTACCGTCGAGCTTGCAGGCAAGCAGAGCCATTTTCCTTCCCCAGATATCACCTATCTTTTCCGTAAATTACTTGCACTAGGAATTGTTGCTGCTGCTATGTTACAATCCTATTCAATTGAATAGCATGTCATTGTCGCCCCCTGATGTACCTTTCTTTATCCTATGCTTCCTATTAAATATATATATTATTCAGAAGTGAACCCTGCGCATTGCTAATCAACTAGGATTAGATAGCGGGTCGTGATCACTATGGGGAGTGACGCGGATAAAATTTATTATAACTGCAACATGTACGGTACAAAGCAGACACCACCAAAGGCCCCTACCACGGCTCTACCGAGCCAGGTCAAGTTTGAGCTATCGGGGAGTAATCCTTGTACTCCACTCGTTGCTGACTCTGTATAGCCGCCCTAGGGTCCTGAATAACGGCTGTCCTTAAAGGTAAGAGTCGGGCGACCCAACGGTGCCCGCGAGAGGTATTGCCACGAGACGATAGGGAGGGTATGACCGACGTACTGGCGGCCTTGGACCCTGACCGTCATCCGCGAGAGTTACCAAATCACGAAAGTCGAGATCTTCCAAGAGCACACGCGAGATAAGGTAAGGAGACGGTTCACCTTGTCTCGCCGAGCTTTGACGGGATGACAGGGCAGGCACCGACGCACTGGTGGTCCTGACTTCAGTTCGTTGTCCGTTGTGTGAATTAGTCAGGAAACGATAACGGTTGCCTGTGAGCTAATAATAAAATTCTTAAATGGTTCAGGTGGATGACTTGAGAGGCCGCAAAGGCATGTACACACTACCTTCACGTGGGATTACAGTGTGGGACCTCCGTGTTGTGCTCTCGTTCGAAATCTCTGAAAGACGTCCAGTTCAACATTATGGCAGGGACGGATCGCGATGCGGAATTGGAATTCACCCTCCTCACACCGACCAGAAGAGCGAGGGGCGACGACCCAAGACCCCCAGTGTGCTTAGGACTTCTGATCGGCGGGGACCTCTCTAATGAGCTGTAGCATGGGCCTCGGCATGTCGGATAGCCTCGGTGGGGTGTTCCCTAACAAGGTGTATGCCACCCTGGAGATCCGATTGTGCAGGCTAAACAGTAGTGCACCCCTGCAGGGAAGATGATCTATTCGAATAGCCGTGTCCACGGTAACAGGACACTTTATGCTGAAGCCAGAGCCTACTACTACAAACTATTACTATTAAACTATTGGTTCTGGTTTCTCTTCCTCGCCGGGAAGTCGAGGAAGGGGTCTCGGAGGCATTGATAATTGTTAATAATTACAACTTACTATTATACAATGCTGCAGCAACTTCTGCTGCATTGTTACTTTATGCTTTATATGAACTGTTGTCTATTCTCTTCTTGTGCTTCAAGAATCGTCGGAAGATGCTAGTCTTCGATAGGCCTAGCTTCTCATCCTTATTCTGACTTTCTACCATTCAGTGCACTATATATAGCCTCCCCTTTTCATTTGATACAAATGCATAAATGCTTAGTAGTAGGCGTAAGACCCGCGCGTATGCTAGATACTCACCCTTTCTTTATTTCCCCCCTTTTGTGTTATATACTCGGATTACTGCAATCAGACATTGGAGCCCAGGAGCAGGAGTACCCCAGAGGCGGATACTACTACGTCGAGTTCCCCGTTGACCAGGAGTAGTTCGGAGGTTCCCAGGCAGGAGGCCTTTCCTTTTTGATCTGTATCTCTGATGTTATTTGTGCTAGCCTTCTTAAGGCAAAACTCGACTAACTATGTCTGTACTCACATATTATGATTGTATGACTTATGTATTCGGGTCCGTGCGACCCCCTTTCTTGGAACATATTGGTTTATCATTTTGTGTTTAGTGTTGTGCTGTGATATTCTCACCGTGGCACCTTGATCTCGATCATGTACCCGGTGTGTATAATTACTGTACATGATCGTAAATCGGGGGCCTCACAAGCACAAGATTGGAGAGAAGACATCACATAGCTACTAGTCATGGACCCATGGTCCAAGGGGGACTACTCACGGCGCATCCCGGAGATGAGCATGGTGGTGGAGGGGCCTCCGAAGGTCAATCCTCCCTCCAGCAAGGTGTCGGGACAACTTCTCCTGGCGATCCCGAGATCGGAATCGCGGCGGCGGTGGAACAGTGGACGAAATCGCGTAATGAGGCTCCTCTCGAGGGTTTCTCTATCGAGGGAAATAAATAGGCGAAAGGGGGGCTCAAGGAGAGCACCTACCTGACCAGGCGGCCAGGTGACGCCACCTCCCCGTGGTCGCGCGGGGTGGCCGCCTGTCCAGGGGGTTCCACCCCCCTCCGCCTCTCCTTCGGACCTTGAGTCTTCTATCGCACTGATTTTTTAATCTGATTTTTCTGGAATTTTCCGAGCACTTTTATTTTTGGCATTTTTGTACAATGCACGGACAACAGCACACAAAAACTGGGACTGGGCACTGATTTAATAGGTTAGTCCAAATATGTTGTAAATAATATTAAAGTGCATCAAAACATATAGGAATATCACCAATATAAGCATTTAACAAGCATAAATTATTGATACATTTGGGACGTATCAGGGGGCCACACCCGATGCCTTGTTTTGCATCTATTTATTCCTCGTATTCAAGAAACCCTAAAGGCGGAGTCTTTTTTCCTAAAACCTTCTCTGTTCGGTCATCATCACGATTCTAGGATCGGATCAACAGAAGTTCTGACCCGGCACCCTAGCGAGGGAGGATTCATCTCCAGAGGCCACTTCATCGAATATGCTTGCCTCCGTAATGTGCGTGAGTAGTTCCACATTGGACCTAGTCTTCATGGCATTAGCTAGATGATGATCTCTCTCCAATTATGTTCTTCAATGTTTAACCCTTGTGAGCTGCCTACCATTATCAAGGCACCTATGTGATAGTTATTGTGTTGTTATGTTGTGTTTGCTGGGATCCGATGGATTATGAGATTATGTTGAGGTTGTGGAAGTTATATATTTAGTTATCTTTTATATATTGTTCTTCATTGTTCTTGCATGTTCTCCATTGTAGTTTATTGCTTTAGCAAAATAATAGATTGTGACTCCAAGTGTGAGTGTTATGCTAGATAGTAGGTTCATGCCTCTTTATGTCCACCTTGAGTGACAGAAATATGGGACTAAAGAATGTGTTGTTGCTACCAAGGAGAAAACGGTGGTGCTTGCGACTGTGTGTTGCAAGTGTCGCTTACATTACGCATATAGTGTTAAAGCAGTTGTCCATTGCTTTAGGTTTGCAACACATAGTTATGACTCGCAACTTAATACCACCGAGATGTTCTAGATTACATATCTCAGGGTGGATGATTAGAAAGTAGATGATAATGGATAAAGGGTTTACTTGTGTTGGTGTAGTGCCTGCATGATAGAGCCTTGCACTTTCCTGTATCATAATTAACATTGAGGTGCCTTCATAATCATGTCAATTGTCTAGCTGTGATATGTTCACCCAACATAAGTTTTATTGTATTTTTGGAGAGAGACGTCACTAGTGAATGCCAGATACCATGGTCCATATTCTCACGATATATTTACACTGCTGCAATTTACTGCTTTTACTTTTTTCGTATTTAGTTTTATTGTTCCAATTCCCTTTGTGTTTAACCTTTCGTATACAACAAGAAAGAGGGATTGACAACCCCTCTGACTCGTTCGGTGCGAAGTCATTTGTTTCCAGGTCCAGGTCAAGCAAGTTTCTTGTATCTATTCCTATACCAAGAAATTTTTGGTGTCGTTGCTTTCTTAACAAACTAGTTTTAGCATTCAGATTTCTATTGGAGACATGAACCTTGGTATCTCACTGAGGGAAATTTTCTGCTATCTACATCACTAACCTTACACGTGGGGTAGTCACGGTGTAACACCCCGGCCACAGCCACCGGTTCTTGGCGTACGCCCGGCGGGATCTAGACTATCCCCGCAAACCAACACTAGTCTTTCCTGCAGACTTTGTCCTCACTCGTGCACACCTTGGAACAACTTCCCACTGGGTCACCCATCCTCAAATTATTCCAAGCCAAGCATGCTTAACTTTGGAGTTTTTTGGAGATGAGCTTCCAAAAAAGAAGGCGCGCCTTGTTGATATGAGTAGTCTATCATTTCTATTAAGCCAAGATGTCACATACACCCCCACTCAAAAGAACCGATGTCCTCATCGGCCCATAGGAACATTCCCCCTTGGCACACATCTGTGCGTGCAGTGCTGATACATGTCCCACATGTTCGCACAACTGACCCACACACGCCTGTGTAACCGTGAGGGTCGACTTTGATACCATTTGTAACACCCCAGGCACAGCCACCGGTTCTCGACCGTTACGTCTGGCGGGACCTAGATTGTCCCCACAGACCAGCACTAGTATTTTCTGCACAATTTGTCCTCACTCGTGCGCACCTGGGAACAACTTCCCAGTCGGTCACCCATCCTCAAATCGCTCCAAGCCAAGCACGCTTAAATTTGGAGTATTTTGGAGATGAGCTTCCAGAAAAGAAGGTGCGCCTTGTAGATATGAGTGGTCTATCATTCCTATTAAGCCAAGTTGTCACATTTATTGACTACGTAAATAAAAAAAAGTGGTAACTGTTTTTCGGCTCAGTCGTTGCGCGGGATCTCTTTTTTCTCCTGGCGGGATATATTCTTTCTCATGGCGGGATCTATTATATTCCATGGAAGGATCTCTTATTTTTCATGGTGGGAACTTGGAATTGGGATCTCTTATAAGAGGAATTGGGAAGATCGACTTAGGTCCCTCCTATACTACTACGTCTCCGACGAGGCTACAGGGCCACACGACAAGATGAAAGCGGCTGGTGCGGTACAGCCAGGCGAGGTACCCTGTTGAACGGAGAAGCAAGGCACCCATGCTGAACGGAGAAGTGACACGCAACAACGATAGAGTGAAATAGGGGTGATTTCAGGTGCGATCTATTTATTGAAAGACAAATTTTTTTGTTTCCTGGATTTTGCGATGCAAATTCTTATGCAATAGATCCTTATGTTTTTTCTGGAAATGGATCGCTCCTGGATTAATAGTAAAGTAAAGTTGACCCTGGAATACATCCAGGGCGTGAAATATTTTATGGATTTCGCGCTTCTCCATAACAACGGGGCTTCATAAATGTTGTGCCCATGCATCATGTGTCGTAATGTGTACATCCATGCTGTAGAAACTGTTCGGCGTCACATAGACATCAATGGTGTGTGCAATTCCTATATGTTGTGGATCTTTCATGGGGAAATTAGTGTTAGTAACAATGAATCTCCTGATGAAACTGTCAACACATCACGTCATGATATTGTGGGAGGTCTGATGGAAGAGTTGGTATATGAATCAGGAAATTTTCCTTTATTTTTTGTTTTCTCCTTTGGTTGGGTGCATCCTGGATGCCTTTACCACATCTTGTAGGTGCAGAGGTTGGGTGTAATTGCTATCTTCGTGATATTAATACATTCTCTTTTTTTTTGGAAAAAATGTGAATTAGGTGATACATGTGTTTTTAGTAAAAAATTGCAAGAAGCGCAGACAGAACTCTATCCTGGATGCAGTACTATGATACAGTTGTCGTTCATTTTGAGGATGCTTCATGAAAAAAAACATATGACCAACAGGAATTAGATTTTATCTTTGTTGAAATGAAAAAAGCTTTGCCTGCAGAAATCAACCTTCCAAAATCATATGCTGAGTCTAAGAGAGTTCTTTCTGAAATTGGTATGGGTTATGAGACAATTGATGTATGTAAGTATGACTGCAATTTGTTTTGGGGAGACCATGCCAGCAGTTCTCATTGTCTCGAGTGTGTTCCTTCAAGGTGGAGATACCAGGATCAGAAGAGAAAGGTTCCTCACAAGATCCTTTGGTACTTTCTGATAATCCCATGGTTTCAAAGATTTTTTTCTTCCAAAGAAATGTCAGACCACACCTGGTGGCACAAGGACAGGAGAGTTCCAGAAAAGAATGCCATGAGGCACCCTGCTGATGGCAAGGCATGGGAGCACTTTGATGAGGACCATATATCCTTTGCTGCAGATCCCCGCAACTTGAGGTTAGGCTTTGCAACAGATGGATTCAATCCCTTTGGACACATGAGAAGTACATACAGTACGTAGCCTGTTTTTCTCATTCCTTACAACTCCCTACCTTGTATGTGCATGGACAAATCGAATTTCATGATGGCATTGTTGTTCACCAGGAAATGATTTTCATGTATTCATGCAACCACTGATTCATGATTTGAAGAAGCTCGGGTGTGGTGTACTATAAGGCCCGATATGCGGTACTGTTCCAGATCTAGATGTTTCCATTCAGATCCAGGGACGAAGCACATATCGGTTCCACCGCGACATATGACAATGTCATATGCCCCGGATTTCCCAAAATGATACCACAACATTACAGCTACAAGGATACAACATCTCATACAATCGACAAACAACTGCCTTAGTACAGTACATCAGCGGAATTATTTTCTGAGTACAGACTACAATCAAATGCCTAGTGGCAAAAGAGAAAAAAGGCATCGCTCCCATAACCACATGGGTCCAAGACCTCCGCCGGGATCCGCCTATCTAGTCGTCGTCGAGTCTCCACGTGAAACGTCAATCACCATACCTGTTGTCGATCAAGAACCCTGAAAAGAGTTTGGGGGTAGTATCATGAGTACAGAAGTACTCAGCATCCAACTGTAGTGGTCAACTGACCCAGCAAGGACTTCATCACTCGTCATTCTAGGATAACTAGTAGTTCACGGTAAGGAAGGGATAGTGGTGAGGTTGCTGCCGCACTAGAATTTATGAAGTGTCTAATGATCTAGAGAGTAAGATAAGAAGCCAAGCATACGATGAGGAATGGCCTCCAACAAGTCTTCTATCAGCTACTTACGCAAGCATAACACCTATCCTATCCTTATCCTCCTCTTCATCACCCGATGAAGAAGAAGCGTTCAAGGAACACACATGTTGATCAAGTTTTAATTATGATTCAATTGATGTTATCTATGAACAATACGTAGGTTTCAAGTCGTCCATAATCATGAACACGGCTTCTCGAAAAGATTTAACCCTGCAGGGGTGTACCAACTGCCCATTACAAGGCTCTGCACGCCACGCCCATCTCTCTCAGTTGCTAGCCATCACATGCAACCATATTATGATTTAGTCCCAAGAGATCCGGAATGACAGGTCCCTCTAACTAACAACGCACAAATCCGGGTGGCCCCCGGGGAGTCGACACCCAATCCAAGAGCCAGCCCTGCCCTCGGATCGGACTCTTCCGTATGGCTAAGGTCGGGGGTTAGTCTCACCTGAACAACAGGGGACTTCCCTAGCTCACCAGTGTTGACCAACAGAGAAACCATGTCTCTGCTGGCCCGAGTTGTTTTAAAATATGCTAGGGGCCCAACCAAGCACACACACGGTTTCAAATGGTAAATCAGCTTGGGCCACCACTAGAAATGTTTGGATCTAGGTAGGTAAGAAGAGGGGACCCCATAGCATCCCACACGCGATTAGGTACGCTTTGTCTTAGAACCAATACCCGGAACTCGGATCCTATGTGATTCGAATGGAATAAAGCGTCGAGGCGGGATAGCCTGACCTTCCATCCTTCGTCGAATATAGTCAACATCATAATATTCATACCATCCACAACAATATAATAATGTGATAGCCCAATCCAAAAAGTAATAGGGTAACATTCATAGCATCCTAAGCATGAATACTAAGCAGGGGCTGAGCAACGAGCAATAGTAACATAGCAGTATATGGTTTGCTGGGAGGGGACATGGTTGTATCGGTTTAAGAGAGGCTGTAAACATGTCGTAGGATCAAACATCGAACTTTTTGAATTTAACCAACTAAACCCATTCTTAATTTTGGATTATTTCAATGAGATAAATTTTAAAAAAATTAAGAATTCCAGTATTTTTTCTTATTCTTTTTATTTATTCTTTCAGAAAGATATAAGAATTGAATTGGTTTGGTGAATCGGAAACAATTTTTTAGAAAAATTGAAGGAAAAATTGCAAGTAAAAATTGCGATTTCTTTTCGTATGGAACATACATATCAATATGCATGGGTAATCCCTCTTCTCTCACTTTCAGTTATTATGTCAATGGGATTTGGCCTTATTCTTATTCCGACAACAACAAAAAATCTTCGTCGCATATGGGCTTTTCCTAGTGTTTTACTCTTAAGTATAGCTATGGTATTCTCAGTTCAACTGTCTATTCAACAAATAAATGGAAGTTCTATCTATCAATATCTATGGTCTTGGACCGTCAATAATGATTTTTCTTTAGAATTTGGATACTTGATTGACCCACTTACTTCTATTATGTTAATACTAATTACTACTGTAGGAATCCTGGTTCTTATTTATAGTGATGGTTATATGTCTCACGATGAAGGATATTTGAGATTTTTTGTTTATGTAAGTTTTTTCAATACTTCCATGTTGGGGTTGGTAACTAGCTCCAATTTGATACTCCCTCCGACCCATAAAAAGTGTCGCACATTTTGTACTAAGTTAGTACAAACTTTATACTAAGTGGGCGACACTTTTTATGGATCGGAGGGAGTACAATTTTTTTTGGGAACTCGTGGGAATTGTCACAACCCCAAGCTAGGTATGTGCTAGGAATAGCAAGTCCCTTTGCATCATGTGAAAAATTCAAAAAGAAATTCAAAAATGGGGAAAAGAAAAGCCCTGAGAAATTAAATCAAATGGCCAGATAAAAATCTTTTTCCAAAAATCATGTGAGTATTTGGAAAATTCCTATAAATGATGCTGATCATTTTAAAAGTGGTTTGGGTTCTTTACCATGCCCATGGAATATTCAAAAATTCAAAATGTGCTTTGGAAATTAAATAAACCCCTATTTGAATTAAAATTCAAATTATTTGAATTTTAAAAATGCTCAAATTTTATAAGTGGCTAGCTCTATATTTAATGAGGCCATATAAAAAATATTGGCATTTAATAAAATGCCTAGCTATTTTATTAGCTAGGTCAAACATATTGCAGAAAAAAATAAAAAGAAAAGGAAAGCAGAGACTTACCTTACGCCCAGGGGCGAGGCCCACCTTCCCTCTGCCTCGGCCCAGCCAGCCCCTCGCTTGTCTTCTACCTCCCCGCGTCTCCAAGCAGGTCGCTGGAGGCAGGGAGGACACGGCGACGACACCTCGACGCCCTAAGGCTTCTAGGCCCTCCCCTCTGCCCCAGAGCGTGCCACGCCACTGCAGAAGCCCCCCGCACGCCTTCCCCTAGCTCTGGCCCCTCCCTCTCTCTCTCCGGCGAAGTAACCGAGCACCACCGCAGAGCGAGCCGCCGTCTTCGCGTAGCCAACGTCCTCGAGGAGCCGAGCCACCTTGTCCAGGGTGATCGCCAAGGACGTCTTCGTCAAGATGCAGAGGATCGCGACCTCGGAAGCTCTCTGACTGCCGCATTCATCAACGGAATCTCACCGGCCGTCGTGGGCTCCGACGAGGAATTCGTCGCCATTGTTGCCTCTTCGGCCCCGCCGTCTTCACGAATCGCTTCGGGGTGAGCCCCTCTTCAAAACCCCCCAACCCCCGTGTTAAATTTAGGCCCCCTCCGTCGACCGCCATGAGAGCCGAGCAGGTCACCGCCATGGATGACCTAGAGCTTGCTCCCGTGCCCCTTTCTCCTCCTTGTGGTGTCCATGCAGCTCCTGGAGCCCCCAGGATTCCAACGAGCCACCCAACTCTCAAAATCGTGCACTCTATCCACCCTCCCGTCGAAGCCATGCCACGGCCGCCGCGCAAGTCGACGCCGGCGTCAACTCCTGTCAGAACCCTCTGTTAGGTATGTGCTAGGGTTAGCTAGTGCCTTTGCATTATGTCAAAATTTCAAGAAGAAATCTTGGAAATCAAATTCAAAATCAAAATGGGAGAAGGAACACCCCCAGATGAATTAATTCAAAAGGCCAGATAAAAATCTTTTCCAAAAATTCATGTTAGAGTTTTGAAAAGTCTTATAAATGAGTGTGATCACATATCAAGTGATGTGGGCCCCACCCCATGCTCATAGATTTTTCAAATATTCAAACAGTACCTTGGAATTAAAGAAATCCCCCTATTTGATTTAAAATTCAAATCATTTGAATTTTAAAAATGTTGAAACTTCATAAGTGGTTAGTCTATATTATTATGAGGCCATGTAAAAGTTTTCAGCATTTAATAAAATGGTTTGGTATTTTTATCAGAGCCAAAACAAATTACAGAAAAAGAAAGGAAAGATTAAACAGAGAAAAAAAATGAAAAACTTACCTCCCGCCACGGGCGAGGCCCACCTCTCCAGCCGGCCCAGCCCACCAGGGGAACTCCCCTGTCTTCTTCCACCCCGCGCTGCCAAGCAGCTCGGTGGCGCGGCGTCGACGCCGTGGACGCCACCTCGACGCCCAGGACCTTCCAGGCCGCCCCAAGCCTCCAAAGTGCGCCACGGAGACGCCCTCGGCTCCCTCTCTCACTTTCCCCCATCGCCGCTTCGTCTCGCGCCTCCTCCTCGCTTTCCCCTTTTTCCCCGAGAGCAGCCGCCGTTCGTCGACGCAAGAACCCGTAGCCAATGCCGCAGATAGGCGAGGAGAACCTGTCCATCGTGCGCAGCGTCGCCGTTTACCCCGATCTGGAGAAGATGGCGTCCTAATCGAGCCCGAGGACGACGCACGTTTCACCGAGAGCTCGCCGGACCCGCAAGCCGCCGTCGTCGATTATTCCGGCCACAGAGCTCCTCCGACCACACCACCGCCTCCACTGCAACCGTGGTGAGCTTCTGCTTCACCCCATCTACTACACGGCCACCCTCTTGTCCCGTACCGTGTTTTGCCATTAAGGCCGGAGCTCCTCGCCGCTGAGATCCATGGAGACGACCCCCTGTTGCGCAATCGAGCCCGCCTCCTTGTCTGACGTCTTCGCAGTGCTCCAAAGCTTCGATTGCGACCATGTCTGCTTCTGTTGGTGCACCGCAGCGACTTCCACCCCGGACCCGTGCCACAGCCGCCGCCCGAGCACGTCGTCGACGAGCTTCCGGCGACTCCCGAGCCTCCCCGTGTGTGCGGGATGAACTGCGCGTGCATGGGCTCCATTTTGGTGGCCTTGGCTTGCCAAATGGTGGCCTGTGCCGCCGTCTTGCGCAACGGCGCCGCGTCGGTTGGGCGCCGGCGACTAGCCGCCGGCAAGCCTGACGTGGCCGGGGTGGTTAACCACTAAACCAACCCCCCTGGGTCACTTACAGGTGGGCCCAGCCCCCTCTAATCCTCTCTGTTAGATTAATCTAACAGGGAAATTAGATGAGAGGCTGACAGCCCTGGCCCACTGGTCAGTTTGACCGGGGTCAAAACCCCCTGACGTCATGCTGACGCAGTGCTGGCGCAATAAAGGTTTTTCTATTTTAAAAGAATTCCAGAAATTCCAGAAAATACCCCAAACTTTGGAAATTCATAGAAAATTCATATTAACTCCAAATTGGACAAATAATATATGAAAAATGATCAGGAGAAAATTATCTTTCCAAATATGCAACTTTCAACTCTGTTTGAGTTGAATTTAAAATGTGATCAGTAGCATTTGCTATTTATTTAAATGGAATTAAATCAAATTTAATTCAAATATTTTGGCAACTTGAACCATGGCAACATGCTACATTTCACTTACACATCAGAGGCATATCATACACATTTGAAGATAATTCAAAATGATCAAACCATATCACATATTACTTGGATAATGTTGAATTCAAATGTGGAGTTTGAATTTGCATTCTAAATGCAATATATTCCACTTAAATGGAATTGCCTCACACATCAAAATTATACTTCAAGCTTTAACATCCCATCATGTGCTTGAGCATTGCATTCATATTGATTGCTACTTCGTGCTTTGTTTTCCGAGTAGAGGTGGAACCGGAGCAAGAGGTCACCCCCTTCGCTTAAGATCCAGAACCCGAACCTCGTCAGCAAAGCAAGCAAAACCCCATTGATCATGTCGATAAAATCCCACTTCCCTCTCATGTCTCGCTTATGCATTGTTTAGGATGATCACCATGCTTCGTTTCTACCGCATAGATGAACCCATGCCTTTGCATGACCTATCATTTTGTCACAGTAGTAAGCAAACCACAATCCTAGCAACTGTAGGAGTTGTTTGATATCATGTGGCCCCTGCAAATGTTACCGCTTATTGCATGCTTAATATGATACCATGTTGTTACTGTGATGTGAGTCGGGATGGTAGTGATCATGTTGATGATGGTAGAAAAGTGTTGGTGAATCGACCCTAATACAAGGTGAACGATGAGAGGCTGTGTAGGAGTACACGGTGGGTTGTCTCATTGAACACCGCCCTAGTACGAGTTCTTGTGTGGTGATCCAAGATGAAGAGTACAACCACACATTGGGCTCACTGACCCCTCTCAACCTATTAACTCATCCCTTTCGATGTCCAGATGTCGCAGTAGTTCGGAGTTCTGGTAGGCTTGTGGCCTGGATGCTAAGTGAGAGAACGGCTCACCCGAGACCGGCTTATGCACCACGCACACATCGCTTGGGTCCACTTCGGTAAACCGGCCGGGTTCACGATGGTGGTAGCCAACCCAAGTAGGCGGCTTTCTTGGACTAGATAGGCTATGAGGTAACAGTTGTGGTGAGCATCCTCGCTGGCACCCCTTGAATGGTGTCGAGATCAAAGGCGGTAAATGATGTTCATGTGTGTGTAGCGGTACACCCTTGCAAGGTTAACAAAACTATTCGAAAAGCCGCGTCCGCGGTTATGGACTACTTGGAAAGCTTAGCTTGATTATTAGATAACTTGAACCGGATACTTCTAAAACACACCAAGATAAGTGTGAGTGCTATGGCGTGCTTTCTCGTGGGGAAGTCAAGGAAGGCACCATAGTGGTGTATTGGTTGGAGAAAGTAGTGGACTCGTGTACGCTTCTTACCTCAAAGTCTGGTACTCGTAGTTCAGGATTAGCCAAATCAAAGCTGGCATTTCTGCAAGTGAACCCCACCTCCCTTTACCTTGATACATGTGCATGAGTAGTATAGCTCCTATGTAAGTCTTGCTGAGTACGCCTTTGTACTCACGTTTTGCTAAATCTATGATTTAGATGACGCCACTGACCCCGAAGGTGGTTTATTCATCGAGCTGGACGACTGAAGTTAAGCTAGTCTAGTCCCAGTCAGCAGACTGGTTCCCTCGTGGAGGGCTTTGTGTTTAAATAAGGCTTCTTAAGCCATTTGTTAAACTTGTCTGTACTCAGACATAATTTTCTTCCGCCTGTGTTGTAATGTTGGATCACATGTATGTGATCTCTGTGTGTACTCTATAAGAGTTATATATAAAATGTACACTTTGTAGAGAATTGCAATGGTACCTACTGTTCATACAAGGCATGGGTGCTGCGTGTATGTTTATAACATGCATGTCTTTGTATGGATTTTCGAGACCTTAGTTGTGTTCTGGCTGGCGGTCTTTCATACACCAAGTGGCCCTTAGATGTGCGCAGCTTGGGGCATCACGATGCGATTGCTCGAGACTCCGTCTCGTGCACACTTTGTGGTATGATCGAGCCCGCCCTAGACCCCGACTAAGTGATCAGGCTGGAGTAAGTCTATGTAAGAGTTTTGAGATAGTCGGTAGTATGGTTGAGGCGACTTGTCTTTGAATATGGGAGTTCACCACCCATATCATTTGACTTGTGTGCGGACGATGAGGACCCATCTCAGTTGATCATCCGGCCTGGATGGGATGCCCCTCACGTACGATGCTTTCCGAGAATGTTCAGTGCTTGGCCTTGTCTGCTTAGACAAGTGGCTGCGGTTCTCGGCTCTCCATATGACTATGTCTTAACTGGACTTGCATACGCTAACCCCGGGTCCCGACAGGCTTGGTATCAGAGCAGGACTGACTGTAGGGCTAGTAGCCTTGGCCGAAGTTGAGTCTAGCTTGCTATAGTTATATAGTTACTCTGGGTATATAAGGGAACAACGTAAGGCTTCTTTTTTTTCTCCTTACCCCCTTCGTTCTAAGTTCTGGTTAACCCTTATCTTATTCTACGGGAAGATAGGACTAGGCTCTCCTCTGTCTGATTAGAACATCTCGTTGATTGCTTCCTTATAGCCGTAGGAAAGTTGTGTCAGGTTTTCCTAGCATTGTTATAATGCTGATTTCTTACATCGTATTATGTAAGTGCTGTTTTCATGATTGAAAGAAATTGTCATTTCTTACAATTACAACCGTTATGCTGTCCGAGTCATTCCAGGTTTATCTCATAATCTGATGCATTTGCAAACTCCTTTCTGTTTTAGATGGCAGATCTTCCCCCTCGGCAGATTGTTTGTTTGACCAGGTGCCTCGGTGTGCGTGGCCATCCCGCCACGTTGATCGAGATGATGTCCTATGTGGGATATCGATGGTACCCTGAGTATACCGTCGAGGAGCAGTTCCACGACTTCAACCAGACGCAGTTCCACTGCATTGTCCGGATCTACCCGCATCACGTTGGAGTCACCCAGCCTATCCACTTTGGACATGGCATTGGCATCACCGAGAACATGGCTGTGCAGGATGCTGCATATTCATGTATTACACTGCTGAGAGAGGAGCACACCATGCTGAGAGAGACCTCATTCCGCTATATCCCTGCTGCACTTCCAGGAGAAGAGGGATATTACACCGGACTCTACTCAGATCACTCTGCAGAGGATCCAGCACTTCAGGTGACTGCTAGGTTTGCTAGTGACAGAGATCGTGATGCACGCGCTCTCCGTTTTGAGCTCCACGCTACTCGTGTTCGTCTGTACCGAGCACTGACGCTCTTGGCACCCTTTGTGAGCGTGGGATCAGTGGAGTACGATGCGATCTATCCAGTGAGGACCCAGATGCCTTCTCGAGTTGCTTGGCCCGAGATTGGAGGAATTTTTCCACCCCGTGGTCCTTTGCTTCCACCCTACACTGGACCTAGGCCCCATCCTTGCCCAAATGGATATCAGGGTCCACAAGCCTCCGTGTTTTCCGATGGTCACCTCCAGCTACCGGGATACGCGGGTAACTTTTATGAGGATTACTATGGAGATGGAGATGAGTGAGACCGCCTGTGGTCTTACTTAGTGAGGATGTAGTAGTATCTTAGTGTATTGTAAGCAAGGTGTCTAAGTTCCAGAGGCTTAGATAAATAATGTATAGGAAGTCAGAGTGCCTCTGAAGGATGTATCATCTTCATCACGTTTGTATTAGCTTAGTGCTTGTACTAAAATGATGTATGGTTTGTATGACAGCTTGTGAATATATGGCTTGTATGCTTTATCACCATGTTGTCAAGATGATTACTTCCTTTGCTCTGTAATCCTTCCAGTACTTCAATACCTTGATTAGACTCTTCAAATCAACTCTGTTTGACTTTGGCTTTTCTCCTTCAGGATGTCTCAAGGTACACGTGGCCAGATTGGTCATAACCAAGGCCGTGGGGACGACCAGGAGGAAGGCAACCTTCCACCCCCACCCACGATGGCCCAAGTTCTGATGGAGGTCGAGAGGAACCGTCGTGACTCTCATCACCTGCTGGAAGTCATCGCACGCAACACCACTCAGCAGTGCAATGAGCTGGTGTCTCTGAACGACTTCATACGGCTTCATCCCCCGGTTTTCAGTTACTCCACCGAGCCCCTTGACGCCGATGACTGGCTCCGCAGCATCGAGAGGAAGCTCCAAGTAGGCCATGTTGCAGATGGCGACAAGGTCAATTATGCCACCTATCACCTTGAAGGTGCAGCAAGCTCTTGGTGGGAGAATTTTCTGAATATGCGCCCCGTTGGACCACCTGCATCTTGGGAGGAGTTCTGCACGTCTTTCCGCGAGCACCACATTCCCAAGGGTCTCATGGACTGCAAGCGTGAGGAGTTCTGTAACCTCACTCAAGGCAGGAGAACGGTTGACGAGTTCAGTCGTGAGTTCAACCGACTTGCTCGTTATGCAATTGAAGAAGTCTCCACCGACTCCAAGAAACAAGAGAGGTTCCGTCGTGGCCTCAACAGTGGACTCCGTCGCGAGCTCAACCTTCATGACTTTGCCACTTTCCAGGTCCTTGTCAACAAGGCCATCAAAGCAGAGGACATGAACACCCCCAATGATTTCCACAAAGATCCTAGAGATGACGGATCATCCAGTTCTGGCTCCCAGAAGCGGAAGATCTGGATCCCAAATAGCATGTTCCGCCAGAACAACCCCCTGAGGCCATCCTATGTGGCGCCTCGTCCACCCACCCAGTTCCACCCAGCTCCACCAAACAACCCAGCTCCACGCACTGTTTTCGGAGCTTGCTACAAGTGTGGTCAGGAAGGCCACTACTCTCGCGAGTGCCCCCAGAACCAACTCCAACACCAGAACGTTCCACCCCGTGCCGGAGGCAACAACAACAACAAAAATGGCCGTGGCAAGCCACCCCAGAAGGTCTACACCGCCAAACCCGCTCCTCCCGCCACTCGTGGACGTCTGAACCAAGTTGCCGCTGAAGAGACTGACGACACCACTGACGTCATTCTTGGTACGCTCCCAGTCAATTTTGTTCCTACTTCCGTTCTTTTCGACCCAGGAGCATCTCATTCATTCATGTCGGAAAGTTATGCACTTCGTCATGATTTACCCTTTGTTGAATTGTCCACCCCGATGGTTATTCAAACTCCAGGGTCAAGATGGCAAACTAATAGAGTGAGCCATGATAATCAAATTGCAATTGAGGGTTTAGTATTCCTTGCTTCACTCATAGCCCTCAAGTCTTCAGACATTGATGTCATCCTTGGCATGGATTGGCTATCAAGACAAAATGCCTATCTGGATTGCAAAGGCAAATCCGTGAAACTCACCCACCCTTCAGGCAAAACCGTCAGCTATACCTCACCCAGAACAAGAACCCAAGTGCATTCTTTGAATGTACTCCCCCTTCCCGAACTTGAAGATATTCCGGTGGTTCGTGACTTCCCGGATGTCTTTCCTGAAGAGCTGCCGGGCATGCCACCCGACAGATGTGTAGAATTTATAGTGGATCTTGTTCCAGGAATCGCACCAATTTCCAAACGCCCATATAAAATGGCCCCACATGAGTTAGCTGAGCTAAAAACCCAACTTGATGCTTTGTTGGCAAAAGGCTTCATCCGCCCTAGCTCATCGCCATGGGGTTGCCCCGTTCTGTTCGTAAAGAAGAAAGATGGAACAGAAAGGATGTGCGTAGACTATCGCCCGCTAAATTTAGCGACGATAAAGAACAAATACCCACTGCCCAGGATCAATGATCTTTATGATCAACTTGCAGGATCCACTGTCTTTTCCAAGATGGATTTGAGATTAGGTTATCATCAGATCAGAATCCGAAACGAGGACATTCCCAAAACGGCTTTTACTACTCGTTATGGTCTTTACGAGTACACCGTCATGTCCTTTGGTTTAACCAATGCCCCCGCCACATTCTCACGCTTGATGAATTCGATCTTCATGGAGTACCTAGATAAATTTGTTGTGGTTTATCTCAATGACATTCTCATCTACTCAAAGAACGAAGGAGATCATGCCGAACACTTAAGGCTGGTATTGATGAAACTTAGAGAGCATCGCCTGTACTCTAAATTCTCCAAGTGTGAATTCTGGCTACCAGAAGTGACCTACTTAGGCCACGTAATTTCTGCAAAAGGCATTGCTGTGAATCCCGAGAGAGTTCAGGCCGTCCTTGACTGGACTCCACCTGAATCGGTTAAGCAAGATAGAAGTTTTCTTGGCCTAGCCAGCTATTGCCGTCGCTTCGTCGAGAACTTTTCTAAAGTTGCAAAGCCTCTAACTGAACTCCTCAAGAAAGATAAGAAATTCTTATGGACTTCCAAGTGCGAGGAAATCTTTCAAGAGCTAAAAAGAAGATTGACTTCCGCACCCGTACTTGCACCTCCAGACACCAAAAAGGATTTCGAGATCTATTGTGACGCATCACGGCAAGGGTTAGGATGCATACTTCTGCAAGATCGACATGTGGTAGCTTATGCTTCACGCCAGTTGCGGCCACATGAAGAGAACTATCCTACCCATGACCTTGAACTCGCTGCCGTAGTTCATGCTCTAACAACTTGGCGACATTACCTCCTTGGTAATCGTTGTGAGATTTATTCCGACCACCAAAGCCTCAAATACATTTTCACCCAACCAGATCTTAATCTCAGGCAAAGACGCTGGATTGAGTTGATAAAAGATTACGACGTAGGAATTTCTTACACCCCAGGCAAGGCCAATGTCATGGCTGATGCACTAAGTCGTAAGTCGTACTGTAACAACCTCATGTTACAGCAGTATCAACCACTTCATCATGAGGACTTTCGCAAGCTCAACCTTGAAATTGTTCCTCATGGCTATCTTTCTACCTTGGTGGCGAAACCAACTCTTGAGGATCAAATTATAGTTGCCCAAAGGCGTGCACGAGGTGTTCACCGGATCAAGGAGAACATTGCTAGCGGAGTTGCTAAATGTTTGTCCACAGATGGCAAAGGAACGGTATTCTTTGAAAATCGTTTAGTAGTACCTAAGAATAGGGAACTAAGGCAACTCATCCTCAAAGAAGCCCATGACACACCCCTCTCAATTCATCCCGGTAGCACAAAAATGTACCGAGATCTACGCCAGAGATTTTGGTGGACTAGGATGAAGAGAGACATTGCTCAATTTATTGCCGAATGTGATGTTTGTCGTCGCATTAAGGCAGAACATCAAAGACCTGCTGGTACACTTCAACCTTTGTCTATTCCCGAGTGGAAATGGGACAAAGTCGTTATGGACTTCATCACCGGCTTCCCAAAAACCCAGAAAGGAAACAATGCCATCTTCGTTGTCATAGACAGGCTTTCCAAAGTTGCTCACTTCCTTCCGGTTCGCGAGTCTATAACTGCTAGCCAGTTAGCAGACTTGTACATCTCCAGAATTGTATCCCTTCATGGTGTTCCTTTGGAAATCAATTCTGATCGCGGTAGCCTTTTCACCTCTAGATTTTGGGGAAGCTTCCAACGTGCTATGGGAACTCATCTCTCCTTTAGTACAGCTTTCCATCCTCAGTCTAGCGGTCAAGTCGAAAGGGTTAACCAAATTCTTGAAGACATGCTCAGAGCTTGTGTTATCTCATTCAGGAAGAATTGGGAGAATTCTCTTCCATTTGCCGAATTTTCTTATAACAATAGTTTTCAATCTAGTCTGAACATGGCTCCTTTTGAACTCCTTTATGGACGACGATGTCGAACACCACTAAACTGGTCTGAAACCGGTGAAAGACAATTCTTTGTACCGGATATGATCAAGGAAGCAGAAGAGCAAGTTCGTATCGTTCGTGAACAATTGAAAGCAGCCCAGTCTCGTCAGAAAAGCTACTATGATCGTCATCATAGGCAAGAGAGCTACCATCTGGATGAGAAGGCTTACCTCCGGGTTACTCCTCTGAAGGGAACCCAACGTTTCGGTATCAAAGGCAAGTTGGCCCCACGTTACATCGGACCTTTCCGCATTATTGCTAAACGTGGAGAAGTTGCCTACCAACTTGAACTACCCCCGCACCTCTCCCGAGTACATGATGTATTCCATGTGTCCCAACTCAAGCGTTGCTTCAAGGACCCCATCCGCGAAGTCGACCATGAAACGCTTGATCTCCAAGATGACCTTTCTTATTGAGAATACCCCGTTCGTGTTCTTGATTCCGCAGAGCGTGTCACTCGTCGTCAGAAGATTAGGTTTCTGAAAGTCCAATGGTCACACCACTCTGAAAGAGAAGCCACGTGGGAGAGAGAAGACCGCCTCAGTGCCGAGTACCCCACCTTCCTCCCGCAGACTTCTGAATCTCGGGACGAGATTCTTTTGAGTGGGGGCGAGTTGTCAGAACCCTCTGTTAGGTATGTGCTAGGGTTAGCTAGTGCCTTTGCATCATGTCAAAATTTCAAGAAGAAATCTTGGAAATCAAATTCAAAATCAAAATGGGAGAAGGAACACCCCCTAGATGAATTAATTCAAAAGGCCAGATAAAAATCTTTTCCAAGAATTCATGTTAGAGTTTTGAAAAGTCTTATAAATGAGTGTGATCACATATCATGTGATGTGGGCCCCACCCCATGCTCATAGATTTTTTAAATATTCAAACAGTACCTTGGAATTAAAGAAATCCCCCTATTTGATTTAAAATTCAAATCATTTGAATTTTAAAAATGTTGAAACTTCATAAGTGGTTAGTCTATATTATTATGAGGCCATGTAAAAGTTTTCAGCATTTAATAAAATGGTTTGGTATTTTTATCAGAGCCAAAACAAATTACAGAAAAAGAAAGGAAAGATTAAACAGAGAAAAAAAGGAAAAACTTACCTCCCGCCAGGGGCGAGGCCCACCTCTCCAGCCGGCCCAGCCCACCAAGGGAACTCCCCTGTCGTCTTCCACCCCGCGCTGCCAAGCAGCTCGGTGGCGCGGCGTCGACGCCGTGGACGCCACCTCGACGCCCAGGACCTTCCAGGCCGCCCCAAGCCTCCAAAGTGCGCCACGGAGACTCCCTCGGCTCCCTCTCTCACTTTCCCCCATCGCCGCTTCGTCTCGCGCCTCCTCCTCGCTTTCCCCTTTTCCCCCGAGAGCAGCCGCCGTTCGTCGACGCAAGAACCCGTAGCCAACGCCGCAGATAGGCGAGGAGAACCTGTCCATCGTGCGCAGCGTCGCCGTTTACCCCGATCTGGAGAAGATGGCGTCCTAATCGAGCCCGAGGACGACGCACGCTTCACCGAGAGCTCGCCGGACCCGCAAGCCGCCGTCGTCGATTATTCCGGCCACAGAGCTCCTCCGACCACACCACCGCCTCCACTGCAACCGTGGTGAGCTTCTGCTTCACCCCATCTACTACACGGCCACCCTCTTGTCCCATACCGTGTTTTGCCATTAAGGCCGGAGCTCCTCGCCGCCGAGATCCATGGAGACGACCCCCTGTTGCGCAATCGAGCCCGCCTCCTTGTCTGACGTCTTCGCAGTGCTCCAAAGCTTCGATTGCGACCATGTCTGCTTCTGTTGGTGCACCGCAGCGACTTCCACCCCGGACCCGTGCCACAGCCACCGCCCGAGCACGTCGTCGACGAGCTTCCGGCGACTCCCGAGCCTCCCCGTGTGTGCGGGATGAACTGCGCGTGCATGGGCTCCGTTTTGGTGGCCTTGGCTTGCCAAATGGTGGCCTGTGCCGCCGTCTTGCGCAACGCCGCCGCGTCGGTTGGTCGCCGGCGACTAGCCGCCGGCAAGCCTGACGTGGCCGGGGTGGTTAACCACTAAACCAACCCTCCTGGGTCACTTACAGGTGGGCCCAGCCCCTCTAATCCTCTCTGTTAGATTAATCTAACAGGGAAATTAGATGAGAGGCTGACAGCCCTGGCCCACTGGTCAGTTTGACCGGGGTCAAAACCCCCTGACGTCATGCTGACGCAGTGCTGGCGCAATAAAGGTTTTTCTATTTTAAAAGAATTCCAGAAATTCCAGAAAATACCCCAAACTTTGGAAATTCATAGAAAATTCATATTAACTCCAAATTGGACAAATAATATATGAAAAATGATCAGGAGAAAATTATCTTTCCAAATATTCAACTTTAAACTCTGTTTGAGTTGAATTTAAAATGTGATCAGTAGAATGTGCTATTTATTTAAATGGAATTAAATCAAATTTAATTCAAATATTTTGGCAACTTGAACCATGGCAACATGCTACATTTCACTTACACATCAGAGGCATATCATACACATTTGAAGATAATTCAAAATGATCAAACCATATCACATATTACTTGGATAATGTTGAATTCAAATATGGAGTTTGAATTTGCATTTTAAATGCAATATATTCCACTTAAATGGAATTGCCTCACACATCAAAATTATACTTCAAGCTTTAACATCCCATCATGTGCTTGAGCATTGCATTCATATTGATTGCTACTTCGTGCTTTGTTTGCCGAGTAGAGGTGGAACCGGAGCAAGAGGTCACCCCCTTCGCTGAAGATCCAGAACCCGAACCTCGTCAGCAAGGCAAGCAAAACCCCATTGATCATGTCGATAAAATCCCACTTCCCTCTCATGTCTCGCTTATGCATTGTTTAGGATGATCACCATGCTTCGTTTCTACCGCATAGATGAACCCATGCCTTTGCATGACCTATCATTTTGTCACAGTAGTAAGCAAACCACAATCCTAGCAACTGTAGGAGTTGTTTGATATCATGTGGACCCTGCAAATGTTACCGCTTATTGCATGCTTAATATGATACCATGTTGTTACTGTGATGTGAGTCGGGATGGTAGTGATCATGTTGATGATGGTAGAAAAGTGTTGGTGAATCGACCCTAATACAAGGTGAACGATGAGAGGCTGTGTAGGAGTACACGGTGGGTTGTCTCGTTGAACACCGCCCTAGTACGAGTTCTTGTGTGGTGATCCAAGATGAAGAGTAAAACCACACATTGGGCTCACTGACCCCTCTCAACCTATTAACTCATCCCTTTCGATGTCCAGATGTCGCAGTAGTTCGGAGTTCTGGTAGGCTTGTGGCCTGGATGCTAAGTGAGAGAACGGCTCACCCGAGACCGGCTTATGCACCACGCACACATCGCTTGGGTCCACTTCGGTAAACCGGCCGGGTTCACGATGGTGGTAGCCAACCCAAGTAGGCGGATTTCTTGGACTAGATAGGCTATGAGGTAACAGTTGTGGTGAGCATCCTCGCTGGCACCCCTTGAATGGTGTCGAGATCAAAGGCGGTAAATGATGGTCATGTGTGTGTAGAGGTACACCCTTGCAAGGTTAACAAAACTATTCGAATAGCCGCGTCCGCGGTTATGGACTACTTGGAAAGCTTAGCTTGATTATTATATAACTTGAACCGGATACTTCTAAAACACACCAAGATAAGTGTGAGTGCTATGGTGTGCTTTCTCGTGGGGAAGTCGAGGAAGGCACCATAGTGGTGTATTGGTTGGAGAAAGTAGTGGACTCGTGTACGCTTCTTACCTCAAAGTCTGGTACTCGTAGTTCAGGATTAGCCAAACCAAAGCTGGCATTTCTGCAAGTGAACCCCACCTCCCTTTACCTTGATACATGTGCATGAGTAGTATAGCTCCTATGTATGTCTTGCTGAGTACGCCTTTGTACTCACGTTTGCTTAATCTATGTTTTAGATGACGCCACTGACCCCGAAGGTGGTTTCTTCATCGAGCTGGACGACTGAAGTTAAGCTAGTCTAGTCCCAGTCAGCAGACTGGTTCCCTCGTGGAGGGCTTTGTGTTTAAATAAGGCTTCTTAAGCCATTTGTTAAACTTATCTGTACTCAGACATAATTTGCTTCCGCCTGTGTTGTAATGTTGGATCACATGTATGTGATCTCTGTGTGTACTCTATAAGAGTTATAAATAAAATGTACACTTTGTAGAGAATTGCAATGGTACCTACTGTTCATACAAGGCATGGGTGCTGCGTGTATGTTTATAACATGCATGTCTTTGTATGGGTTTTCGAGACCTTAGTTGTGTTCTGGCTGGCGGTCTTTCATACACCAAGTGGCCCTGAGATGTGCGCAGCTCGGGGCATCGCGATGCGATTGCTCGAGACTCCGTCTCGTGCACACTTTGTGGTATGATCGAGCCCGCCCTAGACCCCGACTAAGTGATCGGGCTGGAGTAAGTCTATGTAAGAGTTTTGAGATAGTCGGTAGTATGGTTGAGGCGACTTGTCTTTGAATATGGGAGTTCACCACCCATATCATTTGACTTGTGTGCGGACGATGAGGACCCATCTCAGTTGATCATCCGGCCTGGATGGGATGCCCCTCACGTACGATGCTTTCCGAGAATGTTCAGTGCTTGGCCTTGTCTACTTAGACAAGTGGGTGCGGTTCTCGGCTCTCCATATGACTATGTCTTAACTGGACTTGCATACGCTAACCCCGGGTCCCGACAACTCCGGCCACCTCGGTGACGCCCGTGTGGTGTACGTGATGCGGGTGGGCACGAGAAGCACTTCTGTGCCCTCGGTTTGGCAAGCCATGGCCGGAACCACTGTCCCCGTGAGCGCCGCCGTCTCGGTGGTTGCCGGTGTTTAAACGCCGGTGGACGCCAACGTGGCCTGTACTTAGGGGGCTAACCTGCCTCCTAATTGACCCCATGGGTCAATGACAGGTGGGGCCAGCCCCCTCTAAATTAAATCAATTTTTTAATTAAAATGGGGTTAAATCCCTGAGACACTGACAGTGGTCGCCCACAGGTCAGCCCCCCCCTGACGTCACCCCCACGTCATGCTGACACAGTGAATAGAAAAGCAATTAAATCAATTACAGAAAATCCAGAAAATAGCCAAATCTTTAGAAAATCATAACTAATTCATTTTAACTCCAAATTGGACAAATAATATGTCTAAAATTATCAGAAAAATACAAGGATTATGAATATGCAATTTGTTTTGATGTTTGACCATTTTAAAATGGGTGAACAGTAGCAAACATGCATATGGATCCTTTTGAAATTCAAATTTGGAGTGATTTTCCAAATGATTTTGCAACACCCTTAATTCCAATGGATTCATCCAGACATCAGAGACATTATCTCAACTATACCACATCACTTCATGATCAACCTTTTCAAATAAACTTTCATGCATTCAAATGCATTTGAATTTCATCGATAAATCAAATGGAGTTTGAATTTGCATTTCGAATGCAATATACTCCTTTTAAATGGAATGCTCAACACATCAGTACCATGAACATCACCATTAAAATCTTATTCATGTGATTGTGCATTGTACATTATGTTGATCCTATGATTGTCATGTTGCTGATAGAAGTGGAGCCGGAATCCGAGATCACCCCCTTCGTTGAAGACCCCGTGACTGAACCTCGTCAGCAAGGCAAGCAAACCCCCATTGATCATGTCGAAAAAATCCCACTTCCCTCTCATGTCTCGCTTATGCATGTTTAGGAGATCATCTTGTATCGATTCTACCGCATAGTTGAACCCATATCCTTTGCATGACCTATCATCTTGTCACAGTAGTAAGCAAACCACAATCCTAGCAGATGTAGGAGTTGGTTGATATCATGTGGCCACTGCAATTGTTACTGCTTATTGCATGCTTAATATGATACCATGTTGTTACTGTGATGTGAGTCGGGATGGTAGTGATCATGTTGATGATGGTAGAAAAGTGTTGGTGAATCGACCCTAATACAAGGTGAACGATGAGAGGCTGTGTAGGAGTACACGGTGGGTTGTCTCGTTGAACACCGCCCTAGTACGAGTTCTTGTGTGGTGATCCAAGATGAAGAGTAAAACCACACATTGGGCTCACTGACCCCTCTCAACCTATTAACTCATCCCTTTCGATGTCCAGATGTCGCAGTAGTTCGGAGTTCTGGTAGGCTTGTGGCCTGGATGCTAAGTGAGAGAACGGCTCACCCGAGACCGGCTTATGCACCACGCACACATCGCTTGGGTCCACTTCGGTAAACCGGCCGGGTTCACGATGGTGGTAGCCAACCCAAGTAGGCGGCTTTCTTGGACTAGATAGGCTATGAGGTAACAGTTGTGGTGAGCATACTCGCTGGCACCCCTTGAATGGTGTCGAGATCAAAGGCGGTAAATGATGGTCATGTGTGTGTAGCGGTACACCCTTGCAAGGTTAACAAAACTATTCGAATAGCCGCATCCGCGGTTATGGACTACATGGAAAGCTTAGCTTGATTATTAGATAACTTGAACCGGATACTTCTAAAACAAACCAAGATAAGTGTGAGTGCTATGGCGTGCTTTCTCGTGGGGAAGTCGAGGAAGGCAACATAGTGGTGTATTGGTTGGAGAAAGTAGTGGACTCGTGTACGCTTCTTACCTCAAAGTCTGGTACTCGTAGTTCAGGATTAGCCAAATCAAAGCTGGCATTTCTGCAAGTGAACCCCACCTCCCTTTACCTTGATACATGTGCATGAGTAGTATAGCTCCTATGTAAGTCTTGCTGAGTACGCCTTTGTACTCACGTTTGCTTAATCTATGTTTTAGATGACGCCACTGACCCCGAAGGTGGTTTCTTCATCGAGCTGGACGACTGAAGTTAAGCTAGTCTAGTCCCTGTCAGCAGACTGGTTCCCTCGTGGAGGGCTTTGTGTTTAAATAAGGCTTCTTAAGCCATTTGTTAAACTTATCTGTACTCAGACATAATTTGCTTCCGCCTGTGTTGTAATGTTGGATCACATGTATGTGATCTCTGTGTGTACTCTATAAGAGTTATAAATAAAATGTACACTTTGTAGAGAATTGCAATGGTACCTACTGTTCATACAAGGCATGGGTGCTGCGTGTATGTCTATAACATGCATGTCTTTGTATGGGTTTTCGAGACCTTAGTTGTGTTCTGGCTGGCTGTCTTTCATTCACCAAGTGGCCCTTAGATGTGCGCAGCTTGGGGCATCGCGATGCGATTGCTCGAGACTCCGTCTCGTGCACACTTTGTGGTATGATCGAGCCCGCCCTAGACCCCGACTAAGTGATCGGGCTGGAGTAAGTCTATGTAAGAGTTTTGAGATATTCGGAAGTATGGTTGAGGCGACTTGTCTTTGAATATGGGAGTTCACCACCCATATCATTTGACTTGTGTGCGGACGATGAGGACCCATCTCAGTTGATCATCCGGCCTGGATGGGATGCCCCTCACGTACGATGATTTCCGAGAATGTTCAGTGCTTGGCCTTGTCTGCTTAGACAAGTGGGTGCGGTTCTCGGCTCTCCATATGACTATGTCTTAACTGGACTTGCATACGCTAACCCCGGGTCCCGACAACTCCGGCCACCCCGGTGACGCCCGTGTGGTGTACGTGATGCGGGTGGGCACGAGAAGCACTTCTGTGCCCTCGGTTTGGCAAGCCGTGGCCGGAACCACTGTCCCCGTGAGCGCCGCCGTCTCGGTGGTTGCCGGCGTTTAAACGCCGGTGGACGCCAACGTGGCCTGTACTTAGGGGGCTAACCCGCCTCCTAATTGACCCCATGGGTCAATGACAGGTGGGGCCAGCCCCCTCTAAATTAAATCAATTTTTAATTAAAATGGGGTTAAACCCCTGTGACACTGACAGTGGTGGCCCACAGGTCAGCCCCCCCTGACGTCACCCCCACGTCATGCTGACACAGTAAATAGAAAAGCAATTAAATCAATTACAGAAAATCCAGAAAATAGCCAAATCTTTAGAAAATCATAACTAATTCATTTTAACTCCAAATTGGACAAATAATATGTCTAAAATTATCAGAAAAATACAAGGATTATGAATATGCAATTTTTTTTGATGTTTGACCATTTTAAAATGGGTGAACAGTAGCAAACATGCATATGGATCCTTTTCAAATTCAAATTTGGAGTGATTTTCCAAATGATTTTGCAACACCCTTAATTCCAATGGATTCATCCACACATCAGAGACATTATCTCAACTATACCACATCACTTCATGATCAACCTTTTCAAATAAACTTTCATGCATTCAAATGCATTTGAATTTCATCGATAAATCAAATGGAGTTTGAATTTGCATTTCGAATGCAATTACTCCTTTTAAATGGAATGCTCAACACATCAGTACCATGAACATCACCATTAAAATCTTATTCATGTGATTGTGCATTGTACATTATGTTAATCCTATGATTGTCATGTTGCTGATAGAAGTGGAGCCGGAATCCGAGATCACCCCCTTCGTTGAAGACCCCGTGACTGAACCTCGTCAGCAAGGCAAGCAAACCCCCATTGATCATGTCGAAAAAATCCCACTTCCCTCTCATGTCTCGCTTATGCATGTTTAGGAGATCATCTTGTATCGATTCTACCGCATAGTTGAACCCATATCCTTTGCATGACCTATCATCTTGTCACAGTAGTAAGCAAACCACAATCCTAGCAGATGTAGGAGTTGGTTGATATCATGTGGCCACTGCAATTGTTACTGCTTATTGCATGCTTAGTGGTACAATGAGGTTGCTTTTGATGTGAGTCGGGATGATGGTAAACATGGTGTTGATGAAAGTGAAATGTGTTGGTGAATCTACCCTAATACAAGGTGAACGATGAGAGGCTGTGTAGGAGTACACAGTCGGTTGTCTCGTTGAACACCGCCTTAAGTCCGAGTTCTTGTGTGGTGATCCAAGAAGAAGAGTACAACCACACATTGGGCTCACTGACTCCTCTCGACCTAGTACCTCACCCCGTTCGAACCCCAGAAGTCGCATTAGTTCGGAGTTCTGGTAGGGCTGTGGCACGGTCTGCGAAGTGGATGAACGGATTTTCAAGACCGGCTTGGGACCCTGCACACATCGTTTGAGGCTATACTGGAACCTCGGCCGGACTTCCATACGGATCCCCCTCAGATAGGCGACTCTCTGGACTAGAACGGAGCTGTGGGCGAAGTGTCGTGGCAACATCCTCGCCGGTACCCGCTTGAAGGGTCCCACTCCCAGGCGGTAACTGATGAGTGTGTGTGTGTAGCGGTACACCCCTGCAGGGTTAACAAAACTATTCGAATAGCCGCGTCCGCGGTTAAGGACTGCTTGGAAAGCTTAGCTTGATTATTAGACAACTTGAACTGGATACTTCTAAAACACACCAAGATAAGCGTGAGTGCTATGGTGTGCTCCTCGTGGGGAAGTCGAGGAAGTAATCATAGTGGTGTATTTGGTTGAAGAGATGTAGTGGACTCGTGTACGCTTCTTACCTCAAGTCTGGTACTCGTAGTTCAGGACTAGCCAAGTCAAAGCTGGCACTTCTGCAAGTGAAACCCCACCTCCCTTTACCTTGATACATGTGCATGAGTAGTATAGTTCCTATGTAAGTCTTGCTGAGTACGATTTTGTACTCACGTTTATTTAATCTATGTTTTAGATGAACCCACCGACCCCGATGGTGACTTCTAACCGAAGCTCGAAGAATGGAGACTCAGACAAAGACCAAGCTAGTGTAGTCCTAGTCAGACGACTGGTTCCCTCGTGGATGGCTTGTTTTTAGATAAGGCTTCTCTAAGGCATTTGTTAAACTTGTCTGTACTCAGACCTACTTTTCTTCCGGTTGTCTGTTGTAATGTTGGATCACATGCTTGTGATCTCTGTGTGCACTCTGTAAGAGTTATCAATAAAGATGTATACATTGTAGAGAATTGCAATGGTACCTGCTGTTCATACTAGACATGTGTGCTGCGTGTATGTTTATAACATGCATGTCTTTGTATGGGTTTTCGAGACCTTAGTTGTGATCTGGCTGGCTGTCTTTTATACACCAAGTGGCCCTTAGATGTGCGCAGCTTGGGGCATCGCGATGCGATTGTTCGAGACTCTGTCTCGTGCACACTTTGATGTATGGTCGAGACCGCCCTAGACCCCGACTAAGTGATCGGGCTGGAGTAAGTCTATGTAAGGGTTATAATAAAATCGATAGTATGGTTGAGGCGACTTGTCTATGAGTATGGGAGTTCACCACCCATATCATTTAGACTTGTGTGCGGACGATGAGGACCCATTTCAGTTGATCATCCGGCCTGGATGGGATGCCCCTCACGTTCGATGCTTTCCGAGAACGTTCTGTGCTTGGCCTTGTCTGCTTAGACAAGTGGGTACGATTCTCGGCTCTCCATATGATTGTGTTGTAGCGAGGCTTGCATACGCTAACCCCGGGTCCCGACAGGAATGTGTTCTAATTTATTGATAGGATTTTGGTTTGAACGACCAATCGCAGCGAGTGCTTGTCAAAAAGCTTTTGTAACTAATCGTGTAGGGGATTTTGGTCTATTATTAGGAATTTTAGGTTTTTTTGGGATAACAGGTAGTTTAGAGTTTAGTGATTTGTTCAAAATAGCTAATAACTGGATTCCTAATAATGGAATTAACTCTTTACTTACTACTTTGTGTGCTTTTTTATTATTCCTTGGTGAAGTTGCGAAATCCGCACAATTCCCTCTTCACGTATGGTTACCTGATGCTATGGAAGGACCCACTCCTATTTCGGCTCTTATACACGCGACAACTATGGTAGCTGCGTGAATTTTTCTTCTAGCTCGACTTCTTACTCTTTTCATATCTTTACCTTTGATAATGAGTTTTATTTCTTTAGTAGGTACAATAACACTATTCTTAGGAGCTACTTTAGCTCTTGCTCAGAGATATATTAAAAGAAGCTTAGCCTATTCTACAATGTCTCAATTGGGTTATATGATGTTAGCTCTAGGTATAGGTTCTTATCAAGCTGATTTATTTCATTTGATCACTCATGCTTATTCAAAAGCTTTATTGTTCTTGGGATCCGGATCCATTATTCATTCAATGGAACCTCTTGTTGGATATTCACCAGATAAAAGTCAGAATATGGTTCTTATGGGCGGTTTCAGAAAATACATTCCAATTACAAAAACTAGTTTTTTATGGGGTACACTTTCTCTTTGTGGTATTCCACCTCTTGCTTGCTTCTGGTCTAAAGATGAAATCCTTAGTAATAGTTGGCTGTATTCACCTTTTTTTTGGAATAATAGCCTCCTTTACTACAGGATTAACTGCTTCTTATATGTTTCGGATATATTTACTTACATTTGATGGGTATTTGCGTGTTCATTTTCAAAATTACAGCAGCACTAAAGAGAGTTCTTTGTATTCAATATCCTTATGGGGAAAAGGGATACCCAAAGGAGTGAATAGGGCTTTCGTTTTATCAACAAGGAAGAGTGGTGTTTATTTTTTTTATAAAATATACCCAAAATTCAAGGTAATACAAGAAATAGGATAGGATCCTTTACAACATCTTTTGGGGCTAAAACCACTTTTTCCTATCCGCATCAAACGGGAAATACTATGTTATTTCCTCTTCTTATATTACTGCTTTTCACTTTGTTCATTGGATTCATAGGAATCTCTTTTGATAATGGAAGAATGGATAATGGAATAGCAGAATTAAACATATTATCAAAGTGGTTAACTCCTTCAATAAATTTTACCTAGGAAAATTCTAATTATTTTATAAATTCATATGAATTTATTACTAATGCAATTTCTTCTATAAGTCTAGCTATCCTTGGTTTATTGATAGCGTATATCTTCTATGGATCCGCTTATTATTTTTTTCAGAATTTGGATTTAATTAACTCTTTTTACAAAGGAAATCCTAAAAAAATTTATCAAGTAAAAAAAATATATAGTTGGTCATATAATCGTGGTTATATAGATATTTTCTATACTAGGGTCTTTACCCTGTGCATAAGAGGGTTAACCGAACTAACGGAGTTTTTCGATAAGGGTGTTATTGATGGAATTACCAATGGAGTGGGTCTAGCTAGTTTTTGTATAGGAGAAGAAATTAAATACGTAGGGGGAGGTCGAATCTCGTCTTATTTTTTCTTTTTTATGTTATGTATCCTTTTTTTATTCTTTTTTCTTTCTTAAGTTAAGGAATTTAATTTACAAGAACTCTCTTGCCAAAATAATTATCCTACCCCTTTCTACATCTACAATCTATTTATATCCTAGTTACATAAGGTAAGTATTGTATAATAGTTCGGTTTTCCGCGATTTTTTCCGTTCCTCTGTGTAAATAGCCTAATATGGGTTCACAATCAATAACATCCTCACCGTCGAGAGTAACAATCAGTCGAAGAACACCATGCATTGATGGTGTTGAGTGCCCATATTGACTATCATGAGATCTTTTCTTGTAAGCGGTAGACTCATATCCTTTCTTCCTTAATTCATTATTCCATGAAAATGGATTATTCCATGAATTCCTCAAAGCGAGGCTCATCAAAATGAAAAATCTAAGACTACTATAAAGACTACTAAAATATAAAGAGTACTCAAAAAATAAGAAAATAAGAAAAAAAATTAAACGATTAAATTACTGCTCTCGAATATTCAACTGACCTATTAATTTCTTATAACGTACTCTATTTTTCTTTGCCAAATAAGCCAGCAAACGTCGACATTTTCCCAAAAGTCTTCGTAGACCTCTTTCCGATGAAAAATCTTTTTTGTGTAATTCCAAATGTGAAGCAAGTCTCCGTATATTATTGGTGAAACTGAATACTTGAAATTCAATAGAACCCTTGTTTTCTTCTTTTTCTTCTTTAACCATAAATCCTAAAAAATTTCTACCTCCTTTCTTTTTCATGTATTTTTCTGATCAGGAAAAATTTAAAATTATGTCAGTTATTTTGAAGTTATTCTAATCTCGTACACACACAAATTTGCAATTATTCATCTACTACTGGAATTTGGATTTATTTTATCGATGCAAATTGGATTTGGATAGAAGGGTACATTCTAATATTTTAGATAGAAGAAACATTTTTTCTATCTAAAATATTAGAAAGAATTTGGCTAACTTATTTATTGCTATATGCAATTTATGGAATTGATACACCATTTAATTGATATCATTTAGTAAAATGAAACACAACATATGCATCCATCTTCCGGCTCGAGAATTTCACGGGATAGAGATATAGTATAAGAAATAGGCTATTAAGTAACTCTAAATGAATTGTGGATACATCTGTATCCTTAACATACTGAAACGATTGCCATTATTCGTATCAAACCAATAGCGATTCATACAAACTAAATCTTCTAATCAATGGTGGGCCAATAATGATTTTTTTTGCATATGTATTAAGATGCTTGACCTGATTTCGAAATTCTCCAAAGTTTTCTATGTTTTTTTCATTGCAAAATGATGGGTCTCCTTCCATAACTTTCCAATTACGAGTACGAGAATTGAAAGACATGAAAATTCTCAATTCTCTACGGCGTCTAGTAGATAGATAGAATATTTTCAGGAACAAGAAAATAAGAAGAATCTTTCTCTCTATTCACTATCATTCCGCGTCTTCGACTTCTAGTAGTGCTTTAATGCAAATGCAATAGCTATAGTTTGATATAAGAATCCATTTCTCAAAGTAATGGAAACCATTCTCTTATAGGAAATGGTTCTAAAATAGCTATTCCACCTTTTAGGTATCGTGAAAAGTGATACCTGTGAAGATCGTGCATTTCAGTCAAATTCAGATTGGAATATTTCGCTTTAGGGGGTTGGTTTACAGGGACAACTTTTGTAACTTCTTGGTATACCCATGGATTGGCTAGTTCCTATTTGGAAGGTTATAATTTCTTAACCGCAACAGTTTCTACCCTTGCCAATAGCTTAGCACACTATTTGTTGCTACTATGGAGGCCGGAGGCACAAGGAGATTTTACTCGTTGGTGTCAATTAGGTGGTCTATGGACTTTTGTAGCTCTCCACGGGGCTTTTGCACTAATAGGTTTCATGTTACGCCAATTTGAACTTGCTCGGTATATTCAATTGCGACCTTATAATGCAATCTCATTCTCTGGTCCAATTGCTGTTTTTTTCTGTATTCCTTATTTATCCACTGGGGAAATCAGGTTGGTTCTTTGCGCCGAGTTTTGGCGTAGCAGCGATATTTCGATTCATCCTTTTCTTCCAAGGATTTCATAATTGGACGTTGAACCCATTTCATATGATGGGAGTTGCTGGAGTATTAGGCGCGGCTCTGCTAGGCGCTATTCATGGAGAGACCGTAGAAAATACTTTATTTGAGGACGGTGATGGTGCAAATACCTTCCGCGCTTTTAACCCAACTCAAGCTGAAGAAACTTATTCAATGGTCACTGTTAATCGCTTTTGGTCCCAAATCGTTGGTGTTGATTTTTCCAATAAACGTTGGTTACATTTCTTTATGCTATTTGTACCCGTCACAGGTTTATGGATGAGTGCTATTGGCGTAGTTGGCTTGGCACTGAACTTACGTGCCTATGACTTTGTTTCCTAGGAAATCCATGCAGCGGAAGATCCTGAATTTGAGACTTTCTACACCAAAAATATTCTTTTAAACGAGGGTATTCGTGCGTGGATGGAAGCTCAGGATCAGCCTCATGAAAATCTTATATTCCCTGAGGAGGTTCTACCACGTGGAAACGCTCTTTAATGGAACTTTTGTTTTAGCTGGTCGTGACCAAGAAACCACCGGCTTTGCTTGGTGGGCTGGGAATGGTAGACTTATCAATTTGTCCGGTAAACTACTTGGAGCTCACGTAGCCCATGCCGGATTAATTGTATTCTGGACCGGAGCAATGAACCTATTTGAAGTGGCCCATTTCGTACCAGAAAATCCCATGTATGAACAAGGGTTGATTTACTTCCACACTTAGCTACTCTAGGTTGGGGAGTAGGGCCAGGGGGGACGTTCTAGATACTTTTCCGTACTTTGTATCTGGCGTACTTCACCTAATTTCCTCCGCAGTATTAGGCTTCGGTGGCATTTATCACGCGCTTCAGGGACCCGAGACTCTTGAGGAATCTTTTCCATTCTTTGGTTATGTCTGGAAAGATAGAAATAAAATGACTACAATTTTGGGTATTCACTTAATTTTGTTAGGTCTAGGTTCTTTTCTTGTAGTACTCAAGGCTCTTTATTTTGGCGGTGTATATGATACCTGGGCCCCTGGGGGGGAGATGTAAGAAAAATTACCAATTTCACCCTTAGTCCCAGTGTTATATTTGGTTATTTAGTAAAATATCCTTTTGGGGGAGAAGGGTGGATTGTTAGTGTAGATGATTTAGAAGATATAATTGGTGGACATGTATGGTTGGGTTTCATTTGTGTATTTGGCGGAATTTGGCATATCTTAACCAAACCCTTCGCATGGGCTCGCCGTGCATTTGTATGGTCTGGAGAAGCTTACTTGTCTTATAGTTTAGCTGCTTTATCTGTCTTTGGTTTTATCGCTTGTTGTTTTGTATGGTTCCATAATACAGCTTATCCGAGTGAGTTTTATGGACCCACCGGGCCAACACCTTCTCAAGCTCAAGCATTTACTTTTCTAGTTAGAGACCAGCGTCTTGGAGCTAATGTGGGATTCGCTCAAGGACCCACAGGTTTAGGTAAATATCTAATGCGTTCCCCAACTGGGGAGGTTATCTTTGGAGGGGAAACTATGCGTTTTTGGGACCTTCGTTCTCCATGGTTAGAACCTCTAAGGGGCCCGACGGTTTGGACTTGAGTAGGTTGAAAAAAGACATACAACCTTGGAAAGAACGACGCTCAGCAGAATATATGACCCACGGTCCTTTAGGCTCTTTAAATTCCGTGGGTGGCGTAGCTACCGAGATCAATGCAGTTAATTATGTCTCTCCTAGAAGTTGGTTATCAACTTCTCATTTTGTTCTAGGATTCTTCTTTTTTGTGGGCCATTTATGGCATGCAGGAAGAGCCCGAGCTGCTGCAGCAGGTTTTGAAAAGAGAATCGATCGTGATTTGGAACCTGTTCTTTACATGAACCCTCTTTACTAAGATTTTCTTATTTATACCTGTTCTACTTTTTTTCTGTTCTGGCTCGGTTATTCCATCTAGCCGAGCCATTCATTCCTTTTCATGAAAGAAAGATAAGGGACAGAATAAAAAAAATGAAAGAAACAAACGTATTCAATAAGCAAAAGGAGAGAGAGGGATTCGAACCCTCGATAGTTCCTAGAACTATACCGGTTTTCAAGACCGGAGCTATCAACCACTCAGCCATCTGTCCACAGCCTAATCCTTATTTTACTCCTACAAATAGAACATAGCCATATAAAAAATAAAAAGATTTATTAACCTCTAGAAAGATATCAGATACAAGTCTGTCAGAAACCTCTGTTAGGTATGTGCTAGGGTTAGCTAGTGCCTTTGCATCATGTCAAAATTTAAAAAAGAAATCTTGGAAATCAAATTCAAAATCAAAATGGGAGAAGGAACACCCCCCAGATGAATTAATTCAAAAGGCCAGATAAAAATCTTCTCCAAAAATTCATGTTAGATTTTTGAAAAGTCTTATAAATGAGTGTGATCACATATCAAGTGATGTGGGACCCATCCCATGCTCATAGATTTTTCAAATATTCAAACAGTGCCTTGGAATTAAAGAAATACCACTATTTGATTTAAGATTCAAATTATTTGAATTTTAAAAATGTTGAAAGTTTATGAGTGGCTAGTCTATATTATTATGAGGCCACATAAAAGTTTTCAGCATTTAATAAAATGATTTGGTATTTTTACCAAAGTCAAAACAAATATACAGAAAAACAGAAAGGAAAGATTAAACAGAAAAAGGAAAAGGACTTACCTCTCGCCCAGGCGAAGCCGGCCCACCCCAGCCCAGCCGGCCCAAAGGGTCACGGGGGTCTTCTTCCCCGCCCCGCGCCTCCAAGCTGCTCGGTGGAATGCCACCGAGCTAGCTGGGCACGCCACGTCGTCGCCGACGAGCTTCCAGCCCTCCCCGTGGCCTCTTCTCGCACCTGGACGCGCCTGGAGACGCCGTGAGCTCATTCCCCCCCTCCTCGTCGTCTTCCCCTTCCTCTCTCGCCCGATTCGTCGCCGCCCGAAGACCGCCGTGGAGCACGCCGTCGAGTCCACGTAGCCACCGTCGTCCCCGAGCCATGCCGCCGTGTCCAGAAGAACCGCAGCAGGCGTCTTCGTCGTACTCCTCAACCAATCGAGCCCGAGCGCCTCAGCAGACGACGCCAGCTTCACCGAGGAGTCGCCGGACCCGTGAGTCACCGTCGTCAAATTCCCCGGCTACACAGCATCCCCGGCCTCACCGTCTTCTCCATTAGCTTCAGGGTGAGCTTCTTCACCTTTCCCCTATGGTCACAGCGTCTCGTTTGCCCCACAACCGAATCCGCCATGGATCCCGAGCAAGCTCGCCGCCATGGTCGAGCTGGAGCTCGCTTCAGTGCCCCTGGCGATGCACCCGTGCGTGCGTTTGGCACCTAGCCTTCCCAGCTTTCGAACGACCCAAGATCACCTCAAACCGTGCTCCCTAGCCTCGGCTACGACCTCGCCGTGGTTCTGCTTCCGCCGGAGTCGTCGCCGGCGTCACTTCGGTGCTCCCCTGTGGCGCTGCTCTGCACCACTCGACGCGGGCGTCCACGAGCTTTCGATTGGTGCCTCCCGCGCATCGAATGGCCCACGGCAGCCCCCTCCCTGTGGAGCGCCGCCGCACTGGTGGCCACCGGCGGCTAGCCGCCGGTGAGGCCACTGTCATTAGGGGTTAACCCCCCTGCTAATTGACCCAGGTCAATGACAGGTGGGGCCCCCAGGCACTTAACCCCCTGGTTAAGTTTAAACCGCTTCAATTAAACCCATGTGACACTGACACCCCTGGCCCACCAGTCAGACCCCCCCCCCCCCCCACGTCAGCATGACCACATGCTGATGCAATAATTGATTTAAATGAATTTCCAGAAAAGCAAAGTGTTTTAAATAATTCCAGAAATTCCAGAAAATACCTCAAACTTTGGAAATTCATAGAAAATTCATATTAACTCCAATTTGGACAAATAATATATGAAAAATGAATAGGAGAAAATTATCTTTCCAAATATGCAACTTTCAACTATGTTTAAGTTGAATTTAAAATGGGACCGGTAGCATATGTCATTTGGTTTATTTGAATTTAATTCAAATTCAAATCAATTGATTTTGCCACTTGAACCTTGGAATTAAGCTACAATTAAACCACACTTCAGAGGCATATCATACACATTTGAAAATACTTCAAGATGATCAAACTATGTCACATACGACTTGGCTAAGTTGAATTCAAATGTGGATTTTGAATTTGCATTTCAAATGCAATATACTCCACTTAAATGGGATTGCCTCACACATCAAAACTTATACTTCAAGTTTTATACTTTCAATCATGTGCTTGAGCATTGCATTCATATTGATTGCTACTTCGTGCTTTGTTTGTCGAGTAGAGGTGGAACCGGAGCAAGAGGTCACCCCCTTCGCTGAAGATCCAGAACCCGAACCTCGTCAGCAAGGCAACCAAACCCCCTTTGATCATGTCGATAAAATCCCACTTCCCTCTCATGTCTCGCTTATGCATTGTTTAGGATGATCACCATGCTTCGTTTCTACTGCATAGATGAACCCATTCCTTTGCATGACCTATCTTTTGTCACAGTAGTAAGCAAACCACAATCCTAGCAAATGTAGGAGTTGTTTGATATCATGTGGCCCCTGCAATGTTACTGCTGATTGCATGCTTAGTATGATACCATGTTGTTACTGTGATGTGAGTCGGGATGGGAATGATCATGTTTGATGGTAGAAAAGTGTTGGTGAATCGACCCTAATACAAGGTGAACGATGAGAGGCTGTGTAGGAGTACACGGTGGGTTGTCTCGTTGAACACCGCCCTAGTACGAGTTCTTGTGTGGTGATCCAAGATGAAGAGTACAACCACACATTGGGCTCACTGACCCCTGTCAACTTACTAACTCATCCCTTTCGATGTCCAGATGTCGCAATAGTTCGGAGTTCTGGTAGGTCTGTGGCCTAGATGCTAAGTGAGAGAACGGCTCATCCGAGACCGGCTTATGCACCACGCACACATCACTTGGGTCCACTTCGGTAAACCGGCCGGGTTCACGATTGTGGTAACCAACCCAAGTAGGCGGCTTTCTCGCACTAGATCGGCTATGAGGTAACAGTTGTGGTGAGCATCCTCGCTGACACCCCTTGAATAATGTCGAGATCAAAGGCGGTAAATGATGGTCATGTGTGTGTAGCGGTACACCCTTGCAAGGGTAACAAAACTATTCGAATAGCCGCGTCCGCGGTTATGGACTGCTTGGAAAGCTTAGCTTGATTATTAGACAACTTGAACTGGATACTTCTAAAACCCACCAAGATAAGTGTGAGTGCTATGGCGTGCTTCCTCGTGGGGAAGTCGAGGAAGGCACCATAGTGGTGTATTGGTTGGAGAAAGTAGTGGACTCGTGTACGCTTCTTACCTCAAGTCTGGTACTTGTAGTTCAGGACTAGCCAAGTCAAAGCTGGCACTTCTGCAAGTGGACCCCACCTCCCTTTACATTGACACATGTGCATGAGTAGTATAGCTCCTATGTAAGTCTTGCTGAGTACGACTTTGTACTCACGTTTGCTTAATCTATGTTTTAGATGACGCCACTGACCCCGAAGGTGGCTTCTTCATTGAGCTGGACGACTGAAGTTAAACTAGTCTAGTCCCAGTCAGACGACTGGTTCCCTCGTGGAGGGCTTTGTGTTTAAATAAGGCTTCTTAAGCCATTTGTTAAACTTGTCTGTACTCAGACATAATTTTCTTCCGCCTGTGTTGTAATGTTGGATCACATGTATGTGATCTCTGTGTGTACTCTATAAGAGTTATAAATAAAATGTACACTTTGTAGGGAATTGCAATGGTACCTGCTGTTCATACAAGGCATGTGTGCTGCGTGTATGTTTATGACATGCATGTCTTTGTATGGGTTTTCGAGACCTTAGTTGTGTTCTGGCTGGCGGTCTTTCATACACCAAGTGGCCCTTAGATGTGCGCAGCTTGGGGCATCGCGATGCGATTGCTCGAGACTCCGTCTCGTGCACACTTTGTGGTATGATCGAGCCTTCCCTAGACCCCGACTAAGTGATCGGGATGGAGTAAGTCTATGTAAGAGTTTGGAGATAGTCGGTAGTATGGTTGAGGCGACTTGTCTTTGAATATGGGAGTTCACCACCCATATCTTTTGACTTGTGTGCGGACGATGAGGACCCATCTCAGTTGATCATCCGGCCTGGATGGGATGCCCCTCACGTACGATGCTTTCCGAGAATGTTCAGTGCTTGGCCTTGTCTGCTTAGACAAGTGGGTGCGGTTCTCGGCTCTCCATATGACTATGTCTTAGCTGTACTTGCATACGCTAACCCCGGGTCCCGACAGACTTGGTATCAGAGCAGGACTGACTGTAGGACTAGTAGCCTTGGCCGAAGTTGAGTCTAGCTTGCTATAGTTATATAGTTACTCTGGGTATATAAGGGAACAACATAAGGCTTCTTTTTTCTCCTTACCCCTTCGTTCTGAGTTCTGGGTCACCCTTATCTTATTCTACGGGAAGATAGGACTAGGCTCTCCTCTGTCTGATTAGAACATCTCGTTGTTTGCTTCCTTATAGTCGTAGGAAAGTTGTGATCGGTTGTTAGATTGGTTATGCTCCCTTTTTTATTACATCGTATGTAAGTGTTGTTTCCATGTTGTAAGAAATTGTCTTTTTCTTGCAATTACAGCCGTTATGCTGTCCGAGTCATTCCAGGTTTATCTCATAATCTGATGCATTTGCAAACTCCTTTCTGTTTCAGATGGCAGATCTTCCCCCTCGGTAGATTGTTCGTTTGACCAGGTGCCTCGGTGTGCGTGGCCATCCCGCCACGTTGATCGAGATGATGTCCTATGTGGGATATCGATGGTACCCTGAGTACACCATTGAGGAGCAGTTTCATGACTTCAACCAGACGCAGTTCCACTGCATTGTCCGGATCTATCCGCACCACGTTGGAGTCACCCAGCCTATCCACTTTGGACATGGCATTGGCGTTACCGAGAACATGGCTGTGCAGGATGCTGCATATTCATGTATTACACTGCTGAGAGAGGAGCACACCATGCTGAGAGAGACCTCATTCCGCTATATCCCTGCTACACTTCCAGGAGAAGAGGCATATTACACCGGACTCTACTCAGATCACTCTGCAGAGGATCCAGCACTCCAGGTGACTGCTAGGTTTGCTAGTGACAGAGATCGTGATGCACGCGCTCTCCGTTTTGAGCTCCACGCCACCCGAGTTCGCCTGTACCGAGCACTGACGCTCTTGGCACCCTTTGTGAGCGTGGGATCAGTTGAGTTTGATGCGATCTATCCAGCGAGGACTCAAATGCCTTCTCGAGTTGCTTGGCCCGAGATTGGAGGCATTTTTCCACCCCGTGGTCCTTTACTTCCACCCTACACTGGACCTAGGCCCCATCCTTGCCCAAATGGATATCAGGGTCCACAAGCCTCCGTGTTTTCTGATGGTCACCTCCAACTACCGGGATACGCGGGTAACTTTTACGAGGACTACTATGGAGATGGAGATGAGTGAGAACGCCTGTGGTCTTACTTAGTGAGGATGTAGTAGTATCCTAGTATATTGTAAGCAAGGTGTCTAAGTTCCAGAGGCTTAGATAAATAATGTATAGGAAGTCAGAGTGCCTCTGAAGGATGTATCATCTTCATCACGTTTGTATTAGCTTGGTGCTTGTACTAAAACGATGTATGGTTTGTGTGACAGCTTGTGAATATATGGCTTGTATGCTTTTATCACCATGTTGTCAAGATGATTACTTCCTTTGCTCTGTAATCCTTCCAGTACTTCAATACCTTGATTAGACTCTTCAAATCAACTCTGTTTGACTTTGGTTTTCACATTCAGGATGTCTCAAGGAACCCGTGGCCAGATTGGTCGTAACCAAGGTCGTGGGAATGACCAGGAGGAAGGCAACCTTCCACCCCCACCCACGATGGCCCAAGTTCTGATGGAGGTCGAGAGGAACCGCCGTGACTCTCACCACCTGCTGGAAGTCATCGCACGCAACACCACTCAGCAGCGCAATGAGCTGGTGTCCCTGAACGACTTCATCCGGCTTCATCCCCCGGTTTTCAGTTACTCCACCGAGCCCCTTGACGCCGATGACTGGCTCCGCAGCATCGAGAGGAAGCTCCAAGTAGGCCATGTTGCAACTGGTGACAAGGTCAGCTATGCCACCTATCACCTCGAAGGTGCAGCTAGTTCTTGGTGGGAGAATTTTCTGAATATGCGACCCGTTGGACCACCTGCATCTTGGGAGGAATTCTGCACCTCTTTCCGCGAGAACCACATTCCCAAAGGTCTTATGGACCGCAAGCGTGAGGAGTTCTGCAACCTCACTCAAGGCAGAAGGACCGTTGATGAGTTTAGTCTTGAGTTCAACCGACTGGCTCGTTACGCTACCGAAGAAGTTTCCGCCGACTCCAAGAAACAAGAGAGGTTCCGTCGTGGCCTCAACACCGGACTTCGTCGTGAGCTCAATCTTCATGACTTTGCCACATTCCAGGTCCTTGTCAACAAGGCCATCAAAGCCGAGGACATGAACACCCCCAACGACTTTCGTAAACACCCTAGAGATGATAGTTCATCCAGTTCTGGCTCCCAGAAGCGCAAGATCTGGATTCCAAACAGCATGTTCCGCCAGAACAACCCACCGAGGCCATCCTATGTGGCGCCTCGTCCACCCACCCAGTTCCACCCAGCTCCGCCAAACAACCCAGCTCCACGAACTATTTTCGGAGCTTGCTACAAGTGTGGTCAGGCAGGCCACTATTCTCGCGAGTGTCCCCAGAACCAGGTCCAACACCAGAATGCTCCACCCCGTGCCGGAGGCAACAACAACAACAATGGTCGTGGCAAGCCACCCCAGAAGGTCTTCACCGCCAAACCCGCACCTCCCGCCACTCGTGGACGTCTGAACCAGATCGCCGCCGAAGAGACTGACGACACCACTGACGTCATTCTTGGTACGCTCCCAGTCAATTTTGTTCCTACTTCCGTTCTTTTCGACCCAGGAGCATCTCATTCATTCATGTCGGAAAGTTATGCACTTCGTCATGAGTTACCCTTTGTTGAATTATCCACCCCAATGATTATTCAAACTCCAGGGTCAAGATGGCAAACTAATAGAGTGAGCCATGGTAATCAAATTGCAATTGAGGGTTTAGTATTCCTTGCTTCACTCATAGCCCTCAAGTCTTCAGACATTGATGTCATCCTTGGCATGGATTGGCTATCAAGACAGAATGCCTACCTAGATTGCAAAGGCAAATCCGTGAAACTCACCCACCCTTCAGGCAAAATAGTCAACTACACCTCACCCAGAACAAGAACCCAAGTGCATTCCTTGAATGTACTTCCCCTTCCCGAACTTGAAGATATTCCGGTGGTTCATGACTTCCCGGATGTCTTTCCTGAAGAGCTGCCGGGAATGCCACCCGACAGATGTGTAGAGTTTATAGTGGATCTTGCCCCAGGAACCGCACCAATTTCTAGACGCCCATACAAAATGGCCCCACGTGAGTTATCTGAGCTTAAAACCCAACTGGAAGCTTTGTTGGATAAATGCTTCATCCGCCCTAGCTCATCGCCATGGGGTTGCCCCGTTCTGTTCGTAACGAAGAAAGATGGAACAGAAAGGATGTGCGTAGACTATCGCCCGCTAAATTTAGCGACGGTAAAGAACAAGTACCCACTGCCCAGGATCATTGATCTTTATGATCAACTTGCAGTATCCTCTGTCTTCTCCAAGATGGATTTGAGATTATGTTATCATCAAATCAAGATCCGAAACGAGGACATTCCCAAAACGTCTTTTACTACTCGTTATGGTCTTTACGAGTATACCGTCATGTCCTTTGGTTTAACCAATGCCCCTGCCACTTTCTCACGCATGATGAACTCGATATTCATGGAGTATTTGGACCAGTTCGTCGTGGTTTATCTCGATGACATTCTCATCTACTCGAAGAACGAAGAAGAACATGCCGAACACCTAAGGCTGGTATTGATGAAACTTAGAGAGCATCGCCTGTATGCTAAATTCTCCAAGTGTGAATTTTGGCTACCAGAAGTGACCTATTTAGGCCACATGATTTCTGCAAAAGGCATTGCTGTGAATCCCGAGAGAGTTCAGGCCGTCCTTGACTGGACTCCACCTGAATCGGTTAAGCAAGTTAGAAGTTTTCTTGGCCTAGCCAGCTATTGCCGTCGCTTCGTCGAGAACTTTTCTAAAGTTGCAAAGCCTCTAACTGAACTCCTCAAGAAAGATAAGAAATTCTTATGGACTCCCAAGTGCGAGGAAAGCTTTCAAGAGCTAAAAATAAGATTGACTTCCGCACCCGTGCTTGCACCTCCAGACACCAAAAGAGATTTCGAGATCTATTGTGATGCCTCACGGCAAGGGTTAGGATGCATACTGCTGCAAGATCGACATGTGGTAGCTTATGCTTCACGCCAGTTGCGGCCACATGAAGAGAACTATCCTACCCATGACCTTGAACTCGCTGCCGTAGTTCATGCCCTAACAACTTGGCGACATTACCTCCTTGGTAACCGTTGCGAGATTTATTCCGACCACCAAAGCCTCAAATATATTTTCACCCAGCCAGATCTTAATCTTAGGCAAAGACGCTGGATTGAGTTGATAAAAGATTATGACGTAGTAATTTCTTACACCCCAGGCAAGGCCAATGTCATGGCTGATGCACTAAGTCGTAAGTCGTATTGTAACAACCTCATGTTACAACAGTATCAACCACTTCTTCATGAGGACTTTCGCAAGCTCAATCTTGAGATTGTTCCTCATGGCTATCTCTCTACCTTGGTGGCGAAACCAACTCTTGAGGATCAAATCATAGTTGCCCAAAGGCGTGCACGAGGTGTTCGCCGGATCAAGGAGAACATTACTAGCGGAGTTGCTAAATGTTTCTCCACAGATAGCAAAGGAACGGTATTCTTTGAAAATCGTTTGGTAGTACCTAAGAATAAGGAACTAAGGCAAGTCATCCTCAAAGAAGCCTATGACACACCCCTCTCAATTCATCCCGGTAGCACAAAAATGTACCGAGATCTACGCCAGAGATTTTGGTGGACTAGGATGAAGAGAGACATTGCTCAATTTGTTGCCGAATGTGATGTTTGTCATCGCATTAAGGCAGAACATCAAAGACCTGCTGGTACACTTCAACCTTTGTCTATTCCCGAGTGGAAATGGGACAAAGTCGGTATGGACTTCATCACCGGCTTTCCAAGAACCCAGAAAGGAAACAATGCCATCTTCGTTGTCATAGATAGGCTTTCCAAAGTTGCTCACTTCCTTCCGGTTCGCGAGTCTATAACTGCTAGCCAGTTAGCATACTTGTAAATCTCTAGAATTGTATCCCTTCATGGTGTTCCTTTGGAAATCAATTCTGATCGCGGTAGCCTTTTTACCTCTAGATTTTGGGGAAGCTTTCAGAATGCTATGGGAACTCATCTCTCCTTTAGTACGGCTTTCCATCCTCAGTCTAGCGGTCAAGTCGAAAGGGTTAACCAAATTCTTGAAGACATGCTCAGAGCTTGTATTATCTCATTCGGAAAGAACTGGGAGAATTCTCTTCCATTTGCCGAATTTTCTTATAACAATAGTTTTCAATCTAGTCTGAACATGGCTCCTTTTGAACTCCTATATGGACGACGATGTCGAACACCACTAAACTGGTCAGAAACCGGTGAAAGACAATTCTTTGGACCGGACATGATCAAGGAAGCAGAAGAGCAAGTTCGCATTGTTCGTGATCAATTGAAAGCAGCCCAGTCTCGTCAGAAAAGCTACTATGATCGTCATCATAGGCAAGAGAGCTACAATCTGGATGAGAAGCCTTACCTTCGGGTTACTCCTCTGAAGGGAACCCAACGTTTCGGTATCAAAGGAAAGTTGGCCCCACGTTACATCGGACCTTTCCGCATTATTGCTAAACATGGAGAAGTTGCCTACCAACTTGAATTACCTCCGCACCTCTCCCGAGTACATGATGTATTCCATGTGTCCCAACTCAGGCGTTGCTTCAAGGACCCCATCCGCGAAGTCGACCATGAAACGCTTGATCTCCAAGATGACGTTTCTTGTCGAGAATACCCCGTTCGTATTCTTGATTCCGCAGAGCGTGTCACTCGTCGTCAGAAGATTAGATTTCTGAAAGTACAATGGTCACACCACTCTGAAAGAGAAGCTACGTGGGAAAGAGAAGACCGTCTCACTGTCGAGTACCCCACCTTCCTCCCGCAGACTTCTGAATCTCGGGACGAGATTCTTTTGAGTGGGGGCAAGTTGTCAGAAACCTCTGTTAGGTATGTGCTAGGGTTAGCTAGTGCCTTTGCATCATGTCAAAATTTAAAAAAGAAATCTTGGAAATCAAATTCAAAATCAAAATGGGAGAAGGAACACCCCCCAGATGAATTAATTCAAAAGGCCAGATAAAAATCTTCTCCAAAAATTCATGTTAGATTTTTGAAAAGTCTTATAAATGAGTGTGATCACATATCAAGTGATGTGGGACCCATCCCATGCTCATAGATTTTTCAAATATTCAAACAGTGCCTTGGAATTAAAGAAATACCCCTATTTGATTTAAGATTCAAATTATTTGAATTTTCAAAATGTTGAAAGTTTATGAGTGGCTAGTCTATATTATTATGAGGCCACATAAAAGTTTTCAGCATTTAATAAAATGATTTGGTATTTTTACCAAAGTCAAAACAAATATACAGAAAAACAGAAAGGAAAGATTAAACAGAAAAAGGAAAAGGACTTACCTCTCGCCCAGGCGAAGCCGGCCCACCCCAGCCCAGCCGGCCCAAAGGGTCACGGGGGTCTTCTTCCCCGCCCCGCGCCTCCAAGCTGCTCGGTGGAATGCCACCGAGCTAGCTGGGCACGCCACGTCATCGCCGAGGAGCTTCCAGCCCTCCCCGTGGCCTCTTCTCGCACCTGGACGCGCCTGGAGACGCCGTGAGCTCATTCCCCCCCTCCTCGTCGTCTTCCCCTTCCTCTCTCGCCCGATTCGTTGCCGCCCGAAGACCGCCGTGGAGCACGCCGTCGAGTCCACGTAGCCACCGTCGTCCCCGAGCCGTGCCGACGTGTCCAGAAGAACCGCAGCAGGCGTCTTCGTCGTTCCCCTCAACCAATCGAGCCCGAGCGCCTCAGCAGACGACGCCAGCTTCACCGAGGAGTCGCCGGACCCGTGAGTCGCCGTCGTCAAATTCCCCGTCTACACAGCATCGCCGGCCTCACCGTCTTCTCCATTAGCTTCAGGGTGAGCTTCTTAACCTTTCCCCTAAGGTCACAGCGTCTCGTTTTCCCCACAACCGAATCCTCCATGGATCCCGAGCAAGCTCGCCGCCATGGTCGAGCTGGAGCTCGCTTCAGTCCCCCTGGCGATGCACCCGTGCGTGCGTTTGGCACCTAGCCTTCCCAGCTTTCGAACGCACCCAAGATCACCTCAAACCGTGCTCCCTAGCCTCGGCTACGACCTCGCCGTGGTTCTGCTTCCGCCGGAGTCGTCGCTGGCGTCACTTCGGTGCTCCCCTGTGGCGCTGCTCTGCACCAGTCGACGCGGGCGTCCACGAGCTTTCGATTGGTGCCTCCCGCGCATCGAATGGCCCACGGCAGCCCCCTCCCCGTGCAGCGCCGCCGCACTGGTGGCCACCGGCGGCTAGCCGCCGGTGAGGCCACTGTCATTAGGGGTTAACCCCCCTGCTAATTGACCCAGGTCAATGACAGGTGGGGCCCCCAGGCACTTAACCCCCTGGTTAAGTTTAAACCGTTTCAGTTAAACCCATGTGACACTGACACCCCTGGCCCACCAGTCAGACCCCCCCCCCCCACGTCAGCATGACCACATGCTGATGCAATAATTGATTTCAATGAATTTCTAGAAAAGCAAAGTGTCTTAAATAATTCCAGAAATTCCAGAAAATACCCCAAACTTTGGAAATTCATAGAAAATTCATATTAACTCAAATTTGGACAAATAATATATGAAAAATGATCAGGAGAAAATTATCTTTCCAAATATGCAACTTTCAACTATGTTTGAGTTGAATTTAAAATGGGACCAGTAGCATATGTCATTTGGTTTATTTGAATTTAATTCAAATTCAAATCAATTGATTTTGCCACTTGAACCTTGGAATTAAGCTACAATTAAACCACACTTCAGAGGCATATCATACACATTTGAAAATACTTCAAGATGATCAAACTATGTCACATACGACTTGGCTAAGTTGAATTCAAATGTGGATTTTGAATTTGCATTTCAAATGCAATATACTCCACTTAAATGGAATTGCCTCACACATCAAAACTTATACTTCAAGTTTTAAACTTTCAATCATGTGATTGAGCATTGCATTCATATTCATTGCTACTTCGTGCTTTGTTTGTCGAGTAGAGGTGGAACCGGAGCAAGAGGTCACCCCCTTCGCTGAAGATCCAGAACCCGAACCTCTTCAGCAAGGCAAGAAAACCCCCTTTAATCATGTCGATAAAATCCCACTTCCCTCTCATGTCTCGCTTATGCATTGTTTAGGATGATCACCATGCTTCGTTTCTACCGCATAGATGAACCCATTCCTTTGCATGACCTATCTTTTGTCAAAGTAGTAAGCAAACCACAATCCTAGCAAATGTAGGAGTTGTTTGATATCATGTGGCCCCTGCAATGTTACTGCTTATTGCATGCTTAGTATGATACCATGTTGTTACTGTGATGTGAGTCGGGATGGGAATGATCATGTTTGATGGTAGAAAAGTGTTGGTGAATCGACCCTAATACAAGGTGAACGATGAGAGGCTGTGTAGGAGTACACGGTGGGTTGTCTCGTTGAACACCGCCCTAGTACGAGTTCTTGTGTGGTGATCCAAGATGAAGAGTACAACCACACATTGGGCTCACTGACCCCTCTCAACTTACTAACTCATCCCTTTCGATGTCCAGATGTCGCAATAGTTCGGAGTTCTGGTAGGTCTGTGGCCTAGATGCTAAGTGAGAGAACGGCTCATCCGAGACCGGCTTATGCACCACGCACACATCACTTGGGTCCACTTCGGTAAACCGGCCGGGTTCACGATTGTGGTAACCAACCCAAGTAGGCGGCTTTCTCGGACTAGATCGGCTATGAGGTAACAGTTGTGGTGAGCATCCTCGCTGACACCCCTTGAATGGTTTCGAGATCAAAGGCGGTAAATGATGGTCATGTGTGTGTAGCGGTACACCCTTGCAAGGTTAACAAAACTATTCGAATAGCCGCGTCCGCGGTTATGGACTGCTTGGAAAGCTTAGCTTGATTATTAGACAACTTGAACTGGATACTTCTAAAACCCACCAAGATAAGTGTGAGTGCTATGGCGTGCTTCCTCGTGGGGAAGTCGAGGAAGGCACCATAGTGGTGTATTGGTTGGAGAAAGTAGTGGACTCGTGTACGCTTCTTACCTCAAGTCTGGTACTTGTAGTTCAGGACTAGCCAAGTCAAAGCTGGCACTTCTGCAAGTGGACCCCACCTCCCTTTACATTGACACATGTGCATGAGTAGTATAGCTCCTATGTAAGTCTTGCTGAGTACGACTTTGTACTCACGTTTGCTTAATCTATGTTTTAGATGACGCCACTGACCCCGAAGGTGGCTTCTTCATTGAGCTGGACGACTGAAGTTAAACTAGTCTAGTCCCAGTCAGACGACTGGTTCCCTCGTGGAGGGCTTTGTGTTTAAATAAGGCTTCTTAAGCCATTTGTTAAAATTGTCTGTACTCAGACATAATTTGCTTCCGCCTGTGTTGTAATGTTGGATCACATGTATGTGATCTCTTTGTGTACTCTATAAGAGTTATAAATAAAATGTACACTTTGTAGGGAATTGCAATGGTACCTGCTGTTCATACAAGGCATGTGTGCTGCGTGTATGTTTATGACATGCATGTCTTTGTATGGGTTTTCGAGACCTTAGTTGTGTTCTGGCTGGCGGTCTTTCATACACCAAGTGGCCCTTAGATGTGCGCAGCTTGGGGCATCGCGATGCGATTGCTCGAGACTCCGTCTCGTGCACACTTTGTGGTATGATCGAGCCCGCCCTAGACCCTGACTAAGTGATCGGGCTGGAGTAAGTCTATGTAAGAGTTTGGAGATAGTCGGTAGTATGGTTGAGGTGACTTGTCTTTGAATATGGGAGTTCACCACCCATATCTTTTGACTTGTGTGCGGACGAGGAGGACCCATCTCAGTTGATCATCCGGCCTGGATGGGATGCCCCTCACGTACGATGCTTTCCGAGAATGTTCAGTGCTTGGCCTTGTCTTCTTAGACAAGTGGGTGCGGTTCTCGGCTCTCCATATGATTATGTCTTAGCTGTACTTGCATACGCTAACCCCGGGTCCCGACAAAGTCCCTTTTCGATATATGTCTGTATACTGTATACACGGATACATGAATACCCGGATACATGACTTCTATACCCGTTTGTGAAATAAAGACTAAATAACCTCTTCTCACTCCTATATCCAAATAAAAAAGCGGTAAGTATAAGTAATAGTAAAAAAAAATATTTAAAGAGAAGAATCAATGGATTCATGATTACACCCCTCCTACTTCTTGTATTTTTTTAAAATTTTGGTTAAGTGAGGGATCAAATATGTAGTCAACTTTATTTGATGGTAGCTTGGAGGATTAGAAATATTACTATTGCTTTCCAATTAGTTGTTTTTGCATTAATTGTGACATCCTCAGTCTTAGTAATTAGTGTACCCCTTGTATTTGCTTCTCCTGATGGTTGGTCAAACAATAAAAATGTTGTATTTTCCGGTACATCATTATGGATTGGACTAGTCTTTCTCGTAGCTATTCTGAATTCTCTCATTTCTTAAATTAAATTTGGTTAATATTTATTAACCCGATAAAAAAGAAATAATAAAGGCCATATCTTAAAAAAATGAGAATAGTGAGACGTATTAAAATTAAAGCAATTTGCGTTCCGAATTGCTACCTCTTCTCTTTCAGTATTAAGAAAATCCATTCCCATTAGAATATTCATTGACAGATAAAAAAAAGAAAACTCTAATATAATAGAAAATGAAACAAAACGGTCTACCAAGACATAGACGGTCGACCCAAGCGGACAGACACTATAAAATATATAGCGTAGCGAGCGTAGTTCAATGGTAAAACATCTCCTTGCCAAGGAGAAGATACGGGTTCGATTCCCGCCGCTCGCCCGCTTAATTTAGCAAAGTACTACGATAAAAAGTTTAGTTTAGTTGACTTTTACTTATATTAAATTTACGTATTAATTAGGTGTTAGTCTAGTGCCGTATCCCTTACTATCTTACCCTTCCTTTGCATCCCACTCAAAAAAAGTGGGCGCTCCGGAGGCAGAAATAGAACTCGCCAACAGATCTCCCGAAATCGGGTATTAACTTAGACAAACAACGGGCAAACTTTTTTAAAAGGGAAGGGAGAGGTAGACTGTCCCTTTCATTTCATTTTTATTTTCTGCAGGGTAGGGAGGAGCCTTGCGCCTTCTTCTTGTGAAGGCAAGTGACTTCGCAAACTGCTAAATTTTGCCCTCTAGTGCCGGGAACTCATGAATAAAAAAGGGGTGGATACGCCCCTCTACAATATCTAGAGAAATAGGATACCCCTTTTATAGAGACTGCTAAGTGTGGAGACGGGAATCGAACCCGTGACCTCAAGGTTATGAGCCTCGTGTGCTACCAAACTGCTATACTCCGCTCTGGAGTACCAGAAACTGGTTGACAAAAAAGGTTGAATACGGGCCTCTAACATGTCTAGAGAAATAGAATACTACTTTTATACAGAATGGAGCGGGTAGCAGGAATCGAACCCGCATCGTTAGCTTGGAAGGCTAGGGGTTGAAATAAAGAGCGAGACAACGCTATCGGCAATCTATGGTCAACGGAAGAACTGCGATGCTCGGAAAACGACAAATGAAAAGAAGAATTGCACCACGTGCAACACACGAGGGGTATTTTTGCAAAGCACAACATCACCAAATAATGCTAGCTCAAAAGGACAAACGAAAAACACCATTGTGTTCCTCATAGAATTCTGCCCCAAAAGCATGTATGACATGTTATAATTGGAGCTAGGATGCACAAACAACAACTACGTAAAAAACATGGCAGATTGGATCAAGATGGAAAAAAGGAGAGAAACCCTCTCTGGGCTCTCCTCAGCCAATCTGGCCCAAACCCATCGCATGATCTACCTATATGGCGCCCACGTGCGAGGAAAGGATCCGGGCCGAGCCCAACCCTGCGCTCATGAAGCACAAAATGATGGAAAACGGGGGGGGGGGGGGGGCTTAAATCTAAATCAAGGGGAATCGAACCTGGGATACCCCAGATAGAACCCAAGAGCGGTAACAACTACAACAGCTACTCAATTCGTGCCAAAGAACAAATCTAAATCTATATGAAGCAGTTACGGGGCACTAACTGAACATACTGGACGAAACTAAATTTTGCGATGGGCGGACGACATGAGCAAACACCAGCGACGATTGCGTTGGCTGTGCTGTTCCGGCGGCTCGAAGGCTGCGTGCTGAGAGGAGCTTGGACATCCTAGAACCCATTTTGCATATATCTCACTCGGGTGCCTCAAAGACGGAGACTTGGCCTCGCCGAAAAGTCATGGCGACCACTCGGTTCGACAGCTGCAGGTACAGACGCACGGGCAGGAATTCCGGCGACCGTGGCGTCTCATACAGAGCATCGGCGACTCGCCTGCGATGCGAAAACGACGAAGGGCACTACCAAGAACCTACTGCTAACGCGGACATCTACAACGAGAAGAAAGAGAGGCAGGGAAGAGGAAGCACACAGAGGGCACTCGAGCTCGTCGATCTCGGGCTCGGGGACGACGATCGCCGGCTCGAAGCAGAGGACGCAGGCACGAACAACCACGGATGCGGGAAAATGACAGGGCCGAGGAGTTCTTGGAGACGAGGACGATGACTGCAACCATGGCGTCGATGATTGGGAGTTGGGGCAGGACGAGCTAGCCTTTGCTCTAGTAAATCAAAGTTTAACTGTAGAAGGCATCTACATGGATCAATGATTTTAATAACTTGCATTCGATTAAACGTTTCCTATACTGCTGCACGTCTGCACTACTGTTTCCATATATTAAATATCTACTATAAAGTACAAATTTTTAATTCATGTGCCAAATAAAAAATGGAAAGAAATATTTTGATGTGCTGTGCATGCTTGCAGCGATGCTGCTGATGGTGATGAGTAGCACATCACGGAGCTTGCGATTGTTGTCGTCGCGGCGCAGCACCTTCACGTAGCATGTTCATGTTGCGGAGATCCGTGAGTCTTCCTCCCGCACCTCGACTCAGGCACATGCGTGCTGCCCCATCGCCTGGACATCTTCCCGGCAGCCGCCCTCGCTATCGGATGCAGCTCACCGCCCTCGGCCGTTGGTCACAGCTTGCCGGTTGCAGCTTATCGAAGCCATCCTGGCCGTTGCAGCTGCACTGTTGAAGAGAATAGAAAAGGAGACACTGTTGAAAAACGTCTGTAATTAAAGCAAGCACAAATACAATTATGATCTTTTTAAGAAATTTGTGCAGATTCTAGAATTATTAATTAACTAGAGCTTATCTGTCACAAAATAAAATAATTAGTTTCCTGTGAACTTTGCCACTGGAAGTCTGTACCAAATTTTTGCAACCAAAAGGGACAAGCTTTCTTCCCTTTTCTATCCACAAACTCACTGCAGAGAGGAACAGAGAGAGCTTCCAAATCTAAACTCGAAGGATCATGTTTTTTCAGGGTCCCGGAATTAATAGCTCATAGTGTCGGGATCAAGAAATCCAACCAAACAAATGAAACCTAACGATCAAACTAAAAATAGAGGAGGTCGTCATTCGGTTCAGACAGATAAACAATTATTTACCAATCCTGCACACTCATACATCAAGCAAGCATACAAGTTAACCGAACAAAGTATGGGCTAAATTGTTGATCTGTTCATGTGCATCAGAAACTTCAATAGATTTAGTCACTCCTATTTATGGCAGATAAGTGCAGTTCTTAGTTCTTGCAACCATGTAATCCAAACAAAGACCAATTTTACGCAGATAAAAAAAGAAGTACGAGAATCATACCCGACGACAATTTTACTCATAGGTTCAACAACTAATTTGGTATATCAGGAAGGCAGCAGCAACCAAAATACAAGAATAGCAAAATACAAACCAAAAGATATGAACCGGAAAATATTTCTCTATCTTAGTCTTACTAAACAAAAGCAAGTAAATACTTTGAGAATATCAACTCGGTCGTTGTGCTGATCATGTTGCACAATGAAATTGCAAGGGCATGCAGTTCATTACACACTACATATGCAAGGCCAACCAATCAAGCAGGTGTCAGCTTGATAATGCCATTAAATTTATTTACTTATGGCGTTTGTGAATGTGAGCAGACCTTAAGGAGCCGGAAGACCTTGAGGTGCCGGGCTGCAAATCTTGTTCCTGGATATGGCAGTTCGGCCTTGTTTAGGACTCTAGGTACAGGATCACGAAGCCAAGAATTCAATCTTGGCACTTCAAGATTCAAGAACCGAAGCAAGAACTCTTTATCCAAGAAGCAGACTAGGCCCTAGAAATTAGAAAATGAGGTGATCCACCGCGGGGGAAGAAAACGCCCCGATGGAGTCGTTGTGTTCTCCACAAATCTCACGGTACCGCTGATCCTGGTCGCCGCCGAGCTCGCGCCGCCGCTGCGGTTGGATGAGGTGCTGCCGGTTGGACAAGGAGAGGGAGAGGAAGTGGAGGAGGAGGCGTCGCTGATGTCTCCTCCCGTAGGGCTTCCTCTATCCCTCTGTCTCTGGCGCCGGCGCCGTCGCAGAATCGCCGTCACAGAAGAGGAAGAGAGGGAATGGGGGCGAGAGAGAGAGAGGGGATGGGGCGAGAGAGAGAGAGAGAGAGAGAGAGAGAGAGAGAGAGAGAGAGGAATCGAGCGGGATTGCTTCCACGGGGTGGAAGGAGAGGGTTACTTCCTGGCAATTTCCACGTGGTTTTGGCAGGGTTTCTTCCTCGCCGGTGCTAACTGAAGGCACGTAGAGGGTAGACCGGGGTTAAACCCCGGGCGGGTGAATTCCTCGCGGATCGGCGGGGATTGGTCCCCAATCCCAGTGGGGTTGCGGCTAACCGAACATAGCCTGAAGGGGTTGCGAGGAGGCTAGAAGGAGGGGTAGGTGAGACTGCAGGAGGTGGCCACCTCTATTTTTTCCATGGCTGTGAGAGGGATGGAGAGGGGGACCTTATGTGAGGTGGAAAGGTGGCAACTTGGCCAAGAGAAGGAATAGAAGAGAAAAGAGTTGGACCCATGTGACACCAATTTGCCCTCTGCACTTATTCTTTTTTTTGCAAAAGACAACAGAGAGAAAGCAAGAAATAAAATATACAATGAAGGCTAAAATCATATAAAAATATGATCACAGACCCTCATGATTTATAGGATTTTCAGAAAATGATTTGGGTCAAAATATTTAAGTAATAAAAATGGCATTTAAATTAATATAAATCCATTTAAATTACAACCCCCTTTTTCTGAAAAGGAAAAAATCTTGGAAGTTGGGCAGGGGCTAAATCATGGCAAACATGTTTATTTGCAGGATATTTCAATAAGATGATCAACATGATGATTTGGGGGAAAATGGCAAACGAACCAAAGAAAGAAAAGAAAACGAAGGGAAAAATCCGTTTACATGATCAGAAAAATGTTTGGCCATTTTTCTGTCACATGGATTATTGCAAAGAGTAAATGTGCAAATTTTCATCCGCAATAAAAAAAATGCAAATTTATGTGGAATTTGTCAGTTTTGGGTTGTTACATGTACCAACAAAAGATGTTTTGGGGAATGAAGTCTTCAACTTGCGTGCGGAGATTTTGTGGACCATTCATGATTATCTTGCATATGGCACTACCGCAAGTCGGAGCATAAAGGGTTATTATGCTTGTGCGTCTTGCGACAAAAAATAAAATTAGATATATTGGCCATCGTTGATTCCTTCATCATCAGCATCCCTTCAGAAACCAGCGAAACCTCTTAATAACAAGAAACAGTTTGGTAAACCACCACTGAAGTTCACGAGCAAAGAGGGAAGGTATAGAGGCTGCTAAGGTAAGTTCAAACCAGGCAATTACCCAAAAAATAAAACTATAATGAGAAAGTATGCGAGAGTGAATCATCCTGCATGGCACATCAAGGATAGCTAATGTACAAAGAGGGAAGGGGAAGGGAGAGGAGCTTTACCTAACCTAAGCTAATGTACATTCTTAACCCATAGTAACAATTTATCCTTAGGATCCCCCTGAAATCTATGTGAAAGCAGGGTGATATCATGCACAAAGTGCCTTCTCAATGTTTGAAAAGAAGCTCTTTCATTCCTGAAGGTCTTCCCATTTCTGACAATCCAAATGCACTAGGCAGCAGTTTGGAGCACCTCCATGAAGAAATTGTGACCAAAAGATGATCTAGCATGCTACAGAAAGTGAATTAAAGTGTCATTTCCCAGCCAGTTGATTTGCAGATAAGTCTAGATCCTATTGCTGAAGTGGCAGGAGAAAAACAAATGTAGTTTGTCTGCAAATGAATGAGAGGGGCAGAGTACACAGTTATTGTCCTCCAGGATAGATCTCCAATGCCTTCTAACAAGAAGATCTTTAGTATTTAGCATATCAAAAAGTAATAGCCAACCAAACACTTTGATCTTCATGGTGCATTTGCTCCTCCAAATCCAAGACGAAGGAATGTCATCAGGCAAGTGAGAGTGCATCAAGATGTAGAAATTCTTAGCAGTGTAGCCATGCTTAGCTGGCCAGACCCAAGAATCATGAGCAGTGAGGTACCTTTGAAGTAAACCGAACCATCCCCTAAGGATGAAGTATTTAGAAGAAGCTTGCTGAGATAGTGTCAGATAAAACATAGCTGACTCATCACCAATGTTTAGAAAATCCTATACAGAAACTTTGTCATCCTTGAGCAAGGAGAACAGGTGTGGGAGTCTATCTCTGAGAGCTCTGGAGGAATCATTTAAAGTCCAACCATCAGACCAGAATAGTACTGAATCACCAGAATTAACTTTGAATGTAGCCACTGGCCTATACAGGTCAGACAGCCTCAAGATGTCTTTCCACCAGAATGAGCCACAAAGAGAGCATGCCATCAAGGCTAGCTTTCATGACTTGGATTACTGGCACACTCTTCAGTTACCTCACAACCTGAATGTCATGCACATTGAGAAGAACACATGTGAGATTATCCTTGGTACACTTCATGAACTCGAGGGCAAGAACAAGGATACAATCAGCGCAAGATTGGATTTACAACAATTGAATATGTGGAAGGTCTATTGGCTGAAAGAAAGTGTGAAAAAGACGGGTACTTTAAAGAAGCTTCCTGGTCGCTGGACGCTTACAAAGGAAGGTAAGATAAAGTTGTACAAGTTTCTTGCTTGCGTTAAATTCTCATTCGGTCACGCTACAAACCTGGAAACATATGTGGATGTGTTCCTAGTGCGCGCGATAGCTATCCAAACGGTTTTTGACCCCTATCGCCTACGGGAATCGGAATCGTTGCCTTGCTCTCGATTGCGATAGGGGGGCCTATTCCACACGATAGCCAGAAACCATTTGTTATGTCACCAGTACACGCAGACGCTTCGGTAAAACAATTCGTATGCGATACGTAAATATATACCACACACTTAACTTGTATAACTCGTGTGAAATCGTTCACTTATCCCAAACGTGTTGCCTTAAAAAACTGCGTGTAAGGAAATCTCATTGCAGATGAAGGCGCAATAGCAAAAGTTTTGGTTGCAAGAACATTTCGCACGGTCCGTAAAAATGAATTGTGTGAAATAAGTATAGTATTCCAAACGGTTTTGATAATAAATACGTTTGCTATGTACAGAAGATCCCACACATTGGTTGTCTTACAATTGTGTGCTATGCGAAGATAACGCACACAAAATACTAGGAGGAGTCGGCACTTATGTATGCTGTATAAGGCACGGTTGATTAGATACAATTGTTTGTGATACATACCACTGTCCAAACGTACAATTCTTCATGTCCATGTGTGATGATAAGTAGGTTGCCCACGGTTCTGTTTAAGTTCTATTGTTTTGAGCATCGCAAACGGTTACTTTAGAGGATGAGGTAATGTCGCAGACGGGTCAATGTAATATCACAGATGGGTCGATTCTAATATCGCAGACGGTAAAATAGTTGAGCCGTACGCTATTGAAAAGCAGAGGCACAATTAAAAAACATAATTCAATTAGCACCACTGGTAGTGAATTTGCTGGAACATGTTTTACAACGAATTAATATTCGCGCCAAGAAGATTATTCATCAAGAAAATGTAATAGTGCATTCTAAGTATCTCAGTGTCACAGAATGAAGTCAGAGACCTGTCATCACATGGAAAACAAATGCATCCCATTGTGAAGTGAACAAAGAAGAGAGCATGATTATTAAAAATCCATAGGTCTTCTAAAATTTGTTCCCGTGCATTCTATGTATTGGTCGTCCAACCATTTGTAGATCATTGACCTAACGCCCAACAACTCCTTTTCGGATAGCGGTTCAGCTGTGAACTTTTCGAAAGCCTGTATGATATAAAAATCAGAATTTGTTGTACGTGTAAATGAAAGTGATTGAGACACTAGACTTACTTCTGGTAGTTTGCGGGAAGAATATATTGCAGGAGAACTGGCTAAGTAACTCATAAAATGACAAGCATAGAATTCACACAAGTTGGTCCCTGGTTCCTGCTGAGGACACTGTAAATTTGTGTACGGAGTTAGCAATAGTGTACATATATGAACAAATAAACCATACTACGTAATCTGTTTTAGTTTCTTTGGAGTACATATAGAACTATAAATGTACTTATATAGAAACTTGAACGCATGGACATTCATTCTGAAAATAACATATTTCAGTATCGTACCGGATAAATGGCGTCATTTTGTAGAGGTTTTGATGTATCGGAAAGGTTCCCTCCAATACGGATGTTCTCACGAAGTGCACTACAAATGAAGATGATTTTTCACACATTCAATTTTGTGATGAAGTTTAATTTTTCCATACTCATTTCTAGAAGTAAATATTAGCATAAGTTTCTCCATAGAAGAATTCAATACCTATCCAGGAAATTCTGATCAAGTGACAGATCCATTGGGTTTTCCTTTGTTGATAGAGAATCAATGTAGTAGTCGGTGTTGAGCTTTAGAACGATGAAAATAATGATCCAATGTTTCCTACAGGTTAGAAAAATACACAAACAAATGAAACATGTTGGGTACTGAAAGTCAATCAATGTAGGTAAATGCAAGGTTCAAAATAGCGTGCTATAAAAAATAGCGTGTCCCTTCTCTAGAATAGCGTCCAATGTTTCCTATAGCGAAGTTACATTTAAAATAGCTTGATGAAAAAAATGGCGAGAACTAACCCAAATAATAAGGATTTCACGCATTTTCGCATTAAAAATCTGTCCAAAAGCAATGCATGCATAACCAGGTAACCATATTCAAATGTCAAGGCCAAATCGATGGCACAAATACAAATATGAGGCTTAAATCCACACACAACAAAGTAATAAACTCTAGACTAATTGTTTTAAGCTTTTAACCAGAATCATTGACATCATCTTCAGATGAACTAGATGAACCACCATATTTCTTTTGGGTAAATGTATATGTGGTCGTATAATCTACATACTTTTCAAAATATGGAAGTAGGTGGAATTCTCGCGTCTGGTTAGAAAAAAGATTTTGGGCGAGACTTTTGATGGCCGACACCTTGTTACAAGATATTTTATACTCATTAACCATACCAGGGTCTATGAAATCCACGCGTTGCATCTTTCGATCTCAAGGCGAGGACGCCAAAGCCCTGAGGAAATTATACAATTAGATATAATTCGTTCATGGGATTTTATGAGAGGTTTATTGAGTTTATAAAGTACTTACAAGACGACGAATCGAATTAAACCCAATTCGAGCATATCGAAGTTGAAGAGGTCATAAAACTCTTCGAATGTTATTTGGAAGTCACCGTGCTTTGTATCAATGTCAGAACCCTCTGTTAGGTATGTGCTAGGTCAAGACTCAACATGCATTCATGTCAAACAGGAGCTTGGAATTAAATTGAAATGGGAGAAGAAACCCCCCCTCCCCAGAAGAATTTAATTCAAACAGCCAGAATAAAAGTTGGGCCAAAAATTCCTTTTGCGTTTTTGAAAACTCACATAAATGAGTGTGATCACATATCAAGTGATGTGGTAGCAATCCCATGCTCATGGCTTTTTAAAATATTCAAACAGGAGCTTGGAATTAAATTTAAACCCCTATTTGAATTAAAGTTCAAATTATTTGAATTTTAAAAATTCCTAAACTTTATAAGTGACTAGCTATATGCATTACAAGTCCACATAAAAGTTTTGGGCATTTAATAAAATGCCTAGCTATTTTTTTAGCAAAGCAGAACAAATAGCAGAAAATAAAACAGAAAGAAAAATAGAAAAGGGCCTTGCCAGGGATTTCGGCCCAACCCATCTCCCCCAGCCAGCTCAGCCCGCAAGCTCACCTTGTCTTCTACCTCCCCTGGCTCCGAAGTAGCTCCGTGGAGCACATGCCCGTGGACAACGCCACCTCCTCCTAGCACCGCAGCTGCCTCTCCCTCGCCTTTCCCTGTCGCCACGAGACGCTGGAGAATCCTAGCTTCCTTTCCCCCTCGCTCTGGCCTTTCTTCTCCCTCCCCGGCGAAATATCGTGTGCAGTCGAACCCTAGCTAGAGCACGGAGGTGCTTCGACGCGGACACTGGCCAAGCTAGCCTGCACCAGCTTGTCTAGCATCACCGCCGTGGACGGCCTCGTCGACCCCTGCGTTCAATTTGAGTCAAGGCGCAACGGAGGCGACGTCCCCTTCGAGTTATTCACCGTCGGCCACCACGACTCCGGCGACAAATTGCCCCTTCTCCAGCTCCTCCCCGACGCCTCCGAGCTCACCATCGCCACCGGGGCAGGCTAATGCTTCGACCCCCCCTAACCGCTCTTCTTTCCAAGATGCGTTTCGCCTTGCCGCCGAGAACAGAAGCTCCAGCCGCCACGTCGTCGACGTAGCCATGGCCCGATGCCTTCCCGTGACACCCAGATGGCTCCAGCAGATGTGCAAGACTGCGAGGAGCACACCCATGCTGTCCAGCCCCCTCCCCGTGCCCGAAATCCCGATTTCGGCGAGTCTCCGGCAACGACTCCACCATTAGCCCTAATCCTGTGCTTAACCCCCCTCCTAATTACCCCCTGGGCCACTCACCAGTGGGCCGAGGCTCCTAATCTAACACAATTTAATTTAAATAGAAAATAATTAACCCCCTAGCCACTGACCAGTGGAACCCCCCTGTCAGGGCTGCCCACACGTCATGCTGACGTACGGATGACACCATAATTGGTTAAATCATTTAAAATAATCCAGAAAAAGGCAGAAAATAGCTTAAACTTTGGAGATTAATAACTAATTCATACTAACTCAAAATTGGGCATATAATATGTCTAAAATTATCAGAACAATGCTAGGAATGTGAATATGGACTTTGTTATCATGTTTGAACAATTTAAATTGGGTGAACATTGGCATTTGTCCATATGGAATTAATTTGAATTCAAATTTGGAGTGAATTTGCAAATGGCTTTGCATTCCACTTCTTTTAAATGGAATTTTACCCACATTGCAACCATGAACATCACCACTACAATATTATTCATGTGATTGTGCATTGTACTTTATATTGACCCTATGATTGTCATGTTGCTATTAGAAATGGAACCGGAACCGGAGGCCACCCCCTTCGTTGAAGATACCGTGACTGAACCTCGTCAGCAAGGCAAGCAAACCCCCATTGATCATGTCGATCAAATCCCACTTCCCTCTCAGTCTCGCTTATGCATTGTTTAGGATGATTACATGATACGTTTCTACTGCATAGATGAACCCATTCCTTTGCATGACCTATCATTTTGTCACAGTAGTAAGCAAACCAAAATCCTAGCAGATGTATTAGTTGATTGATATCATGTGGCCCCTTCAACTGTTACTGCTTATTGCATGCTTAGAGTTACATTGAGGTTACTCTTTTGTGAGTCGGGATGGTAGTGATCATGATGATGATGGTGGAAATGTGTTGGTGAATCTACCCTAATACAAGGTGAACGATGAGAGGCTGTGTAGGTGTACACAGTGGGTTGTCTCGTTGAACACCACCCGAAGTCCGAGTTCTTCTGTGGTGATCCAAGATAAAGAGAACAACCACACATTTGGCTCACCGACCCCTCTCAACCTACTAACTCATCCCTTTTGATGTCCATATGTCGCAGTAGTTCGGAGTTCTGGCAGGTTTGTGGCCTGGCTGCTAAGTGAGAGAATGGCTCAACCGAGACCGGCTTATGCACCACACACACATTATCTGGGTCCACTTCGGTAAACCGGCCGGGTTCATGATAGTGGAAACCAACCCAGGTAGGCGGCTTTCTTGGACTAGATCGGATATGAGGTAACAGTTGTGGTGAGCATCCTCGCGACACCCCTTGAATGGTGTCGAGGCCAAAGGCGGTAACTGATGGTCATGTGTGTGTAGAGGTACATCCCTGCAGGGTTAACAAAACTATTCGAATAGCCTCGTCCGCAATTATGGACTGCTTGGAAAGCTTAGCTTGATTATTAGACAACATGAACTGGGTACTTATAAAACTTTCGAAGATAAGCGTGAGTGCTATGGCGTGCTCTCTCGTGGGGAAGTCGAGAGAGGCACCATAGTGGTGTAATTGGTTGGAGACATGTAGTGGACTCAGTTATGCTTCTTACCTCATTCTGGTATTCGTAGAACAGGAGTAGCCAAGTCAAAGCTGGCACTTCTACATTTGAACTCCACCTCCCTTTGCCTTGAGACAAGTGCATGAGTACTATAGTTCCTACGTAAGTCTTGCTGAGTACGGCTTTGTACTCACATTTTCTTATTCTATGTTTTAGATGAACCCACTGACCCCGAAGGTGTATTCTTCCTTGAGCTCGACGACTAATCAAGCTAGTGTAGTGCCAGTCAGTAGACTGGTTCCCTCGTGGAAGGGCTTTTTTATAAATAAGGCTTCTCTAAGCCATTTGTTAAACTTGTCTGTACATAGACCTACTTTGCTTCCGCATGCTTGATGTAATGTTGGATCACGGTCTCGTGATCTCTGTGTGTAGTCTGTAAGAGTTATCAATAAAGTTGCAAACTTTGTAGAGAATTGCAATGATACCTGCTGTTCATACTAGATATGTGTGCTGCGTGTATGATTATGACATGCATGTCTTAGTATGGGTTTTCGAGACCTTAGTTGTGATATGGCTGGCGGTCTTTTACACACCAAGTGGCCCTTAGATGTGGGCAGCTTGGGGCATCGCGATGCGATTGCTCGTGACTCTGTCACGTGCACACTTTGTCGTATGATCGAGCCTGCCCTAGACCCCGACTAAGTGATCGGGCTGGAGTAAGTCTATGTAAGTTTTATAATACAATCGAGAGTATGGTTGAGGCTACTTGTCTATGATTATGGGAGTTCACCACCCATATCATTTAGACTTGTGTGCGGATGATGAGGATCCATCTTAGTTGATCATTCGGCCTCGATGGGATGCCCCTCACGTTCGATGCTTTCCGAGAACGTTCTGTGCTTGGCCTTGTCTGCTTAGACAAATGGGTACGGTTCTCGTCTCTCCATATGATTGTGTTGTAGCGGGACTTGCATACGCTAACCCCGGGTCCCGACAAACTTGGTATCAGAGCAGGACTGACTGTAGGATTATCAGCCTTGGTCGAAGTCGAGCCTAGCATTCTATAGTTATATAGTTACTCTGGGTATATAAGGGAACACCGTATGGCTTCTTTTTTCTCCTTATCTTCAGCGTTCTGAGTTCTGAGTCACCCTCATCTTGTTCTACAGGAAGATAGGACTAGGCTCATCTATGTCTTACTAGAACATCTAGTTGTTTGGTTCCTTGTAGCCGTAGGAAAGTTGTGTTCGGTTTGCTAGAGTTGTTGTGCTTCCTGATTTCTTACATCGTATGTAAGTGATGTTTCTATGTTGTAAGAAATTTTCTTTTCTTGCAATTACAGCCGTTATGTTGTCCATGTCATTCCGGGTTTCTTCATAATATGATGCATTTTCAATATCCTTCTCTCTATTTTGGTTGTCTTTCCAGAAGATCTGTTAGGTGGCATACCCGACAGTCCCATAGAGTTTGTTGTAGGTTTTCTTCTAGAAACCTATATTGATGCATTTGCAGTTCTTCCTCCCACTTTAGATGTCTTCTAGCCAGAATAACCACACTAACTATCGTGTTGGAGTATGTTTCTACTCTAACATATCTGTTGAAGTCCTAGTAAGCCATGGTCATCCTCTAGGAAAACCATCCAGTAATCCAACCTCTTCAATCTAGCCACCCGATAGATGTGTAGAGTTCATAGTAGATCTTATGCCAGGAACCGCACCAATTTCCAGACGCCCATACAAGATGGCCCCACGTGAGTTAGCTGAGCTTAAAATCCAACTTGAAGATTTGTTGGAAAAAGGATTCATCCGCCCTAGCTCATCGGCATGGGGTTGCCCCGTTTTGTTCGTAACGAAGAAAGATGGAACAGAAAGGATGTGCGTAGACTATCGCCTGCTAAATCTAGCGACGGTAAAGAACAAGTACCCACTTCCCAAGATCAATGATCTTTATGATCAACTTGTTGGATCCTCTGTCTTCTCCAAGATGGATTTGAGATTAGGCTATCATCAAATCAAAATCCGAAACGAGGACATTCCAAAAACGGATTTTACTACTCGTTATGGCCTTTACGAGTACACCGTCATGTCCTTTGGTTTAACCAATGCCCCCGCCACTTTATCGCGCATGATGAATTCAATCTTCATGGAGTACTTTGATAAATTTGTTGTAGTTTATCTTGATGACATTATCATCTACTCGAAGAACGAAGAAGAACATGCCGAACATCTTCGGCTGGTATTGATGAAACTTCGAGAGCATCGCCTTAATGCCAAGTTCTCTAAGTGAGAATTTTGGCTACCAGAAGTGACCTACTTAGGCCACGTGATTTCTTCGAAAAGCATTGCTGTGAATCCCGAGAGAGTTCAGGCCGTCCTTGACTGGACTCCACCCGAATCAGTTAAGAAAGTTAGGAGCTTTCTTGGCTTAGCAAGCTATTGCCGCCGCTTCGTCGAGAACTTTTCTATAGTTGCAAAGCTCTAACTGAACTCCTCAAGAAAGATAAGAAATTCCAATGGACTCCCAAGTGCGAGGAAAGCTTTCAAGAGCTAAAAAGAAGATTGACTTCTGCACCCGTACTTGCGCCTCCAGACACCAAAAGGGATTTTGAGATCTATTGTGACGCTTCACGACAAGGGTTAGGATGCATACTTATGCAAGATAGAAATGTGGTAGCTTATGCTTCACGCCAGTTGCCGCCACATGAAAAGAACTATCCTACCCATGATCTTGAACTCGCTTCTGTAGTTCATGCCCTGAAGACTTGGCGACATTACCTCCTTGGGAATCGTTGTGAGATCTATTCCGACCACCAAAGCCTCAAATACATATTCACCCAGCCAGATCTTAATCTTAGTCAAAGACACTGGATAGAGTTGATAAAAGATTATGACTTAGGAATTTCTTTCACCCCAGGCATAGCCAATGTAATGGCTGATACACTAAGTCGTAAGTCGTATTGTAACAACCTCATGTTACAATAGTATCAACCACTTCTTCATGAGGAATTTCGAAAGCTTAATCTCGAGATTTTCCTCGTGGATCTCTTTTTGACTTGGTGGCCAAACCAACCCTTGAGGATCAAATCATAGTTGCCCAAAGGCGTGCACGAGGTGTTCGTCGGATCAAGGAGAACATTGCTAGCGGAGTTTCTAAATGTTTCTCCACAGATGGCAAAGGAACGGTATTCTTTGAAAATCGTTTGGTAGTACCTAAGAATAGGGATCTAAGGCAACTCATCCTCAAAGAAGCCCATGACACACCCCTCTCAATTCATCCCGGTAGCACAAAAATGTACCGAGATCTACGCCAGATATTTTGGTGGACTAGGATGAAGAGGGACATTGCTCGATATGTTGCCAAATGTGAAGTTTTTCGTCGCATTAAGGCCGGACACCAAAGACCTGGTGGCACTCTTCAACCATTGCCTTTTCTAGAGTGGAAATGGGACAAAGTCAGTATGGATTTCATCACTGGCTTTCCAAAAACCCAGAAAGGAAATGATGCCATCTTCGTTGTCGTTGATAGACTTTCCAAAGTTGCTCACTTCCTTCCCGTTCGCGAGTCCATAACTGCGAGCCAGTTAGCGGACTTGTATGTCCCTAGAATTGTGTCTCTTCATGGTGTTCCTTTGGAAGTCAATTCTGATCGTGGTAGCCTTTTCACCTCTAGATTTTGGGGCAGCTTTCAGAATGCTATGGGAACCCATCTCTCCTTTAGTACAACTTTCCATCCTCAGTCTAGCGGTCATGTTGAAAGGGTTAACCAAATTCTCGAAGACATGTTCAGAGCTTGTGTTATCTCATTCGGAAAGAATTGGGAGAAGTCTCTTCCATTCTCCGAATTTGATTATAACAATAGTTTCCAATCTAGTCTGAACATGGCTCCTTTTTATCTCCTCTATGGACGAAGATGTCGAACACCCCGAAACTGGTCAGAAACCGGTGAAAGACAATTATTTGGACCGAATATTATTCAGGATGCAGAAGAGCAGGTTCGCATTGTTCGTGAGAAATTGAAAACAACCCAGTCTCGTCAGAAAAGCTATTATGATCGTCATCATAAGGAAGAAAGCTATAATCTGGATGAGAAGGCTTACCTTCGGGTTACTCCTCTGAAGGGAACCCAACGCTTCGGTATCAAAGGCAAGTTGGCCCCACATTACATTGGACCTTTCCGCATTCTTGCTAAACGTGGAGAAGTTGCCTACCAACTTGAACTACCCCCGCACCTTTCCCGAGTACAATGATGTATTCCATGTGTCACAACTCAGGCGTTGCTTCTAGGACCCCATCCGCGAAGTCGACCATGAAACGCTTGATCTCCAAGATGACCTTTCTTATTGAGAATACCTCGTTCGTATTCTTGATTCAGCAGAGCGTCTCACTCGTCGTCAGAAGATTAAGTTTCTGAAAGTGCAATGGTCACACCACTCTGTGAAAGAAGCCACGTGGGAAAGAGAAGACCGTCTCAGTGCTGAGTACCCCTCCATCCTCCCGCAGACTTCTGAATCTCGGGACGAGATTCTTTTGAGTGGGGGCAAGTTTTCAGAACCCTCTATTAGGTATGTGCTAGGTCAAGACTCAACATGCGTTCATGTCAAAAATATCAAATTGAAATTGAAATGGGAGAAGAAACCCTCCCAAATGAATTTAACTCAAATGGCCAGAATAAAAGTTGCTCCAAAAATTCCTTTTGCATTTTTGAAAACTCACATAAATGAGTGTGATCACATATCAAGTGACGTGGTAGCAATCCCATGCTCATGGATTTTTCAAATATTCAAACAGGAGCTTGGAATTAAATTTAAACCCCTATTTGAATTAAAGTTCAAATTATTTGAATTTCAAAAATTCCCAAACATTATAAGTGGCTAGCTATATGCATTACAAGTCCACATAAAAGTTTGGGCATTTAATAAAATTCCTAGCTATTTTTTTAGCAAGGCACAAAAAATAGTAGAAAATAAAAAAGAAAGAAAAATAGAAAAGGGCCCTGCCAGGGATTTCAGCCCAACTCATCCCCCCCAGCCAGCCCATCCCGCCAGCTCACCTTGTCGTCTACCTCCCCTGGCCCCGAAGAAGCTCCGTGGAGCACATGCCCGTGGCCATGGCCACCTCCTCCTAGCCACGCAGATGCCTCCCCTTGCCTTTCCCTGTGTCCACGAGACGCTGGAGAAGCCCAACTTCCTTTCCCCCCTCGCTCTGGCCTTTCTGCTCCCTCCAGGGCGAAATCTCGCGCGCAACCGAACCCTAGCCAGAGCACGGCGGTGCTCCAACGCGGCCACTGGCAAAGCTAGCCTCCACCAGCTTGTCCAGCGTCACAGTCCTGGATGGCCTCGTCGACCATTGCGTTCAATTTGATTCAAGGCGCAACGGAGGCAACGTCCCCTTCGAGTTCTTCACCGCCGGCGGCCACGACTCCGGCGACAAATTTCCCCTCCTCCAGCTCCTCCCCGACGCCTCCGAGCTAACTATCGCCACTAGGGTAGGATACTGCTTCGATCCCCCCTCCCCGCTCTTCTTTCCGAGCTGCGTTTCGCCTTGCCGCCGAGAAAAGAAGCTCTAGCCGCTGCGCCGTCGACGTAGCCATGGCCCAAGGCCTTCCCGTGACACCCAGATGGCTCCAGCAGATGCGCAAGACTGCGAGGAGCACGCCCATGCTCTCCAACCTCCTCCCTGTGCCCGAAATCCCAATTTTGCTGAGTCTCTGGCGAGCACAGAGCTCACCGGCGAAGACCCTGCCATTAGCCCTAACCCCCCTCCTAATTACCCCTTGGGCCACTGAACAGTGGGCCCAGGCTCCTAGTCTCACACAGTTTAATTTAAATAGAAAAGAATTAACGCCCTAGCCACTGACCAGTGGGACCCCCCTGTCAGGGCTGCCCACACGTCATGCTGACGTAGGGATGACGCCTTAATTGGTTAAATCATTTAAAATAATCCAGAAAAGCCAGAACATAGCTTAAACTTTGGAAATTAATAACTAATTCATACTAACTCCAAATTGGGCATATAATATGTCTAAAATTATCAGAACAATGTAAGGAATGTGAATATTGACTTTATTTTCAAGTTTGACCAATTTAAATTGGGTGAACAGTGGAATTTGTCCATATGGAATTAATTTGAATTCAAATTTGGAGTGAATTTGCAAATGACTTTGCATTCCACTTCTTTTAAATGGAATTGTACCCACATTGCAATCATGAGCATCACCACTACAATCTTATTCATGTGATTGTGCATTGTACTTTATATTGATCCTATGATTGTCATGTTGCTATTAGAAGTGGAACCGGAACCGGAGGCCACCACCTTCATTGAAGATACCGTGACTGAACCTCGACAGCAAGGCAAGAAAAGCCCCATTGATCATGTCGACAAAATCCCACTTCCCTCTCAGTCTCGCTTATGCATTATTTAGGATGATTACCCTCATACGTTTCTACCGCATAGCTGAACCCATTCCTTCGCATGACCTATCATTTTGTCACGGTAGTAAGCAAACCACAATCCTAGAAGATGTAGGAGTTGATTGATATCATGTGGCCCCTGAAACTGTTACTGCTTATTGCATGCTTAGAGTTACAATGAGGTTACTCTTTTGTGAGTCGGGATGGTAGTGATCATGATGATGATGGTGGAAATGTGTTGGTGAATCTACCCTAATACAAGGTGAACGATGAGAGGCTGTGTAGGAGTACACAGTGGGTTGTCTCGTTGAACACCGCCCTAAGTCCGAGTTCTTGTGTGGTGATCCAAGATAAAGAGTACAACCACACATTGGGCTCACTGACCCCTCTCAACCTACTAACTCATCCCTTTCGATGTCCAGATGTCGCAGTAGTTCGAAGTTCTGGTAGGTTTGTGGCCTGGCTGCTAAGTGAGAGAAAAACTCAACCGAGACCGGCTTATGCACCACGCACACATTATCTGGGTCCACTTCGGTAAACCGGCTGGGTTCACGATAATGGAAATCAATCCAGGTAGGCGGCTTTCTTGGACTAGATCGACTATGAGGTAACAGTTGTGGTGAGCATCCTCGCTGACACCCCTTGAATGGTGTCGAGGCCAAAGGCGGTAACGGATGGTCATGTGTGTGTAGCGGTACACCCTTGCACGGTTAACAAAACTATTCAAATAGCCGTGTCCACGGTTATGGACTGCTTGGAAAGCTTAGGTTGATTATTAGACAACTTGAACTGGGTACTTATAAAACTTGCCAAGATAAGCGTGAGTGCTATGGCGTGCTCTCTCGTGGGGAAGTCGAGAGAGGCACCATATTGGTGTAATTGGTTGGAGACATGTAGTGGACTCATGTACGCTTCTTACCTCATTCTGGTATTCGTAGAACAGGACTAGCCAAGTCAAAGCTGGAACTTCTACATGTGAACCCCACATCCCTTTGCCTTGAGACATGTGCATGAGTAGTATAGTCCCTACGTAAGTCTTGCTGAGTATGGCTTTGTACTCACGTTTGCTTATTCTATGTTTTAGATGAACCCACTGACCCCGAAGGTGGATTCTTCCTGGAGCTCTACGACTGATCAAGCTAGTGTAGTCCCAGTCAGCAGACTGGTTCCCACGTGGAAGGGCTTGTTTATAAATAAGGCTTCTCTAAGCCATTTGTTAAACTTGTCTATACTCAGACCTACTTTTCTTCCGCATGCTTGATGTAATGTTGGATCACGGTCTCGTGATCTCTGTGAGAAGTCTGTAAGAGTTATCAATAAAGTTGTAAACTTTGTAGAGAATTGCAATGATACCTGCTTTTGATACTAAACATGTCTGCTGCGTGTATGATTATAACATGCATGTCTTAGTATGGGTTTTCGAGACCTTAGTTGTGATCTGGCTGGCGGTGTTTTATACACCAAGTGGCCCTTAGATGTGCGCAGCTTGGGGCATCGCGATGCGATTGCTCGTGACTCTGTCACGTGCACACTTTGTCGTATGATCGAGACCGCCCTAGACCCCGACTAAGTGATCGGGCTGGAGTAAGTCTATGTAAGTGTTATAATACAATCGAGAGTATGGTCCTAGCGACTTGTCTATGAATATGGGAGTTCACCGCCCATATCATTTAGACTTGTGTGCGGGCGATGAGGACCCATCTCAGTTGATCATCTGGCCTGGATGGGATGCCCCTCACGTTCGATGCTTTCCGAGAACGTTCTGTGTTTGGCCTTGTCTGCTTAGACAAGTGGGTATAGTTCTCAACTCTCCACATGATTGTGTTGTAGCGGGACTTGTATATGCTAACCCCGGGTCCCGACAATCTAAACCGAATTTTGTGCCATGTATATAGTGATACCATCTTCATCGGTTTTTCGCATTTCACCGACTAAATATTCATGCACCTTTCTGCACTAAATATCTGCCTTACTCAGGTGTTTGGTAGTCAGATATGGTAGGCCATGTGCAAACTTACGTGCTTGTCTTGTATCTACAGGACATAACTTGTCCAGATCTCCATTGAAGTCTGATTTCAGTTTTGCAATAATAGGCTCGCTGTTCTTGTCCCGGTTCGAGATTGTTTGCAGCTGTGATTCCTCTGCATCATCGAATTCATCAGCACCTGCAGATTTGAGTCGGGCTGAACGTCTGGGTGCCTTCTTTTTCCTGGGGATTGCTGTGGCCGGAGTCTGACCTTTACAGGTTTTCCTTCTCTTTCACTTCAGGGTTATGAGCGGTAGGTGCCAGGACGCTTCTATGATCTACTGACATTGCAACTGGAGGTACAGGTGCATTGGACTTGTTATTAGCTTGTGATGTAGTCGCTTCACAACGTGCCCTTGTTGTATGAGTGAATCAGACTTTTGCGATGTTGCTGCAAGTGCGCTGGACTACGGACCTGGTTGTCCAGAATTGTCAGAATTTTGAGCTGTTGATTAAAGGTCCCTGAACATTGGAGTTTGTGCTGCAATATTGTTAGACTGGTGAGATGGCGGTGACACTCCATCGAGATGAGGAGCGAGCGGTGCAGACGTGTGATCCATGGTTGCCTCCATGTCGGTATTGTGAGAAGACATGTGATCCATGGTTGCTGCCATGTCGGTCTGCAGAGCAGACATGTGATCCGCGGGTTCCGTCGGGATGGTCAGCGGAGCAGACATGTCATCCTCAGGTATCGCCCGATTGGTCTGCTGAGAAACCACTTCACCTGGCACTGTCTGCTTATCAGGTGGTGCCGATGTGTGGGACATTGTGGCTTGAACGGGCGGTATCCGAACAGGTGGTGTCATCGTTGCAGGAGGACTTGGCATAGTCTGATACCGAGTTGGTTGTTCCTTGGATTGTGTAAGAACATTAGATCATAGGGGATGCTCAGATCTTGATGAATGGGCCTCTTGGCTGGAATTGATAGGGCGGTTCACAAAAGGAAGGGTAATCTGATGTGGCGTGGGGTAACATGTCTGATTGATGGAAGGCGCCAATGGTGGATGGCGCTGGGGTTGGAGGGATCTCATCGAGGACAATTATTTCATTCCTCGGCCACTGGATCTGAACAACAATGCCTCGCCCAGGGTTTGCTGTTCATCACGGGGAAGGGGCAATTTCTTGAATGCTTCAAACACCTTGGTCACCATACACTTCACGTGACCCCGATCCAGTGGCACATTGTTTAGGAAGAGACCCCCGTCACTGAGGGGGGGGATATAGACGAGTGCACATCGCAACGAACGTTTATGCAGTCTAAGATCGCAAGTTAGCTTCTGTGTCATGCCATATAGATCAAATATAGCACCATTATAGTCAATGAGGGTGGGGTCAGCTGATGCATAACTACTCTTATGCGGTGCGTTTTTATAAGATCAAAATCCTTCATGTTGACCTCCTGCGACAGGAGCATTTGAGCATGTACTGATAATTCTTTCATAAGAGCCATCATCACCAAGGTAGCAATTTGTTGATTCTTCAATGCTTTCTTCTCTTCCCTTATATTCTTTTTCTCGTCTATGGTGAGTCGGTGTCAGAACCCTCTGTTAGGTAATGTGCTAGGGTTAGTAAGTCTCTTGCATCATGTTAAATTTTCAAAAGAAATCTTTGAAATCAAAATCAAAAGCAAAATGGGAGAAGGAACCCCCCCAGATGAATTAATTCAAAAGGCCAGATAAAAATCTTCTCCAAAAATTCATGTTAGATTTTTGAAAAGTCTTATAAATGAGTGTGATCACATATCAAGTGATGTGGGACCCACCCCATGCTCATAGATTTTTCAAATATTCAAACAGTGCCTTGGAATTAATTAAAAACCCCTATTTGAGTTAAGATTCAAATTATTTGAATTTTAAAAATGTTGAAATGTTACAAGTGGCTATCCTAGTATATTGTGATGCCACATAAAAAGTTTCAGCATTTTATAAAATGGTTTGATATTTTTATCAGAGCCAAAACAAAATTACAGAAAAAGAAAGGAAAGTTTAAACAGACAGAAAAGGAAAAAGGGCTCACCTGGAAGCAGCCCGACTTACCCCCCCAGCCTCCAACCGGCCCAGCCCAGCCCACCTAGCCCTTGTCGTCAACCTCCACGACGACAAGCAGCTCGGTGGCCGGCACGCCATGGCCACCGACGACACCACGACGATCTGCCTGCTTCCCCGCCTTCTTCTGCGTGTCCAGGAGAAGCCCCTGGACGTCCTCGTCACTCTCCCTCTCTCGCCGCACTCTCTCAAACTCCCTGTGCGTTTCCCCCAAATCCCCCGAGAGCAGCCGCCGTTAGTCGACGCAAGAACTCGAAGCCAACGCCGGAGATAGGCGAGGAGATCTTGTCCATTGTGCGCAGCGTCGCCTTTTACCCCGATCTGGAGAAGATGGCGTCTTAATCAAGCCCGAGGACGACGCACGCTTCACCGAGAGCTCGCCGGAACCGCAAGCCGCCATCGTCGATTACTCCGGCCACAGAGACTCCCCGACCACGCCACCGCTTCCTCTGCATCCGCGGTGAGCCCCTGCTTCTCCCAACCCTCTTGGCCTGTACCGTGTTTTGCCATTAAGGCCGGAGCTTCTCGCCGCCGGGATCCATGGAGACGACCCCCTGTTGCGCAATCGAGCTCGCCTCCTTGTCTGACGTCTTCGCCGTGCTCCAAGGCTTCGTTTGCAACCACGTCTGCTTCTGCTGTAGCGCCGCAGTGATTTCCACCCCGAGCCCGTGCCACAGCCGCCGCCCGAGCACGTCGTCGACGAGCTACCGGCGACTTCCGAGCCTCCCCGTGTGTGCGGGATGATCTGCGCGTGCATGGGCTCCATTTTGGTGGCCTTGGCTTGCCAAATGGTGGCCTGTGCCGCCGTGTGGTGCAGCGCCGCCGCGTCTGTGACGCCGGCGTTTAGCCGCCGGCAGGCCCGCCGACGTGGCCATGATTAGGGCTTAACCCCACCCGGGTTAAGTGAACCTAGGTCACTGACACTGGGCACCAGTGGCTTAATTAAGCCACTAGTTAAACTAAACAACCGGATTATTTAACACAGTGACTGACAGGCCGACCCCACATGTCAGCCCCCCCCTGACGCCAGCATGAAGTCATGCTGACGCCATAAATGAATTTCCAGAAATTGAAATGATTTAAGGTATTCCAGAAAATCCAAAAAATAGCTCAAACTTTGGAAATTCTTAGAAAATTCATATCAACTCCAAATTGGACAAATAATATATGAAAAATGATCAGGAGAAAATAAGCTATCCAAATATCCATCTTTCAACTTTGTTTGAGTTGAATTTAAAATGTGATCAGTAGCATTTTCTATTTGATTTAAATGAAATTAAATCAAATTCAATTCAAAAGTTTTTGCAACTTGAACCATGGCAACATGCTACATTTCACTTACACATCAGAGGCATATCATACACATTTCCAAATGATTCAAATTGATCAATCAATGTCACATGTAACTTGGCTAAGTTTGAATTCAAATTGGAGTTTGAATTTGCAATTCAATTTGCAATATACTCCATTTAAATGGAATTGCCTCACACATCAAAGCATATACATCAAGTTTCAACCTTCCACCATGTGATTGTGCGTTGTATTTACTTTGCTACCTTGTTTGTTGTTTGTCGAGTAGAGGTGGAACCGGAACAGGAGGCTGCCCCCTTCGTTGAAGACCCCGAACCCGAACCTCGTCAGCAAGGCAAGCAAACCCCCATTGATCCTGTCGATAAAATCCCAATTCCCTCTCATGTCTCTCTTATGCATTGTATAGGATGATTACCATGATGCGTTTCTACCGCATATATGAACCCATTCCTTTGCATGACCTATCATTTGTCATAGTAGTAGGCAAAACCACAATCCTAGCAAATGTAGGAGTTGATTGATATCATGTGGCCCCTGCAATTGTTACTGCTTATTGCATGCTTAGAGTGATACCATGATGATACTGTTATGTGAGTCGGGATGGTAGTGATCATGATGATGATGGTAGAAAAGTGTTGGTGAATCTACCCTAATACAAGGTGAACGATGAGAGGTTGTGTAGGAGTACACGGTGGGTTGTCCCGTTGAACACCGCCCTAAGTCCGAGTTCTTGTGTGGTGATCCAAGATGAAGAGTACAACCACACATTGGGCTCACTGACCCCTCTCAGCTTACTAACTCAACCACACATTGGTATCAGAGCAGGACTGACTGTAGGACTAGCAGCCTTGGCCGAAGTCGAGTCTAGCTTGCTATAGTTATATAGTTACTCTGGGTATATAAGGGAACAACGTAAGGCTTCTTTTTTCTCCTTACCCCCTTCGTTCTGAGTTCTGAGTCACCCTCATCTTATTCTACGGGAAGATAGGACTAGGCTCTCCTCTGTCTGATTAGAACATCTCGTTGTTTGCTTCCTTGTAGCCGTAGGAAAGTTGTGATCGGTTTGTTAGAGTGGTTATGCTTCCTGATTTCTTACATCGTATGTAAGTGTTGTTTCCATGTTGGAAGAAATTGTCATTTCTTACAATTACAGCCGTTATGCTGTCCGAGTCATTCTAGGTTTATCTCATAATCTGATGCATTTGCAAACTCCTTCTTTCTATTTCAGATGGCAGATCTTCCCCCTCGGCAGATTGTTCGTTTGACCAGGTGCCTCGGTGTGCGTGGCCATCCTGCCACGTTGGTCGAGATGATGTCCTATGTGGGATATCGATGGTATCCTGAGTACACCGTCAAGGAGCAGTTCCACGACTTCAACCAGACCCAGTTCCACTGCATTGTCCGGATCTACCCGCACCACGTTGGAGTCACTCAGCCTATCCACTTTCGACATGGCATTGGCATGACAGAGAACATGGCTGTGCAGGATGCTGCATACTCATGTATTACACTGCTGAGAGAGGAGCACACTATGCTGAGAGAGACCTCTTTCCGCTATATCCCTGCTGCACTTCCAGGAGAAGAGGGATATTACACCGGACTCTACTCAGATCACTCTGCAGAAGATCCCGCACTTCAGGTGACTGCTAAGTTTGCTAGTGATCGAGATCGTGATGCACGCGCTCTCCGTTTCGAGCTTCACGCCACTCGTGTTCGTCTGTATCGAGCACTGACACTCTTGGCACCCTTCGTGAGTGTTGGATCAGTTGAGTATGACGCTATTTACCCAGTGAGGACTCAGATGCCTTCTCGAGTTGCTTGGCCCGAGATTGGAGGCATTTTTCCACCCCGTGGTCCTTTGCTTCCACCCTACGCTGGACCTAGGCCCCATCCTTTCCCAAATGGATATCAGGGTCCACAGGCCTCCGTGTTTTCTGATGGTCACCTTCAGCTACCAGGATACGCGGGTAACTTTTACGAGGACTACTATGGAGCTGGAGATGAGTGAGACCGCCTGTGGTCTTACTTAGTGAGGATGTAGTAGTATCTTAGTATATTGTACGCAAGGTGTCTAAGTTCCAGAGGCTTAGATAAATAATGTATAGGAAGTCAGAGTGCCTCTGAAGGATGTATCATCTTCGTCACGTTTGTATTAGCTTGGTGCTTGTACTAAAACGATGTATGGTTTGTATGACAACTTGTGAATATATGGCTTGTATGCTTTATCACCATATTGTCAAGATGATTACTTCCTTTGCTCTGTAATCCTTCCAGTACTTCAATACCTTGTTTAGACTCTCCCAATCAACTCTGTTTGACTTTGGTTTTCACCTTCAGGATGTCTCAAGGAATCCGTGGCCAGCTTGGTCGTAACTAGGGTCGTGGAAATGAACAGGAGGAAGGCAACCTTCCACCCCCACCCACGATGGCTCAGGTTCTGATGGAGGTTGTGAGGAACCGCCGAGACTCTCACCATCTGTTGGAAGAAATTGCTCGCAACACCACTCAGCAGCGCAACGAGTTGGTGTCCCTGAACGACTTCATCCGACTTCATCCCCCGGTTTTCAGTTACTCCACCGAGCCCCTTGACGCCGATGACTGGCTTCGCAGCATCGAGAGGAAGCTCCAAGCAGGCCATGTTGCAAATGGAGACAAGGTCAGCTATGCCACCTATCACCTTGAAGGTGCAGCTAACTCTTGGTGGGAGAACTTCATGAATATGCGTCCCATTGGACCGCCCGCATCTTGGGATGAATTCTGCACTTCCTTCCGCGAGCACCACATTCACAAGGGTCTTATGGACCGCAAGCGTGAGGAGTTCTGCAACCTCACCCAAGGCAGAAGGACTGTTGAGGAGTTTAGTCGTGAGTTCAACCGACTTGCTTGTTATGCTACCGAAGAAGTCTCCACCGACTCCAAGAAGCAAGAAAGGTTCCGTCGTGGACTCAATTCCGGACTCCGTCGTGAGCTCAACCTACATGACTTTGCCACCTTCTAGGTCCTTGTCAACAAGGCCATCAAGGCAGAGGACATGAACACCCCCAACGACTTCCGCAAACACCCTAGAGACGATGGTTCATCCAGTTCAGGCTCCCAGAAGCGCAAGATCTGGATCCCAAATAGTATGTTCCGCCAGAACAACCCACCGAGGCCATCCTATGTGGCGCCTCGTCCACCAACTCAGTTCCACCCAACTCCACCAAACAACCCAGCTCCACGCACTGTTTTTGGAGCCTGCTACAAGTGTGGTCAGGAAGGCCACTACTCTCGTGATTGTCCCCAGAACTAGCTACAGAATCAGAATGCTCCACCCCGTGCCGGAGGCAACAACAACGGTCGTGGCATGCCACCCCAGAAGGTCTACACCGCCAAACCCGCTCCTCCCACCACTCGTGGACGTGTGAACCAGATTGCCGCCGAAGAGACTGACGACGCCACTGATGTCATTCTTGGTACGCTCCCAGTCAATTATGTTCCTACTTCCGTTCTTTTTGACCCAGGAGCATCTCATTCATTCATGTCGGAAAGTTATGCACTTCGTCATGAGTTATCCTTTGTTGAATTGTCCACCCCAATGATTATTCAAACTCCAGGGTCAAGATGGCAAACTAATAGAGTAAGCCATAGTAATCAAGACAGAATGCCTACCTAGATTGCAAAGGCAAATCCGTGAAACTCACCCACCCTTCAGGCAAGACCGTCAACTATACCTCACCCAGAACAAGAACCCAAGTGCATTCCTTGAATGTACTTCCCCTTCCAGAACTTGAAGATATTCCGGTGGTTCGTGACTTCCCGGATGTCTTTCCTGAAGAGCTGCCGGGCATGCCACCCAACAGATGTGTAGAGTTTATAGTGGATCTTGCCCCAGGAACCGCACCAATTTCTAGACGCCCATACAAAATGGCCCCACGTGAGTTAGCTGAGCTTAAAACCCAACTGGAAGCTTTGTTGGAAAAAGGCTTCATCCGCCCTAGCTCATCGCCATGGGGTTGCCCTGTTCTGTTCGTAACGAAGAAAGATGGAACAGAAAGGATGTGCGTAGACTATCGCCCGCTAAATTTAGCGACGATAAAGAACAAGTACCCATTGCCCAGGATCAATGATCTTTATGATCAACTTGCAGGATCCTCTGTCTTCTCCAAGATGGATTTGAGATTAGGTTATCATCAAATCAAAATCCGAAACGAGGACATTCCCAAAACGGCTTTTACTACTCGTTATGGTCTTTACGAGTACACCGTCATGTCCTTTGGTTTAACCAATGCCCCCGTCACTTTCTCACGCATGATGAATTCGATCTTCATGGAGTACCTAGATAAATTTGTTGTAGTTTATTTTGATGACATTCTCATCTACTCGAAGAACGAAGAAGAACACGTCGAACACCTAAGGCTGGTATTGATGAAACTTAGAGAGCATCGCCTGTATGCTAAATTCTCCAAGTGTGAATTTTGGCTACCAGAAGTGACCTACTTAGGCCACGTGATTTCTGCAAAAGGCATTGCTATGAATCCCGAGAGAGTTCAGGCCTTCCTTGACTGGACTCCACCTGAATCGGTTAAGCAAGTTAGGAGTTTTCTTGGCCTAGCCAGCTATTGTCGTCGCTTCGTCGAGAACTTTTCTAAAGTTGCAAAGCCTATAACTGAACTCCTCAAGAAAGATAAGAAATTCCTATGGACTCCCAAGTGCGAGGAAAGCTTTCAAGAGCTAAAAAAAAGATTGACTTCTGCACCCGTACTTGGACCTCCAGACACTAAAAAGGATTTCGAGATCTATTGTGACGCATCACGGCAAGGGTTAGGATGCATACTTCTGCAAGATCGACATGTGGTAGCTTATGCTTCACGCCAGTTGCGGCCACATGAAGAGAACTATCCTACCCATGACCTTGAACTCGCTGCCGTAGTTCATGCCCTATCAACTTGGCGACATTACCTCCTTGGTAACCGTTGCGAGATCTATTCCGACCACCAAAGCCTCAAATACATTTTTCACCCAGCCAGATCTTAATCTCATGCAAAGACGCTGGATTGAGTTGATAAAAGATTACGACGTAGGAATTTCTTACACCCCAGGCAAAGCCAATGTCATGGCTGATGCACTAAGTCGTAAGTCGTATTGTAACAACCTCATGTTGCAACAGTATCAACCACTTCTTCATGAGGAATTTCGCAAGCTTAACCTTGAGATTGTTCCTCATGGCTATCTTTCTACCTTGGTGGCGAAACCAACTCTTGAGGATCAAATCATAGTTGCCCAAAGGCGTGCACGAGGTGTTCGCCGGATCAAGGAGAACATTGCTAGCGGAGTTGCTAACTATTTCTCCACAGATAGCAAAGGAACGGTATTCTTTGAAAATCGTTTGGTAGTACCTAAGAATAGGGAACTAAGCCAACTCATCCTCAAAGAAGCCCATGACACACCCCTCTCGATTCATCCCGGTAGCACAAAAATGTACCGAGATCTACGCCAGAGATTTTGGTGGACTAGGATGAAGAGAGACATTGCTCAATTTGTTGCCGAATGTGATGTTTGTCGTCGCATTAAGGCAGAACATCAAAGACCTTCTGGTACACTTCAACCTTTGTCTATTACCGAGTGGAAATGGGACAAAGTCGGTATGGACTTCATCACCGGCTTTCCAAAAACCCAGAAAGGAAACAATGCCATCTTCGTTGTCATAGATAGGCTTTCCAAAGTTGCTCACTTCCTTCCAGTTCGCGAGTCTATAAATGCTAGCCAGTTAGCAGACTTGTACGTCTCTAGAATTGTGTCCCTTCACGGTGTTCCTTTGGAGATCAATTCTGATCACGGTAGCCTTTTCACCTCTAGATTTTGGGGAAGCTTTCATAATGCTATGGGAACTTATCTCTCCTTTAGTACAGCTTTCCATCCTCAGTCTAGCGGTCAAGTCGAAAGGGTTAACCAAATTCTCGAAGACATGCTCAGAGCTTGTGTTATCTCATTCGGAAAGAATTGGGAGAAGTCTCTTCCATTCGCCAAATTTTCTTATAACAATAGTTTTCAATCTAGTCTGAACATGGCTCCTTTTGAACTCCTATACGGACGACGATGTCGAACACCACTAAACTGGTCAGAAACCGGTGAAAGACAATTCTTTGGACCGGATATGATCAAGGAAGCAGAAGAGCAAGTTCGCATTGTTCGTGATCAGTTGAAAGCAGCCCAGCCTCGTCAGAAAAGCTACTATGATCGTCATCATAGGCAAGAGAGCTACAATATGGATGAGAAGGCTTACCTCCGGGTTCCTCCTCTGAAGGGAACCCAATGTTTCGGTATCAAACGCAAATTGGCCCCACGTTACATCGGACCTTTCCGCATTCTTGCTAAACATGGAGAAGTTGCCTACCAACTTGAACTACCCCCGCACCTCTCCCGAGTACATGATGTATTCCATGTGTCCCAACTCAGGTGTTGCTTCAAGGACCCCATCCGCGAAGTCGACCATGAAACGCTTGATCTCCAAGATGACCTTTCTTATCGAGAGTACCCCGTTCGTATTCTTGATTCCGCAGAGCGTGTCACTCGTCGTCAGAAGATTAGGTTTCTGAAAGTGCAATGGTCACACCACTCTGAGAGAGAATCTACGTGGGAAAGAGAAGACCGTCTCAGTGACGAGTACCCCACCTTCTTCCCGCAGACTTCTGAATCTCGGGATGAGATTCTGTTGAGTGGGGGCGAGTTGTCAGAACCCTCTGTTAGGTAATGTGCTAGGGTTAGTAAGTCTCTTGCATCATGTTAAATTTTCAAAAGAAATCTTTGAAATCAAAATCAAAAGCAAAATGGGAGAAGGAACCCCCCAGATGAATTAATTCAAAAGGCCAGATAAAAATCTTCTCCAAAAATTCATGTAGATTTTTGAAAAGTCTTGTAAATGAGTGTGACCACATATCAAGTGATGTGGGACCCACCCCATGCTCATAGATTTTTCAAATATTCAAACAGTGCCTTGGAATTAATTAAAAACCCCTATTTGAGTTAAGATTCAAATTATTTGAATTTTAAAAATGTTGAAACTTTACAAGTGGCTAGCCTAGTATATTGTGATGCCACATAAAAAGTTTCACCATTTTATAAAATGGTTTGATATTTTTATCAGAGCCAAAACAAAATTACAGAAAAAGAAAGGGAAGTTTAAACAGACAGAAAAGGAAAAAGGGCTCACCTGGAAGCAGCCCGACTTACCCCCCCAGCCTCCAACCGGCCCAGCCCAGCCCACCTAGCCCTTGTCGTCTACCTCCACGACGACAAGCAGCTCGGTGGCCGGCATGCCGTGGCCACCGACGCCACCCCGACGAGCTGCCTGCTTCCCCGCCTTCTTCCGCGTGTCCAGGAGAAACCCCTGTACGTCCTCGTCACTCTCCCTCTCTCGCCGCACTCTCTCAAGCTCCCTGTGCGTTTCCCCCAAATCCCCCGAGAGCAGCCGCCGTTCGTCGACGCAAGAACTCGTAGCCAACGCCGGAGAGAGGAGAGGAGATCCTGTCCATTGTGTGCAGCGTCGCCTTTTACCCCGATCTGGAGAAGATGGAGTCTTAATCAAGCCCGAGGACGACGCACGCTTCACCGAGAGCTCGCCGGAACCGCAAGCCGCCGTCGTCGATTACTCCGGCCACAGAGACTCCCCGACCACGCCACCGCTTCCACTGCATCCGCGGTGAGCCCCTGCTTTGCCCCACCCTTTCCACGGCCACCCTCTTGGCGTGTACCGTGTTTTGCCATTAAGGCCGGAGCTTCTCGCCACCGGGATCCATGGAGACGACCCCCTGTTGCGCAATCGAGCCCGCCTCCTTGTCTGACGTCTTCGCCGTGCTCCAAGGCTTCGTTTGCAACCACGTCTGCTTCTGCTGTAGCGCCGCAGCGATTTCCACCCCGAGCCCGTGCCATAGCCGCCGCCCGAGCACGTCGTCGACGAGCTTCCGGCGACTTCCGAGCCTCCCCGTGTGTGCGGGATGATCTGCGCGTGCATGGGCTCCATTTTGGTGGCCTTGGCTTGCCAAATGGTGGCCTGTGCCGCCGTCTGGTGCAGCGCTGCCGCGTCTATGACGCCGGCGTTTGGCCGCCGGCAGGCCCGCCGACGTGGCCATGATTAGGGCTTAACCCCACCCGGGTTAAGTGTACCTAGGTCACTGACACTGGGCCCCAGTGGCTTAATTAAGCCACTGGTTAAACTAAACAGCCGGATTATTTAACCCAGTGACTGACAGGCCGACCCCACATGTCACCCCCCCCCCCTGACGCCAGCATGAAGTCATGCTGACGCCATAAGTGAATTTCCAGAAATTGAAATGATTTAAAGAATTCCAGAAAATCCAGAAAATAGCTCAAACTTTGGAAATTCATAGAAAATTCATATCAATTCCAAATTGGACAAATAATATATGAAAAATGATCAGGAGAACATAAGCTATCCAAATATCCAACTTTCAACTTTGTTTGAGTTGATTTTAAAATGTGATCAGTAGCATTTGCTATTTGATTTAAATAGCAAGGCAAGCAAACCCCCATTGATCATGTCGATAAAATCCCAATTCCCTCTCATGTCTTGCTTATACATTGTATAGGATGATTACCATGATGCGTTTCTACCGCATAGATGAACCCATTCCTTTGCATGACCTATCATTTGTCACAGTAGTAGGCAAAACCACAATCCTAGCAAATGTAGGAGTTGATTGATATCATGTGGCCCCTGCAATTGTTACTGCTTATTGCATGCTTAGAGTGATACCATGATGATAATGTTATGTGAGTCGGGATGGTAGTGATCATGATGATGATGGTAGAAAAGTGTTGGTTAATCTACCCTAATACAAGGTGAACGATGAGAGGCTGTGTAGGAGTACACGGTGGGTTGTCTCGTTGAACACCGCCCTAAGTCCGAGTTCTTGTGTGGTGATCCAAGATGAAGAGTACAACCACACATTGGGCTCACTGACCCCTCTCAGCTTACTAACTCATCCCTTTCGATTTCCAGATGTCTCAATAGTTCGGAGTTCTGGTAGGTCTGTGGCCTGGATGCTAAGTGAGAGAACGGCTCACCCGAGACCGGCTTATGCACCACGCACACATCACTTGGGTCCACTTCGGTAAACCGGCCGGGTTCACGATAGTGGTAGCCAACCCAGGTAGGCGGCTTTCTCGGACTAGATCGGCTATGAGGTAACAGTTGTGGTGAGCATCCTCGCTGGCACCCCTTGAATGGTGTCGAGATCAAAGGCAGTAAATGATGATGATGTGTGTGTAGCAGTACACCCCTGCAGGGTTAACAAAACTATTCGAATAGCCTCGTCCGCGGTTAAGGACTGCTTGGAAAGCTTAGCTTGATTATTAGACAACTTGAACTGGATACTTCTAAAACACACCAAGATAAGTGTGAGTGCTATGGCGTGCTTTCTCGTGGGGAAGTCGAGGAAGGCACCATAGTGGTGTAATTGGTTGGAGAAAGTAGTGGACTCGTGTACGCTTCTTACCTCAAAGTCTGGTACTCGTAGTTCAGGATTAGCCAAGTCAAAGCTGGCACTTCTGCAAGTGAAACCCCACCTTCCTTTACCTTGATACATATGCATGAGCAGTATAGCTCCTATGTAAGTCTTGCTGAGTACGACTTTGTACTCACGTTTGCTTAATCTATGTTTTAGATGAAACCACTGACCCCGAAGGTGGCTTCTTCATCAAACTGGACGACTGAAGATCAAGCTAGTCTAGTCCCAGTCAGACGACTGGTTCCCTCGTGGAGGGCATGTGTTTAAATAAGGCTTCTTAAGCCATTTGTTAAACTTGTCTGTACTCAGACATACTTTGCTTCCGCTTGTTGTTGTAATGTTGGATCACATGTTTGTGATCTCTGTGTGCACTCTATAAGAGTTATCAATAAAAATGTATACTTTGTAGAGAATTGCAATGATATCTACTATTCATACAAGGCATGTGTGATGCGTGTATGTTTATAACATGCATGTCTTTGTATGGGTTTTCGAGACCTTGGTTGTGATCTGGCTGGCGGTCTTTCGTACACCAAGTGGCCCTTAGATGTGCGCAACTTGGGGCATCGCGATGCGATTGTTCGAGACTCTGTCTCATGCACACTTTGTGGTATGATCGAGCTCGCCCTAGACCCCGACTAAGTGATCGGGCTGGAGTAAGTCTATGTAAGAGTTATGAGATAGTCGATAGTATGGTTGAGGCGACTTGTCTTTGAATATGGGAGTTCACCACCCATATCATTAGACTTTTGTGCGGACGATGAGGACCCATCTCAATTGATCATCCGGCCTGGATGGGATGCCCCTCACGTACGATGCTCTCCGAGAACGTTCTGTGCTTGGCCTTGTCTGCTTAGACAAGTGGGTACGGTTCTCGGCTCTCCATATGACTATGTCTTAATTGGACTTGTATACGATAACCCTGGGTCCCGACAGTCGGAAACCCCTCTTATGAGGGACATTCACCCTATACCCCTTGCACAACCAGTGGAATCATCAGTCTCCAAATCATCATGAAGAACATCCCCAGGGCCTCTGTTCCTGTAGACCCTTCCAGGTTCCGATGAAAATTGTACCATCTTATCGTATAGTGATTTGTCCTCAGCTTTTTCAAAGTAACAGTGTCCTTTCTCATTCCTTGAGGCACGTGCCCGAATGAAGTATCTAGCATGAGTACCCTTAATTTCACTAAAGGGGGGGGGGGGGTAAACCAGCAGCGACTGCTTCCTGTTCCTCCTTGTCCCATGTTGGTTTCTTGCCGTAGTATCCACACACACCATACGGTGGGGGTGTATGTTCCTCATCTGAAGCTTTGATTGCATGTCACTTTTTAAAGCAAACTCCTTAGATGACCTTCCCCTTTTGAACTCCTCCCGATCTGGCTTCGTAATCATGGTGTATGCAGAGAAGGGAACTTGCCTTTACACATGTATTCCTTGTACAACACGTGGTTCCAGTTTCTCCAAGCAGCCCTGGCCTTACCTAGAGCACAGTGTTCCACCCGCCGTATGAAATCATCTGGCATGGTGAAGTGCGACATGATCTTTGTGATTATCCTGTCCTGATGTGCTGGGTTAACCTTGCAAAAATCTGCCACATTGATGTTGATCCTTGCCCTGGCAACGTATCCACACACACTTCTGAACTTTGTTCGAGATTTATCTGGAGAGTTTGGAGCCCAAGTGTCGGGACCCGGAATATGCATATGTAATTCCAGTCACGATGCAATCACATGGAGAGCCGAGAGCCGTACCCACTTGTCTAAGCAGACAAGGCCAAGCACAGAACACTCTCGGAAAGCATCGAACGTGAGGGGCATCCCATCCAGGCCGGATGATCAACTGAGATGGGTCCTCATCGTCCGCTCACAAGTCTAAATGCTTATGGGTGGTGAATCCCATACTCATAGACAAGTCGCCTCAACCATGTTGTCGATTGAATCCTAACTCTTACATAGAATTACTCCAGCCCGATCACTTAGTCGGGGTCTAGGGTGGGCTCGATCATACAACAAAGTGTGCACGTGACAGAGTCACGAGCAATCGCACCGCGATGCCCCAAGCTGAGCACATCTAAGGGCCACTTGGTGTATAAAATACCGCCAGCCAGATCATAACTAAGGTCTCAAAAACCCATACTAAGACATGCATGTTATAATCATACACGCAACACACATGTCTAGTATGAACAGCAGGTATCATCACATAACTCTACAAAGTACTTCTTTATTGACTTACACATAGAGCATACAAATATCACATGTATGTGATCAACATTATATCATACAACGGAAGAAAATTAGGTCTGAGTACAGACAAGTTTAACAAATGGCTTAGAGAAGCCTTGTTCAACAAACATGCCCTTCCACGAGGGACCAGACTGCTGTCTGGAACTATACTACCAAGGTCAACATCGAGCTTCACGAAGGTGACTCCATCGGGGTCCGGGTTCTCATCTAAAACATAGAATAAGAAAAAGTGAGTACAAAGTCGTACTCAGCAAGACTTACATCAGATCTATACTACTCATGCTCAAGTTTCAAGGTAAAGGAGGTGGGGTTCAACATGCAGAAGTGCCAGCTTTGACTTGGCTAGTCCTGAACTATGAGTACCAGACTTGAGGTAAGAAGCGTACACGAGTCCACTACCAAGTCTCCAATCAATAGACCACTATGGATACTTCCTCGACTTCCCCACGAGGAAGCCCACCATAGCACTCACGCTTATCTTGCGAGTTTTATAAGTATCCATTCAAGTTGTCTAATGATCAAGTAGAGGTCTCCAAGTAGTCCATAACCGCGGATACGGCTATTCGAATAGTTCATTAACCCTGCAGGGGTGTACATCTTCACACGCGTGTCATCACTTATCGCCTCTTTCTCTTCACCCTTCAAGTGGGTGTCGCACGTGGATGAAACCAAGGCACTACCCTGACATCACCTTCTCTAATCCAGGAGTCGACTACCTGAGTTTGGCACCGCTCGAGAGTCCGGACGGTTCCACGAAACAGACTCAGATAATGCAAGGGACCGAGACGCCACCTCTACCAGATGGTTTCACAGCCTCACAGGCCCACCCACATATCTATATGATGCAACCTTTTCTTCATTCTTTTTCTATGCACATGCCAAATGGAAAGCCCGAATCTATTGTGACTCCTGGACCGGATCGGGTACGTAAAGAGGCCAAACGGGGTTCCCATAAAACCCTACATGTGGTCATACTCTTTGTCTTGGATCACAAAACAGGAACTCAGGGCCTAGGGTAGTGTTCAACGAGGCAACCCACTGTGTACTCCTACGCAGCCTCTCATCGTTCACCTTTGTTCAGGGTGGATTCACCAACACGTTAACATCAGCACCAATATGAATATCCATCCCGACTCACAAACAAAGTAACCTCATTGTATCACTAAGAAGCAATAAGCAGTAATAGTTGCAGGGGCCACATGCTCACATTCAACTCCTATATCTGCTATGATTGCGGTTTGCTTAATACGGTGAAAAAATGATAGGTCATGCATTGGAATGGGTTCAACTATGCGAAAGAACATGTCTCGGTGATCTCCTAATCATGCATAAGCGAGACTGAGAGGGAAGTAGGATTTTATAGACATGATCAATGGGGTTTGCTTGCCTTGCTGACGATACACGGGTCTTAACGGTGGTCTTCCTCTTCGGGGGTGATCACCGTCTTGGAGGCACTGTTACCGGAACAATCATCAACAAAGAGGGGGGGGGGACAACTTGAATTTAAATGCACAATCACATGATAATGTTGTCCATGATGTGAATGGTGTTAGTTTGTGGTACATTTGATTTGAATGAAGTGTATTGCATTTGAAATGCAAATTCAAACTCCACATATGAATTTCAATTTAACCAAATTGCAATTGCTATTGTTTGTTCTTTGAAAACCATGTGATCATGTGTGTAATATGTCTCTGATGTACAAGTGACCAAGTTTACATTGTGTTGGTTCAAAGTGGAAAAACATTTGAATTAAATTTGAATTAATTCTATTTAAACAAAATAGCAAAAGCTACTGGTCCCATTTTAAATTCAACTCAAACATAGCTGAAAATTGTATATTTGGATAGATTATTTTCTGCTGATAATTTTTCATATATTATTTGTCCAATTTGGAGTTAATATGAATTTTCTATGAATTATTGAAGTTTAAAAGTATTTCTGCCAATTTTTGGATTCTTTTTAATTCAATTAAGCTGTGTTAGTGGGACGTCAGGGGGGGCTGACCATTGGGGCCACTGTGTTAGTGGGACTAGGGTTAATCCCCGTTTAATTAAACTGACAGGGGGTTAAGGGGGGCCAGGGGCCCACCTGTCTGTGGCTAGGGCAGGGGGATTAGCTAGGTAATTAAGACCTAATGGCTAGGGCTCGCCGGCGAGTCGCCGGAACCTCGCCGGAGTAGGGTTTTAGGCCACGGGAGAGGGTTAGAAGGGTACTGGGGCGTAGCCCTTGACTGCGCGCGCCCGTTGATGCCATCTGGGCATCAAGGAGACCCGGAGGGCGTGACATCGACGACTGGGCGCGGCGGCTGCCCACTGTCTCGACGGAGATGGCGAAGGGAGCCACGGGGAGACACGGGAGAAGGGGTTAAATGGATCCCTTCTCACCCTGGTGCAGACGCAGGCGTCGACAAAGGTGGAGGAGTTCTGGAGCTGGCGAATTGCTCGCCGGAGTTGCGCGATGCAGGCGGCGGGAGGTTGAAGCTGGCATCGTCTCCGGGCCCGTTGAGCTCGAATTGATGAAGGGGATCGACGAAGACGGCGTCTGCGGTCACGCTGGACATCTTGGTTTGGCTGCTCGGCGACGATGGCCACGGTGGCACACGCACGGCAGCGACGGGAAGCTCTCGGGCGCGGCGAGATTCGCGAGGAAGAGAGGCCTAGAGGAAGCAGGGATGAGGGAGAACGGTTGTGGAACATCTGGGCGTGTGCGTGGCGCAAGGAGAAGGCTCGAGGGGGCCTCTAGATGTCTCTGGACGTCGAGGTGGCGACGCGCGCTCCCAGGCCGCCACCGAGCTGCTTGCCCGTCGGTGAGGAAGGAGACAAGCGGGTGCTGCGGGCTTGGGCTGGTTGCGTTTAGTTGGGCCCTAGGCCTGGTAGGTTGGGCTAGGTTTTCTTTTTTCCTTTTCTCTGTTTCTTCTTTCTGTTTTCTATTTTTCTTTGCTTTGTTTTGCAACAAAAAAAATGCAAAGAATTTTTATTAAATTCCCAAATATTTTATGTGGCCTTACTAGTCATATAGCTAGCCACTCACAAAGTTTGGGGATTTTTGAAATTCAAAATTTTTAATTTCAAATCAAATAGGGGTTTTATTTAATTTCCAAGGCATTGTTTGAAAATTAGAAAATTCCATGAGCATGGGATTGATCCCAAACAACTTTTAAAATGATCACCATTATTTATAGGAATTTTTCAAATGTTCAAAAGATTTTTGGAAAAAGATTTTTATCTGGCCATTTGATTTAAATTCTTCAGGGCTTTTCTTTTCCCCAATTTTGAATTTCTTTTGAAATTTTCACATGATGCAAAGGGGCATTCAAACCTTAGCACTTACCCTAGTTGGGGTTCTGACACCAAGTATACTCATCAATACTATGTATTTCATATAAACCTTTGGGCTCAAGGGTAGGCCGTCTGGGAGCATTATTCCGTGTGTGGGACCAGATAGTGGTGATTGACGGTGGCGTATGCAGCTCCGGCTGAGTTGATTGCGTGGTGTTCGTTGGATCAGGCGAAGGAGTCGTAGAATGGTCGGAATCGGATTCTAAAAGGCCCTCATCACTCTCGTGGGTGCTTTTGTCCGAGCTCGACATCTATGGAACAAAGCACAAGCGAAACTAGGTCAATCTAGCAGCTTGGTCTATCTGAAGCTGACTGAATGCAACATTTTCTTAAATTTAGACGTCGACAATAACCAAATTTGGGTCATACGGAGAGAAATGTATGAACGATCGAGCTAATTCATGATAGACTCACCTAGATGGATAGCAGGACCGCAGGTTAGGTCTGACCAGCCAGATGGCGCGTGGGCTCACCGACGAAAGGCGAGTAGATGGGGACGCGTACGCGCTGGTGGAGAGAGACACACGAGTTTCCACACAGCCGGTGTGTGTGTTGCACACCGCCGGAGGCAACACTAAGATGTGGATATGGGTGGACAGGGGACGGTGAGGGCGGCTGGGGGAGGGGAGGGGAGGGGCGATAGGGTTTGGATGAGCAAAAATGCCCAATTGCAGGTGGAGGCCGAAACATTGGTACTGCAGCGGTGGAAAATAATGATGGCGAACCGGGGGACGCGTAGAAACATTGCTATGCAGACGCTTATATTTGACAAACCGTGTGCGTTTATCGAATTCTTTTGTTCAAACGTGTTGGCCGCTCGTTTGTTTGATGACTTTACCGCCCATGTTTTCGGTACGCGACATTATCCCACCGCCAAAACTCGTCGATAACACAACATGTCCTAGTGAACTTGAAATGCTTTGTGGTAACTACTTCGCATTGTATATATTTAATGCATTACTCGATATTATATATATTAAATGATTTGAAATCATATATACGCACCAAGATAACAAAATTCTGGAACATTTTCTTAACATGGTCTTGGAAGATCGCACAAAAAATTAAAATGATGTACGAAATGTCACGATCACGATCCCCGTGTGACCTAAGCATACATCTCACCTGAGGGGAATATTAGTTCTCGTATGATTTGTTTTGGTTTCAAGAAAACCGTAATGTTATTACATTGGTTGGCATTGTATTTTGTTTACACATGAACACGTGATGATCACGGTATGACTTCAAAATCGGAGTCATTCTTGGTTAGTTCGGTACATGTAGTTCATTATTTCATATGTAGTCAACCAATGGAATTAGATCAAAAAACCATTGGATCTTTGGGTTTTTCATGTAGAGTGGTTACGAAAATAAGTCATGTGTTGCATGTTAAATGGCCAATAAAACTTTCTATCATTCTCTTAAAGTTTTGATTACATTGGCTCTTGCAAAAAAAGTCATCTCACACGTATGATTATGGTTTATGTATCCCACACGTTGTGGCTGAAAGCAAACATGCCATTTCCTTTGTCGTATGGCCATGGTTTCTTTTCTGTGAATCATGGACAACATCAATGGTGTTAAGTTAAAATTCGACATCCCCTGGATATCTTTGATAATGTTCATTAAGTGCATTCTAATCAATTGATATGAAATTTTCCAATTTTAAATCCAAATGTAACAAAAAATGCGCAAAGGTGTGTTGAATATTTGTATGTGTGTTCATGGGTTACCGCGTAGGACCCACGCATGGAATTTGAGTGAATTCAGACCACATTGGCAAGGTATTTCGGTCAGAAACATTGCAGTTGTGAGTTTTAAAATTCCTAAAAATTCAAAGCCACTCCAAAATTATCACGGCTTTGCGTGGCGACCTGGTTAGGTGAAAGTAGGGTGTGGTAAAACATTCAGGCGATTTGGAAAAGGTTATAATGCACTCACCTTGCAAAATGGGGGGTCTCACAGGAAGGATCATGGTTTCGATAAGGAAAGAGACGTCAGGTGTTCAAGTTTCAAGTAAAATGTGTCGTCACGTCATCAATTGTCCTTGTTATTTTTTTACACCTAGCACGCATCTACATGTGACATGTGTTCAAATTAGGACCCATTCCTTTATAATTTACTATATTTAAACATTTTATTACACTTAAAAACATGAAATTATTTAAATAGAATATCTGCTTGAACTGCAGGTACAAGGGGTGGCTTCCTCGGTGGCCGTTGGATCCTGGTGCATTGGACGATGTGGGCGTGCGATCCGTGGTGCTGCCTTTTGGCCAGTCAGAATGCATGGTCGAACAACCTGTGTTTGAGGTTATACACACAGTTTTTCATTACGATCGTGCGCGTTGCAATATGAGCTGGAACAGCAAGTACTTTCCATGGGTAAGGCCTCCTCTCTGGTCGTTGGATCTTGGTGCATTGGACGGTGTGGGCGTGCGATCCATGGTGGTGCCTTCTGGCCAATTAGAATGCACGGTCGAACGGCCCATGTTTGAGGTTATACACACAGTTTTTCATTACGACCGTGTGCGTTGCAATATGAGATGGAACAACAAGTACTTTCCATGGGTAAGGCCTCCTCGGTGGCAGTTGGATCCTGGTGCATTGGACGGTGCGGGCGTGCGATCCGTGGTGCTGCCTTTCGACCAATCAGAACGCACGGTCGAACGGCTAGTGTTTGAGGTTATACACACAATTTTTCATTATGACCGTGTGCATTGCAATATGAACTGGAACATCAAGTACTTTCCACGGGTAAGGCCTCCTTGGTGGCCATTGGATCCTGGTGCATTGGACGGTGCGGGCGTGCGATCCGTGGTGCTGCCTTCTGGCCAATTAAAATGCACGGTCGAACGGCCCGTGTTTGAGGTTATACACACAGTTTTTCATTACGACCGTGTGCGTTGCAATATGAGCTGGAACAACAAGTACTTTCCATGGGTAAGGCCTCCTCGGTGGCCGTTGGAACCTGGTGCATTGGACGGTGCGGGCGTGCGATCCATGGTGCTGCCTTTCGACCAATCAGAACACATGGTCGAATGGCCAGTATTTGAGGTTATACACACAATTTTTGATTACGACCGTTTGCATTGCAATATGAACTGGAACAGCAAGTACTTTCCACTGGTAAGGCCACCTCGATGGCCGTTGGATCCTGGTGCATTGGACGGTGCAGGCGTGCGATCCGTGGTGCTGCCTTTTGTCCAATCAGAATGCACGGTCGAACGGCCCGTGTTTGAGGTTATACACACAATTTTTCATTATGACCGTGTGCGTTGCAATATGAGCTGGAACAGCAAGAACTTTGCACAGTTACGGACTCCTCGGTGGCCGTTGGATTCTGGTGCATTGGACGATGTGGGCCTGCGATCCGTGGTGCTGCCTTTCGGCCAATCGGAACGCACGGTCGAACGACCCGTGTTTGAGGTATACACACAGTTCTTCACTACGACCGTGTGCGTTGCAATATGAGCTCGAACAACAAGTACTTTCCACGGGTAAGGCCTCCTTGGTGGCTGTTGGATCCTGGTGCATTGGACGGTGCGAGCGTGCGATCCGTGGTGTTGACTTTTGGCCAATCATAACGCACGGTCGAACGACCCGTGTTTGAGGTTATCGAAAGGATTATACATTTATAACCGTGTGAGCTAACAGCCTAACAAGACAAATCCTGAAATGCCCCATAGCTGGACTAATCGTCATAAATTAGTCATTCAACGATAATGATCAGACACATCCACGACGTTTAGGCTGGTCACAATGGGAAGTAACTTAAACTAATAACATATACACGTATTATGAGTTTATGTTACCACGTTCACATTGGCAACATGTATGTGGTGTCATGCAAGAGCTTATTTGTTAGGTTATATACTCATCTTGCTTTGGTATGTCTCTTGTTACATTAACTACTAGCTAAGTTACCACAAACACTTCTCTACTCATTAACTACATTCCACATAAGAATTTTTTCCTTGAAATGTGTGATGTTACCACCTACTCCCTCCGTCCATTGAAGAGTGTACTTCCAATTTTGTTGGAAAGTCAAACTTTTACAAATTTGACCATGATTATATAAAAATACATGCCACTATGGCCAAACACTTCTCACTCATTAACTACATGCCCATTGTAAGTTACTCCCATTGTGGCCAGCCTTAGGCTACTCAATGATATATAGTGGGGTGTATCATATGATACTATTATACGATAATACCTTCATAATTATAATGCATAATATCATAAACTAGTATCATAGATGATCTCATTTATCGACATGCATGACACATAGTAGCATGTCATTTATCATGGTACGGTATCTACCTACGTTACTCCAACACTCTCCCTCTCATTTTTAATTATTTGCCACATAATCATTTTGCTAGTCCCAAGTATATATTCCTAGCTATGATACCCCCACTATGGCCAATCTTAGTATACATCTGAGACATTCCTCGTAGTTCACTATATTTAATTCACTAATTGCGTACACAGACATTCATATTAGTTATACCAAATAACCCCTTGGACTTTGTGTTTACTAAGGCAGAATGGTTTAAAAATTACCCCCATGTCGCATGGTAGATGAGAGCATAACTTTCTGCCGTTTTCATAAAGTTATGACATCATCCTCTTGCACACTAGGGCATCACACACGAATGATCGTGGTCTCGGTTTACTAATGTGTTAGGGTTGAAAGAAAACATGACATTTCCTTTGCCAGATGTCACTGTTTCCTTTTCTACAAACCACTGACTGTATCCCTTGCGTTAAGATAAAATTTTCCATTTGAATGGATGCATTTGATACCTTTTAGGCATTAAGTGCATTTTAAGAAATTCATATGATTTTTTTAAATGTAGCCGCAAGTGCACGAAATTTGTGCGAATTGTGCTAGAACCGTATGTGTTCTCCCGGGTTAACGCGTAGTAACCACCCATGGAATTGGAATACAATTAGAACAAATTGGCAAGGGCATTCGTCTGGAAACATTGAGGTCGACGGTTTTTTAATTCCAAAAAATCTAAAATCACTCGGAAATTGACGAGTTTTTGCTAAATGTGTCTTGTGTTCAAATTAGGATGCATTCCTTGTTAATTTCCTATATTTAAGAAATTTATCACAATTAAAACTTTAAAATGATTTAAACAGAATATTCACTTGAGCTACAGGTACAAAGGGTGGGTTTGTTGGTGGCCGTTGGATCCGGGTGCACGGACGGTGATGAAGACGTGCGATTCGTGGTAGTATCAGAACGCGACGTCGAACGGGTCAAGGTTGAGGTTATCCACACGTTTGTACAATTAAAACCGTGTGCGTTGATAACCTCACCATGGTTCAATGTTGAGGTTTCTTCTACTCAGCTGACAGCGGTTCGAATCCCCTTGGGACGAATTTGTGGTTTCTCATTAAGTGGACTTCTATCTTAATTCTAGGCCATGCCGGGTTCCTCCCCATTATATTGGACCTCATTTTTTCATCAAAATACATCAATGTGGGTGGCAACACCATATATAGACATATATATGACATACACACTCAGAATATAGGATTTCTCCGGGATTCATAGATAAAGCCTCGACCAGAAATCAGAGTTGAAGTTACAAGAAAACACAACATCCGCTGTGGGCACAACAAAAGCAAGCCCAATACATAAAGGGCAAGACATAGACACTTGTTTAGATAATTAGTTAGTATATTGGTTCGTCTTCGCCTGGCTTGTCTCCAAGCTTGTACCTTTGAACATCATCAGCAACAACCCCCCTCATGTACACAGGATCTGTGATGGTATTTTCATTCCTTGATGCCTCGATTCGCGCACCAACTGTTGGCAAATCATCAAACTGATTGTACTCTTCTTCATCAACAACATTTTCAACTCCTAATATCCTCCTCTTCCCAAACATAACCACATGGTAACCGTCATTCAACGTGTCCGTCACATAGAAAATTTGGGTAGCTTGACTGGCGAGAATGAACATGTCACCCTGGTAGGCCATATTGTTGAGATTCACACAGGTCCTCCCGTATTCATCAACTATCACTTCTTCACGATCGACCCATTTACACAGGAATAGTGCCACCTTGATTTGCACATAGTCAAGCTCCCAAATCTCCTGGATGGTTCCATAGTAAACAACAGACTTAGGATTTTTACCAGCACTCAGGGATTATATTTTAACAGATCTATTTTGATACGTGGTCCTCTCATCATGATCGATCGTGTAGAACGTGTTCCCATTAATGTCATATGATTGGTATTTCACAACTGTAGGTGATGGTTTTTGCGCCAACCACGTTAGCACGTCACCACTGGGTCCATTCAAACGATCATACAACCATACAATGTATTCTGCATTGTGTGTATTGTTCAGTGTGCATAACGAAGCCTTGTTTAGAGGATCTCTATTTTTTATAAACTCCAAGTGTTCATCCTCGTAAGCGGAGAGACGACTCGTGTGATGCAATATCGTCAAATGGGCTTGATCTACCATTGAAGAACTTGAATGGCACAGTGTTCCCTTAAGGACCGGATAACCAGCCAGCCTTCCCTCATGCCGAGACAGAGGCACACCAATAGGTTGTTGTTTCATGTATTCCATGCAAAACTAAACCACCTCCTGTGATACATAACCTTGGACGATGCTGGCCTCTGGATGATACCGGTTCTGACATAGGTGCTTCAATATTTCCCATGAACCGGTCAAAAGGATACATTTTGCGTAGAAACACAGGACCCCACAACTTTATCTCGTCGACGAGGTGCACACTAAGATGGACCATGATATCAACGAACCACGGAGGAAAAAACATCTCAAACTTTGACAATATTCTCGCAATATCTTTTTGCATACCATCTAGTTCATCAGGGTGTACGACATTCTTCCATAATTTATTGAAGAAGTCACAGAGAGCAATGATCGTGTCTCGAATATGTTTGTGCATCATATTCCTGATGGCCACTGGGAGGATTTGTGTCAGCATAACATGGCAATCATGTGACTTCATGTGTGTCAACTTCTTATTATCTGAATCCACTAGGTTCCTGATGCTTGCAGAGTAGGAAGAGGGTATCTTAACTGACAACAAAAACTCAAAGAACTATTTCACTTCTGGTTTTGTTAAATTGTAACTCCGGAGTTGAAGAGTAAACTCACCGTCTTTGTCATCTTGAACACCAGTTGGTTGACCACCAAGCATGTCAAGCCTTGCATTTGCCCCATCCTTTGTTTTGCTTTTTTCTGGAGAAGCGTACCAAGCAGGCTTTCACAAATGTTTTTCTCTGCATGCATGACATCGATACAGTGACACACAGTTAGAATCTTCCTGTAAGGTAATTGCCAGAAAACTGATTTCTTCTTAAACACTTGGTCCTGAGGTGTTGTTTTCGAAGAAGACCCATTTCCCTTGCCAAGCACAACATTTATTTTGTTTGCCATATCGCAGACCTCTTTCCCAGTATAAGGTCTTGGAGCACATCCTTTCTCCGTTGTATTGTCAATTTCTGCAGTCATCCTTATGTATGGGTGACCTCTTCTTAAGAACCTACGGTGACGCATGTACACGGTTTTATTTGAGTTTTTAAGATAACGACTCGCAGTTCTATCCATGCATGTCACACATCCCACTTTCCCCTTATTTTTTGTCCCGTTGTGTTGCCTAATAAAGGCATATCTTGAATGGTGTCTAACAGCATGGCACGAAGGTTGAAAAACTTCCTCTTGTAAGAATCATAATATCTTACACCTATTGTAGCCCACAACTCCTTCAGTTTATTCACCAGTAGTTGAAAGTAAATGTCAATATCACTTCCAGGTTGCTTCGGGCCTTGGATAATCATTGACAACATGATGTATTTTTTATTCATACACATCCAAGGTGCTAAGTTGTATATGCACAGAAGCACCGGCCAGGTGCTGTGCTGAGTGCTCATCTCGCCAAATGGGTTCATCCCGTCAGTACACTCTGCAAGTCTCAAATTTCTAGGGTCCTTTCTGAACCTTTTATACCTATCATCGATTGCGCCCCACCGTTGAACATCTGTCAGGTGCCTCAAATATTTACCTATTGTCGGGGTTTTATGCCAGCGCAACCGCTTTGCCTCTTTTGGGTTTGCATACAAACACCTCAACCTAGGAATTAAAGGCAAGTACCAAACAACTTTAAATGGGATTCCCGTCTTAATTTTGTCATCACCCTTGTTCTTGTCCTTTGCTAACTTGCGCTTGTATCGTGGTTGGTGGCATATGCGACATTCACGCAAATCTTTGCCTGGACCATCGTACAACATACAGTCATTCACACATGCATGTATCTTCCGGACTTCAAGTGACAATGGGAAAACCACCTTCATGGCTTCGTTATTCGTCACTGGTAGCACATTGTTGTCTGTAAACATGTCCTGGAAAATTGTTAGAAATTCTGTCATGCCCTTGTTTGGTACACTGCATTTTTCTTTATATCTGAGAAATGTTAGTGTGGCACTCATCTTGGAATATTTCCTTTTTCATCCTGGATACAAACCTGTCTTGGCGTCGACCTTAAGGGTAGCCATAGCCTTATACTCCCCTGGTACATGTGCCCCCTCGAAATATCCAAGCATGACACCGAAATCTGGCATGTCATTGATACTGTGAGGATATTTCTCTCACTCCTCGTTGGTTACCCCAAGTGGAAGGTGAGATGTAGCATAGCAGCAAATTTCCCTCGGTGAAGATACCAAGGTTTGTCTGCAGTAGGACTCGCAGAAATACAAGAAGGTGCCAACAGTGCCAGAAATTGGCTTCTGACTAGGGAGTTGACAGGACCTGCACACAGAAACAAATAACTTTGCTCCCAACGAGTACAGAGGAGTTGTCAATTCCTCCGTCCTTGCTGTTTACAAAGGATCAACGCAAGAGATAATAATAGTGGCAACTGAAAGTAAAGACTGAAAGTAAACTAAGGATGTAAACAATAATGTAAAGATGGACCGGGGTCCTGTGATTTTCACTAGTGATGTCTCTCTCCCAAAAGACGATAAAACTGCTAGCGAGGTAAACAAATCACAGGTGGGCAATTGACAGAATTATGAAGGCACCACAATGCTAACTATGCTGCAAAGAAAGGAAGGGCTCAAAAGCAATGGGCAGTACGCCAAGGTAAGTAGACCGAAATCCAACTGCATCTACTACGAATCATCCACCTTGAGATATCTATCCAGAACATCTCGCTGGTATTAAGTTGCGAATCCCACCCAAAGTGTAAACTCAAAGCAACAGACAACTGCATTAAAAGAACTTTGCGTAAAGTAAACAATCCTTGCACCCTCGGATACAAGCACCGTTGTTTTATCCCTGGTGGCAACAGCACATCCCCTAGTCTCATGTTTCTGTCACTCAAGCTAAACATCAAGGGGCTGAACCCACAATCAAGCATAAAGCTCCCTCTTGGAGTTGCAACAAACTACTTGGACAAAATAAAATACCGCAACGGAGAACATGCAAGAATTTACTCAAGAACAAAATATAAAAGAGAAGAACCAAATATATTACTTATCACAATCTAAACATAGTCTCGTAATCCAACAGATCCCAGAAAACTCAGCATAGCAACAACAGAAATTACAAAAGTGCCTCGATCATGTGAGGTAGCTCACGAGGTCTCAAAAGTGGAAGCACAAAGAGGGGAGAAGTACATGACATAGCTACTGGTCATGGACCCATGTTCCAAGGGGGACTACTCACGGTACATCCGGGAGGCGTCCATGGCTATGGATGGTCTCCCGGAGGGGGTTCCTCCTTCCGGCAGGGTGCCGGGGCAGCTTCTCCAGGCAGCCCCGATTTTGAAACGGCAGCAGCGGCGGTACAGAGGCGAGTTCGCGGAAAAGAGATCGATATTAGGGGTTTCAACCCCGAGGGCTAAATATAGGCGGAGGGGGTGTCGAGGGGACCCACAGGGAAGCCAGGAGGCTCCCTGGCGCGGCCTAGGGTGGGCCCCTGCCAGGGACCCTTCTGGGGTCCCTGTGGTGGCCCCCCCTCCGCTGCCTTGGTGATTTCGGAAGCTTCCGGGTTGCTGATTTTTTATCTGATTTTTCCGGATTTTTTGGAGCACTTTTAATGGCCGAAAAACCTGAAATACAAAAACAGCAGAAAACAACAATTGGCAGCTGGGTGCATTGGATTAATAGATTAGTCCAAATATGCTCAAAAGTGTATGAAAGTTCAAGCAAATCATGGAAAAGTCACACAAAACATGCATGGAGCAAGCAGAAATTATAGATACGTTTGGGACGTATCAACATCCCCAAGCTTAATTCCTTCTCGTCCTCTAGTAGGTAAATTATAACAAGCATAATTTCTGTGGTGACATGCCACACAACCATATAAGGACTTTTAAGTAAAGCAATCAAAGCATGCAATTCAATTCAAGTATTAACAAGCAAGAGTCTATATTAGCATTGACACAAGCAACAAAAGAACAAAAGGTGCAAGAGCTCTCGCTGTCCGTGAATCGAATGTCTCCATATGGTGTTTGCGTGCAAGCAGGGGACTGGGAAAAAGAGAGAAAAAAGGTTGTTGAGAACAACTATATACTAAAGTTTCACACTTAGTCTCCTTTGGATTCTTATCTTGACTCATCCCCAGACCACTAGCCAGGTATAAGTCAATCTGATCCACTCCCTTTCGATATTTTGAGCACTCATGCAATGGATGAGCGTCAGCAAGAAAGTTGACACCTAAAAGGCGAAACAGAAAGAAGGTGGACAAGGAAGACAAAAAGGTGTGAAAGGCTCACATCAATGACGATAATCATAGGAGAGAGAAGGCCATATGATAGATATGATGTGAGGAGTAGGGATTGCCATGCAACGGATGCACATGTGAGCTAAAATCTCTCCAAGGGAACTAGTTGGGGTGCATCTAACTTGCTTGCTCAAGAAGACCTAGAGATCGTTTGAGGAGGCTCATCATTGGAATATACAAGCCAAGATCTATAGTGTGAAGGCCCCCACATAGCTATATGCATGATGATGATCTCTATGGAGTACAAGGGATAGAGGATGAAGTACTTGTGTGGATCTCTCAAAAGGAATAGTAGTGTGCCCCCTTCTCTCTTTTTATTTTTCTTTTTCTATTTTTTCTATTTTTTTGTATTTTTTTGGTGGCCTCAATGGCTCTTTCTATTTAACTCTCATTTGTCCTCTTTGGGATCTTTTGATTTTGTCCTCTTTGGGATCTTTTGATTTTGTCCTCTTTGGGATCTTTTCCTCACTTCAGGGGCAACACTCTATATTTTACAAGAATATAGGAGATCTTTCACACTTTACAAAGGTACTCACATAAAGAAGATATAACTGTCATGATGTAAATGTATGCCTCTGCCAGGATAGCAGGATATGCAATGATACTAGCGCGTCATGTAGCAATGATTAGGGCAAGGCCCAACTAGCATGCGGCTCATCGATCAAGCAAGTAGCATGTATGACATGAGGATCAAGTCATGAGAAGGTGGATGTTGCATGGCAATGTATCTCGGAATGGCTATGGAAATGCCTTGTAGCTAGGTATGGTGGCTGTTTTGAGGAAAGGTTTAAGGAGGCTTATGATGAAAGAGCGTATCGGGCCAAGGGTTTGGATGCACCGGCGAAGTATGCGCCAACTCTCGAGGTGAGAAAGGGCAATGCACGGTGCCGAAGAGGCTAGAAAAAGTATAGGTGGGTGGAAGTGTCAACTTTCGAATACTCACATTAGTCCGAAGAACTCATGCACTTATTATCGGTAACTCTCAATATAATCAGGAGGTTCACAAAGAGACAAGTACCCCGAGGAGGACTGTATGGGGTTTTGGTTATCCTTGCGCATCCTCGACTCATGGTACGTGAGTGTACTCTCATATTCGAACCCTCCAGAGGTTAGTGATCCATCTAGTAGCTAGAGTTCTCAACAGGAGTTTTTGGTTTTCGAAAAACACAAGGATTGCCCAAAATATGACATCTATCACTAATAGGCTCGAGCTCTGTACACCAAAAGTTCAAACATTACTCTAGTCAATACCTCAAAACTATTGCAAGTTACTACTACAAAGAGAATAGCAACTTCAACTACCTACTTCTAGTCAAGACACAAAACTCAGTGCAACAGGAAAACTCTCTAACAAGATAAAACTTGCAACCTATAGAAAGTTCAACCTAAAACAAAAGAAAAGCTCTAGAAAAACTAAAGCACTACAACTAAACAGAGCAGCAGCTAAGAAAAGAAGAAGAACAACTCACAGCTAAAAGAATAAGCATGCAAATCCTATGAGGAGTTCTAGTTCAAGCGGAGTGTGTATCTCTCCCACACAAAAGAGTAAGCTGGGGTCTAACTTGTTACTACAGCAAACAAAGCAAAAACAAACCTAGAAAAGTAAAGAGCGAGATGCTCCAAGCATAGCACACAACGCATGAAGTGATAAAAATATAGTGTAATGAGGGACGAACTGATAATTGTTGATGAAGAAGGGGATGCACGGGATAATCCCCAAGCTTAGACGCTTGATTCTCCTTGAATATTTATTGGGGTGCACATGGTCATCCCCAAGCTTGAGCGTTTTACACTCCAAGATCTTCTTTCATCATCTTCCATCGCACACTTGAAAACTCCCTTCATACATAACTCATTGTAGACTGATTAGAGAGGTTAGTGCCCTACTAAAATAATATTTTCCCCTACTGGAAATAAAGATAACCTTGAAGAGATACTGTTTCTCAAGATTGCCAACAAGTTTTTGCAAGGAAAAAGCAAGCTTAAGGTTTGCAAAACGAAGAAAATGCAAAACAGGACAGAATCTGTGAAAAACAGACCAGCAGGTAGAAACGAATTTTTTAGGGGTACTTCTACAACTAAAATCAAAAAACTCAGAACATACGAACGTTCCGTAATTGTATAGAGCACGCTGTGTAACATATTCAGCTCAAAAAGATGAACTGGGATTTTTCTATGATTTTTCTAGTCACGAGGACAGAATCTGTTTTCTGGACAGCATGTCACAACTTTCAATTCCCTTGTCGTATGAGGCTATAAAAGACACAAGGCTTGAAAAATAAAGATACAATGATGTTGCTACAGTAGTAACAATCATCAAGACCACTAAGAACAGAAGAAAAGAAGAAAAAAATAAAAACCTAAATTCGTTGCGGGCTGCCTCCCGAAAGCCCTTCTTTATAGCCATTAGCTAGGCTTAGTGCAGAAGATCAAGTTGTATCCATTGAACCATCATCACGATCATCAAAAAGCTCTTCAATAGTACAAATAGTCTTAATAGGCTTATCAAATAAAGGACGAATGAAAATGCTTTTTGGAATAAAATCAAAAGGAGGGAAATCAATTGGATTTTCATTGAAGTTAAAGATAGGTGTCTCCTCCAAAGTTTTCACCGTTTCAACTCTCTTGGCAATGGGTGTGTTTGCTTTAGCTCGAGGAACCTTGGGGATGTAAATGAACTTAGGTTCCTTCTTTGCCGGAGTTTCATCCTTTTTGGTTTTGATTGAGGAAAAGGTAGTTCCTAGAGTTTAAATAACTTCCTCAATCATTTCTATCCTAGAAGACTTCTCATCAAGGGATTTAATAGTCTCCAAAGTGTTGACAATTTTCTGCATGGAGTTATATAACCTATTCAAATTCCCTTGAATCTTACGATCCAACTCATTCACCCTATCGATACTTGGCATCTCTAGCTCTATTATTTCAAGTTTTCTCATAATGTGAGCTAAAGTAATGTCCTCCTTAATACTAACAACTGGGAGACTTCCAACAAGATTTTCAATAACATTAAGGGCTTCCCAAACTGGGGCCTCTATGAAGTTCCCATTGATAGCAGTGTCTAAAAGAAACCTATTCCAAGAAGTGATCCCAACATAAAAATTTCTAAGCAAGATAGTAGTGGATTGCTTCTTGGTGGCTCTTTTTTGAGAATCATTAATTCTATACCAAGCATCTTTCAAACTTTCACCACCTCTTTGTGTAAAGGTAAGTACTTCTGCCTCACCAAAGGCCAAATTACCATCCATAGTGGTAACAACTGACAAGGTAGCAGGTATTTTTGGTATTTTTGATAAGGGACAAAAAAGTAAAAACTGAAAGGTAAACTAACAAGACTAAAAAGAAAAGATAAAATATAGTGTGCAACTCCCCTATCTTGTAGACTGGAGTCCCCGGCAACGGCGCCAGAAATTAGCTTGATACGGTGAGCATAGTTCTCTCACTCCTCGTTGGTTACCCCAAGTGGAAGGTGAGATGTAGCGTAGCGGCAAATTTCCCTCGGTGAATATACCAAGGTTTGTGTCCAGTAGGACTCGCAGAAATACAAGAAGGTGCCAACAGCGCCAGAAATTGGCTTCTGACTAGGGAGTTGACAGGACCTGCACACAGAAACAAATAACTTTGCTCCCAACGAGTACAGAGGAGTTGTCAATTCCTCCGGCCTTGCTATCTACAAAGGATCAACGCAAGAGATAATAATAGTGGCAACTGAAAGTAAAGACTGAAAGTAAACTAAGGATGTAAACAATAATGTAAAGATGGACCGGGGTCCCGTGATTTTCACTAGTGATGTCTCTCTCCGAAAAGACGATAAAAGTGCTAGTGAGGTAAACAAATCACAGCTGGGCAATTGACAGAATTATGAAGGCACCGCAATGCTAACTATGCTGCAAAGAAAGGAAGAGCTCAAAAGCAATGTGCAGTACGCCAAGGTAAGTAGACCAAAATCCAACTGCATCTACTACGAATCATCCACCTTGAGATATCTATCCAGAACATCTCTCTGTTATTATGTTGCGAATCCCACCCAAAGTGTAAACTCAAAGCAACAGAGAAATGCATTAAAAGAACTTTGCGTAAAGTAAACAATCCTTGCACCCGCGGATACAAGCACTGTTGTTTTATCCCTGGTGGCAACAGCACATCCCCTAGTCTCATGTTTCTGTCACTCAAGCTAGACATCAAGGGGATGAACCCACAATCAAGCATAACGCTCCCTCTTGGATTTGCAACAAACTACTTGTCCAAAGTAAAATAATACAACGGAGAACATGCAAGAATTTACTCAAGAACAAAATATAAAAGAGAAGAACCAAATATATTACTCATCACAATCTGAACATAGTCTCGTAATCCATCAGATCCCAGCAAAGTCAGCATAGCAACAACAGAAATTACAAAAGTGCCTCGATCATGTGAGGCAGCTCACGAGGTCTCGAAAGTGGAAGCACAAAGTGGGGAGAAGTACATCACATAGCTACTGGTCACGCACCCATGGTCCAAGGGGGACTACTCACGGTACACCCGTGAGGCGTCCATGGCTATGGATGGTCTCCCGGAGGGGGTTTCTCCTCCCGGCAGGGTGCCGGGGCAGCTTCTCCAGGAAGCCCCAATCTTGAAACGGCGGCGGCGGCGGTACAGAGGCGAGTTCGCGGAAAAGAGATCGATATTAGGGGTTTCCACCCCGAGGGCTAAATATAGGCGAAGGGGGGTGTCGAGGGGACCCACAGGGCAGCCAGGAGGCTCCCTAGCGCGGCCTAGGGTGGGGCCGCGCCAGGGACCCTTCTGGATTCCCTGTGGTGGCCCCCCTCCGCTGCCTTGGTGATTCCGGAAGCTTCCGGGTAGCTCATTTTTTATCTGATTTTTCTGGATTTTTGGAGCACTTTTAATGGCCGGAAAACCTGAAATACAAAAACAGCAGAAAACAGCAACTGGCACCTGGGTGACCTGGATTAATAGATTAGTCCAAATATGCTCAAAAGTGTATGAAAGTTCAAGCAAATCATGGCAAAGTCACACAACACATGCATGGAGCAACAAGAAATTATAGATACGTTTGGGACGTATCAGTCATTTTCATCATCATAAGATGGTGTCACACAATCTCGGTTTTGTTCCCACCGGTTTGGGTTCTCACATTCTACGTTCTGTTGGGGGTTTTCCATCCCACCCATGCAATTGTATTCAATATCAGTGTTCCCTGTTTCAGAGTTTTGTATATTACCACCCGGGTTGTTGCCTTCACCCATGACCGCATCTTCACCATGTTTGGTCCAACAAGTGTATCCCACCATGAACCCATGCCGGAATAAGTGATCTTGCACTGTGTCAATATGATTTAGTATACTCTTGTCACAAGTTCTGCATGGACACTGTATTATCCGGGCATTCCACTTCACCATTTCTTTCTCAGTAGCTAAAATGAACCCACTCATGCCCGCAATATATATACTGCTAGTTCAGATCCCTAACATCCAAGATCGCTCCATCTGCACACACGAAGGGGTTATTCGAAATGCATCATGTTTGTCCGAAGATGGATGCATAATTCATAGTATATTCTCCAAGTCTATGCATAATTTATGGACATCATATAGATAACTAATCGTTGTCTCTAATGTGTGATATGGGATATAATTAAAGACCATTACATTGAACATGGATAGTTATGAATTGATCGAATACCTGAATTAATTAGCCAGGCGGTGTCCTCAACCACACATCTAGATGGAACGTATAGTGTGGGCGTAGCCAAGCTAAGGCGAGTCGGAGACAGAGCAGGGATGATGGAGCAAAGCGTATCCAGTCAATGACAGGAGACGCAACGCTAGTTCCGTCGACCAAGGAATGAAATCCTCCAATCACATCGGCCGGAAAAGCCGTCGACCGAGGAATGAGCTCCTCCAATCACGCCGACCAGCAACGCTGCAGACCAAGGACAGAGCTCCTCCAATCACGCTAGCCGGCAACGCCGTCGACCGAGGAATGAGCTCTTCCAATCACGCCGGAAGGGCAATGCCGCCGACCTAAGAATGAGCTCATATTCCGCCTGGGACCCAGGAACGAACGCCCTACCCCGCCGACGACCAAGGATTGAGTTCTTTTTCCGCAGTCGCAGAGCAAGTTCAGTGCTATCAAGTAGTCTCAAGTATTCCCCATGCGCCGTCCACAAGCCCACAACCCTTTATGAGCTATATGGTGGGTTATAAGAAAGCACACTGTTATTAATTTTTAAGTGTTTGGGTACGTGCACACGTAAGCTACAGAAAAACCATGTGCGATTCAGAACAGAGTGCCATATAAGTACTTGCTATTTTTTCGACCATTATCTCATCCACATTTCCCCCAAATTCCTAGAGTTCCGGTGTGTGTCTGCGGCGATGAATTTCAACCAGAGGAGGGATCCAGATGCTTCGGCGGAGATCTCAAGCGCAATGGGCGCCGCCGCCAGGACGGTCGACGACCAGCAATTGCCTAAGGTAGTCAAAAGGGCTATGTACCACGGTTCAGAATTGTCTCGTCAGGTGAAAAAGTCGATCTAGATCTACATTTTAATTTCTACAAACTCTCTGAATCCTCCTTCCTGGAGGGATACACATTTAGGAAATTGATCAAACACCGGATCTCAGATTTCCCCCACAAGATTTTAACCCGGAATTTGGTGCCACTGAAAAGTACTGAAATGTTAGTTGTGTCCACGGGCACACTCCAGCACGACGGATATGCAGGGTGGGATTCAACATAGGCAGACGGTTTCTGAATTACCCCTTAGAGATTAGCGCCAATATTAGTACAGTTAACGCCCTTTGCTCCACTGGCTTGATGGCGCATACTAATATTTATTACCATTATTTCCCAGGGAAATGGAGCTTGTGCTTTTGTCAAGTGGTTTGATGATGATTCGGAGGGCAGGGCTAGGAGTGTTATCACCAAGCTTGCAGAAGAGAACGGGGATTTGAATAAGAAGGTTGCTGATATGGAGTGTACAATTACTAGGCTGAAGCTAGAGAGAATCAAGCACATGCAGCAGATGAAAGCAAGAGAAAAGTATGAAGTAACATGTGTAGTTAAAATTGCGGCATTGGCCATCTTCTATGCGATTTTTGCAATGATGATTAGGGGCTTTGTTTGAATGCACTTAGAGATTCATTGTTTGCAACCGTATCCTTTCTCAATTCTCATAGCGGACGGTCGGTTGGACGAACTGTCAGCCTTGCTTCCGCCCATGAAAGGATTTCCAAAAACGTGCCTGATAGATTATGCATCCCAAACATTTCTCTAACTACCACCGATTGGTAAGAAGGGATAGAGGTTCCTTCTTTGCCACCGTGGGTTTTCTGAATGTACATACTCGACGGTTGTTAGAGCAAACCGTGAGCCTAGATTCATCCCAGGAAAGGATTTTAAGAACCATGCCTGATACATAATACATCCCACACATTTTGATAACTATGAACGATTGCGAATATGAGCTAGCGGTCCATTATTTGCAACCATGGGTTTTCACCCTCAATATCACGGACGATTGTTTATCGGAACCGTCAGCCCTATATCGCCCACGAAATAATTTTTGTAATGGTGGTGGATGGCCAACGTTTCCCAGACGGTTCAGTTTCGGGCACACGATTTTTTATTTATACCATTTGCGTTGATAGCATCGCAAATAGTTTCGTACAAGGGACTGGGAAATGAGTATCGTGTTAGCCCCTCTTTGCAGTAGTGTGTGATAGCTTCTCGCCCCTCGTTGGTTACCCCAAGTGGAAGGTGGAGATGTAGTGAGCAGCAATTTCCCTACATGAGGACAGTAAGGTTTTGTCGATCCAGGAGGACTCCAAGAATCAACAAGATGGTGAAGTAAGTGACGCGCCGTTTACTTGATATCACTCGCTTAACTTGGACCTACACACAGAAGAAAATGACTTTTCTCCAAACTAGTTCAGAGAGGTTCTCAATCTCTCTGATCTTGTTGTTTACAAATGATCAAAACACAAGCGGGAAATAGCAGTGGTGATTGCAACGAAAAGGAAATAAAATGGTAAATAGTGGAGGTAAAAACAATGGTGGAAATATGGACCGGGGTCCCATGATGTTCACTAGTGTTTACTCTCTCCCAAAAGACGATAAAAAAGCTATGTTCGGGTGAACAAATTACAGTTGTGCAATTGACAGATTATAAACGCATCGCAATGCTAATTCTGCTACAAGAAAGTGAGAGTCTCAGTCGTATGGGCAGTATGCCAAGACAAATAGACCAGTTATTCATCAGCATCTACTGACTAATCATCCACCTTGAGATATCTAGCCAGAACATCTCGTTGGTACTAACTTGCGAGCCCCACACAAAGTCTAAACCCAAAGCAACAGACAATTGCATTAACAAACTAAGCGTAAGGTAAAAAAATCCTTGCAACCGCAGTTACATGCACCGTTGTTTTCTCCCTGGTGGCAACAACACATCCCCTAGTCTCATGTTTCTATCACTCAAGCTAGACATTGGGGGGCATGAACCCACAATCAAGCATAACACTCCCTCTTGGAGTTACTATCTACTACTTGGCCAAAGCAATAAAAATCAACAGAGAACATGCAAGAATTACTCAAGAACAAATATATAAAAGGAGTACCAAATATATAACTCACTACAATCTGAACTTAAGCTCATAATCCATCGGATCCCAGCAAACACAGCATAGCAACATAAGAAAGATCACATAGATGCCTTGATCATGTAGGGAAGCTCACAAGGGCTAAGAACTGAAGCACAAGATTGGAGAGAAGACATCACATAGCTACTGGTCATGGACCCTTGGTCCAAGGGGGACTACTCACGGCACATCCGGGAAGCGCTCATGGTGGTGGATAAGCTCCCGGAGATCAATCCTCCCTCCGGCAGGGTGCCGAGATGAGGTCTTCTAGCGATCCCGATCTCGGGATCGCGGCGGCGACGGAACAGTGGCGAATTTCGTGATGCAGGCTCTATTTTTAGGGTTTTTGTACCGAGTAGTAAATATAGGACGAAGGGGTGGGGCCGCGCCACCTCGCCGCCTGGGAGGGGGTGGCACCCCTCCAGCTCTCCTTCAGGCTTTCAGAGTCTTCTGGGATGCTGATTTTTTTTCTAGGAATTTTTAGGGCACTATAAATATGGGTATAAACCTGCAATTCACAGACATCAACAGACATAAACTGGCACTGGATGCACTGAGTTAGCAGGTTAGTCGAAATGTGTGTAAAAAGGTATGAAAGTGTAGAAAAATGCATAGCAATGTCACCGAAATGAGCATGGAACAAGCAGAAATTATATATACGTTTGGGACGTATCAATGTGGTGACTTGTAAATTACATGGCCTGGCGACGCATGATTACCACATACTCCTCCATACTATCTTACCAGTTGGTCTTAGAGGAATTTCCTCGAAGGATATGTATGAAGCTATCGCCGAACTAGGAAGATTTTTCCAGGATTTGTGTGCCAAGAAACTAAACGTCGAAGTCGTTGAACAATTGAAGAAAAGAAATCCATGTAATTCTTTGCAAGCTTGAGAAGATCTTCCCACCTTCTCTCTTTGATGTGATGATGCATCTTCCTATTCATCTTTCGGAGGAGGCACTTCTAAGGGGCCCTGTCCATTATGGTTGGATGTTTGCAGTTGAGAGAAAGCCTGGGTAACTAAAGGGAACTGTTCATAACAAAGCAAGGCCCAAAGGTTTAATAACCGAGACCTATATCATCAATGAGAGGTCCACATTTGTGTGCAGATATTTCAAAGGTGACATATAAACCAGATTTAACATTGCAAACATGAACATGGGTACAGAGGGTCGTATAAAGAATAAAAAAGGGTAAACCCAGGGAAGGAGAACTAAGTATATTTTCATCTGTTGTTCATGGCGTCGGGTCAAAAGATTTATGTTTATTGCCAGTAGAGCAAAGGACCAAAATCCATAGATATATACTAGACAAATGTCCAGAAGTTGAACCATATATTGAGTAAGTATCTATCACCTCTCTAGTACATTGCTGCAAAATATTTAAGTAAGTTCATATATAACAAGTTTACATTTTTTCCACCGGCTTCACAAGGTAGAATTGAAGAAAAATGGTGTGCGGAACTGGGAGAAGAGGCACAATGAGGAGTTTGCTGATTGGTTCGCAGAACATGTGAGTCAATTAAAAAACACATCCAAACCTTTGCAGGATATATCAAAATGGCCAGGATGTAGGGTATATAGGATTGCAGCCTGCAGTGTCAATGGTGTTTTGTTTCGTACTATCGATGCAGATAAAAACAAAAACACTAAAAAAATTGGCGTCATGTTGAAGGTATGTATGGAAAACTCTAAATAAGAAGCTTGAATATATGGGGTTTTGAAGGAAGTTTTGGAGTTGGAGTACTTTGATGAAAAATCAGTATTTGTGTTTTGATGTCATGTTGGTATGATCTTGCTGGTAGGAAGAAAGGGTTGAAGATGAAGTCAGATGGTTATTATCAAAGTGTAACTACGTCCATCTTTTGGTACAAGGATGAACCATACATGCTAATGTCCCAAGCTAACACCCCGGATTTCACACTACAGTAATCACTTTTACTATTGCCATGTCACCATGATTAGGCATGTGATGATCACCTTTTACCATGACCTATTCAAATTCAACCCAAATAAAAATTCCAAAACCAAGTGGAAATAAAACCTTGCCCTAAAATTATGCAAACAATTTTATTAAATACCTAAATATCAGTGGGTCATATTAAAAATGAAATGGGGTTTTATTAAAATGGTTTACTAGTGTAGTTAAACCAAAACAGTAGCTAATCAACACTAAGTGACCTCTTAATATTTAAATGGGATTCAAATCAATTTTTAAAATGTGCCAAACTTTTTGTGGAATCACTATGTGGTGTAACATGAATATTGTTACTGGTTGCACCTTTTAAAAAAATCAAATGATGGACAATTAAACTAAAACAAAATATAAAAGAAAATAGAAAGAAAAAAAGGAACAAAAGAAAATGAAAAAGGCCTAAGCTTCGCTCAGGGCGAAATTCCATTGGGCCCAGCCCACTCTGCCCCCTGGCGCACTGGATAACCGGCCGAGCCCCACCGTTCCATCTCTCTCTCTCTCGTTCGTCTCCCCCAGATCCCGATCCCGAATCCCTCTTCCTCCTGGGCGCGGCCGCCGCCGATTCCGGCGAGCCCTGGCCGACCGGCCGTCGTCCAGCACCCCCCTGGAGTCCCCTCGGCCGCCGCGCATCACGCCCGGCACCTCCCGGTGATTCCGCGCATCCCATGGCCACTGACTCCTCCCGCGGGCACGGTGGCCCCCAGCCAATCACGGCTTGCCGGCGCTCGGGGCCTGCCGTGGCCTCGGCCGCCTCCCGACGCCCTCGCACGCGCCCTGGAGGCCACGTCTCCTCTCCACGCCTGGCCCCTGCTGCCCCTGGTGCCCACAGCCGCCGTGGTCATCGCCGCCACCACCACTCCAACGCGACCTCCCCGAGCTCCGGCCTAGCCTGTGAGACCATCTGCTCGCCTGCGCACCCCCTGTGAGCACCCGATGCTCCTCCTCCATCTCCCCTCCCCCCCCCCCCGCTTCCGTTCTGCTGTCATTGGCCACCGGTCCCCTACCTCCCGGTTCCGGACCGCCGTCGTGCTTTCCATGGGTTGTCCGCCCATGTCGCGCTGGCCGCGTGCACTGCACCTCTGGCCGGTCCCTGGCCGCGCGCACCGCACCCCTTGCCCCGCCTGGCCAAGCCCCCACTCGCCCTTGTCGCGATGCGTTGTTGCCGCTGTCGCTACTGAAGCTGATGTTGCCTACAACTGTATGTTCAGTAGCTGCTGATGCTTAATGTTGTTGCCTCTGCCACACTAAACATCCCCTAAAACCCTAGCAAGCAACATCCAAACTGAGAAAAATTGATAGATCCAAATAATAGACATGCCAAGGATGTTTTCGTTCCGTTCGACCAACTCCAAATTATGTATAGATTGATCACAATAAATTTTTCAAAAAGCTATTTGTTGTTAAAACAAAGATCACCAGACTTAGTAAATTTCTGCTAAGTTTGTAACATTTTCTTAACCGCTTCATCAGCCCAAAACATTGTGTTATGGACTTTTATTAATAATGAAAATGACTTGGGCATGTTATACACATGAACAACTTCGGTTTACCCCACTAGACCAACCTCATTTGATGCATGACTTAATTCCTATTAAAATCACAAAATGCTATATTATGTTAGCTTTTACCAGTTTCTATAATTATCAACAGATGACACTTTCAAACAAAGTATTAATTAAGCAAATGAAATCTAACAAGCATGAAATTTGTACCAGATTGTAGACCATAGAAAATGCTTCGTTTTGATATAAGGCACTAATTTGTCGGGTGAGCAAAACCAAAACCGTAGCCTTCCGAAAACTGCTAATTGATGTTTAAGACAAAAATTCCCAGACTTAGCCAAATTCCAGAGAAATCCAGAAATGACACAATGACACCTGGGCCCCAGCTTAACCCTGTTGACTAGTCAACCTTGACTGGTCAAATGTTGACTATGCACCACTGGCCCCACATGTCATTGACTGTGTCTGGCTTAGTCTGGGTATAAAAGTATCTATCCATTTATTTTTTTAATTTATATAAATTCAGAAACTACTTTTAAATGATTTAAACTATATAAATTAATATCTTCTAAACCGTTAGTCAGATGAATATAATTTCTACATCAAACTTGATCAGAAAAATACAACGAATACAGATACGCCACCCGTATACCCACCGCACCCCTCTAACATACCGAACGTGGAATATTTCTCCTCCGGTTCATCTGTCTGTCAGACGACCTGAGCCGGTAAAACTTTCCGGATGAAATTATTCTGAATACGAAAGTTGCTCAGAACAGATCAACTAACACGGATACACTATCCATATGTTTGCCAGATGTCTCTAACACTGCACACATGGAACCTTCCCCTCCGGATCATCTGTCCGGTAATGAACCGGTACCGACCCGGATAAATTCCGCTCCGAGAAAATCACCAAACACTGCGTTAGATCCCCGTTGCTTTGTATATTCTTTGTCATACCTTGTTTTGCTATTATTGTTGTGTATTTATTATTTCTCCCCAATTTTATTCTCCGATAGACCTGTTGCTGCCGCCAACGACAGTGTTGCCGAGTACGACTACTTCGTCGACGATCGTACCCCTAAAACCGAGCTTCCAGGCAAGCAGAGCCATTCTCTTCCCCAGATATCGCCTACCTTTCCGTATATTTCTTGCACTAGGCATTGCTGCTATTGCTACGTTGCTTACCTATTCAATTGCATAGCCTGTCATTGTCGCACCTTGATGTACCTTTCCTTGTCCTATGTTGCCTTATAAATGTATATAATATTCAACAGTAAACCCTGCACATTGTTAGCTAGGTTTAGAATAGCGGGCCGTGTGAGTGAACGCGGGTTACAAAATATTATAACTGCAACAGGTACGGATCAATGCAGACGCCCTAGGGAACCTACAATGGCGAGACTCTGCAGAGTCGCTTCGAGTTTGACTTATGAGTGGATGGACTCGTATTTCACTCTCGTCGGCTCAGTAGCGTAGCATCACTGGGATGATACGAGGGTATGCTCTTTAGTTCATTCCGCTGGTGTCTCGGCACCACCGAGGTAATACGAGAATATTCTTCTTTAGTTCATTCCGCTGATGTCTCTGTCGAACCTATTCAAGTGTACCTTCGAGGGTGATTTCTCGTGGTTTCACTTGATGGTAGGCACTCGGAACATGCAAGAATTTACTCATAGCGGACGGCAACGGATAGCGGACGGCACTCGGAACATGCAAGAATTTACTCACTTCAAGTAAAATACGGCAATGGAGAACATGCAAGAATTTACTCAAGAACAAAATATAAAAGAGAAGAACCAAATATATTACTCATCACAATCTGAACATAGTCTCATAATCCATCAGATCCCAACAAACTCAGCATAGCAACAGCAGAAAATTACAAAGGTGCCTCGATCATGTGAGGCAGCTCACGAGGTCTCGAAAGTGGAGGCACAAAGAGGGGAGAGATAGATCACATAGCTACTGGTCACGGACCCATGGTCCAAGGGACACTACTCACGGGACATACGGGAGGCGTCCACGGCTATGGATGGTCTCCTGGATGGGGTAGCTTCTCCCGGCAGGGTGCCGGAGCAGCTTCTCCAGGCAGCCCCGATCTAGAAACGGCGGTCGCGGCGGTACAGAGGCGAGATCGAAAGAGAGGAGTTCTCTTTAGGGGTTTCCATCACCGGGGTAAATACAGGCGAAGGGGGCATCGAGAGGGGCCACAAGGCAGCCAGGAGGCTCCCTGGCGCGGCCTTGGGTGGGGCCGCGCCAGGGACCCTTCTGGAGTCCCTATGGTGGCCCCCATTCGCTCCTTTGGTGTTTCTGGAAGCTTCCGTGTTGCTGATTTTTTATCTGATTTTTCCGGATTTTTTTGAGCACTTTTAATGGCCGGAAAACCTGAAATACAAAAACAGCAGAAAACAACAACTGGCCGTTGGGTGCACTGGGTTAATAGATTAGTCCGAATATGCTCAAAAGTGTATGAAAGTTCAAGCAAAACATGGCAAAGTCACACAAAACATGCATGGAGCAAGCAGAAATTATAGATACGTTTGGGACGTATCACAACTTCTGCTGCATTGTTATTACATTCATGCTTTTGAACTGTTGGTTATTCTCTTCTTGTGCTTCAAGACTTGTAGGAAGATGCTAGTCTTCGATAGGCCTAGCTTCGCATCCTTATTCTGATTTCTACCTTGCAGTCCACTATATATAGCCCCCCCTTTCCATTGGATACAAATGCATAAATGCTTTGTAGCGGACGTAAGACTCGCGGGTATGCTAGATACTCACCCTTGCTTTATTTTCCCCCTTTTTGTTTTTCCTGATCGGCCGTTGCAGTTGACGTTAGAACCTTGGAGTCCAGGAGCAGGAGATCCCCGATGTCGGCCACCGCAACGTGAAGATCCCCGATGTGTAACGGCCCAGATTTCACAAAAATTAAAAAAAATGTTTTCTGTGTGAATTGTTTGATTGCCTGCTTTGTTTGCGGTGTTTTCATCCCCGATTTATCGATAAACGATTATTCCCCCCCCCTCTTATCTTGTACCGGACGGAGACCGACCCTTTCCACCCTGACACTCGACCTTTGCAACACAGGGTTTCACCCGATCACCGTCGCGACTTCCGGCACAGGACCAGCCTTCACCATCGGTGCTTTGAGGCGGTGTGTAGAATTTCGTGTGATTCCGACTTCGTCGGGCAGGTGAACGTTCGGGTGTGCCAGGCATAGTAGCCGGTGTAAGCCCTGTGGTGTATTTTTCAAAATGTCGCGCGTGCCTTTAGCCGGACCCTCAGATTCTCGTCTTATCTTCGGATTCTAACCCACCCGAAAAATCGCACCCGGAACGGGCCATTTTTGTGGCCCGAAAGCCTCCCAAACACCCACTTGCTATATATAGCAGTGCTACCTACCAAAAATGGGCAAACCCTATACCAGCCTCCTCTCTTTTCGTGCACAGCCAACCCCAACCCTGATCCAGATCCCACTCGTCTTGGTCCGTTCGATCTGGATCGGACGAACCAGAGTCCACCACGTCACCAGATCTCCTGTGCCCGAGCTCCTCAGGCTCTCCTCCTCAGCCTGAGGTGCTCCTCGCGCCATCTCCTCCACCCTGCCGCCATCGTGGTCCGGTGAGACCGGAACCCACCGTCGGCGAGCCCCGTGCAGGCCAGCCCCGCCAGCCTGGGCCGCGGCCCACTAAGGTGACGCCCCCGCCTTTTTTTCCGCAGTGAAGCTGGGATCGGCCCATGTGAAGTGTAGCGCCCAGTGCGCATTTTATTATCTAGCGCCCGCCGCTGTTGGGCCATGTAGACAGATTCGGCCCGATGCGCCTTTTATTTTTTCTGGGTAGATTAATTAGCAGATTGTGTTTTATTTTTGCGGTGCCCGTATCTTTTTAACGGTAGCTCGGATCGCGATGCGTTAAACATGAAAGTTGCTTAGAATTTTGTGTAGATTAGTAAAATGTGCTCTTTTGCCATGTTTGACTTTGTTTACATGTTGTTTGCCTGCTATTTACGTCGCATGCCACCATAAATTGTTTCTTTAATAACTTTTTAACCGTTGCTCGGATTAAAATGTTTCTTATATGTAACTTGACTAGAATTGCGTGTAGTTTGTGTTTATGTTGTTCTTTGCTTGCTAATAAAATAATAAAATATTATTTAGGGCAAAACAGTACCAAACATTATAATTATCGTGGGGTCCGTAATAGTTGGCATGTATAGGTTTTACCCCCACTTAAAATGACTAGATTAGATAGTTTACTTTGTGCTTCACCTCTTGCCATGATTGTGTGCTATGCCATGCTTGAGTGAGATGCCATGTTAATAAAATTTTCGCATGTTGTGTAGCTAAACAACTTGAATTGATGATAAATGTGCGGTATCGTCGTGTGTGACGAGTACTGCACTTAACCTGTTAGTAACCGCTCTCGATGGTAGGTGCGATGTCTCGTGTTGCCTTCCTGTTGATGCTTGTTAGTGTTTTCTTCGTAGTAATAGATGCTTGCTCGTGTTGATTTCTTTCCAGTGTTTACCGTCTTGTGTGCTTCCGTGGGTACCTCTCGGTGACGATGCGAGCTTGCGATAAACTACACCTTCGGAACCCGACTTATCAACAGGCAAGGACTATACATTACTTATGATCCATTCTATTTCAACCAGCGGTTTGCAAGCTAGTCTAGGATAGGTTCGTTGTTTGATCCTACCACATGTTTACAGCATTTTTCAAACCGATACAGCCATGTCCCCTCCCAGCAAACCATGTACTGCTATGTTACTATTGCTCGTTGCTCAGCCCCTGCTTAGTATGCATGCTTAGGATGCTACGAATGTTACCCCCTGTTACTCCTTTGTTTCGGATATCACATTATTATATTTGTTGTGGATGAAATGATTATTATGATGTTGACTATATTCGACGAAGGATGGAAGGTCTAGGCTATCCGCCCCGATGCTTTGTTCCATTCGAGTCACCTAGGACCCGAGTTCCGGGTGTTGTGTCTCTAGACGAGCGTGCCTAACCGCGTGTGGGATTCTATGGGGTCCCCTCTTCTTACCTACCTAGCTTCAAACATTTCTAGTGGTGGCCCAAGCTGGTTTTCCATTTGCACCGTAGGAGAGGTGGGCAGGGGCCCGCAGGTTCTCAGAATAGGTTTACGCGGGCCAGCGGGATAGTGTTCCTATTGGTCCACACTTTGCGGAGCGCGGGATGCCAACCTGCTTTGCAGATGCCATTCCAACCTGACGTGAGACGGAAGAGGCCAATTCGAGAGACGGCCGACTCTTGAGTTGGGTGTCGACTCTACCGGGGGCCACACCGATTTTTTTGTTGTTAGTTAGAGGGACTATGATGTCCGGATCTCTCGGGACAACTCTTCAATGGGTTCCTTTAACGGGCCTGACTGAGAGAGCCGGCTTACATGCGGAGCTTATAATGGGCAGTTGGTACACCCCTGCAGGGTTAAATCTTTTCGAGAAGCCGTGTCCACGGTTATGGATGACTTGAGACCTACTCTTTGTTCATAGACAACAACTAAGATATCTTAATATAACTTGATCAACGTGTGTGTGCCTTGAATGCTTCTTCTTTGCCGGGATGCGAAGAGGAGGACAAGGATAGGAGAGGTGTTATGCTTGCGTAAGTTGGTGGATAGCAGACTTGTTGGAGGCGATTCCTCGTCGAATGCTTGGCTTCTTATCTTACTCTCTAGATCGTTAGCCACTTCATAAATGCTAGTGCGGCAGCAACCTCACCACTTACCCCATCCTTACTGTAAACTACTAGTTGTCCTAGAATGACGAGTGATGAAGTCCTTGCTGGGTCAGTTGACCACTCCAGTTGGATGCTAAGTACTTCTGTACTCATGATACTACCCCCAAACTCTTTTCAGGGTTCTTGATCGACAACAGGTATGGTGATCGACATTTCATGTGGAGACTCGACGACGACTAGATAGGCGGATCCCGACGGAGGGCCTGGACCCGTGTGGTTATGGGAGCGATGCCTTTTCGCTTTTGCCACTAGGCATTTGGTTGTAGTTTGTACTCAGACATATATCTTCCGCTGATGTATTGTATTATGGCAACTATATGCCGATTGTATGAGATGTTGTATCCTTGTAGCTGTAATGTTGTGATCTCATGTTGGAAATCCATGCCATATGGCTTCGTCATATGTCGCGGTGGCACCGATATGTGCTTCGTCCCCGGATCTGGATGGAAACATCTAGATCTGGAACAGTACCGCATATCGGGCCTTACAATTTGGTATCAGAGCCTTATCGACCGTAGGATCCCTTTTTTGTCCAAAGTCGAGTCTAGACAAAAACTATTTTGTAGTTACTAAGTTAGTTATCGGAGAGTAGGAATCTTTTTACTCCTTATCCATGCTCTGGTTAGGACAAGTGTCGTAAGTGTTTTAATTCTCGCCTTACCCCCATCAAACTCTAGGATCTCGAGTGTGTGGAGTATCGAAGTCGTTACAATGCTTTGCTTGGGAAATATTGTCTTGATTCTGAGCTCAGGTGGGAATTCCTATAGTACCTTTAGCTTCTCCGATTTCGGGTATCATCTAGGTCATCCATTGCCATCCATCCTTTTGCCGGTATTTTCACGACTTGCATCGAAAACACTATCCTTTGATCCAGTTATCGTTGTCGTTCCTCCTCTTGACACCGATGGTTTCGTTCTCCGACGTTGCCGTCTCTCTGCGGAAAATTTAGCTCGATGGAAGATCTTCGTTCGACATGGAGCAGAGTCCCTTGTTGGTGATGTTGAAGATCGTCACCTCTCTTCTTTCCCCCTTCTCCTCTCCCCCAGATCGTCCAGGATCTCGGGACGAGATCCCTTGTTGGTGGTGTTTTATTGTAATAGCCCAGATTTCACAAAAATTAAAAAAATTGTTAACTGCGTGAATTGTTTGATTGCCTTCTTTGTTTGCGGTGTTTGCATCCCTGATTTATCGATCGACGATTATTCCCCACCCCTCTCTTATCTCGTACCGGACGGAGACCGACCCTTTCCACCCTAACACTCGACCTTTGCGACACCGGGTTTCACCCGATCACCGTCGCGACATCCGGCACAGGACCAGCCTTCACCACGGTGCGAAAAAACCCTCATTTATATTTAAATGGGTTATTTTATCGGGAGGTGCTCGACGCTCTCTTTTGGTGTTAAACAATGTAGACGACGTCAGTTCGGTGCTTTGATGCGGTGTGTTGAATTTCGTGCGATTCCGACTTCGTCAGGCAGGTCAATGTTCGGGTGTGTCAGGCATAGTAGCCGGTGTAAGCCCTATGGCGTATTTTTCAAAATGTCGCGCGTGCCTTTAGCTGGACCCTCGGATTCCCGTCTTATCTTCGGATTCTAACCCACCCGAAAAATCGGACCCGAAACGGGCCATTTTTGTGGCCCGAAAGCCTCCCAAACAGCCACTTGCTATATATAGCAGTGCTACCTACCAAAAATGGGCAAACCCTAGACCAGCCTCCTCTCTTTCCGTGCACAGCCAACCCCAACCCTAATCCAGATCCCACTCGTCCTGGTCCGTTCGATCTGGATCGGACAAACCAGAGTCCGCCACGTCACCAGATCTCCTGTGCCCGAGTTCCTCAGCCTCTCCTCCTCAGCCCGAGGTGCTCCTCGCGCCATCGCCTACACCCTGCCGCCATCGTGGTCCGGTGAGACCCCTGCATGCCAGCCCCGCCAGCCTGGGCCGCGGCCCACTAAGGTGACGCCCCCGCCTTTTTTTTCCGCAGTGAAGCTGGGCTCGGCCCATGTGAAGTGTAGCGCCCAGTGCGCATTTTATTATCTAGCGCCCGCCACTGTTGGGCCATGTAGACAGATTCGGCCCGATGCGCCTTTTAGTTTTTTCTGGGTAGATTAATTAGGAGATTGTGTTTTATTTTTGTGGTGCCCGTATCTTTTTAACGGTAGCTCGGATCGCGACGCGTTAAACATGAAAGTTGCTTAGAATTTTGTGTAGATTATTAAAATGTGCTCTTTTGCCATGTTTGACTTTGTTTACATGTTGTTTGCCTGCTATTTACGTCGCATGCCACCATAAATTGTTTCTTTAATAACTTTTTAACCGTTGCTCGGATTAAAATGTTTCTTACATGTAACTTGACTAGAATTGCGTGTAGTTTGTGTCTATGTTGTTCTTGCCTGCTAATGAAATAATAAAATATTGTTTAGGGAAAAACAGTACCAAACATTATAATTATCGTGGGGTCCGTAATAGTTGGCATGTATAGGTTTTACCCCCACTTAAAATGACTAGATTAGATAGTTTACTTTGTGCTTCACCTCTTGCCATGATTGTGTGCTATGACATGCTTGAGTGAGATGCCATGTTAATAACCTTTGCTCATGTTGTGTAGCTAAAAAACTTGAATCGATGATAAATGTGCGGTATCGTCGTGTGTGACGAGTACTCCACTTAACCTGTTAGTAACCGCTCTCGACGGTAGGTGCGATGTCTCGTGTTGCCTTCTTGTTGATGCTTGTTTGTGTTTTCTTCGTAGTAATAGATGCTTTCTCGTGTTGATTTCTTTCCAGTGTTTACCGTCTTGTGTGCTTCTGCGGGTACCTCTCGGAGACGATGCGAGCTTGCGATCAACTACACCTTCGGAACCCGACTTAGAAACAGGCATGGACTATACATTACTTATGATCCATTCTATTTCAACCAGCGGTTTGCATGCTAGTCTAGGATAGGTTCGATGTTTGATCCGACCACATATTTACAGCATCTTTCAAACCGATACAGCCATTTCCCCTCCCAACAAACCATGTACTGCTATGTTACTATTGCTCGTTGCTCAGCCCCTGCTTAGTATGCATGCTTAGGATGCTACGAATGTTACCCCCTATTACTCCTTTGTTTGGGATATCACATTATTATATTTGTTGTGGATGAAATGATTATTATGATGTTAACTATATTCGACGAAGGATGGAAGGTCTAGGCTATCCGCCCCGATGCTTTGTTCCATTTGAGTCACCTAGGACCCGAGTTCCGGGTATTCTGTCTCTTGACGAGCGTGCCTAACCGCGTGTGGGATTGTATGGGGTCCCCTCTTCTTACCTACCTAGCTTCAAACATTTCTAGTGGTGGCCCAAGCTGGTTTTCTATTTGCACCGTAGGAGAGGCGGGCAGGGGCCCCAAGGCTCTCAGAATAGGTTTATGCGGGCCAGCGGGACAGTGTTCCTGTTGGTCCACACTTTGCGGAGCGCGGGATGCCTACCTGCTTTGCAGATGTCATTCTAACCTGACGTGAGACGGAAGAGGCCAATTTGAGAAACGGCCGACTCTTGAGTTGGGTGTCGACTCTACCGGGGCCACCCGGATTTGTTTGTTGTTATTTAGAGGGACTATGATGTCTGGATCTCTCGGGACAACTCTTCAATGGTTTCCTTTAACGGGCCTGACTGAGAGAGCCGGCTTACATGCGGAGCTTATAATGGGCAGTTGGTACACCCCTGCAGGGTTAAATCTTTTCGAGAAGCTGTGTCCACGGTTATGGACGACTTCAGACCTACTCCTTGTTCATAGACAACAACAACTGAGATATCTTAATATAACTTGATCAACGTGTGTGTGCCTTGACTATTTCTTCTTCGTCGGGATGCGAAGAGGAGGACAAGGATAGGATAGGTGTTATGCTTGCGTAAGTAGGTGGATAGCAGACTTGTTGGAGGAGATTCCTCATCGAATGCTTGCCTTCTTATCTTACTCTCTAGATCGTTAGCCACTTCATAAATGCTGGTGCGGAAGCAACCTCACCACTTACCCCATCCTTACCGTAAACTACTAGTTGTCCTAGTATGACGAGTGATGAAGTCCTTGCTGGGTCAGTTGACCACTACAGTTGGATGCTGAGTACTTCTGTACTCATGATACTACCCCCAAACTCTTTTCAGGGTTCTTGATCGACAACAGGTATGGTGATCGACGTTTCATGTGGAGACTCAACGACGACTAGATAGGCGGATCCCGGCGGAGGGCCTGGACCCGTGTGGTTATGGGAGCGATGCCTTTTCTCTTTTGCCACTAGGCATTTGGTTGTAGTATGTCCTCAGACATATATCTTCCGCTGACGTATTGTATTAAGGAAACTGTATGCCGATTGTATGAGATGTTGTATCCTTGTAGTTGTAATGTTGTGATATCATGTTGGAAATCCGGGGCATATGGCTTCGTCATATGTCGCGGTGGGACCGATATGTGCTTCGTCCCCGGTTCTGGATGGAAGCATCTAGATCTGGAACAGTACCGTATATCGGGCCTTACACGATGCCTTCTACGACGTCGAGTTCCCTTTGACCAGGAGTAGTTTGGAGGTTCCCAGGCAGAAAGCCTCGCCTTTTCGATCGTTGTTGTTTTTGTGCTAGCCTTCTTAAGGCAACTTTGTATCCTCGTGTCTGTACTCAGATACTATTGCTTCCGCTAACTTTGTGCTTTCGAGCATTTGTATTCGAGCCCTCGTGGCCCCTGGCTTGTATTATATAGCTTGTATTATTTTATTTGTAGAGTTGTGTTGTGATATCTCACCGTGAGTCCCTGATCTCGATCGTGTACCTTGCGTGTATGATTACTGTACACGGCTTGATTACTATACACGGCTTAATTAATATAAATTCGAAAACTGCTTTTAAATGATTTAAACTATATAAATTAATATCTTTTAAACCGTAAGTCAGATGAATATAATTTCTACATCAAACTTGATCAGAAAAATACAACGAAAACAGATACGGCACCCGTATACCCACCAGGCCCCTCTAACATACCAAACGTGGAACATTTATCCTCCGATTCATCTGTCTGTCAGACGACCGGAGCCGGTAAAACTTTCCGGATGAAATTATTCTGAATACGAAAGTTGCTCAGAACGGATCAACTAACACGTATACACTATCCGTATGTTTTCCAGATGTCTCTAACACTGCACACATGGAACCTTCCCCTCCGGATCATCTGTCCGGTAATGAACAGGTACCGATGAGTCACCCCCGGATAAATTCCCACCGAGAAAATCACCTAACACTGCGTTAGATCCCCGTTGCTTTGTATCTTCTTTGTCATACCTTTATTTGCTATTATTGTTGTGTATTTATTATTTCTCCCCCCTTTTATTCTCTGATAGACCCGTTGCTGCCACCGACTACAATGTTGCCGAGTACGACTACATCGTCGTTGACCGTACCCCTACAACCGAGCTTCTAGGCAAGCAGAGCCATTCTCTTCCCCAGATATCGCCTACCTTTCCGTACATTTCTTGCACTAGGCATTGCTGCTACTGCTACGTTGCTTACCTATTCAATTGCATAGCCTGTCATTGTCGCCCCTTGATGTACCTTTCCTTGTCCTATGCTGCCTTATAAATGTATATAATATTCAACAGTAAACCCTGCGCATTGTTAGCTAGGTTTAGAATAGCGGGCCGTGATCACTCTAGTGAGTGAACGCGGGTTACAAAATATTATAACCGCAACAGGTATGGATCAATGCAGACGCCCTAGGGAACCTACAACGGCGAGACTCTGCCGAGTCGCTTCGAGTTTGACTTACGAGTGGATGGACTCGTATTTCACTCTCGTCGGCTAAGTAGCGTAGCATCACTGGGATGATACGAGGGTATGCTCTTTAGTTCATTCCGCTGGTGTCTCGGAACCACCGGGGTGATACGAGAATATTCCTCTTTAGTTCATTCCGCTGATGTCTCTGTCGAACCTCTTCATGTGTACCATCGAGGGTGATTCCTCCTAGTTTCACTTGATGGTAGGCACTCGAGTCAACTGGTGTCCTTACAAGTAAGGAGTCAGGTGACCCAACGGTGCCCGCGCAGGGTATCTTAGCGGAACGACATGTCAGGTGTATTCCACCGGTGTGCGGCGGGCCTAGTACTGTTCGTGGCCGAGGGGTATCCTGTTGTACGAAAGTCGAGCTCTTCAAAGAGCAAACGCGAGACAAGGTAAGGATACGGTTCACCTTGTTGGTAACCGCAAGAGTTGGTGGGACGTCAGGGCAGGCACCAATGTTACTGGTAGTCCTGACTGATGTCGTTGTCCGCGACTCACCTAGAAAGGGGCAACGATAACGGTTGTCCCGACAGATAATAATAAAATGCTTAACGGTTCAGGTGGATGACTTGAGAGGCCGCAAAGGCTTGTACGCACTACCTTCACGTGGGATTGTGGTGTGGGATCTCTGTGTTATGGTCTCGTTCGAAAGCTCTGAAAGACGTCCAGTTCAGCATTGTGGCAGGGACGGATCGCGCTGCGGCGCTAGAATTCAGCCTCCTCACAACGACCCGAAAAGCGAGGGGTGATAGGCCCATGACCCCCTTGCCCTTAGGGCTTTAGACCGGCGGGGACCTCTCTGATGAGACGTAAGATGGGCCTCGGCGTGTCGGATAGCCTTGGTGGGGCATTCCCTAACAAGGTGTACGCCACCCTGGAGATTCGAGCGTGCAGGCTGAACAGTAGTGCACCCCTGCATGGAGTTTGATCTATTCGAATAGCCGTGTCCACGGTAACAGGACGCTTTATGCTGAAGCCAGAGCCTACTACTACAAACTACTATTATTAAACTGTTGGTTCTGTTTTCTCTTCCTCTCAGGGATTCGAGGAAGGGAACTCGGAGGCATTTAGAATTATTAATTATTACAACTTACTATTATACAATGCTGCAACAACTTCTGTTGCATTGTTATTACATTCATGCTTTTGAACTGTTGGCTATTCTCTTCTTGTGCTTCAAGAATCGTCGGAAGATGCTAGTCTTCGATAGGCCTAGCTTCTCCTCCTTATTCTGAATTCTACCTTGCAGTCCATTATATACAGCATCCCCTTTCCATTTGATACAAATACATAAATGCTTAGTAGAGGACGTAAGACTCGCGGGTATGCTAGATACTCACCCTTGCTTTATTTTCCCCCTTTTTGTTTTGCCTGATCGGCCACTGCAGTTGACGTTATAACCTTGGAGTCCAGGAGCAGGAGATCCCCAATGTCGGCCACCGCAACGTGAAGATCCCCGATGCCTTCAACGACGTCGAGTTCCCCTTTGACCAGGAGTAGTCTGGAGGTTCCCAGGAAGGAGGCCTCGCCTTTTCGATCGTTGTTGTTTTTATGCTAGCCTTCTTAAGGAAACTTTGTATCCTCGTGTCTGTACTCAGATACTATTGCTTCCTCTAACTTTGTGCTTTTGAGCTATTGTATTCGAGCCCTCGTGGCCCCTGGCTTGTATTATACAACTTGTATTATTTTATTTGTAGAGTTGTGTTGTGATATCTCACCGTGAGTCCATGATCTCGATCGTGTACCTTGCGTGTATGATTACTATACACGGCTTGATTTTGGGGGCGTCACACCTACCATGAATCAGGCAATACTACACATCGTATCGTTGCTGATGTTGACAAGGGAAACGAGGTACACGATGCTTCTGTACACGTGGATGATGTAGAGGAGAATGTTGATGTTCACGACAAAGACATCATCCAGATGGGGAATATGGGGAAGAAGTTCCTATTTATGTTGTTGAAGAATTAAATCGTAAACAAATTTCCATCTTTGAGATCAGCAATGATGAACAAGTTGACGAGGAAATCCTGCAACCACAAGATTACGATAGTGATGTAGAATAAGAACTCTTTCATTACAATTTTTCTTGGCTTGTTGAAGCGTTTGCTGTAATGTCTTATTATGCATTTTTGAATTTACTGTCTTGTAATATTTCAGAAAGTGTTGTCAACTATATATTTTCGAAAGCAATTCAGTTCATTTCTATGAGTGTTTGCAAACATTTCTGAAGGTAATCACATTATTTCACATGATTTATCTGACAAGTGATGATAGATTAAGTAACACATATATAATTTAACTGAAATAGAGAATACTTCCAAAGGAATAGCTTTACAATAAGATAAGATCAGTATGACAACATAAAATTTCAGAGCATCAACATATATTTTTTCTTAATCAGTTCAAATTCCATATAAAGAAATCAAACAAGTTCAGCTATAGACTTGGAAAACTAGACGAAATGAACCTAAGAAGTCTAGAACTTAGCTAAGTCTTACAAAGTTCTAGAAAAAAGGCTAGGAAGCCACCATCTTGTCTCGTAGGACCAGAACATAAACAGATTTACCAAAAATATCTGGTCTAATGCTGCGTGTCCCTCTTATTCTTGAGGGACTTCTCTATTCTCCTATTCTCTGCTGCATATATGCCCTGGAAGATGAAGTCGACACGATTCCATATGGCCCAGCATGGATATGTTTCCTTGCATGCTGATGGCAACGGTTGGTGCTCCTCGTTGGTTACCCAAATTGGAAGGTTTAGGATGTAGTAGCAACAACTTTCCCTTACACAAGCACTGTAAGCTTTATCGAATCTAGTAGGACTCCAAGGATCAACAAGTAGGTGTCTGCTACTCTGGCGCTGACAGAAGACGTGGACCTGCACACAGATGCAAATAACTTTACTCCCAACGAGTATAGAGAGTTTGTTAATCTCTCCGGCCTTGCCGTTTACAAAGGTTCAAAACACAAGGGTGGAAATAGTAGTGGCAAATGAAAGGAAAGTAAAAAGTAGTAAATTGGAGATGTGTAAACTAGGATGGAAATATGGACCGAAGTCCCATGATTTTCACTAGTGATGTCTCTCTCCCAAAATACGAAAACAACTATGCTGGGTGAACAAATTATAGCTAGGCAATTGACAGAATTATAAATGCACCGCAATGCTAATTATGCTACAAGGAATCTAGAGCCTCAATCATGCGGTCATTAGCCAAAACAAGTATATTGTTTATCCATCAACATCTACTCACTAATCATCCACCTTGAGATATCTATCCAGAACATCTCATTGGTATTAAGTTGCGAACTAGCCAAACTGTAGGCTGAAAGTAACGGACGACTACCTTAGCACTTTTTGTGTAATGTAAGGAATCCTTGCAACCGTAGTTACAAGCACCGCTGTTTTCTCCCTGGTGGCAACAACACATACCCTAGTCTCATGTTTCCGCCCCTCAAGCTAGACATCGGGCGGCATAAACCCACAATCATGCATAACGCTCCCTCTTGGAGTTACAATCTACTACTTGGCCAAAGCAACAAATATAACGGGGAACATGCAAGAACACTCAAGAATTAAAATATAAATGTAACTAAATATATTACTCATCACAAACTAAACATAATCTCATAATACATCGGATCCCACCAAACACAACATAGCAAAATAGGAACTAATACATAGGTACCTTGATCATGATAGGAAGCTCAAAAGGGCTAAGCATTCATGTACAAGATTGGAGAGAAGACATCACATAGCTACTGGTCATGGACACATGGTACAAGGGGGATTACTCATGGTGCATCTCGAAGGCGAGCATGCTGGTGGAGAGGCCTCCAGAGGTCAATCCTCCCCCAGGCAGGGTACCGGGACAACTTCTCCTGGCGATCCCGAGATCGGAATCGCGACGGCGGCAGAACAGTGGACGAAATCGCGTAACGGGGCTCCTCCCGAGAGTTTTTTGTATCGAGGGAGATAAATAGGCGAAAGGGGAGGCTCGAGGGGAGGCCCCACCTGAGCAGGCGACCAGGTGGCGCGGCCTCCCCCCTAGCCGCACTGAGTGGACGCCTGGCCAGGGGTGGCCCCCTTCGCCTCTCCTTCGGGCTTATGTAGTCTTCTGTCGCACTGATTTTTTATCTGTTTTTCTAGAATTTCCCGAGCACTTTTACTTTTGGCATTTTTCTGCAATGCATAGCAAAAGCAGGCAGAAACTGGCACTGGGCAATGAGTTAATAGGTCAGTACAAAATATGCTGTAAATGATATGAAAGTGCATCAAAACATATAGCAATATCACCAATAGAAGCATGGAACAAGCAGAAATTATAGATACGTTTGGGATGTATCAACATCCCCAAGCTTAATTCCTGCTCGTCCTTGAGCGGGTAAATGATAACAAAGATAATTTCTATGGTGACAGGCTACCACCATACCTACCTATCAAGACATAAAGGTGCAAGAGCTCTCATTGTTCGTGACTCGAATGTCTCCAATCGGTTTTTCTTTTCCAAGAAAGTGGGAGATGGCTTTAGAGCATAAAAATACTAGTAGTTGTTGAGAACTGAATCTACTAACACTTCACACTTAGTCTCCTTCGGAATCTTATTGTGACTCGTCCCAAGACAACTGGCTAGGTACAAGTCAAACTGATCCTCTCCCTTTCAATTTTGAGCACTCATGCAATGAATGACCTCGAGCAAGATTTTTTGGCACTTAGGATGGCGAACATAATAAATGATGGGGAGGAAGACAAAAAAGGTGTGAAAATCTCACATCAATTAGGACAATCATAGGCGAGAGAAAGTCAAATGATAGATATGATGTGATGAGTAGGGATTGCCATGCAATGAATGCACATATGAGCTACGAGAAGCTCTCCAATGGAACTAGTGGGGGTGCATCCAACTTGCTTGCTCAAGAAGACCTAGAGCTCATTCATCATTCGAATATACAAGCCAAGTTCTATAATGTAAGGATTCCCACATAGTTATGCAAGAATGATATGAAACTCTCTATGAGGTAAATTCTACTTTGGAGCACGAGTGTGGATCTTTCAAAAGGAATAGTGGTGTTCCCCCTTCTCTCTTTTTATTTTTTTTCTCTTTTTTCTATTTTTTGTATTTTGTGGCCTCTTTGTCTCTTTCTATTTATCTCTCATTTGTCCTCTTTGGGATCTTTTCACGTGTCCTCTTTTGGGATCTTTTATTTGTGTCCTCTTTGGGAAATTTTCCTCACTTAAGGGCACCACTCTATAGTTTACATGGATGTAGAAATCACACACTTTATAAGAATTACTCAACATAAATAAAACAGAAAACTGAATCATGATGTATGCAAATGTATGCCTCTACCAGTGTAGCACGGTATGCAATGATACTAGCGCTTCATGTAGCAATTATAAGGGCAAGGACCAACTAGAATGCGGCTCTAAGATCAAGCAAAAGCATGTATGACAATGAAAGATCAACTCATGAGAAGATGGATATTGCATGGCAATGTATCTCGGAAAGGCTATGGAAATGTCTTGATAGGTAGGTATGGTGGTTGTTTTGAGGAAGATATAATGAGGCTTATGATGACAACCGGAGAAGTTTGCACCGACTTTCAAGATGAGAAAGGGCAATGCACTGTACCAAAGAGGCTAGCAAAATATGGATGGTGGAAGTGCCAACAATCGAATACTCGCATTAGTCAAAGTAACTCATCTACTTATTATCGGTAAATCTATCTAGTCCGGAGATTCACAAAGAGACAAGTACCCCTAGGAGGAGTGTATGGGGGTTTGGTGATCCTTGCGCATCCTCGACCCATGATAACGGGAGGGTACGGTATATATTACAACCCCTCTGGAGGTTAGTGATCCATCTAGTAGATAGAGTTCTCAACTAATTTTTTTAGTTTTCGAAATAAGCACGTTGAACCAAAATACGACACCTATCACTAATAGGCTTGAGCTCTTAACACACAGAAGTCCATAAATTACTCAAAACAATAGCTCAAAACTATTGCAAGTTACTACTAAGCTTATAAAAGCAACCTCAATGACCAACTAAAAGTAAGACACACACTCAGTGAAACAGGCAACCTCTCTAAACAAGATAATCATGAAATGCAAGAGAGTTCTAGAAGCAAAAAACCTAAACAAAAGCTCTTAAACATAAACATGAAAAACAAGAGCTAAACATGAAATCATCTAGAAAAAAGTAAAGAACACTCAACAAAGATAAGCATGGAAACTATGAGCATTATAGGCAAAACTGGAGCGTGTTTCTCTCCAAAACAAGGTATGCTAGGGTCCAACTTGTTATTAACAGCAAACAAAACTAAATAAACTAAAAACTAAATGCAAGACGCTCCAAGCATATCACATAACATATGAATTGATAATAATATAGTATGGAGAAGGACAAATTGATGATTGTTGACGAAGAAAGTGATGCATGGAGGCATCCCCAAGCTTAGACACTTGAGTCTCCTTGAATACCTATTGAGGGTGCCAGGGGCATCCCCAATCTTGAGATTTTGACACTCGTGGATCTTCTTTCATCATATTCCTTTGCACACTTGAAAACTCCCTTCATGCGAAACTCATCATAAGCTGATTAGAGTGGTTAGTACCCATAATAAAATAATTTTCCTCTCATGGAAATAAGGATATTCAACAAGGGCTACTATTTCTCAAGATTCCCAAAAAGATTTTGCAAAGAAAAAGCATGTGCAAGATTTGAAAAACTGGGAAAACATAAAACAGGGAAGAATCTAGGAAAAACAGACCAGTAGGTAGTAAATAATTGTTTCGAGGTACTTCTGCAACTCAAATAAAAAACTCAGAACTGGACGTAGATATTTAATTGTATAGTGCATACTTTCAAAAAAATTCAGATCAAAAAGATGATCTGGTGATTTTTTAATATTTTTTCAATGAAGCAAACATAATATGTTTTGTGGACAACATGTCACAACTTTTGATCTACTTGCCACGAAGGCTAAAATTTGGCACAAAGCTTGAAAATAAAGATACACTTATGTTGGTACAGTAGTAACAAGCATCAAGACCAGTAAAACTGGAAGTAAAAAACATTTTGGGTTTCCTCCCAATAAGTGCTTTCTTTTATGCCTTTGAGCTCGGCATGAAGCAACAAGATCAAGTTGTATCAATCGACCCATCATCAAGATCATCAAAAAGCTATTAAATAGTACAACTAGTCTTTTTAAAAGGACTTTCAAATAAAGGCCTAGTAATAACACTCCTAGGGACAAAAGTAAAGGTAGTAAGACCAATTGGAGTTTCATTTCTAATTCTATTTAAGAGAGGTATCTCCTCCAAGGTCTTCACAGTTTCATTACCCTTGGCAATGGGTGGATCAACTTTGATTTTAGGAACTTAGGTACATAAATGAACTAGGGTTCCTTATTTTCCAGGGTTTCTACCTTTTTGGTTTTGATTGAGGATAAGGTGGTTCCTAAATCATCAATTATTTCCTCAATCTCTTAATTCCTAGAAGGGTCATCATCCTTGGATTTAAGGGTCTCCAAAGTTTTGTTAACTTTGCTTATGGAGCTATCAATCCTATTCATATTCCCTTGAATCCTATGATCCAATTCATTTATCTTACCCATTCATGGCATCTCTAGCTCTATCTTCTCAAGTTTACTCTTAATGTGAGCTAAAGTGATATCATCTTTTGTATCAACAACAGGTGGGACTCCAACAAGATTTTCCATAACATTAACAGCCTCCCAAATTGGAGCTTCCAAGAAATTCTTACCTATAGTTGTGTCTAGAATGAACCTATTCCAAGAAGTAATCCCAACAAAAAAGTTTCGAAGAAGAATAGTGGTGTCTTGCTTCTTAGCATCTTTCAAACTCTCCCCACCTCTTTGTTTGAAGGTGAGGACTTCTGCCTCGGGTGCAACACCGAAGTTAAAAGAACTAGACATACTAACTACTACCTGAAGCAAGCTAAGAACAAAGCAACTATTTTTTTGGTGTTTTTAATAAAAGACTCTAAAGCAAAAACTGAAAACTAAACTAATAAGACTAAAAAGAAAAGGTAAAAGATAGTGTGCAACTTCCCTATCTTGTAGACTGGAATCCTCGACAACGGTACCAGAAATTCGCTTGATGGCACCGGTTAGTGCTCCTCGTCGGTTACCCCAAGTGGAAGGGTTAGGATGTAGTAGCAGCAAATTTCCCTTAGACGAGGACTGTAAGGTTTATCGAATCCAGTAGGACTCCAAGGATCAACAAGTAGGTGTCTGCTGCTCTGGCGTTGACAGAAGTTGTGGATCTGCACGAACACACAAATAACTTTGCTCCCAACGAGTACAGAGAGGTTGTCAATCTCTCCAGCCTTGACGTTTAGAAAGGATCAAACCACAAAGGTGGAAATAGTAGTGGCAACTGAAAGGAAAGTAAAAGTAGTAAATTGGAGCGGTGTAAACTAGGATTGAAATATTGACTGGGGTCCATGATTATCACTAGTGATGTCCCCCCCAAAAGATGAAAATAACTATGTTGGCTGAACAAATTACAGCTGGGCAATTGACAAAATTATAAACGCACCGCAATGATAATTATGCTACAATAAAGATAAAGGCTCAATCATGCGGACATTACACCAAAAAAGTAGACCGTTTATCCATCAGCATCTACTTACTAATAATCCACCTTGAGATATATATCCAGAACATCTCGCTGGTATTAAGTTGCGAACCCCAGCCAAACAATAGGCTCAAAGAAATGGACGACTACCTTAACACTTTATACATAATGTAAGAAATCCTTGCAACCACAGTTATAAGAACTGTTGTTTTCTCCCTGGTGGCAACAACACATCCCCTATTCTCATGTTTTTGTCACTCACGCTAGAAATCGGGGGGCATGGACCCACAATCATGCATAACGCTCCCTCTTGGAGTTACAATCTACTACTTGGCCAAAGCAACAAACGTAACGGGGAACATGCAAGAAGACTCAAGAACTAAAATATTAAGGTAAACCAAATATATTACTCATCACAAACTGAACATAATCTCATAATCCATCGGATCCCAGCAAACACAACATAGCAAAAAAGGAACTAATACATAGGTGACTTGATCATGATAGGCAGCTCACAAGGGCTAAACGTTGAAGAACAAGATTGGAGATAAGACATCAAATAGCTACTGGTCATGGACACATGGTACAAGGGGGACTACTCATGACGCATCCCAGAGGCGAGAATGATGGTGGAGAGGCCTCCGAAGGTCAATCCTCCTTCCAGCAGGGTGCCGAGACAGCTTCTCCTAGCGATCCCGAGATCGAAATCACAGCGGCGGCGGAACAGTGGACGAAATCTCATAACAGGGATCCTCCCGAGGGTTTCTGTATCGAGGGAGATAAATAGGCGAAAGGGGGCTCGAGGGGAGGCCCCACTTGACCAGGCGGCCAGGTGGCGCAGCCTCCCCCCTGGCCGCCCCCCGTGGACCCCCTTCGCCTCTCTATCAGGTTTCTGGAGTCTTCTGTCCTGCTGATTTTTTATCTGATTTTTCTGGAATTTTCCGAGCACTTTTATGTTTGCCATTTTTCTGCAATGCACGGGCAACAGCAGAAAAAAAAACTAGCACTGGGCACTGAGTTAATAGGTTGGTCCAAAATATATTTTAAATGATATTAAAGTGCATCAAAACATATAGCAATATCACATATATAAGCATGGAACAAGCAAAATTATAGATACGTTTGGGACGTATCACATGCATACACGATTTGCTCCTCGCAAAGTGGCTCTGCCCAGCGAGCATGATGATCCTTATTGAATTTATCCTTCAGTTTAAAGAAGGAGGGATTAACGAGCTGTCTCGCCACATCCGCTAGTGAATCAAGAAGATTCGTTGAACGAGGAATAACCCAATCTGCCTGGTTGTCAAAGTAATTGGTTACTTCGATGCCCCATCGCTTCAGCATTTCTTTGTCGCATCCAATGCTAAATCCAACAAAACTATACTTAGAATCACAAAGGAAATACTTTAGTTCTTGGCTCACCTGTGTTGACAAGGAAACCTGGTAAAGGGGATCTCTCGTGCCACAATAGAGTTGGATCAGGGCCGCCTTCTGCTTCTCGACAGGAAACTTCTCAGGCTTCAGACTTGCAATGTACTCGACGTCCATGCCGATGACACACTCTTGATGGTCTTCGAGATACACCATGGAATCTCCTATCGTCGGACTTCTATGTAGTCATTGGTGTAGACAGTGGTGACCTTCACGTCTCCATGCAATGGGACATCCATGGTGTTGGCGAAGAACCTTCTCTGTCGGGGCAACACAATCTTGTGGTCGGGCCGCTTGTGGAGAAAATGAAAGCCAGGCATGGTGGCAGCTGAGGTAAGTGCTAGAGATTGGGAGAGAGTAAATGGAGAGAGGGAGTGGGATGCGTTCGTAATGTTGCAGATGAGATTTGACAACTGCTTAAATCTTGGAGGGAGACAATGAGGTTAACGAAGCGTTTGTTTCCTTTTTTTATTCAATATCCTCGAAACATGAAACGTCCGCGGCCATGATGTTAATGCGCCCCTGTTTCGAGGAGGAGGAGGACTTGGCCGTACATTGTATCTTCCATTATTTTTTTCTACAATTTTTTCAAAAGAACACAATTCTTTTCATGGTCAATAGTGAAGTGGTGCAACATTCGTGTAAAAATTCAAAATCTCCAACGTGCACAAACAAAATGATCATGCATCGCCATCCTCTATGTGTCACCTAAATTGTGTGAGGAACATCCTAACACATCAACACACATTATACACAACGAAGTGTATTGAAATCAACAAAATGTGTCAAATGAAGAGAAACTATTTGAACAATCACCTATGACCGACACAGTACACAGTGCTTTATACCTAATTAATATTTTCTCATGGATTGCTATTGTGTCTTTCTTTAATTATCGGTGAAGATGGAAAATGCATATAAACTCATATGGAACCTTCAAACCCCCTAATGTGTGTGATGCACACAATGTTTTGTAATTGTTCAAAATAATCTCAACTATTATGTGGTATATATGTCATGATTACAAAATATAGACGAATAGAGTGCGAATTCGGCCTTGATATGGTGCCACATCATGTCCGCATGCAAAAGTAACTAAGGGGTTACATGTGTGAAAGTATGACAATGTGACAAGCGACGGCACATGATCGAACTATGTATTTGATATCCTTTATATGGAGACCTTGTACATGGTTATATATGAAGAAAAAAAATGATCGTGCACCGCATTCCTCTTGGGGGTCACCTAAATTATGTGAGGAACATCCTACCACAAATGAACACTGTAGAAACAAAATAATAAAATGAAACCAAGTAATGCATATGCTTGTGATGCACACAATGTTTTGTAGTTGTTTGAAATACTCTCAAACTAGTATTTTGTTATATGAATGCATCATGATAACAAAGTATACATGAATGGAGTTGTGAATCCAGCCTTGATATATATGGTGGCACACATATGCCTTGCATGCAATAGTACATAGGGGGTTACGTGTGTCAAAGTATGTCGTGACAAGCGATGACACACGATTGAACTTCAATTTATCCCTTTACATGCACAGAGACCTTGTAGATAGTTAGTTGAACACCACAAAATGATCGTGCGCCACAATCCTCTTTGGGGTCACCTAAATTATGTGAGGAGCATCCCACCGCACATGAACACCGTAGAAACAACAAAGTAAATTGAAACCAACTAATGCATATGCATGTGATGCACAAAATGTTTTGTATTTTTTTATATGCATGCATCATAATTACAAAGTATACATGAATGGAAGTGTGAATTCAACCTTGATAAATATGGTGGCACACATATGCCCGCATGAAAAAGTACATAGGGGGTTACGTGTGTGAAAGTACGCCGTGACAAGCGACGACACATGATTGAACTTCAATTTATCACTCTACATGCCTGAAGACCATGTAGATGGTTAGTTGAACACCACAAAATGATCATGCGCTGCAATCCTCTTTGTGGGTCACCTAAATTATGTGAGGAACATCATATATATCCTACCATAGATGAATGCAATACACACAACAAAGTCAATTGAAACCAAACAAATGTGTTAAACGGACAAACTATTTGACCAATCACCTATGACCAACATAGTACACCGTGCATTATACCTATCGTGTATTTCCTTATGAGTGATAATAGAAAATGCATATAAAGTCATATGGAACCTTCAAAACTCCTAATGCATGTTTACAAAGTACACATGAATGGACTGTGAATCCGGCCTCGATATGGTGCCATTCCTGTTCGCATGCAAAAAGCAACGGCACACGATCGAGCTTAGGTTTGTAATTAAACATGGATATACCTTGTAGATGGTTATATGAACAAACAAAATGATCATGCATCGCAATCCTCTTGGGGGTCACCTAAATTATGTGAGGAACATCATATCCTAGAACACATGAACACATTACACACAACAAAGTATATTGAAACCAAAGAAATGTGTGAAATGCACACAAACTATTTGAACATTTTTCTTTTTCATATCAAAGTTGTCACGATTTTTTTATGGAAATGCTCAAAGTTTCTCTCACTTAGCGTTACCTGTAAATGTTTACTTATGTAAGGCCCGATATGTGGTACTGTTCCAGATCTAGATGTTTCCATCTAGGTCCGGGGAAGAAGCACATATCGGTCCCACCGCGACATATGACAAAGTCATATGCCCCGGATTTCCAACATGATATCACAACATTACAGATACAAGGATACAACATTTCATACAATCGCCATACAACTGCTTTAAATACAATACATCAGCAGAAGGTATATGTCTGAGTACAGACTACAATCAAATGCCTACTGGAAAAGAGAAAAACATCGATCCCCATAACCACACGGGTCCAGGCCCTCTGCCGGGATCCGCCTAACTAGTCGTCGTCGAGTCTCCACGTGAAACGTCGATCACCATACCTGTTGTCGATCAAGAACCCTGAAAAGAGTTTCGGGATAGTATCATGAGTACAGAAGTACTCAGCATCCAACTGTAGTAGTCAACTGACCCAGCAAGGACTTCATCACTCGTCATTCTAGGACAACTAGTAGTTTACGGTAAGGATGGGGTAAGTGGTGAGGTTGCTGCCGCAGTAGCATTTATGAAGTGGCTAACGATCTAGAGAGTACGATAAGAAGCCAAGCATTCGATGAGGAATCGCCTCCAAGAAGTCTTGCTATCAACTACTTACGCAAACACAACACCTATCATATCCTTGTCCTCCTCTTCGCATCCCGACGAAGAAGAAGTAGTCAAGGCACACATACGCGTTGATCAAGTTATATTAAGATTATCTCAGTTGTTGTTTTCTATGAACAAGGAGTACGTCTCAAGTCGTCCATAACCGTGGACACGGCTTCTCGAAAAGATTTAAACCTTCAGGGGTGTACCAACTACCCATTAAAAGGCTCCGCACGCACGCCCATCTCTCTCAGTTGCTACCCATCACAGGCAACCATTATATGATTTATTTCCAAGAGATCCGAAACGACAGGTCCCTCTAGCTAACAACGAACAAATCTGGGTGGGCCCCGGTGAGTCGACACACCTGTAAGTCCCGATATGCGGTACTGTTCCAGACCTAGATGTTTCCATCCAGATCCGGGGACGAAGCACATATCGGTCCCACTGCGACATATGACGAAGTCATATGCCCCGGATTTCCAACATGATATCACAACATTACAGATACAGGATACAACATCTCATACAATCGGCATACAAATGCCTTAATACAATACAACAGCGGAAGATATATGTCTGAGTACAGACTACAATCAAATGCCTAGTGGCAAAGAGAAAAACATCGATCCCCATAACCACACGGGTCCAGGCCCTCCGCCGGGATCTGCCTAACTAGTCGTCGTCGAGTCTCCACGTGAAACGTCGATCACCATACCTGTTGTCGATCAAGAACCCTGAAAAGAGTTTGGGGGTAGTATCATGAGTACAGAAGTACTCAGCATCCAACTGTAGTGGTCATTCTAGGACAACTAGTAGTTTACGGTAAGGATGGGGTAAGTGGTGAGGTTGCTGCCGCACCAGCATTTATGAAGTGGCTAACACGCCAGGTCAGTACATTGAATGTACTTGCAAGCTCACAACAACCATGCAACAAGGAAAAACAATAACAGGGCAACAGGTTAAAGTATCTTAGTGGATTAAACAAGTGAGCAACAATATCATGCAAACAGATATTCATCAAGCATATTATCACCATTAAGACTAATGCACACACAATGGACCTCACATGATCGTCGCATGATCACGTGGCTTACCTTGGAGTCCTTACAGACTCAAGCACCGGGTTACCTCGTGACCAATCACTTCCACGGGTCGTCGCATGACCAAACGGGTCATCGCACGACCATTCAACGGGTTAGGTGTCCCTCGTTACCACCCAACCAATCCACTCATCGCACAACCATCCACTTACCACAAACTTACCATCGAACTCAAGTTGATCATATGGTGTGACCTATTACGAACTGTGTCCCATGTCCGAGGACGCGACTATTCGAATAGATTTTGACTCTGCAGAGTTTGTGCACGTTACCCACACTATGGAGTTCTTCCTCCATCCAGCACCCCGGTACTTGTCCCACAGGATCCTTGGAACTCGCACCGCAGGAGTGAACTAGGACTTCTCCAACGAGACCGATATACCGAGTGTCCCTCTTACCGTATCACCGACATTCCGTCTTGGGTAGCCCTGTGGTTAGGTGTCCACGTTACCACTAGAACCACTCGGCCACCTTGTGGCAAATACTGTCCCAACGGGGACTGAGCTCATAACAACACTGGTTGTCAGGACTACTGCCGCCTGCCTGATCAGGGCAGCGCGAGCATGTAGCCCCCCCCCCCTACTTGGTGATACAAATAAGAGAACCCACCGGCAGACCGAATCAAGGCCCGCCCATACAGGCAAATGTGGTTGCACGAATAATCCCGGTTCGGTGGCACCTGATCAACTTGTTACGAAGCATATCTCCAACAGCGAACACAAGCATCAGGTGCAACATGAGTATCAGATCATAACAACGCATAGCATATTAACATGATAGTTTCAGATATGATCAAACACATTTTACATGGTGAACTTATCCGTGTTACAAAGATTAAGTTATTAACATGGCAACATTATGAATGCAGTTGATCATAACTTAGGCATACATGAACAGGTGTAACATGAGCAACTTAACATGGTGTTGGTATGTGGTGGTTACAATGATGCAGAGTATAACATGGCAAAGATATGATCGAAGAATGGCATGGATATAACATGGCAAAACATAGCATAGAAATAGCATATTCAAAGATAGCATGGCAGTATAACATCAATCATAGCATAGCAACATGATCATAATCATCGATATAAGCATATCATCGAACAACAATTTTAGAAGCACGTCAAAGCTTTGAAAAGGTGCAAAGGGTATTGTGGCTTGCCTTTCACCAGAGGAGTGTGAAATACTCCCGGATCTTCAACACAAGCAGAACCCTGCAAAGTATTTTATAAAAAGCAATGGGCAAAAGGTCAAACGCCATCTTTTGTTTGACCAGAAAATAACAACATAAAAACATGGCACAAAACTTATTCCAAACATAAGAGGAGCTCGATACGAAGACAACGCAAAAAGAATCAACCCGTTTGGACTTACGGTTGCGGAGATATCAACGAAACGGTGTCGGGGGGGTGGATTTGGGAGAAAATACGCTTTCAAAAAAGTGAAAGCGTACTTCGGGCTTCTGAACAGAAAAGTACGCTTTCTGTGCGGGAAGGCGTACTTCGGGCTGAAAAGAAAGAAATACGCTTTCCTTAGGGGGGAAACGTGTTCTGAGGAATGCGCGTCCACTAAAGGAAAACGGGCACGGGGCCTCTGTGTATGACGGGCGGGGCCACCCGTCAGTATCCCATCTCTCTCCTCCGCTGCCTTCCTCCTTCTACCTCTCGCCCGTGACAGCAAATGAAGGGGAGGGCCACGGCCTGGGCGGCGCCGGCGAGGGGAGATGCGCAGGCCGGCCGCGTAGGGGGCGTGGGGTAGGCTCGCCCGGGCACGGCCGCCTGCGGTGTCGGCGTCGAGCGGGGCGGCCAGCGGCGCCTTGCCCCCACTGCCGGGCGGGGCAGCCATGGGCACGCGGCTAAGCGGTGAGGGAGGCGCTCTGGCAGGGCGTGGCGATGGGGGAGACTCAGGGGCGAATAGGAGGTGGTCCAGGGGGAGAGGGAGGTACCGGCTGCGCGAAATTTTTGGAGTGGTCGGCTGCGACAGTGAAAGCCCGTGGAGGTAATGGCGAGTCTCGGGAGTGGAACTGGCAGTGGGATTGGAGGCAAGGGAGGTCGGGGAGGCTGCTGGATGCTCTGGGGAGGGCTCGGGCGAGCTCCCTTATATAGGGGAAGAGGAGATGCGAGCTCCGGGCCGCGACAATGCCTAGCGTCCGGGGAGTGGGCTAGCTGGCGAGCTCGAGAGGATTCGAGAGGGGGAACGCGGCGCACGCGAACTGCAGAAAGCCGTGCGACGCGGCTAGACAAGGAGAAGACGACGCGCGCGCACTGTGGCATGAGGCAAACTGTCGGGACCCGGGGTTTGCATATTTAATTCCAGTCACAACTCAATCATATGGAGAGCCGAGAGTCGTACCCACTTTTCTAAGAAGACAAGGCCAAGCACAGAACACTCTCAGAAAGCATCGAACGTGAGGGGCATCCCGTCCAGGCTGGATGATCAACTGAGATGGGTCCTCATCGCCCGCTCACAAGTCTAAATGATTATGGGTGGTGAAATCCCATACTCATAGACAAGTCACCTCAACCATATTATCGATTGAATTATAACACGTAGATAAACAGACTCCAGCCCGATCACCTAGTCGGGATCTCGGGCGGGCTCAATCATACAACAAAGTGTGCCACGTGACACAGTCACGAGCAATCGCATCGCGATGCCCCAAGCTGCGCACATCTAAGAGCCACTTGGTGTATAAAAGACCGCCGGCGAGAGCACAACTAAGGTATTGAACCCCACACATGACATGCATGATATAAACATACACGCAACATGCATGCCAAGTTTATAACAGCAGGTAACACAACATGAACTCTACAAACTCATAGTTTATTGCATCTGCTATACAGAGCAGATATAGTAGTGTTACAAGTAGAGATCACATAATTGTGACCCAACATTACAACATACAACAACGGAAGCAAATTATGTCTTAGTAAAGACAAGGTTAACAAATGGCTTAAGAAGCCTTTAAGAAAACACAACGACGCTCCAGAGGGACCAGGCTGTTGTCTGGGACTACATTACTTCGTGGACGTCGAGCTTGAGGGGGAGGCCACCATCAGGTTCAGTTGTCTCGTCTCTAAAACATAGAATAAGCAAACGTGAGTACAAAGTCGTACTCAGCAAGACTTACGTTAGAACTATACTACTCATGCTCAGGTATCAAGGTAAAGGCAAGTGGGGTTGTAATGCAGGAAGCTTTGACTTGCCTATCCTGTACTACGACTACATAGAGTTGAGATGAGAGGCGCACACGAGTCCATCTAATCTTGATCACCACATCAATACACCACCATGGATCCTTCCTCGACTTCCCCACGAGGAAGCAACCCAAAGCACTCACACTTATCTTGAGATTTTTAGAGTATCCATTTGAGTTTTGTAATAATCAAGTAAAGATCTCCAAGTAGTCCATAACCGCGGACACAGCTATTCGAATAGTTCATTAACTGCAAGGGTGTACTTCTTCACATACGTAGCTACCACTTACCGCCTAAAACTCGTCACCTTCAAGCGGTGTCGGCGAGGATAGTACCACGACACTTACCTCACGGCTCCAACTCTAGTCCAGGGGATCGCCTATCTGAGTATGTACCCCAATCGGGAATCCGACCGGGGTTTCCGTTCAGGACCCAGACGATGTATGGACGGTCCGACAAGCCCACCTCGACGGATGGTGCTGCGCTTGCCTAAAACCGTGCTACGTTATGAAATCAAATAGAAGAACAATTAACCCATGCGAATCCTGGACCATAGTCGGGGTGAGTTAATAGGTCGAGAGGGGTCAATGAGCCCAACATGTGGTATTAATCTGTGTCTTGGATCACAACACAAGAACTCGGGGCCTAGGGCATGTAAATGAGACAACCCACTATGTACTCCTACACAGCTTCTCATTGTTCACTTATATTAGGGTGACTTCATCTACACGTTACCACATTGTTGCATGTGTTCACTACCATCCCGATACATCACCCAGATGGATCATCTTCACTGCATACAACTCTAGCATGGCATAGCATAACATGGATGAAGGGCCACATGATGAACACAAACAATCTTGTATCTGCTAGGTTGAGGTTTGCTTAATACTGTGGCAGCAATGATAGGTCATGCAAAGGATGGGTTCAACTAGCGGTAGAACGGTAACATGTGAATCACCTAATCATGCATAAGAGAACAAGAGGGAAAATGGGTTTATATAGATATGATCAAAGGGGGTTTGCTTGCCTTATTGTCGGGAGTCGGGGTGCCACTCTTCGAAGAAACAGGAACTACGTCCGGCGATGGATCTATCGAGAAGAAGCAAATACCGAGACAATGACAATGTAAACATCACATTGCAATGCACATTCAAGAAATGAATCATGGCATGGTACTGATGTGATCTAGGTTCAATTTGTCACATGTTAATTGAAGTTGATTTGAATAAGAAATTAAAATTCAAACTCCAAATGTTGTTTAAATTAGCCAAAGTTACATTTGCTATTGTTTGGATATGGTAAACCATGTTGTCATGTGTATGATATTCCTCTGATATTCATGTGATAAGGTTGGGATTGCAAAGATTTAATTTGAAATGATTTAAACATTTATTTTGAATTATTCCAAATAACCCAAATAGCTAAATGCTACTGGTCCATCATCATAGATGTGTTTTTCATCTATGAAAATATGATATGTGGAATCCTTGCATTTTTTTGATGATTTTTCATATATTATTTGTTTGATTTGGATTTATGGTTTAAAAGTTATTGAATTTCAAAGATATAAACATTTTCAGGAATTTCTGTTAATTAAAGAAACTGATTTATTGCGCAAGGCTGACGTCATCATGACGCAGGGGGGCTGACCAGTCAACCTGACGACAGGGACCCACTTGTCATTGTCTCTGGGGTTAATCCCCTTTTTATTTTAATTAAGCAGAGTATTAGGGGGGTCTGGGCCCCACTGTCAGTGGCTAGGGCTAGGGATTAGGAGGGGGATTAGTTTGGTTAATGGCCCAGGCCGCCGGCGGCTAGTCGCCGGTGGCACTGGCCTCGGCGGTAGCACGCTAGGGCGGCGGTGCAGTGCACCAAATGGATAACAACGGGCACCAGGATGTAGCTCTCGTGCTCGCGCGCCACACAGACGATCTTGCCGTCGATGGAGAGCACTGGAGCCACGCCAGCGAGCAAGACCGTGGCGGCGCGGCACGGCTCAGGTGGTAACGGCGATTTGGGGCATGGTGTTGAGCACAGAGAGAGGTGAAAGTTGCGCAAGCTCACCCTGAGCTCGATGGTCCAGTCGGGGAGGACGGAAGAGCAACGACGAAGAGGTAATCGACGGTGGCAACTTGCGGTTCCGGCGGCCTATCGTCGACGAACACGGCGGTTAGGGGTCGTCCTTCCCCGTTATTCCTTGCAAGGAGACGAAGTAGACGGTGGGGAGGGCGTTGGACACAGTGGTGCGGCTCCAGCTGCTCACTGGGCGCGCATGAGCACGACGGCAAGCGGCGGTGCTCTCGGGCGGTGGAAAAAAATGGCGAGGCGAGAGCTGGCTCGACCAGAGAGAGGGAGGAATGGAGGGGAAAGAGCACGGGGGCATCCCACGGTGCGGATAGGGACGAGGGGGAGCTGCTGCGTGCCCAGGGCTCGGCGGCGGCCACGGCATGCCTTCCACCGAGCACCTTCGGGGCGTGGGGAGGAAGAAGACAAGAAAAAAGGTTGCTGGGCTGGGCCGGCCTAGGTGAGTTGGGCCAGGTAGGTGGGCCTCTTCCCTTTTCTAAATTCTTTTCTGTTTAATTCTTCTGAACTTTGTTTTGCTGTGGTAAAATAGTTACCTAGGCATTTTATAAAATCCTCAAATATTTATATTGGCCATAGGTGACATCGTACTAGCCACTCCCAAGTTTTGAAGATTTTTGAAATTAAAAACATTTGAATTTCAATTCAAATAGCATTTAAATTTAATTTCCAAGCCTCTGTTTGAATATTTGAAAAATCCATGAGCATGGGTTTGACTCCAAATCCTTTTTAAAATGATCACACTCATTTATAGGACTTTTCAAAAATGTTTGGAGTATTTTTGGAAAAACTTTTTATCTGGCCTTTTTATTTAATTTCATTTTGAGGCTTTTCCAAATCCCTAATTCTTAAACCATAGAATTTAAACATGATGCAATTATTTCTAGTAATAAGAGCACATACCAAAACTAGGGTTGTGACAACTCGCCCCCACTAAAAAGAATCTCGTCCCGAGATTCAGAAGTCCTCCGAAAGAGGGTGGGTTATTCAACTCGAAGATGATCTTCTCGTTCCGAGGTGGCTTCCTTCTCAGAATGGTTGGACCACTTCACTTTGAGGAACTTGATCTTCTGACGTCGGGTGGTGCACTCAGCTTCATCGAGGATACGGACATGATACTCTCGATAAGACAGGTTTTCTTGGAGATCAAGCGTTTCGTTGTCTACTTCGCGGATGGGTTCCTTGAAGTACCGCCTGAGTTGAGATACGTGGAAGACATCGTGGACCTGAGAAAGATGCAGGGGTAGTTCAAGTTGGTAGGCAACTTCTCCATGTTTAGCTAGAATGCGAAAGGGGCCTATGTAACGTGGGGCCAATTTGCCTTTGATACCGAAGCGATGGGTTCCCTTCAGTGGAGTAACACGGAGGTAAGCCTTCTCGTTCAGCTCATACCTTTCTGGCCTATGATGACGATCATAGTAGCTTCTCTGATGAGACTGGGCTGTTTTCAATTTCTCACGAACAATGCGAACCTTCTCTTCTGCTTACTGGATCATATCCGGTCCAAAGAATTGTCTTTCACCGGTTTCTGACCAGTTCAATGGTGTTCGACATTTTCGTCCATAGAGAAATTCAAAGGGTGCCATGCCCAAGCTAGATTGGAAGCTGTTGTTATAAGCAAACTCGGCGAATGGAAGAGATTTCTCCCAACTCTTTCCGAATTAGATAACACAGGCTATCACCATGTCTTTGAGAACTTGATTGACTCTTTCTACTTGACCACTTGACTGGGGATGAAAGGCGGTGCTAAAGGAGAGATGGGTTCCCATAGCATTTTGAAAACTTTCCCAAAATCGAGAGGTGAAAATACTTCCACGGTCTGAATTGATTTCCAAAGGAACACCATGGAGAGAAACAATCCGGGAGACATATAAATCCTCTAACTGGCTAGCAGTTATACTCTCGCGAACAGGAAGGAAATGAGCAACTTTGGAAAGACGGTCAATGACCACGAAGATGGCATTGTTTCCCTTTTGAGATTTTGGAAAGACAGTGATGAAATCCATACTGACTTTATCCCATTTCCACTCAGGAATGGCTAAAGGTTGAAGAGTACCAGCAGGTCTTTGATGCTCTGCTTTCACACGACGACAAACATCGCACTCAGCAACATATCGAGCGATTTCTCGCTTCATCCTAGTCCACCAAAATCTCTGGCGTAGATCTTGATACATCTTAGTACTACCAGAATGAATCGAGAGAGGGGTGTCATGAGCTTCCTTAAGGATCTGCTGCCTTAGATTCCTATTCTTCGGAACTACCATCCTATTCACGAAGTACACAGTACCCTCATGGTCTAGGGTAAAACATTTGGCCTTACCGCTAGAAATGTTTTGTTTGATATATCGGATACCTCGAGCACGTTGTTGAACAGCTTTGATTTGATCCTCAAGAGTTGGTTTCACTACCAAGGTGGAAAGGAATCCATGAGGAACAATCTCGAGATTGAGCTTTCGAAATTCCTCACAGAGAAGTGGTTGATACTGTTGTAACATGAGGTTGTTACAATATGACTTACGACTTAGTGCATCAGCCATGACATTGGTGCATCAGCCTTCACTAACAGCAGGTCGTATCCACGCAGCCAACGGCGACGAGAAGCTGCGCCGTCGTGTCCCTCACCTCCGTCGTCCTCCACTACGCCACCTGTTGCAAGGAATCGTCCCGAGGATCTCCAGAGCCGCCGCCCCCTTCGTCGTCTTCAACGTCGGCCGTCGTGCTTCCCCGAATCGATTCTCCGCCGCCGTGACCTCCCCGCCTCCAACGGCCACCTCGTCGTGTTCCCTGATCTCTGGTGAGTGTTTCCCCCAAGTTCCCAGCACCCCGCAACCCCTCTAGCCGGTTTCACCATGGAAGCCGAGGAAGGTCGCTGCCATGATCGACGTCACATTCGCTCCCGTGCTCCAGCGCCTCCCCCTTCTAGTCTACAACGTTCCAGGTGCTCGCAGCAATCCAACGCGCCAAGCCCCGGTCAAAACGGCGCTCCAGAGCGCGAGTTCGACGAAGCCCGAGCCACTGCCTCCACCGTCTTCGACGCCGGCGACGCTCCGGTGATCCTCGTGGCCCCCTGATGACACGACTCGACGCGGACGGCCTCCAGGAACACGCCCGTGCCCTCCGTTCCCCTTCTCGTGGCCCTTAGCCAATTCCGGCGAGGACGCCGCCGTGGCCAGTGCCACCGGCGTCAAGCCGTCGGGCACTTAGCCCTTAATCACGTGCTAATCCCCCCTGGAGTCGATGACAAGTGGGCCCAGAGCCCCCTAATCCCTGGTTAGTTTAAAACTAACCGGTTTTTTTAACCCAGTGAGGCTGACCAGTGGGACCCCCTGTCAGGCCAGCCCATGACGTCAGCCTGGTGTCACACTGAGGCAGTAAAGCAATTAAATCATTTTATTTAATTTCAGTAATTCCAGAAGATTCCAGAAAATAGCTTAAACTTCAATAAATCATAACTAATTCATTTTAACTCCAAATTGGACAAATAATATGTCTAAAATTATCAGAAAAATACAAGGATTATGAATATGCAATTTTTTTCATGTTTGACCATTTTATAATGGGTGAACAGTAGCAAACATGCATATGGATCCTTTTCAAATTCAAATTTGGAGTGAATTTGCAAATGATTTTGGAACACACTTCTTTTAAATGGATTCATCCACACATCAGAGGCTTAACCTCACTTTTACAACATCACTTCATGATCAACCTTTTCAAATGAACTTCCATGCATTCAAATGCATTTGAAATTATAGATAAATCAAATGGAGTTTGAATTTGCAACTCAAATGCAATATACTCATTTTAAATGGAATGCTCAACACATCAGTACCTTGAACATCACTATTACAATCTTATTCATGTGATTGTGCATTGTACATTATGTTGATCCTATGATTGTCATGTTGCTGATAGAAGTGGAGCTGAAAACCGAGATCACCCCCTTTAATGAAGACCCCGTGACTGAACCTCGTCAGCAAGGCAAGCAAAACCCCCATTGATCATGTCGATAAAATCCCACTTCCCTCTCATGTCTCGCTTATGTATTGTTTAGGATGATCACCATGATAACGTTTCTACCGCATAGTTGAACCCATATCCTTTGCATGACCTATCATCTTGTCACAGTAGTAAGCAAATCACAATCCTAGCAGATGTAGGAGTTGGTTGATATCATGTGGCCCCTGCAACTGTTACTGCTTATTGCATGCTTAGTGGTATAATGAGGTTGCTTTTGATGTGAGTCGGGATGATGGTGAACATGGTGTTGATGAAAGTGAAACTGTGTTGGTGAATCTACCCTAATACAAGGTGAACGATGAGAGGCTATGTAGGAGTACACAGTGGGTTGTCTCGTTGAACACCGCCTTAAGTCCGAGTTCTTGTGTGGTGATCCAAGAAGAAGAGTACAACCACACATTGGGCTCACTGACCCCTCTCATCCTAGTACCTCACCCCGTTCGAACCCCAGAAGTCGCGGTAGTTCGGAGTTCTGTTAGGGATGTGGCACGGTCTGCGAAGTGGATGAACGGTTTTTCAAGACCGGCTTGGGACCCTGCACACATCGTTTGAGGCTGTACTGGATCCTCGATCGGACTTCCATACGGATCCCCCTCAGATAGGCGACTCTCTGGACTAGAACGGAGTTGTGGGCGAAGTGTTGTGGTGGCATCCTCGCTGTCTGTAACAACCCGGTCCCGAAGGGAACCAAGTCTACTGTACTTTTGTGCTATCCCTGGATCAGTATGCTAGAACGCACAGTACTCGATGAAATACCATGAATCACATGTCAAAAAGTAACGTAAATACATGGTATTTATTACCTTATAGCCTTTGGGCTAGAATACACCGCGGAAACAAACAATACATAAGTGGAGTCCCATCAACACCAACGGCAAAGTTGAGTGTAGACATCGTAACCCTACATCGCATCACTTACTCGTCATATACAATCCTGCAACACCGAAGGTTACAGCCCAAAATGGGTCAGTACTTTGACTGTACGGCAAGTTACTCCCAAAAAAAAATATAACAGACCTATCTTCTACATGCAATTTTGGCTGGTGGAAAAGCTCTAAGAGTTTCAGTTTGCATAAAGCTGATTTTGTCCTACTCAAAGATTATCATATCAGTACTACAAAGCTCATAATATGATTGAATTGGTTTCTCCAAGTCAATCTACTCCCGAGGTTGATTAAACCCGATTGATTATTTAAAGATGATGAGATCCGTCAACATTCCCACTTCTAGATGCTCAAAGTTGTCCGTAACCGAGGACACGGCTAATCATGATCAGTTTGTACACTCTGCAGAGGTTGTGCACTTTTCCCCACAAGACTCAACCACCTCCTTTGGTATTTGCCACACTACACGTTGTATGGAAACAGGAAGGTCGATACATGGTCTTTTAGAAGAGTTTCCCCTACTCTGGCGGTGCCCATCCCACCTACACATAACTACGTTCGTAGCACCACCTAGTAAGAGTCACTACAACTAATCAACCAAGCCAGAGCCCATAATAGCTTGTGGCTGCACACGCAAGCTTCTAGTTATGAAAAATATGATTTATCCCTTTAAGCCTGGGTGGCATTTGTTAAACTTGTATGTACTCAGACCTACTTTGCTTCCGCATGCTTGATGTAATGTTGGAACACAGACTTGTGATCTCTGTGTGCACTCTGTAAGAGTTATCAATAAAGATGTATACTTTGTAGAGAATTGCAATGATACCTGCTGTTCATACAAGGCATGTGTGATGCGTGTATGTTTATAACATGCATCTCTTTGTATGGGTTTTCGAGACCTTAGTTGTGATCTGGCTGGCGGTCTTTTATACACCAAGTGGCCCTTAGATGTGCGCTGCTTGGGGCATCGCGATGCGATGGTTCAAGACTCTGTCTCGTGCACACTTTGATGTATGATCGTGCCCGCCCTAGACCCCGACTAAGTGATCGGGCTGGAGTAAGTCTATGTAAGAGTTATGAGATAGTCGATAGTATGGTTGAGGCGACTTGTCTGTGAATATGGGAGTTCATCACCCATATCATTAGACTTGTGTGCGGACGATGAGGACCCATCTCAGTTGATCATCCGGCCTGGATGGGATGCCCCTCACGTACGATGCTTTCCGAGAACGTTCTGTGCTTGGCCTTGTCTGCTTAGACAAGTGGGTACGGTTATCGGCTCTCCATATGACTATGTCGTAGCGGGACTTGCATACGCTAACCCCGGGTCCCGACAGACTTGGTATCAGAGCAGGACTGACTGTTGGATTATCAGCCTTGGCCGAAGACGAGTCTAGCCTTCTATAGTTATATAGTTACTAGGGGTATATAAGGGAACAACGTAAGGCTTCTTTTTCTCCTTACCCTCATCGATCTGAGTTCTGAGTCACCCTTACCTTTTCTACGGGAAGTTAGGACTAGGCTCATCTATGTCTGACTAGAACATCTCCTTGATTGCCTCCTTATAGCCGTAGGATTGTTGTGGTTGTCCAGAATCTCCGTGTTTTGAGTTCCTTGAAGAAGTTCTGTCCAATTTCTTCGAGGTTGTTTCAATTCCCATCCCAGTGTAGACGTTATGCTGCCGGATTTGTTCCTTGTTTCTTTGAGTCATTGCCTTCGCATTATTATCTTTTCCACCTAAATCATATCCTTTTATCCTTGTCTCCATCGTACAACCTGTTCTGATTGTTGATTTTTATCACACAGGATGTCAGGTGGAACTCGTAGTGCTGTTCTTCGGAATCGAGACCGTGTTCAGAATCGAAACAATGATGAACCTCCACCACCGCCTTCTGCAGAAAAAATCATGATGGAAGCTGAGAAGAATCGACGTGATCAAACACGCCTTTTGGAGCTCATCGAGCAGAATACCGCCCACCATCGTAATGTGGTGGTCAGCATTCAGGACTTCATCTTCCTCAAGCCACCGATATTCCGATGTTCTTCTGAGCCCCTTGAAGCTGATGATTGGCTCCGTTCCATCGAGCGTAAGCTTGATACAGCACATGTTGCTCCCGATGACCGAGTTGTTTTCGCGGTATACTTCTTGGAAGGTGCTGCTCTTCAGTGGTGGGAGAACTATGTTGCAATGCATCCAGATGGTCACGTAGTGACTTGGCAGGAGTTCTGTGTTGCCTTCCGAGGGTACCACATTCTGGATGAGTTGATGGAGCGCAAGAAGGAAGAGTTCTACAATATGAATCAAGGAGAGATGTCCATTCATGAGTATGTAAGGGAATTCAACCGTCCTGCTCGTTATGCCCAAGACGAGATCACCACCAATGCCAGAAAGCAGACAAGGTTCCGCAAGGGACTTAGATCCATCCTTCGTCATGATCTCAACCTCCTTGAGTTTGCCACCTTTGAGGATTTAGCAACAGATCCTTCAGAGCTGAGCATGGCAATGAAGTTTTCGAGAAGTCTCGTAAGCATGCTCTTGAGCTTGCCCCTTCTTCCAGTTCACGCCCTCAGAAGCGCATGATCTGGATTCCTAACAGTTTGATCCACCAAAACAACCCACCGAGGCCATCCCTTGTGCCACCTCGTCCACAAGCTCCACCAAACAACCAGGCTCCCCGCACTATCTTTGGAGCCTGCTTCAGATGTGGCCAGCCTGGTCACTATTCTCGTGAGTGCCCCGTCAATCAGAATGCTCCACCCCATGCCAAAGGAAACCCCAATGTTCGTGCCAAGCCACCCCCGAAGGTTTCCACTGCCAAGCCATCCACCTCAGAAAATCTTGTACGTGTGAACCAAATCTCAGCTGAGGAAACTGATAGTACTTCTGACGTCATTCTTGGTACGCTCCCAGTCAATTTTGTCCCCACTTTTGTTCTTTTCAATCCAGGAGCATATCACTCATTCATGTCGGAGAGTTATGCACTTCGGCATGATGTATCCTTTGAAGAAATGTTCACCCCTATGATCATTCAAACTCCTGGTTCAAAATGGCAAACTAATAGGGTAAGCCATGGTAATCAAATTGCAATTGAGGGTTTAGTATTCCTTGCTTCACTCATAGCCCTCAAGTCTTCAGACATTGATGTCATCCTTGGTATGGATTGGTTATCAAGACAAAATGCTTTTCTTGATTGTAAAGCCAAGTCAGTTAGACTTACAAATCCTTCAGGCCAGACAATAGATTACTCCTCACCAAGAATAAGAACCCAGGTGCATTCTTTGAATGTGCTTCCCCTTCCCGACCTTGAAGATGTTCCGGTGGTTCGTGACTTCCCGGATGTCTTTCCTGAAGAACTGCCGGGCATGCCACCCGACAGATGTGTAGAGTTCATAGTGGATCTTGTCCCAGGAACCGCACCAATTTCCAGACGCCCATACAAAATGGCCCCACATGAGTTAGCTGAGCTTAAAACCCAACTGGAAGCTTTGTTGGAAAAAGGATTCATTCGCCCTAGCTCATCGCCATGGGGTTGCCCCGTTCTGTTCGTAACGAAGAAAGATGGAACAGAAAGGATGTGGGTAGACTATCGCCCGCTAAATTTAGCGACGATAAAGAACAAGTACCCACTGCCCAGGATCAATGATCTTTATGATCAACTTGCAGGATCCTCTGTCTTCTCCAAGATGGATTTGAGATTAGGTTATCATCAAATCAAAATCCGAAACGAGGACATTCCCAAAACGGCTTTTACTACTCATTATGGTCTTTACGAGTACACTGTCATGTCCTTTGGTTTAACCAATGCCCCCGCCACTTTCTCACGCATGATGAATTTGATCTTCATGGAGTACTTAGATAAATTTGTTGTGGTTTATCTCAATGACATTCTCATCTCCTCGAAGAACGAAGAAGAACATGCCGAACACCTAAGGCTGGTATTGATGAAACTTAGAGAGCATCGCCTGTATGCTAAATTCTCCAAGTGTGAATTTTGGCTACCAGAAGTGACCTACTTAGGCCACGTGATTTCTGCAAAAGGCATTGCTGTGAATCCCGAGAGAGTTCAGGCTGTCCTTGACTGGACTCCACCTGAATCGGTTAAGCAAGTTAGGAGTTTTCTTGGCTTAGCAAGCTATTGTCGTCGCTTCGTCGAGAACTTTTCTAAAGTTGCAAAGCATCTAACTGAACTCCTCAAGAAAGGTAAGAAATTCCTATGGACTTCCAAGTGCAAGGAAAGCTTTCAAGAGCTAAAAATAAGATTGACTTCTGCACCCGTACTTGCGCCTCCAGACACCAAAAAGGATTTCGAGAACTTTTGTGACGCATCACGGCAAGGGTTAGGATGCATACTTCTGCAAGATCGACATGTGGTAGCTTATGCTTCACGCCAGTTGCGTCCACATGAAGAGAACTATCCTACCCATGATCTTGAACTCGCTGCCGTAGTTCATGCCCTAACAACTTGGCGACATTACCTCCTTAGTAATCGTTGTGAGATCTATTCCGACCACCAAAGCCTCAAATATATTTTCACCCAGCCAGATCTTAATCTCAGGCAAAGACGCTGGATTGAGTTGATAAAAGATTACGACGTAGGAATTTCTTACACCCCAGGCAAAGCAAACGTCATGGCTGATGCACTAAGTCGTAAGTCGTATTGTAACAACCTCATGTTACAACAGTATCAACCACTTCTTCATGAGGAATTTCGCAAGCTCAATCTTGAGATTGTTCCTCATGGCTATCTTTCTACCTTAGTGGCGAAACCAACTCTTGAGGATCAAATCATAGTTTCCCAAAGGCGTGCACGAGGTGTTCGCCGGATCAAGGAGAACATTGCTAGCGCAGTTGCTAAATGTTTATCCACAGATAGTAAAGGAACGGTATTCTTTGGAAATCGTTTGGTAGTACCTAAGAATAGGGAACTAAGGCAACTCATCCTCAAAGAAGCCCATGACACACCCCTCTCGATTCATCCCGGTAGCACAAAATTGTACCGAGATCTACGCCAGAGATTTTGGTGGACTAGGATGAAGAGAGACATTGCTCGATTTGTTGCCGAATGTGATGTTTGTCGTCGCATTAAGGCAGAACATCAAAGACATGCTGGTACACTTCAACCTTTGCCTATTCCAGAGTGGAAATGGGACAAAGTCGGTATGGACTTCATCACCGGCTTTCCAAAAACCCAGAAAGGAAATGATGCCATCTTCGTTGTCATAGATAGGCTTTCCAAAGTTGCTCACTTCCTTCCTGTTCGCGAGTCTATAACTGCTAGTCAGTTAGCGGACTTGTACGTCTCTAGAATTGTTTCTCTTCACGGTGTTCCTTTGGAAATCAATTCTGATCGTGGTAGCCTTTTCACCTCTAAATTTTGGGGAAGCTTCCAACATGCTATGGGAACTCATCTCTCCTTTAGTACAGCTTTCCATCCTCAGTCTAGCGGTCAAGTCGAAAGGGTTAACCAAATTCTTGAAGACATGCTCAGAGCTTGTGTTATCTCATTCGGAAAGAATTGGGAGAAGTCTCTTCCATTCGCCGAATTTGCTTATAACAATAGTTTTCAATCTAGTCTGAACATGGCTCCTTTTGAACTCCTTTATGGACGACGATGTCGAACACCCTTGAACTGGTCAGAAACCGGTGAAAGACAATTCTTTGGACCGGACATGATCAAGGAAGCAGAAGAGCAAGTTCGCATTGTTCGTAATCAATTGAAAGCAGCAAAGTCTCATCAGAAAAGCTACTATGATCTTCATCATAGGCAAGAAAGCTACAATCTGGATGAGAAGGCTTACCTCCGGGTTACTCCTCTGAAGGGAACCCAACGATTCGGTATCAAAGGCAAGTTGGCCCCACGTTACATCGGACCTTTCCGCATTCTTGCTAAACGTGGAGAAGTTGCCTACCAACTTGAACTAGCCCCGCACCTTTCCCGAGTACATGATGTATTCCATGTGTCACAACTCAGGCGTTGCTTCAAGGACCCCATCCGCGAAGTCGACCATGAAACGCTTGATCTACAAGATGACCTTTCTTATCGAGAATACCCTATTCGTGTTCTTGATTCAGCAGAGCGTGTCACTCGCCGAAAGAAGATCAAGTTTCTGAAAGTTCAGTGGTCACACCACTCTGAGAAAGAAGCCACGTGGGAAAGAGAAGACCGTCTCCGTGCCGAGTACCCCTCCTTCCTCCCGCAGACTTCTGAATCTTGGGACGAGATTCTGTTGAGTGGGGGCGAGTTGTCACAACGCCAAGTTAGGTATGTGCTAGGATCAAGAGTCACTTTGCATCATGTTAAAAATTTCAAAAGAAATTGAAATGGGAGAGAGAACACCCCCCAGATGAATTAATTAAAATGGACAGATAAAAATTTGCTCCAAAAATTCCTTTTGTATTTTTGAAAAGTCTCATAAATGAGTGTGATCACATATAAAGTGATTTGGATTCAAACCCATGCTCATGGATTTTTCAAATATTCAAACAGGAGCATGGATTTAAATTTAAACCCCTATTTGAATTAAAATTCAAATAATTTGAATTTTAAAAATGTCCAAACTTTATAAGTGGCTAGCTATATATATTGTGAGGCCACATAAAAATTTGTGGCATTTGAAAAAATGCCTAGCTATTTATTTTAGCATGGCCAACATATTACAGAAAATAAAACAGAAAAGAAAAGAAACAGAAAACTTACCTGGCGCCTAGGCGAGGCCCACTTCTTCTGGCCCAGTCCAGCCCACCTGGACTCCTCCCTTGTCTTATACCTCCCCGCGCCTCCAAGCTGCTCGGTGGAATGCCACCGAGACAGCCGAGCACGGCGTCGTCTCCCCAGCCTCCACCTATCCCTCCCGAAGCTCCTAGACGAGCCACACAGCTCCTGGACGAACCGCACGTCCATTCCCCCTCCTCTGGTTCATCCTCCCCATCTCCCCTCGCCGTTCTGTTCGTCGTCCGAAGACTCACCGTAGCGCGCCGTCGTATCCACGCAGCCAACGGCGACGAGAAGCTGCGCCGTCATGTCCCTCGCCTCCGCCGTCCTCGACTACGCCACCTCGTGCAAGGAATTGTCCCGACGAGCTCCAGAGCCGCCGCCCACTTCGTCGTCTTCAACGTCGGCCGCCGTGCTTCCCCGAATCGATTCTCCGCCGCCGTGACCTCCCCGCCTCCAACGGCCACCTCGTCGTGTTCCCTGATCTCTGGTGAGTGTTTCCCCCAAGTTCCCAGCACCCCACAACCCCTCTAGCCGGTTTCACCATGGAAGCCGAGGAAGGTCGCCGCCATGGTCGACGTCACCTTCGCTCCCGTGCTCCAGCGCCTCAACCTTCTAGTCTACAACGTTCCAGGTGCTCGAAGCAATCCAACGCACCAAGCCCCGGTCAAAACGGCGATCCAGAGCGCGAGTTCGACGATGCCCGAGCCACTGCCTCCGCCGTCTTCGACGCCGGCGACGCTCCGGTGATCCTCGTGGCCCCCTGATGACACCACTCGACGCGGACGGCCTCCCGCCGTGCTTCCCCGAATCGATTCTCCGCCGCCGTGACCTCCCCGCCTCCAACGGCCACCTCGTCGTGTTCCCTGATCTCTGGTGAGTGTTTCCCCAAAGTTCCCAGCACCCCGCAACCCCTCTAGCCGGTTTCACCATGGAAGCCGAGTAAGGTCGCCGCCATGGTCGACGTCACATTCGCTCCCGTGCTCCAGCGCCTCCCCCTTCTAGTCTACAACGTTCCAGGTGCTCGCAGCAATCCAACGCGCCAAGCCCCGGTCAAAACGGCGCTCCAGAGCGCGAGTTCGACGAAGCCCGAGCCACTGCCTCCACCGTCTTCGACGCCGGCGACGCTCCGGTGATCCCCGTGGCCCCCTGATGACACCACTCGACGCGGACGGCCTCCAGGAAAACGCCCGTGCCCTCCGTTCCCCTTCTCGTGGCCCGTAGCCGATTCCGGCGAGGACGCCGCCGTGGCCAGTGCCACCGGCGTCAAGCCGCCGGGCACTTAGCCCTTAATCACGTGCTAATCCCCCCCGGAGTCGATGACAAGTGGGCCCAGAGCCCCCTAATCCCTGGTTAGTTTAAAACTAACCGGTTTTTTTAACCCAGTGAGGCTGACCAGTGGGACCCCCTGTCAGGCCAGCCCATGACGTCAGCCTGGTGTCACACTGACGCAGTAAAGCAATTAAATCATTTTATTTAATTTCAGTAATTCCAGAAGATTCCAGAAAATAGCTTAAACTTCAATAAATCATAACTAATTCATTTTAACTCCAGATTGGACAAATAATATGTCTAAAATTATCAGAAAAATACAAGGATTATGAATATGCAATTTTTTTCATGTTTGACCATTTTATAATGGGTGAACAGTAGAAAACATGCATATGGATCCTTTTCAAATTCAAATTTGGAGTGAATTTGCAAATGATTTTGCAACACACTTCTTTTAAATGGATTCATCCACACATCAGAGGCTTAACCTCACTTTTACAACATCACTTCATGATCAACCTTTTCAAATGAACTTCCATGCATTCAAATGCATTTGAAATTAACGATAAATCAAATGGAGTTTGAATTTGCAACTCAAATGCAATATACTCATTTTAAATGGAATGCTCAACACATCAGTACGTTGAACATCACCATTACAGTCTTATTCATGTGATTGTGCATTGTACATTATGTTGATCCTATGATTGTCATGTTGCTGATAGAAGTGGAGCCGGAAACCGAGATCACCCCCTTCGTTGAAGACCCCGTGACTGAACCTCGTCAGCAAGGCAAGCAAACCCCCATTGATCATGTCGATAAAATCCCACTTCCCTCTCATGTCTCGCTTATGCATTGTTTAGGATGATCACCATGATAACGTTTCTACCGCATAGTTGAACCCATATCCTTTGCATGACCTATCATCTTGTCATAGTAGTAAGCAAACCACAATCCTAGCAGATGTAGGAGTTGGTTGATATCATGAGGCCCCTGCAACTGTTACTGCTTATTGCATACTTAGTGGTACAATGAGGTTGCTTTTGATGTGAGTCGGGATGATGGTGAACATGGTGTTGATGAATGTGAAACTGTGTTGGTGAATCTACCCTAATACAAGGTGAACGATGAGAGGCTGTGTAGGAGAACACAGTGGGTTGTCTCGTTGAACACCGCCTTAAGTCCGAGTTCTTGTGTGGTGATCCAAGAAGAAGAGTACAACCACACATTGGGCTCACTGACCCCTCTCATCCTAGTACCTCACCCCGTTCGAACCCCAGAAGTCGCAATAGTTCGGAGTTCTGGTAGGGCTGTGGCACGGTCTGCGAAGTGGATGAACGAATTTTCAAGACCGGCTTGGGACCCTGCACACACCGTTTGAGGCTGTACTGGAACCTCGGCCGGACTTCCATACGGATCCCCCTCAGATAGGCGACTCTCTAGACTAGAACGGAGCTGTGGGCGAAGTGTTGTGGTGGCATCCTCGCTTTCACCTCTTGAACGGTGACACGCAAAAGGCGGTAACTGATGACACGTGGGTGTAGCGGTACACCCCTGTAGGGTTAACAAAACTATTCGAATAGCCGCGTCCGCGATTAAGGACTGCTTGGAGAGCTGTGCTCGATTATTAGACAACTTGAACTAGATACTTCTAAAATACACCAAGATAAGTGTGAGTGCTATGGCGTGCTTTCTCGTGGGGAAGTCGAGGAAGGCACCATAGTGGTGTAATTGGTTGGAGAAAGTAGTGGACTCCTGTACGCTTCTTACCTCAAGTCTGGTACTCGTAGTTCAATACTAGCCAAGTAAAAGCTGGCACTTCTGCAAGTGAAACCCCACCTCCCTTTACCTTGATACATGTGCATGAGTAGTATAGTTCCTATGTAAGTCTTGCTGAGTATGACTTTGTACTCACGTTTGCTTATTCTATGTTTTAGATGAACCCACCTACTTGATGATGGCTTCTAACCGAAGCTCGAAGATTTAAGACTCAGACAAAGACCAAGCTAGTGTAGTCCCAGTCAGACGACTGGTTCCCTCGTGAAGGGCTGGTTTTTAGATAAGGCTTCTCTAAGCCATTTGTTAAACTTGTCTGTACTCAGACCTACTTTGCTTCCACATGCTTGATGTAATGTTGGATCACAGACTTGTGATCTCTGTGTGCACTCTGTAAGAGTTATCAATAAAGATGTATACTTTGTAGAGAATTGCAATGATACCTGCTGTTCATACAAGGCATGTGTGCTGCGTGTATGTTTATAACATGCATGTCTTTGTATGGGTTTTCGAGACCTTAGTTGTGATCTGGCTGGCGGTATTTTATACACCAAGTGGCCCTTGGATGTGCGCAGCTTGGGGCATCGCGATGCGATTGTTCGAGACTCTGTCTCGTGCACACTTTGATGTATGATCGATCCCTCCCTAGACCCCGACTAAGTGATCGGGCTGGAGTAAGTCTATGTAAGATTTATGAGATAGTCGATAGTATGGTTGAGGCGACTTGTCAGTGAATATGGGAGTTCATCACCCATATCATTAGACTTGTGTGCGGACGATGAGGACCCATCTCAGTTGATCATCCAGTCTAGATGGGATGCCCCTCACGTACGATGCTTTCCGAGAACGTTTTGTGCTTGGCCTTGTCTTCTTAGACAAGTGGGTACGGTTCTCGGCTCTCCATATGACTATGTCGTAGCGGAACTTGCATACGCTAACCCCGGGTCCCGACAGGTAGGTAAGAAAAGGGGACCCCATAAAATCCCACACGCAGTTAGGCACGCTCGATTTTAAAACCAATACCCGGAACTCGGATCCTAGGTGAGTCGAATGGAACAAAGCGTCGGGGAGGGATAGCCTAGACCTTCCATCCTTCGTCGAATATAGTCAACATTTATAATAATCATATCATCAACAACAATATAATAATGTGATAGCCCAAACCAAGGAGTAACAGGGTAACATTGTAGCATCCTAAGCATGCATACTAAGCAGGGGCTGAGCAACGAGCAATATTAACATAGCAGTACATGGTTTGCTGGGAGGGGACATGGCTGTATCAGTTTGAAAGAGGTTGTAAGCATGTGGTAGGATCAAACATCGAACCTATCCTAGACTAGCATGCAAACCGCTGGTTGAAATAGAATGGATCATAAGTAATGCATAGTCCTTGCCTGTTGATAAGTCGGGTTCCGAAGGTGTAGTTGATCGTAAGCTCGCAACATCTCCGAGAGGTACCCGCGGAAGCACGCAAGAAGGAAACACTGGAAAAGGCAATCGACGAGCAAGCATCTATTACTACGAACCAAACACGAGCAAGCATCAACAAGAAGGCAACACGAGACAAAGCACAACATCGCACCTACCGTCGAGAGCGGTTACTAACAGGTTAAGTGGAGTACTCGTCACACACGACGATACCGCACATTTAGCAAGGGTTCAAGTTAGTTAGCTACAAGTTATCAACAAAGGTTTTTAACATGGCATCTCACTCAAGCATGGCATGTCACACAAAACTGGCAAGCGGTGAAGCATAAATAAACTACCTAAGCTAGTCAATTTAAGTGGGGTGAAATCCTAGACATGGCTAACTATTGCAGACCCCACGATAAAAATGGAATTTGGTACTGTTTTGTCCTAAACAACATTTTATTATTTCTATTAGCAAGAAAGAGCAGCATAATCACAACCTACGTGCAATTTTAGTCAAGTTACATATAAAGAACATTTTATTTGGAGCAACGGTTAAAAAGTTATGGCAATTACAGTTACAGTGGCAAGCAGTTGTAATTAGCAGATAAAAAACATGTAAACAAGTTCAAACATGGCAACAAACAACATTTTAATAATCTACACAAAAAACTAAGCAACTTTCATGTTTAAAGTGTCGCGATCCGAGCTACCGTCTAAAAGATTCAGGCACCGCAAAATAATAACACAATCTGCAAAATTAAAAGATAAAAGGAAAAAGAAAAAAAACATAACAGAAAAAAAGGAGGGCCTCACCTTGTGGGCTCGTCCCAGGAGGAGGTGTCGGGCCAAGCTGGGCCGCCTGGCTGGTCTTGGCCCACATGACCGTGGCTGCTGGGCTCGGGCGGTGAAGAGTTGGGCCGCCTGGGGCTGTGTCGGCCCACGTGACCACAACGGCTGGTCGAACGGGCGGTCGCCCGATCCAGAGCAGGGGCGACGGCTGCCAGACGGTGGCAGCCCGATCCGGCGCGGCGGCGTCGTTACTCCAGCAGGGCGAGGGACGACGCGGCAGGCGGGGCTTGGGCTGGCCGGCGCGTTGGACGAGGAGGCCGAGGGGCGGCGCTGCTTGAGGTCGACGGCGGCGGCCCGACCTCGAGGCGGAGACAGCCTCCGTTCATGGCTGTCAGAACCCCAACTTAGGTAACTGCTAGGGCTTTATTGTGCCTTTGCATCATGAAAAAATTCAAAAGAAAATTCAAAAATGGGGAAAAGAAAAGCCCTGAGAAATTAAATCAAATGGCCAGATAAAAATCTTTTTCCAAAAATCATTTGAGTATTTGGAAAATTCCTATAAATGATGCTGATCATTTTAAAAGTGGTTTGGGTATTTTCCCATGCCCATGGAATATTCAAAAATTCAAAAGGTGCCCTGGAAATTAAATTTGACCCTATTTGAATTGAGATTCAAATATATTGAATTTCAAAAATGCCCAAATTCTTTATGTGGCTAGCTACTGGTCACCTAGTATTTATAAAATTATTTGGGCATTTTATTAAATCGCCTAGGTATTTATTTATCAAGGCACCACAAAATTACAGAAAGAAAAGGAGAAGAAAAAAAAGGAAAAGACCCCCCTGGCCATTCTGGCCCAACTGAAGCCCCCAGCCGGCCGAGCCCAGCCCCCTCACTTTGTCTTCTTCCCCAAGCTACTCGGTGGCAGCCTGGGAGCGAGCCGGCGCCACCTCGACACCGTTGAGGGCCTTCTGGCCTTCCCTTCCCTCCTCCTCACGCCACGCAACGCCCAGAACCACCCCGTGGCCATAAAGCCACTCCGGCGTTCCTCCACCGTGTTTTGTGGCTACCGCCGGCTAGCCGCCGGCCGGTTAGCCTTAACCTCGTGCCTAACTAACCCCCCTAACCCACTGACCCTGGGCCCCAGTGCCCCTAAACTAATCCAGGGGGCTTAATTAACAGAGGGTTAACCCCGGTGACACTAACAGTGGTGGCCCACCTGTCAGACCCCCCCCCCACACGCCAGCATGACGTCAGCCTGGCGCAATAAGTCAATTAAATTGATTAAATCGATTACAGAAAATCCAGAAAATAGCCAAATCTTTAGAAAATCATAACTAATTCATATTAACTCCAAATTGGACAAATAATATGTCTAAAATTATCAGAAAAATACAAGGATTATGAATATGCAATTTGTTTTCATGTTTGACCATTTTAAAATGGGTGAACATTAGCAAACATGCATATGGATCCTTTTCAAATTCAAATTTGGAGTGATTTTGCAAATGATTTTGCAACAACCTTATTTCAAATGGATTCATCCACACATCAGAGACATTACTTCAACTATACCACATCACTTCATGATCAACCTTTTCAAATAAACTTTCATGCATTCAAATGCAATTGAATTTCATCAATAAATCAAATGGAGTTTGAATTTGCATTTCAAATGCAATATACTCCTTTTAAATGGAATTCAACACATCAGTACCTTGAACATCACCATTTCAATCTTATTCATGTGATTGTGCATTGTACATTATGTTGATCCTATGATTATCATGTTGCTGATAGAAGTGGAGTCGGAATCCGAGATCACCCCCTTCGTTGAAGACCCCGTGACTGAACCTCGTCAGCAAGGCAAGCAAACCCCCATTGATCATGTCGATAAAATCTCACTTCCCTCTCATGTCTCGCTTATGCATTGTTTAGGATGATCACCATGATAATGTTTCTATCGCATAGTTGAACCCATATCCTTTGCATGACCTATCATCTTGTCACAGTAGTAAGCAAACCACAATCCTAGCAGATGTAGGAGTTGGTTGATATCATGTGGCCCCTGCAACTATTACTGCTTATTGCATGCTTAGTGGTACAACGAGGTTGCTTTTGATGTGAGTCGGGATGATGGTAAACATGGTGTTGATGAAAGTGAAATGTGTTGGTGAATCTACCCTAATACAAGGTGAACGATGAGAGGCTGTGTAGGAGTACACAGTGGGTCGTCTCGTTGAACACCGCCTTAAGTCCGAGTTCTTGTGTGGTGATCCAAGAAGAAGAGTACAACCACACATTGGGCTCACTGACCCCTCTCATCCTAGTACCTCACCCCGTTCGAACCCCAAGAGTCGTAGTAGTTCGGAGTTCTGGTAGGGCTGTGGCACGGTCTGCGAAGTGGATGAATGGCTTTTCAAGACCGACTTGGGACCCTGCAAACATCGTTTGAGGTTGTACTGGAACCTCGGCCGGACTTCCATACGGATCCCCCTCAGATAGGCGACTCTCTGGACTAGAACGGAGCTGTGGGCGAAGTGTTGTGGTGGCATCCTCGCTGTCACCTCTTGAACGGTGACATGCAAAAGGCGGTAAATGATGACACGTGTGTGTAGCGGTACACCCCTGCAGGGTTAACAAAACTATTCGAATAGCCGCGTCCGTGGTTAAGGATCGCATGGAAAGCTTAGCTTGATTATTAGACAACTTGAACTGGATACTTCTAAAACACACCAAGATAAGTGTGAGTGCTATGGTGTGCTTTCTCGTGGGGAAGTAGAGGAAGGCACCATAGTGGTGTAATTGGTTGAAGAGATGTAGTGGACTCGTGTACGCTTCTTACCTCAAGTCTGGTACTCGTAGTTCAGGACTAGCCAAGTCAAAGCTGGCACTTCTGCAAGTGAAACCCTACCTCCCTTTACCTTGATACATATGCATGAGTAGTATAGTTCCTATGTAAGTCTTGCTGAGTACAATTTTGTACTCACGTTTGCTTAATCCATGTTTTAGATAAACCCACCGACCCCGATGGTGACTTCTAACCGAAGCTCGAAGAATGAAGACTCAGACCAAGACCAAGCTAGTGTAGTCCCAGTCAGACGACTGGTTCCCTCGTGGAAGGCTTGTTTTTAGATAAGACTTCTCTAAGCCATTTGTTAAACTTGTCTGTACTCAGACCTACTTTGCTTCTGCTTGTCTGTTGTAATGTTGGATCACATGCTTGTGATCTCTGTGTGCACTCTGTAAGAGTTATTAATAAAGATGTATACATTGTAGAGAATTGCAATGATACCTGTTGTTCATACTAGACATGTGTGATGCGTGTATGTTTATAACATGCATGTCTTAGTATGGGTTTTCGAGACCTTAGTTGTGATCTGGATGGCGGTCTTTTATACACCAAGTGGCCCTTAGATGTGCGCAGTTTGGGGCATCGCGATGCGATTGTTCGAGACTCCGTCTCGTGCACACTTTGATGTATGATCGAGCCCGCCCTAGACCCCGACTGAGTGATCGGGTTGGAGTAAGTCTATGTAAGGGTTATAATACAATCGATAGTATGGTTGAGGCGACTTGTCTATGAGTATGGGAGTTCACCACCCATATCATTTAGACTTGTGTGCGGACGATGAGGACCCATTTCAGTTGATCATCCGGCCTGGATGGGATGCCCCTCACGTGAGATGCTTTCCGAGAACGTTCTGTGCTTGGCCTTGTCTGCTTAGACAAGTGGGTATGGTTCTCGGCTCTCCATATGATTGTGTTGTAGCGAGGCTTGCATACGCTAACCCCGGGTCCCGACAGACTTGGTATCAGAGCAGGACTGACTGTAGGATTATCAGCCTTGGCTGAAGTCGAGTCTAGCCTTCTATAGTTATATAGTTACTCTGGGTATATAAGGGAACAACGTAAGGCTTCTTTTTTCTCCTTACCCTCATCGATCTGAGTTCTGAGTCACCCTTATCTTTTCTACGGGATGATAGGACTAGGCTCATCTATGTCTGAATAGAACATCTCGTTGATTGCCTCCTTGTAGCCGTAGGAAAGTTGTGTCCGGTTTCCTAGCATTGTTGTAATGCTGATTTCTTACCTCGTATTATGTAAGTGTTGTATCTACATTGAAAGAAAAAAAAATTCTTACAATTACAGCTGTTATGCTGTCCAAATCATTCCAGGTTTCTTCAAAATCTGATGCATTTGCAAAATTCTTCCCTCCTTTTTGGTTGTCCTTTTAGAAGAACTTCTAGGTGGCATGCCCGACAGTTCCATAGAGTTTGATGTAGGTTTTCTTCTAGAAACCTATAGTATTTCATTTGCAGCTCTGTCTCCCACTTTAGATGTCTTCTAGCCAGAAGAACCACACTAACCATCGTGTTGGGGTACTTTGTTACTCTGACATATCTGTTGTAGCCCCTAGTAAACCTTGGTCATCCTCTAGGAAGCTATCCAGAGATCCAACCCCTTAAACCTATGCCACCCGACAGATGTGTAGAGTTCATAGTGGATCTTGCCCCAGGAACCGCACCAATTTCCAGACGCCCATAAAAAATGGCCCCACGTGAGTTAGCTGAGCTTAAGACCCAACTGGAAGCTTCGTTGGAAAAAGGCTTCATCCGCCCTAGCTCATCGCCATGGGGTTGCCCCGTTCTGTTCGTAACGAAGAAAGATGGAACAGAAAGGATGTGCGTAGACTATCGCCCGCTAAATCTAGCAACGATAAAGAACAAGTACCCACAGCCCAGGATCAATGATCTTTATGATCAACTTGCGGGATCCTCTGTCTTCTCCAAGATGGATTTGAGATTAGGTTATCATCAATTCAAAATCCGAAACGAGGACATTCCAAAAAACGGCTTTTACTACTCGTTATGGTCTTTACGAGTACACCGTCATGTCCTTTGGTGTAACCAATGCCCCCGCCACTTTCTCACGCATGATGAATTCGATCTTCATGGAGTACTTAGATAAATTTTTTGTGGTTTATCTCAATGACATTCTCATCTACTCGAAGAACGAAGAAGAACATGCCGAACACCTAAGGCTGGTATTGATGAAACTTAGAGAGCATCGTCTGTATGCTAAATTCTCCAAGTGTGAATTTTGGCTACCAGAAGTGACCTACTTAGGCCACGTGATTTCTGCAAAAGGCATTGTTGTGAATCCCGAGAGAGTTCAGGCCGTCCTTGACTGGACTCCACCTGAATCGGTTAAGCAAGTTAGGAGTTTTCTTGGCCTAGCCAGCTACTGCCGTCGCTTCGTCGAGAACTTTTCTAAAGTTGCAAAGCCTCTAACTGAACTCCTCAAGAAAGATAAGAAATTCCAATGGACTTCCAAGTGCAAGGAAAGCTTTCAAGAGCTAAAAAGAAGATTGACTTCTGCACCCGTACTTGCACCTCCAGGCACCAAAAAGGATTTCGAGATATTTTGTGACGCCTCACGGCAAGGGTTAGGATGCATACTTATGCAAGATAGACATGTGATAGCTTATGCTTCACGCCAGTTGCGGCCACATGAAGAGAACTATCCTACCCACGACCTTGAACTCGCTGCCGTAGTTCATGCCCTAACAACTTGGCGACATTACCTCCTTGGTAATCGTTGCGAGATCTATTCCGACCACCAAAGCCTCAAATACATTTTTACCCAGCCAGATCTTAATCTCAGGCAAAGATGCTGGATTGAGTTGATAAAATATTATGACTTAGGAATTTCTTACACCCCAGGAAAAGCCAATGTCATGGCTGATGCACTAAGTCGTAAGTCATATTGTAACAACCTCATGTTACAACAGTATCAACCACTTATTCATGAGGAATTTCGAAAGCTTAATCTCGAGATTGTTCCTCGTGGATCTCTTTTCAACTTGGTGGCGAAACCAACCCTTGAGGATCAAATCATAGTTGCCCAAAGGCGTGCACGAGGTGTTCGCCGGATCAAGGAGAACATTGCTAGCGGAGTTGCTAAATGTTTATCCACAGATAGTAAAAGAACGGTATTCTTTAAAAATCGTTTGGTTGTACCTAAGAATAGGGAACTAAGGCAACTCATCCTCAAAGAAGCCCATGACACACCCCTCTCAATTCATCCCGGTAGCACAAAAATGTACCGAGATCTACGCCAGAGATTTTGGTGGACCAGGATGAAGAGAGACATTGCTCGATTTGTTGCCGAATGTGATGTTTGTCGTCGCATTAAGGCAGAACACCAAAGATCTGCTGGTACACTTCAACCTTTGTCTATTCCAGAGTGGAAATGGGACAAGGTCGGTATGGACTTCATCACCGGCTTTCCAAAAACCCAGAAAGGAAACGATGCCATCTTCGTTGTCATAGATAGGCTTTCCAAAGTTGCTCACTTCCTTCCAGTTCGCGAGTCTATAACTGCTAGCCAGTTAGCGGACTTGTACGTCTCTAGAATTGTGTCTCTTCACGGTGTTCCTTTGGAAATCAATTCTGATCGTGGTAGCCTTTTCACCTCTAGATTTTGGGGAAGCTTCCAAAATGCTATGGGAACTCATCTCTCCTTTAGTACAGCTTTCCATCCTCAGTCTAGCGGTCAAGTCGAAAGGGTTAACCAAATTCTTGAAGACATGCTCAGAGCTTGTGTTATATCATTCGGAAAGAATTGGGAGAAGTCTCTTCCATTTGCCGAATTTGCTTAGAACAATAGTTTTCAACCTAGTCTGAACATGGCTCCTTTTGAACTCCTTTATGGACGACGATGTCGAACACCACTAAACTGGTCAGAAACCGGTGAAAGACAATTCGTTGGACCGGATATGATCAAGGAAGCAGAAGAGCAAGTTCGCATTGTTCGTGATTAGTTGAAAGCAGCCCAGTCTCGTCAGAAAAGCTACTATGATCGTCATCATAGGCAAGAGAGCTACAATCTGGATGAGAAGGCTTACCTTCGGCTTACTCCTCTGAAGGGAACCCAACGATTCGGTATCAAAGGCAAATTGGCCCCACGTTACATCGGACCTTTCCGCATTCTTGCTAAACGTGGAGAAGTTGCCTACCAACTTGAACTACCCCCTCACCTTTCCCGAGTACATGATGTATTCCATGTGTCACAACTCAGGCGTTGCTTCAAGGACCCCATCCGGGAAGTCGACCATGAAACGCTTGATCTCCAAGATGACCTTTCTTATCGGGAGTACCCCTTTCGTATTCTTGATTCAGCCGAGCGTGTCACTCGCCGTCAGAAGATCAAGTTCCTTAAAGTTCAGTGGTCACATCACTCCGAGAAATAAGCAACCTGGGAAACAGAAGACCGTCTCCGTGCCGAGTACCCCTCTTTCCTCCCGACGACTTCTGAATCTCGGGACAAGATTCTTTTGATTGGGGGCGAGTTGTCAGAACCCCAACTTAGGTAAGTGCTAGGGTTTTATTCTGCCTTTGCATCATGCAAAAATTCAAAAGAAAATTCAAAAATGGGGAAAAGAAAAGCCCTGAGAAATTAAATCAAATGGCCAGATAAAAATCTTTTTCCAAAAATCATTTGAATATTTGGAAAATTCCTACAAATGATGCTGATCATTTTAAAAGTGGTTTGGGTATTTTCCCATGCCCATGGAATATTCAAAAATTCAAAAGGTGCCCTGGAAATTAAATTTGACCCTATTTGAATTGAGATTCAAATATATTGAATTTCAAAAATGCACAAATTCTTTATGTGGCTAGCTACTGGTCACCTAGTATTTATAAAATTATTTGGGCATTTTATAAAATTGCCTAGGTATTTATTTGTCAAGGCACCACAAAATTACAGAAAGAAAAGGAGAAGAAAAAAAAGGAAAAGACCCCCCCCCCCCTGGCCACTCTGGCCCAACTGAAGCCCCCAGCCGGCCCAGCCCAGCCCCCTCACTTTGTCTTCTTCCCCAAGCTGCTCGGTGGCAGCCTTGGAGCGAGCCGGCGCCACTTCGACGCCGTTGAGGGCCTTCTAGGCCTTCCCTTCCCTCCTCCTCACGCCACGCAACGCCCAGAACCACCCCGTGGCCAGGAAGCCACTCCGGCGTTCCTCCGCCGTGTTTTGTGGCTGCCGCCGGCTAGCCGCTGGCCGGTTAGCCTTAACCCCGTGCCTAACTAACCCCCCTAACCCACTGACCCTGGGCCCCAGTGCCCCTAAACTAATCCAGGGGGCTTAATTAACAGAGGGTTAACCCCAGTGACACTGACAGTGGTGGCCCACCTGTCAGCCCCCCCTCACACGCCAGCATGACGTCAGCCTGGCGCAATAAGTCAATTAAATTGATTAAATCAATTACAGAAAATCCAGAAAATAGCCAAATCTTTAGAAAATCATAACTAATTCATATTAACTCCAAATTGGACAAATAATATGTCTAAAATTATCAGAAAAATACAAGGATTATGAATATGCATTTTTTTCATGTTTAACCATTTTAAAATGGGTGAACAGTAGCAAACATGCATATGGATCCTTTTCAAATTCAAATTTGGAGTGATTTTGCAAATGATTTTGCAACACCCTTAATTCAAATGGATTCATCCACACATCAGAGACATTACTTCAACTATACCACATCACTTCATGATCAACCTTTTCAAATAAACTTTCATGCATTCAAATGCATTTGAATTTCATCGATAAATCAAATGGAGTTTGAATTTGCATTTCAAATGCAATATACTCCTTTTAAATGGAATGCAACACATCAATACCTTGAACATCACCATTTCAATCTTATTCATGTGATTGTGCATTGTACATTATGTTGATCCTATGATTGTCACGTTGCTGATAGAAGTGGAGTCGGAATCCGAGATCACCCCCTTCGGTGAAGACCCCGTGACTGAACCTCGTCAGCAAGGCAAGAAAACCCCCATTGATCATGTCGATAAAATCCCACTTCCCTATCATGTCTCGCTTATGCATTGTTTAGGATGATCACCATGATAACGTTTCTATCGCATAGTTGAACCCATATCCTTTGCATGAACTATCATCTTGTCACAGTAGTAAGCAAACCACAATCCTAGCAGATGTAGGAGTTGGTTGATATCATGTGGCCCCTGCAACTGTTACTGCTTATTGCATGCTTAGTGGTACAACGAGGTTGCTTCTGATGTGAGTCGGGATGATGGTAAACATGGTGTTGATGAAAGTGAAATGTGTTGATGAATCTACCCTAATACAAGGTGAACGATGAGAGGCTGTGTAGGAGTACACAGTGGGTTGTCTCGTTGAACACCGCCTTAAGTCCGAGTTCTTGTGTGGTGATCCAAGAAGAAGAGTACAACCACACATTGGGCTCACTGACCCCTCTCATCCTAGTACCTCACCCCGTTCGAACCCCAAGAGTCGCAGTAGTTCGGAGTTCTGGTAGGGCTGTGGCACGGTCTGCGAAGTGGATGAACGGCTTTTCTAGACCGGCTTGGGACCCTGCACACATCGTTTGAGGCTGTACTGGAACCTCGGCCGGACTTCCATACGGATCCCCCTCAGATAGGCGACTCTCTGGACTAGAACGGAGCTGTGGGCGAAGTGTTGTGGTGGCATCCTCGCTGTCACCTCTTGAACAGTGACATGCAAAAGGCGGTAAATGATGACACGTGTGTGTAGCGGTACACCCCTGCAGGGTTAACAAAACTATTCGAATAGCCGCGTCCACGGTTAAGGACTGCTTGGAAAGCTTAGCTTGATTATTAGACAACTTGAATTGGATACTTCTAAAACACACCAAGATAAGTGTGAGTGCTATGGCGTGCTTTCTCGTGGGGAAGTCGAGGAAGGCACCATGGTGGTGTAATTGGTTGAAGAGATGTAGTGGACTCGTGTACGCTTCTTACCTCAAGTCTGGTACTCGTAGTTCAGGACTAGCCAAGTCAAAGCTGGCACTTCTGCAAGTGAAACCCCACCTCCCTTTACCTTGATACATGTGCATGAGTAGTATAGTTCCTATGTAAGTCTTGCTGAGTACCATTTTGTACTCACGTTTGCTTAATCTATGTTTTAGATGAACCCACCGACCCCGATGGTGACTTCTAACCGAAGCTCGAAGAATGAAGACTCAGACCAAGACCAAGCTAGTGTAGTCCCAGTCAGACGACTGGTTCCCTCGTGGAGGGCTTGTTTTTAGATAAGGCTTCTCTAAGCCATTTGTTAAACTTGTCTGTACTCAGACCTACTTTGCTTCCGCTTGTCTGTTGTAATGTTGGATCACATTCTTGTGATCTCTGTGTGCACTCTGTAAGAGTTATTAATAAAGATGTATACATTGTAGAGAATTGCAATGATACCTGTTGTTCATACTAGACATGTGTGCTGCGTGTATGTTTATAACATGCATGTCTTAGTATGGGTTTTCGACACTTTAGTTGTGATCTGGCTGGCGGTCTTTTATACACCAAGTGGCCCTTAGATGTGCGCAGCTTGGGGCATCGCGATGTGATTGTTCGAGACTCCCTCTCGTGCACACTTTGATGTATGATTGAGCCCGCCCTAGACCCCAACTAAGTGATCGGGGCTGGAGTAAGTCTATGTAAGGGTGATAATACAATCGATAGTATGGTTGAGGCGACTTGTCTATGAGTATGGGAGTTCACCACCCATATCATTTCGACTTGTGTGCGGGCGATGAGGACCCATTTCAGTTGATCATCCGGCCTGGATGGGATGCCCCTCACGTTCGATGCTTTCCGAGAACGTTCTGTGCTTGGCCTTGTCTGCTTAGACAAGTGGGTACGGTTCTCGGCTCTCCATATGATTGTGTTGTAGCGAGGCTTGCATACTCTAACCCCGAGTCCCGACAATGGCGCGGCGGCGGTCGGTTCGGGCCTCCACGGCGGCTGTGCTGCGAGAAAAGAGAGAGATGAGGGAAGGGGGAAGGGAGGAGAGGCACGGGAGGGACGACAGCCTCACCGGAGTCTTTGGAGGCTGCACGCAGCGAGCGGCAGCGGCGCCCACGGGCTGGAGGTGGCGGGAGTGAGGTAGGAGAGAGAGAAGAGATGCAGGCCGATTCCTTGCCGTCAGATCGGAAGATCTAACGATCCAGATCAGATGGGCTAGGGTTTGGCTGGAAATTAGGAAAAAATGCAAAAATTGGGGCTATTGTGAGGGGGGTGCCTGCAATTTTGTATTAGGGAATACCTAGAAAGAGGTGGGAGTGTGGTGGTCTTTATATAGCCTCGGTGGCTGGCAGTTTGCAAAAACATCCCCGATTTTTCTCTCTCGCGCGCGGTGTTTACGTTTCTGACCGCCGGGGGTCCGCAGTACCTCCGATTCGGGTAAAACTTCGAACTGCGCGATCAGCGCGTCGAGCCGGAGGCGTTCACCTCGCTCTGGAGCCGTTCCGAAAACACTTTCCGGTGCTCTATAAAAATATCCCGTTTACTTATTAAACGGGGTTTTTCGTTCCGTTGGCTGCAGCTGGTCTCGTGCGGTTTCGCGACGGTGATCGGGTGAAACCCGGTGTCGCAAAGGGTCGAGTGTCAGGGTGGCAAGGGTCGGTCTCCGTCCGATACGAGATAAGAGGGGGGGAAATTTCCGATCGATAAATCGGGGAGGCAAACACCGCAAACAAATCAGACAATCAAACAATTCACACCGAAAATATTTTTTTAATTTTTGTGAAATCTGGGTTGTTACAGATATTACCGCATCTCGCTGAAGAGAAGTATTCTTCTCAATGAGCTCCAAAAGGCGTGTTTCATCACGTCGATTTCGCTCAGCCTCCATCATGATTTCCACTGCAGAAGGCGGTGAAGGAGGATCATCATCACCACTTTGATTACGGTGACCAGATTCAACGCATCTAGTCCCACCTGACATTCTGTGTGATAAAAATCAACAATCAGAGTAGGATTTATGATGGAATCAAAGCAAAGATGACATAATTTAAGAGCGGACAAGATTGTAATGCAAAAGCATTGGAATCACTGGAAACACGGAACAATTCGGACAGCATAACGGTTGTACCGGGGTGAAAAAAAATGAATCAATCTGCAAGAATGATCAGAACCTTCTCAAAAGGCTCGATGGAATGGTGACTCTAGACGACCAAAACATTCCTACAGCTATTGAGAAGCAAACAATGAGATGTTACAGTATAGACATAGAAGAGCCTAGTCCTATCTTCCCGTAGAAAAGATGAGGGTGCCTCAAAACTCAGATCGATGAGGGTAAGGAGAAAAATGAAGCCTTACGTTGTTCCCTTATACCCAAAGTAACTATATAACTATAGAATGTTAGACTCGACTTCGGCCAAGGTTTAGTAATCCTACAGGCAGTCCTCCTCTGATACCAAGTCTGTCGGGACCCGAGGTTTGCATATGTAATTCCAGTCACAACTCAGTCATATGGAGAGCCGAGAGTCGTACCCACTTGTCTAAGAAGACAAGGCCAAGCACAGAACACTCTCGGAAAGCATCGAACGTGAGCGGCATCCCATCCAGGCCGGATGATCAACTGAGATGGGTCCTCATCGCCCGCTCACAAGTCTAAATGATTATGGGTGGTGAAATCCCATACTCATAGACAAGTCGCCTCAACCATATTATCGATTGAATTATAACACGTACATAAACAGACTCCAGCCCGATCACCTAGTCGGGATCTCGGGCGGGCTCAATCATACAACAAAGTGTGCCATGTGATAGAGTCACGAGCAATCGAATCGCGATGCCCCAAGCTGCGCACATCTAAGAGCCACTTGGTGTATAAAAGACCGCCGGCGAGAGCACAACTAAGGTATCGAACCCCACACATGACATGCACGATATAAACATACACGCAGCATGCATGCCAAGTGTATAACAGCAGGTAACACAACATGAACTCTACAAACTCATAGTTTATTGCATCTGCTATACAGAGTAGATATAGTAGTGTTACAAGCAGATATCACATAACTGTGACCCAACATTACAACATACAACAACGGAAGAAAATTATGTCTTAGTAAACACAAGGTTAACAAATGGCTTAAGAAACCTTTAAGAAAACACAACGACCCTCCAGAGGGACCAGGCTGCTGTCTGGGCCTACATTACTTCGTCGACGTCGAGCTTGAGGGGGAGGCCACCATCAGGTTCAGTGGTCTCGTCTCTAAAACATAGAATAAGCAAACGTGAGTACAAAGTCGTACTCAGCAAGACTTACGTCAGAACTATACTACTCATGCTCAGGTATCAAGGTAAAGGAAAGTGGGGTTGTAATGCAGAAAGCTTTTACTTGGCTATCCTGTACTACGACTACATAGAGTTGAGATGAGAGGCGCACACGAGTCCATCTAATCTTGATCACCACATCAATACACCACCATGGATCCTTCCTCGACTTCCCCACGAGGAAGCAACCCAAAGCACTCACACTTATCTTGAGATTTTTAGAGTATCCATTTGAGTTGTCTAATAATCAAGTAAACATCTCCAAGTATTCCATAACCGCGGACACGGCTATTCGAATAGTTCATTAACCCTGCAGGGGTGTACTTCTTCACATACGTAGCTACCACTTACCTCCTAGAACTCGTCACCTTCAAGCGGTGTCGGCGAGGATAGTACCACGACACTTACCTCACGGCTCCAACTCTAGTCTAGATGATCGCCTATCTGAGTATGTACCCCAATCGGAAATCCGGCCGGGGTTTCCGTTCAGGACCCAGACGATGTATGGACGGTCCGACAAGCCCACCTCGACGGATGGTGCTGCGCTTACCTAAAACCGTGCTACATTATGAAATCAAATAGAAGAACAATTAACCCATGCGAATCCTGGACCATAGTCGGGGTGAGTTAATAGGTCGAGAGGGGTCAATGATCCCAACATGTGGTATTAATCTGTGTCTTGGATCACAACACAAGAACTCGGGGCCTAGGGCAGTGTAAATGAGACAACCCACTGTGTACTCCTACACAGCCTCTCATTGTTCACTTATATTAGGGTGACTTCATCAACACATTACCACATTGTTGCATGTTTTCACTACCATCCCGATACATCACCCAGATGGATCATCTTCACTGCATACAACTCTAGCATGGCATAGCATAACATGGATGAAGGGCCACATGATGAACACAAACAATCTTGTATCTGCTAGGTTGAGGTTTGCTTAATACTGTGGCCGCAAGGATAGGTCATGCAAAGGATGGGTTCAACTAGCGGTAGAACGGTAACATGTGAATCAACTAATCATGCATAAGAGAACAAGAGGGAAAATGGGTTTATATAGATATGATCAAAGGGGGTTCGCTTGCCTTATTTTCGGGAGTCAGGGTGCCACTCTTCGAAGAAACAGGAACTACGTCCGGCGATGGATCTATCGAGAAGAAACAAACACCGAGACAACAACAATGTAATCATCACATTGCAATGCACATTCAAGAAATGAATCATGGCATGGTACTGATGTGATCTAGGTTCAATTTGTCACATGTTAACTGAAGTTGATTTGAATAAGAAATTAAAATTCAAACTCCAAATGTTGTTTAAATTAGCCAAAGTTACATTTGCTAATGTTTGGATATGGTAAACCATGTTGTCATGTGTATCATATGCCTCTGATGTTCATGTGATAAGATTGGCATTGCAAAGATTTAATTTGAAATGATTTAAACATTTATTTTGAATTATTCCAAATAACCCAAATAGCTAAATGCTACTGGTCCATCATCATAGATGTGTTTATCATCTATGAAAATATGATATTTGGAATCTTCGCGTTTTTCTGATGATTTTTCATATATTATTTGTTTGATTTGGATTTATGGTTTAAAAGTTATTGAATTTCAAAGATATAAACATTTTCTGGAATTTCTATTAAATAAAGAAACTGATTTATTGCGCAAGGCTGACGTCATCATGACGCAGGGGGGCTGACCAGTCAACCTGACGACTGGGACCCACCTGTCATTGTCTTTGGGGTTAATCCCCTTTTTATTTTAATTAAGCAGAGGATTAGGGGGGTCTGGGCCCACTGTCATTGGCTAGGGCTAGGGATTAGGAGGGGGATTAGTGTGGTTAATGGCCCAGGCCGCCGCCGGCTAGTCGCCGGTGGCACTGCCCTCGGCGGTGGCAGGCTAGGGCGGCGGTGCAGTGCACCAAATGGAGAACCGCGGGCACCAGGATGTAGCTCTCGTGCTCGCGCGCCACGCAGACGATCAGGCCGTCGACAGAGAGCACTGGAGCCACGCTGGCGAGCAAGCCCGCGGCGGTGCGGCACGGCTCAGGTGGTAACGGCGATTTGGGGCACGGTGTTGAGCACAGAGAGAGGGGAAAGTTGCGCAAGCTCACCCTAAGCTCGATGGTCCAGTCGGGGAGGACGGAAGAGCAACGACGAGGAGGTAATCGACGGTTGCAACTTGCGGTTTCGGCGGCCTGTCGTCGACGAACACGGCGGCTAGGGGTCCTCCTTGCCCGTTATTCCTTCCAGGGACACGAAGTAGACGGTGGGGAGGGCGCTAGACATGGTGGTGCGGCTCCAGCTGCTCACTGGCCGCGCATGAGCACGACGGCGAGCGGCGGTGCTCTCAGTCGGTGGAAAAAAATGGCGAGGCGAGAGGGGGCTCGACCAGAGAGAGGGGGGAATGGAGGGGGAAGAGCACAGGGGCATCCCACGGCGCGGATAGGGACGAGGAAGAGCTGCTGCGTGGCCAGGGCTCGGCGGCGGCCACGGCATGCCTTCCACCGAGCACCTTCGGGGCGTGGGGAGGAAGAAGACAAGAAAAAAGGCTGCTGGGCAGGGCCGGCCTAGGTGAGTTGGGACAGGTAGGTGGGCCTCTTCCCTTTTCTAAATTCTTTTCTGTTTAATTCTTCTGACCTTTGTTTTGTTGTGGTAAAATAATTACCTAGGCATTTTATAAAATCCTCAAATATTTATATTGGACATAGGTGACATAGTACTAGCCACTCCCAAGTTTTGAAGATTTTTGCAATTAAAAACATTTCAATTTCAATTCAAATAGCATTTAAATTTAATTTCCAAGCCTCTGTTTGAATATTTGAAAAATCCATGAGCATGGGTTTGACTCCAAATCATTTTTAAAATGATCACACTCATTTATAGGACTTTTCAAAAATGTTTGGAGGATTTTTGGAAAACTTTTTATCTGGCCTTTTTATTTAATTTCATTTGAGGCTTTTCCAAATCCCCAATTCTTAAACCATAGAATTTAAACATGATGCAATTATTTCTAGTAATAAAAGCACTTACCAAAACTAGGGTTGTGACACAGACGTGTCGAGCACGCGCGGTGCACGGCCAGAGCACGCCTGGTGCTGCCAAGAGCATGGCCACAAAGGGGAGGGTGCAACCGGAGGAGTTATATCGTGGCCAAAGGTGTCTACAGTGGAGTCCTTCGAGTGATGATCACAGTGATGGCCCTGGATGTCCACATGGGCTAATGTGGTGAGCTCTATCTCATCCTGAAGTTTGATGCACCAAACTTTGCGCAGAAGCAAAGCTCACATGGGGTGGATTTGGATAGGACCAAGCTGTCTTTTGGGATGAGGATAGGAAGGACTGGGCTTCTGTGGAGTTTGGGCTGCAGAAGGTGTTTGTGCTATGGTGTGGCTTGTACATAGCTCCCCTAGGCATGATATTTTGCATAGCTCAATCATACACTAGGATGAGTATGTATGCCAAGTTTCACATCATTTGGAGAAATATTTTTGGTACTTCCATTGTGAAGCACCAAATGGGTCAGAGTGGTGTTGGTGAGGCTAGCATGACATAGGATTATTGGAATTGGCTAAAAATTGGTGTAGCTTGGTCACTTGGCATGGTGCACCTGTGTATAAAATTTCATAGCCATTGGACACACATAGCTAGCACTTGCTTCACAATTTTGCCCACTGGTCAGAAACTTCAACATGATGGTGCACACACATGGGTGATTGGATCTGGCTCCAATTTGGTTTGGTGGAGTTATTAGGTGGTAGGATCATGCACAAAAAGTTTCAAGGCAAATGGGATCCCCTATCATGCACTTGCTTCACAATGCCCCTTTGCTGCACCCAAACTTTGGGAATTTATTGTGGGAGTTTGGCTACTCAAATGGTTGTGGAATTTGGTGGAGATCAATGATATGACCATATGAGATTGCACAAAAAGTTTCACCAGCAATGGATCAAGGAAAATGGCACTCCCTTCACAAAGCACCAATCTGCCCCCACAGACAAATGAATTTTTCTAGAGGAAAAATCCACTAGGGCTATGAAATTTTTTTGGAGAATTTGGTAATATATGATGTCAATGACATGTGGGAATTATTTGGGGATTTATGGAGCAACATAAATAGGGATTTCTTCACAAACCTCAAATAATAGGAATATCCCTTTTATTGGAAAAGGAATATATGGCTTGAACAAAATGGTGGCTTGGATGAGGTGGATCAATGGAATGGCATTGGAAAGGCTTGAAATCAAGGATCACTTGAGCATGTAAATAAAATATGCTCAAGTTTCAAGTCCAACGAGGTGATCAAAAGTAAATCCAATAGCAAATCCAGAATTAAATCAGAAAAGTTTTTGGAAAAAGAAAGTTCCAAAATCCAGGGTGTCACAAACCTACCCCCCTTAGAAAAATATCGTCCTCGAGATTTGGTTGCTCAGGGAACCATCACAAACTTACCGTCCTTCGGAAACTTTTGCTGCTTCTCGGATATCCTTTTTACCGCATACTTTCCCATAGTAGCACCCAATATATCTCTGCTGAGGGGGTTTACTTCACCTGGTCTGTAGCTCTGACAGAATGTTATTCCTTGATACCTCACATCCTTTCTTGCTGATTTCCATTCTCATATCTTCTGACTTGTATGATAACAGGATGTCTTGTCATAGGTTGAATGCTGACGATACCCATATTGTTTCTAGGGTACCTCGGGTTTTATTCGTGGTATGCTCTTGAATCTTTGGGTTGGTGTAACAGCCCAGATTTCACAAAAATTAAAAATTTTGTTTTCTGCATGAATTGTTTGATTGCCTGATTTGTTTGCGGTGTTTGCATCCCCGATTTATCGATCGGCGATTATTTTCCCCCCTCTTATCTCGTATCGGACGGAGACCGACCCTTGCCACCCTGACACTCAACCTTGCGACACCGGGTTTCGCCCGATCACCGTCGCGAAAACCGCACGAGACCAGCCGCAGCCAACGGAACGGAAAACCCCGTTTAATAATTAAACGGGATATTTTATAGCGCGCCGGAAAATGTTGTCGAAACGTCACCGCAGTGAGGTACGATCGAAGAGCTTGACGCGCTGAGCGCGTGGTTCGAGATTTCGTCGGAATCGGAGTCCGTATGCACCTTCGGCGGTCACGAACGTATTCACCGGACACGCGAGAGGGGTACCGAGGGCGTTTGCGTCAACTGGCCAGCTAACATGCCTATATAAAGACCACCAGCCTCCCACACCCAATTAGAGTTTACCCCATGTAAAATATGCAGCCACCCCCCTCCACTTAGCCCCAAATTAGCCCCCCAAACCCCCAGATCTCGAAACCCTAGCCCCCTAGCCCTCCGGAGCCGTCAGATCTGAGATCCAACGGCCCCAGAGGCCTCCACGTTGCTCCCAGCCAGCCTCCCAGCCGCCCGGGCCCCGCGGGCCCGCTCCTCCGCCGCCAGGGCCCGATCTGGGCCCGCCTCCGCGCCGCCTCCGTCCGAGCTCCCGTGGAGCTCCTCCCATGGAGCCGCCGCTCCCTCCGGCCACCGGAGCCATGCACCGCCGGCAGCAGCCGGGCTGCCGCGCCACGAGCTCTCTCCCCGCACCCCCTTTCTTCCTCCTCTCCTCCTCCCTGTTCTCACCGCCCCTCGCCTCCCCCTGCAGGTCGCCGTTCCACCATGGAAGCCCGCCGCGCCATGAGCTCGAGGCCGAGCTCGGCCGGAAGCCGCCGCCTGGCCACGGCCCGCACGGATCTGGCGGGATCCGGCGCCGCCGCGCACGCCCGCGCCCTGCCACTCTGCGTTGCCTGCCCCCTCGCGCCCGTCCCCGCCGCTGGGACCTCGACGGAGCGCCGCCAGCCGCCGGCGTCGTCCCCGATCCAATCGGGACGAGCTGGCTGGGCTCCTCGCGCTCGTGGGCCGGCGCACCCCGAACGGCCCAGATCCAGCAGGCCAGCGCGGCCCAAGCGCCCTTTCCAGCCGGCCTGGGCCTCGGCCCAAGTGGCGAGGCCGCCAACCCTTTTTTTGTGTTATTTATTTTTTTTCTCTGCTGCCTGTGAAAACTGCTAAGTCCCTGGAATTATTGCTGCTGGTTCAATTTTACAATGTGTTTTCCCGTTAAACCGTAGCTCGGATCGCGTTGCGCCCAAAAAACGAACTGTTTAGAATTGCATGTACTTTAATCCGTCTTTTGTGAGTTAATTGTTTTGAGGTTGTTTAGATATAGTTTTTGCTGTTCAAACAGGGCATCAGTCCGTTAATTGCATTTATTTCCTGTTATTGAGCTGCTGTTGTTATTTTGTTGCAACTTTGCATGATGATTGTAACAAATCCATGAGGCCTATTGCATTGATTCCTTTTGCGTTGCGTTAAGCAATGTTTCTACTTCAGTTTCATGCATTCACATGCCATATTTGCATGCTGCATCATGTTTATATTTTGCTCCAAAGTAGCTATCCTGATGTTATTTTGCTGCTATTGCTGAAACTGTTATTTTGTTGCAACTTTGGATGACGATTGCTTCGCAACCGTTCATCGGATTTGAGTGATTCCAATTGCATATTGTTAAGCATCATGTCTACTTTCATCCCATGTATTACTATGTCATGTTGCTGCACTTTTGCATATAGATTTACCCCTGTTTATACAGCATGTGTGCATAAATTGTTTTGCTTATATCTTTTTAACCGTAACTCCGTTTGGGGTGTTCTTTATATGTAACTTGATTAGTTTTTCGTGTTCTTTGTGTTTATGTTATTTTTTGCTGTTGTTAACCAAGATAAAATATGGTTTAGGGCAGAACAGTACCAATTCCCTTAATCATCGTGCGGCACTTAGTGTTATGCCATGTATAGGATTGTGCCTCACTTAAATTGTCTAGCATAGATAGTTTATTTTGTGCTTCACCTCTTGTAAGGTTTGTGTGTTATGCCATGCTTGCTTGAGTTGCCATGTTAATAACCGTTGTTTGGTCACTTGTAGCTAAATAACTTGAACCACCGTAAATGTGCGGTATCGTCGTGTGTGACGAGTACTCCACTTAAATCGTTAGCAACCGCTCTCGACGGTAGGTGCGATGTCTCGTGTTGCTTCTTTTTGATGCTTGCTCTTGTATTGCTTCGTAGTAATAGTGGTGCCCGTTGATGGCTTTCCAGTGTTTACCCTCTTGTGTGCTTCCGCGGGTACCTCTCGGAGACGATGCGAGCTTGCGATCGGCTACACCTTCGGAATCCGACTTATCAACAGGCAAGGACTTGCATTACTTATGATCCATTCTATTTCAACCAGCGGTTTGCATGCTAGTATAGGTTAGGCTCGATGTTTGATCCTACCACATGTTTACAGCCTCTTTCAAACCGATACATCCATGTCCCCTCCCAGCAAACCTTGTACTGCTATGTTACTATTGCTCGTTGCTCAGCCTCTGCTTAGTATGCATGCTTAGGATGCTACGATGTTACCCTGTTACTCTTTGGGTTGGGATATCACCTGCTTATTATATTATTGTTGATGATATGATTATTATTATAATGTTGACTATATTCGACGAAGGATGGAAGGTCTAGGCTATCCCGCCCCGACGCTTTGTTCCATTCGAGTCACCTAGGATCCGAGTTCCGGGTATTGGTTTTAAGACTGAGCGTGCCTAACCGCGTGTGGGATTTTATGGGGTCCCCTCTTCTTACCTATCTAGCTTCAAACATTTCTAGTGGTGGCCCAAGCTGATTTACCATTTGAAAACCGTGTGTGTGTCTGTTGGGTCGCTCCTGGCAGATATTATTTTTAAACAACCCGGACCAGCGGAGACATGGTTTCCCTGTTGGTCCACCTTTGGCCGGCGAGGGCCCGGTCTCATAAGAGAACTAACCGGTAACCCAAACCCTGTTGAGACGGAAGAGTCCGATCCGAGAGCGTGGCCAGCTTTTGGATTGGGTGTCGACTCCCCGGGGGCCACCCGGATTTGTTTGTTGTTAGCTAGAGGGACCTGTCGTTTCGGATCTCTTGGAACTAAATCATAAAATGGTTGCCTATAATGGGTAGCAACTGAGAGTGATGGACGTGCGTGCGGAGCCTCGTAATGGGCAGTTGGTACACCCCTGCAGGGTTAAATCTTTTCGAGAAACCGTGTCCACGGTTATGGACGACTTGAGACCTACTCCTTGTTCATAGACAACAAAAACTGAGATAATCTTATTATAACTTGATCAACGTGTGCGTGTGCCTTGACTGCTTCTTCTTCGTCGGGATGCGAAGAGGAGGACAAGGATAGGATAGGTGTTATGTTTGCGTAGTAGTTGATAGCAAGACTTGTTGGAGGCGATTCCTCATCGAATGCTTGGCTTCTTATCTTACTCTCTAGATCGTTAGCCACTTCATAAATGCTAGTGCGGCAGCAACCTCACCACTTACCCCTTCCTTACCGTAAACTACTAGTTGTCCTAGAATGACGAGTGATGAAGTCCTTGCTGGGTCAGATGACCACTACAGTTGGATGCTGAGTACCTCTGTACTCATGATACTACCCCCAAACTCTTTTCAGGGTTCTGATCGACAACAGGTATGGTGATCGACGTTTCACGTGGAGACTCGACGACGACTAGTTAGGCGGATCCCGGCGGAGGGCCTGGACCCGTGTGGTTATGGGATCGATGCTTTTCTCTTTGCCAGTAGGCATTCGCTTGTAGTCTGTACCCAGACATGTATCTTCCGCTGTTGTATTGTACTTGAGGTAGTTGTATGCCGAATGTATGAGATGTTGTATCCTTGTATCTGTAATGTTGTGATATCATGTTGGAAATCCGGGGCATATGGCTTTGTCATATGTCGCGGTGGGTCCGATATGTGCTTCGTCCTCGGGTTCGGGCGGAAACGTCCGAATCTGAAACAGTACCGCATATCGGGCCTTACAACTTGGTATCAGAGCCTTACCGACCGTAGGATCTCCTCTCTGGCCGAAGTCGAGTCTGGACAAAAACTATTTTGTAGTTACTAAGTTAGTTATCGGAGAGTAGGATTCTTTTTACTCCTTATCTTTGCCCCGGTCAGGACAAGTGTCGTAAGTGTTTTAACTCTGATCTTATCCCCTTCAAAACTCTAGGATCTCGAGTGTGTGGAGTATCGGAACCGTCACAATGCCTTGCTTGCAGCGTATTGTCTCGATTCCGAGCTCAGGTGGGAATTCCTGTAGTACCTTTAGCTTCACCAATTTCGGTTATCATCTGGGTCGTCCTTTGCCCTCCATCCTTTTGCCGGTGTTTTTACGACTTGCGTCGAAAAGCACTATCCCTTTGACCAGGTTTGACTGTCGTTCTTCCTCTTGACACTGACGGTTTCGTCTTTCCGACGATGTCGTCTCTCTGCGGAAATTTATCTCGACAGAAGTTCGACGTCGACATGGAGCAGAGTCCCTTGTTGGTGGTGTTGAAGATCGTCGACTCCTTTCTCTTCCCCCCTCCCCCCGGATCGTCCTGGATCTCGGGACGAGATCCCTTGTTGGTGGTGTTGCCTGTAACAGCCCAGATTTCACAAAAATTAAAATTTTTGTTTTCTGCATGAATTGTTTGATTGCCTGATTTGTTTGCGGTGTTTGCATCCCCGATTTATCGATCGGCGATTATTTTCCCCCCTCTTATCTCGTATCGTACGGAGACCGACCCTTGCCACCCTGACACTCAACCTTGCGACACCGGGTTTCGCCCGATCACCGTCGCGAAAACCGCACGAGACCAGCCGCAGCCAACGGAACGAAAAACCCCGTTTAATAATTAAAGGGATATTTTATAGCGCGCCGGAAAATGTTGTCGAAAAGTCACCGCAGTGAGGTACGATCGAAGAGCTCGACGCGCTGAGCGCGTGGTTTGAGATTTCGTCGGAATCGGAGTCCGTATGCACCTTCGGCGGTCACGAACGTATTCACCGGACACGCGAGAGGGGTACCGAGGGCGTTTGCGTCAACCGGCCAGCTAACATGCCTATATAAAGACCACCAGCCTCCCACACCCAATTAGGGTTTACCCCATGTAAAATATGCAGCCACCCCCCTCCACATAGCCCCAAATTAGCCCCCCAAACCCCCAGATCTCGAAACCCTAGCCCCCTAGCCCTCCGGAGCCGTCAGATCTGAGATCCAACGGCCCCAGAGGCCTCCACGTTGCTCCCAGCCAGCCTCCCAGCCACCCATGCCCCGCGGGCCCGCTCCTCCGCCGCCAGGGCCTGATCTGGGCCCGCCTCCGCGCCGCCTCCGTCCGAGCTCCCGTGGAGCTCCTCCCATGGAGCCGCCGCTCCCTCCGGCCACCGGAGCCGTGCACCGCCGGCAGCAGCCGGGCTGCCGCGCCACGAGCTCTCTCCCCGCACCCCCTTTCTTCCTCCTCTCCTCCTCCCTGTTCTCACCGCCCCTTGCCTCCCCCTGCAGGTCGCCGTTCCACCATGGAAGCCCGCCGCGCCATGATCTCGAGGCCGAGCTCGGCCGGAAGCCGCCGCCTGGCCACGGCCCGCACGGATCTGGCGGGATCCGGCGCCGCCGCGCACGCCCGCGCCCTGCCACTCTACGTCGCCTGCCCCCTCGCGCCCGTCCCCGCCGCTGGGACCTCGACGGAGCGCCGCCAGCCGCCGGCGTCGTCCCCGATCCAATCGGGACGAGCTGGCTGGGCTCCTCGCGCTCGTGGGCCGGCGCACCCCGAACGGCCCAGATCCAGCAGGCCAGCGCGGCCCAAGCGCCCTTTCCAGCCGGTCTGGGCCTCGGCCCAAGTGGTGAGGCCGCCAACCCTTTTTTTGTGTTATTTATTTTTTTTCTCTGCTGCCTGTGAAAACTGCTAAGTCCCTGGAATTATTGCTGCTGTTTCAATTTTACAATGCGTTTTCCCGTTAAACCGTAGCTCGGATCGCGTTGCGCCCAAAAGATGAACTGTTTAGAATTGCATGTACTTTAATCCGTCTTTTGTGAGTTAATTGTTTTGAGGTTGTTTAGATATAGTTTTTGCTGTTCAAACAGGGCATCAGTCCGTTAATTGCATTTATTTCCTGTTATTGAGCTGTTGTTGTTATTTTGTTGCAACTTTGCATGATGATTGTAACAAATCCATGAGGCCTATTGCATTGATTCCTTTTGTGTTGCGTTAAGCAATGTTTCTACTTCAGTTTCATGCATTCACATGCCATATTTGCCTGCTGCATCATGTTTATATTTTGCTCCAAAGTAGCTATCCTGATGTTATTTTGCTGCTATTGCTGAAACTGTTATTTTGTTGCAACTTTGGATGACGATTGCTTCGCAACCGTTCATCGGATTTGAGTGATTCCAATTGCATATTGTTAAGCATCATGTCTACTTTCATCCCATGTATTACTATGTCATGTTGCTGCACTTTTGCATATAGATTTACCCCTGTTTATACAGCATGTGTGCATAAATTGTTTTGCTTATATCTGTTTAACCGTAACTCCGTTTGGGGTGTTCTTTATATGTAACTTGATTAGTTTTTCGTGTTCTTTGTGTTTATGCTATTGTTTGCTGTTGTTAACCAAGATAAAATATGGTTTAGGGCAGAACAGTACCAATTCCCTTAATCATCGTGCGGCACTTAGTGTTATGCCATGTATAGGATTGTGCCTCACTTAAATTGTCTAGCATAGATAGTTTATTTTGTGCTTCACCTCTTGTAAGGTTTGTGTGTTATGCCATGCTTGCTTGAGTTGCCATGTTAATAACCGTTGTTTGGTCACCTGTAGCTAAATAACTTGAACCACTGTAAATGTGCGGTATCGTCGTGTGTGACGAGTACTCCACTTAAATCGTTAGCAACCGCTCTCGACGGTAGGTGCGATGTCTCGTGTTGCTTCTTGTTGATGCTTGCTCTTGTATTGCTTCGTAGTAATAGTGGTGCCCGTTGATGGCTTTCCAGTGTTTACCCTCTTGTGTGCTTCCGCGGGTACCTCTCGGAGACGATGCGAGCTTGCGATCGGCTACACCTTCGGAATCCGACTTATCAACAGGCAAGGACTTGCATTACTTATGATCCATTCTATTTCAACCAGCGGTTTGCATGCTAGTATAGGTTAGGCTCGATGTTTGATCCTACCACATGTTTACAGCCTCTTTCAAACCGATACAGCCATGTCCCCTCCCAGCAAACCTTGTACTGCTATGTTACTATTGCTCGTTGCTCAGCCCCTGCTTAGTATGCATGCTTAGGATGCTACGATGTTACCCTGTTACTCTTTGGGTTGGGATATCACCTGCTTATTATATTATTGTTGATGATATGATTATTATTATAATGTTGACTATATTCGACGAAGGATGGAAGGTCTAGGCTATCCCGCCCCGACGCTTTGTTCCATTCGAGTCACCTAGGATCCGAGTTCCGGGTATTGGTTTTAAGACTGAGCGTGCCTAACCGCGTGTGGGATTTTATGGGGTCCCCTCTTCTTACCTATCTAGCTTCAAACATTTCTAGTGGTGGCCCAAGCTGATTTACCATTTGAAAACCGTGTGTGTGTCTGTTGGGTCGCTCCTGGCAGATATTATTTTTAAACAACCCGGACCAGCGGAGACATGGTTTCCCTGTTGGTCCACCTTTGGCCGGCGAGGGCCCGGTCTCATAAGAGAACTAACCGGTAACCCAAACCCTGTTGAGACGGAAGAGTCCGATCCGAGAGCGTGGCCAGCTTTTGGATTGGGTGTCGACTCCCCGGGGGCCACCCGGATTTGTTTGTTGTTAGCTAGAGGGACCTGTCGTTTCGGATCTCTTGGAACTAAATCATAAAATGGTTGCCTATAATGGGTAGCAACTGAGAGTGATGGACGTGCGTGCGGAGCCTCGTAATGGGCAGTTGGTACACCCCTGCAGGGTTAAATCTTTTCGAGAAACCGTGTCCACGGTTATGGACAACTTGAGACCTACTCCTTGTTCATAGACAACAAAAACTGAGATAATCTTATTATAACTTGATCAACGTGTGCGTGTGCCTTGACTGCTTCTTCTTCGTCGGGATGCGAAGAGGAGGACAAGGATAGGATAGGTGTTATGTTTGCGTAGTAGTTGATAGCAAGACTTGTTGGAGGCGATTCCTCATCGAATGCTTGGCTTCTTATCTTACTCTCTAGATCGTTAGCCACTTCATAAATGCTAGTGCGGCAGCAACCTCACCACTTACCCCTTCCTTACCGTAAACTACTAGTTGTCCTAGAATGACGAGTGATGAAGTCCTTGCTGGGTCAGATGACCACTACAGTTGGATGCTGAGTACCTCTGTACTCATGATACTACCCCCAAACTCTTTTCAGGGTTCTGATCGACAACAGGTATGGTGATCGACGTTTCACGTGGAGACTCGACGACGACTAGTTAGGCGGATCCCGGCGGAGGGCCTGGACCCGTGTGGTTATGGGATCGATGCTTTTCTCTTTGCCAGTAGGCATTCGCTTGTAGTCTGTACCCAGACATGTATCTTCCGCTGTTGTATTGTACTTGAGGTAGTTGTATGCCGAATGTATGAGATGTTGTATCCTTGTATCTGTAATGTTGTGATATCATGTTGGAAATCCGGGGCATATGGCTTTGTCATATGTCGCGGTGGGTCTGATATGTGCTTCGTCCTCGGGTTTGGGAGGAAACGTCCGAATCTGAAACAGTACCGCATATCGGGCCTTACAGTTGGCCTCTTCGACAAGAGCTTGGACTTCATAGTTGATAAGAATACCCATCACCATATGCGGGTCCTGACGATGCTGAAGTCTTCACTGTCCTACATGGCTGGATTTCTGACAATACTGTTGCAGGTATGATGAAGCGTCGAGGAAGACTGGTATTTTTTCCGCGAAGCTTGGGGTAGCTTGCTGGGGAAGGTTGGGTACCGTACCCCGGAAGCTTGCTCCAGTGGCGTATCAAGGAAGGCAGGGTGTCGTACACGGGAAGCTGCCTCGATAGCTTGCTGAAGAAGACTGGGTGTCTTGCCTTGGAAGCTTTCTTAATCACTTACTGACGAAGATGGGTTGTCTTGTCCCAGAAGTTTTCCTCTTTATACTGTGGATGCATCGGTTCCTTCTGCTGGAAATTTCAGCGGCAGTTTACTGTAGACGACCGAGCGTCTTGTGCTGGAGTCCATCCCTATGGCGTACTGAGCACGATCGAGTGTCTTGCACTGTAAGCTTATGTCGGTGGCTTGTGGAGGAAGGCTGACTGTCTTGGCTCAGAAGATATCCCGGTAGCGTACTGAGGAAGGCTGATACACTGTACAAGTCGGCTGTGCCTGGTACCTTGTTACGGAAGGCTGAGGTTCCTTCTGCTGGAGGCTTTCCCTCAATGACGTGGAGACAGATCTGACCACGGTGTCTGACAAGCTTCTGACTGCCGACTGGTGAGGGGGAAACATTCTTCCAATCATTCTTTTGCTGGATGTGAGCTTCATGATACTCTGTGACCATCTTCCAGAATATACTGAATTAATTTGTATTGCATAGGACTGTAGATGGTGTTTGTCCTGCCTTGGGTGCATATGCTCGTAGGTCATAGTCTTTGCTTATCTTTGCATGAATCTCTGCGGCTGTCATGGTTGATGCGAACTTGATTCAAGTGATGTCTTGGGTAGCATCTAATTGTGAGCCATAAGCTTCCCACGCAACTGGGTAAAAGTCCTGTTTGACTTGCTGATTTCCCGCATCATTGCGGCCTTTAACTTTCTGAGTCTTCAGGTTGTTCCGGTTACGGAAGGAATGTAGACCTAGTGGTTGCCGCATGATTCACACTTGAGCCAGAATGCATCCGATACAATTGGTTACGAGCCATTCATGTCTTGCTGAGTTTCCTTATTTCTTTGCCGTCTTCCACTTATAGAATCTTCATGACTGTAACATCCACCGGAAAAATGCTGACTTGGTTCATTCAGGCAGAACTCATATGGGGTTGAACACTTCTGATGCAAGCTGGTGTGGGTCCTTGACTTTGTGTCTTCACGCTGCTCTACGGTATTGCACTGGTTCTTTCAGGAATGCGGGGTTATGAGCAACTTTCCATCGGGCGGATAAAGTGACACCAAAGAACCAAAAGAAGAACCAACGAAGAAAACCACGGAGCAAAAGCAAACGGGAAGCGGCTCGCTACTTCATCATCTTTAGCGGTGGTCGATGACTATCTAGACTCCTTGCAAAGAAAACAGTGAATAACCCAGTAGCCACCAGAACGTTCTTTACAACTCAGATCTGGGACTTGTACTGGAGTAGCTCAAGCATTCTCAAGACGGCCGACCGAAATCAGCTCAGAGCATGAGGCAATGTTGATAAAAATAATGCAGAGGTCCCCTAAGACGGCCGAGAAAACAGCTCAGAGCATAGGGTCTCCACTGCGAAAAGAAACTCAACAACGAACCGAGACGGCCGAAAAGCAGCTCAGAACACGGGTCGGTTGTTGAAAAGAGAAATGTAAAACATGCATCCACTCCGGACGGCCGACGATGCATCAGCTCAGAACCAGACGTGGTGCCAATATCGAATGAAAACAAGCAAGGGTTCGTCCAAGTCATCTAACACCTGCCAAAACAGAGTTAGTAACTGCCGAACAAACTGAACAAAGAACCAACAATGAGAACCAACTGAGCAGGGAAAGCAATACTGAACAAGCACTGAGATCACACGCAGGATCTCCACTTATTGCTACACACATCAACATGCAACAAGCAACATGCAACACTACTACTCATGCACTACGAACTACGCGAAACTTAGGCGTTCTGATCTGACGGCGGGTTGCCGGGGGTCGCGGACGAGGATCATGTGTATCCCACCGGATATTCCGCCATCTACACTCGTCAGATCAGATCATTAGCGAAAATATAGCGTCTATATGCAGCAAACAAATGCAGCAGGCAATAGCATCACACAAGCAAGCTATACTCTAGCTCTAACGTCAATCTAACGTCCTTCTAACATTTGCGCGGGCTAGCGGGTCCTACAGTCAGTCCTGCTCTGATACCAACCGTTGTGGCACCCCGGCTCAGAGGACCGGAATGCCCCGTGCACCAGCCCAGAGATCAAGTCTTCTGGAGCATGGCACTGATTGATATAAAACTGAACAGCTTTCTATTACCTAAGATAGGAGTACACGAGGTCTATTACAACGCTAGCGGAGACACAACTTTCTCCTCAGGCTAGCCTCAGCTCTACACCAAGCAGCAACATAACTCTAGCAGCGGAATATCGACGGCAGCGGAACAATAATGGCAATGACGAACTCCAATCCACAGGGACACTGGCTGGGACACCTCCTAGCTCGCAAAAACCGGGAACGTCGTCCTACGCATCCAAAGCACGGCCTGAAAATCTGGCATAACACGCCAGGTCAGTACATTGAATGTACTTGCAAGCTCACAACAACCATGCAACAAGGCAAAACAATAACATGGCAACAGGTTAAAGTATCTTAGTGGATTAAACAGGTGAGCAACAATATCATGCAAACAGATATTCATCAAGAATATTGTCAGCATTAAGACTAATGCACACACAATGGAGCCCACATGATCGTCGCATGATCACGTGGCTTACCTCGGAGTCCTTACAGACTCAAGCACCGGGTCACCTAGTGAACAATCACTTCCACGGGTCGTCGCAAAACCAAACGGGTCATCGCACGACCATTCAACGGGTTAGGTGTCCCTCGTTACCACCCAACCAATCCACTCATCGCACAACCATCCACTTACCACAAACTTACCATCGAACTCAAGTTGATCATATGGTGTGACCTAGGACGAACTGTGTCCCATGAACAAGGACGCGGCTATTCGAATAGATTTTCACTCTGCAGAGTTTGTGCACGTTACCCACACTATGGAGTTCTTCCTCCATCCAGCACCCAGGTACTTGTCCCACAGGATCCTTGGAACTCGCACCGCAGGAGTGAACTAGGACTTCTCCAATGAGATCGATATACCGAGTGTCCCTCTTACCGTATCACCGACATTCCGTCTTGGGTAGCCCTATGGTTAGGTGTCCACGTTACCACCAGAACCACTCGGCCACCTTGTGGCAAATACTGTCCCAACGGGGGCTGAGCTCATAACAACACTGGCTGTCAGGACTACCGCCGCCTGCCTGATTAGAGAACCCACCGGCAGACCGAATCAAGGTCCGCCCATATAGGCAAATATGGCTGCACGGATAAGCCCGGTTCAGTGGCACCTGATCAACTTGTTACGAAGCATATCTCCAACAACGAACACAAGCATCAGGTGCAACATGAGTATCAGATCATAACAATGCATAGCATATTAACATGATAGTTTCAGATATGATCAAACACATTTTAGATGGTGAACTTATCCGTGTTACAAAGATTAAGTTATTAACATGGAAACATTATGAATGCAGTTGAGCATAACTTAGGCATACATGAACAGGTGTAACATGAGCAACTTAACATGGTGTTGGTATGTGGTGGTTACGATGATGCAGAGTATAACATGACAAAGATATGATCGAAGCATGGCATGGATATAACATGTCAAAACATAGCATAGCAATAGCATATTCAAAGATAGCATGGCAGTATAACATCAATCATAGCATAGCAACATGATCATAATCATCGATATAAGCATATCATCGAACAACAATTTTAGAAGCACGTCAAAGCTTTGAAAAGGTGCAAAGGGTATTGTGGCTTTCCTTTCACCAGAGGAGTGTGAAATACTCCCGGATCTTCAACACAAGCAGAACCCTGCAAAGTATTTTATAAAAAGCAATGGGCAAAAGGTCAAACGCCATCTTTTGTTTGACCAGCAAATAACAACATAAAAACATGGCACAAAACTTATGCCAAATAGAAGAGGAGTTAGATACGAAGACAACGCAAAAAGAATCAACCCGTTTGGACTTACGGTTGCGGAGATATCAACGAAACGGTGTTGGGGTGGATTTTGGAGAAAATACGCTTTCAGAAAAGTGAAAGCGTACTTCGGGCTTCTGAACAGAAAAGTACGCTTTCTGTGCGGGAAGGCGTACTTCGGGCTGAAAAGGAAGAAAGACGCTTTCCTTAGGGGGGAAACGTGTTCTGAGGAATGCGCGTCCACTAAAGGAAAACGGGCCCGGGGCCTCTGTGTATGACGGGCAGGGGCCACCCGTCAGTCTCCCATCTCTCTCCTCCTCTGCCTTCCTCCTACCTCTCGCCCGCGACATCAAACGCAGGGGAGGGCCACGGCCTGGGCGGCGCCGGCGAGGGGAGATGTGCAGGCCGGCCGCGTAGGGGGCGCGGGGTAGGCTCGCCCGGGCACGGCCGCCTGCGGTTTCGGCGTCGAGCGGGGCGGCCAGCGGCGTCGTGTCCCCCACTGCCGGGCGGGGCAGCCACAAGCACGCATCTAAGCGGCGAGGGAGGCGCTCTGGAAGGGCGTGGCGACGAGGGAGACTCAGGGGAGAATAGGAGGTGGTCCAGGGGGAGAGGGAGGTACCGGCTGCGCGAAATTTTTGGAGGGGCCGGCGGCGACAGTGAAAGCCCGTGGAGGCAATGGCGAGTCTCCGGCGTGGAATTTCCAGGGGGATTGGAGGCAAGGGAGGTCGGGGAGGCTACTGGATGCTCTGGGGAGGGCTCGGGCGTGCTCCCTTATATAGGGGAAGAGGAGATGCGAGCGCCGGGCCGTGGCAATGGCTAGCGGCCGGGGCGTGGGCTAGCTGGAGAGCTCGAGAGGATTTGAGAGGGGGCACGCGAACTGCAGAAAGCCGTGTGGCGCGGCTAGACAAGGAGAAGACGACGCGCGCGCACTATGGCATGAGGCAGATGTGTCGAGCACGCGCGGTGCGCGGCCAGAGCACGCCTGGTGCTGCCAAGAGCATGGCCACAAAGGGGAGGGTGCAACCGGGGGAGTTATATCGTGGCCAAAGGTGTCTACAGTGGAGTCCTTCGAGTGATGATCACAGTGATGGGCCTGGATGACCACATGGACTACTGTGGTGAGCTCTATCTCATCCTGAAGTTTGATGCAGCAAACTTTGAGCAGAAGCAAAGCTCACATGGGGTGGATTTGGATAGGACCAAGCTGTCTTTTGGGATGAGGATAGGAAGGACTAGGCTTCTGTGGAGTTTGGGCTCAAACAAAGCAATGTACAGGGTACATCCTTTGCAAATGTAGCAATGTTGCAGAAGCTGTTTGTGCTGCGGTGTGGCTTTTACATAGCTCCCCTAGGCATGATATTTTGCATAGCTCAATCATACACTAGGATGAGTATGTATGCCAAGTTTCACATCATTTGGAGCAATATTTTTGGTACTTCCTTTGTGAAGCACCAAATGGGTCAGAGTGGTGTTGGTGAGGCTAGCATCACATAGGATTATTGGAATTGGCTAAAAATTGGTGTAGCTTAGTCACTTGGCTTGGTTCACCTGTGTATAAAATTTCATAGCCATTGGACACACATAGCTAGCACTTGCTTCACAATGTGGCCCACTGGTCAGAAACTTCAACATGATGGTGCACACACATGGGTGATTGGATTTGGCTCCAATTTGGTTTGGTGGAGTTATTAGGTGGTAGAATCATGCACAAAAAGTTTCAAGGCAAATGGGATCCCCTATCATGCACTTGCTTCACAATGCCCCTTTGCTGCACCCAAACTTTGGGAATTTATTGTGGGAGTTTGGCTACTCAAATGGTGGTGGAATTTGGTGGAGATCAATGATATGACCATATGAGATTGCACAAAATGTTTCACCAGCAATGGATCAAGGAAAATGGCACTCCCTTCACAAAGCTTCAATCTGCCCCCACAAACAAATGAATTTTTCTAGAGGAAAAATCCACTAGGGCTATGAAATGTTTTTGGAGAATTTGGCAAGATATGATGTCAATGACATGTGGGAATTATTTGGGGATTTATGGAGCAACATAAATAGGGATTGCTTCACAAACCTCAAATAATAGGAATATCCCTTTTATTGGAAAAGGAATATATGGCTTGAACAAAATGGTGGCTTGGATGAGGTGGATCAATGGAATGGCATTGGAAAGGCTTGAAATCAAGGGTCACTTGAGCATGGAAAGAAAATATGCTCAAGTTTCAAGTCCAACGAGGTGATCAAAAGCAAATCCAATAGCAAATCCAGAATTAAATCAGAAAAGTTTTTGGAAAAAGAAAGTTCGAAAATCCAGGGTGTCACACCGAGAGTATCCGCGGGAGCACACAAGAAGTAAACACTGGAAAGCAAGCAACAGAGGTACCACTATCACTACGGAGCAATCACGAGCAGGCAATAAATAAGCAAGCAAGATCAAGTATGATGCATGTCATTTTAATATCATGGCATGAACATAAGAACGAGAAAGTTTAAGTGAAGCATCGGGAAGCAAGGGTGCAATGTTACCGACAACCTTCACATGCATTAAGTAGGTGATTAATGAATCCGAAGGATTCCTTATATTAAAGTTGGTATGATGCATGATCATGGCATATGCAAAAGACTAGAACACAATATCAACAAGAATTGCCCACACATGAGAATAAACCTCGAGGCGGGATTCCTTGAATTTAAATGGATGCAGATGACATGGCATAATATGATGCACCTAATGCAATCTATTGCAAACAATTAAATAAAGAGCGAGACTATACTACCAGAAGCTACGGTCAACGGGGGAAAACGGTGCTCGGAACACGGGAAATGAATGGAGGAATCGCACCGTGTGCATCATCATGAGGGGTTATATGCAACAATGCACCGTCACCAAATAATACTAGCTCATACGAACAAACGAACAGCACCACTTTTTTCCTCATGTTTTTCTACCCCAAAATCATATATAACATGATATGTTTGGGGCAAGGATGCACATAACACAAATATTACAAAAAGATGGCAGATTTGGTTCGATTCAAATCATATTTGAACTTATTCCAAAAAGAAAAAGAAGGAGAAATCTCCATTCGGCTGAGTTCGGCCGAGGTGGCCCGAACCCTCGCGGTGCAGCTCTATTGAGCGCCCACGAGCAAAGAATACCACTAGGCCGAGCCCACTATGCGCTGCAGCAAAAAACAGAGGGAAAAGAGGCAAAAATATGAGGTTTAATTCATTCCACGGGGGGAATCGAACCAGGGACCTGTGGCTCAATCCACGATGCTCTACCACTGCACCAGCTAGTTGATTCGTGTCAAAGACCAAATCTGAAACAATAAGACGCAACAGTAGGCGCTAACTGAATGTAAACAAAGTTGCAACCGAACAGAGACTGCGCGTCTAGGACAAAAATAGAAGGAGCGCCTTGCGGGGATGGGGAATCAATCCCACGATCTCGTCGATGAAACCATGTCGTCTAAGCCACTGCGCTACGATGCTATTCACGTTAGGGGCGGGATTTGACGGTAGATAAAACGAAGAGGTAGCTAATTCCGAAACTGAAGAAGACACACGCTGAACCTGACGAAGCTTGAACCTGATAGCGATCTGCAGCGGACAGGGATCAAGCGGCCACGAGGGGAGCACGTCCGCGGCTATGGCCTACGGATCCTACGACTACAGCGAGGAGGAGGGGAAAAGAGGAAGGAGAGCGCTCACGGAGGGTGACACTGCTGTCGACATTCGGCTTGGGGACGCGAAGGCGAGGACGGCGGTGAGGAAGAAGCGGAGGGAGGCCACGGTCGCCAGTCCGTGGGAAGAAGACGACGCCGAGGAGGAAGCAGAGGCACGCCGGCCTCTTCTCCGCACGGTTGTTGACGCAACAAGGAATAGGGAAGACGCCTGCTTCATTAAGGCGGACGATCAGGCACGGCCTCGTCAAATTGGAGCTCTGGCTCCTCTGTTTCATGGAGATTGAAGAGAAGCAGAGGAGGGAGATAGGAGGAGATGGCGGTGGCGCAAGATGGGAAAGAGAGGAGGAGGGCTAGGGTTCGGGGGAGGAGAGGGTCGCGGCATTAAGGGGCGAGGTGGAGTGGCTGGAGGAGGGGCTCCACGCCGAGCTCCTCCTCTCTTCTTTTCTCTGCCAGGAGGGAAAAGGTGAGGGAGATGGAGTCGACAGGTGGGGCCAAGGGTGTGAGGAGAAGGGGAAAAAAAGAGAAGGGCACGGTTGGGCTACGGTTAGGGGAAGGATAGGCGGGCTGGGGAGAAAAATTGGGCCCAAGGAGCTTCTCTGGATTTTCCTTTTAAATAAAAGGCAGCAGAGAAAAGGCAATGAAATAAATACATATGAATGTCCAAAAATCATAATAAAATATGATTAGCCATCCATAAGATTTATAAGATTTATAGGAAATGATTTGGGTCAAATATTTTTAAGTATTTCAAAAGGCATTTAAATTATTTCAAATGCAATTTGAACTACAACCCCATTTTTCTTGGAGGGCAAAATCTTGGAATTTGGCATAGGCCTTTATCAAGGGAAAACATGATGATTTCCGAAAAGGCTAGACCAAAGGATCAAAGATGATCGTGAAAGAAAAATGGCAAAGGCTAGCAAAGAAAGAATTCCAGATAATCCTTTTAAGTAATCATAAAAACTGCTTGGGCATTTTTTTGTCACGTGGATTATTGCAAAGAATATGTGCAAATTTTCATCCCCAGTGGGCAAAATGAAAATGCATTTTTATATAGAATTTGCTAGATTTGGGCTGTTACAACTTGCCACCATCAACAGAGGATCTCGTCCCGAGATCCGGCATAACCCGGGGGAAGGGACCGAGAAGTTTCAAAAGGAAGATCGAATGAACGAAGAAACTTCCCGACACCACCAACGTAGGTTCTGCTCATCGTGACAACGATGTTACTTCCGTCAGGATCTAACCTGACTGGATATTGCTGATGTCGAAGACGAAAACTTCCGAAGGTGCGGGAAACTAATCGAGATCAAACTCGGATCAAACGAGGGGATATCGCAACAAAATGGAATCCACTCGGGAAAGAAACTCAAGGTTTACAAAATAAGATTACCTAGGTGCTACTGGAAGCGCGAACATGAGAATCCGAATCGAAACAATACCATACCAGCATTTCTACAATAACATCACTCAGGAAGGTGCGAAAACCTGGACAACGAGACGGGACAGTGGAGGATCCACACACAGTGCCAACTACAGCGGACAAAGGGGGACAGTCGAAGCGGGAGGTTCAGAATCCATTAGTTGGATAATAACCAGGCAACCCGGTTCGTTGTTTCACGTGGGCCGCACTTTTGTCGATGTAGAGCGACAACCCATGAGCCATGCTTAGCCAGTTCGAAGTATGCCGACCAACCCGCTGCTGATAAAGTATTGGTCCGACTGAAACCTCCTAAACGAGAACCTAGATTTGGTTTTGAAGAGGATAAGTTGAAGGAGAAAATCATTACGTCGCACTTCCTTACCAGAGGGAGGGGATAATGAGTAAAAAGAATCCTACTCTCCGATAACTAACTTAGTAACTACAAAATAATTTTTGTCTAGACTCAACTTCGACAAGAAAAGGGATCCTACGGTCGGTAAGGCTCTGATACCAAGTTGTAAGGCGCTACTGTTCCAGACCTAGATGTTTCCATCCAGATCCGGGGACGAAGTACATATCGGTCCCACCGCGACATATGACGAAGTCATATGCCCCAGATTTCCAACATGATATCACAACATTACATATGCAGGATACAACATCTCATACAATCGGCATACAACTGCCTTAATACAATACAACAGCGTAAGATATATGTCTGAGTACAGACTACAATCAAATGCCTAGTGGCAAAGAGAAAAACATCGATCCCCATAACCACACGGGTCCAAGCCCTCCGCCGGGATTCGCCTAACTAGTCGCCGTCGAGTCTCCACATGAAACGTCGATCACCATACCTGTTGTCGATCAAGAACCCTGAAAAGTGTTTGAGGGTAGTATCATGAGTAAAGAAGTACTCAGCATCCAACTGTAGTGGTCAACTGACCCAGAGAGGACTTCATCACTCGTCATTCTAGGACAACTAGTAGTTTACGGTAAGGATGGGGTAAGTGGCGAGGTTGCTGCCGCACTAGCATTTATGAAGTGGCTAACGATCTAGAGAGTAAGATAAGAAGCCAAGCATTCGATGAGGAATCGCCTCCAACAAGTCTTGCTATCAACTACTTACGCAAACATAACACCTATCCTATCCTTGTCCTCCTCTTCGCATCCCGACGAAGAAGAAGCAGTCAAGGCACACACACGTTGATCAATTTATATTAAGATTATCTCAGTTGTTGTTGTCTATGAACAAGGAATAGGTCTCAAGTCGTCCATAACCGTGGACACGGCTTCTCGAAAAGATTTAACCCTGCAGGGGTGTACCAACTGCCCATTACAAGGCTCTGCACGCACTCCCATCTCTCTCAGTTGCTACCCATGATAGGCAACCGTTTTATGATTTAGTCCCAAGAGATCCGGAACGACAGGTCCCTCTAGCTAACAACGAAAAAATCCGGGTGGCCCCCGGGGAGTCGACACCCAATCCAAAAGCCGGCCACGCTCTCGGATCGGACTCTTCCGTATGACGCAGTTCGGATAGCCGGTTAATCACACATGGGAAACCGGGTCCTAGCTGATCGGGTGGACCAACAGAGAAACCATGTCTCCACTGGCCCAAGTTGTTTGAAAATCTGTCGGCCGCGGACAAGTCACACACACGTTTCAAATGATAAATCAGCTTGGGCCACCACTAGAAATGTTTGAAGCTGGGTAGGTAAGAAGAGGGGACCCCATAGTATCCCACATGCGGTTAGGCACGCTCAGTCTCAAAACCAATACCCGGAACTCGGGTCCTAGGTGACTCGAATGGAACAAAGCGTCGGGGCGGGATAGCCTAGACCTTCCATCCTTCGTCAATGTAGTCATCATTATAATAATCATATCATCAACAACAATATAATAATGTGATATCCCAACCCAAGGAGTAACAGGGTAACATCGTAGCATCCTAAGCATGCATACTAAGCAGGGGCTGAGCAACGAGCAATAGTAACATAGAAGTACATGGTTTGCTGGGAGGGGACATGGCTGTATCGGTTTGAAAGAGGCTGTAAACATGTGGTAGGATCGAACATCGAACCTAACCTAGACTAGCATGCAAACAGCTGGTTGAAATAGAATGGATCATAAGTAATGTATAGTCCTTGCCTGTTGATAAGTCGGGTTCCGAAGGTGTAGTCGACCGCAAACTCGCATCGTCTCCGAAAGTATCCGCGGGAGCACACAAGAAGTAAACACTGGAAAGCAAGCAACGGAGGTACCACTATCACTACGGAGCAATCACGAGCAAGCAATAAATAAGCAAGCAAGATCAAGTATGATGCATGTCATTTTAATATCATGGCATGAACATAAGAATGAGCAAGTTTAAGTGAAGCATCGGGAAGCAAGGGTCCAATGTTACCGACAACCTTCACGTGCATTAGGTAGGTGATTAACGAATCCGAAGGATTCCTTATACTAAAGTTGGTATGATGCATGATCATGGCATATGCAAAAGACTAGAACACAATATCAACAATAATTTCCCACACATGAGAATAAACCTCGAGGCGGGATTCCTTGAATTTAAATGGATGCAGATGACATGGCATAATATGATGCACCTAATGCAATCCATTGCAAACAATTAAATAAAGAGCGAGACTATACTACCGGAAGCTACGGTCAACGGGGGAAAACGGTGCTCGGAACACGGGAAACGAATGGAGGAATCACACCGTGTGCATCATCGTGAGGGGTTATATGCAACAATGCACCGTCACCAAATAATGCTAGCTCATACGAACAAACGAACAGCACCACTTTGTTCCTCATGTTTTTCTACCCCAAAATCATATATAACATGATATGTTTGGGGCAAGGATGCACATAACACAAATATTACAAAAAGATGGCAGATTTGGTTCGATCCAAATCATATTTGAACTTATTCCAAAAAGAAAAAGAAGGAGAAATCTCCATTCGGCTGAGTTCGGCCGAGGTGGCCCGAACCCTCGCGGTGCTGCTCTATTGAGCGCCCACGAGCAAAGAATACCACTAGGCCGAGCCCACTATGCGCTGCAGCAAAAAAAACAGAAGGAAAAGAGGCAAAAATCTGAGGTTTAATTCGTTCCACGGGGGGGATCCGAACCAGGGACCTGTGGCTCAATCCACGATGCTCTACCACTGCACCAGCTAGTTGATTCGTGTCAAAGACCAAATCTGAAACAATAAGACGCAACAGTAGGCGCTAACTGAATGTAAACAAAGTTGCAACCGAACTGAAGAACAGAGACTGCGCGTGTAGAACAAAAATAAAAGGAGCGCCTTGCGGGGATGGGGAATCGATCCCACGATCTCGTGGATGAAACCATGTCGTCTAAGCCACTGCGCTATGCTGCTATTCACGTTAGGGTCGGGATTTGACGGTAGATAAAACAAAGAGGTAGCTAATTCTGAAACTGAAGAAGACACACGCTGAACCTGACGAAGCTTGAACCTGATAGCGATCTGCAGCGGACAGGGATCAAGTGGCCACGAGGGGAGCACGGGTGCGGCTATGGCCTACGGATCCTACGACTACAGCGAGGAGGAGGGGAAAAGAGGAAGGAGAGCGCCCACGGAGGGGGACACTGCTGTCGACATTCGGCTTGGGGACGCGAAGGCGAGGACGGCGGTGAGGAAGAAGCGGAGGGAGGCCGCGGTCGCCGGTCCGTGGGAAGAAGACGACGCCGAGGAGGAAGCAGAGGCACGCCGGCCTCTTCTCCGCACGGTTGGAGACGCAACAAGGAACAGGGAAGACGCCTGCTTCATTTAGGCGGACGATCAGGGCGCGGCCTCGTCAAATTGGAGCTCTGGCTCCTCTGTTTCATGGCGATTGAAGAGAAGCAGAGGAGGGAGTTAGGAGGAGATGGCGGTGGTGCAAGATGGGAAAGAGAGGAGGAGGGCTAGGGTTCGGGGGAGGAGAGGGTCGCGGCTTTAAGGGGCGAGGTGGAGTGGCTGAAGGAGGGGCTCCACGCCGAGCTCCTCCTCTTTGCTTTTCTCTGCCGGGAGGGAAAAGGTGAGGGAGATGGAGCCGACAGGTGGGTCCAAGGGTGTGAGGAGAAGGGGAAAAAAGAGAAGGGCACGGTTGGGCTACGGTTAGGGGAAGGATAGGCGGGCTGGGGAGTAAAATTGGGCCCAAGGAGCTTCTCTGGATTTTCCTTTTAAATAAAAGGCAGTAGAGAAAAGGCAATGAAATAAATACATATTAATGTCCAAAAATCATAATAAAATATGATTAGCCATCCATAAGATTTATAAGATTTATAGGAAATGATTTGGGTCAAATATTTTTAAGTATTTCAAAAGGCATTTAAATTATTTCAAATGCAATTTGAACTACAACCCCATTTTTCTTGGAGGGAAAAATCTTGGAATTTGGCATAGGCCTTCATCAAGGCAAAACATGATGATTTCCGAAAAGGCTAGACCAAAGGATCAAATTTGATCGTGAAATAAAAATGGAAAAGGCTAGCAAAGAAAGAATTCTAGATAATCCTTTTAAGTAATCATAAAAAATGCTTGGGCATTTTTTTGTCACGTGGATTATTGCAAAGAATATGTGCAAATTTTTATCCCCAGTGGGAAAAATGAAAATGCATTTTTATATGGAATTTGCTAGATTTGGGCTGTTACAACACCCAACTCAAAAGCCGGCCGCGCTCTCGAATCGGTCTCTACCGTCTGTCGCAGGTTTGGATAGCCGGTTAATCACACATGGGAAACCAGGTCCTCAGCCGAACAAGGTGGACCAGCAAGGGAACTATGTCCGCACTGGTCCAGGTTGGTATGAAAACTACTGGCGGCCGACCATTACACACACGGTTTCAAATGCTAAATCAGCTTGGGCCACCACTAGAAATGTTTGAATCTAGGTAGGTAAGAAAAGGGGACCCCATAAAATCCCACATGCGGTTAGGCACGCTCAGTCTTAAAACAAATACCCGGAACTCGGATCCTAGGTGACTCGAATGGAACAAAACGTCGGGGCGGGATAGCCTAGACCTTCCATCCATCGTCGAATATAGTCAACATTTATAATAATCAATATCATCAAAAACAATATAATAATGTGATATCCCAATGTCGGGACCCGGGGTTAGCGTATGCAAGTACAGCTAAGACATAGTCATATGGAGAGCCGAGAACCGTACCCACTTGTCTAAGCAGACAAGGCCAAGCACAGAACGTTCTCGGGAAGCATCGTACGTGAGGGGCATCCCATCCAGGCCGGATGATCAACTGAGATGGGTCCTCATCGTCCGCACACAAGTCTAATGATATGGGTGGTGAACTCCCATATTCAAAGACAAGTCGCCTCAACCATACTATCGACTATCTCAAAACTCTTACTTAGACTTACTCCAGCCCGATCACTTAGTCGGGGTCTAGGGCGGGCTCGATCATACCACAAAGTGTGCACGAGACGGAGTCTCGAACAATCGCATCGCGATGCCCCAAGCTGCGCACATCTAAGGGCCACTTGGTGTATGAAAGAACGCCAGCCAGAACACAACTAAGGTCTCGAAAACCCATACAAAGACATGCATGTTATAAACATACACGCAGCACACATGCCTTGTATGAACAGCAGGTACCATTGCAATTCTCTACAAAGTGTACATTTTTATTGATAACTCTTATAGAGTGCAAACAGAGATCACAAACATGTGATCCAACATTACAACACACACGGAAGCAAATTATGTTTGAGTACAGACAAGTTTAACAAATGGCTTAAGAAGCCTTATTTAAACACAAGCCCTCCACGAGGGAAACCAGTCGTCTGACTGGGACTAGACTAGTTGGTCTTCAGCCGTCCAGCTCGATGAAGAAGCCACCTTCGGGGTCAGTGGCATCATCTAAAACATAGATTAAGCAAACGTGAGTACAAAGTCGTACTCAGCAAGACTTACATAGGAGCTATACTACTCATGCACATGTATCAAGGTAAAGGGAGATGGGGTTCACTTGCAGAAGTGCCAGCTTTGACTTGGCTAATCCTGAACTACGAGTACCAGACTTTGAGGTAAGAAGCGTACACGAGTCCACTACATTCTCCAACCAATTAGACCACTATGCTGCCTTCCTCGACTTCCCCACGAGAAAGCACGCCATAGCACTCACACTTATCCTGGTGTGTTTTAGAAGTATCCAGTTCAAGTTGTCTAATAATCAAGCTAAGCTTTCCAAGCAGTCCATAACCGCGGACGCGGCTATTCGAATAGTTTTGTTAACCCTGCAGGGGTGTACCGCTACACACACATGATCATCATTTACCGCCTTTGATCTCGACACCATTCAAGGGGTGCCAGCGAGGATGCTCACCACAACTGTTACCTCATAGCCGATCTAGTCCGAGAAAGCCGCCTACTTGGGTTGCTTACCACTATCGTGAACCCGGCCGGTTTACCAAAGTGGACCCAAGTGATGTGTGCGTGGTGCATAAGCCGGTCTCGGATGAGCCGTTCTCTCACTTAGCAACCAGGCCACAGACCTACCAGAACTCCGAACTATTGCGACATCTGGACATCGAAAGGGATGAGCTAGTAAGCTGAGAGGGGTCAGTGAGCCCAATGTGTGGTTGTACTCTTCATCTTGGATCACCACACAAGAACTCGTACTAGGGCGGTGTTCAACGAGACAACCCACCGTGTACTCCTACACAGCCTCTCATCGTTCACCTTGTATTAGGGTCGATTCACCAACACTTTTCTACCAACATCAACATGATCATTCCCATCCCGACTCACATCACAGTAACAACATGGTATCATACTAAGCATGCAATAAGCAGTAAAATTGCAGGGGCCACATGATATCAAACAACTCCTACATTTGCTAGGATTGTGGTTTGCTTACTACTGTGAAAAAATGATAGGTCATGCAAAGGAATGGGTTCATCTATGCGGTAGAAACGAATCATGGTGATCATCCTAAACAATGCATAAGCGAGACATGAGAGGGAAGTGGGATTTTATCGACATGATCAATGGGGTTTTGCTTGCCTTGCTGACGAGGTTCGGGTTCTGGGTCTTCAACGAAGGGGGCAGCCTCCTGCTCCGGTTCCACCTCTACTCGACAAACAACAAGCAAAGTAGCAAAGTAAATACAATGCACAAACGCATGATGGAAGTTTGAATCTTGATGTACATGCTTTGATGTGTGAAGCAATTCCATTTAAATGGAGTATATTGCAAATTGAATTGAAAATTCAAACTCCACATTTGAATTCAACTTAACCAAGTTGCATGTGACATTGTTTGATCATTTTGAACCTTTTGTAAATGTGTATGATATGCCTCTGAAGTGTGGTTGAATTGTAGCATAATTCCATGGTTCAAGTTGCAAAATCATTTGATTTGAATTTGAATTAATTTCAAATAAACCAAATGACATATGCTACTGGTCCCATTTTAAAATCAACTCAAACATAGTTGAAAGTTGCATATTTGGAAAGATAATTTTCTCCTGATCATTTCTCATATATTATTTGTCCAATTTGGAGTTAATATGAATTTTCTATGAATTTCCAAAGTTTGGGGTATTTTCTGGAATTTCTGGAATTTCTTTAATTCAAATAATCTCTGGAAATTCATTTAAATTGATTTACTGCGTCAGTGCTGACGTCAGGGGGGGGCTGACAAGGGGGTCCAGGGTGTCAGTGGCTGGATTTAATTAAACCGTGGGGTTAATTAATCCAGTGGCTTAATTAAGCCACTGGGCCCACTGGTCAGGGACCCAGGGGGTCATTAACTGGGTGATTAACGTGGGAGGTTTGGCTGACACGCCGGCGGCTAAACGCCTGCGACTGGAACGCGGCGGCGCTGCACGGGGAGGGCGAATTCGGCCATCATTTGGAGCGCGAAGACCATCAACTTGAAGCCCTCACTCGCGCGCGTCGAATGGGACCGAAACCAAGCGCTGGGGTGCACCGTACGCTCGCCGGCGTCAAGCTTTGCGGCGACCTGGCTACGGCCGTGATCCAGATTTTGTTCCGGGGCACGACTTGAGGCGGGGCTAGGCTGGTTCGACGAGGAGGAGCAAGGGGAACACGTTGGACAACAAGGCGGGTTCGATTTCTTAGCGGGTGGACGTCGCCATGGATCCCGGCGGCGAGGAGCTTCGGCTCTCATGGCGATCAAGGCTAGAGGGAGTAATCGAAGGGGGAAAGCGAGGGGTTCCGGCCGTCAGCTCACCAGGAACTCAGTAGAGGTGGTGGCGAAGGCTGGGGTGCCTCAACTGCGACGTAATCGACGAAGACCTTCTCTGCGGCCGGCGAGAACTCGAGGAAGAAACTGGCGTCTACGCGGGCTCCGGGCTCGATTACTTGCACTGCTCGACGAAGACGACGGCGGCGAAGAACTTGGACACAGTCTTGGGGCTTCTCGGTGTCAATGGCCACGCGGGGGCTCAACGGTGCTCCGGCGTGCTTCTCGGGCGGCGACGAATCGGGCGAGAGAGGAAGGGGAGGTGTTCCTGGAGGGAGGGGAAAGAACTGGGGCGGTGCTAGGGTGCGTCCAGACGCGAGAAGAGGGCACGGGGCGGCCTGGAAGCTTGAAGACGTCGAGGTGTCGTCGTCGCCGCGCTCGGCCGCTCCAGCGAGCTGCTTGGGCGCGCGGGGTAGAAGACGACAAGGGGGAGGCTGGGCTGGGCCGGCCAGGTGGGCTGCGGGGAGTTAGTTGGGCTGCTTCCAGGTAAGTTCCTTTTCCCTTTTCTCTTATGTTTTCTTTTCTGCTATTTGTTTTGCTGTGCTAAAATAATTAGCTAGGAATTTTATTAAATGCTGAAAAAATTTATGTGGCCTCATAATAATATAGACTAGCCACTTATAAAGTTTCAACATTTTTAAAATTCAAATAATTTGAATCTTAAATCAAATAGGGGTATTTGATTAATTCCAAGGCACTGTTTGAATATTTGAAAAATCTATGAGCATGGGATGGGTCCCACATCACTTGATATGTGATCACACTCATTTATAAGACTTTTCAAAAATCTAACATGAATTTATGGAGAAGATTTTTATCTGGCCTTTTGAATTAATTCATCTGGGGGGGTTCCTTCTCCCATTTTGATTTTGAAAATGAATTTCCTTTGATTTCTTTTGAAAATGCAAAGTGAAAATGATCCTAGCACTTTACCTAACAAAGGGTTCTGACACCCAAACCAAGGAGTAACTGGATAACATCGTAGCATCCTAAGCATGCATACTAAGCAGGGGCTGAGCAACGAGAAATAGTAACATAGCAGTACATGGTTTGCTGGGAGGGGACATGGTTTTATCGTCGGTTTCAAAGAGGCTGTAAACATGAGGTAGGATCAAACATCGAGCCTAACCTATACTAGCATGCAAACCGTTGGTTGAAATAGAATGGATCATAAGTAATGCATAGTCCTTGCCTGTTGATAAGTCAGGTTCCGAAGGTGTAGTTGATCGCAAGCTCGCATCGTCTTCGAGAGGTACCCGCGGAAGCACACAAGACGGTAAACACTGGAAAGCAATCAACGAGCAAGCATCTATTACTACGAGGCAAAGACGAGCATGCATCAACAAGAAGGCCACGCGAGACATCGCACCTACCGTCGAGAGAGATTACTAACAGGTTAAGTGGAGTACTCGTCACACACGATAATACCGCACATTTAGAAAGGTTCAAGTTGTTTAACTACACAAGATGAGCAAAGGTTATTAACATGGCATCTCACTCAAGCATGGCATAGCACACAAACATGGCAAGAGGTGAAGCATAAATAAACTATATAATCTAGTCACTTTAAGTGGGGGGTAAAACCTATACATGGCAAACTATTGCGGACCCCACAATATTTATTGAATTTGGTACTGTTTTGTCCTAAACATAATTTTATTATTTTTATTAGCAAGCAAGAACAGCATAAACACAACCTACACGCAATTCTAGTCAAGTTACATATAAGAAACATTTTAAACAGAGCAACGGTTAAAAAGTTATGGCAGTTACAGTTTACAGTGGCAAGCGGTTGTAATTAGCAGGTAAACAACATGTAAACAAAGTCAAACATGGAAAAGGAGCACATTTTTTTAATCTACACAAAATTCTAAGCAATTTTCATGTTTAAAGCGAAGCGATCTGAGCTACGGTCTAAAAGATACGGGCCTTGCAAAATAATAAAACAATCTGCAATTTAAATAAGCCCAAAAAAATATAAAAATGCACTGGGCCGAAAGCATGCTAATGGGCCTAAACAAGGGCGAGCGCAGAATTAATAAACACGCCCATAGGCACTATATAGCTATGGGCCGGCCCAAATGCAGCAAGGGAAAAAAACAAAAAGGGAAAAAAGAGGAAAAAAAGGTGAGGGGCGCTCACCGAGCTGGGCCTGGCCCAGGGAGGCGGGGGCGTGGGATAGCGGCCCCCCGCACTGGGCGAGCGATAACGCGGGCTGGGAGGCTGGGCCGTGAAGTGGCTGGGCCTTGGGGGCGCCGAGCTGGGCTGGCGGCTGAGGCGGCCCACGTGCGGCAGGCGGCCTGGCTGGCGTTTCCCTCGTCCGAACCGCGGGACGAGCGGCGGCTGGCGGCGCCGGCCACCGGCGTCGGGCGGCGCGACGTGGAGGATGGAGGGCGGAACGGGCGCGGCGTGGGACGAGGAGGCCGCGGCGGTCCCGGATCTAAAGGGAGGTGGCCGGCGGCAAGCTCTAGAGGCGGCGGTGCGGGCAGCATCTCAGGGCCGGCCATGGCGGCTCCGGTGACTTCCGTGGCGGCGGCGTCCTGCGGGGAGGCGGAGGAGAGTGAGGGTGAGAGATGAGAGGGAGGAGAATGAAGGAGAGGAGGAAGCTGCCGGCGGCGAGCGCTGTGGTGCTCCGGCGACCGGAGTGGAGGCTGCGGCGGATTCCCCACGGGTTGAGCACGGCGGCCAAGGGAGAGAGAGGAGAGGTTGGGGCGACGTGGCGCGCTCCGATCCGTCTGATTCGCAGATCCAAGGGCCGAAAATTGCCAGGGAGCTAGGGATGCGAAAATGGGGTATTTGGGGATAATTTTGGGGCTATTTGGAGGGGGGCGGCTGCAATTTTGGACTAGGGAAACCCTAGAAAGGGGTGGCAGTTTGCAAAAACATCCCCGGTTTTTCTATCGCGCGCGCGGTGATTACGTTTCTGACCGCCGGGGTCCGCAGTACCTCCGATTCGGGAAAAACTTCGAACTGTGCGGTCAACGCATCAAGCCGGCGGCGTTCACCTCGCGTTGGAAACGTTCCGAGAAAACTTTCCGGCGCGCTATAAAAATAACTCGTTTAATTATTAAACCAGGTTTTTCGTTCCATTAGCTGCGGCTGGTCTCGTGCGGTTTTCGCGACGATGATCGGGCGAAACCCGGTGTCGCAAATGTCGAGTGTCAGGGTGGCAAGGGTCGGTTTCCGTCCGATACGAGATAAGAGGGGGAAAAGTAATCGCCGGTCGATAAATCGGGGATGCAAACGCCGCAAACAAATCAGACAATCGAATAATTCACACCGAAAAAAAAAATTTCATTTTTGTGAAATCTGGGCTGTTACAACTTACCTCCTACTTAGCATTGCTTCGAAATTTTTGTTCCCTCAGCTCATTTTCAACTCCTTGCTCAACTACCCCCAACCCTACTTAAATACCTGCTCTTATTTCAAGATCTACCCTATCTCCTTCCTAGAAATGAGCCACCTCTCCTCTCCTCTCCCTCCCTCCCTCTCTCTCTCTCTCTCTCTTCTTCTTCTTCTTCTTCTTCTTCTTATTCTTCTTCTTCGCTCTCTCTTTGCCTCCAGATCGCCCCCTTCCAGGCCAGTGGTTCTTGGTAGGATGTTAGGAATCTTTGTATCACCATGTTGTCGCAAGGAGATATCGACGACATCCGGCAGGACCCTATCAGAACTGATGGTACAAATCGATCTATATCTCAGCCAAATCAACGAGATTTTAATACTCCCCCTGGCACCCATCTACCTAACTGAGCTGTTGTTTTTAGACCTTCGCTTCTATTTCATTTTCTATCAAAATATGACAATACCTATGATGTTATTCCCACGGGATTTTAAAATTAGTGTACTTATTTGGGTTAACACTTCGGATCATTGCACTTAGGTTTCCAACCATGGTTCAGTAGTTATAATTACTTCATTGGTCCGCATCTTGTTTATGCCATCTTTCAATATATTTTGTGTAGTCCTTATGCCATTTGATGATGCTTTTGGTCTGAATTTATCCATGTTTGTATATACATATTGCCATTGCAATGACAATATTGTTACTTGTTCAACACTTGACATGGATTGTTTAGCAAGATGTCACACTTAGGCCATTTTGGAAATCCCTAATCCAAGTCTTTGGTTCTATTTCCTTGAGCCAATTGTATGCATCATCATGGACATACTTCATTTCATTCATGTACTGCTCATACTTGATTGTTGTGGTGGTTCTAGATATCTTACATAACTGGCTCTTCAGTACATAACGTTTGATCAATTGATGGAAATTCTTCCACATGTGCCTTACACACGTTTTATTAATTACTCATCGTTGTTCTAAATCAGTGGATGATTTCTGCTCACGGTGGAGCAAGTTTAAGGAACACATGGAGAAGAAGAGCCTCAAATGACAGGCAGAATATATGAATTCAAGATTGCTCCTTACAAGTGGTATTAATGATCATCCGTGCCTGTCAGATCTACGAGCTCATGTTCCTTCACAACACTGTACACTCCATCAAGAACAACTGAAAGAATGTGGAAATCCTAAAAGTGATTCAAGTGATGCAGATGTGCCCGCATATAAAGATTCACAAGACAATGTTAATGCAAAGTCTTCATATGTGGTTAGAAGATTTTACTTTCTCTCACATGCATAGGTAATATAATTTTTAGCTTGCAACCTAATCTCTTCAAACACATTATCACATGAGTGTTATCATCATCAACTTGGAGAAGTGTCTAAGCATATGCAGATCTTACAAGTAGAGATTGAGCGTCTCATCTCTCTTTCTACAGTTTACTACCAAGCTCAAGCACATCAAAGAGAAAGCAGTTTAAAGGGGTGAGTGCATGTACTCTTTTCCTTAAACACTTATTTCAAATGTCTGAATGTCTTCCTTTTACACAACCACATTCTTTGTTTTCAAAATCTTCCACCTGTTCTAAGCTTGATATTTTTTTCTCTAGGAAACTATAATATTCTCAAATGATGACCACAAACAAAAATCTCCAGTACTCAACTATGTCCTGGCAGAGCAGCAGCGAGGACCAAGTGCTATCGAGATTGCCCTAGCAAAGCTGCAGGATGAATTTGAAGCTATGAAGAAGACTCTAGCAGAAAAGAACCTCAAACTTGAAGGTGCCAAGAAGGCCCTGTCAGAGCAACAACAAGTCATTGATGCCGTGAAGCATGGTTTGCCCCCAAAGCATGAACTTCAAACTATAAATATTATGCTTGTAGACCAACGAAAAGAATTTAAACTTGTCAACAAGGCCTTGCCAGAGGAGCATGCAGAAATTGAAGGTCTAAAAATTGTCTTGCTACATCTGCATAATTGTCTTGGATCTGTCATCTATGCCTTCATTCAACAACAGGAGAAAATAATGCTAAAGAGAAGAACACTTTGGTTTCTGGAGAAGGCATGAATCAACTTGATTGAATTCTTAGTTCTTCGTTAGGATAGAATTACTAGTAGCCCTTGGCATTAAAAAGATTAATGTCCCTATTTTTATTTTGTGGCATTGCCACATGGTTGGTATTGTAATGACTCGGAAAGTCTGCGTGACATCTCTCAATTTTTAATAACGGCAGCGTTAGGTGAATTTGCATTCTAATTCAAAATTTTATGAATTTTATTCAAATATGATTGTCGATCATCGTATATAAAACTAATTGAATGCATGTGCAAACTGTGACGGTGATGTAAGGTGTCACAAACACATGAGCCCACATGTAAGGAAGCCACGTCACCATCCACTGGGCCCATATGTTGGTACCGTAAAAATGTCGGGCCTACATGCCAGCACCCGTCACATAAAATATGATAGCCGGTCCCACAAACAGACTCCCACGTCGGCATCATGTGGGACCGTGTGGTAGGCCCGTCGACCGGTCAAAACCGGTGGACCCCTCATTACGCCGGCCCCGCATGGAGGGAGCCACATCTTCAAGCGATGGACCCCATTTTGGCAAAAAAATATAACCACGTAAATAAAAAAACTAAACCAAGTGACGCTTTATCATCAGAAAAAAACATTCTTGGGAGACAGATTGACAGGGTATACGTGACAAGTCGTCCGGTCGTTGAAGAACCTCCTTATTGACAAAAATGAATTTTCACCTAAGGTACCATTTTGCATGTCGAAAAAATTGGTACCTTCATTTTTTCATTTTTTGTGGCCTTTAAGTGACAGGTAAATTGACGGAGGTGGACCATCATTAGGGTATTATTACTGACAAAAAATGCTTTTCCATGACACAAAAGGCCCTTCAACTGATATCCCAGATTTTGTAGTGACATCTACAATGGTATTTCCAAAAGACATTTAGACTATGTTCATAATATGAGTTCATGTTTAATTAAATAAAACAATTCAAGAACTCCCACTTAGGCGCAAAATCCATCCTAGTTGGTTCTTAGTGATTATACGACCCTTGATCACTACACCACGCCCGATCGTCACGGTCGATGGCATATTCTCAAGATAGAGATGAACAATTCCAATCACATCATTAGTGTGACTCATGCTTATCCTTTTGGTCACTTGTGTCCCAAGGCCATGTGAGTATGTGCTACGCTCGCCAAAATAACCTTAGTGTTTTTCTGTTGTTCAAGGAGGCCATGTTAGTACATGCTAGGCTTGCTGAATACACCCGCCTAATTTGAACACCCAAATGTGTACTGATACTTGATCGTCATGACGTGCCTCAGAATGGAGATCTTTCCAGATGGCGCACACTAAGGGAGAGCACTTTGTTGGATTTTAATGGTGATGGGTAATCTTATAATGCTACCATCATATATCTAAGACGAGAAAAACTGTATGCATAAATACTCATACGAAATATGATGCTCCCTTACAAATTAAAATTTAGACGCCTCTACTTTATCTCTTGCAAGTTTTACGTGGCTAATAGAGCTTTCGATATAGAACAGATTCTTAACCTACAAACTTCTATGGTACAAATGTCATATCAACTAAAATAAGAGAGATAGACACACCCAAAACGACTTCTATGGTACAAGCCATATGTCGAGCGTGGAACCTGTCGTGGGAAAAACACGCCAGATGTCCTCATTGGAGAACTAAGAGCGAGGCCTTTGCTACGAGTGGATACGAGGAGGAAGAGTCGATCGTGTGGAGATTCGGCACAAGAGAGACACAGGAATTTACCCAGGTTCGGCCCCTCAATGAGGTAAAGAAATACTTCCTGCCTTTCTTGTATTAAATGTGGGAGATCTCGATTACAAGGTGATACGTCCCAAACGTATCTATACTTTATGCTTGTTCCATGCTCTTTTGGGTGAAATTTCTATGTGATTTTCTACACTTTCATACCTTTTTACACGCATTTGGACTAACCTAATGACTCAGTGCACCCAGTGCCAATTTCTGTCTGATGATGTCTGTGAATTGTAGGTTTTTACCCATATTTACAAAGCCCAAAAAATCCAACAAAAATATATAAAAAAATTAGTGTGACAGAAGCTTCCAGAGCACCGAAGTAGGGCCATAGGGGGGGAAATGCCCCACCCAAGCATCGCGATTTTCACCTCTGTTCCGCTGCCGCCTCGCTTCCAAGATCGAGAGCACCAGAAGACCTCTTCCTGGCATCGTGCCGAAGGGAGGATTGACCTCTGGGAGCTTCTGCACCACCATGAGCGCTTCCCGTATGTGCTGTGAGTAGTCCTCCTTGGACCATGGGTCCATGACTAGTAGTTATGTGATGTCTTCTCTCCAATCTTGTGCTTCAATTCTTAGCCCTTGTGAGCTTCCTACATGATCAACATCTATGTAATTTTTCCTGCTGTTGCTATGCTGAATTTGTTGGGATCTGATGTATTATGAGATTATGTTCAGTTTGTGATGAGTTATGTATTTGGTTCTCCTTTTATATTTTGTTCTTGAATAATTCTTTCATGTTCTCCGTTGCTTTTTATTGCTTTGGCCAAGTAGTAGATAGTAACTCCAAGAGGAAGTGTTTATGCTTGATTGTGGGTTCATGCCCCCCGATGTCTACCTTGAGTGACAGAAACATGAGACTAGAGGATGTGATGTTGCCATCAGATTGAAAACAACGATGCTTGTAACCGTGGTTCCAAGGATTGTTTACCTTACGCAAAATTTGCTAATGCAGTTGTCTGTTGCTTTGGGTTTACACTTTGTGTGGGGATCATAACTTAAAACTAGCGAGATGTTCTGGATAGATATCTCAAGGTGGATGGTTAGTGAGTAGATGCAGTTGGATTACAGTCTGCTTGTCTTGGCGTACTGCCCATACTTTTGAGCCTCTAACTTTCTTTGCAACATAATTAGCATTGCAGTGCGTTTATAATTATGTCAATAGCCCAACTGTAATTTGTTCACCCAGCTTAGCTATTTTATCGTCTTTTGGGAGAGAGACATCACTAGTGAACATCATGGGACTCGGGTCCATATTTCCGCCATTGTTTACACCTGAATCACTTACTACTTTATTTCCTTTTCAGTTGCAACCACCATCACTATTTCCACCGTGTGTTTGATCCGTTGTAAACGACAAGCCCGGAGAGATTGACAACCTCTCTATACTCGTTGGGAGATAAGTTACTTGTGTCGTGTGCAGGTCCAGGTTAAGGAAGTGATTCTATTCAGACGGTGCATCACTTACTTCACCACCTACTTGTCGTCCGTGGAGTCCTACGGGGGACATAAACCCTATCCTCTATGTTAGGGGAAATTTGCTGCTAGGCTACATCATAACCTTCCACTTGGGGTAACCAACGAGGATGTGTTATCTACACCCATCACAAGGGCGTTGTATGTCGTCGGTGCCTTGAGAACTAGTCTAAGATGATTCGCCCCTTGGATGCCCCGGGATTTCAACTTATATTCATGTCGGGTCCTAGGGTTTTACAATGAGTCCGACTACTACACTACATGGCATCCTATTCTATCCCCTTGGCGGATACCTTGTTCTCTAAGGCGGTTCGGCTCCTTTCCTGGTGCGTCGGTCTTCATCTTGTAGTACGGTTGATTCACAGGATGAATCTTCTTCTATGCCTTCTCTACAATGATTCGGCCCATAGGCCATCTCGATGATCCTGCCGGGTCTCTAGATTATCCCACCAATAGTATCCCCCGATATTGGCGTAGAGCCGGCTTCGTGGCAATCATCCGCGGAGAGAAATCTTTGTCTTCTAACCCGAAAATTTAAGGAGCTGGTATTCCCTTTGTCTCCGTTTCAGTCAAAGCAGAAGATTTATCATCAAGAGGGTCAAACTGAAGTGTAAACACAATCTTTAATCCCGCAGGTATCGAGGCATCACCGTCACGTCCCGTTGCATCTAGAACTGACGAGTCCCGTACTTAATGCCTAACATGGGAATCTTTACCGCCGCCATTGATGATTTTACTGCTATGCCCCCACCCGTGTCTATTTAAACCATGGTGCGGGGCGTGAACCACCCCACGCACACTTCCTCGTATTTTCCTCTCATTCTCCCCTGCGCTCTTCGCCATGGCTCTGAAGCTTCATCTCTGCGAAACTGGGGAAACAAGCTCCGGTGCAGGTCATGGCACTGGGACCCGTGGCCGACGAGTCCGTGGTCGAGGGATCCAAGGCGGTCATGCTGGGCGCGGACGTGGTGGTCGTGGAATAGCTGCTCCTACCTACATCCCAAACGTATCTATAATGTTTGCTTCCTCCATGCATGTTTTGTGTGATATTGTTATGTTTTATAAACACTTTCATACACTTTTGATCAAATTTGGACTAACTTATTAAATCAGTGCACCCCAGCGCCAGTTCCTGTTTTCTTCTGTTTTTTTCTATTTCAGGTTTCCCCCATATTAAAAATGCTCCAAAAATTCCGGGAAAATACAATAAAAATTAGCGCTTGGGAAGCTTCGGGAATCAACGTGGAAGGGCCAGAGGGGACCCACCAGGGCCCCAAGCGCCCTCTCGGTGCGGCCAGGAGTGGGGACGCGACAGGGGGGCGCCTGGACCCCTGGTGGCCCCCCTGGCTGCCCCCTTCGCCTATTTATTCTCCGTCATGGGAAACCTCCGAACACAGAACCCTTTTTCGCGATGTCGCCTCTATTCCACCGCCGCCGCGCTTCTAAGATCGGGAGCGCCAACAGACCTCTTCCCGGCACCCTGCCGGAGGGAGGATTGACCTCCGGGAGCTTCTCCACCACCATGGACGCTTCCCGGATGATCCGTGAGTAGTCCACCTTGGACCATGGGTCCATGATCAGTAGCTATGTGATGTTCTCCTCTCCCCGTTGTTCTTCATGGATTAGAACTTGTGAGCTGCCCTACATGATCAAGGCACATATGTAATTCTTTCTGCTATTGCTATGCTGAGTTTTCTGGGATCTGATGGATTATGAGACTATGTTCATATTGTGATTGAGTAATATACTTGGTTCTTATCTTTTATATTTTTGTTCTTGAGTAATTCTTGCATGTTCTCCGTTGCTGTTTATTGCTTTGGACAAGCAGTAGGTAGTGACTCCAAGAGCGAGCGTTGTGCCATATTGTGGGTTCATGCCCCCTGATGACTAGCTTGAGTGACAGAAACATGATTCTAGGGGATGTGATGTTGCCACAAGGGGGAAAACAACGGTGCTTGTAACCGCGGTTGCAAAGATTGTTTACTTTAGGAAAAGTTCTTTTAATGCAGTTGTCTATTGCTTTGGGTTTACACTTTGGGTGGGGCTCACAAGGTGGATAATTAGCAGTAGATGCAGTTGGATTTCGGTGTACTAATTTTGGCGTACTGCCCATGCTTTTGAGCCTCTTCCTTTCTTTGTAGCATAGTTAGCATTTGTTTGCGCCCGTAATCCTGTCAATTGCCCAGTTGTGATTTGTTTACCTCGCATAGAAGTTTTATCGTCTTTTGGGAGAGAGACATCACTAGTGAAGATCATGGGACCCCGGTCCATATTTCCATCACTGCTTACACGCTCAATTTATTTCATGATTTTACTTTTCAGTAGCTATCACTACTATTATCTGTTGCGTTGATCCTTTGTAAACGGCAAGGCCGAAGAGATTGACAACCTCTCTGTACTCGTTGGTAGAAAAGTTATTTGCTGTGTGTTTAGGTCCAGGTGAATTAAGCAACCTTGAGTTGTGAACGACGCCATTGTTCACTTTACCACCTACTTGTCGACCTTGCAGTCCTACTGGTCGATACTCAACCTTGGCATCTTTGCCAAGGGAGCTGCTACGCTACATCTAACCTTCCACTTCGGGTAACCAACAAGGAGTTAGTATCAAGAAAATTTCTAGCGCCGTTGTCGGGGACTCCAATCTTCAAGATAGCGGAGTTGCACACTATCTTTTACCTTTGCTTTTTAGTCTTGTTAGTTTACCTTTCAGTTTTTATCTTTGTGTCCTTTGTGAAAAATCACAAAAAAAATGTTTGTCACACCTGCTTCTACTATGGGTTCCACTGAAAACACTAAGTTGTCTGATTTCACTAGTCACAACATCAATGATTTTATCTGCACTCCTATTGCTACACATGCTACTTCAGCTACCTATTATGAAATTAAACCTGCCTTGCTGAATCTTGTTATGAGAGATAAATTCTCCGGTGTTGGAGATGATGCTGCTTTACACTTAAATAATTTTGTTGAACTCTGTGATATGCAAAAGTATAAAGAAGTAGAAGGTGATATTGTTAAGCTTAAGCATTTCCCTTTCTCTTTAAGGGAAGGAGCTAAAATCTGGTTTCAATCCTTGCCTAGGAATAACATAGATTCTTGGGATAAGTGCAAGGGTGCTTTTATTGGGAAGTACTACCCACCTGCTAAAATTATCCAATTGAGGAGTAACATTATGAATTTTAAGCAATTGGATAATGAACACGTTGCCCAAGCTTAGGAACGAATGAAATCTCTTGTTAAGAAATTCCCTACAAATGGTTTGACTACTTGGATGGTTATCCAGACTTTTTATGTAGGCTTGAACTTTAGCTCGAGCAACCTGTTTGATTCGGCCGCGGGAGGAACCTTTATGTTAACAACACTTGGTGCCGCCACAAAACTTCTAGATGAGATGATGACCAACGATTCCCAATGGCACACCGAACGAGCTCCAACAGGTAGGAAGGTAAACTCTTTCAACAAGATTTCCTCCCTAAATTAAAAAGTTGACTTGATTATGTCTCTACTTACCAAGCAATATCCTACTGATCCTCATGATGTCCCTTTAAATTCTTTGGTTGCTCAAGAACAAGGTAGATGTGTACTTTATCTCTAGAAACAACTTCAATAATAATGCTTATAGGGGTAATTTTGCTAGCAATCCTAGACCGTTCCCATCCAACTATGGGAACAACAACACCTATCCTAGCAACAAGAACCCCCCCCCCCTCTGAATTAGAGAGCATGTTTAAAGAATTTATCACTACCCAAAAATCCTTCAACAAGAGTGTAGAGGAAAAATTAGACAAATTAGATAATCTCTCTTTGAAGGTTGACAACTTAGCCCTTGATATTTAAATGCTTAAAATTAGAACACCCCCCCTCGAGGAGAGGAAGGCCACTCCTATTAACGCTATCCAATTGCAAATTAATGATAATATTAGGATGATGGCTAAACTTAAAGAAATACGGGCTAGAAAAAAAGAGAAGAGGATAGAATTACGAGCCTCCCTACACACCACACTGTTGCTACTATCCAAGTTGTTGAGGATACCCAAACTTTTAGCGCCCAACACACGCCTAGTCCCATTGGACCTATTAATGGTGATGCTATTACCTCAACCATAGAAGAAGAAACTCCTATGAACATAGAAGCTTTCAAACAAGTGAGTCTATATGACACCACTGCCACCTTTGATAGTAGTGAGATTGATTTTGATAGTTGCACCCTCTCAGAAGTTATTAGCTTACTACACAAAATGTCTAGAGACCCCCACACTAGCACACTAAATTTTTCCTTCACGGAGGATATCACTAATTCTCTCATTAAAGCTAGGGAGGAGAAGCTTAGAGTAGAAGCCTCCATACATAGGAAGCTATAAGATGGTTGGCATCCTATGATAAAATTAAATGGAATAACTTCTCTTGCTATGCTTTATGTGATGTTGGAGCTAGTACCTCCGTTATGCCCAAAAGAATGTATGATATGTTCGAATTGAAACCTTTTGATCCTTGTACTTTTGGTGTTCGTCTCGTTGATTCTTCCGTAAAGAAACCTTTGGGGAAGATCGACAATGTTCTTATCATTGTCAATGACAATTATGTTCCCGTTGATTTCACTATTATGGACATAGAGTGTGAACCTTTATGTCCAATTATTTTGGGATGTCCTTTTCTTCGCACCATTGGTGTTGTTATTGACATGAAAGAGGGAAATATAAAATTTCAATTCCCTCTTAAAAAGGGGACGAAACACTTCCCTAGGAAGAAGATTAAGTTACCTTTTGAGTCCGATACATGGGCTAGCTATTCTCTTTCACTTGATAAAACTTGATCTTTTTGCTTTATTCCTAGCTTAAAGGCGTAAAAGAAAGCGCTTGTTGGGAGGAAACCCAAGATGTTTTTACTTCTCTTTTTAGTGGTCTTGATGATTGTTACTACTATAGCAACATCATTGTATCTTTATTTTCAAGCTTTGTGCCAAGTTTAGCGTCCGATTCCAAGAAAGTTCAAAAGTTGTGACATGCTGTCCAGAAAACAGATTCTGTCCTTGGTTGGAAAATGTAGCCTAAAATCACCAGATCATCTTTTTGATTTGAATTTGTTTGACAACGTGCTCCATAAAATTGACTTTCGAGCGTATGTTCTGAGTGTTTTTATTTGAGTTGCGGAAGTACCCCGAAAAAATTATTTACTACCTGGTGTTCTGTTTTTCACAGATTCTGCCACATTTTGTCTTTCCTTACTTTTGCAAGTCTTGCGCTAGCTTTTTCCTTGCAATTTTTTTTTGATTTAGAAACAGTAGCCCTCCAAGAAAATCTTTATTTCCAGTAGAGGCAAATTATTTTATTATGGCTACTAACCTCTCTAATCATCTTATGATGAGTTATGTATGAAGGGAGTTTTCAAGTGTGTGAGGGAATATGATGAAAGAAGATCCGGGAGTGTCAAACTCTCAAGCTTGTGCATCCCCAATAAATATTCAAGGAGACTCAAGAGTCTAAGCTTGGGTATGCCCCCGTGCATCCCCTTCTCCATCAACAATCATCAGTTCGTCCTCCGTCTCACTATATTTTTGTCACTTCATGCGTTATGTGCTTTTCTTGGAGCGTCTCGCTCTTAGTTTTACTTCTTAGTTTCCTTTAGCTTTGTTTGATGTTCATAACAAGTTAGAACCCAGCTTTCTTTGTGTGGCAGAGAAACACGCTCCACTTGAAACTAGAACACATCATAGGATTTCATGCTTATCTTTCTTTTTTTGTGTGTTCCTTGTCTTTTCCTAGCTGCTGTCATTTTTAGCTCTTAGTTTTCATGTTTATCCTTTTCAAGAGCTTTAGTTTAGTTTGTTGTTGGAACTCTCTTTAATTTTCACGTTTATCTTGTTAAGAGAGTTGGTTGTTGCACTGAGTTGTGTCTTGACTTTAAGTAGGTAATTGAGGTTGCTATTCAATTGTAGTAGTAAATTTCAATAGTATTGAGGAATTATTGTGAGTAATGTTTGAACTTTTGGTGGCAAGAGCTCTAGCCTATTAGTGATAGGTGTCATATTTTGGGAAATCCGTGTTTATTTTCAAAAACTACAAAAACTAGTTGAAAACTCTAGCTACTAGTTGGATCACTAATCTTTGGAGGGATCGGATATTAGAGTACACTCACGTACCATGAGTCGAGGATGCGCAAGGATAACTAAACCCCCATACACTCCTCCTCGGGGTACTTGTCTCTTTGTGAACCTCCTTATTAGATTGAGAGTTACCGATAATAAGTGCATGGGTTCTTCGGACTAATGTAAGTATTTAAAGTTGACACTTCCAATTCCTCATATTTCCTAGCCTCTTCGGTACCGCGCATTGCCCTCTTCTCACTCCGAGAGTTGGCCTCCACCTCGCCGGTGCATCCAAACCCTTGGCATGATACGATCTGTCATCATAAACCTCCTTATATCTTTCCTCACAATAACCACCCTACCTACATATCAAGGCATTTCCATAGCCTTTCCGAGATATATTGCCATGCTACATCCACCTTCTCATGACTAGATCTTCATGTCATACATGTTCCTGCTACACTGGCAGAGCCATACATTTGCATGTATCATGATAGCTACATCTTGTTTATGTTGAGTACCTTGTAAAGTGTGCAGATCTTCTATACTTATTGTAAAATAGAGTTTTGCCCTTAAGTGAGGAAAAGATCCCAAAGAGGACAAATTTAAAAGATCCCAAATAGGACAAATGAGAGTTAATAGAAAGAGCCATTGAGGCCACCAAAAAATAGAAAAAATAGAAAAAGGAGAAAAAGAAATAAAAAGAGAGAAGGGGGCAACACTACTATTCCTTTTGAAATATCCACACTCGTTCTCCCTCTTATTTCTTGTACTCCATAGAAATGATCATATATGCATATAGCTATGTGGGGACCTTCACACTATAGAACTTGGCTTGTATATTCCAATGATGAGCTTCCTCAAACGAGCTCTAGGTCTTCTTGAGCGAGGAAGTTGGATGCACCCCAACTAGTTCCATTGGAGAGATTTTCTTAGCTCATATGTGCATCTGTTGCATGGCAATCCCTACTCCTCACATAATATCTATCATTTGGCCTTATCTCTCCTATGATTGTCCTCATTGATGTGAGCCTTTCACACCCTTTTTATCTTCCTCCACCACCATTTATCTCTCTTTGCCATTGTAAATGTCAACTCTCGTGCTTACACTCATCCATTGCATGACTGGTCAAAATATCGAAAGGGAGTGGATCAAATTGACTTGTACCTGGCTAGTGGCCTGGGGACGAGTCAAGATAAAATTCCAAAGAAGACTAAGTGTGAAACTTTAGTAGATTGAGTTATAAACTAATATATTTTTCTCTCTCGTATACCCATCTCCCACTTCTTGCACGCAAACACCATCTGGAGACATTCGAGTAACGGACAACGAGAGCTCTTGCATCTTTATGTTCTATTGTTGCTTGCTTCAATGCTAATATAGAATCTTGCATGTTATGACTTGAATTGAATTACATACCTTGATTGCTTTACTTACATAGTTCTTATATGATTGTTAGCATCTCACCACAGAAATTATGCTTGTTATCATTTACCTACTCGAGGATGAGCAGGAATTAAGCTTGGGGATGTTGATACGTCCCAAATGTATCTATAATTTATGCTTGCTCTATGCATGTATTGTGTGATTTTGCTATGTATTATATACACTTTCATACACTTTTGATCATATTTGGACTAACTTATTAACTCAGTACACCCTAGTGCCAGTTCCTGTTTTCTGCTATTTTTCTATTTCAGGATTCCCCCGTATTAAAAATGCTCCAAAAATTCCGGGAAAATACAAAAAAAAATCAGTGCTTCGAAAGCTTCGGGAATCACGGAGGAGGGGCCAGAGGGGACCAACCAGGGCCCTAGGCGCCCTCCCGACGCGTCCAGGAGTGGGGCCGCGCTAGGGGCCGCCTGGACCCTTGGTGGCCCCCCTGGTTGCCCCCCTTCGCCTATTTATTCTCCATCACGCGAAACCTCCAAAGACAGAACCCTTTTTCGCGATCTCCCCTCTGTTCCGCCGCCTCCGCACTTCCAAGATCGGGAGAGCCAGCAAACCTCTTCCCGGCACCCTGCCGGAGGGAGGATTGACCTCTGGGAGCTTCTCCACCACCATGGACGCTTCCCGGATGATCCGTGAGTAGTCCACCTTGGACTATGGGTCCATGAATAGTAGCTATGTGATGTTCTCCTCCCCTCTTTGTTCTTCATGGATTAGACCTTGTGAGCTGCCCTACATGATCAAGGCGCATATGTAATACTTTCTACTGTTGCTATGTTGAGTTTGCTGGGATCTGATGGATTATGAGACTATGTTCAGATTGTGATTGAGTAATATATTTGGTTCTTATCTTTTATATTTTTGTTCTTGAGTAATTCTTGCATGTTCTCCGTTGTTGTTTATTTCTTTGGCCAAGTAGTAGGTAGTGACTCCAAGAGGGTACGTTATGCTCGATTGTGGGTTCATGCCCCCTGATGACACGCTTGAGTGACAGAAACATGAGACTAGGGGATGTGATGTTGCCACAAGGGGGGAAACAACGGTGATTGTAACCGCGGTTGCAAGTATTTTTTTACTTTACACAAAGTGCTTTTTAATGCAGTTGTCTGTTGCTTTGGGTTTACACTTTGGGTGGGACTCGCAACTTAGTACCATCGAGATGTTCTGGATAGATATCTCAAGGTGGATGATTAGTAGTAGATGCAGTTGGATTTCGGTCTACTTATTTTGGCGTACCGCCCATGCTTTTGAGCCTTGTCCTTTGTTTGTAGAATAGTTAGCATTGGTTTGCGCCTGTAATCCTGTCAATTGCCCAGTTGTGATTTGTTTACCTCGCATAGCAGTTTTATCGTCTTTTGGGAGAGAGACATCACTAGTTAACATCATGGGATCCCGGTCCATATTTCCATCACTGTTTACACGCTCAATTTATTTCCTGCTTTTACTTTTCAGTAGCTATCACGACCTATTATTTGTTGCGTTGATCCTTTGTAAACAGCAAGGCTGGAGAGATTGACAACCTCTCTGTATTGTTGGGAGCAAAGTTATTTGCTATGTGTGCAGGTCCAGGTGAAGTATGCAACCTTGAGTTTTGAACGGCTCCATTGTTCACTTCACCACCTACTTGTCGACCTTGGATTCCTACTGGTCGGCACTCAACCTTGGCATCTTTGCCAAGGGAAATCTTGCTGCTACGCTACATCTAACCTTCCACTTGGGGTAACCAACAAGGAGTTAGTATCACTACCGCTGCCCACAATCCGGCGAGCTACGAAGGCGTTTTCAACCACGGCTTCGTGGTAAACATCCGTTATCGAATCCATCACCGCATTGAACTTCCCCTCTTTCTATTGGTATGGAGGATTTTCAGCCCTCGGGCCTATTTCACCGCTCTGATGGGTGTCCCTATGGCTCTATTTGGGTGGAGACTAGGTTTGAGGATCAAAACTCCATGTTCTTGGGGAAAGGATGGAAGACCTTTGCTCGTTGGTACGATATGCAAAGGGGAGATAGTATTTGATGCAGATTCAACAGCAAAAACACCTTGCTAGTGAAGGCATTCAATGCCCATGGGGATCCAGCGAGGCCAACTCTCAAGATGAGGACAACTATCAAGATTCTTCGGCTCATGATGGCAACCAAGATGGCCGGGATATCACTAGCTCTGGCTCCCTCGACCTACCATATGATGGTGGAAACCATGGCGGTTGGAGTGGTGATAGCTACTCCAGTTTTTAGAAGGATGCCAAAGACATAAAGCTGATCCCAAGGCGTGCTCGCAAGTAGACCTAGGATTTATTTTCCTTTGTCTGTGATGATGCCTATTAGGGGCGTCGAGCCAATCGACTTACGTAAAAAGGAGAAGCCCTTGATTATGAAATGAATCATCTGCCGACTCTACTTTTGTTGTTAGTAGAGTCCTTTGTATGCTCTTGTCATATGTTATTTTTGTTAATGATAGAGCCGACCATTGCTTGACTAATGTTATCTTTCACATAGGAGCCAGATCCATGGACTCTTGCGGATGCGCAATTCATAGTCTTGGATTATAATGACGAGGACGGCGAACTCCTCAAAGACGAGGAGTATGATGACGGTGAGGGTTACAATGAATAACTAGAAGATTCCCTTGGAGATGAGGTATCTTTTCTCTTATTGTGTTTTTCCTGCCCTTTGGGAATTTTTCAGATTTTTAATATTCGTGCGTTTCAGCAAGGGGAACCAATAAAGAGACGAATGGTCGAATCATCCGACTCTGAGGACTTATATTGCTCGGATGACATAGATTCGCCAAGTCGGCTTTCTCCTCCTGCCCACATAAGCCGGACCGAGTCTTCTCCTACAATAAATTTATCGGACGACGAGTCATTAGACTTTCGGGTAGCTGAGGGGTAATTTTTGTTTTACATCTTTCCTCCCTTGATTTAGTAAGGATTGTATTGACTCATGATTTCCGTATTCAGGGTACGGGCTATCCAACCAGATCTTCCGGGTACCTCTTGAGCCAGTGACTAAAGGTCATGAAGGAGATGAAACCAAGCCTGGTGATCAGTAAATATCGACTCCGTTGGTCGAAGAGTCATCTTTTCCTGAGTTATATAATGGTCTAGCAGGCCAGACGGATCATCAATGAGACGTCCTCGTCCAGATGAAGAGGAAATATGAGGTAATATTTTACCCATGTGTTGTAACCACTGCATCCCCCATGAGTCAACATAATGGTTTAACCATTGTGCCGAATCATAAGATGATGAGTGTTTAGATTGTGTTTGCAGGATATGACCAACAATTCGGGGAATGCCATCTCTCTATTAAAGAAACAGGTGATTGACTAGGCTTTCCAGCTCCAGGAGTCGGAGAGGCAAGTAGCTCTGCTTGAGAGTCATCATAAAAACATGACTGGACTGTTACAGGCCGCTCACGCCGGCTTGTCGCGGAAGGACCGACATATTGAACAATTGGAAGCTAAATTGAAGCGGTGGGACGATAAGGATGTTACCTTAGGACAAAGAGTTACCAAGGTGGTTGATGACCCACAAGTGTAGGGGATATATCATAGCCTTTTCTATAAGTAAGAGTGTCGAACCCCATGAGGAGCAGAAGGTATTGACACGTGATCTTGAGCGAGGAATAAATGTGAGTATTGCAAGGTAACTTTTTATGGGCTTTCGTAATAGTTGATAGGTAAATAAAAGAAAAATAAAGTGATAAAGAGGTGTAGGAAGTGGACCGATCCTATTGAACACAAAGGATAAGCCAAAAGATTCTACTTATAAAGATTAAAGCGCTAATGTGGACACACGGGAGAGGTAGTCAAGTTAGTTTCATCCTATTTCGTCTAGTACTATCTATTGTTTGGATAAGTGTTGTGTGGGTGAACCTACGCTAGCACACCGCGTGGACTAATACAAGTGCACTCTTATGATTAAACATCTTTCAAGCATCCACAAATACAAGAGAGAAATTAAGGTAAACCTAACCGTAGTAATAAACTCTAGGATCCTACACTCCCTTGTGCAAAAGTACGCAAACTAGGGTTCAGGTTTCTGTCACTCCGGCAACCAACCAGAAGCATTCTTTGTACACAATACCTTCGCCTAGGTCCTTAAAAGGCGAAGTGCTATGTAGTCGACGTTCACATAGCACCACTAGAAGAATGACACCACAACTTAAATATCAAAACAACATACATTACTTCAACATCATACGACTACTAACAACAAGACTTCTACAATGTCGTCAAGAACTAAAGTGACTACTCACAAGACATAAAAGAGATCATGATCAGAGGTGATAAATATATGGTGAATAATCTGATCATAACAATAATTCCCCAACAAAACTCAATAGCATCAACCACAAAGTAGTAATCAACACCGATAAAGTAGAGGGGATGAATACTGCAAGGTACAACACATATCTCAATGGTAAAGTGAGATGAGATGAAGATGGAGATGGTGATGGTGATGGAGAGGGTGATGATGATGATCTCGATGAAGCTCATGATGACGGTGATGACGATGAGGACGATCTCCCCCTTTGGGAGGAGTTCTCCACGGAGGAATCTGCCCGTCGGAAAGGTCTTTTCTTCTCTAGTGGTTTTCCGCCTCGTAGAGGAGGAGGAACTTCTGATCTAATCTTCTCCCCTTGATTTTTAGGTTTCAGGGAATATGTAAGCATAAGGGGGAGTCGGGAGGTGGGAAACCCCACACAGGCGGCCAGGTGGCGCGACCAAGGGGAGGCCGCGCCACCCCAGCGCTTGGGTTCCTGGTGGCCCCCCTTCGAAGCCCTTTATGTGTGTCTTCGTCTTTTCTTCTGAAAACCAATCCCTGGAATTATCAGGTCATTTGGAGTTGTGCATATTTTCCCACTATACATGCACTTTTCCCAGCAGATTCCTGGTCCTGCGGTTGTGGCACCGGAAAGTTATAAACTGTGTAAAACAAGCCAAACACCATGAGAGAGGCATCATAATATAAAGTATATCAATTAATAGTGGTAAATTATTATACAAAATAATGATGCATTTTGAACATATCAGTGGTCAAGGCCATTTTTGGTAAGCAGCTGCTGAGTTAACCATTATACATATGAAGTGACTATTTTTGTGTTGTTTCTCATCCATAGTTTTCTTGTATCGTAGGACCAGAAGACCCGATAATGAAGGAGTTGCTAGCAAACAAACTGAGGGCAGTCATGGACGTTGCCCGAGACCTCCATACTGGTGGGTGTCGGGAAATTTGGTTTGCCTCGAACGTACCCGAGATTCCCAAGGAGATTGCCAAGATTCTATAAGAATTGTCAAAGGTGCCAGCTTGGATCCAAGAGTCCAAGAGGTCGGCTTGTCGTCAAGGCGCCATGAGGGCTCTTACTATATGCAAGATTTACAATCCATCCCTTGAGGCGGCGCAACTGGTGGGAGCAAGAGAGGATTATCAACAGGTCATGAGAGAGACCCGGGTCGAGGATTCGATTATTGATAAAGACATGAGCGTTGGGAAATTTGAGCCTGGCTATGATGAGCAGGGTCAAAGGCATCATATGTCGGCTCCGGAACTTGTTGATTTGAAGTCGGGTGGCTTCCGAATGCCGCCAGTGAGTCCATCCTCCAGACAACCAACCCCCAAGCATGGTTGAGGTTGAATTTATGTATTTCATGACAAAAAAGGAGGGACGATAAAAAAATGATAGACTTACCGTTGTTGTTTATGTGTAGTAGGGGCCGAGCTGAGCAATATTCCACGGTCGGAGTATTTTTTCCCAAGACGTTCGTGATTTAGACGGCTCTCGCAGGTCTACTAGATAGTAGAATCCATTGTGTAAGTTTTTGCTTACAATGAATGGTTCTTCCCATGGTGAGGATAGTTTGTGCATACCATCTCTTTTCTGTATGAGGCGAAGCACTAGATCTCCATCCTGAAAGGTCCGGCTTCTGATTCTTCGGCTATGATAACGCCGTAGGTCTTGCTTGTATAATGCCGACTTGGTTGAGCCTATCTTGCGCTCCCCGTTAAGGAGGTTAAGGGAGCCTTGTTTCGCTTTCTTGTTGTCGGCTTCAACGTATGCCATGACCCGAGGTGAGTCATGTCGTATGTCGCTTGCCAGAATAGCTTCGGCTCCATATATGGGAAAGAACGGCGTGTACCCGGTTGATGGGTTGGGAGATGTTCGGATGCTCCATATTATGGAAGGCAACTCTTCTTCTCAACAACCTGGGGTTTGATACCTTGTAGGAGCTCCTGATTTTCCCTTTCAGCTTGCCCGTTTGATTGTGGGTGAGTCGGATGTGTTCCTGTTGGTAGAAACGTTCCATAACTCCTTCCGACAGATTGCTCCCGTTGTCGATGATTATGCTGGAACCGGTTTGGAGGGACCAACTTTTGTTGCGATCCAAGTCGTCACAAGGCATTGGCCGGCTCATTGAGCTTTCTCTCTATGTGGTCCACTTGATAGCCGGTAAAGAAGCCGACTTGTCGTGATACCTAGCGCCGGTAAGCCGCCATCATTGGGTCTCTGGAGTCCCACTTTCCTCACACTTTTTGGGCAACAAGATCGGAGTCTCCTAGGCAGTGTATCCGGGTTATATTCATCTCTCGCGCGAGCCATAACAAGTGCAGCAATGCCTCGTATTCGGCCGCATTATTTGTGCAGGGGAATCGTAGTTGTAGGACATAGCAGAATTTTTCTCCCTGCGGGGAGGTGATGACCACACCAGCTCCGTACCGTTGCAGTTCTCGGCTTCCATCGAAGTGCAGTGTCCAGGACTTGGTGGTGGGTTTTTTGGGAGGTAGCTACAACTTGTTCCATTCGTTGATGGGCGCATTCTTCAATATGAAAGGCATCGATGTATGGCAGAAAGCTCCAAAAGGCGTGATGAAGGATGTCTTTTCCTGATCCTCAACGACCATCTTTATTTGATGATAGCCCGAGTATGCATCTAGGAAGCATAGGAGCTCGCATGCCGCAGTGGAGTCAATTATTTGGTCTATACATGGTAAGGCGAAAGGGTCTTTGGGACATGCCTTGTTCAGATCTGTATAGTCGACGCACATGCTCCAGGTCCCATTTTTCTTCAAGACCAGGACCGGGTTGGCTAACCATTCGGGGTGGAATACTTGGATAATGAACCCGGTGGCTAGGAGCCAGGCTATTTCCTCTCCCATAGCTTCTCTTCTCTCGTCATTCAAATGACGGAGGAAATGTATGACTGGATTCATTTTTTGGTCACTGTTGAGGTGGTGCTCAGCGAGTTCTCTCGAGATGCCACGCATGTCAGATGGTTTCCATGCGAAGATATCCCGATTCTCACGGATGTACTCGATGAGCGCGCTTTCCTATTTCTCAGATAGTCCTGCCCCAATGGTGAACTGTTTAAAAGAATCTCCTAGGACAGAGTCGACTTTCTTGGTGTCCTCTGCTGGCTGAAACTTTGCATTGGAATCAGGAGTCAGATTCTTAAGAAAGGTGGGATCGGCCGGGTCTACTCTATCCATGTAGATTTCGAGACCCAGTTGAGTGCATGTTGTTTCTGCATACGTGCGGTCATCCTTTTCGCAAGCGATGGCGATCTTCCGGCTTCCATCCACTGTTATTGGGATGCGTGGACTCGGCATCTTGAGTTTGAGGTAAACGTAGCATGGTCGAGCCATGAATTTGGCGTAGGCCGGCCTCCCGAACAATGCATGGTAGGAGCTTTTGAAGTCGACCACCTCGAAGGGAAGTATCTCTGATCTGAAGTTTGAGGCATTTCCAAATGCTACCTCGAGGTATATTTTTCCTACCAGGTGAGCCGATTTTCCGGGGACGATCCCATGAAAGACCGTGAACGAGGGATGTAGCTGCTTCCGGGTCAGGCTCATCTCCTGGAAGGTCTTGAAGTAGAGTATGTTGATGCTTCTTCCATCGTCCATGAGTACTTTTTCCAGGGTATATCCATAAACCTGGGGTGCTACCACCAAGGCCAGGGTTCTTGGAGAGTCCACACGCGGGGGATGATCGTTCCTGCTCTAGGTTATTATCTGCTCGAACCACTTGAGCCATCTGGGGAAAGCCGGTGCGGCAGAGACCGAGAGGGTCGCTACACGCCGCGTGATTTTCTTGTCCCTGAGACGGTTGCTGGTGGTGAAAATGTGATACGAAGTAGCGCGAGGGAACTCCTTGGGGTGCCCCTGGTAGTCGTGGTTGGTGGTTCCCCCCCCCCCGGTTGTGGCTCGAGCTCATGACAATGATGTCTTGAGGGTTAGGCTCTCCTAGGGTCTCGACGGAGCCCTTAGGCCATGGAGTCCCTTGGGTGAAGCCGATCAAAGCGTGCATGACATGCCTTGAGCGTTGGTCCATGTCGTTAATCACGTGGGATGAGCCGGCATAAACACATATCCATCGACTTGGTTGATGGAGAGGAGGACCGGTCCGACTGAAACCTCATAAAGGAGACCCGCTTTTGGATCATCGGCAGCCATGTTGGTGTAAAGCTTGCCGTGTCGATGTCCGGTTGGTGAGTCGATCGTGATGGCTTCTCCTCGACGGTGAACTTCCTCCAGGACCTCGACACTCTTGCGCGTAGTCCCCACGGTGGGCTCCAACTGTCGTGGGAAAAACATGTCAGATGTACTCATTGGAGAACTTAGAGTAGGTCCTTTGCTACGAGTGGATACGAGGAGGAAGAGTCGATCGCATGGAGAATCGGCACAAGAGAAACACAGGGATTTACCCAGGCCAGGCCCCTTGATGAGGTAAAGACCTACTTCCTTCCTTTCTTGTATTATATGTAGGAAATCTCGATTACAAGGGCGGTGTATATCATCGGTGCCTCAAGAATTAGTCTAAGATAATTCGCCCCTTGGATGCCCAGGGACCTTGGCTTATATACACGCCAGATCCTAGGGTTTTACAATGAGTCTGACTACTACACTAGATGGAGTCCTATTTTATCCCCTTGGCGGCTACCTTGTCCTCCAAGGCGGTTCGGCCCCTTTCCTATTGCATCGGTATTCATCTTGTAGTACGGTTGATTCATAGGCCGAATCTTCTTCTAGGCCTTCTCTCCAATGAGCCGACCCATAAGCTGACTCCCTTGGTCTTGAGTGGCGAGGCCCTCTCACTGATCCTATTGGGTCTCTATATTCTCCCCCAACAGAACCAGTCTCGCGTAAGCGTACGCATAAAATCGGTCGAGACGCTTCATCAAACAATGTCGCAATATAAGCAAGTGCACATGTGAGGGTAATAATGTATACAATCAATTCCCACATCCACGATGTGTTCTAACCATACCAAACATCTTCGCATAGATCTTGCTCATGATACCGCTTAAAGGTTTCGATGCAGAAAAAAAAATCCCTAGCCATGATAACCATATACCCAAGATCTATATTATGCAGATGTAAAGTAATGGACGGAATCAGTGTTCATACCTTTGAAGACCGAAAGCGGGAAATGTTATTGGTGGTCCTACAACTCCTACATCCTCAGGTCCATGTAAATGTCCTGACGATTACAAGTGTCGCAGATGCAACACCTCTTAGCTATACACACATACGGTGCAGACGGCGTCTCCCGGGCTCTGCTCCAGCAGAGCAACGGAAGAAGATGGACACGGATCACAATTCCAGCAGCACGACGACATGCATATGATGGAGAAACCCCCTCAAGCCATGTATGCTTGTCCCTTTTTCTAAACCACACATGAGGGAGAGAGGGGCCAATGAGGTTGTGTGAGAGGGGTCCCTCCTCCTCTATTTGTAGGCTAGAAGGAGGGGGAGCCTAGCACCTTTTATTAATTATTATTTAAAATATGTTTTTAATTTTTAATTCATAATTAATTCTAAATATATTTAAATACATTTCTAAACAATTCAGCAGTCCTGAAAATTCTCCCTCTCCGGAAGAATTCCGGTGTTCTCTCTTATTTCCCCGATGATCCTGAATCTATCTCTAAGCGTTGTATAGCATGAAGTGTGCCACTGTACGGTTCGGTAATGCTCTAGACAAGACCAAGAAACTTCTCAAATCAATGACCAACAATGGCATCTGGAAACCCATGATAGCCCTTGTGCTTTCCAATAACTAGATGACCCGTTGCGCCGTTGCGCCAAATGGCGCAGAGTCCCAGTTGAAACCATGTAATCGTAGAAATAACTTGCACTTTTTAAACCCAATTTCTTCTATCACCAATGGTTCATTGGCTTCTCTTCTCAGGAGAGTTGTTGAAGCTTCCATCCATACCTAAAAAGGTTGGCAATGTTCTCTATTTCTTTATATGTTTCCTTCTCTTAACCTAGTTTGACATGCATCATCCTATGAAGAAGAGACAATGCTTCCACTTCGGTTAAACTAACATAGAAGGCAGGTAAAGTACAACATTTTCCTCAATACTTATTATTCTCTGAAACCACCAACACTCGAAAGCACATCACTACAGCGACCACTCGAAAGCACATCACTACAGCGAAGGCAGGTATCCATGTTTGCAGGATTGTTAGCCCATAGGGCCATGCCCTGAGTATTTATTCAGAAGCAATACATTTCTCATGATCCTCTTTGTAGTTGACTCTTATGTCACCGTGTTTCCCTGGCTATATGAATTCCTCATAGTATTCCTGGAAAGCAAAACACATAGTTATGCCCCAAAACTGCTAGTATAAATTTCTATGAATAATTTTCACAAAAATTAAGTCAGAATACAATAGATAATTTTTTAGAGAGTGCACATGTGTGGCCATGATTACAATTTACAACAAAGAAATGAGAATTGTAGTTGTGTTGTATAAATTTAGGTTAATCAGCAGCAGCAGAAGGCATAATGAAGTAAAACACAATAACATCCAAAAATATAGGAGACCTAAAACATGATTTACTCTTTCGAACTCCAAGATGATATTAATCAGCCTTCAACTAACAAAGTATTATTAAAATCAAGAATTGGTTGTTAAGTTTTCTCAAGAACAATACCTCAGATCTAAATTATCTTAGAAGGCATTTAAAATTACATTCAAGGATATATGAGATAGAGATGGAAACTACTGTGTAATACTGGATATTATCTGCAGATATATTAAACTGATCGGTTCAAATGTGCACATATCTGATATTAGTTTGTATCCAGTGGAAATATGTAAGAAAAAAGAGGAATGTAATGTTAGTCCAACTGACAAAAAAATCATAAGATGGAACCCATTCTTGTAACATAAAGTTAACGGGGATAGTCCTACCAACTACTTATATTTCGCCGAATAATTGATTTTTCTTGGAGCACATTGAAGGTATGTACATGAGTTGTCATCGTAATATGAAAGATGTCTATTTTTAATATATAAGTACTAATGGTCTAAGAAGTTTCACGCCTCTAAATATATTGAATAACACTCCTTCCGCCCACAAGATGAGATGTACTTGAAAGCTAACATAGGTTGAAAATAAATCATATATTGTGGGACGGGGACAGGGACCGGGGGGAGTAGAAGTCATGGAAAACTAACATCCCTGCATAAAAAAAAGGTCGGTACCCTTAGTTTCAGTAGCAACAGCTAGTCAGGCGTAACTCCTTCATAGATGCCCAATAGAAACCAATAACAAAGCGTTATTTGTGAAAATTACTCGGTGTTCAAAGTCTCTATGAAACACGTAAGTATGGAAAGAGAAAAAAAATTGTATATAAATCCCAATGTGCAGGCATCCTAAGTTCTGTAGGAGAACAGAACCTATTGCTGGTTGTGTAGGAGAACAGAAACAGGCAGAGCGTCTCGCATCAATTCTGCAGTAGTACTACTATAACATATCTTTTCTTAGGGAACTTACTTTCCATGTAAACTATTGTCTAACACAAACGCATATTATCTAGATCCAAATAGCGCAACCGACTTCAATCTAGAGCCCAAAAACACCATACAGGAAAACCAAGTTGACTAACCACACAAGAACATAAGATTTTCAATCTGAACCAGGTGATGGAATATCTTTTTAGTCCCTGCAGCCAAACCAGATGCCATGAGGGAGAGGATACCAAGCGTGAGGTAGCTAGCATGACAATGCTTCACAGAGGGTACGGACATTGACGGAGATTCGTTCTTCTGGCCAGTCTCAGATTGGGAGCCACTACTGTGGTGGATGCGTTGCAGATCGATGTCAAGAATGCTAGCTATGAGAGTACCAGGAGGAAACAAAATTAAGTTTTTGTGAAATCAAAATCCTAAAAGGTCCCTAAAGAGTTCTGGACAACCAATACTCCTTTAGTTAAATTACATCGACCATCCCTAAAAGCATTTGTGATCTTAATGTTTCCAGATTAAATCTATAAATGAAAATATCATGTTTCTTCCCCGAGAACAGATAATGGCTGCACAAATCGGACCTGGATGGCACAATTGCCCTACTGCCTGCAATGGATAGCAGAGCCACAAAATCTATATGTGTGAAATAAGAGAGACCAAGGGAGGACTTCTCAACCTAGGAGGAGATGTCGCTCAGATTGCTTTTGCAGAGAGTATAAAATAGAGACCAGGGGGAGGACGATACACATCCAAGGGATAAGAGAGTGGATCTATACTGTAATAATTCAGATGAACGGCTATTAATTTATGACTAACGTGAGTCTCTACTTAGTATAGATGTATAAAATCAGTTTGAGAAAGTTATACTTACTTGCCAGTGGTCCATATTTGCCAAGGTTAGAATCAATATGTTCTTCGTCAACAGCCACTACAGTTTTGAACTGAAGCACCATTGCATGAGTTCTCATGGGTCACACTGAAAATTTCAGAGTACGATTGCAGCATATTAAGTTGAGGCACCCATATATATATGAAATAGTTTACTGAATTTGCTAGCATTGACAATCTAGCCATGACATAGAAAAAGAAATTCATCCAATCATTAGGCTCCCTAATTGCCCTCAGAAACAAATTCAAGCAACCTTCAAACCCATATTTACACTCATTTTAAATATTTTTATATTATCCTTTCTAGCAATAGTTGCTACTCATTCAACTGTAGCTTTTCTGCACATTTAACACCTTGCCGATCAAGTTGATCAACAAAGGAACTAATACAAAACTCAGTAGCTGTCCCAATAACCTCCAAACTGTACAAGCAACCTAACTAAATATAATCTGGTTGTTTGCTTCATCAAATTGGTCTCTCACCAAACTCAATAGTCGTAAACGAGAATGGTTTTAGGATACTTATAAACTTATCCAAGGTTGTTTTTTCATGAAAATCACAGATTGAATGGAACTACTATCAAACCCATTTCTTCATCTAACGTATCACATAAAGAGACGCGGGAGAAAAAAGGCCAAGGCTAACAACAACTCACTTCAGTTCCATGTTGTGCTTCCACCACGGCTCTCCCGATGGCCGGATCTCGTGGAGGAGCAGCTCCACCGACACTCAGCCGACCACCTTTTTCCCTGCAACTCCACAAAATAATCAATTTCATAGGAAGAAACACTATGAATCTCAAAAGACACCTTCCATGTTGACATAATAATGAGAAAATTCAGATTAATGAGAGAATCACCTAAAAAGACACCTTCCTCACAAGCTTACTTCTCAACATTACCATATGGATTATTTACAAAATCCATTGGTTATCTCAAAATATAAGGTAATTGTGGATTCTTATTTATTTAAAAATTGCAATCGGCTAGTCAAACTACATAACAAGAACAAAATCACATGGCTGTTATGTAATTTCAAACGGTTGCTCCTTAATAAGATGTATATATCTAAGCTATGTTAGCATTTAGCATCCAGAATAAAATTCCTAAAGCATTTAGCATAATCCAGAAAATATAAACTGGGCATGCGAAAAGAGAGAGCCCCAACCTTGATGGTTAAATACATAGAGGCCATCTGTACGCACACCCAGCGATGAGCTGCTCCCCGGCGCACCGTCAGCGAGTTTATCCACCCAACCCTAGGTCTAGGCCGGGGTGGTAGGCGTGAAGGAACACAATCTGGGGCGGGGGTAGAAGAATTTGAATGTACATGTAAGCTTACTGAAAAACACCATAGGTCTGGAACTGCACATGCACAATTAACTAACCAATCGCAGCCTGGAAAAAAGTGAACATACATGTACATGAACATTCAGGAAAAGAAATGGACTACCACAAGTGAAAGTGCATCTTGAATTCTTAATAACTAATTAACTACTCACCAAATCGAATGGTATATTTGAATGCCTCTTTTGATCCTTTTCTCTGAATTTGGTTACAACAAAGAACCAATTAATCATCATGATGCATCTTATCCTTTCTCTGAAACTGTTTAGAACAAGGAACTAATTATTTAGGGGAATCAAATCAGTAGTTTATACATATTGCTTCCACATGTTAAATCAAAGATGAATGTAGTAATTTGCTAACATATGGCTACAGTTTGTGTAATATAAAACCCAGTTCATTCCCAACTTGTAATTTCTCAGCAGAATGGCAAAAAAAAGTCCATGCCCAACATATAACAAACGAGTCTAGAACTGGATGCAGCCACCACGAAATGGATAGCACCCTCACAATTGAAGATCAACCGCATCCAACCCTAGAACCAGAGAGAGGGAGAGGAGGGGGCCGAAGAGGCGTACCAGACATGATGTTGAGCATGGATGTGGACAGGCTCCTCTCCTTCCTTCTCTCTCCTCCTCTCATCTTCTCTTGCACAGATCGAATCGAGCACAACCGCCATCACCGCCGTTGCTCGCCTCCATGCCTGCGCGCCTCGGATCCGGGGGTGGATGAGATGCAGGAAGGGATGGGCGCGACTGATCGGGGGATGGAGGAGGCTGGCGGCGTACGGTTGGGAGAGGCGGCTGCGAGTGAGGAGAGGAGAGGGAGGGTGCGTCGCTAGGGTTCTCTGTGGCGGCTGGGATGGGAGAGTGGTGGTATGGGAGAGACGAGGGATTGGTTCGAGACACTGCGCGCGGAGGGTGCTGAGCCGATCTGGTAAAAAGTTTCACCTACGAAAGACTTACCCAGCCTTTGTAAGCGCTAAAGAGCCCACCTGTCATTGATCTGTCATAAATAGTAATGGGTGAAAAACTATAGCGCAGTGTCAAATGATCCAACGACTTCCATCAATCACCAGGAAGATCCGATGGCTAGCGTAAGTTGCCCGTGAGGAGGGCTGTGAGACCTTGTTGTTCCGTTGACCTTTAAGATTTAAATTAACTTCATCGTTTGAACCTTAAACATCGAGTCCTAATCCCTTTGTCACGACGATACGTAGTTTGTCCAAGGTTTGATATTCAGTATTCTTATACCTAGTTCAATCTCGTTACTGACAAACATATTTACTCGTTCTATGATGTTATATCCTCCTGACCTAGTCACATGCTTGCAAGATTCATAGATGTAATCTCACCAAGTGGGCCTAGAGTATCTATCCGTCACGCAGATGGGAAAATCCCTATCTCAATACATACGCCTCAACATATCCCTTTGAATTACCTGAGTTACACCTTTATGATCGCCCAATTAAGGTGTGGTGATTGATGCAATCATGGTAGCATCCGGAGATAGTGATTATATATGATGTCATGGTCTAAGGATTGGGTTACTACGTTATCCAAGTTATCGCAATGTCGAACTATATGACTCGATCTCATTGCAATACTTTAAGTTGGGTGTGTGTCCATCACATCATTCACCTAATTACATGACTCCTTTGTCAATGGACGTTAATAAACTAGTAGACTAGAGGTTTACTAGGGACCTGGTTTCTTTACATACTACACGTGTATTAATGTTTCCGTTTAATACAATTATAGCATAGTATAAACTTAATATGAACAATTGAGATATCACTACTATTAAAGGGGAATCCATCGCGGTCGTCGTCGTGATGGTTCAACCGACAAACTTTACAAAAAAATCCTTGTTTTTTATAAAAACAATCTAAAATATGTATATTCTTTACCTAATAGTATTAATAAATTCAGTCCTTTCTTTTTTTTTGTCATTGCCTTTTGCAAATAATACCTTAAATATTTCATTTAATCAACTCGTAATCCAGGATTAAATGAGAGAAAAACAATTTGACACGTCTTTTTTCTTATCGTCGTGGCGGCGCAGACACGCCTCTTGATCCGACTCCCTTCCACGCCGGACGGATCGAGCACATACTACCCGACGCTCATCCCTTATTTCCCTGTGCTCACCTTCGTTGTGTACCTCTCTACGAGCGTGCATGGGGGGCACCATTGGATTGATAGCATGTGTGCTCTTTGTGTGTGAGTGGTTCGTCATGTGGAAACTGTTGTGTTCTTTCCTTTTCTTCTGTCCCAACTCCTGGTAGAGCTTTAGTTGGGCGGCATGCGCGCAGAAGAGGCGGCCGGGAGCTCGCGCTGGCGGAGGAAGAGAACGGTGAGGTAGTGGGCGTGGCTGCACATGAGTTCTTGGATGCTGGGGCTGGCGTCCGCTAGCGGGCGGGCGCTATTAAATTTGTTTCTCTGTTGTGCTATACCTTTATTATGTATGTGGAGAGACAAAAGAGAAGAGAAGCAGACTAATGTTGCGATTTGGTTCATGCTTACACTTCCTTACTGCTACACATCTACGAGTACGTACTTAGATAAGGCTGCTACATGTGTGAAACTTGTGGCGTTAGTCTCTGGCATGATTGGATGAGTTGCCTGTAGGTGTTCGTCTGTCTATGATGTAATTTCTCTTTAAGTGGCTGGTGATTCTCTATTTTTTTAGTGTGTCCCATGTTTGCTTCCATTTGTATCTGCCAATAAGAATTAATTATCTTCACTTCATCAGTGCAATGATCAAGATTTCACCCAAATATCTCTCACCAAGCCTCTCGGATCAATATATATTTAATAATTCTTTGGTATAATTTTAGGCTAAAGGTGAAAGGAACAATGCCCAAACACCAATGCTACATCTACAGAAACATACATATAGTTTACGGGCTCTTCTTAACTTCGCACATTTTAATCGGATCAAGGGAAATGAAAGGCCCCACCCCAGGAGATTTTTTTTTGAAAGATCCAGCAAAGCTGGCTTCAATTGATTTAGGAGGAAGAAGACGGATTTTTTTTTTCAGATCCTAGGATCTGAGGCGGAGGTAAGGGGGGCTGTAGAAATTAAAGGACTATCTCACATCACAATCCCCAAAAGGGGGCTCTAGAACTGCTGCGCCCGCAAGACGCTAGTTCTCCAAACTGCCACGAATCGCCGCCAAAGTCCCCTTCTCGTTGGGCGCGTCACCTCTGATGACGACGGCGTTCCTAGACCTCCAGATTTCCCAAGGGATGAGCATGATCATGGACCTGGCCCCTTTCCTGAATTCGTGCGCAGCCCGGGAGATCATCCTATCAACCTCCTGGGACGTGTTCATCGCCTCGGCAGACCCTGGCGCAAGGGAGCTGCTGCCCACCCATTTCGCCGCCGCCCTCCAAATTTCTTTGGAGAAGGGGCAGTTCTAGAATAAGTGGACTGAGCTCTCAAGATTTCCCATGCAAAAACCACAGAAGTAACCGTGAGAATTTAGGGGGCGGTGGAGAGAACTAAGGAAGGGCCCGTAAATATCCTGCAAGGAGCCTGTAGATATAGCATTTTTTATGCCCAAATTATGAGCAATATTCCCTTCTATGTCACAACCCCAAGTTAGGTATGTGCTAGGACCAAGTCTCACATTGCATTCATGTTAAAAATTTGAAAAGAAATTGAAATGGGAGAGAGAACACCCCCCAGATGAATTTAATTCAAATGGCCAGATAAAAAGTTGCTCCAAAAATTCCTTTTGTAATTTTGAAAAGTCTCATAAATGAGTGTGATCACATATAAAGTGATTTGGATTCAAACCCATGCTCATAGATTTTTCAAATATTCAAACAGGAGCATGGAATTAAATTTAAACCCCTATTTGAATTAAAGTTCAAATTATTTGAATTTTAAAAATGTCCAAACTTTATAAGTGGCTAGCTAATTATATTGTGAGGCCATATAAAAAGTTAGAGAATTTTAGAAAATGGCTAGCTATTTTTAGCAGAGCCAAAACAAAAATATAGAAAAAGAAATAGGAAAAGAAAAGAAAAAACAGAAAATTCTTACCTGGCGCCTAGGCGAGGTCCAGCAAGCCAGGCCCAGCAGCCTTTTCCTTGGCGTCTTCTTCCCCTGGCCCCGAAGAAGCTCCGTGGAGCACATGCCCGTGGCCATGGCCACCTCCTCCTAGCCACGCAGCTGCTCCCTCCCCTTTCTCCTCTCTCCGTGGACACGCTGGAGAAGCCCAGTTTCTTCTCCCCCCTCCTCTGGCTCCTCCTTCCACCTCTCTCTAGCCGTTTTCCCCACGGTCTGTAGCTCGCCGGAGAGCACCACTACGAACCGGCGTGGCCATCATCGCTGAGGAGCCGCTGCGTGTTGTCAGCCGTCACCGCCGTCGTGCACTTCGTCACCGAGCCAACGACCGCGCGCTGTAGCGCCCCGAAGACGACGAATCGAGCCATCCTTCGCCGCCACGGTCGCCACACGCCGGCGAGAATTCCGGCGCCACCAGCTCGTCCCCAGCCCCTCCGTTCAGTGACGTGTGCTCAGGGCGAGCCCCTGCTTCTTTCCCCTCTCCCAGCGTGCATTTTGGTGCCCGAAATCGCCATCGCCTCCGGGCACCGTCTCCGGCCGCCGCCACGAGTGCTCGCCGCCGACAACTCCGGCCTCCCCTGTGATGCTGAGGCGCTCGGGGTGATGCGCACGACCAAGAGGAGTCGTTTGGTGCTCGCAACGCTTCAAATGGACGCTGGAGGCATCGACCCCGTGCAGCGCCGCCGTCTTGGTTGGTCGCCGACGACTAGCCGCCGGCATGCCAACGTGGGCGGATTAGCTTAAGCTAATCCCCCCACCCAAAGCCTATGACAGTGGGCCCAGGGCCCTAATTGAGCCACTATTAACTTAATTAAAACGGGTTTTAACCCCACTGACACTGACAGCATGGCCCAACTGGTCAGGTTGACCAGTCAAACCCCCCTGACGTCATGCTGACGCCAGCATGACGCAGTAAATAGAATTTAGTTTAAAAATAATTCCAGAAAAGTCAGAAAAAGCTTTAAACTTTGGAAAATCATAACTAATTCATTTTAACTTCAAATTGGACAAATAATATGTCTAAAATTATCAGAAAAATACAAGGATTCTGAATATGCAACTTGTTTCTATGTTTGACCATTTTAAAATGGGTGAACAGTAGCAAACATGCATATGACATTCTTTTGAATTCAAATTTGGAGTGATTTTGCAAATGACTTTGCAACACACTTCTTTTAAATGGTTTCATCCACACATCAGAGACTTTACCTCACCTTTAAAACATCACTTCATGCTCAACCATTTCAAATGAACATTCATGGTTTCAAATGCATTTGAAATTCATCGATAAATCAAATAGAGTTTGAATTTGCAACTCAAATGCAATACACTCCATTTAAATGGAATTGGCAACACATCAGCACCCCTTACACCATGTTATAACACTTGATCATGTGATTGTGCATTGTCTTTATATTGATCACATTTTTTGCAATGTTTGCTATCGAATAGAGGTGGAGCCGGAACCCGAGATCAACCCCTTCGTTGAAGATACCGTGACTGAACCTCGTCAGCAAGGCAAGCAAACCCCCATTGATCATGTCGATAAAATCCCACTTCCCTCCCAGTCTCAGTTATGCATTGTTTAGGATAATTACCATGATGCGTTTCTACCGCATAGTTGAACCCATTCCTTTGCATGACCTATCATTTTTTCACAGTAGTAAGAAAACTACAATCCTAGCAAATGTAGGAGTTGGTTGATATCATGTGGCCCCTGCAACTGTTAAAGCTTATTGCATGCTTAGAGTTTACAATGAGGTTACTTTGATCTGTGAGTCGGAATGGTATCAACCATGTTGTTGATGGTGGAAATGTGTTGGTGAATCTACCCTAATACAAGGTGAACGATGAGAGGCTGTGTAGGAGTACACTGTGGGTTGTCTCGTTGAACACCGCCCTAAGTCTAAGTTCTTGTGTGGTGATCCAAGACGAAGAGTACTACCACATGTTGGGCACATGGACCCCCTCTCAACCTACTAACTCACCCCTTCTCAGTTCAATGAGTCGCAGTAGTTCGGAGTTCTGGTAGGTCTGTGGCACGGTCTGCGAAGTGGAAGAACGGATATTCAGACCGGCTTGGGACCCTGCACACATCTTTTGGGACCACATCGGTAAACCGGCCGGGTTCACGATGTGGACTCCAGCCCAGATAGGCGTCTCCATTGTACTTGAGTTGGATGTGAGGTAAACGTTGTGGAAATTATCCTCGCCGACACCCGCTTGAAGGGTGACGAGATCCCGACGGTAACTGATCGTTTCATGTGTGTAGCAGTACACCCCTGCAGGGTTAATAAACTATTCGAATAGCCGCATCCGCGATAAGGGACTACTTGGAAAGTTGTGCTCGATTATTAGACAACTTCAATGGATACTGATAAAACTTGCCAAGATAAGCGTGAGTGTTATGGCGTGCTTTCTTGTGGGGAAGTCGAGGAAGGCACCATAGTGGTGTAATTGGTTGGAGATTGTAGTGGACTCGTGTACGCTTCTTACCTCAAGTCTGGTACTCGTAGTTCAGGACTAGCCAAGTCAAAGTTGGCACTTCTGCAATTGAACCCCACCTCCCTTTACCTTGATACATGTGCATGAGTAGTATAGTTCCTACGTAAGTCTTGCTGAGTACAACTTTGTACTCACGTTTGCTTATTCTATGTTTTAGATGAACCCACTGCCCCCGAAGGTGGATTCTTCCTGGAGCTCGACAACTGAAGCCAAGCTAGTGTAGTCCCAGTCAGACGAATGGTCCCTCGTGGAAGGGATTGTTTATAGATAAGGCTTCTCTAAGCCATTTGTTAAACTTGTCTGTACTCAAACCTACTTTGCTTCCGCATGTTTGATGTAATGTTGGATCATAGACTTGTGATCTCTGTGTGCACTCTGTAAGAGTTATCAATAAAGTTATAAACTTTGTAGAGAATTGCAATGATACCTGCTGTTCATACTAGACATGTGTGATGCGTGTATGATTATAACATGCATGTCTTAGTATGGATTTTCGAGACCTTAGTTGTGATCTGGCTGGCGGTCTTTTATACACCAAGTGGCCCTTAGATGTGCGCAGCTTGGGGCATCGAGATGCGATTGCTCGTGACTCCGTCACGTGCACACTTTGATGTATGATCGAGCCCGCCCTAGACCCCGACTAAGTGATCGGGCTGGAGTAAGTCTATGTAAGGGTTATAATACAATCGATAGTATGGTTGAGGCGACTTGTCTATGAGTATGGGAGTTCACCACCCATATCATTTAGACTTGTGTGCGGACGATGAGGACCCATCTCAGTTGATCATCCGTCCTGGATGGGATGCCCCTCACGTTCGATGCTTTCTGAGAATGTTTTGTGGTTGGCCTTGTCTGCTTAGACAAGTGGGTACGGTTCTCGGCTCTCCATATGATTGTGTTGTAGCGAGTCTTGCATACGCTAACCCCGGGTCCCGACATTCTGTTTAATGGCATCAATGTGTTTTGAACCCTTATCCTTCTTGTATATGATTTTTTTGTGTCTGCATGGACACGTTTCATTATTGGAGAAATATTCAATGGATACATTTAAAAAAATCAGTTACACAAGACAAAACACACATATACAAAATTGTGCCTTGATTGCTTTGTCATAACAAGAATCCCCGTATGGGCTTGGTTAATGTGACTCATATAAAGACAAAATAATAGATAAATTATATCAAATCACACGCCTCACTGAACCACACACACCACACGATGACGAGGGATGCGGCGACGAAGATGTTGAAGATGAAGCATTGTGGACGGCAGGGGCGAGCAAGTCGTTGTGTGGAGAAATAGCCAAATCGAGGGTATTCACCATGCATACTCCCTCTTGTAGGAGGATGAGGTGGTTTATATGGAGGAGTCTACACTGATAAACGATGCAGCAGAAAAGTTCGTGAGCACAGAAAGATGTGCCAATGTAAAGTTTTGTGAATATAAATTATTTTGTAGATACTAATAATTTTTATATTTATCTGTTGCAACGCATAGGCATTTTACTAGTTATAATAAAAATCTTTATTTCTTTTCCTCTAGGGCATATCTCCAACATGATTTTCTATCTACCAGCTAGCCTTTTTTATCTTGGGAGCTTGCAACCTTCCTAGATGGTTAGAGGGTCTCTTTCAGCAGCCGAAGAGCAATTATCGTTGTGAAGAGAAAGTATGTTAAGGGTTTCGGAGATCGCCTGAAGTATCTACCACGAGTAAAAACAACACAAGCTCGAGGATTTTGTTGTTGTGGAGAATAGGACAGAGAGAGGTTTGCTCATGTGTTCAATCATAAGTCCCTCCAACAAGACATAGTACTTCTCAAAGATCTGGTTTATCCAACATCATTGTGTCAACATGCTCGTTTTACATCCTGCATTACTTTATGTACTAGAATGTATTGCTTGACTTGCATGTTTATCTTTGACGTTTGTCTTCGGATCAGATATCTATTGAGTTCCCCTTCGAGTTTGTCTTCGATAAGCTTTCATTCATTTTTCTTCTACCCCGCACTTAGTTATTTCAGCTGATGTGTTGTGTCTCTACCAAATTGCTATTGGGAATATGCCGTAGAGGCAAATAATAAAGTATGTTTATTAGCATATTCCATTAGTTCATAACAAGTTTTATACTGTGCTATAATTGTATTAAGCGAAAACATTAATACACATGTGGTGTACAAACAACAGTTCCCTAGTTGACTCTAGTATACTAGCTCATTGGGCAATTGATGATCAAGGTTTCCTGATCATGAGAACATAATAGTTTGTTAACAATGAGGTCATGTCATTACGTGAATGATATGATGGACACACACCCACCTAAAGTGTTGCAATGTGATCCAGTCACATAGTTCAACATTGTGATAACTTAATAACGTAGTGACCCGATCCTTAGACCGTAATGATCATATGTAATCACTATCTCCGGAGGATGCTTTGAGTCTATCAACCGTTACACCGTAATAGGGTGACCATAAAGGTGCATCTTGGATATTCCTAAGTAGATATGTTGAGGAGTATGAGATCGATCAAGCAGGATTTGTCCATCCGAGTGATGGATAGGTACTCTGGGCCCACTCGGTGATATTACATCATAAAGATTGCGCAATCATGTGACTAGGTCACGGGGTTGTAATATCACAGACGAGTAAACATGTTTGTCGGTAACGAGGATGAACCAGGTATAGGATACCGACGATCAAACCTCTAACAAACAAAGTACCGTGTGACAGGGGGATCAGGACTCAACGTTAACGGTTCAACAATGAAGTTGATTCGATGGAAGCACAGGGGCCGTCAAGGATTGTAACCAGATCCCACATGATGGTCATTGGTCATAGAGTGTCTCGATCATGTCATTTTTTCCTGAACCGTAGGGTGTCAGTCTTAAGGGTATTCGACGCATTAAGGATAGATTCAGGATTACCGAAGAAAAGAAAATAAGGAATCAGAAAAGTTATGTGTGGATCTGAAATTTGTTCGGAGTGTTCCGAAAGGTGTTTCGGAGCAATAGAAATTAAATAATATGTATTTATTATTAATTAATTGAATTAGTAATTAAATATATATTTATTTATTTAAATAAAGTGGGTTACCCCTAATTAGCCACATTGGGCCCATTAGGGGAGAGCACCTCCTTTTGTTTTTTAGAGAGAAAAAGAGAGGAAGGGTGTGGCGCCATGGGCCCTAGGACCACCTACTGGTCAGCGCCCACCCCACCCCACGCACACACATGACACGAACATGGGCATGTGGGAATAGTCCCACATCTCCTATGGAGGCAAAGTCGTACCCCGCTTTTCCCAATGTAAAGAAAGGAATGCTACCCTTTTTCAATACAGAAAATTATAAAATATTTTCCACAAAATTCCGAAGGGTTATTTTGCCCCCGTTTTCTCCTATGGAGTGTGGACCCTTTAATGAGTTGTGCACCTAGGGGAAGTTTCTCCATCCTGCACAGGCGTTGTGCTGCTGGAATCGGGATCCAGGTCCATCTTCTTTCCGCCGGTCGCCTGGTTCGGAACCCGGAGGGAACGTCAGGTACACCGTATGCGTGTAATCCTGCAATGCACTATACTTGGGGTGCTTCTTCATCATCGAGGCAATGTCACGACGTATTCATCGACAAAGTTCCGACGGGGACGTAATCCCGTCATCGGTCTTCAAGGACCGGGTGGCTTCTTGAGCTGTCAAGGATCTCCACTGCATCGAGGATCAGCGGTTACAAATACGTCAACTACGTTCACGTCGGAATGTTTCGCGCTTAACGGACTACGTACTGGTATGTTACCGTTTTCCCTCTGTTACTTGCATCGACATATCATAGGTCTTGGGTTTGGGCATCGCGTAGGTAAAAAAATTATGGTTTTTCTGCCCCGAGCCCCAACAATTTCCAGTAAACAATTAAAGAGACCATTCACCCCCTCTCCCTCTAGTCACTTCTTGGTCCTTCAGCTACTCCTTATGTTATTAATTCTTCGGCATCAGACGCACATGTACATGTTCATAAATCGGCTCCACACCTTCATGCTCATAGACGAATAAGTGGAAATCCTGCAACAACACTTATGCCTTACCCTAACACCGTAGTATATAATCGCGTCCCTACACAATTACATAATTTCGGCAACATCTCATTGCTGAAAGATTCTAATAGCATTAGGGGGCAACCATATCTAGACTGATTGAATGATAACAAGCTTACATTATCTTGGGCTTTGTGCAATGCTATTCATTAGGAGTTATTAGAAAGCGAGAAGTCTCATGATTTTGCTGTTGAAAAGATAGAGTTTTACAAATGATGCATTCACCCAGTACTGTAGCATCCATTATAACTCGTAAACAATTACAAAGTAACGACAACTCATTGCCGAAAAGTCTAAAAGCATTGGGATCAATCCAGTGAAGACACGGGTGAAATTGGGAGAAAAATTGTAAAGATAGCCTAGCTTCAATGTTTGCTGAGTATAGACCAGAAACAAAAAACCTTAAAAAAAGAATAATTATTCGGATAACAAGCGCAGTTCGGTTATTGAAAAAGTCAAACAAATAATACATGTGTTGATCTATTCAAAAAAATAAAATAAAAGGCGTTGGAGAGTTATCCAAAAGTGCAGCAAGCTATTGTTCATATTGCACAACCATCATGCTCTCCCAACATATTTTAAGAAGTATGTGTAGCAATTGATTTACCTATTTTCCGATTTGGTCGTAACTTTATTTTTGATACATCTATTAGAAAAATAATCATAAGCAATATCGAAAGACCAATGAAGAAGGTAATTTATTTGTTAGTAGTAAAATCATTGCAAAGCATATCGGTCAATACATTGTTCCATTTATAGAAACTGGTTCCACGCTTGACATATCGCTTGTACCATATAAGTCGTTGAGGGTGTCTGTCTCCTAACATTAGCGATGCGAAGACGTTTGCAATGGAGGGCCCCGACAGGGGTGTAATAGAGATAATTGCGGGATTGGTGTTGTGGTTGTATGTTCGTAGGCATACAAACATTTCTATCTCGAAATCCCTATTAGCCACGTAAAACTTGCAAAAGATAAAGTAGAGGCATCTAAACTTTAATTTGCAGGGGGGCATCATAGTTAGTATGATATATACTGTTGCATCATATTTTGCTTGTATTAGATATACGACGGTAGCATTATAGGATGATCCCTCACTAAATCCAACAAAGTTTCCTTCCTTAGTGAAGCACCATATTGAAAGATCTTCATCGTGAGTCACTCAAGTGTCAAACATATTAACGTTCAAATGAGATGGGTGGAGCAAGCCTAGCATGTACATAAACATGGCCTTGCAACGCGGCATATAATCACTAAGGTTATTGTGGCGAGCCTGGCATATGCAGATATGACCTTGGGACACAAGATCGAAAGATCAAGCGTGAGTCACATAGATGATGTGATTGGCATGATGACCTACCTTGAGAATCTATTGATGGTTGTGATGATCAGGCGAGGTATAGTTCTCAAGGATTGTGTAATCTCTTAGAATAAACTATTTGGGATGTTTGTCCGAGTGGGAGTTCCAGAATTGTTTGAAAACATGAACTCCTATTATCAACTTAGTCTTCATGTCTTAGCAAATATCATTGTAGATAATGTCATACCCCAATGTTTGTAACTATGGCTCTTTTATGTGTGATGAAGAACTTAAGGTACATGAGTCTTACTTCATTGATTGGTACCAACACCATAAGAGACATACTCATTACTAATTACTTGCTAAAACGTAATACGAGAGCTTCTAGGAGATATGCATCATAACCCCGTAATTGAGGAAGATGATGATGAGTATCGTACTCACCGTCACTTATTCATGACTGTCCAAAACACCATACTTTGTTCTATGAAATCTGAATTGCGAGTGCATGTTAACGACACCAACACGTATGACGTGGTAGGTGAGTTTAAAAGCACCAAGTCACAAATCAGAGTAATCAAGCATGAGTATCTGGATGTGGTTTCTTTCAACCATGGTGGAAGGCACAACCTATTGAGAAAGTCACTTGGAAAATGTGTAAGATACATGAACACCTTGTGTACGAATTGGACTACTGAATGACTAGTTACTTTGCGACAACTAGGGAGTTGCGTCCGCTTCCTCCCAGCTACAAAGTCCATGTCTGGACTATGTCATGAAGTAGAATCGTTCACATTTCATGAGTTCATGGCTAAAGTTGAGAACTTTTGAAGGTAGAACCAATGCAGGAATAGTCATTGACGGAGAAAGTATATTTGATATACGGGTTATAAATGTCTTTTCACACAAAACACTAATTGCCACTAATCTGGAGGCTGTTTTGGCCTCCGGTGAGGGGAAATCGACGCCATCGTCATCATCATCCTTCCATGTTCCCCCATCCATGTGTGAGCAATTCCCCGCTTTAGGCAAAGGGGATGGTAGGGAATCGATGAGTTAGATCATGTAATAGTTCATCAGATTGTTGGGGGCATGTTTCCTATCATCTACTATGGTGTTTGACACCTTTGCTACTACTTGTTGCTCTTCATGCTTGACACATTGGGCCCGAGTTCCATGATTTCAGATCTGAACTCTTTATGTTTTCATGAATATATTTGTGTTCTTGATCCTATCTACAAGTTGTATGCACCTATTATAGTGCGGAACCGGCGATCTCAATGGTGACAACTTGGGAGACCAAAGGGGATGGACTATAATTTAGGATTCCATGAATCCATTGATTGTTAATGCTTTTTTCCGGTGCTCTTTGACAGGAGCACCTTAATCTCCATAAGTTCCTTTTGGCCCCGTTGGTAGCGGGATGGTAGGACAAAAGATGTTGTGCAAAGTTTTTATTACAAGCACGCACAACTACCTTGGGATACATGCCTAATGTTTGATATTGCCTAGATGATCATTACTTTTCTGTGTGCCTTGCCCCATGTTAAATCTAATACATGTTATTCCTCATCCATGCAGCGCCCACTCATCCATCTCCCCTAGCCTACAGTGTTTTAATCCTGCTTGTTACTAGTTGCTTTACTTTGTTGTTTTTTACTTTTGTTGCTTTTCCACCACTATTTCCGTTGCCACCATCGCTTCCACTACACCGTTGTGACTAATACCTCGCTTCCAAGCAATTATATTTCTGGTGCGGTTGAATTCACAACTCAATTGTCAATGCTTATAAATATTCTTTGGCTCCCCTTGTGTCGAATCAATAAATTGGGTTATTCTTACCCACGAAGACTATTGCGATCCCCTACACTTGTGGGTCATCAAGACTGTTTTGTGGCGCCGTTGCCTGGGAGCATAGCTTTATTTACAAGCCTACTTGGAGTTATTTTTCTTGCTGCGATTTATCCACTATGGGTAAGAAAGGAGACCCCAAAGTTCCGATCTTACCATCCACCACAAGAAAAGGTATTGTTCTTAGCACCAGTGCTACACTTGATTCACCTTCCGTTATAAGTAAGTTTTCTTCACCACCACATGCTTCTTCTTTTGAGTCTTGTAATATGTCTGACACTTTTGATGATGATGTTACTGCTTTGATGAGACTGGTTCACTTGGTAACTTTATTGTGTCTCAGATTTCCATGGTTGCAAAACAACCTAGAACTGAAATTCATGTTACTTGTTCTCCTACTAGTAGATCCTCTTATTTCTCTGATTTGATTAGCCTTAAGCATAAAATTCTTGATGATGATTATATTGAGCTTGACGATGTACTTTGTAGATATCTTGCAGAGTGTAATGATTCTTCAGATCCCGTTGTTATGAAGAAGCTGCTTGAAAAACACGCTCTGAAGAACAAGTTTTCTCCTTATCCTAAATTTGCTACATCTCCTATTTGCATTAAAGATGCGGATTTTGATTTCTCTGTTGATCTTTCACTTATATCTATGGTTGAAGCTGACCCCTTTTATGGAAGAGAAAATGAAGATGCTATTGCACACCTTACTAAACTCACTGAGTTAGGTGGCTTATTTTCCAATGAGGACAAGATGAGAAATTATTATGTTACAAAGCTATTTCCTTTTTCCTTGAAGGGGGGTGCTAAAGCATGGAATGATGCACTACCATGTAGTTCTATTAAACATCCTCACGATTTAGCTCCATATTTTGTTGCTAAATATTTTCCTTCTCATATTCAACATCCTGATTTACAAAGAATTTATAACTTTCAACAGTTGCAGGATGAGCACTCCCTAAAGCTAGGGGGAGGTATTGCACTTTAGTCATGGATAGAACAGGACATGGAGTCCCTAAGAATGAATTAATTGATATATTTTATGGTGGACTAACCGATGAATCTAGATCCTATCTAGATAGTTGTGCTGGTTGTGTTTTCAGGGAAAGAACACCGGACGATGCTGAAGAATTAATGGGGAAGATAGCCAAGAATCATGATGATTGGTCTATCCCTGAACCATCTCCAACACCGAAGAAGCGGGGTATACTTGTTTTGAATCCCAAAGATATGCAAGAAGCTAAGAATTCTATAAAAGAGAGGGGTATTTGATGTCTACACACGCTTCTATTCTTGTAGACTATGTAAGGCCTCCAAGCGCAGAGGTTTGTAGGACAGCAGCAATTTCCCTCAAGTGGATGACCTAAGGTTTATCGAACTCAGGGAAGTAGAGGTTGAAGATGGTCTCTCTCAAGCAACCCCGCAATTAAGATACAAGAAGTCTCTTGTGTCCCCAACACACCTAATACAACTAGGAGTTGTATAGGTGCACTAGTTCGACGAAGAGATGGTAAAATATGGATGATAGGTGTGGCAAAACAAGGTAATATAAATATGTAATAAAAAGTGCAGCAAGCAAACATGTTACAAAAGTAAGCATAAATGGTGTAAAAATGGTGGAAACAAGGCCTAGGCTTCATACTTTCACTAGTGACAACTCCCAACAACATTAACATACTCTAATCACATGATATTTTCCATAAAACATACAATGGAGACGAACTCGGAGATCATTCCTTTGTGATCAAAAGAGGACGAGAATTATGTAGGGCTACAAAAGCACAACTCAGAGTTTGTATGTCACAACCCAAGTTTAGGTATGTGCTAGGGTTAGCTTGATCCTTTGCATCATGTAAAATTTTCAAAAGAAATCAAATTGGGGAAAAAGAAAAGGCCTAAAGAATTTAATTTAAAGGTCTAGACAAAAATTGCTTCCAAAATTTCCTCTGTTATTTTTGAAAAGTCTTATAAATATGCAAGATCACATATAAAGTGAAGTGGGTCCCACTGCTTGCACCAAGATTTTCCAAAAATTCAAAAAAGGGCCTGGAAATTAAATAATACCCCTATTTGAATTGAAATTCAAATAGTTTGAATTTCAAAAATGCCCAAGTTTTGGAAGTGACTAGCCACTGGTCTCATAAATCCATATTAAAATTTTGATCATTTATAAAAATGCTTTGGTATTTACTTACTAAAGCTAAACAAAATTACAGAAAAGAAAATAAAAAGAAACAGAAAAGAAAAACGGAGAGAAAAGAAGAAAGGAAAACTGGCCCAATCAACCCCCTTGGCCCAGGACCAGCCCGACCCAACCCCTCCGCCTGTCGTCTTCCTCCCCGTCGAGCCAAGCAGCTCAGTGGCGAGCGCCGATGCCACCGCGACATCCCCGCCGCCTACGTCTCTCCCCGGGCTCCCTCTCCTCGCCACGACAGCTTCTTTTCCCCCTCTCACTGGACCCTTCCCCCCCCCTCGCCATTGCCGGATTTCTTGGCTACCGAGAGCCCGCCGGAGCACGCCGCCATGGAAACTCGCGGCCACTGCGCGCCATAGCCCCAACGGTTGTGTCCATCCTCCTCAGCACCGCCGTCTTCATCATCAAGCACCGGATCGAGAGCCTCCTCGAGCTGGAGCCATCACAAGCTTCACCGGAATCTTGCCTGAGCCGCGAGCACCTCGCCGTCAATTGTGTCGGCCCTGCGCCCCCTTTGACCCTGCTGTCGACGCCATCGCGTTCAAGGTGAGAAGACGCACCGAACCCCCCTATCCACGCCCCTCCCCGTGCTCCGTAGCGCAGCGCCGCCGTAACCGAGCTCCGACCGCCGCCTGGTTCCGCGAGGCCGTGGCCTGGGCTGCCCCCTTGCTCGCTGGCATGCTCCAGAGTGCGCACGGGAGCGCGGGTCGCGCCCTGGTGCCCTCTGAGTGCCACCCCGTGTCCGGAAGACCCACTCCGGCGGGGCGCCTCCGTCCTCTGGGTCGCCGTCGTCATGTCGCCGGCGCGCCCGAGTTAAGTAGGACTAACCCCACCCCTAATCACCCCCCTAGCCACTGCCATGTGGGCCCCCGAGCCTTAATCTAATCCACTAATTAAATTAACCAAACGGGATTTTAACCCAGAGAAAATGACAACCCTGGCCCACATGTCAGCGCCCCCCTGCGTCAGCATGACACTAGCATGATGCAATAAGTCATTTTCAATTCAAAAGAAATCCAGAGAAATCCAGAAAATCAAATAAACTTTGGAAATTCATAGAAAATTCATACTAACTCCAAATCGGACAAATAATATATGAAAAATTATCAGAAAAATGCAAGGATTAATAATATGCAAAATAAATCATGTTTGACAATTTTAAAATGGGGCAACAGTAGAAAATGTGCGTATGGTTTATTTGAATTTGAATTTGGAGTTTGAATTTGCAAATCGTTTGAAATACACTTCAATTTAATTGAATTGTCAACAAACCAGTACCATATATAATGTATAAACAACCTTATCATGTGCTTGTGCATTTTATTTCAATGTTGTCCCCCTTTGTTGATGATTATTCCGGTAACAGTATTTCCGAGACGAAGGTCACCCCCGAAGCAAAAGACCGATAAACCGTGTATCGTCAGCAAGGCAAGCAAAACCCCATTGATCATGTCTATAAAATCCCACTTCCCTCTCAGTCTCGCTTATGCATTGATTAGGATCATCACCTTGTTATCGATTCTACCGCATAGTTGTACCCATATCCGATGCATGACCTATCATCTTGTCACAGTAGTAAGAAAACCACAATCCTAGCTGACATAGGAGTTGATTGATATCATGAGGCCCCTGCAACTGTTAAATCTTATTGCATGCTTAGAGTTTACAATGAGGATACTTTTGATGTGAGTCGGGATGGTAGTGAACATGGTGTTGATGAAGGTGAAACTGTGTTGGTGAATCTACCTAATACAAGGTGAACGATGAGAGGCTGTGTAGGAGTACATAGTGGGTTGTCTCGTTGAACACCGCCTTAAGCCCGAGTTCTTGTATGGTAATCCAAGACAAAGAGTACAACCACACATTGGGCTCACTGACCCCTCTCGGCCTAGTACCTTAATCCGTGTTCACATCCAGGAGTCACATTAGTTCGGGCCTTCCATTTGGCATATGCATAGAAAAAGATTGAGTGGAAAGGTTGCATCATCTTAGATATGTGGGTGGATCTGTGAGGCAGTGAAACCATCCCCGGATAGCGACTCGGTTGCCTACATTGTCTGAGTCCGTATCGTTGATCCGGCCGGACTCTCGAGCGTAGCTACTCAGATAGTCGACTCCTGGAATAGACCGGTTGTGAGCGAAGTGTCATGGTGAACATCCTCGCCGGCACCCCTTGAATGGTGACGAGAACTGGCGGTAACTGATGGTCATGTGTGTGTAGTTTACACCCCTGCATGGTTAACAAAACTATTTGAATAGCCGCGTCCACGATCATGGACTACTTGGAACCTGTGCCTGATTATTAGACAACTTTAATGGATACTCTAAAACTCGCAAGATAAGCGTGAGTGCTATGGCGTGCTTCCTCGTGGGGAAGTCGAGGAAGTATCCATAGTGGTGTATTGGTCGGAGACTTGGTAGTGGACTCGTGTATGCTTCTTACCTCAAGTCTGGTATTCGTAGTACAGGACTAGCCAAGTCAAAGCTGGCACTTTTGCATTTTGAAACCCCACCCCCCTTTACCTTGAAACTTGAGCATGAGTATTATAGTTCTGATGAAAGTCTTGTTGATTACGACTTTGTACTCACATTTTCTTATTCTATGTTTTAGATGAGAACCCAAACCCCGATGGAGTCACCTTCCTTAAGCTCGACGTTGACTAAAATAGTATACTTCCAGACAACAGTATGGTCCCTCGTGGGAGGGCTATGTATGTTTACAAGGCTTCTCTAATCCATTTGTTAAACTTGTCTGTACTCAGACCTAATTTTCTTCCGTTGTTTGATGTAATGATGGATCATAGTCATATGATCTTTGTGTACTCTATGTGTAAGTCAATAAAGATATACTTTGTAGAGTTCATGCAATGTGTACCTGCTATTTACACTGGACATGTATGCTGCGTGTATGATTATAACATGCATGTCTTAGTGTGGGGTTCGATAGCTTAGTTGTGTTCTTACCGGCGGTATTTTATACACCAAGTGGACCTTAGATGTGCGAAGCTTGGGGCATCGCGATGCGATTGCTCGTGACTCTGTCATGTGGCACACTTTGTTGTATGATTGAGCCCGCCCGAGATCCTGACTAGGTGATCGGGCAGGAGTCTGTTTATGTAAGTGTTATAATTCAATCAATAATATGGTTGAGGCGACTTGTCTATGAGTATGGGATTTCACCACCCATAATCATTTAGACTTGTGAGCGGGCGATGAGGACCCATCCCAGTTGATCATCCATCCTGGATGGGATGCCCCTCACGTTCAATGCTTTCCGAGAGTGTTCTGTGCTTGGCCTTGTCTGCTTGGACAAGTGGGTACAACTCTTGGCTCTCCATATGATTGAGTTGTGACTGGAATTACATACGCAAACCCCAGGTCCCGACAGACTTGGTATCAGAGCAGGACTGTCTGTAGGATTATCAACACTTGGTCGAAGTCGAGTCTAGCATTCTATAGTTATATAGTTACTTGGGTATAAGGGAACAACGTAAGATTTTTTTTTCTTCTTACCCTCATCGATCTGAGTTCTCAGTCACCCTTATCTTTTATATGGGAAGATAGGACAAGGCTCATCTATGTCTTACTAGAACATCTCGTTGATTGCTTCCTTTTAGCCATAGGAAAGTTATGTTCAGTTGTCTAGAGTCGTTGTGCTTCATGTTTTGAACTTCTTATGTAAGTGATGTTGAAAGGTTGTGAGGATTTCCATTTCTCTTGCAATTAAAACCGTTATGTTGTCCGAGTCATTCCAGGTTTATTCATAATCTGATGCATTTGCAAAATCCTTCTCTTTATCTCGGATGTCTTTCCAGAGGATTTGATAGGTGGCATACCCGACAGTTCCATAGAGTTTGTCGTAGGTTTTCTTCTAGAAACCTATATTGATGCATTTGCAGTTCTTCCTCACACTTTATATGTTTCCTAGCAGGAATAACCACACTGACCATCGTGTTGGGGTGATACGTCCAAAACGTATCTATAATTTCTGCTTGCTCCATGCCTCTTTTGTGTGATATTGCTATGATATTGATGAACTTCCATACACTTTTGATCATATTTGGACTAACCTATTAACTCAGTGCACCCCAGTGCCAGTTCCTGTTTTCTGCTGTTTTTCTATTTCAGGTTTCCCCCATATTAAAAGTGCTCCAAAAATTCGGGAAAAATACAATGAAAAATCAGCGCAGAAGAAGCTTCGGGAATCACCGAGGGGGGGGGGGGCAGAGGGGACCCACCAGGGCCCTATGCGCCCTCCCAGCGCGCCCTAGGGTGGGTCGCGCCAGGGGGCCACCTGGACCCCTGGTGGCCCCCCTGGCTGCCCCCCTTGCATATATATATCCCTCGTTACATGAAACCCCCTTGACGGGAACCCTTTTTCACGATCTCTCCTCTGTTCCGCCGCCGCCGCGCTTCCAAGATCGGGAGCACCAGAAGACCTCTTCCCGGCACCCTGCCGGAGGGAGGAATCACCTCTGGGAGCTTCTCCACCACCATGGATGCTTCTTGGATGAACCGTGAGTAGTCCACCTTGGACCATGGGTCTATGATCAGTAGCTATGTGATGTTCTCCTCCCCTCTTTGTTCTACATGGATTAGACCACGTGAGCTTCCCTACATGATCGAGGCACATATGTAATCTTTCTGTTGTTTCTATGCTGAGTTTCCTGGGATCTGATGGATTATGAGACTATGTTCAGATTGTGTTTGAGTAATATATTTGATTCTCCTCTTTTGTATTTATGTTATAGAGTAATTCTTGCATGTTCTCCGTTGCTGTTTATTGCTTTGGCCAAGTAGTAGGTAGTGACTCCAAGAGGGAGCGTTATGCATGATTGTGGGTTCATGCCCCCTGATGACTAGCTTCAGTGACAGAAACATGAGTCTAGGGGATGTGATGTTGCCACAAGGGGGAAAAGAACGGTGCTTGTACTTGCGGGTGCAAGGATTATTTACTTTACGCAAAGTTCTTTAATGCAGTTGTCCGTTGCTTTGAGTTTACACTTTGGGTGGGATTCGCAACTTAATACCAGCGAGATGTTCTGGATAGATATCTCAAGGTGGATGATTAGTAGGTAGATGCAGATGGATTTCGGTCTCATTGTCTTGGCGTACCGCCCATGCTTTTGAGCCTCTTCCTTTATTTATAGCATAGTTAGCATTGGTTTGTGCACATAATCCTGTCAATTGCCCAGCTGTAATTTGTTTACCTCGCATGGCTATTTTATCGTCTTTTGGGAGAGAGACATCACTAGTGAACATCATAGGACCCCGGTCCATATTTTCAATACTGTTTACACCCACTATCAATTTACTGCTTTATTTACTTTTCCAATGCTATGACTATCATTATTATCCCGTGCGTTTTATCCTTTGTAAACAACAAGACGGAGGAATTGACAACTCCTCTGTACTTGTTGGGAAGCAAAGTTATTTGCTGTGTGTGCAGGTCCAGGTAAAGTTAGCAACTTCGGTTGTAAACGACACCATTGTTCACTTTACCACCTTCTTGTATCTGTTGGAGTCCTACTGGTTCGATACTAAACCTTAGCATCTTCGCTAAGGGAAACTTGCTACTGTCTACATCTCAACCTTCCACTTTGGGTAGCCAACGAGGGGGCGTTAATTCGTACCATCATGGGGTACTTTGCTACTCTGACATATCTGTTGTAGCCCCTAGTAAGTCGTGGTCATTCTCTAGGAAAACCATCCAGTAACCCAACCCCTTAAATCTTGTCACCCGACAGGTGTGTAGAATTCATCGTAGATCTTATGCCAAGCATAGCCCCAGTCTCTAGACGCCCATATAAAATGGCCCAACATAAGTTAGCTGAGCTTAAAATCCAACTTGAAGCTTTGTTGGCAAAAGTCTTCATCCGCCCTAGCCATCGCCATGGGGTTGCCCCATTCTGTTCGTAACGAAGAAAGATGGAACACAAAGGATGTGCGTATACTATCGCCTACTTAATCTAGCGACGATAAAGAATAAGTACCCACTTCCCAGGATCAATGATCTTTATGATCAACTTGCTGGATCCTCTGTCTTCTCCAAGATGGATTTGAGATTAGGCTATCATCAAATCAAAATCAGAAACGAGGACATTCCCAAAACGGCTTTCACTACTTGGTATAGTCTTTACGAGTTCATCGTCATGTCCTTCGGTCTAACCAATGCCCCCGCCACATTCTCGCTCTTGATGAATTCGATCTTCATGGAGTACTTAGATAAATTTGTTGTAGTTTATCTTGATGACATTCTCATCTACTCGAAGAACAAAGAAGAGCACGCAGAACATCTTAGGCTGGTATTGATGAAACTTTGAGAGCATCGCCTGTATGCTAAGTTCTCTAAGTGCAAATTTTGGCTACCAGAAGTGACCTACTTAGGCCACGTGATTTCTGAAAAAGGCATTGTTGTCAATCCCGAGAGAGTTGAGGCCGTCCTTGATTGGACTCCACCTGAATCGGTTAAGCAAGTTAGGAGTTTTCTTGGCTTAGCAAGCTATTGTCGCCACTTCGTAGAGAACTTCTCCAAAGTTGCAAAGCCTCTAACTGAACTCCTCAAGAAAGATAAGAAATTCGAATGGACTCCCAAGTGCAAGGAAAGCTTTCAAGAGCTGAAAAGAAGATTGACTTCTGCACCCATACTTGCGCCTCCAAACACCAAAAGGGATTTCGAGATCTATTGTGATGCTTCACGGCAAGGGTTAGGATGCATACTTATGCAAGTTGGACATGTGGTAGCATACGCTTCACGCCAGTTGCGTCCACATGAAGAAAATTTACCTACCCATGATATTGAACTCGTTGCCGTAGTTCATGCCCTGAAGACTTGGCGACATTACCTCGTTGGTAATCACTTCCAGATCTATTCTGATCACCAAAGCCTCAAATACATATTCACCCAGCCAGATCCTAATCTCAGGAAAAGACGCTGGATAGAGTTGATAAAAGATTATGACTTAGGAATTTCTTCCACCCCAGGCAAAGCCAATGTTATGGCTGATGCACTAAGTCGTAAGTCATATTGTAACAACCTCATGTTACAACAGTATCAACCACATCTTCATGAGGAATTCCGAAAGATCAATCTCGAGATTGTTCCTCATGGCTTCCTTTCTACCTTGGTGGAGAAAGCAACCCTTGAGGATCAAATCATAGTTGCCCAAAGGGGTGCACGAGGTGTTCGCCGGATCAAGTAGAACATTGCTATCGGAGTTTCTAAATGTTTCTCCGCAGATAGTAAAGGAACGGTATTCTTCGAAAATAGTTTGGTAGTACCTAAGAATAGGGATCTAAGGCAACTCATCCTTAAAGAAGCTCATGACAGTCCCCTCTCAATTCATCCCGGTAGCAGAAAAATGTACCGAGATCTATGCCAGAGATTTTGGTGGACCAGGATGAAGAGAGACATTGCTCAATTTGTTGCTGAATGTGATGTTTGTCATCGCATTAAGGCAGAACTCTGAAGACCTGCTGGTACTCTTCAACCATTGTCTATTACCGAGTGGAAATGGGACAAAGTCAGTATGGACTTCATCACCGGCTTTCCAAAAACCCAGAAAGGAAATGATGCCATCTTCGTTATCATTGATAGGCTTTCCAAAGTTGCTCACTTTCTTTCCATTCACGAGTCTATAACTGCTAGCCAGTTAGCGGACTTGTATGTCTCTAGAATTGTGTCTCTTCATGGTGTTCCTTTGGAAATCAATTCTGATTGTGGTAGCCTTTTTACCTCTAGATTCTGGGGAAGCTTTCAGAATGCTATGGGAACTCATCTTTCTTTTAGTATAGCTTTCCATCCTCAGTCTAGCGGTCAAGTCGAAAGGGTTAACCAAATTCTCGAAGACATGCTCAGAGCTTGTGTTATCTCTTTCGGAACGAATTGGGCAAAATCTCGTCCATTCGCCAAATTTTCTTATAACAATAGTTTCCAATCTAGTCTGAACATGGCTCCTTTTGAATTCCTCTAAGGACGAAGATGTCGAACACCCCTTAACTGGTCAGAAACCGGTGAAAGAAAATTCTTTGGACCGGATATGATCAAGGATGCAGAAGAGCAAGTTCGCATTGTTCGTGATCAATTGAAAGCAACCGAGTCTCGTTAGAAAAGCTACTACAATCTGGATGAGAAGGCTTACCTTCGGGTTACTCATCTGAAGGGAACCCAACGATTCGGTATCAAAGGCAAGTTGGCCCCACATTACATCGGACCTTTCCGCATTCTTTCTAAACATGGAGAAGTTGCCTACCAACTTGAACTACCCCCGCACCTTTTCCGAGTACATGATGTATTCCACGTGTCACAACTCAGGCGTTGCTTCAAGGACCCCATCTGCGAAGTCGACCATGAAACGCTTGATCTCCAAGATGACCTTTCTTATCGAGAGTACCCCATTCGTATTCTTGATTCCGCAGAGCGATTCACCCCTCATCAGAAGATCAAGTTTTTGAAAGTGCAATGGTCACATCACTCCGAGAAAGAAGCTACATGGGAAAGAGAAGACCGCCTCCGTGCCGAGTACCCCACCTTCCTCCCGACGACTTCTGAATCTCGGGACGAGATTCTTTTGAGTGGGGGCGAGTTGTCACAACCCAAGTTTAGGTATGTGCTAGGGTTAGCTTGATCCTTTGCATCATGTAAAATTTTCAAAAGAAATCCAATTGGGGAAAAAGAAAAAGCCCTAAATAATTTAGTTTAGCTGGCCAGACAAAAATTGCTTCCAAAATTTCCTCTATTATTTTTTGAAAAGTCTTATAAATATGAAAGATCACATATAAAGTTAAGTGGGTCCCACTGCTTGCACCAAGATTTTTCAAAAATTCAGAAAAGAGCCTGGAAATTAAATAATACCCCTATTTGAATTGAAATTCAAATAGTTTGAATTTCAAAAATGCCCATGTTTTGGAAGTGACATAAATCCAACTCAAGCCACTGGTCACATAAATCCATATTAAAAATTTGAGAATTTATAAAAATGCTTTGGTATTTATTTACTAAAGCTAAACAAAATTACAGAAAATAAAATAAAAAGAAACAGAAAAGAAATACAAAGAGAAAATAAGAAAGGAAAACTGGCCTAACTCAACCCCCCTGGCCTAGCACCAGCCCGGCCCACCCACTCCGCCTGTCGTCTTCCTCCCCGCCGAGCCAAGCAGCTCAATGGCGAGCGCCGACACCACCGCGACAGCCCCGCTGCCTACGTCTCTCCCCGGGCTCCCTCTCCTCACCACGACAGCGCCCAGAAGCCCCCGCTTCTTTTCCCCCTCTCACTGGACTCTTTCCCCCTCGCCCTCGCCGGATTTCTTGGCTACCGAGAGTCCGCCGGAGCACGCCTCCATGGAAACTTGCGGCCACTGTGCGCCATAGCCCCTACGGCTGTGTCCATCCTCTTCAGCACTGCCGTCTTCATCATCAAGCACCGGATCGAGAGCCTGCTCGAGCTGGAACCATCGCAAGCTTCACCAGAATCTCGACGGAGCCGCGAGCACCTCGCCGTCAATTGCGTCGTCCCCGCGCTCCCTTTGACCCTGCTATCGATGCCATCGCGTTCAAGGTGAGAAGACGTACCGAACCCCCCCTATCCACGCCCCTCCCCGTGCTCCGTAGCGCAGCGCCGCCGTAACCGAGCTCCGGCCACCGCCTGGTTCCGTGAGGCCGTGGCTTGGGCTGCCCCCTTGCTTGCCGGCATGCTCCAGAGTGCGCGCGGGAGCGCGGGTCGCGCCCTGGTGCCCTCTGAGTGCCATCCCGTGGCCGGAACACCCACTCCGGTGGGGCGTCGCCGCCCTCTGGTTCGCCATCATCATGTCACCGGTGCGCCCGAGTTAATTAGGACTAACCCCACCCCCTAATCACCCCCTAGCCATTGGCATGTGGGCCCCCGAGCCTTAATCTAATCCACTAATTAAATTAACCAAACGGGATTTTAACCCAGAGACAATGACAGCCTTGGCCCACATGTCAGCGCCCCCCTGCGTCAGCATGACACTAGCATGATGCAATAAGTCATTTTCAATTCAAAAGAAATCCGGAGAAATCCATAAAATCAATTAAACTTTGGAAATTCATAGAAAATTCATACTAACTCCAAATTGGACAAATAATATATGAAAAATTATCAGAAAATGCAATGATTAATAATATGTAAATTTTTTTCATGTTTGCCCATTTTAAAATGGGGCAACAGTAGAAAATGTGCATATGGCTTAATTTGAATTTGAATTTGGAGTTTGAATTTGCAAATCCTTTGCAATACACTTCAATTAAATTAAATTGTCAACAAACCAGTACCATATAGAATGTATAAACAACCTTATCATATGCTTGTGCATTTTATTTCAATGTTGTCCCCCTTTGTTGATGATTGTTCCAGTAACAGTATTTCCGAGACGGAGGTCACCCCCGAAGCAGAAGACCGATAAACCGTGTATCTTCAGCAAGGCAAGCAAAACCCCATTGATCATGTCTATAAAATCTCATTTCCCTCTCAGTCCCGCTTATGCATTGATTAGGATGATCACCTTGTTATCGATTCTACCGCATAGTTGAAACCATATCCGATGCATGACCTATCATCTTGTCACAGTAGTAAGAAAACCACAATCCTAGCTGACATAGGAGTTGATTGATATCATGAGGCCCCTGCACCTATTAAAACTTATTGCATGCTTAGAGTTTACAATGAGGATACTTTTGATGTGAGTCGGGATGGTAGTGAACATGGTGTTGATGAATGTAAAATTGTGTTGGAGAATCTACCCTAATACAAGGTGAACGATGAGAGGTTGTGTAGGAGTACTGTCGTCGATATGTAACGGCAGATGCCATGGGGATGGCTAAAGATGGGGACAAACCGAGGTAAGTGTCGCTGGTACCGGAAACGAGAATGGGAACACACAGTGAGACACCATGATGTAGCCAGGTTCGGGGCTCTCCGTAGAGATAACACCCCTAGTCCTGCCGAGCTAGCTATATGCAATAACTCTGGCTACAATGAATGCTCCTTGACCTGTTTGAGAGGAAGGAGAAGAGGGCCTCTGGTCACTACTCTGTCCTGGCTCTCTCTAAGGTGGGTGAAGTTGCAATAAGTGCTCCGTCGTCCCCCACGCAGGAGGGGTGCCCGGGGCTCTTATAGGCCGAGCCCAGGGTACAAAGGTAAATGTACATAGAGAAGGGCCCAGCTGTCAGCCTCAGAAAAGCTAGGGACTTCACATCGTGTTCTCCCGGATGACCCGGTGTAGACTTGCGGCTCACCATACCGCTATCCTGTAGACCTCAGTAGTGAATAGTGGAGCTAGAGACTTAGGCCTGTCGGCCAGTCCGCGTGATCGGCGCTGGAGGAGACCGCACGCCTCTGACAGTGCTGATCTTCAGGGTTTTCGCATTGAATCCTCTTGTACCAGGTGTCCGACCTGGGATTCTTCTCGGCTGTTATTCTGTTTACTCCGGCCGAATGCTTCCTGGTGAGGCAGATTGCGCACTCTCTGGGGCAATCGGCCCTCATCTTTGAATAGTTCGGCCCACTTTCTGCTTGCTCTTGATTTGCTCGGCCTTGATTAGATCAGTGACAATCAGGTCGGTGAGCTTTGCCTTGATCACTTGTTTGCCCTTGGTGACCCTACCCGAGGGTCATTCCCCCGACAGTAGCCCCTGAAGTTGCGGAGGTCCCCCGAACTTAGAGATGGCGAGGCCTGCACAGGTTCCTTCACTTCTAGAATGCTGGATCTTTGTTTCTGATCGACTGCTTCAATAAGCCGATTGCTCTCCATCTGCCGATTGCTCTTGGTCTTCTTGCCGATTGCTCTCCATGGGCCGATTGCTCTTGACCTCTTCGACCGATCCGCCCAACGGTTGGTTTTACTGGAATGTTGACCGAATTTGCCGCTTCGAATTTGCCGCAGAATACGGGACGTCATGCCACGATTTGACATGCCATAACCACTGCCTCGACCCACGCACGCACGTCCCGTCCCATCCGCCGGATCTTCTGTGCTTCGAACTGACGATGCCTTGTGGATACACGCGGCCACACCGCCTGCTGGATCGGCGCACCGGATCCCACTACCTCCTCGCCGGGTCTTTAAATTCCCCGTGGGGTGAGAGATGCGCCACGCACCCCCCACTCCATCGTCTTCCTCGCGCTCTGCTCCTCTGCCTCCTCCGCCGCCGCACCGCGCGCCTCTCCGTGTTGCTGCCGCTGCCCCCAGAGCTTGGTGCTGCTGCGCCGAGAGCCTCGCGGCTGCACTCCGCCGTCGCCACCACTAGTGCTCCTCCGCCACAATTGGTGGGCTCGGATCCAGATTTGCGCCGCCGCCGCTGCCATCTTCATCACCGTCTCCTTCTCGCTTCTCCTCGCCCACCACGGAGTCCGACGCCTCCATGGGGGACGACGCCGCCGCCGCCGTCTCCCAGAGGGGATCTTGGAAGGGCTCCATCGTTACTGAGATGACCATTTCTCTCCTCTGCCTGTCTCGCAAGATTCCGGCGGACCTCGATTGCCGCGTCCCCGGCGACGAGCTTTTGCCCGCCCCCCAGGTCGGCGAGCGCGTCGTCTTCCTCGCACATTTTCAGCGCGGCTTTGGGCTCCCGGTGAGCCAATTCTTCTACGATTTCCTTGACTTCTACCGCATGCAACCGCACCACCTCGGGGTGAATGCCATCATGCTGCTCTCCACTTTCGTGACGCTATGCGAGGGCTACCTCGGAGCTCGGCCCACCATAGGACTCTGGTGCCGGCTCTTCTACTTCCGCAGTTTCCGAGTGGGCACTGGGGTGTTTGCTGTTAACCCCAAGACCAAGATAAAGGAGGAAGTAAAGGTGATGTCCGAATGCGGTGGTGCCACCATATACATCCATAAGGTCGGACTCTACCCTCATCCCCAACTACCTCAGTCCATCAAGAACTGGCAGATGGGGTTCTTTTATGTTTCTTCACCAAAGGACAAGGACTTGTTGAATCTGCCCGAATTCTCTCTGCCGCCTCCGACTGCGAAGTACCACTGGTCCGACAAGCCAGGGGAAGGGGACACCGACCTGGATCGTCAGATGGACCACATCCAGAAGCTGATGGATAAAGGATTGCAGCATGCCGATCTGGTTGCAACTTGGCTCTGCTGCCGAGTGCTCCCACTACAGCGCCGCTGCCACCGCATTTGCGATATGAGCCGCCTTCTTGACCCCACCCGGATCTCCACGTTCCGCATAAATGAAGCTGAGTTCCTCCGCCGGATCAACAGTATCACCGACCTCAAGGTTGTTGGGCCCTTTGAGTTCGGAAAAACAGTGTACAACCGACACCGGCCTTGCCCCGTGGTATGCTCTTAACTTGTCTTTTATCTTAGCTTTCATTCCTTTCTTGCTGATTCTGATCGGATTTTTCTTCCCAGGAATTCCTTGGCTCTAGGGTCATGCAGGATGGACAGTCCGCCTCGGGCTACCATCCCGACCGTGCTGAAGAAATGCCAAGGACTTGGAGCTTGAAGAGCTGACCGATTCCGAGACCGAAGCTCGGACTTCTTCTCTCGGGCTCGGCTTCAAAAAGTCGGGTGAGTCCGATTCCTCCGTCAAACGCTTCATGGCTGAATGGAGCAGTGAAGCTGATTTCCTTGGTGATATCGTCGCAGAGTCTGAGCCGGCCGAGCAGACAGTGGCCGAGGGGAAACGCCCCCGAACCGCTGATGCCGCCGGCACCTCCAAGGTTGCCAAGAAGAAAGGAAAATATGGTGCGCGCCGAGCTGCCCCCGAGCCGAGTGGCCCTGTGCTCTCTCCCACTCCTCTGAACATTGCTCGCCCAGGCTTCTCCATGGCCAAGTTTGCTGCTCAGCTGCCCCGAGCTTCTGGGTATGCTTTTTTTTCACTTTTTTGCTCCTTTTGATCTTTCCGTACTGTTTTTCTCAGTTTTCTATTTGTATTGCAGGGCTGCCCGATCTGTTTCTCCCGTGGCGCCTGGGGTGGCTCCGGTTTCTCCCCCCTGCCACCTCTGACGTCCCTCCTCATACGACCCCCGCGGCCTCCGCTACCTCCCACATGCCTGCGCCTTCTCGCAAGAGAGCCGCCGCCGACACCACCAAGGTCGAGCGGGCCAAGAAACAGAGAGCTGCCACCGCCGCAAAGCAGGCGCGGCCGAATGCTCCCCCGCTGACCTCTACTGCTCCTCCGACTGCTGGCGCGCAGTCGGCCACTCCTGCCACGACCACTGTTGTTGCTTCTCCGATCCTGCTGTACCCCTCTGGTATTGCACATCTTGATGTGCCATTGCCAGATCAGCCTACCACTGATGCTGCTCAGTCTGAGGCTTCTTCAGCCTAGTCCACTGCCGCCGATCCAACTCCTGCAGCAGGCTCGGGGGGTGCCGCTGCTACCTCCGCTGAACCAACTGCTTCTCCACCCGCTGCTCCGCAGGTTAGCTTTCCACTTGCTACTCATACCCTTGCCGGACCCAGCGCTTATACATCACCATCGTCCAGTGCCCTTGTGCGCCAGCCACCGACCAGCCGCCAGCTCTTGCTAGCTGATCGGTTCTGCGAAGCGTACATTGGCGTTTCTGATGTATCCCCCGTCCGACCTGCTGCCGACTCGGCCACTCCTCCGCCTCCTGGATCCGAGGACCAACTCCCATCCCATCTCTTGGGCCGATCGGGACCCGGGGTTAGCGTATGCAAGTACAGTTAAGACATAGTCATATGGAGAGCCGAGAACCGCACCCACTTGTCTAAGCAGACAAGGCCAAGCACTGAACATTCTCGGAAAGCATCGTACGTGAGGGGCATCCCATCCAGGCCAGATGATCAACTGAGATGGGTCCTCATCGTCCGCACACAAGTCAAATGATATGGGTGGTGAACTCCCATATTCAAAGACAAGTCGCCTCAACCATACTACCGACTATCTCAAAACTCTTACATAGACTTACTCCAGCCCGATCACTCAGTCGGGGTCTAGGGCGGGCTCGATCATACCACAAAGTGTGCACGAGACGGAGTCTCGAGCAATCGCATCGCGATGCCCCAAGCTGCGCACATCTAAGGGCCACTTGGTGTATGAAAGACCGCCAGCCAGAACACAACTAAGGTCTCGAAAACCCATACAAAGACATGCATGTTATAAACATACACACAACACACATGCCTTGTATGAACAGCAGGTACCATTGCAATTCTCTACAAAGTGTAGAATTTTATTGATAACTCTTATAGAGTGCACACAGAGATCACATACATGTGATCCAACATTACAACACAGGCGGAAGCAAATTATGTCTGAGTACAGACAAGTTTAACAAATGGCTTAAGAAGCCTTATTAAAACACAAAGCCCTCCACGAGGGAACCAGTCTGCTGACTGGGACTAGACTAGCTTAACTTCAGTCGTCCAGCTCGATGAAGAAGCCACCTTCGGGGTCAGTGGCGTCATCTAAAACATAGATTAAGCAAACGTGAGTACAAAGGCGTACTCAGCAAGACTTACATAGGAACTATACTACTCATGCACATGTATCAAGGTAAAAGGAGGTGGGGTTCACTTGCAGAAATGCCAGCTTTGACTTGGCTAATCCTGAACTACGAGTACCAGACTTTGAGGTAAGAAGCGTACATGAGTCCACTACTTTCTCCAACCAATACACCACTATGGTGCCTTCCTCGACTTCCCCACGAGAAAGCACGCCATAGCACTCACACTTATCTTGGTGTGTTTTAGAAGTATCCGGTTCAAGTTATCTAATAATCAAGCTAAGCTTTCCAAGCAGTCCATAACCGCGGACGCGGCTATTCGAATAGTTTTGTTAACCTTGCAAGGGTGTACCGCTACACACACATGACCATCATTTACCGCCTTTGATCTCGACACCATTCAAGGGGTGCCAGTGAGGATGCTCACCACAACTGTTACCTCATAGCCGATCTAGTCCGAGAAAGCCGCCTACTTGGGTTGGTTACCACAATCGTGAACCCGGCCGGTTTACCGAAGTGGACCCAAGTGATGTGTGCGTGGTGCATAAGCCGGTCTCGGATGAGCCGTTCTCTCACTTAGCATCCAGGCCACAAGCCTACCAGAACTCCGAACTATTGCGACATCTGGACATCGAAAAGGATGAGTTAGTAAGTTGAGAGGGGTCAGTGAGCCCAATGTGTGGTTGTACTCTTCAACTTGGATCACCACACAAGAACTCGTACTAGGGCGGTGTTCAACGAGACAACCCACTGTGTACTCCTACACAGCCTCTCATCGTTCACCTTGTATTAGGGTCGATTCACCAACACTTTTCTACCATCATCAACATGATCACTACCATCCCGACTCACATCACAGTAACAACATGGTATCATCCTAAGCATGCAATAAGCGATAACAATTGCAGGGGCCACATGATATCAACCAACTCCTACATTTGCTAGGATTGTGGTTTGCTTAATACTGTGACAAATGATAGGTCATGCAAAGGAATGGGTTCATCTATGCGGTAGAATCGTAACATGGTGATCATCCTATACAATGCATAAGCGATACATGAGAGGGAAGTGGGATTTTATCGACATGATCAATGGGGGTTTGCTTGCCTTGCTGACGAGGTTCGGGCTCTGGATCTTCAGCGAAGGGGGTGACCTCTTGCTCCGGTTCCACCTCTACTCGACAAACAAAGCACGAAGTAGCAATCAATATGAATGCAATGCTCAAGCACATGAATGAATGTTGAAACTTGAAGTATAAGTTTTGATGTGTGTGAGACAATTCCATTTAAGTGGAATATATTGCATTTAAAATGCAAATTCAAATTCCACATTTGAATTCAAATTAACCAAGTTGTATGTGACATAGTTTGATAATTTTGAATCAACTTCAAATGTATATTATATGCCTCTGATATGGGATTGAAATGTAGCATGTTGCCATGGTTCAAGTTGCAAAATTATTTGATTTGAATTTGATTTAATTCTATTTAAATCAAATAGCAAATGCTACTGATCACATTTTAAATTCAACTCAAACAGAGTTGAAAGTTGCATATTTGGAAAGATAATTTTCTCCTGATCATTTTTCATATATTATTTGTCCAATTTGGAGTTAATATGAATTTTCTATGAATTTCCAAAGTTTGGGGTATTTCTGGAATTTCTGGAATTCTTTTAATTCAAATAATCTCTGGAAATTCATTTAAATGATTTATTGCGCAAGTGCTGACGTCAGGGGGGGCTGACTTGTGGGGTCACCTTGTCAGTGACTGGATTTAATTAACCCGTGGGTTAAATTAATCCAGTGGCTTAATTAAGCCATTGGGCCCACTGGTCAGTGACCCAGGGGTCATTAGCCGAGTAATTAACAGGGGGGTTTGGCTAACTCGCCGGCGGCTAAACGCCGGCGACTGGAGTCACGGCGGCACTGCACGGGAAGGCGAATCCGGCCACGGGAGGGGAAACAGAGGGCACCGGCTTGCTCCTGGAGGTCGTCCGCGTCTTCTGGAGGCAACAGGGGGTCACGGGGTGCTCGGAATCGACGACGGCGACGACTCCGGCGGAAACAGAGAACCGGCGAGGTCGTAGTCGACGTTGTAGAGCAAGACTTGAGGCGATTCTGGGCGCGTTCGAACGCTAGCATGTTCAGGAGCCAAACGCACGCACTGGGGGTTCACGAAGAGCACGGGAGCGAGGAGGACGACGACCATGGCGGCGACGAGCTCCTGCGTCCATGGCGGAATCGTCTAGGGGGGGATTGAGGGGCCGCAAGATTAGGGGTTCTGCTCACCAGGAGGTGGTGAACGCAACGGCGCAGGCGGTGGAGACGGAGAGGCTTCAACGACGACGAATTCGCCGGAGTTGGCTTGCGGGTCCGGCGGCAACGTGGAGAAGATTCCGGCGGCTACAGAGCGTCTGAGCTCGATTCCTTCTGCACGGAGTCGAAGTCGAGGATGGCGAGGAGGATGGACAGCACGGCGCAGCTCGGGGACGTCGTTGGCCACGCGGGCTTCAAGCTATGGCGACGGCGGCGTCCTGTTCTTCTCGGGGCTCAGCGAGAGAGAGGAGGATAGGCACTGGGGAGGGGGGGAATGGACTGCGGAGGCTGCGGGGAGTCTCCAGGTGCGAGAAGAGGCCATGGGGAGGCCTGGAAGCTCCTCGACGGCGACGTGTCGTCCCCGGCTAGCTCGGTGGCATTCCACCGAGCAGCTTGGAGGCGCGGGAGGGGGAAGAAGACGCCCCTGCCCCTGTGGGCCGGCTGGGCTGGGGTGGGCTGACTTCGCCTGGGCGCCAGGTAAGGATTTCTGATTTCTTTTCTGTTTTTCTTTTCTGCTATTTGTTCTGTTTAGCCAATTAAAATAGCTAAACATTTTTTTAAATGCTGAAAACTTTTATGTGGCCTCATAATAATATAGACTAGCCACTCATAAACTTTCAACATTTTTAAAATTCAAAAGATTTGAATTTTAAATCAAATAGGGGTATTTCTTTAATTCCAAGGCACTGTTTGAATATTTGAAAAATCTATGAGCATGGGATGGGTCCCACATCACTTGATATGTGATCACACTCATTTATAAGACTTTTCAAAATTCTAACATGAATTTTTGGAGAAGATTTTTATCTGGCCTTTTGAATTAATTCATCTGGGGGGTGTTCCTTCTCCTATTTGGATTTTGAAGTTGATTTCCTTTGAAAATTTGACATGATGCAAGGTTACTTGATCCTAGCACATTACCTAACAGAGGGTTCTGACATAGGTGGCCTTGCCACCCATATTAGACAGTTTGCTGACGGAGCTCTGGGCCAAATCCTTGCCTCCGAACACTCTACCACTGTAAGCTTTTCTTCTCAGTGGGGGCGCGCCTAGCGCACCCACTGGGTGTAGTCCCCGAGATTCAGGACGATTGCTTGCAATCTGCTCGGATCTTACTTTCTTTTAATTATTGCGTTTTGCTCGAATCTGACAGGCCCATTTTGCAGGCCATCTGCGATAGACGTCAAGCTGTGTTTGACGAACTCTTGGGCGATTATTCAGCGAGCCAGAAATCCATTGCTGCTCTGAAGAACAATGCTGATTCCCAAGCTGCCAAGATCCAAGAATTAACCGGTATAACTTTGCTTGCCCTTTTTCCTTTCGCCCGATTGTTACTACTTTCTTACTTAATGAAAACTTATAGATGTTGCCACTCGCTCCTCCGAGCTGGAGGCCGCTCAGAAGAGAATCACCGAACTGGAGAACCAGCTCGGTGAAACGAATGGCCAGCTCGGCAGTGCCCAGCAAGAGCGTCAGCGGCTTGCTACCGTTGAAACCGAGCTGCAGGCCAAACTTCAAAAAGCTACCAAGGATCTTGCCGCTGCCAAGACTGCCCATGAACAAGAACTGCAGAGGCTTGTCGATGCTCGCCACGAGTTGGAGGGCCAACTGCTCAAAGAGAAAGATCTTGTTGTCAAGCACGCCGAGGACATGGATGTCCAACACCAGAAAGAAATCCAACGCGCACAAGCTAATGTTGATCTTGCCCTTTCCTGCCTCCAACGAGTGGATCTTGCCCTTGCAGGTATTTTATGTTTTGTTCATTCTTGCACTCCGATCTAATCCTGCTGCTCTCCGAGCTAACCTTACTCTCCGATTGGTTTTGCCAGATGCCTGGCCCCACTTTACTACTGCTTCTGATGAAGCTGTTGCCGAAGCCCGCCGAGTGCGAGGTGTATGTCAGAACCCTAATTTAGGTTTGTGCTTTTCCAAGCTAGCATTTTTGCATCATGAAAATTTTTGCAAAAGAAAAAGAAATGGGGAAGCAAAAAGGCTCAAAATAATTTTAATAAAAGGCCAGATAAATTTCCAAAATGCTTTGAACTTTTTGAAAAGTCTCATAAATGTGGATGATCACATTTCAAGTGAAGTGGGTCCCACTTTATGCTCTCTGATTTTTCTAAAAGTCCAAAAAGCCTTTGGAAATTAAATATTTAATATATTTGCAATTGAAATTATTTAAATATAATTTTAATAATTATAAAACTTTATGTGTGGAGTTATATATGCCTCCTAATCCCACATAAAAGTTTTTGGAATTTTATAAAATGATTTGATATGGAAATCGAATCAAAACAAATTACAGAAAAGGAAATAAAAAGAAAAACACAGAGAAAATAGCTTACCTAGGGCAAGGCCCACTTAGCCCAGCCGGCCAGCCCAACCCACCAGGGGAAGGGTTGTCTTCTACCCCGCGCCAGGCAGGCTGGGAGCTGCGTGGCGGCCATGCCACGGCAGCCGACCACGTCCTGCTTGCCGCCCCGCCATCTTTTGCGCGCCTGGAAGGTCCCCTGGTCGTGCCCATCCCTTTCCCCCTCCTCTGGCCTTTCTTCCCCTCCTCTCCTCGTCGATCTCGTCGAAGCCAGAGAGCAGTCGGAGCTTGCCGCGTGCTCCAACGTGGCCACTGTGCCCTTCTTGCCGCGCCACCGTGTCCAGATGGATCCCCGATGTCGTCTTCATCGAAACACGCGCCGAATCGAGCCCAAACTGCCCCGGAGACGTCGCCCGCTTCACCACTTCGCCGCCGGCCACCGTGACTCCGGCGAGCGATTCCGCCGCGGCCCGTTCCTCCCCGACCTCGCCTTTCCCACCATCGATCTCCAGGTGAGCCGCCGCCTCGTTTCCCCCTCCCAGCGCTCCTCCCCGCGCTCTCCATCGCCATCCCGCCGTGGACAGAAGCCGGTCGCCGCGCCCGTCGTCGTAGCCGTGGCCCAGGGCCTCCTTGAGTCCCCCTGCTAGCTCTACTGGACGCGGGAGAGCGAGAGGCACGTCCTGGTGCCCACCGCCGCCGCCCCCGTGCACTCCGGCGAGGCGTCGCCGTGTACAGAGGTCATCGGCGGCTAGCTGTCGACGACCTAGCCATTAGGGCCCCCTAATCCCTCAACTAATCACCCCCCACAGAGGCTGACAGTGGGCCCCAGGCCACTAATTAAACACGGTTTAATTTAAACAGAGAGGTTAAACCCCCCTATTCACTGACCAGAGGGCCCCACCAGTCAGCCCCCCCACGTCATGCTGACGTGGTGCTGACGTAATAATCCTTTTTAATTTAATTTATCCAGAAATTCCAAAAAATCCAGAAAATATCCAAAACATTCAATTTGAATAACTTTTAAACCGTAACTCGGATTGAAATGTTTTTTATATGAAAATTGATCAAAATAAAATGCTCTATCCAAATATGCAACTTTCAACCATGTTTGAATTGATTATGTGGAAGAACTAGTAGCATTTTGCTATATGGAATATTTGGCATAATTCAAATCAAAGGCCCACACCAAATCAAATTGAACCATTGCAATGCAATACATATCACATGAACATCAGGAGCATAACACACCCATGTTCATCATCATATCATGCCATATTGTTTGAGCATTGTAATTTATCAATTGTGTGTTTTACTTCCAGTGCTTCGGTGATTGCTTCTTCTCGGTAGGAGTTGATCTCGGAGATAAGTTCAACCTCACGTCAGAAGTACAGTACCTCTTGATTGTCAGCAAGGCAAGCACCCCCTCTTTGATCATGTCGATAAAATCCCAGTTCCCTCTCATTCTCGCTTATGCATGTTTAGGATGTCACCATGATACGTTCTACCGCTAGCTGAACCTATTCCTTTGCATGACCTATCATTTTGTCACAGTAGTAAGCAAACCACAATCCTAGCAGATCTAGGAGTTGATTGATATCATGTGGCCCCTGCAACTGTTACAGCTTATTGCATGCTTAGAGGTTACAATGAGGCTACTTTGTTGTGAGTCGGGATGGTAGTGATCATGTGAATGATGGTGGTAACGTGTTGGTGAATTTGACCTAAACAAGGTGAACGATGAGAGGCTGTGTAGGAGTACACAGTGGGTTGTCTCGTTGAACACTGCCTTAAAACCGAGTTCTTGTGTTGTTATCCAAGACTAAGAGTAGGACCACACATTGGGCTCACTGACCCCTCTCGGCCTAGTACCTCACCCCAGACCAAGTCCAGGAGTCGCAAGTAGTTCGAGCTTTAAACGATCTCAAGCAGGTACATCAAGGTAAGTGGTGGACGTAGGTTGTGGGCACGTTGAATCAAGTGATCATGATCGAGTTGAGCTTGATGGCGGTCACACAATGTTTGAGTCCGCATCGGAAAAATCGGCTGGATTCCGAATGTTGTCCCAACTGAAATAGGCGACTCCCTAGGACTAGAGATGGTGTTGTGAGTGAAGTGTCATGGCAACATCCTCGCCGGTACTCGCTTGAAGGGTCCACTCCCAGGCGGTAACTGATGCGTGCGTGTGTGTAGCAGTACACCCCTGTAGGGTTATTGAACTATTCGAATAGCCGTGTCCGCGGTTATGGACTACTTGGATACTTTACTTGATCATAGACAACTTCAATGGTTACTCTTAAAACTTGCCAAGATAAGTGTGAGTGCTGTGGCGTGCTTCCTCGTGGCGAAGTCGAGGAAGTATCCATAGTGGTGTATTGGTTGGAGACTTGATACTTGGACTTGTGTACGCTCCTTACATCTTTCTGGTAATCGTAGTACAGGACTAGCCAAGGCAAAGCTGGCACTTCTGCATTCAAACCCCCCCTCCCTTTGCCTTGATACTTGAGCATGAATAGTATAGATCTGATGTAAGTCTTGATGAGTACGTCTTTGTACTCACGTTTGCTTATTCTATGTTTTAGAGACGAGACCACTGACCCTGATGGTGTCCTCTACCTCGAGCTCGACGTGGACTAAGTGGTATAGTTCCATACAACATCCTGTGCCCTTTGGAGGGTCGTTGTATTTTTCTTTCAGGCTTCTTAAGCCATTTTTTAAACTTGTCTTTACTAAGACATAATTTTCTTTCGTTGATGTTTGATGTAATGTTGGATCATAGCCATGTGATCTCTGCTTGTAATACAAGTGCTTTGTCTGATCTGTTTAGCCGAAGTTATAAAGACTATGAGTTTGTAGAGTTCATGTTGTGATTACCTACTGTTTACACTAGACATGTATGCTGCGTGTATGATTATAACATGGATGTCTTAGTGTGGGGTTCGATAGCTTAGTTGTGTTCTTGCCGGCGATATTTTATACACCAAGTGGCCCTTAGATGTGCGCAGCTTGGGGCATCGCGATGCGATTTCTCGTGACTCTGCCACGTGGCACACTTTGTTGTATGATTGAGCCCGGCCGAGACCCCGACTAAGAGATCGGGCTGGAGTCTATTTATGTAAGTGTTATGATTCAATCGATAATATGGTTGAGGCGACTTGTCTATGATTATGGGATTTCACCACCCATAACCATCTAGACTTGTGAGCGGACGATGAGGACCCATCTCAGTTGATCATCCGGCCTGGATGGGATGCCCCTCACATTTGATGCTTTCCGAGAGTGTTCTGTGCTTGGCCTTGTATGCGTAGACAAGTGGGTACGGCTCTCGGCTCCACATATGATTGTGCTTTAACAGGAATTACATACGCAAACCCCGGGTCTCGACAGACTTGGTATCAGAGCAGGACTGTTTGTAGGATTATCAAACCGTTGGCCGAAGTCGAGTCTAGCCTTCTATAGTTATATAGTTACTCTGGGTATATAAAGGGAACAACGTAAGGCTTCTTTTACTCCTTACCCCCATCGATCTGAGTTCCGAGTCACCCTCATCTTGTTTTACAGGAAGATAGGACTAGGCTCATCTATGTCTTTACTAGGACATCTCTTTGATTGCTTCTTTGTAGCTGTAGGAGTGTTGTGGTATTCCAGAGTCCTCATTCCATAGTGCTTCTTTGGAAGTGATGTTTGTTATCTTGTTGGTTGTCTTATTTTTATCCCGACACAGACGTTATGTTGTCCGACTGTGACTTCGATGCCGTTGCATTATAGTCTTGTTGGCTTAGCTTAGAAGTATATCATAAATCCTATTCTGATTGTTGATTCTTATCACACAGAATGTCAGGTGGAAATCGTTGTGTTGATTTCAGTCCCGGTAATAGAGATGGTGAAGATCCTCCACCACCGCCTTCTGCGGAGGAAATCATGATGGAGGCCGAGCAGAATCGTCGTGATCAGACACGCCTTCTTGAGCGTATTGAGAAGAACACCTCTCATCATCAAAATAGTGTTGTTACCATCCAGGACTTCATTATCCTCAACCCGCCAGTATTCTGATGTTCTTCTGACCCCCTTGATGCCGATGATTGGCTTCGTTCCCTCGAGCGTAAGCTTGACACAACCCATGTTGCTCCCGGTGATCGTGTGCTATTCGCGGAATACTTTCTGGAGGGTGCTGTTCTTCAGTGGTGGGAGAATTTTGTAGCAATGCAGCTTGTAGGTCACGTGGTGACTTGGCAAGAGTTCTGTGATGAATTCCGAGGGTATCATATTCCGGATCAGCTGATGGAGCGCAAGAGAGAACAATTTTGCAATCTGACCCAAGGAAAGATGTCTGTTCATGAGTATAGGACTGAGTTCACTCGTCTAGCATGTTATGCCCAAGAGGAGATATCCACCGATGCCAAGAAGCAGGCAAGGTTCCGCAAGGGACTTAGCCCCGTACTTCGTCATGACCTAAATCTTCACGAGTTTGTCAACTTCCATGATTTAGTCAACATATCCTTCAAGGCCGAGTATGGAAATGAGTTGTACGAAGAGTCTCGTAAGCGTGATCGTGAGTTTGCATCATCTTCTAGCTCAGGTTCTCGGAAACGCTGTGTTTGGATTTCCTTCAGTGACGTCAGTCATGCTGTAAGTGCTTCTAGACCACCAACCACCATATATCGTCCACCTCAACCCAATCTTCCTCGGAATTTTGTTGGACAATCAAGTTCTCATGTTCCTTTCATTCCACGTGGTGTTTGTTTCCAATGTGGACAATCCGGCCACAATGTTCGAGAGTGTCCCCAAAATCATGTAGCCACCACTTCTAACCCCAAGCAAGCCTTTCGTCGCGGTAATCCACTACCCAAATCTTCCAATGTCAAGCCTCCTGTTTATGAATATGGTTATGTGAATCATGTATCCATTCTATATTCCCACAAGTCAACCGGTGTTGTACTTGGAACCCTTCCTGTCAATTCCACCCCAGCTCCGGTTCTTTTCGACGCAGGAGCATCTCATTCATTCATATCCCAGGATTTTGCAACGTCGCATGACATCTCATTTTCAATGTTATCCACATCCTTAGTTGTGCAAGTCCCTGGATCTAGATGGCACACCACCATGGTGAGTCAAGAAAATTAAGTCGCCATTGAGGGTTTAGCATTTCTTGCTTCACTCATAGCCCTCAAGTCTTCAGACATTGATGTGATCCTAGGAATGGATTTGTTATCAAGACAGAATGCTGTCCTTGATTGTAAAGCCAAGTCCGTTAAACTCACTCATCCTTAAGGCCACACAATTGACTACACCTCACCAAGCTCTAGAACCCAACTGCATTCTTTGAATGTGCTTCCCCTTCCTGACATTGAAGATATTCCGGTGGTTCGTGACTTCCCGGATGTATTTCCAGAAGAGTTGCCAGGCATACCACCTGACAGATCTGTAGAGTTTGTGTTAGATCTTATCCCAGGAACCGCCCCAATTTCCAAACGCCCATATAGAATGGCCCCACGTGAGTTAGCTGAGCTCAAAATCCAACTTGAAGCTTCGTTGGCAAAAGGCTTCATCCGCCCTAGCTCATCGCCATGGGGTTACCCCATTCTGTTCGTAATGAAGAAAGATGGAACAGAAAGGACGTGCGTAGACTATTGCCCTCTAAATCTAGCGACGATAAAGAACAAGTACCCACTTCCCAGGATCAATGATCTTTATGATCAACTTTCTGGATCCTCTATCTTCTCCAAGATGGATTTGAGATTAGGCTATCATCAAATCAAAATCAGAAACGAGGACATTCCCAAAATGGCTTTCACTACTCGTTATGGTCTTTACGAGTACACCGTTATGTCCTTCGGTTTAACCAATGCCCCAGCCAGTTTTTCGCGCTTGATGAATTCGATCTTCATGGAGTATTTGGACAAGTTTGTCGTAGTTTACCTCGATGACATTCTTATATACTCGAAGAAAGAAGAACAACACGCTGAGCATCTTAGGCTGGTATTGATGAAACTTCGAGAGCATCACCTATATGTCAAATTCTCAAAGTGTGAATTCTGGCTACCTGAAGTGACCTATCTAGGCCACGTGATTTCTGCCAAAGGCGTTGCTGTCAATCCCGACAGAGTTCAGGCCGTCCTTGAGTGGACTCCACCTGAATCGGTTAATCAAGTTAGGAGTTTTCTTGGCTTAGCAAGCTATTGCCGCCACTTCATTGAGAACTTCTCCAAAGTTGCAAAGCCTCTAACTGAACTCCTCATGAAAGATAAGAAATTCGAATGGACCCCCAAGGGCGAGGAAAGCTTTCAAGAGCTGAAACGAAGATTGACTTCTGCCCCCGTACTTACGCCTCCAGACACCAAAAAGGATTTCGAGATCTATTGTGACGCCTCACGGCAAGGGTTAGGATGCATACTTATGCAAGATCGACATGTGGTAGCTTACGCTTCAGGCCAGTTGCGTCCACATGAAGAGAACTACCCTACCCATGATCTTGAACTCGCTGCCATAGTTCATGCCCTGACAACTTGGCGACATTACCTCCTTGGTAATCGCTGCGAGATCTATTCCGACCACCAAAGCCTCAAATACATATTCACCCAGCCAGATCTTAATCTCAGGCAAAGACGCTGGATTGAGTTGATAAAAGATTATGACTTAGGAATTTCTTATACCCCAGGCAAAGCCAATGTCATGGCTGATGCACTAAGTCGTAAGTCGTATTGTAACAACCTCATGTTACAACAGTATCAACCACTTATCTATGAGGAACTTCGAAAGCTTAATCTTGAGATTGTTCCTTATGGACTCCTTTCCACCTTGGTAGTGAAACCAACTCTTGAGGATCAAATCAAAGCTGCACAGAAATGTGCTCGAGGTATCCGACACATCAAAGGAAACATTGCTAGTGGTAAGGCTAAATGTTTTACCCTAGACAATGAAGGTGTTGTATACTTTGAGAACAGGATAGTAGTACCGAAGAATAAGAACCTTAGACAGCTGATCCTTAAAGAAGCCCATGAATCTCCCCTCTCAATTCATCCCGGTAGTACTAAAATGTATCAAGATCTACGCAAGAGATTTTGGTGGACTAGGATGAAGAGAGAAATTGCTCAGTTCATTGCTGAATGTGATGTTTGTCATCGCATTAAGGCAGAACATCAAAGACCTGCTGGTACTCTTAGACCTTTGCCTATCCCCGAGTGGAAATGGGATAAAGTCAGTATGGATTTCATCACTGGCTTTCCAAAAACCCAGAAAGTAAATGATGAATTTCGCGAGTCTATAACTACTAGCCAGTTAGCGGACTTGTATGTCTCCCGAATCGTGTCGCTTCATGGTGTTCCTTTGGAAATCAATTCAGACCGTGGTAGTCTTTTCACTTCTCGATTTTGGGAAAGTTTTCCGAATGCTATGGGAACCCACCTCTCCTTTAGCACCGCTTATCACCCATAGTCCAGTGGTCAAGTAGAAAGGGTCAATCAAATTCTCGAAGACATGCTCAGAGCTTGTGTTATCTCATTCGGAAAGAATTGGGAGAAGTCTCTTCCATTCGCCGAATTTGCTTATAACAATAGTTTCCAATCTAGTCTGAACATGGCTCCTTTTGAACTCCTATATGGACGAAGATTTCGAACACCCCTAAACTGGTGAAAGACAATTCTTTGGACCGGATAGGATTCAGGATGCAGAAGAGCAGGTTCGCATTATTCGTGAGAAATTGAAAACAACCCAGTCTCGTCAGAAAAGATATTATGATCGTCATCATAGGGAATAAAGCTATAATCTGGATGAGAAGGATTACCTTCGGGTCACTCCTCTGAAGGGTACATATCGCTTCGGTATCAAAGGCAAGTTGGCCCCACGTTACATTGTTCCCTTTCGCATTGTCGCTAAACGTGGACAAGTTGCCTACCAATTGGAACTACCCCCTCACCTCTCCCAGGTTCATGATGTCTTCCACGTCTCTCAACTCAGGCGTTGCTTCAAGGACCCCATCCGCGAAGTAGACCACGAAACACTTGATCTCCAAGATAACCTTTCATATCGAGAGTACCCTGTTCGTATTCTTGATGAAGCCGAGCGTAGCACCAGACGTCAGAAGATCAGATTCCTCAAAGTGCAGTGGTCACATCATTCAGAGAAAGAAGCCACCTGGGAACGAGAGGATCGTCTACGAGCTGAGTACCCCACCCTCTTCCCAACGACTTCTGAATCTCGGGACAAGATTCTTTTGAGTGGGGGCGAGTTGTCAGAACCCTAATTTAGGTTTGTGCTTTTCCAAGCTAGCATTTTTGCATCATGAAAAAAATTTCAAAAGAAAAAGAAATGGGGAAGCAAAAAGCCTCAAAATAATTTTAATAAAAGGCCAGACAAAAAACTTTTTCCAAAAATGCTTTGAAATTTTTGAAAAGTCTCATAAATGGGCATGATCACATTTCAAGTGAAGTGGTGTCGGGACCCGGGGTTAACGTATACAAGACTCAAAAACAACACAATCATATTGTCAGAACCCCAACTAGGGTAAGTGCTAGGGTTTGCTTGACCCTTTTGCATCATGCAAAAATTCAAAAAGAAATTCAAAATGGGGAAAGAAAAGCCCTAGAAATTTTAAGTCAAATAGCCAGATAAAAATATTTTTCCAAAAATCTTTTGAATGATTGGAAAATTCCTATAAATGATGCTGATCATTTTAAAAGAGGTTTGGGTATTTTCCCATACTCATGGAATTTTCTAATATTCAGATAGTGCTCTGGAAATTAAAATTTACCCCTATTTGAATTGAAATTCAAATGTTTTGAATTTCAAAAATGTCCAAATCATTTATGTGACTAGCTACTGGTCACCTAGTATTTATAAAAGCATTTGGACATTTATTAAAAATGCCTAGCTATTTTTAAATCTAGGCAAAACAAATGAAAGAGAAAAATAAAAAGAACAGAAAACAGCAAAGGCTATCTCACGCCAGGGGCGAAGCCCACTTCTCCACTGGCCGGCCCAGCCCAGCCTGGGGGACTTGTCGTCTACCTCCCCACCCCCCGAAGCATCTCGGTGGAGGGCAGGGGGGGCGCCGACGGCCACCTCGACGGCCAGGAGCCTTCTAGGCCTCCTCCACGCAGCCAAGCATGCCACGGAGCCGCTCTTCAACCCCGCACCCCCTTCCTCCCTCCCTTGGTTCCTCTCCCCGCTCCTCAGCTCGTGATTTTGGCCGCCGCAGAGAACACGCCGGAGCACCACCGTGGAGAAACCGTGGCCAACGAGCTCCTCAGCCGCTGCGACCATGTCCAGGCGAAGCGCTGCTGTCCTCTCCGTCGAAGCCCTCGACTAATCGAGCCGAGAAAGCACTGGAGGCGTCGTCCCCTTCACCGGATCGCCGCCGCTGCCGAGGAACTCCGGCGACCAATTCGACCTCTCTCGAGCCCCTCCGGCATCGCCGCCGTCTTCATCCGCTTCAGGGTGAGCCTCTTCTCCGTTTACCTCCTCCTGCATCTCTCCCCGCGCCCCGCAGCCTCTTCCCGACGAGCACAGAAGCTCCGGCCGCCGCAAAGCTTGAAGTAGCCGCGGCCTCGAGCCCTTCCGTGAAACACCGATGGAGCCTTTCGATGCGGGAGAGCAAGAGCTCCCTCCTGGAGCTTTTTGCACAACAAATGGAGGCCAGGAGCCTCTTCCCCGTCGCAGCAGTGCCACGGCCGCTGCGCTACGTTGACGCCGGCGAGGCTCCGGCCACCCCCAAGCCTCCCCGTGGGCACTGGGTGACGCGGGTGACCTCGGGCGTCACTCTGGTGGTCTCGGCGAGCTCTCCAGTGGCCGGAATCGCCACTCCGGAGAGGCGCCGCCGCGTCCAGTGACGCCGACGTTAAGACGCCGGCAGCCCAGGCCATTAGGGCCTTAATGACCCAGTTAATCCCCCCTTGAGTCCATGACAGGTGGGCCCTGCCCTATTTTAACCCCTCTGTTAAGTTAATCCAACCGGGGATTAACCCCCTGAGGCTGACAGCCTGGACCCACTGGTCAGCCCCCCTTGACGTCATCCCCACGCAATGCTGACGCAGTAAAGAATTTCCAGAAATAGAAAAGAATTAAAGTAATTCTAGAAAATTCCAGAAAATCGTTTAAACTTGGGAAATTCATAACTAATTCATATGAACTCCAAATATAGGAAATAATATGTCTAAAAATATCAGAAAAATCCAAGGATTATGAATATGGGATCTGTTTTCATGTTTGACCATTTTAAAATGGGTGAACAGTGCAAAACATCCATATTGCTTTAATTCAAATTCAAATTTGAAGCACATTTGCAAATGACTTTGCATGTGACTTCTTTTAAATGGAATTGTACACACTTTGTGACCAAGAACATCACCATTTCAATATTGATCATGTGTTTGATGCATTGCAATTAAATTTATACCATTGTTTGATTGTTTGCTCGATAGACGTGCAACTGGAACCGGAGGCCACCCCCTTCGTTGCAGACACCGTTATCGAACCTCGTCAGCAAGGCAAGCAAAACCCCATTGATCATGTCTATAAAATCCTATTTTCCCTCTCAGTCTCGCTTATGCATGTTTAGGAGATCACCGAGACACGTTCTTTCGCATAGTTGAACCCATTCCGATGCATGACCTATCATTCTGTCACCGTATTAAGCAAACCACAATCCTAGTAGATTTAGGAGTTGAATGATGAGCATGTAGCCCCTGCAACTGTTACTGCTTTTGCTGCTTAGTGATACAATGAGGATGTTTTGATTGTGATCGGGATGAATTGAACACAGTGGTGTTGGTGAAAGTGAAACGTGTTGGTGAATCCACCCTAAGCAAAGGTGAACGATGAGAGGCTGTGTAGGAGTACACAGTGGGTTGTCTCGTTGAACACTAACCTAGGCCCCGAGTTCCTGTTTTGTGATCCAAGACAAAGAGTATGACCACATGTAGGGTTTTATGGGAGCCCCGTTTGGCCTCTTTACATACCGATCCGGTCCAGGAGTCACAATAGATTCGGGTTTTCCATTTGGCATGTGCATAGAAAAAAAAGAATGAAGAAAGGTTGCATCATCCTAGATATGTGGTGGACTTGTGAGGCCGTAAAACCATCTGGCAGAGGTGGCGTCTCGGTCCCTTACATTATCTGAGTCCGTTTCGTGGAACCGGCCGGACTCTCGAGCGGTGCCAAACTCAGGTAGTCTACTCCTGGATTAGAGAAGGTGATGTGAGGTTAGTGCCTTGGTTTCATCCACGTCCGACATCCGCTTGAAGGATGCCAAGAACGAGGCGATAAGTGATGACACGCGTGTGAAGATGTACACCCCTGCAGGGTTAATGAACTATTCGAATAGCAGTGTCCGCGGTTATGGACTACTTGGAAACCTCTACTTGATCATAGACAACTTGAATGGATACTTATAAAACTCGCAAGATAAGCGTGAGTGCTATGGTGTGCTTCTTCGTGGGGAAGTCGAGGAAGTAACCATAGTTGTGTATTGTTTGGAGATGTAGTGGACTCGTGTACGCTTCTTACCTCAAGTCTGGTACTTGTAGTTCAGGATTAGCCAAGTCAAAGCTGGCACTTCTGCATGTTGAACCCCACCTCCCCTTTACCTTGATACTTGAGCATGAGTAGTGTAGTTTTGATGTAAGTCTTGCTGAGTACGACTTTGTACTCACGTTTGCTTGTTCTATGTTTTAGATAAGAAACCGGACCCCGATGGAGTCACCTTCGTGAAGCTCGATGTTGACCTTGGTAGTATAATCCCAGACAGCAGTCTGGTCCCTCGTGGAAGGGCATGTTTGTTTACAAGGCTTCTCTAAGCCATTTGTTAAACTTGTCTATACTCAGACCTAATTTGCTTCCGTTGTATGATGTAATGTTGATCACAGACATGTGATCTTTGTATGCTCTATGTGCATATCTATAAAGAGTACTTTGTAGAGTTATGTGATGATACCTGCTGTTCATACTAGGCATGTGTGCTGCGTGTATGTTTATAACATGCATGCCTTAGTATGGGTTTTCGAGACCTTAGTTGTGATCTGGCTGGCGGTCGTTTATACACCAAGTGGCCCTTAGATGTGCGCAGCTTGGGGCATCGCGATGCGATTGCTCGTGACTCTGTCACGTGCACACTTTGTTGTATGATCGAGCCCGCCCTAGACCCCGACTAAGTGATCGGGCTGGAGTAAGTCTATGTAAGAGTTAGGATCCAATCGATAACAAGGTTGAGGCGACTTGTCTATGAGTATGGGATTCACCACCCATAAGCATTTAGACTTGTGAGCGGACGATGAGGACCCATCTCAGATGATCATCCGGCCTGAATGGGATGCCCCTCACGTTCGATGCTTACCGAGAACGTTCTGTGCTTGGCCTTGTCTGCTTAGACAAGTGGGTACGGTTCTCGGCTCTCCATGTGATTGTATCGTGACTGGAATTACATACGCTAACCCCGGGTCCCGACAGACTTGGTATCAGAGCAGGACTGTCTGTAGGCTTATCAAACCCTTGGTCGAAGTCGAGTCTAGCATTCTATAGTTATGTAGTTACTCCGGGTACAAGGGAATAATGTAAGGCTTCTTTTTCTCCTTATCCTCATCGATCTGAGTTCTGGGTCACCTTATCCTTTCTACGGGATGATAGGACTAGGCTCATCTATGTCTTTACTAGAACATCTCGTTGTTTGCCTCCTTGTAGCCGTAGGACAGTTGTGGTCGTCCAGACTCATCGTGTTTTGAGTTCCTTGAGGAAGTTCTGTCCAATCTCCTCGAGGTTGTTTCATTTTCCATCCCGGTGTAGCCGTTATGCTGCCGGATTTGTTCCAAGTTTCTATGAATCATTGCCTTCGCATTATAATCTTTCCGCCTTCATCATGTCTTGTTATCCTTGAATCCATCATTCAACCTGTTCTGATTGTTGATTTTTATCACACAGGATGTCAGGTGGAACTCGTAGTGCTGTTCGTCGGAATCGAGACCGTGTTCAGAATCGAAATGATGATGAACCCCTACCACCGCCTTCTGCGGCGGAAATCATGATGGAAGCTAAGAAGAATCAACGTGATCAAACACGCCTTCTGGAGCTCATCGAGCAGAATACCGCCCGTCATTGCAATGTGGTTGTGAGCATTCAGGACTTCATCCTCCTCAAGCCATCGGTATTCCGATGTTCTTCTGAGCCCCTTGAAGCTGATGATTGGCTCCGTTCCATCGAGCGTAAGCTTGATATTGCACATGTTGCTCCCAATGATCGAGTTGTTTTCACGGTATACTTCTTGGAAGGTGCTGCTCTTCAATGGTGGGAGAACTATGTTGCTATGCAGCCAGATAGTCACGTAGTGACTTGGCAGGAGTTCTGTGTTGCCTTTCGAGGGTACCATATTCTGGATGAGTTGATGGAGCGCAAGAAGGAAGAGTTCTGCAATCTCACTCAAGGAGAGATGTCCATGCACGAGTATGTGAGAGAGTTCAACCGTCTAGCCCGGTATGCCCAAGATGAGATCACCACCGATGCCAGAAAGCAGGCAAGGTTCCGTAAAGGACTTAGCCCCATCCTTCGTCATGATCTCAACCTCATCGAATTTGCCACCTTTGAGGATTTAGTCAACAGATCCTTCAGAGCTGAGCATGGCAATGAAAATTTCGAGGAGTCCCGCAAGCATGCTCTTGAGCTTGCTCCTTCTTCAAGTTCAGCCCCTCAGAAACGCCGAATTTGGATTCCAACCAGAGCCATACCTCAAAACTTTTTGCAAAGACCAACCTCCAGTATATGCCATCCACCCCAACACATTATTCCACCCCGGAATGATGGTGTGCAGCCAAGTAATCCCACTCCCAACATTTCAGACAGGGTATGCTTTAAGTGTGGTCTTCCAGGCCATTACTATCGTCAATGCCCTCAGGTCTTGATGGCACCATGTCATTCTCGACCCAAACCTCCAAAGAAACCAACCACCAAAGCTTTTCCAGCAAAGCCTTCATCCACTAGTAGTGGTTGTGTGAACCAAATCTCAGTTGAGGAAACCACTGATGCTTCTGACGTCATTCTTGGCACACTCCCAGTCAATCATGTGCCCGCCTCCGTTCTTTTCGATCCAGGAGCTTTTCATTCGTTCATGTCGGAGAGTTATGCCCTTCGTCATGGATTTTCTTTTGAAGAAATGTTTTCTCCAATGATCATTCAAACTCCTGGTTCAAAGTGGCAAACTAATAGAGTAAGCCATGACAATCAAATTGCAATTGAGGGTTTAGTTTTCCTTGCTTCTCTTATAGCCCTCAAATCTTCGGACATTGATGTCATCGTAGGAATGGATTGGTTATTAAGGCAAAATGCTTTCCTTGATTGTAAAGCCAAGTCAGTCAAACTCACCCATCCTTCAGGCCAGACCATTGACTACACATCACCCAACTCTAGAACCCAGATGCATACTTTGAATGTGCTTCCTCTTCCAGACCTTGAAGATGTTCCGGTAGTTCGTGACTTTCCGGATGTATTTCCTGAAGAGCTGCCGGGAATGCCACCCGACAGGTGTGTAGAATTCATAGTGGATCTTATACCAGGCACAACCCCAATTTCCAGACGCCCATATAGAATGGCCCCACATGAGTTAGCTGAGCTAAAAACCCAACTTGTTGCTTCGTTGGCAAAAGGCTTCATCCGCCCTAGCTCATCGCCATGGGGTCCTGCCGAGGTTCCAGTATGGCCTCAAACGATGTGTGCAAGGTCCCAAGCCGGTCTGAATAGCCGTTCATACACTTCGCAGATCGTGCCACAGCCCTACCAGAACTTGCGAACTACTGCGACTCCTGGTTTCTAAACGGGGTGAGGTACTAGGTCGAGAGGGGTCAGTGAGCCCAATGTGTGGTTGTACTCTTTATCTTGGATCACCACACAAGAAATCGGACATTGGACAGTGTTCAACGAGAAAACCCACTGTGTACTCCTACAAAGCCTCTCATCGTTCACCTTGTATTAGGGTAGATTCACCAACACATTTCCACCATCATCAACATGATCACTACCATCCCGACTCACAAAAGAGTAACCTCATTGTAACTCTAAGCATGAAATAAGCAGTAACTGTTGCAGGGGCCACATGATATCAAACAACTCCTACATCTGCTAGGATTGTGGTTTGCATACTACTGTGACAAAATGATAGGTCATGCAAAGGATATGGGTTCAACTATGCGGTAGAATCGATAACAAGGTGATCATCCTATTTCATGCATAAGCGAGACTGAGAGGGAAATGGGTTTTTATCGACATGATCAATGGGGGTTTGCTTGCATTGCTGACGAGGTTCAGTATCGGGGTCTTCAACGAAGGGGGTGATCTCGGGTTCCGGCTCCACCTCTATTCGACAAACAACACAAACATCGAAACAATAATAAGACAGTGCTCAAACAAATGAGTTGAAGGTTGAAACTTGATGTATGTGTCACTGATGTGTGAGTTATTCCATTTAAAAGGAGTATATTGCAATTGAATTGCAAATTAAAACTCCATTTGATTTCTCAATGAATTTGAAATGCATTTGAATCCATGAATGTTCATTTGAAATGGTTGAGCATGAAGTGATGTTGTAAAGGTGAGGTAAAGTCTCTGATGTGTGGATGAAACCATTTAAAAGAAGTGTGTTGCAAAGTCATTTGCAAAATCACTCCAAATTTGAATTTGAAAAGGATCCATATGCACATATGCCATTGTTCACCCATTTTAAAATGGTCAAACATGAAAAAAGTCCATATTCAGAATCCTTGCATTTTTCTGATAATTTTTCATATATTATATGTTTAATTTGGAGTTAATATGAATTTTCTATGAATTTTAGAAGTTTAACCAATTTTCAGCCTTTCTGTAATTCTTTTAATTGTTTTTCTAATTATTGCGCCAGCACTGCATCATCATGACGTCAGGGGGGCTCTGCTGTCAGTGTAACAGGGGTTTAATCCCCTCTGTTTAAATTAACCCACGGGTTAATTAGTGGGCTAGAGCCCACTGTCAGTCTCAGGTGGGGGGTTAGTGGGTGGTTAGGGGGTTAATTAACCCGGGCCACGCCTGCGGTTATGCGCCGGTGGCATCCAGCGCGGCGGCGCACACGGGGAGGGTGCTCCCGTCGACGGTTTGAAGCGCTGAGACCACCAGGGGGCAGCCCAGGCGCGCGTGCGTCGCCACGTGCATGAAGGCGACCACGGGGAGGTCCAGGGAGAAGGCGGCGAGCTTCCCGGCGGCGGTCCGAGGCACGACGACGATGTGAGTGGAACTATGGTGCGCGGCTCAACGCGTCGAGTATCTTGCTTGATTTCTGGGGACTGCAGGAGTACCACAGACACGTTGGTGAGGACGAAGGCGCACGGGAGCGAGCGTATGGTCAACCACGGAGGCAACCTTGCTCGGCTCCCATGGCGGCCATTGCTAGAGGGCTAACTGGAAGGGGAAAACAGGGGGAAATGATGCGCATCCTCACCGCGATTGCAATGGACGCGATGGAGAGGTTGGGGGTGCCCTGACAGTGCCGAATTCGTTGATGGCGTGCGGCGGCTCCGACGAGATGTCGCGGGCGATTCCGGCGAGTCGGGTTGGAATTAGCTCGTCATCTTCTACATGGACACGAAGCCAAGGGCACTGCGATCACTGGACAAGGTGGTAAGGGCTGAGGGGCTCGTCGGCCGCGAGTTCCACGGCGGCTTTCTATGGCGGCTTTCGGTTAGCGGCTGGAAAGAGCGAGAGAGAGCAGGAGAGGAGGGGAAAAGACGAGCACGACGACCAGGACGTGTCCACGCATGGGATAAGGATGCAGGGGAGGCTCCAGCGTGAAGCAGGGAGGTGGCGAGTTGCATGCGGACGCCGACGCCCTCGGTGGCACCCTCCTGGCGCGAGGTGAAAGAAGACCAGGGTGCCCCTGGTGGGCTGGGCTGGCTGGGGGATGAGTTGGGCCGAAACCAGGTGAGCCTTTTTTTGTATTTTTCTGTTTCTTTTTCTTTCTGTTATTTGTTTAGGCTTTGCTAAAAAAATAGCTAGCCATTTTATAAAATGTCCAAAAAATTTATGTGGACTTGAAATGCATATAGCTAGCCACCTATAAAGTTTGGGAATTTTTAAAATTCAAATAATTTGAACTTTAATTCAAATAGGGATTTTAATTTAATTCCAAGTTCCTATTTGAAAATTTGAAAAATCCATGAGCATGGGTTTGCTACCACATCACTTTATATGTGATCACACTCATTTATGTGAGTTTTCAAAAATGCAAAAGGAATTTTTGGAGCAACTTTTTATCTGGCCATTTGAATTAAATTCATCTGGGGGGTTTCTTCTCCCATTTCAATTTCTTTTTGAATTTTTTAACATGAATGCAATATAGCTCTTGATCCTAGCACATACCTAACTTGGGGTTGTGACAACTCGCCCCCACTCAAAAGAATCTCGTCCCGAGATTCAAAAGTCTGCGGGAGGAAGGTGGGGTACTCGGCACTGAGACGGTCTTCTCTTTCCCACGTGGCTTCTTTCTCAGAGTGGTGTGACCATTGCACTTTCAGAAACTTAATCTTCTGACGACTAGTGACACGCTCTGCTGAATCAAGAATACGAACGGGGTACTCTCAATAAGAAAGGTCATCTTGGAGATTAAGCGTTTCATGGTCGACTTCGCGGATGGGGTCCTTGAAGCAACGCCTGAGTTGTGACACATGGAATACATCATGTACTCGGGAAAGTTGCGGGGGTAGTTCAAGTTGGTAGGCAACTTCTCCACATTTAGCAAGAATGCGGAAAGGTCCAATGTAACGTGGGGACAACTTGTCTTTGATACCAAATCATTGGGTTCCCTTCAGAGGAGTAACCCGAAGGTAAGCCTTCTTGTCCAGATTGTAGCTTTCTTGCCTATGATGACGATCATAGTAGCTTTCCTGACGAGACTGGGCTGCTTTCAATTGATGACGAACAGTGCAAACTTTCTCTTCTGCTTCCATGATCATATCCGGTCCAAAGAATTGTCTTTCACCGGTTTCTGACCAGTTAAGGGGTGTTCGACATCTTCGTCCATAGAGGAGTTCAAAAGGAGCCATGTTCAGACTAGATTGGAAGCTATTGTTATAAGAAAATTTGGCAAATGGAAGAGATTTCTCCCAATTCTTTCCGAAAGATATAACACAAGCTCTGAGCATGTCTTCGAGAATTTGGTTAACCCTTTCAACTTGACCACTAGACTGAGGATGGAAAGCTGTACTAAAGGAGAGATGAGTTCCCATAGCATTCTGAAAGCTTCCCCAAAATTTAGAGGTGAAAAGGCTACCACGATCAGAATTGATTTCCAAAGGAACACCATGAAGAGACACAATTCTAGAGACATATAAGTCCGCTAACTGGCTAGCAGTTATAGACTCGCGAACGGGAAGGAAGTGAGCAACTTTGGAAAGTCTATCAACGACAACGAAGATGGCATCATTTCCTTTCTGGTTTTTTGGAAAGCCAGTGATGAAATCCATACTGACTTTGTCCCATTTCCATTCGGGAATAGGAAAAGGTTGAAGAGTACCAGCAGGTGTTTGATGTTCTGCCTTAATGCGATGACAAACATCACACTCGGCAACAAATCGAGCAATGTTTGTCTTCATCCTAGTCCACCAAAATCTCTGGCGTAGATCTCGGTACATTTTTGTGCCACCGGGATGAATCGAGAGGGGTGTGTCATGGGCTTCTTTGAGGATGAGTTGCCTTAGATCCCTATTCTTAGGTACTACCAATAGATTTTCAAAGAATATCGTTCCTTTACTATCTGTGGAGAAACATTTAGCAACTCCACTAGAAATGTTCTCCTTGATCCGGCGAATACCTTCTGCACGCCTTTGGGCAACTATGATTTGATCCTCAAGGGTTGGTTTCGCCACCAAGTTTAAAAGAGATCCACGAGGAACAATCTCGAGATTGAGCTTTCGAAATTTCTCATGAAGAAGTGGTTGATACTGTTGTATCATGAGGTTGTTACAATACGACTTACGACTTAGTGTATCAGCCATGACATTGGCTTTGCCTAGGGTGTAAGAAATTCCTAAGTAATAATCTTTTATCAACTCAATCCAGCGTCTTTGCCTGAGATTAAGATCTGGCTGGGTGAATATGTATTTGAGGCTTAGGTGGCCGGAATAGATCTCACAACGATTACCAAGGAGGTAATGTCGCCAAGTTGTCTAGGCATGAACTACGGCAGCGAGTTCAAGATCATGGGTAGGATAGTTCTCTTCATGTGGACGCAACTGTCGTGAACCATAAGCTACCACATGTCTATCTTGCATAAGTATGCATCCTAACCCTTGACGTGAGGCGTCACAAAAGATCTCGAAACCCTTTTTGGTGTCTGGAGGCGCAAGTACTGGTGCAGAAGTCAATCTTGTTTTTAGCTCTTGAAAGCTTTCCTCGCACTTGGGAGTCCATTGGAATTTCTTATCTTTCTTGAGGAGTTCAGTTAGAGGCTTTGCAACTTTAGAAAAGTTCTCGACGAAGCGGCGGCAGTAGCTTGCTAAGGCAAGAAAACTCCTAACTTGCTTAACCGATTCAGGTGGAGTCCAGTCAAGGACGGCCTGAACTCTCTCGGGATTCACAGCAATGCCTTTTGCAGATATTACGTGGCCTAAGTAGGTCACTTCTGGTAGCCAAAATTCACACTTAAAGAACTTGGCATAAAGGCGATGCTCTCGAAGTTTCATCAATACCAACCTAAGATGTTCAGCATATTCTTCTTCGTTCTTCGACTAGATGAGAATTTCATCAAGATAAACTACAACAAATTTATCCAAGTACTCCATGAAGATCGAATTCATCATGCGCGAGAAAGTGGCGGGGGCATTGGTTAAACCGAAGGACATGACGATGTACTCGTAAAGACCATAACGAGTAGTGAAAGCCATTTTTGGAATGTCCTCGTTTCGAATTTTGATTTTATGATAGCCTAATCTCAAATCCATCTTAGAGAAGACAGAGTATCCAGCAAGTTGATCATAAAGATCATTGATCCTGGGTAGTGGGTACTTGTTCTTTATCGTCGCTAGATTTAGCGGGCAATAGTCTACGCACATCCTTTCTGTTCCATCTTTCTTCGTTACGAACAGAACGGGGCAATCACATGGCGATGAGCTAGGGCGGATGAAGCCTTTTGCCAACAAAGCTTCAAGTTGGATTTTAAGCTCAGCTAACTCACGTGGGGCCATTTTGTGTGGGCGTATGGAAATTGGTGTGGTTCCGGGCATAAGATCCAATATGAACTCTACAGATCTGTCGGGTGGCATTCCCGGCAGCTCTTCAGGAAAAACATCCGGGAAGTCACGAATCACCGGAACATCTTAAAGGTCGGGAAGGGGAAGCACATTCAAAGAATGCATCTGGGTTCTCGATGTTGGTGAGGAATAATCTATTGTCTGGCCTGAAGGATGTGTAAGTCTAACTGACTTGGCTTTACAATCAAGAAAATCATTTTGTCTTGATAACCAATCCATACCAAGGATGACATCAATGTCTGAAGACTTGAGGGCTATGAGTGAAGCAAGGAATACTAAAACCTCAATTGCAATTTGATTGCCATGGCTTAGTCTATTAGTTTGCCACTTGGAACCAGGAGTTTGAATAATCATTGGGGTGAACATTTCATCAAAGGATATCTCTTGCCGAAGTGCATAACTCTCCGACATGAATGAGTGAGATGCTCCTGGATCGAAAAGAACAGAAGTAGGAACATAATTGACTGGGAGCGTACCAAGAATGACGTCGGAAGTACCATCCGTTTCCTCAGCTGAGATTTGGTTCACACGTCCAAGATTTGCAGAAGAAGATGGATGGGTGGTCGAGACCTTCGGGGGTGGCTAGGCACGAACATTGGGGTTCCCTTTGGCATGAGGTGGAGCATTCTGATTTATGGGGCACTCACGAGATAGTGACCAGGCTGGCCACATCTGAAGCAGGCTCCAAAGATAGGGCGGCCAGCTGGGTTCCTGGGTGGAGCAGTGGAAAATGGAGATGGTGGACAAGGCGCCACATAGGATGGCCTCGGTGGGTTTTTCTGGCGGAACATGCTGTTGGGGATCCAGATCTTGCGCTTCTGAGAGCCTGAACTGGATGAACCATCATCTCTAGGGTGCTTGCGGGAATCCTCGGGGGTGATCATATCCTCCGCCTTGATGGCCTTATTGACAAGGATCTGGAATGTGGCGAAGTCATGGATATTCAACTCGCGACGAAGTCCAGAATTGAGTCCCTTGCAGAACCTCTCTTGCTTCTTGGAGTCAATGGAGACCTCCTCGGGAGCATAACGGGCAAGACGATTGAACTCCCGACTGAACTCATCAACGGACCTTCTTCCTTGGGTGAGATTGCAGAACTCCTCTCTCTTGCGGTCCATGAGTCCCTTAGGAATGTGATACTCGCGAAAAGCGTCGGAGAACTCATTCCACGAAGTCAACTGTCCAGTTGGACGCATGTTCAGAAAGTTCTCCCACCAAGAGCTAGCTGCACCCTCGAGGTGGTAGGTGGCATAGTTGACTCTGTCACCATCTGCAACATGTCAAGAATGGAGTTTTCTCTCGATGCTGCAAAGCCAGTCATCAGCGTCAAGGGGCTCAGTGGAATAGCTGAAAACTGGGGGATGAAGCTGGATGAAGTCATTCAATGACAGAATCTCATTCCGCAGCTGGGCAGTGTTCCGAGCAATGACCCCCAACAACTCATGAGAGTCCCTTCGGTTTCTTTCAACCTCCATGAGAACTTGGGCCATCGTGGGTGACGGTGGAAGATTGCCTTCCTCCGGATCATCCCCACGAGCTTGGGCACGGCCAAGGTGGCCAGGGGTTCCTTGAGAGATCGTGAAGGATAAGATCAATGTCAAAAGATGTTGAATGATTTTGCAAATGCATCCGGTTATGAAGATAACTGGAATGACTCGGACAACATAACGGCTGTAATTGTAAGAGAAAACAATTTCTTACAACATGGAAACAACACTTACATACGATGTAAGAAATCAGGAAGCACAATAACTCTAGCAAACCGAACACAACTTTCCTACGGCCACAAGGAAGCAAACAATGAGATGTTCTAGTAAGACATAGATGAGCCTAGTCCTATCTTCCCGTATAAAATATGAGGGTGAGTCAGAACTCAGAACGATGAAGGTAAGGAGAAAAAGGAAGCCTTACGTTGTTCCCTTATATACCCAGAGTAACTATATAACTATAGAAGGCTAGACTCAACTTTGACCAAGGCTGATAATCCTATAGTCAGTCCTGCTCTGATACCAAGTCTCTCGGGACCCGGGGTTAACGTATGCAAGACTCGCTACAATACAATCATACGGAGAGCCGAGAACCGTACCCACTTGTCTAAGCAGACAAGGCCAAGGACAGAACGTTCTCGGAAAGCATCGAACGTGAGGGGCATCCCATCTAGGCCGGATGATCAACTGAGATGGGTCCTCATTGTCCGCACACAAGTCTAAATGATATGGGTGGTGAACTCCCATACTCATAGACAAGTCGCCTCAACCATACTATCGATTGTATTATAACCCTTACATAGACTTACTCGAGCCCGATCACTTAGTCGGGGTCTAGGGCGGGCTCGATCATACATCAAAGTGTGTACGTGACGGAGTCACGAAAAATCGCATCGTGATGCCCCAAGTTGCGCACATCTAAGGGCCACTTGGTGTATAAAGACCGCCAGCCAGATCACAACTAATTTCTCAAAAACCCATACTAAGACATGCATGTTATAATCATACACGCAGCACACATGTCTAGTATGCACAACAGGTATCATTGGAATTCTCTACAAAGTATACAACTTTATTGATAACTCTTACAGAGTGCACACAGAGATCACAATTCTATGATCCAACATTACATCAAACATGCGGAAGCAAAGTAGGTCTGAGTACAGACAAGTTTAACAAATGGCTTAGAGAAGCCTTATCTATAAACAAGCCCTTCCACGAGGGACCAGTCGTCTGACTGGGACTACACTAGCTTGATCAGTCGTCGAGCTCCAGGAAGATTACACCTTCGGGGTCAGTGGGTTCATCTAAAACATAGAATAAGCAAACGTGAGTACAAAGTTGTACTCAGCAAGACTTACGTAGGAGCTATACTACTCATGCACATGTATCAAGGTAAAGGGAGGTAGGGTTCATAAGCAAAAGTGCCAGCTTTGACTTGGCTAGTCCTGAACTACGAGTACCAGACTTGAGGTAAGAAGCGTACACGAGTCCACTACATGTCTCCAACCAATTACACCACTAGGGTGCCTTCCTCGACTTCCCACCGAGAAAGCACGCCATAGCACTCACGCTTATCTTGGCAAGTTTTATAAGTATCCATTGAAGTTGTCTAATAATCAAGCTAAGCTTTCCAAGCAGTCCATAACCGCGGACGCGTCTATTCGAATAGTTTTGTTAACGCTGCATGGGTGTACCGCTACACACACACACGCACCAGTTACCGCCTGGGAGTGGGACCCTTCAAGCGGGTACCGACGAGGATGTTGCCACAACACTTCGCCCACAGCTCCGTTCTAGTCCAGAGAGTCGCCTATCTGAGGGGGATCCATAGCCAAGTTCGGCCGAGGTTCCAGTACGGCCTCAAACGATGTGTGCAGGGTCCCTAGCCGGCCTGAATATCCGTTCATCCACTTTGCAGACCGTGCCACAGACTTACCAGAACTTGCGAACTACTGCGACTCGTGGGTTTCGAAACGGGGTGAGGTATTAGGTCGAGAGGGGTCAGTGAGCCCAATGTGTGGTTGTACTCTTTATCTTGGATAACCACACAAGAACTCGGAGTTAGGGCAATGTTCAACGAGACAACCCACTGTGTAGTCCTACACAACCTCTCATCGTTCACCTTCTATTAGGGTAGATTCACCAACACATTTCCACCATCATCAACATGATCACTACCATCCCGACTCACAAAAGAGTAACCTCATTGTAACTCTAAGCATGAAATAAGAAGTAACAGTTGCAGGGGCCACATGATATCAAACAACTCCTACATCTGCTAGGATTGTGGTTTTCTTACTACTATGACAAAATGATAGGTCATGCAAAGGATATGGGTTCAACTATGCGGTAGAATCGATAACAAGGTGATCATCCTATTTCATGCATAAGCGAGACTGAGAGGGAAATGGGTTTTTATCGACATGATCAATGGGGGTTTGCTTGCCTTGCTGACGATGTTCAGTATCGGGGTCTTCAACGAAGGGGGTGATCTCGGGTTCCCGCTCCACCTCTATTCGACAAACAAAACAAACATCGAAACAATAATAAGACAATGCTCAAACACATGAGTTGAAGGTTGAAACTTGATGTATGTGTCACTGATGTGTGAGTTATTCCATTTAAAAGGACTATATTGCAATTGAATTGCAAATTCAAACTCCATTTGATTTCTCGATGAATTTCAAATGCATTTGAATCCATGAATGTTCATTTGAAATGGTTGAGCATGAAGTGATGTTGTAAAGGTGATGTAAAGTCTCTGATGTGTGGATGAAACCATTTAAAAGAAGTGTGTTGCAAAGTCATTTGCAAAATCACTCCAAATTTGAATTTGAAAAGGATCCATATGCACATATGCCACTGTTCACCCATTTTAAAATGGTCAAACATGAAAAAAAAGTCCATATTCAGAATACTTGCATTTTTCTGATAATTTTTCATATATTATATGTTTAATTTGGAGTTAATATGAATTTTCTATGAATTTTAGAAGTTTAACCAATTTTCAGCCTTTTCTGTAATTCTTTTAATTGTTTTTCTAATTATTGCGCCAGCACTGCGTCATCATGACGTCAGGGGGCTCTGCCAGTGGGGCCCTGCTGTCAGTGTCACAGGGGTTTAATCCCCTCTGTTTAAATTAACCCACAGGTTAATTAGTGGGCTAGGGCCCACTATCAGTCTCACGTGGGGGGTTAGTGGGTGGTTAGGGGGTTAATTAACCCGGGCTACGCCGGCGGTTAGCCGACGGTGGCATCCAGCGTGGCGGCACACACAGGGAGGTTTCTCCCGTCGATGGTTTGAAGTGCTGAGACCACCTGGGGGCAGCCCAGGCGCGCGCGCGTCACCTAGTGCATGCGGGCGACCACGGGGAGGTCCAGGGAGACGGCGGCGAGCTTCCCGGCGGCGGTCCGAGGCACGACGATGGCGACGTGAGTGGAGCTATGGTGCGCGGCTCAACGCATGGAGTAGCTTTCTTGACTTCTGGGGACTCCAGGAGTACCACGGAAACGTTGGTGAGGACGAAGGCGCACGGGAGCGAGCGTATGGTCAACCACGGAGACAACCTTGCGCGACTCCCATGGTGTCCATTGCTAGAGGGCTAACTGGAAGGGGAAAACAGGGGGAAACGATGTGCATCCTCACCGCGATTGCAATGGACGCGACGGAGAGGTCGGGGGTGCCCTGACGGTGCCAAATTCGTTGATGGCGTGCGGCGGCTCCGGCGAGCTGTCGCGGGCGATTCCGGCGACTCGGGTGGACTTAGCTCGTCGTCTTCTTCATGGACACGAAGCCGAGGGCGCTGCGATCACTGGACAAGGTGGTACGGGCTGAGGGAATCGTCGACCGCGAGTTCCACGGCGGCGTTCTACGGCGGCTTTCGGTCAGCGGCTGGAAAGAGCGAGAGAGAGCAGGAGAGGAGGGGGAAAGACGAGCACAACGACCAGGACGTGTCCACGCATGGGATAAGGATGCAGGGGAGGCTCCAGCGCGAAGCAGGGAGGTGTCGAGTTGCATGCGCATGCCGACGCCCTCGGTTGCACCCTCCTGGCGCGAGGTGGAAGAAGACCAGGGTGCCCCTGGTGGGCTGGGCTGGCTGGGGGATGAGTTGGGCCGAAACCAGGTGAGCCTTTTTTCTATTTTTCTGTTTCTTTTTCTTTCTGTTATTTGTTTTTGATTTGCTAAAAAAATAGCTAGCCATTTTATTAAATGTCCCAAATTTTTATGTGGACTTGAAATTCATATTGCTAGCCATTTATAAAGTTTGGGAATTTTTAAAATTAAAATAATTTGAACTTTAATTCAATTAGGGATTTTAATTTAATTCCAAGCTCCTGTTTGCAAATTTGAAAAATCCATGAGCATGGGTTTGATCATCCGGCCTGGATGGGATGCCCCTTACGTTCGATGCTTTCCGAGAACGTTCTGTGCTTGGCCTTGTCTGCTTAGACAAGTGGGTACTGTTCTCGGCTCTCCATATGATTGTATTGTAGCGAGTCTTACATACGCTAACCCCGGGTCCCGACAGACTTGGTATCAGAGCAGGACTGACTGTAGGATTATCAGCCTTGGTCGAAGTCGAGTCTAGATTGCTATAGTTATATAGTTACTCTGGGTATATAAGGGAACAACGTAAGGCTTATTTTTTCTCCTTACCCTCATCGTTCTGAGTTCTGAGTCACCCTCATCTTATTCTACGGGAAGATAGGACTAGGCTCATCTATGTATTACTATAACATCTCATTGTTTGCTTCCTTGTAGCCGTAGGAAAGTTGTGTTCGGTTTACTAGCGTTGTTGTGCTTCCTGATTTCTTACATCGTATGTAAGTGTTGTTCTACATTGCAAGAAAAGACATTTCTTACAATTACAGCCGTTATGCTGCCCGAGTCATTCCAAGTTTCTGCATAATCTGATGCATTTGCAAACTCCTTCTTTCTGTTTCAGATGGCGGATCTTCCCCCCGAAAGATTGTTCGTGTGACTAGGTGCCTCGATGTGTGTGGGCATCCCGCCATGCTGATCGAGATGATGTCCTTCATTGGATAACGATGGTACCCTGAGTGCACAGTTGAGGAGCAGTTCCTTGACTTCAACCAGACCCAGTTCCACTGCTTTGTTAGGATCTACCCGCACCACACTGGAGTCACTCCGCCTATCCACTTTGGACATGGCATTGGCATGACTGAGAACATGGCTGTGAAGGATGCTGCATACTCATGTATGACTCTGCTAAGAGAGGAGCACGCTATGCTTGGAGGCACATCTTTCCTCTATATCCCTGCTGCACTTCCAGGAGAAGAGGGGTATTACACCGGACTGTACACAGATCACTCTTTGGAGGATCCTTTGCTTCAGATCACTGCTCGGCACACTTGTGAAAGAGATCGTGATGCACGTGCCCTTCGTTTTGAGCTTCACGCCACCTGTGTCCGTCTGTATCGAGAACTTACACTCCTGGCGCCTTTTGTGAGTGTTGGATCAGTGGAGTATGATGCTATCTACCCAGTCAGGACACAGATGCCTTCTCGAGTTGCTTGGCCCGAGATTGGAGGCATTTTTCCACCCCGTGGTCCTCCGATTCCACCCTACGCTGGACCTAGGCCCCATCCTTGCCCAAATGGATATCAGGGTCCACAGGCCTCCGTGTTTTCCGATGGTCACCTTCAGCTACCGGGTTACGCGGGTAACTTTTACGAGGACTACTATGGAGATGGAGATGAGGTAGACCGCCTGTGGTCTTACTTTAGTGAGGATGTAGTAGTATCTTAGTATATTGTACGCAAGGTGTTCTAAGTTCCAGAGGCTTAGATAAATAATGTGTAGGAAGTCAGAGTGCCTCTGAAGGATGTATCATCTTCATCACGTTTGTATTAGCTTGGTGCTTGTACTAAAACGATGTATGGTTTGTATGACAGCTTGTGAATATATGGCTTGTATGCTTTTATCACCATGTTGTCAAGATGATTACTTCCTTTGCTCTGTGATTCTTCCAGTACCTTCAATACCTTGTTTAGACTCTTCCAATCAACTATGTTTGACTTTGGTTTTCCTCTTCAGGATGTCTCAAGGAACCCGTGGCCAGCTTGGTCGTGCCCATGGTCGTGGGAATGATCCGGAGGAAGGCAATCTTCCACCCCCACCCACGATGGCTCAGGTTCTGATGGAGGTTGCGAGGAACCGCGGACACTCTCACCAGTTGCTGGAGGTCATTTCCCGCAACACCACTCAGCAGCGCAACGATTTGGTGTCCTTGAAACACTTCATCCGGCTTCATCCCCCGGTTTTCAGCTACTCCACCGAGCCCCTTGATGCCGATGATTGGCTTCGCAGCATCGAGAGGAAGTTCCAGGAAGGCCATGTTGCAGATGGTGACAGGGTCAGCTATGCCACTTACCACCTCGAGGGTGAAGCTAGCTCTTGGTGGGATAATTTCCTGAACATGCGTCCCGTTGGACCGCCCACCACTTGGGATGAGTTCTGCACTTCATTCCGTGAGCACCACATCCCAAAGGGTCTTATGGACCGCAAGCATGAGGAGTTCTGCAACCTCACCCAAGGCAGAAGACTGTTGACGAGTTTAGTCGTGAGTTCAACCGACTTGCTCGTTATGCTACTGAAGAGGTCTCCACCAACGCTAAGAAGCAAGAGAGGTTCCGTCGTGGACTCAATTCTGGACTCAGTCGCGAGCTCAACCTACATGACTTCGCCACCTTCCAGGTTCTTGTCAACAAGGCCATCATGGCGGAGGACATGAACACCCCCAATGACTTCCCAAGCACCCTAGAGATGATGGTTCATCTAGTTCAGGCTCTCAGAAGCGCAAGATCTAGATCCCCAACATCATGTTTCGCCAGAACAACCCATCGAGGCCATCCTATGTGGCGCCTCGTCTACTAGCTTCGTTCCTCCCAGCTCCACCGAACAACCCAGCTCCCCGCACTGTCTTTGGAGCCTGCTACAAGTGTGGTCAGGCAGGCCACTACTCCCGCGAGTGTCCCCAGAACCAGCTCCAGAATCAGAATGCTCCACCCCGCGCCGGAGGTAACAACAATGGTCGTGGCAAGCCACCCCCGAAGGTCTACACAACCAAACCCGCTCCTCTCGCCACTCGTGGACGTGTGAATCAGATTGCCGCCGAAGAGACTGACGACGCCACTGACGTCATTCTTGGTACGCTCCCAGTCAATTATGTTCCTACTTTCGTTCTTTTCGACCCAGGAGCATCTCATTCATTCATGTCGGAAAGTTATGCACTTCGTCATGAGTTATCCTTTGTTGAATTGTCCACCCCAATGATTATTCCAACTCCAGGGTCAAGATGGAAACCTAATAGAGTAAGCCATGGTAATCAAATTGCAATTGAGGGTTTAGTATTCCTTCCTTCACTCATAGCCCTCAAGTCTTCCGACATCGATGTAATCCTTGGCATGGATTGGCTATCAAGGCAGAATGCCTACCTTGATTGCAAAGGCAAATCAGTGAAACTAACTCACCCTTCAGGCAAGACAGTCAACTACACCTCACCCAGAACGAGAACCCAGGTGCATTCTTTGAATGTACTTCCCCTTCCTGACCTTGAAGATATTCTGGTGGTTCGTGACTTCCCGGATGTCTTTCCTGAAGAGCTACCGGGCATGCCACCTAACAGATGTGTAGAGTTCAAAGTGGATCTTATGCCAAGAACTGCACCAATTTGCAGATGCCCATACAAAATGGCCCCACGTGAGTTAGCTGAGCTTAACATCCAACTTGAAGCTTTGTTGGCAAAAGGCTTCATCCTCCCTAGCTCATCACCATGGGGTTTCCCCATTCTGTTGGTAACGAAGAAAGATGGCACAGAAAGGATGTGCGTAGACTATCGTCCGCTAAATCTAGCGACGATAAAGAACAAGTACCCACTGCCCAGGATCATTGATCTTTATGATCAACTTGATGGATCCTCTGTCTTCTCCAAGATGGATTTGAGATTAGGTTATCATCAAATCAAAATCTGAAACGAGGACATTCCAAAAACGGCTTTCACTACTCAATATGGTCTTTACGAGTACACCGTCATGTCCTTCGGTTTAACCAATGCCCCCGCCAATTTCTCGCGCATGATGAATTCGATCTTCATGGAGTATCTAGATAAATTTGTTGTATTTTATCTTGATGACATTCTCATCTACTCGAAGAAGGAAGAAGAACATGCCGAACATCTTAGGCTGGTATTGATGAAACTTAGAGAACACCGCCTGTATGCTAAGTTCTCCAAGTGTGAATTTTGGCTACCAGAAGTGACCTACTTAGGCCACGTGATTTCTGCAAAAGGCATTGCTGTGAATCCCGAGAGAGTTCAGACCGTCCTTGACCGGACTCCACCTGAATCGGTTAAGCAAGTTAGGAGTTTTCTTGGCTTAGCAAGCTATTGTCGCCGCTTCGCCGAGAATTTTTCTAAAGTTGCAAAGCCTCTAACTGAACTCCTCAAGAAAGATAAGAAATTCCAATGGACTCCCAAGTGCGAGGAAAGCTTTCAAGAGCTAAAAAGAAGGTTGTCCTCTGCACCCGTACTTGCGCCTCCAGACACCAAAAAGGATTTCGAGATCTTTTGTGACGCCTCACGGCAAGGGTTAGGATGCATACTTATGCAAGATAGACATGTGGTAGCTTATGCTTCACGCCAGTTGCGTCCACATGAAGAGAACTGTCCTACCCATGATCTTGAACTCGCTGCCGTAGTTCATGCCCTGACAACTTGGCGACATTACCTCCTTGGTAATCGTTGAGAGATCTATTCCGACCACCAAAGCCTCAAATACATATTCACCCAGCCAGATATTAATCTCAGGAAAAGACGCTGGATTGAGTTGATAAAAGATTACGACGTAGGAATTTCTTACACCCCAGGAAAAGCCAATGTCATGGCTGATGCACTAAGTCGTAAGTCGTATTGTAACAACCTCATGTTACAACAGTGTCAACCACTTCTTCATGAGGAATTTTGCAAGCTCAATCTTGAGATTGTTCCTCATGGCTATCTTTCTACCTTGGTGGCGAAACCAACTCTTGAGGATCAAATCATAGTTGCCCAAAGGCGTGCACGAGGTGTTCGCCGGATCAAGGAGAACATTGCTAGCGGAGTTGCTAGATGTTTCTCCACAGATAGTAAAGGAGAGGTATTCTTTGGAAATCGTTTGGTAGTACCTAAGAATAGGGAACTAAGGCAACTCATCCTCAAGGAAGCCCATGACACACCCCTCTCGATTCATCCCGGTATCACAAAAATGTACCGAGATCTACGCCAGAGATTTTGGTGGACTAGGATGAAGAGACACATTGCTCGATTTGTTGCTGAATGTGATGTTTGTCGTCGCATTAAGGCCGAACACCAAAGACCTGCTGGTACACTTCAACCTTTGCCTATTCCAGAGTGGAAATGGGACAAAGTCAGTATGGATTTCATCACCGGCTTTCCAAAAACCCAGAAAGGAAATGATGCCATCTTCGTTGTCATAGATAGGCTTTCCAAAGTTGCTCACTTCCTTCCTGTTCGCGAGTCTATAACTGCTAGCCAGTTAGCAGACTTGTACGTCTCTAGAATTGTGTCTCTTCATGGTGTTCCTTTGGAAATCAATTCTGATCGTGGTATCCTTTTCACCTCTAGATTTTGGGGAAGCTTTCAGAATGCTATGGGAACTCATCTCTCCTTTAGTACAGTTTTCAATCCTCAGTCTAGCGGTCAAGTCGAAAGGGTTAACCAAATTCTTGAAGACATGCTCAGAGCTTGTGTTATCTCATTCGGAAAGAGTTGGGAGAAATCTCTTCCATTCGCCGAATTTGCTTATAACAATAGTTTCCAATCTAGTCTGAACATGGCTCCTCTCCTCTATGGACGAAGATGTCGAACACCCTTAAACTGGCCAGAAACCGGTGAAAGACAATTCTTTGGACTGGACATGATCATGGAAGCAGAAGAGCAAGTTCGCATCATTTGTGATCAATTGAAAGCAGCCCAGTCTCGTCAGAAAAGCTACTATGATCGTCATCATAGGCAAGAGAGCTATAATTTGGATGAGAAGGCTTACCTTCGGGTTACTCCTCTGAAGGGAACCCAATGTTTCGGTATCAAAGGCAAGTTGGCCCCATGTTACATCGGACCTTTCCGCATTCTTGCTAAACGTGGAGAAGTTGCCTACCAACTTGAACTACCCCCGCACCTTTCCCGAGTACACGATGTATTCCATGTGTCACAACTCAGGCGTTGCTTCAAGGACCCCATCCGCGAAGTCGACCATGAAACGCTTGATCTCCAAGATGACCTTTCTTATCGAGAGTACCCCGTTCGTATTCTTGATTCATCAGAGCGTGGCACTCGTCGTCAGAAGATTAAGTTTCTGAAAGTGCAATGGTCACACCACTCTGAGAGAGAATCCACGTGGGAAAGAGAAGACCGTCTCCGTGCCGAGTACCCCTCCTTCCTCCCGCAGACTTCTGAATCTCGGGACGAGAATATGTTGAGTGGGGGCGAGTTGTCAGAACCCTATGTTAGGTAATGTGCTAGGATCAAAGTCACCTTGCATTCATCAAAGAAATCAAATTCAAATTCCAAATGGGAGAGAGAACACCCCCCAGATGCATTAATTCAAATGGCCAGAATAAAAGTTGCTCCAAAAATTACTTTTGCATTTTCGAAAAATCTTATAAATGAGTGTGATCACATATCAAGTGATGTGGGACCAACCCCATGCTCATGGATTTTTTCAAATATTCAAACAGGACCTTGGAATTAATCAAATACCCCTATTTGAATTTGAATTCAAATAAGTTAAATTTCAAAAATGTTCAAAACTTGGGAATGACTAGCTACTGGTCATGTAAGTCCAAATATAAATTTTGAGCATTTATAAAAATGCCTAGCTATTTTATTCATTGGGCATAACAAATTACAGAAAAGAAAATCAAGACAGGAAAGATTAATCAGGAAATAGAAAAAACCTTACCTGTCGCCTAGGCGAAGCCGACCCAGCCGGCCCAAAGGGAAACATGGGTCTTCTTCCCCGACCCCGCGCCTCCAAGCTGCTCGGTGGAATGCCACCGAGCCAACCGAGCACGTCACCGCCCCTTTAGACGCCACCTGCCCCTCCCGCGCCTTCGAGCCACGCCACGGAGACGCTGGAGACGCCGTGCGTCCATTCCCCCCTCCCAAGTGCCTATCCTCCTCTCTCTCACTGAGCCCCGCGAAGAACAGAACGCCGCCGTCGCCATGGATTGAAGCACGCGTGGCCACCGTCGTCCCCGAGCCGCGCCGTCTTGTCCCTCGCCTCCGCCGTCCTCGACTACGTCACCTTGCGCAAGGAATCGTCCCGAGGAGCTTCAGAGCCACCGCCCCCTTTGTCGTCTTCAACTCCGGCCGCCGCGAGTCGCCTTCAAAATCCGGCAGCTCCAGTTCCTCCCCAAGCACGCCGTTTGCTCCATCGCCTTCCTGGTGAGCAGCTGTGTATTTTGCCTATCCCCACGCCCCCTAACTCCTCCTCTGCAGCGATCTGCCATGGGAGCCGTAGCTCAGCTCCGCCGTGGTGCTCGTCGGCGAGCACCCGTGAAGCAATCGGGCTCGGGGCCATGTCCTTCACCTTCGCCGTGCTCCACTGCTTCGAATCCACCTAGCCCCGCTCCAAGTCGAGCCTCCTAGCAAGATCCACCTCGCAGTCGTGGCTCTGCCGCCGGCTTTGCTCGTCGCCGACGTCCTTCCGGTGATCCCCCGTGCTGCTCGTCTATCTCAGATGAAGCGCGCGTGCCTGGGCTCCCGTTTGGTGGTCGCGGCGTGCCAAATGGTGGCCGGAGCCGCTATCCCCGTGGACGCCGCCGCGTCGGTTTGCCACCGGCGACTAGCCGCCGGCGAGATGACGTGTACGTCATTAACTAAGAGCTAACCCCCCTCCTAATGGCCCCTAACACCCACTGCCATGTGGGCCCATGCCCTACTAATCCCCCCTGGTTAATTCAAATCGTTTTAATCTGTTTAATTAACACAGTGAGACACTGACATGTGGGTCCCAGTGGTCAGTGACCCTCTTGACGTCAGCATGACCTCATGCTGATGCAGTAAAAGCTTTTCTAATTAAATCAATTCTAGAAAATCCAGAAAATGAATTAAACTTTGGAAATTCATAACTAATTCATTTTAACTCCAAATTAAACATATAATATATGTAAAATTATCAGAAACATGCAAGGATTCTGAATATGCACTATGTTTTCATGTTTGACCATTTTAAAATTGGGGAACAGAAGCAAACATGCATATGGAATTCATTTAAATTCAAATTGGAGTTTGAATTTGCAATTCATTTGCAATATACTCCATTTAAATGAAATTGCCTCACACATCAGAAGCATGTACATCAAGTTTCAACCTTCAACCATGTGTTTGTGCATTGTACTTATGTTGCCCCCCTTGATTGTTGTTTGTCGATAGAAGTGGAACCGGAACAGGAGGCTGCCCCCTTCGTAGAAGACCCCGATACTGAACCTCGTCAGCAAGGCAAGCAAACCCCCATTGATCATGTCGATAAAATCCCACTTCTCTCTCAGTCTCGCTTATGCATTGTTTAGGATGATTACCATGCTACGTTTCTACCGCATAGATGAAACCATTCCTTTGCATGACCTATCTTTTGTCACAGTAGTAAGCAAACCACAATCCTAGCAAATGTAGGAGTTGGTTGATATCATGTGGCCCCTGCAATTGTTACTTCTTATTGCATGTTTAGAGTGTTACAATGTTGATACTGTTATGTGAGTCGGGATGGTAGCAATCATGTGGATGATGGTGGAAATGTATTGGTGAATCTACCCTAATACAAGGTGAATGATGAGAGGCTGTGTAGGAGTACACAGTGGGTTGTCTCGTTGAACACCGCCCTAAGTCCGAGTTCTTGTGTGGTGATCCAAGATGAAGAGTACAACTACACATTGGGCTCACTAACCCCTCTCGACCTACTAACTCATCCCTTTCGATGTCCAGATGTCGTAGTAGTTCGGAGTTCTGGTAGGTTTGTGGCCTGGCTGCTAAGTGAGAGAACGGCTCAGCCACGCCGCCAGCAACTCTTCCGCCTCGCCGTGCCCACCATCGAACTCCTGGTGAGCCGCCGCCTCGTTTCCCCCTCGCAGTGCTCTTCCCCGCTCCATGCATCGCCGTCCCCACCCTGGCCGTGGGCTCGCTGCCGCGGGCTTGCTCGCAGGCGTGGCCACGAGCCCCCCCCTTGGTTCCCCGTGTGCACCATCAGGTGCGGGAGGCCGCGGGCTACCTGCGGGTGCCTTTCCCGTGCCTCCCCGTGCCCGGGAGCTCGACTCCGGCAAGGCGCCGCCGTGCGCAGTGGCACCGGCGTCATGCCGCCGGCCGCCCGAGCCATTAGCCCCCTAACCCAGCTCTTAACCCCCCCTACAGAGGCTGACAATGGGCCCCCTAGCGGCTAATTAAACCAGGCGGTTTAATTTAAACCGGGATTTAACCCCCCAACCACTGACAGCTGGGCCCCACTGGTCAGCTGGACCAGTCAACGCCACTAACGTCAGCATGATGCAGTGCTGACACAGTAAATCCAAAATGATTTAATTTAAATCAGAAATTCCAGAAGATATTCAAAACTTTGAAATTGAATATCTTTTAAACCGTAAAACCAATTGAAATGATTTTTATATGAAAATTGATCAGAATAAAATTATCTATCGAAATATCAAAATTTCATCCATGTTTGAATTGTTTATATTGAGGAACCAGTAGCATTTTGCTATATGGATCATTTGATACAATTCAAATAAATCACTAAAGCCATTCCAACTTCAACCAAAGCAATGCTAATATGATCACCTACACTTCAGAAGCATTTCACATACATGATCACATGGTTTACAATGAACAAACTTTAGCAAATGCAAGTTGACCTAAATTGAATAACATTTGGAGTTTGAATTTGAATTTACTTTTCAAATCAACTTCAATTAACATGTTGCAATTTAAACCTAGGTCACATCAGTACCTTGCCATGCTTTGTTTTGCATATTGATTGTGCATTGTACTATGTTGAATGCGCATTTGGAGTTTGAATTTGAATTTACTTCTCGGTAGAGTTGATCTCGGAGACGAGTTCAACCTCACGTCAGAAGTACAATACCTCGTGATCGTCAGCAAGGCAAGCACCCCCCCTTTTGATCATGTCGATAAAATCCCAGTTCCCTCTCATTCTCGCTGATGCATGTTTAGGATGTCACCATGATACGTTCTACCGCTAGTTGAACCCATTCCTTTGCATGACCTATCATTTTGTCATAGTAGTAAGCAAACCACAATCCTAGCAGATGTAGGAGTTGTTTGATATCATGTGGCCCTTGCAACTATTACAGCTTATTGCATGCTTAGAGTTTACAATGAGGCTACTTTGATGTGAGTCGGGATGGTAGTGATCATGTGAATGATGGTGGAAACGTGTTGGTGAATTTGACCTAAACAAGGTGAACGATGAGAGGCTGTGTAGGAGTCAAAGTGGGTTTTCTCGTTGAACATTGCCTTAAGCCCGAGTTCTTGTGTTGTTATCCAAGACTAAGAGTACGACCACACATTGGGCTCACTGACCCCTCTCGGCCTAGTACCTCACCCCGGACCTGTCCAGGAGTCGCAAGTAGTTTGCCCTTTAACGATCTCAAGCAGGTGGAACCAAGGTAAGTGGTTGACGTAGGTTGTGGGCACGTTGAATCAAGTGATCATGACCGAGTTGAGCTTGATGGCGGTCACACAACGTTTGAGTCCGCATCGGAAAAATCGGCCGGATTCCGATTGTGGTCCCAACTCAAATAGGCGACTCCCTAGGACTAGAGATGGTGCCGTGAGTGAAGTGTCGTGGCAGCATCCTCGCCGGTACTCACTTGAAGGGTCCATCCCTAGGCGGTAACTGATGAGGCGTTTGTGTAGCAGTACACCCCTGCAGGGTTAATGAACTATTCGAATAGCCGTGTCCGCGGTTATGGACTACTTGGAGACCTTTACTTGATCATAGACAACTTCAATGGTTACTTTAAAATTGCCAAGATAAGTTTGAGTGCTGTGGCGTGCTTCCTCGTGGGGAATTCGAGGAAGTATCCATAGTGGTGTATTGGTTGGAGACTTGTTACTTGGACTCGTGTACGCTCCTTACCTCATTCTGGTAATCGTAGTACATGACTAGCCAAGTCAAAGCTGGCACTTCTGCAATGAAACCCCACCTCCCTTTGCCTTGATACATGTGCATGAGTAGTATAGTTCCTATGTAAGTCTTGTTGAGTACGTCTTTGTACTCATGTTTGCTTATTCTATGTTTTAGAGATGAGACCACTGACCCTGATGGTGGCCTCTACCTCGAGCTCGATGTGGACCAGGTCGTATAGTTCCAGACAGCAGCCTGTGCCCTTTGGAGGGTCGTTGTACTTTTCTTTCAGGCTTCTAAAGCCATTTGTTAACCTTGTCTTTACTAAGACATAATTTTCTTCCGTTGATGTTTGATGTAATGTTGGATCACAGCCATGTGATCTCTGCTTGTAATACAACTACTTTGTCTGCTCTGTTCAGCAGAAGTTATAAAGACTGAGTTTGTAGAGTTCATGTTGTGATTACCATCTGTCTATATTAGACATGTGTGATGCGTGTATGATTATAACATGCATGTCTTAGTATGGGTTTTCGAGACCTTAGTTGTGATCTGGCCGGCGGTCTTTTATACACAAAGTGGCCCTTAGATGTGCGCAGCTTGAGGCATCGCGATGCGATTGCTCGTGACTCTGTCACGTGCACACTTTGTTGTATGACCGAGCCCTCCCTAGACCCCGACTAAGTGATCGGGCTGGAGTAAGTCTATGTAAGGGTTATGATTCAATCGATAACAAGGCCGAGGCGACTTGTCTATGAGTATGGGATTTCACCACCCATAAGTATTTAGACTTGTGAGCGGACGATGAGGAACCATCTCAGTTGATCATCCGGCCTGGATGGGATGCCCCTCACGTTCGATGCTTTCTGAGAACGTTCTGTGCTTGGCCTTGTCTGCTTAGACAAGTGGGTACGGTTCTCGGCTCTCCATGTGATTGCATCGTGACTCGAATTACATATGCTAACCCCGGGTCCCGACAGTAATCCTGTCAATTGCCCAGTTGTGATATGTTTACCTCGCATAGAAGTTTTATCGTCTTTTGGGAGAGAGACATCACTAGTGAACATCATGGGACCCCGGTCCATATTCTCATCACTGTTTACACTCTCATTTATTTCCTTCTTTTACTTTCCAGTTGTTATCACCATTATCATTATCCCTTGCGTTTGATCCTTTGTAAACAACAAGACCGGTTGCTATCACAACTTCTGTGTGCTCCATGCATGTTTTTGGTGATATTGCTATGCTTTTGATACACTTTCATACACTTTTGATCATATTTGGACTAACCTATTAACTGCTGTTTTTTGCTGTTCTTATTTTCTGCTGTTTTTTGTATTTCAGGTTTGCCCATAACTTAAATTGCCCAAAATATTCCGAGAAAAATATATAACAAATCAGCGATACGGAAGCATCCAGACGCCCGAAAGGGGGCTAGGGCCCCCCCACCAGGGTTCCAGGCGCCCTGGTGGCGCGGCCCCACCCTAGGCCGCGCCAGGGGGGCGCCGTGACTCCCTGGTACACCTCTGGCTTCCCTCATTCGCCTATATTTACCTCTGGTCCTGAAACCCTCGAGAACAGAACCCTTTTTCGCGATCTCCCCTTTGTTCCGTCGTCGCCGCGCTTCCAAGGTCGGGGTTGCCAGGAGACCCTATCCCAGCACCCTGCTGGAGGGAGGATTGACCTCCGGGAGCTTCTCCACCACCATGGACGCCTCCCGGATTAGCCGTGAGTAATCCACCTTGGATTATGGGTCCATGACCAGTAGCTATGTGATGTCTTCTCTCCACCTTTGTTCTTCAATGATTAGACCTTGTGAGCTGCCCTACATGATCAAGGCACATATGTAATATTTCTGCTGTTGCTATGTTGAGTTTGCTGGGATCCGATGGATTATGAGATTATGTTCAGATTGTGATGAGTAATATATTTGGTTCTTCCCCTTTTATATTTATGTTCTTGAGTAATTCTTGCATGTTCTCTATTACTTTTTATTACTTTGGACAAGTGATGGATCGTGACTCCAAGAGGGAGCCTTATGCATGATTGTGGGTTCATGCCCCCATTGACTAGCTTGAGTGACAGAAACATGAGTCTACGGTATATGCTGTTGGCACCAGGGAAAACAACGGTGCTTGTACTTGTGGGTGCAAGGATTGTTTATTTTATGCAAAGTTCTTTTAATGTAGTTGTTTGTTGCTTTTGGTTTACACTTTGAGTGGGGCTCGCAACTTAATACCAGCGACATGTTCTTGATAGATATCTCAAGGTGGATGATTAGTGAGTAGATGCAGATGGATTTCGGTCTACTCGTCTTGGCGTACTTCCCATGCTTTTGAGCCTCTTCCTTTCCTTTGTAGCATAGTTAGCATTGCGGTGCATTTTTAATCCTGTCAATTGCCCATCTGTAATTTGTTAAACTCACATAGCTATTTATTGTCTTTTGGGAGAGAGGCATCACTAGTGAACTTCATGCGACCCCAGTCCATATTTCCACCACTTCTTACATCCTTAATTTACTTCCTATTTTTACTTTCGTTGCAATTATCACTATCATTATCTCTTGCGTTTGATCCTTTGTAAACGGAAAGGCTGGAGAGATTGACAACCTCTCTGTACTCGTTGGGACCAAAGTTATTTGTTGTGTGTGCAGGTATAGGTAAAGTAAGCAACCCTTGGTTGGAAAGGGCGCCATTGTTCACTTTACCACCTACTTTTCTTCATTGGAGTCCTACTGGAGACATAAACCCTATCCTCTATGTAACAGCCCGAATTTCACAGAAATTAAAATTTTTGTTTTCGGTGTGAATTGTTTGATTGTCTTATTTGTTTGCGGTGTTTACATCCCCGATTTATCGATCTGCGATTATTTTCCCCCTCTTATCGCGTACCGTACGGAGACCGACCCTTTCCACCCTGACACTCAACCTTTGCGACATCGGGTTTCACCCGATCACCGTCGCAAAAACCCGCACAAGACCGGCCGTAGCCAACGGAACAAAAAACCCCGTATAATAAGTAAACGGGATATTTTCATAGCGCGCCGGAAAGTGTTCTCGGAACGGTTCCCGTGCGAGGTGAACACCGATGACTCGTCGCGATGATCGCGTAGTTCGAAGTTTTACCCGAATCGGAGGTCCTGCGGACCCCCGACGGTCAGGAACGTAAACACCGCGCGCGCGAGAGAAAAACCGGGGATGTTTTTGCAAACTGCCAGCCACCTGGGCTATATAAACACCCCCACTCTCCAACCCCTTTCTAGGGTTTCCCTAGCCAAAAATTGCAGCCGCTCCCTCAAATTCTGCCCCAATTTTCGCATTATGCCTAATTTCCCCCAAAATCCTAACTCCCTGCGATATGGACCATCGGATCGGCCGATCCAATGGCCCAGACGCGCCCTAGCGTTCCACCTCCTCTCTCCTCTCTCCTCCCGTGGACGCCCTCACCGCCGCCGCCGCCTCCAACTCCGGCCGCCGCCAGCCGTGCGCCACCTCCTCTCCCGTCCCTCTCCTCTCCCCTTCCACCTCGCCTCTCTGACCTTGCTGTGCTCCTTTTGCCGCAGGGAGCCGCCGGCGCCTGTCGGGGTCGGAGGCCAGCCGCCATGGACAGGAGCCCGCTCCGCCCCAAGCCTCGCCGCCGACCCCTTTGCGTCACGGTTCCGGCGACTGGCACCGCCACCGCCTCCCGTCGACCCCGCGCCCTTACGACGTCTCCCCTCGGCCCCCTTCGTCGCCCCGTGCTCGCCGGAGCACCGCCAGAAGCCCGTCGGCCACCGCCCCAACCGGACCCGATCTGGATCGGGATCCAGCCGCCACCGCGCCGTGGTGGGCCGGCCTACCAGGCCACCACGGCCCAAGCCTCCCCAAGCCAACCTGCCTCGCTAGCCGGCGCCGCTTTGGGCCGAGCCCATATGGGTAAGGCCCCTTTTTTGTAAGATTAACCCTGCAAATTTCACTAAGTCTGGAGAATTGTGCTGTTGTTTCAGTTTTGCGCTTAGATTTGCGAGTAAATCGTAGCTCGGATGATGTTGCACCCAAAAGGAAAATTGTTAAGTTTTGTGTGTAATTCAGTTAATCTTTTGTGAGCTTTTTGAATGGAGGTCATATTGATGGTGGAAATCTGTGTTGAAGTGGGCATCTGTCACAGCCCTAGTTTTCGTATGTGCTTTTTATTTATAGAAATAAGGCATCATGTTTATATTCCTTTATTTAATAATTGGGCATTTGGAAAAGCCTCAAAAAGAATTTAAATAAATGGACAGACAAAAATATTTTTCCAAAAATCTTCTAAAATTTTGAACAGTCCTATAAATGGGCATGATAACATCTCATGTGTTGTGGGTCCCACTGCATGCTCCAAGATTTTTCAAAAATTAAGAGAAGGGCTTGGAAATTTAATAATAACCCTATTTGAATTGAAATTCAAATGTTTTGAATTTCAAAAATCTTCAATACTTGGGAGTGGCTAGTACTATGTCACATAAGTCCAAATAAAATGTTTGGAGATTTTATAAAAATGTTTACCTGGCCGAAACGGACAGAAGCCGGCCCCGCCCGCCAGGGGCATCCCCGTCTTCCTCCCTGGCCAACCGAGCACGCCACTGCGTGGCGAGCATGCGCTCGACGCCGGCCACGCAGCAGGTTGCTCTGGCCTGCCTTATCGCGCCGTGGAGACCCCCTTGGCACCCCGATCCCTTCCCCTCTCCCTGCTCTCCTTTTCCTTCTCTTCCCCGCTCGATTTTGTGCGCCACCGAGAAGCTCCGTAGAGCGCCGCCGTGCTCCAACGCGCCCACCGCCCACCGTTTACCCCGCCGTCTTGTCCAGGACGTTCGTCGTGGCCGTATTCGTTGGCGCGCCCTCTCAATTGAAGCCTAGACGACCCCGAGACGACGCCATCTTCAATTCCTCGCCGCCGGCCGCTACGAACTCCGGCGAGAGATTCGCCGTCTCCAGCGCCCCCCCTGAGCTCCCCGGCCTCTCCAGTGTGCTCCCGGTGAGCATCCGAGTCGTCTCCACCTCCTCGTTCGCCTCCTCGTGTCCCGTAGCAGTTTTCTGACGTAACCGAGCTCCGGCCGCCGTGCCTCTCGACGCCGCCGAGGCCTCCGTCCTCCTATGATCCTCCCGTGTGACCCACTGGGTGCACGCGTGTGAGGGCTCCCTCCTGGTGCCCTTGGCGTGCGAAGACGTGGCCGGGAGCCCAGCTCCGGCGAGGTGCCGTCGTGCCCAGTGGCACCGGCGGTGAGCCGTCGGCCCCCCTGGCCATTAGGGCGCTAACCCCATGGTTAGTTGGCCCTAAGCCACTAACAGGTGGGGCCCCTCCCCCCTAACCCCCCTGTCATTTTAATTAAAAGGGGATTAGCCCCAGAGACAATGACAAGTGGGTCACAGTCGTCAGGTTGACTGGTCAGCCCCCTCCCCATGTCAGCATTGCGTCAGCCTGACGCAACAAATCTTTTCTTTGTTTATTAAAATTCCAGAAATTCCAAAAAATGATTAAATATTTGAAATTGAATAAATTTTAAACCATAACTCCAAATTAAATAAGTAATATACTCCCTCCGATCCATATTAATTGACGCACGCTTAGTACAATTTCAGTACAAAGTTGTACTAAGTGTGTGTCAATTAATTTGGATCGGAGGGAGTATGATAAATTATCAGAAAAATGCAAGGAATCCAAATATGCAACTTTAAAGTATGAAAAAATAGTTTGCAATGGACAAACAGTAGCAAATGCAATATGGATATTTTTTAATATCCATTTGGAGTTTGAATTTGGAATTCTTTTCCAAATATACTTCAATTAATATGTTGCTATATGAGAATAGGTCACATATGTACCATGCCATGCTATGTTATGCATCTTGATTGTGCATTGCAATGTGATGTTTATACTTTGTTGTCTTGGTGTCTTCTTCTTCTCGATAGATTCATCGCCGGACGTAGTTTCCGACTGCCCTGAAGAGTGGCACCTCGTGATCGTCAACAAGGCAAGAAAACCCCATTGATCATGTCTACATAAACCCATTTCCCTCTTGTTCTCTTATGCATGATTAGGTGATTCACATGTTACCGTTCTATCGCTAGTTGAACCCATCCTTTGCATGACCTATCATTGCTGCCACAGTATTAAACAAACCTCAACCTAGAAGATCCAAGATTGTTTGTGTTCATCATGTGGCCCTTCATCCATGTTATGCTATGCTATGCTAGAGTTGTTCGCAATGAAGATAATCCATCTGGATGATGTATCGGGATGGTAGAGAACAATGCAATATGATGGTAATGTGTTGGTGAAGTCACCCTAACAAAGGTGAACAATGCGAGGTTGTGTAGGAGTACACGGTGGGTTGTCTCATTTACACTGCCCTAGGCCCCGAGTTCTCGTGTAGTGATCCAAGACAAGAGTACTTCCACATGCAGGGTTATGGGACCCCGTTTGGCCTACTAACTCACCCCGACTATGGTCCAGGATTCGCATGGGTTATTGCTTCTTCGATTTGATTTTGTGCCGGAGTGGGAGGAGATGCACGGTTACTTTGTAGCACGGTTTTAGACGAGCGCAGTACCATCCATCGAGGTGGGCTTGTCGGACCGTCCATACATCGTTTGAGTCATGAATGGAAACCCCGGCCGGATTTCTGATTGGGGTACATACTCAAAATAGGCGATCCCCTGGACTAGAGTTGGAGCCGTGAGGTAAGTTCCTTGGTGTTTATCCTCGTCCGACATCCGCTTGAAGGATGACGAGTCACATGCGGTAAGTGATGACACGTGTGTGAAGCGTACACCCCTGCAGGGTAATGATCTATTCGAATAGTCGTGTCCGCGGTTATGGACTACTTGGAGACCTTTACTTGATTATTAGATAACTTAAATGGATACTCTAAAACTGCCAAGATAAGTGTGAGTGCTTTGGGTTGCTTCCTCGTGGGGAAGTCGAGGAAGAATCCATGGTGGTGTATTGATGTGGTGATCAAGATTAGATGGACTCGAGTGCGCTTCTCATCTCAACTCTATGTAGTCGTAGAATATGATAGCCAAGTCAAAGCTTTCTTCTTTACAACCCCACTTGCCTTTACCTTGATACCTGAGAATGAGTAGTATAGTTCTGATGTAAGTCTTGCTGAGTAAGACTTTGTACTCACGTTTTCTTAATTTATGTTTTAGAGACGAGACCACTTACCCTGATGGTGGCCTCTACCTCGAGCTCGACTCCGACTAAGTCGTATAGTTCTAGACATCAGCCTAGTTCCTTTGGAGGGTCGTTGTATTTTCTTTCAGGCTTCTTAAGCCATTTGTTAAACTTGTCTTTACTAAGACATAATTTTCTTTCATTGTTGCTTGATGTAATGTTGGATCACAGTCATGTGATCTCTGCTTGTAACACAACTACTATATCTACTCAGTTTAGCAGATGCAATAAAGTCTATGAGTTTGTAGAGTTCTTGTTGTGTTACCTGCTTTTATACACTTGGCATGCATGTTGTGTGTATGTTTATATCGTGCATGTCATGTGTGGGGTTCGATAGCTTAGTTGTGCTCTCGCCAGCGGTCTTTCTTACACCAAGTGGCCCTGAGATGTTCCCAGCTTGGGGCATCGCGATGCAATTGCTCGTGACTCGGTCACGTGGCACACTTTGTTGTACGATCGAGCCCGCCCGAGACCCCCGACTAAGAGATCGGGCTAGAGTCTGTTTATGTAAGTGTTATGATTCAATCGATAATATGGTTGAGCGACTTGTCTATGAGTATGGGATTTCACCACCCATAATCATTTAGACTTGTGAGCGGACGATGAGGACCCATCTCAGTTGATCATCCGGGCCTGGATGGGATGCCCCTCACGTTCGAGCTTTCCGAGAGTGTCTTGTACTTGGCCTTGTCTGCTTAGACAAGTGGGTATGGATCTCGGCTCTCCATATGATTGAGTTGTGACTGGAATTACATATGCAAATTTCGGGTCCCGACAGCATCAGTGTTAACTGCTGCTACTTTCTGTCAAGTGATGCTGTTGTTATTTTATTGCAAATTTAATTGATGATTGTGTCACATCCATGAGTCCTATGCTATTAATTCTTGTTGCATACTGTTAAGCATCATGTGCATTGCAATTAGATGCATTCCTTTGCCATGTTTGACTGTTGTATCTATAATAAATCTTGCTCCAAAGTGGTGACCCTGATGACATGTGATGTTGTTTATATGAAGTTGCTACTTTGCTGCCCTATATCTTTTTAACCGTGCATACTATTGAGCATTGCAATATGTCATTTTGATCTATGCCATGTCTACTTCCATTATATGTATTGCATTGGCATGTTTACATTCCTGGTCATAGTTATGTTCAGCTCCAAAGTTGCTATCCTGCTGTTTTTGAAAGCCACCTTTGTTTTTCACTAAGTCTGTAACTTTCCGATGCCATGTTGCACGCTTAATATCTTTTGATCTGTGATGCCTATGACCTTGATTCTTGTTTGTACCTGATCACCATCATGTATACTTCAGGCCCACATATTGCTATGTCATGTTGCTGCACATTCACATATAATTTTGCTCCTGTTTATACAGCATGAAAATTACAGCTTTTTCCCTGTTTTCCTGATTTTTCACTAAGTCCTTGACCAGTAATGTTTTATAGCTTTTTTGTGTTGCTTATAACTAGTGAACCATGATGCCTTTTTGCATGATTCCTTTTTCCATGACTTGCCTGCCACGTCTACTTTAGTTTCATATCATTGTTGTGCATGTTTACAACCTTTTTCTTGCTTATTTGTTGCTCTAAAGTGTGCTACCTGATGTTGGCAGATTGTGTGCATAACTTGTATTGCTTGTACCTTTTTAACCGTAACTCCGTTTGGAGTGTTCTTTACATTTAACTTGATTAGAATTTCATGTACTTTGTGTTTATGCTATTGTTTTCTTCTGTTAACCAACCTAAAATATGGTTTAGGGAAGACCAGTACCAAATACTTAATTGTCGTGGGGCACTTAGTGGAATGCCATGTTTAGGTTGTGCCTCACATAAATTGACTAGCATAGATAGTTTCCTTTATGCTTCACCTCTTGTCATGTTAGTGTGCTATGCCATGCTTTAGTGAGATGCCATGTTAACAACCTTTTCGCATGTTGTGTAGCTAAACAACTTGAACCTTTCGAAATGTGCGGTATCGTCGTGTGTGTCGAGTACTCCACTTAACTTGTTAGTTACCGCTCTTGACGATAGATGTGATCGTATTGCGTTGTCTCGTGTTACCTTCTTAATGTTGCTTGCTCGTGATTTCTTCGTAGTAATAGATGCTTGCTCTTCGATTTCCTTTTCTTGTGTTTCCTTCTTGTGTGCTTCCGCGGGTACCTCTCAGAGACGTTGCGAGCTTGCGATCGACTTCACCTTCGGCTTCGTCTTCTCATCAGGTAAGGGGGAGCATATATCATGCTTATAACTTTCATCTCACTTGCGCCTAGGTGTAGGATAGAATGATTTCTTGATCCTACCACTTCATATTCATGCCTCTCAAATAAACCCAAACAACCATGTCCTCCACATCCCAGCAAAACTTGTTCGGCTATGTTACTATTACTCGCTGCTCAGCCACTGCTTAGTATGCATTCTAGGATGTTATCAACAGTTATCCTGTTACTCCTTGGATTGGGCTATCACATTATTATATTGTTGTGGATGATATGATTATTATAATGTTGACTATACTCGACGAAGGATGGAAGGTCTAGGCTATCCCGCCCCGATGCTTTGTTCCATTCGAGTCACCTAGGACCCAAGTTCCGTGTATTGTGTCTCTTGACGAGCATGCCTAACCTCGTGTGGGATGCTATGGGGTCCCCTTTTCTTACCTACCTAGCTTCAAACATTTCTAGTGGTGGCCCAAGCTGTTTTACCATTTAAAAACCGTGTGTGTGTCTGTCGGGTCGCTCCTAGCAGATATTCTTTACAATAACTTGGGCCAACTGAGACATGGTTTCTCTTGTTGGTCCACCCTAGGGAGCTAGGGGGCTGCCCACATGGTTTGGGTAGCTAACCCGACCTCATCCAGACGGTAGAGGCCAATTCGAGAGCGCGACCGGCTTTTGAGGTTGATGTCGACTCACCGGGGGCCACCCGGATTTGTTCGTTGTTAGCTAGAGGGACCTGTCGTTTCGGATCTCTCGGGACTAAATCATAAAATCGCTGCCTGTGATGGGTAGAAACCGAGAGAGATGGGCGTGCGTGCGGAGCCTTGTAATGGGCAGTTGGTACTCCCCTGTAGGGTTAAATCTTTTCGAGAAGCCGTGTTCACGGTTATGGATGACTTGTGACCTACTCCTTATTCATAGACAACAATAACTGAGATAATCTTAATAACTTGATCAACGTGTGTGTGCCTTGACTACTTCTTCTTCGTCGGGATGCGAAGAGGAGGACAAGGACAGGATAGGTGTTATGCTTGCGTAAGTAGTTGATAGCAAGACCTGTTGGAGGCGATTCCTCATCGAATGCTTGGTCTCATCTTACTCTAAAATAGACCGTTAGCCACTCATATATTGCTAGTGCGTCTGCAACCTCACCACTACCCCCCCATATTACCCGTGAGAAGTTAGTTACAAGACTTTTTATATAGCTCACCTCTTCTTTTCTCTTTTACGCACGTTATGCAACGCCATTGGACTACAGAGGAGCTTGACGACCCTTCTTCTGGACGCCTTCATGAAGACTCGACGACGACTAGTTAGGCGGATCCTGGCGGAGAGCTTGGACCCGTGTGGTAACGAGAATGGTGTGTTTTACCTTTGCCACTAGGCATTTGAATGTAGTCTGTACTCGGACATGTATCTTCCGCTGATGTAATGTATTAAGGCAGTTGTATGCCTATTTTATGAGATGTTGTATCCTTGTAGTTGTAATGTTGTGATATCATGTCGGAAATCCGGGGCATATGGCCTTGTCATATGTCGCGGTGGGACCGATATGTTCTTCGTCACCGGATCTAGATGGAAACATATAGATCTGGAACAGTACCGCATATCGGGGCTTACACTCTACGTTAGGGGAATTTTTCCGAAACGCTACATCTCAACCTTCCAATTGGGGTAACCAACGAGGGGCGAGAATCACTTCCTCGCTATCATCAAGCAATTTCTGGCGCCATTGCCGGGGCTCCAGTCTACAAGATAGGGGATTTTCACACTATCTTTTATCTTTGCTTTTTAGTATTGTTAGTTTACCTTTCAGTTTTTATCTTTGTGTCCTTTATCAAAAATCACAAAAAAAAAATTTACCTTGCTAGTAGTTGTCATTATGTCTAGTCCTTTTGCCTTTGGTGAGGCAGAAGTGCTCACCTTTAAACAAATAGGTGGTGAAAGTCTGAAACATGCTTGGTATAGAATTAATGATTCTCAAAAAAGATCCACCAAGAAGCAATCCACTACTATCCTTCTTAGAAACTTATGTGTTGAAATTACTTCTTGGAATAGGTTTATTCTAGATACTGCTATCAATGGGAATTTCCTAGAAGTCCCAGTTTGGGAAGCGCTTAATGTTATGGAAAATCTTGTTGCAAATCTCCCTGTTGCTAGCATTCAAGAGGACATTACTCTAGCTCTCGTTATGAAAAAACTTGAAAAGATAGAGCTAGAAATTCCAAGCATCAATAAGATAGATGAGTTAGATCTTAGGATTCAAGGGAATTTGAATAGACTTGATAGCTCCATGTATAAAATTGTCAAAACTTTGGAGGCCATCAAATCCCATGACTTGGATTCTTCTAGGATAGATAAGATTGAGGAAATCATTGACACTTGAGGAACTACTTTGTCCTCAGTCAAAACCAAAAAGGTAGAAACTCCGGAAAAGAAGGAACCTAAGTTCGTTTACGTTCCAAAGGTTTCTCGACCCAAAAACAATCCACTTATTGCCAAGGGAGTTGAAACTGTGAAGACTTTGGAAGAGATACCTCTCTTGAATAGAATTAGAAATGAAACTCTAATTGATCTTCCACCTTTTGTTTTTATCCCTAGAAGTATCTTCATTAGACCTTCATTTGAAAGTCCTCTTAAGACTAGATGTACAATTGAAGAGATTTTTTATGATCTTGATGATGGTTCAATTAATACAACTTGCTCTCTTTTGCTTCGTGCCTAGCTCAAAGGCGTAAAAGAAAGCGCTTGTTGGTAGGCAACCCAATTTGTTTACCTTCTGTATTTAGTGGTCTTGATGATTGTTACTACTGTAACAACATCATTGTATCTTTATTTTCAAGCTTTGTTCCAAGTTTAGCCTCCGATTGCAAGAAAGTTCAAAAGTTGTGACGTGTTGTCCAGAAAATAGATTTTGTCCCTTGACGAATTTTTTTGGCTAAAATCACGAGATCATCTTTGTGATCTGAATTTGTATGACAACATGCTCTATACAATTAGCTTCCGTGCATCTGTTCTTAGTTTTTTGATTTGAGTTGCAGAAGTACCCCAAAAAATTTATTTACTACCTATGTCACAGCCTTCTGTTTTGGGATGTGCTATGATTAATATTAGCTTTGCATCATGTAAAAAAATTCAACAAGAAATTTAAATGAAGAGAAGAAAAGCCTCCAATTGAATCTATTCAAATGCATGGCCACTTTAAAAGTTGCTCCAAAAATTCCTCTGGTGTTTTTCAAAAGTCCCATAATTAAGTGAGATCACATATCAAGTGGAGTGGGTCCCACTCAATGCTCACTGGTTTTTTAAAAAGTCCAGAAGTGCTTTGGAATTAATTAAAAACCCCTATTTGAATTTGAATTCAAATATTGTGAATTTCAAAAATGCTCAAATCTTGGGAGTGACTATTTACTGGTAACATAAAGCCATATAAAAGTTTTGAGGATTTATTAAAATGCCTAGCTATTTATTCTTCAAGACAAAACAAATGACAGAAAATAAAAACAGAAAGAAAAACGAAAGAGAAACTCACCTGACTTCTGGCCCAACTAGCAGCACCACGGTCGAAGCCCACTCCCACGTCTGTCGTCTTCCTCCCCTCGACCCGAAGCAGCTCGCTGTTGAGCATGCCCCGGCCGGCGACCGCCACCGCGATGACGAGGCACGTCTAGGCCTCCCCCTCGCCTCCAAACACGCCACAAGGACGCCCAGAACGCCCCTCCTCTTTTCCTCCTATCTACATTCACCTCCCATGTCTCTCTCTCCGCCGTTTTCGCAGCCTCCGGTAGGCACGGCCTCGCCGCCGTTGAGCGCCACCGTGGCCAACGGCCTCCCCTCGGCACCCCGTGCAGTCCAGGAGATCCGCCACGCCGCCTTCTTTCACCCCGTCTAAGGAATCGACCCCCCTCTCCCTGAAGACGACGCTCGCGTCTTCCCTGACTCCGCTATAACCGCCGCTCGCCGTTGAAGATTCCGGCGCCACCAGCTCGTCCCCAACCTCTCCGACCACCGCGGTGTGCTCAGGGTGAGCTCCCCTCCGTTTACACTCTCTCCGTGCCAGTCCTTGTGCCCTAGGTCACCGTTGCCGCCATTTCACTGCTCCGTCAACCGTGTCGCTCGACACCGACATCGTCTCTGGCCATCCCCAGGTCGTTCGCATGCACTGGGTGATGCGCGGGAGCACGGGCACCACTTTGGTGCCTTTCCCGTGGACAACCGTGGCAAAGAGCCTAATGCGCAAGAGATGATAATGGCTCCTCGCCCTTCGTTGGTTCCCCAAGTGGAGGGTGAGATGTAGGATAGCAGAAAATTTCACCTATGTAGAGGATAGTGTTTGTCTCCCGTAGGACACCTAAAGCTACAAGTAGGTGGTTCGTAAAGTGATGCGCCGTCTGAAAAGAATCACTTGCTTTGCCTGGACCTGCACACGTTACAAATAACTTTGCTCCCAACGAAGTTCAGAGAGGTTGTCAATCTCTCCGGCCTTGTTGTTTACAAAGGATAAAATGCAGGGGATAATGATAAGGGTGATTGCAACTGGAAAGTAAAAGCAGGAAATAAATTAAGCGTGTAAATAGTGATGAGATTATGGACCAGGGTTCCATGATGTTCACTAGTGATGTATCTCTCCCAAAAGACGATAAAACTTCTATGCGAGGTAAAGAAATCACAGCTGGGCAATTGACAGGATTAAAAACGCACCTCAATGCTAACTATGCTACAAGAAAGGAAGAGGATCAAAAGCATGGGCGATACGCCAAATTAAGTAGACTAAAATCCAACTGCATCAACTAATAACCATCCACCTTGAGATATATATCCAGAACATCTCGCTGGTATTAAGTTGCGAGCCCCACCCAAAGTTTCAGCCCAAAGCAACAGACAAGTTCATTAAAAGAACTTTGCGTAAAGTAAACAATCCTTGCAACCGTGGTTACAAGCACTGTTGTTTTCCCCCTTGTGGAAACAACACATCCCCTAGACTCATGTTTCTGTCACTCAAGCTAGTCATACGGGGGCATGAACCCACAATCGAGCATAATGTTCCCTCCTGGAGTCACTACCTACTACTTGGCCAAAGCAATAAACAACAATGGAGAACATGCAAGAATTACTCAAGAAGAAAAATATAAAAGATAAAAACCAAATATATTACTCAATCTCAAATTGAACATAGTCTCATAATCCATCAGATCCCAGCAAACTCAGCATAGCAACAGCAGAAACAATTACATATGTGCCTTGATCATGTAGGGAAGCTCACAAGGTCTAATCCATGAAGAATAAAGAGGGGAGGAGAACCTCACAGAGCTACTGATCACGGACCCATGGTCCAAGGTAGACTACTCATGGATCATCCGAGAGGCGTCCATGGTGGAGGAGAGGCTCCCAAGGGTCAATCCTCCCTCCGAAAGGGTGCTGGGAAGAGGTCTGTTCGTGCTCCCGATCTTGGAAGTGCAACGGCGGCAGAACAGAGGCAATGTCGCGAAAAAGGTTCTGTCTTTGGAAGAATCCCGTAACGGAGAATATATAGGTGAAGGGGGTAGCCAGGGGGCCCACCAGGGGTCCAGGCGACCATCTGGCGTGGCCCCACGGGCGCGAGGAGGGCGCCTGGGCACCTGTGGCCCTCTGGCCCCACTTTGGTGTTTCTGGAAGCTTCCGATACGCTGATTTTTTATTGGATTTTTCCCAAATTTTTGGAGCACCTTTAATATGGGGGAAACCTGAAATAGAAAAACAGTACAAAACAGGAACTGGCACTGGGGTGCACTGATTTAATAGGTTTTTACAAATATGCTAAAAAGTGTATGAAAGTGTATCTAGATCATAGGAATATGACACAAATCATGCATGGAGCAAGCAGAAATTGTAGATACGTTTGGGACGTATCAACATCCCCAAGCTTAATTCCTACTCGTCCTCGAGTAGGTAAATGATAACAAGCATAATTTATGTGGTGACATGCTAACAACCATATAAGAACTTTGAAAGTAGAGAAATCAAGGTATTTTATTCAATTCAAGTCATAACAGGAAAAAGTCTATATTAGCATTGAAACAAGCAACATAAGAACATAAATGTGCTCCTGTTGTCCGTGACTCAAATGTCTCCAGATGGTGTTTGCATGCAAGAAGGGGGAGATAGGATTACGAGAAAAAATATGAATTTGTTGAGAAATCGATCTACTAAAGTTTCGCACTTAGTCTTCTTTGGAATCTTATCTTGACTCGTCCCAAGACCACTATCCAGGTACAAGTCAATTTGATCCACTCCCTTTCGATATTTTGAGCACTCATGCAATCGATGAGCGTAAGCACGAGAGTTGACACTTAGGATGGCAAAGAGAGAGATATCATGGAGGAGGAACACAAAAAGGTGTGAAAGTCTCACATCAATGAGGACAATCATAGGCGAGAGAAGGCCAAATGATAGATATGATGTGAGGAGTAGGGATTGACATGCAATGGATAAACATATGAGCTAAGAAAAGCTCTCCAATGGAACTAGGGAGGGGGGTGCATCCAACTTTCTCGCTCAAGAAGACCTAAAGCTCGTTTGAGGAAGCTCATCCTTGGAATATGCCAACCAAGTTCTATAGTGTGAAGGTCCCCACGTAGCTATATGCATAAATGATCATCTCTATGGAGCACAAGATATAGGAGGGAGTACGGGTGTGGATATTTCAAAAGGAATAGTAGTGTTGCCCCTTTCTCTCTCTTTTTTTCTCTTTTTTCTCTTTTTATTTTATTTTTTGGGTGGCCTCAATGGCTCTTTCTATTTAACTCTTATTTGTCCTCTTTGGGAACTTTTAAGTTTTTCCTCTTTGGGATCTTTTCCTCACTTAAGGGAAACACTCTATTTTACAAGAAGTATAGAAGATATTCACACTTTACAAAGTACTCAACATAAAGAAGATGTAGCTATCATGATGTATGCAAATGTATGCCTCTGCTAGTGTAGCAGGAAAATGTATGACATGAAGATCAAGTCATGAGAAGGTGGATGTTGCATGGAAATATATATCGGAAAGGCTATGGAAATGACTTGATAGGTAGGTATGGTGGCTGTTTTGAGGAAAGATATAAGGAGGCTTATGATGACAGAGCGCATGATGCCAAGGGTTTGGATGCACCGGCGAGGTGGACGCCAACTCTCGGAGTGAGAAGAGGGCAATGCACGGTACCGAAGAGGCTAGCAAATATGAGGAGGTGGAAGTGTCAACTTTCAATACTTACATTAGTCTGAAGAACTCGTGCACTTATTATCGGTAACTGTCAATCTAATAAGGAGGTTCACAAAGAGACAAGTAGCCCGAGGAGAAGTATATGGCGGTTTGGTTATCCTTGCGCATCCTCGACTGATGGTACGTGAGTGTACTCTAATATTCGATCCCTCGAAAGATTAGTGATCCATCAAGTAGCTAGAGTTCTCAACTAGTTTTTGTAGTTTTTGAAAATAAACACGGATTCCCCAAAATACGACACCTATCACTAATAGGCTAGAGATCTTGACACCCAAAGTTCAAACATTACTCACAACAATACCTCAAAACTATTGCAAGTTACTACTACAATTGAATAGAAACCTTAATTACCTACTTCAATACAAAACACAACTCAGTGCAACAACCAACTCTCTTAGCAAGATAAACATGAAAACTAAAGAGAGTTCCAGCAACAAACTAAACTAAAACTAAAGCTCTTGAAAAAGATAAAAATGAAAACGAAGAGTTAAATATGGCAGCAGCTACGAAAAGATAAAGACCACACAACAGAAGAAAGATAAGCATGAAAATCCTATGATGTGTTCTAGATTGAAGTGGAGCGTGTTTCTCTCCCACACAAAGTAAGTTGGGTTATAACTTGTTATGAACAGAAATCAAAGCTAAAGAAAACTAAAAGGAAACCTATGAGCGCGACGCTCCAAGCATAGCACATAATGCATGAAGTGATAAAAATATAGTGAGACGGAGGACGAACTGGTGATTATTGATGGAGAAGGGGATGCACGGGGGCATCCCCAAGATTATACACTTGAGTCTCCTTTAATATTTATTGGGGATGCATGGGGGCATCCCCAAGCTTGAGAGTTTGACACTCCCAGATCTTCTTTCATCATCCTCCCTCACACACTTGAAAACTCCCTTCATACATAACTCATCATAAGTTGATTAGAGAGGTTAGTACCCTTAATAAAATAATTTTCCTCTATTGGAAATAAATATATTCTTGAAGAGCTACTGTTTCTCAATAATTCCAAATTTTTTTTGCAAATAAAAAGCAAGCTTAAGGTTTGAAAAAGTGAGGAAAGGAAAAACGTGGCAGAATCTGTGAAAAATAGAACAGCAGGTAGTAAATAATTTTTTCGTGGTACTTCTGCAACTCAAATAAAAAAACTCAGAACAGACGCTCGAAAGTCGATTTTATGGAGCACGCTTTCAAAAAGATTCAGATCAAAAAGATGATCTGGTGATTTTATGCTAATTTTTCCGTCCAAGGACTAAATCTGTTTTCTGGACAGCATGTCACAACTTTTGAACTTTCTTGCAATCGGAGGTTAAACTTGGCACAAAGCTTGAAATAAAGATACAATGATGTTGCTACATTTGTAACAATCATCAAGACCACTAAAAAAGAAGTAAAAATATCTTGGGTTGCCTCCCAACAAACGCTTTCTTTTACGCCTTTAAGCTAGGCAAGAAGCAAAAAGAAGAATCAAAGGTCCCCGAGATCATCCGAGTCATAAAAACCTTCATATTGATTTTCAATAAGTTCATTCTTCTTTTTCCTAGGGAAGGGGTACTTACCTTTCTCTTTACCACGTAAGCTTATGTGCCCCTTACTGATATCAATGAATCCCTTCATTGCTCGGAGGGAGTCCCTTCCAAGCACGATGTTACTTTGATTTGGCTCCATGACGAAGAAATCCATCGTTGCAACCCTATTAAGGAATGCAACTTTGACTTCTTTTATCTTTACCTTAATCTCTGAAATATCCTCGTTAGCATGTTCATGACATGATGAAAAATTGTCCATGTTTAGTTTCAAAGAGTCATAAACTATTTTTGGCATTGTGGAAACCATGGATCCAATATCACAAAAAGCAAGGAAGTCTTGGTTAGAGATGCTAATCCTAACAAAAGGCTCCCAATCATCATCTATCTCCAACATTTCTTTCTTGTTGGACTTAAGTCCCTCTAACTTTCTCAAGTCTAGAGCATCCATCCTCTTTTCAATAGTGGAAAGTCTATCTACAACAGTATCAATGCTACGATCATAAACAAAATAACTAGATAGACCATGCAAAATATCAAGAGCTCTAGCTTCATCACACTCTAAAAAGTCTCCTTCAGCTATAATATCAAGAGACTGTTTACACCACTTAAGAAGACAATGGTAAAAATTTCTAAGCACAATTTTCATAGGTATCCAAGGCATAATTCTCCTATGTGCTTCAGAAATTCTGTCCCATGCCTTTTACATATTTTCTCTATCCCTTTGATGGAAATCTAGAACTTCCGATTCCCTCAAAGCACCAAGTCCTAAGATGTTCAACTAAAAAAGAAGGACTACTAAAATCAAGGTAAATAATTTTTTTGAAATTTTTGATAAAGGACACTAAGATAAAAACTGAGAAGTTAAACTAACAAGACTAAAAAGCAAAGGTAAAAGATAGTGTGCAACTCCCCTATCTTCTAGATTGGAGTCCCCGGCAACGGGAAATTTGCTTGATGCGCGAGAGATGATAATGGCTTCTCGCCCTTCGTTGGTTACCCCAAGTGGAAGGTGAGATGTAGGATAGCAACAAATTTCCCCTATGTAGAGGATAGGGTTTGTCTCCCGTAGGACTCCGAAAGATACAAGTAGGTGGTCCGGCAAGTGATTCGCTGTCCTAAAAGAATGACTTGCTTTTCCTGGACCTTCACACGACAAAAATAACTTTTCTCCCAACGAAGTTCAGAGAGGTTGTCAATCTCTAATCTCTCAAGTCTTGTTGTTTACAAAGGATCAAACGCAAGGGATAATAATAATGGTGATTTCAACTGGAAAGTAAAAGCAGGAAATAAATTAAGCGTGTAAACAGTAATGAGAATATGGACCGGGGTCCCGTGATGTTCTCTAGTGATGTCTCTCTACCAAAAGACGATAAAACTGCTATGCGAGGTAAACAAATCACAGCTGGGCAATTGACAGGATTAAAAACGCACCGCAATGCTAACTATGCTAAAAAGAAAGGTAGAGGCTCAAAAGCATGGGAGGTACACCAAATTAAGTAGACCGAAATTCAACTGCATCTACTACTAATCATCCACCTTGAGATATCTATCCAGAACATCTCGCTGGTATTAAGTTGCAAGCCCCACCCAAAGTGTAAACCCAAAGCAACAAACAACTGCATTAAAAGAACTTTGCGTAAAGTAAACAATCCTTGCAACCGCAGTAACAAGCACCGTTGTTTTACCCCCTTGTGGCAACAACACATCCCCTAGACTCAGGTTTCTCTGACTCAAGCTAGTCATCAGGGGGCATGAACCCACAATCGAGCATAACGTTCCCTTTTGGAGTCACTACCTATTAGTTGGCCAAAGCAATAAACAGCAACGGAGAACATGCAAGAATTACTCAAGAAAAAAATATAAAAGATAAGAACCAGATATATTACTCAATCACAAACTGAACATAGTCTCATAATCCATCAGATCCTAGCAAACTCAGCATAGCAACAACAGAAAGAATTACATATGTGCCTTGATCATGTAGGGAAGCTCACAAGGTCTAATCCATGAAGAACAAAGAGGGGAGGAGAACATCACATAGCTACTGATAACGGACCCATGGTCCAAGGTAGACTACTCACGGATCATCCAGGAGGCATCCATTGTGGAGGAGAGGCTCCCGGGGGTCAATCCTCCCTCCGACAGGGTGCCGGGAAGAGGTCTGCTGGCGCTCCCGATCTTGGAAGCACGGCGGCGGCAGAACAAATGCGAGATCGCGAAAAAGGGTTCTGTCTTTGGAAGAATCCCGTAACGGAGAATATATAGGCGAAGGGGGCAGCCAGGGGGTCCAGGCAGCCCCCTGGCGCGGCCCCAACCTAGGGCGCGCCGGGAGGGCGCCTGGGCACCTGATAGTTGTGACACCCTGGATTTTGGAACTTTCTTTCTCCAAAAACTTTTCTGATTTATTTCTGGATTTGCCATTTGATTTGATTTTGAGCACCTCTTTGGACTTGAAACTTGAGCATATTTTATTTCCATGCTCAAGTAGCTCTTGTTTCCAAGACCTTCCCATGTCATTACATTGATCCATCCCCTCCAAGCCACATTATTATTCAAACCATATATTCCTTTTTCAATAAAAGGGATATTCCTATTATTTGAGGTTTGTGATGCAACCCCTATTCTTATTGCTCCATAAATCCCCAAAATAATTCCCACATAATCTTGATGTTATATCTTTCCAAATTCTCCAAAAATATTGCATGGCCCAAGTGGATTTTTCCTCTGGGAAAATTCATTTGTCCGTGGGGGCAGATTGGAGCATTGTGAAGGGAGTGCCATTATCGTGATCCATTGCTGGTGAAACTTTTTGAGCGTGATCCTACCACAAAATAACTCCACCAAACCAAGTTTGAGCCAAATCCCATGTCAGAACCCCAACTAGGGTAAGTGCTAGGGTTTGTTTGTGCCCTTTGCATCATGCAAAAATTTAAATGAAATTCAAAACTGGGGAAAAGAAAAGCCCTGAGAAATTAATTCAACTGGCCAGATAAAAATCTTTTTCCAAAAATCATTTGAACATTTGGAAAATTCCTATAAATGATGGTGATCATTTTAAAAGTGGTTTGGGTTCATTCCCATGCCCATGGAATATTCAAAAATTCAAAAGGTGCCTTGGAAATTAAATTAAACTCCAATTTGAATTAAAATTCAAATTGTTTGAATTTCAAAAATCTCCAAAACTTGTGAGTGGCTAACTATATGCTTTGTAAGTCCATGTAAAAGTTTTTGGCATTTTATAAATTTCCTAGGTATTTATTTATCAAGGCACAACAAAAATACAAAAAGAAAAAGGAAAAGGGGGAACAGCCCCTGGCTTCGGATCAACTAGTTTCCCCCTGGCCCGTTTGGCCCAGCCCAACCCGCACACCCCTTGTAGTCTTCTTCCCCCTCCCCCGAAGCTGCTCGCTGGAGGCAGGGGAGCACGCCGGCGCTGCCACCGCGACGCCTCGCGACTTCCAGGCCACCTAGGCCTCATCCTCTCGCCAAGGAGACGTGCAGAGCCCCGTGTATCTTTTCCCCCTCGCCACGGTCGTCTTCCCCCTCTCCTCCTCGCCAATCCCGCGAGCACCCGAGAGCTCGCCGGAGCGCGATCACGCACTGACGCGGCCATCGAGCACCATAGCACACAGGACCTTGTTCTTCAAGCGTAGCGGCGACGACCTTCGTCATCAAGCAGACGCCAGCGATCTGGGACGCTCTGAAGCCGACGAATCGGACAAGCTTCCTCCGCCACGGCCACCGTATGCCGGCGACGATTCCACCGCCACCACTTTCTCCCAGCCAGCGCCGACAACCCCTTCAGCTTCACTGTGAGTCACGCATCGAACCCTCTACACGCGCATCTTCCCGTGCCCTCGATGTCGTTTTCACCGCGGCTGTGCTCCGGCCGCCGCCGTCCCTCGATGCTGGCGAGGCTCCGCTGCTCCCCAGCCTTCCCCGTGGGACGAGGTGATGCGGGCAAACACGAGGAGCACGCCCGTGCCCTCGGCTTGGCCAGCCGTGCCCTGCTCCGTCGTCCCCGTGTGCGCCGCCATGCGGTTTGGTAGCCGGCGGGCCCGTTTTATTTAGGCCTTAATGACCCTGCTAATGACAGTGGGGCCCCAAACCCCCTAACCCCTCTGCTAACTAAAACAGAGAGGGATTAATTCCCTCTCCCACTGACATGGGGGCCCCAGCAGTCAGACCCCCCCCCCCCCACGTCATGCTGATGTCAGCATGATGCAGTAAATCAATTTCTGATTTAAAAGAAATTACAGAAATTCCAGAAATTCATTTAAACTTTGAAAAATCATAGAAAATTCAAATTAACTCCAAATTGAACATATAATATATGAAAAATTATCACAAAAATACAAGGATTAAGAATATGAAATTTGTTTTCATGTTTGACCATTTTAAAATGGGGCAACAGTAGCAAGTTTGCATATGGCTTAATTTGAATTCAAATTTGAAGTTTGAATTTGCAATTCTTTTGCAATACACTTCAATTAAATGGAATTGTCAACACATCAGTACCATGTACATCATGTTTTCACAACTTATCACGTGCTTGAGCATCGCAATTATATTTATTCCTTGATTGCTTTTTTTGCTCGATAGAAGTGGAACCGGAACCGGAGGCCACCCCCTTCGTTGAAGACACCGTGTGTGAACCTCGTCAGCAAGGCAAGCAAACCCCATTGATCATGTCTATAAAATCCCAATTCCCTCTTAGTCTCGCTTATGCATGTTTAGGAGATCACCTTGTATCGATTCTACCGCATAGTTGAACCCATATCCGATGCATGACCTATCATCTTGTCACAGTAGTAAGAAAACCACAATCCTAGTTGACATAGGAGTTGATTGATATCATGTGGCCCCTGCAACTGTTAATGCTTATTGCATGCTTAGTGGTACAATGAGTTTGCTTTTGATGTGAGTCGGGATGATAGCGAACATGGTGTTGATGAAAGTGAAACTGTGTTGGTGAATCCACCCTAATACAAGGTGAACGATGAGAGGATGTGTATGAGTACAAAGTGGGTTGTCTCGTTTAACACCGCCTTAAGCACCGAGTTCTTGTATGGTAATCCAAGACAAAGAGTACAACCACACATTGGGCTCACTGACCCCTCTCGGCCTAGTACCTTGATCCGTGTCGACGTCTAGGAGTCACATTAGTTCGGGCTTACCATTTGACATCTGCATAGAAAAAGAATGAAGGAATGGTTGCATCATATAGATATGTGGATGCACCTGTGAGGCAGGAAAACCATCTGCCAGAGGTGGCGTCTCGGTCACTTACATTGTTTGAGTCCGTTTCATTGATCCGGCCGGGCTCTCGAGCGGAGGCAACTCAGATAGTCGATTCCTGGAATAGACCGGTTGTGAGCGAAGTGTCGTGGTGAACATCCTCGCTGTCATCTCTTGAACGGTGGCGAGCAAAAGGCGGTAACCGATGGTCATGTGTGTGTAGCTTACACCCTTGCAAGGTTAACAAAACTATTCGAATAGCCACGTCCGCGGTTAAGGACTACTTGGAACCTGTACCTGATTATTAGACAACTTGAATGGATACTTCTAAAACTCGCAAGAAAAGCGTGAGTGCTATGGTGTGCTCCTCGTGGGGAAGTCGAGGAAGTAACCATAGTGGTGTATTGGTTGGAGACTTGGATAGTGGACTCGTGTACGCTTCTTACCTCAAGTCTGGTACTCGTAGTTCAGGACTAGCCAAGTCAAAGCTGGCACTTCTGCATGATGAAACCCCACCTCCCTTTACCTTGATACTTGAGCATGAGTAGTGTAGTTCTGATGTAATTCTTCCTGAGTACGACTTTGTACTCACGTTTGCTTATTCTATGTTTTAGATGAGAACCCCGACCCCGATGGAGTCACCGACCTGAAGCTCGACGTTGTCCTTGGTAGTATAGTTCCAGACAGCAGTCTGGTCCCTCATGGAAGGGCATGTTTGTTGTACAAGGCTTCTCTGAGCCATTTGTTAAACTTGTCTGTACTCAGACCTAATTTGCTTCCGTTGTATGATGTAATGTTGATCACATATATGTGATCTTTGTATACTCTATGTGTAAGTAAAAAAATAAGTTCTTTGTAGAGTTATGTGATGATACCTGCTGTTCATACTAGGCATGTGTGCTGCGTGTATGTTTATAACATGCATGTCTTAGTATGGGTTTTCGAGACCTTAGTTGTGATCTGGCTGGCAGTCTTTTATACACAAAGTGGCCCTTAGATGTGCGCAGCTTGGGGCATCGCGATGCGATTGCTCGTGACTCTGTCACGTGCACACTCTGTTGTATGATCGAGCCCGCCCTAGACCCCGACTAAGTGATCGGGCTGGAGTAAGTCTATGTAAGAGTTAAGATTCAATCGATAACATGGTTGAGGCGACTTGTCTATGAGTATGGGATTCACCACCCATAAGCATTAGACTTGTGAGCGAACGTTGAGGACCCATCTCAGTTGATCATCCGGCCTGGATGGGATGCCCCTCATGTTCGATGCTTTCCGATAGTGTTCTGTGCTTGGCCTTGTCTGCTTAGACAAGTGGGTACGGCTCTCTGCTCTCCTTGTGATTGCATCGTGACTGGAATTACATACGCTAACCCCGGGTCTCGACAGACTTGGTATCAGAGCAGGACTGTCTGTAGGCTTATCAAACCCTTGGTCGAAGTCGAGTCTAGCATTCTATAGTTATATAGTTACTCTGGGTATAAAGGGAACAACGTAAGGCTTCTTTTTCTCCTTACCCTCTTCGATCTGAGTTCTGAGTCACCCTTACCTTTTCTATGGGATGATAGGACTAGGCTCATCTATGTCTTTACTAGAACATCTCGTTGTTTGCCTCCTTGTAGCCGTAGGAAAGTTGTGGTCATCCAAAGTCTTCGTGTTTTGAGTTCCTTTAGGAAGTTCTGTCCAATCTCCTCAAGGTTGTTTCATTTTCCAGCCCGGTGTAGCCGTTATGCTGCCGGAATTATTCCGAGTTTCTGTGGATCATTGCCTTCGCATTATAATCTTTTCCGTCTTCATCATGTCCTTCTTGTCTTTGATTCCATCGTACAACCTGTTCTGATTTTTGATCTTTAGTACACAGGATGTCAGGTGGAACTCGTAGTGCTGTTCGTCGGGATCGAGACCGTGATCGGAATCGAAGTAATGATGAACCTCCACCACTGCCTTCTGGGGCGGAAATCATGATGGAAGCTGAGGAGAATCGACGTGATCAAACACGCCTTCTGGAGCTCATCGAGCAGAGTACCTCACATCATTGCAATGTGGTTGTGAGCATTCTGGAAGCCACCGGTATTCCGATGTTCTTCTGAGCCCTTTGAAGCTGATGATTGGCTCCGTTCCATCGAGCGTAAGCTTGATACTGCACATGTTGCTCCAGATGACCGAGTTATTTTCGCGGTATACTTCTTGGAAGGTGCTGCTCTTCAATGGTGGGAGAACTATGTTGCTATGCAGCCAGATAGTCACGTAGTGAATTGGCAGGAGTTCTGTGTTGCCTTTCGAGGGTACCACATTCTGGATGAGTTGATGGAGCGCAAGAAGGAAGAGTTCTGCAATCTGACTCAAGGAGAGATGTCCATTCATGATTATGTGGGAGAGTTCAACCGTCTTGCTCGTTATGCCCAAGATGAGATCACCACCGATGCCAGAAAGCAGGCAAGGTTCCGTAAGGGACTTAGCCCCATCCTTCTTCATGATCTCAACGTCATCGAATTTGCCACCTTTGAGGATTTAGTCAACAGATCCTTCAGAGCTGAGCATGGCAATGAAGTGTTCGAAGAGTCTCACAAGCATGCTCTTGAGCTTGCTCCGTCTGCAAGTTCAGCCCCTCAGAAACGCCGAATTTGGATTCCAACCAGAGCCATACCTCAAAACTTTCTTCAGAGACCACCATCCAATATGTGCCATCGACCCCAACACATTATTCCACCCCGGAATGATGGTGTGCAGCCAAGTAATCCCACTCCTAGCATTTTAGATAGGGTATGTATTAAGTGTGGTCTTCTAGGCCATTACTATCGTCAATGCCCTCAGGTCTTGATGGCACCACGTCATTCTCGACCCAAGCCTCCAAAGAAATCAACCACCAAAGCCTTCCTAGAAAAGCCTTCATCCACTAGTAGTGGTTATGTGAACCAAATCTCCGTAGAAGAAACCACTGCTGCTTCTGACGTCATTCTTGGCACACTCCCAGTCAATCATGTCACCGCCTCCGTTCTTTTCGATCCAGGAGCTTCTCATTCATTCATTCATGTCGGAGAGTTATAAACTTCGTCATGAGTTCCCCTTTGAAGAAATGTTTTCTCCAATGATCATTCAAACTCCTGGTTCAAAATGGAAAACTAATAGAGTAAGCCATGGCAATCAAATTTCAATTGAGGGTTTTGTATTCCTTGCTTCACTTATAGCCCTCAAGTCTTCGGACATTGATGTCATCCTAGGAATGGATTGGTTATCAAGGCAGAATGCTTTCCTTGATTGTAAAGCCAAATCAGTCAAATCACCCATCCTTCAGGCCAGATCATTGACTACACATCACCCAGCTCTAGAATCCAGATGCATACTTGATTGGTTATCAAGGCAGAATGCTTTCCTTGATTGTAAAGCCAAATCAGTCAAATCACCCATCCTTCAGGCCAGATCATTGACTACACATCACCCAGCTCTAGAATCCAGATGCATACTTTGAATGTGCTTCCACTTCTATATCTTGAAGATATTCCGGTGGTTCGTGACTTCCCGGATGTCTTTCCTGAAGAGCTGCCGGGAATGCCACCCGACAGGTGTGTAGAATTCATAGTGGATCTTATTCCAGGCACAGCCCCAATTTCCAAACGTCCATATAGAATGGCCCCACATGAGTTAGCTGAGCTAAAAACCCAACTTGATGCTTCGTTGGCAAAAGGCTTCATCCGCCCTAGCTCATCGCCATGGGGTTGCCCTGTTCTGTTCGTAACGAAGAAAGATGGAACAGAAAGGATGTGCGTAGACTATCGCCCGCTAAATCTAGCGACGATAAAGAACAAGTACCCACTGCCCAGGATCAATGATCTTTATGATCAACTTGCTGGATCCTCTGTCTTCTCCAAGATGGATTTGAGATTAGGTTATCATCAAATCAAAATTCGAAACGAGGACATTCCAAAGACGGCTTTCACTACTCGTTATGGTATTTACGAGTATACCGTCATGTCCTTCGGTTTAACCAATGCCCCCGCCACATTCTCGCGCTTAATGAATTCGATCTTCATGGAGTACCTAGACAAATTTGTTGTAGTTTATCTTGATGACATTCTCATCTACTCGAAGAACGAAGAAGAGCACGCAGAACATCTTAGGTTGGTATTGATGAAACTTAGAGAGCATCGCCTGTATGCTAAATTCTCCAAGTGTGAATTTTGGCTACCAGAAGTGACCTACTTAGGCCACGTGATTTCTGCGAAAGGCATTGATGTCAATCCTGAGAGAGTTCAGGCCGTCCTTGACTGGACTCCACCAGAATCGGTTAAGCAAGTTAGGAGTTTTCTTGGCATAGCAAGCTATTGTCGCCGCTTCGTCGAGAACTTTTCTAAAGTTGCAAAGCCTCTAACTGAACTCCTCAAGAAAGATAAGAAATTCCAATGGACCCCCAAGTGCGAGGAAAGCTTTCAAGAGCTAAAAAGAAGATTGACTTCTGCACCCGTACTTGCACCTCCAGACACCAAAAGGGATTTCGAGATCTTTTGTGATGCTTCACGGCAAGGGTTAGGATGCATAATTATGCAAGATAGACATGTGGTAGCTTATGCTTCACGCCAGTTGCGGCCACATGAAGAGAACTATCCTACCCATGATCTTGAACTCGCTGCCGTAGTTCATGCCCTGAAGACTTGGCGACATTACCTCCTTGGTAATCGCTGTGAGATCTATTCTGAACACCAAAGCCTCAAATACATATTCACCCAGCTAGATCTTAATCTCAGGAAAAGACGCTGGATAGAGTTGATAAAATATTATGACTTAGGAATTTCTTACACCCCAGGCAAGGCCAATGTCATGGCTGATGCACTAAGTCGTAAGTCGTATTGTAACAACCTCATGTTACAACAGTATCAACCACTTCTTCATGAGGAATTTCGAAAGCTCAATCTCGAGATTGTTCCTCGTGGATCTCTTTTCAATTTGGTGGCGAAACCAACCCTTGAGGATCAAATCATAGTTTCCCAAAGACGTGCACGAGGTGTTCGCCGGATCAAGGAGAACATTGCTAGTAGAGTTGCTAAATGTTTCTCCACAGATAGTAAAGGAACAGTATTCTTTCAAAATCGTTTGGTAGTACCTAAGAATCGGGATCTAAGTCAACTCATCCTCAAAGAATCCCATGACACACCCCTCTCAATTCATCCCGGTAGCACAAAAATGTACCGAGATCTACGCCAGAGATTTTGGTGGACCAGGATGAAGAGAGACATTGCTCGATATGTTGCCGAATGTGATTTTTGTCGTCGCATTAAGGCAGAACACCAAAGACCTGCTGGCACACTTCAACCTTTGCCTATTCCCGAGTGGAAATGGGACAAAGTCGGTATGGACTTCATCACCGGCTTTCCAAAAACCCAGAAAGGAAATGATGCCATCTTCGTTGTCATAGATAGGCTTTCCAAAGTTGCTCACTTCCTTCCAGTTCACGAGTCTATAACTGCTAGTAAGTTGGCGGACTTGTACGTCTCTAGAATTGTTTCTCTTCACGGTGTTCCTTTGGAAATCAATTCTGATCGAGGTAGCCTTTTCACCTCTACATTCTGGGGAAGCTTTCGGAATGCTATGGGAACTCATCTCTCCTTTAGTACAGCTTTCCATCCTCAGTCTAGCGGTCAATTCGAAAGGGTTAATCAAATCTTGGAAGACATGCTCAGAGCTTGTGTTATCTCTTTCGGAAAGAATTGGGAGAATACTCTTCCCTTTGCCGAATTTTCTTATAACAATAGCTATCAATCTAGTCTGAACATGGCTCCCTTTGAATTCCTCTATGGACGACGATGTCGAACACCCCTTAACTGGTCAGAAACCGGTGAAAGACAATTCTTTGGACCGGATATGATCAAGGAAGCAGAAGAGCAAGTTTGCATTGTTCGTGATCGTTTGAAAGCCGCACAATCTCGTCAGAAAAGCTACTATGATCGTCATCATAGGCAAGAAAGCTACAATCTGGATGAGAAGGCTTACCTTCGGGTTACTCCTCTGAAGGGAACCCAAAGATTCGGTATCAAAGGCAAGTTGGCCCCACGTTACATCGTACCTTTCCGCATTATTGCTAAACTTGGAGAAGTTGCCTACCAACTTGAACTACCCCCTCGCCTTTCCCGAGTACATGATGTATTCCATGTGTCACAACTCACGCGTTGCTTCAAGGACCCCATCCGCGAAGTCGACCATGAAATGCTTGATCTCCAAGATGACCTTTCTTATCGAGAGTACCCTGTTCGTATTCTTGATTCAGCAGAGCGTGTCACTCGCCGTCAGAAGATCAAGTTCCTTAAAGTGCAGTGGTCACATCACTCCGAGAAAGAAGCAGCCTGGGAAAGAGAAGATCGTCTACGTGCCGAGTACCCCACCTTCCTCCCGACGACTTCTGAATCTCGGGACGAGATTCTTTTGAGTGGGGGCGAGTTGTGAGAACCCCAACTAGGGTAAGTGCTAGGGTTTGTTTGTGCCCTTTGCATGATGCAAAAATTTAAATTAAATTCAAAAATGGGGAAAAGAAAATCCCTGAGAAATTAATTCAACTGGGCAGATAAAAATATTTTTCCAAAAATCATTTGAACATTTGGAAAATTCCTATAAATGATGGTGATCATTTTAAAAGTAGTTTGGGTTCATTTCCATGCCCAATGATATTCAAAAATTCAAAAGGTGCCTTGGAAATTAAATTAAACTCCAATTTGAATTAAAATTCAAATTGTTTGAATTTCAAAAATGTCCAAAACTTGTGAGTGGCTAACTATATGCTTTGTAAGTCCATGTAAAAGTTTTTGGCATTTTATAAATTGCCTAGGTATTTATTAATCAAAGCACAACAAAAATACAGAAAGAAAAAGGAAAAAGGGGGAACAGCCCCTGGCTTCGGCCCAACTAGTTTCCCCCTGGCCCGTTTGGCCCAGCCCAGCCTGCACACCCCTTGTCGTCTTCATTCCCCTCCCCCGAAGCTGCTCACTTGAGGCAGGGGAGCACGCCGGCGCTGCCACCGCGACGCCTCGCGACTTCCAGGCCACCTAGGCCTCATCCTCTCGCCAAGGAGACGTGCAGAGCCCCCTGTATCTTTTCCCCCTCGCCACGGTCGTCTTCCCCCTCTCCTCCTCGCCAATCCCGCGAGCACCCGAGAGCTCGCTGGAGCGCGATCACGCACTGACGCGGCCATCGAGCACCATAGCACACAGGACCTTGTCCTTCAAGCGCAGCGGCGACGACTTCGTCATCAAGCAGACGCCAGCGAGCTGGGACGCTCTAAAGCCGACGAATCGGACAAGCTTCCTCCGCCACGACCACCGTACGCCGGCGACGATTCCACCGCCACCACTTTCTCCGAGCCAGCGCCGACAACCCCTGTACCCGCGCATCTTCCCGTGCCCCCGATGTCATTTTAAATGCGGCTGTGCTCCGGCCGCCGCCATCCCTCGACGCCGGCGAGGCTCCGCTGCTCCCCAGCCTTCCCCGTGGGCACGAGGTGATGCGGGCAAGCACGAGGAGCACGCCCGTGCCCTCGGGTTGGCCAGCCGTTCCCTGCTCCGTCGTCCCCGTGTGCGCCTCCGTGCGGTTTGGTCACCGGCGGCTAACCGCCGGCGGGCCCGTTTTATTTAGGCCTTAATGACCCTGCTAATGACCCCCGCAGCCACTGACAGTGGGGCCCCAAACCCCCTAACCCGTCTGCTAACTAAAACAGAGAGGGATTAATTCCCTCTCCCACTGACATGGGGGCCCCAGCAGTCAGACCCCCCCCATGTCATGCTGATGTCAGCATGATGCAGTAAATCAATTTCTGATATAATTTTTTTTACAGAAATTCCAGAAATTCATTTAAACTTTTAAAAATCATAGAAAATTCAGATTAACTCCAAATTAAACATATACTATATGAAAAATTATCAGAAAAATGCAAGGATTAAGAAAATGCAATTTGTTTTCATGTTTGACCATTTTAAAATGGGGCAACAGTAGCAAGTTTGCATAAGGCTTAATTTGAATTCAAATTTGAAGTTTGAATTTGCAATTCTTTTGCAATACACTTCAATTAAATGGAATTGTCAACACATCAGTACCATGTACATCATGTTTTCACAACTTATCATGTGCTTGAGCATCGCAATTATATTTATTCCTTGATTGCTTTGTTTGCTCGATAGAAGTGGAACCGGAGGCCACCCCCTTCGTTGAAGACACCGTGTGTGAACCTCGTCAGCAAGGCAAGCAAACCCCATTGATCATGTCTATAAAATCCCAATTCCCTCTCAGTCTCGCTTATGCATGTTTAGGAGATCACCTTGTATCGATTCTACCGCATAGTTGAACCCATATCCGATGCATGACCTATCATCTTGTCACAGTAGTAAGCAAACCACAATCCTAGATGACATAGGAGTTGATTGATATCATGTGGCCCCTGCAACTGTTAATGCTTATTGCATGCTTAGTGGTACAATGAGGTTGCTTTTGATGTGAGTCGGGATGATAGCGAACATGGTGTTAATGAAAGTGAAACTGTGTTGGTGAATCCACCCTAATACAAGGTGAACGATGAGAGGCTGTGTAGGAGTACACAGTGGGTTGTCTCGTTGAACACCACCTTAAGCACCGAGTTCTTGTATGGTAATCCAAGACAAAGAGTACAACCACACATTGGGCTCACTGACCCCTCTCAGCCTAGTACCTTGATCCGCGTCGACGTCCAGGAGTCACATTAGTTCGGGCTTTCCATTTGACATCTGCATAGAAATAGAATGAAGGAATGGTTGCATCATATAGATATGTGGGTGCACCTGTGAGGCAGTAAAACCATCTGCCAGAGGTGGCGTCTCGGTCACTTACATTGTTTGAGTCCGTTTCGTTGATCCGGCCGGGCTCTCGAGCGGAGGCAACTCAGATAGTCGACTCCTGGAATAGACCGGTTGTGAGCAAAGTGTCGTGCTGAACATCCTCGCTGTCACCTTTTGAACGGTGGCGAGCAAAAGGCGGTAACCGATGGTCATGTGTGTGTAGCTTACACCCTTGCAAGGTTAACAAAACTATTCGAATAGCCGCGTCCGCGGTTAAGGACTACTTGGAACCTGTACCTGATTATTAGACAACTTGAATGGATGCTTCTAAAACTCGCAAGAAAAGCGTGAGTGCTATGGTGTGCTCCTCGTGGGGAAGTCGAGGAAGTAACCATAGTGGTGTATTGGTTGGAGACTTGGATAGTGGACTCGTGTACGCTTCTTACCTCAAGTCTGGTACTCGTAGTTCAGGACTAGCCAAGTCAAAGCTGACACTTCTGCATGATGAAACCCCACCTCCCTTTACCTTGATACTTGAGCATGAGTAGTGTAGTTCTGATGTAAGTCTTGCTGAGTACGACTTTGTACTCACGTTTGCTTATTCGATGTTTTAGATGAGAACCCGGACCCCGATGGATTCACCGACCTGAAGCTCGACGTTGACCTTGGTAGTATAGTTCCAGACAACAGTCTGGTCCCTCGTGGAAGGGAATGTTTGTTGTACTAGGCTTCTCTAAGTCATTTGTTAAACTTGTCTATACTCAGACCTAATTTGCTTCCGTTGTATGATGTAATGTTGATCACATATATGTGATCTTTGTATACTCTATGTGTAAGTAAATAAAGAAGTTCTTTGTAGAGTTATGTGATGATACCTGCTGTTCATACTAGGCATGTGTGCTGCGTGTATGTTTATAACATGCATGTATTAGTATGGGTTTTCGAGACCTTAGTTGTGATCTGGCTGGCGGTCTTTTATACACCAAGTGGCCCTTAGATGTGCGCAGCTTGGGGCATCGCGATGCGATTGCTCGTGACTCTGTCACGTGCACACTCTGTTGTATGATCGAGCCCGCCCTAGACCCCGACTAAGTGATCGGGCTGGAGTAAGTCTATGTAAGAGTTACGATTCAATCGATAACATGGTTGAGGCGACTTGTCTATGAGTATGGGATTCACCACCCATAAGCATTAGACTTGTGAGCGGACGTTGAGGACCCATCTCAGTTGATCATCCGGCCTGGATGGGATGCCCCTCATGTTCGATGCTTTCCGAGAGTGTTCTGTGCTTGGCCTTGTCTGCTTAGACAAGTGGGTACGGCTCTCGGCTCTCCATGTGATTGCATCGTGACTGGAATTACATACGCTAACCCCGAGTCCCGACATCCCATCACCCATGTAAGTGCATCATCATGTGGAAGTTTTTGTCCAGTGGGCCACATTTTGAAGCAATTGCTAGCTAGGTTGGTCCAATGGCCATGAAACTTTGCATACTTGGGCACAACTCCATATAACCCCAGTCCACCAAAATTCAGCGCCATCTACCCACTTAAATTGATGCTAGCTTCAACAATACAATTATGGTCCATGTGGCACTTTACAAAGGAGGTACCCTAACTGTCGGGGGGATGGACCAAGCCCATAACCAGGCATTAGATCGCAACTCTCTGTACCGGCTTATACGTGAAGGCTCACGAAGACAAGACCCAGCCCAGAGGGAGACGCGTCAAGGAGACAAGCTTGAAGTCCAAAAAGAAGGAATTCGACTTACCTTGTGTAGCGCATAAGAGTATTTGTAAAGTAGACATAGAATAGGATTCCACCCCAAGTAGGAATCGGATCCGTGAAATCTTTGACCCGGCACCTTTATAAGCCGAGGGTTCGGGACGCCAGGTGTAAGGCCCGATATGCGGTACTATTCCAGATCTAGATGTTTCCATCCAGATCCGGCGACGAAGCACATGTCGGTCCCACCGCGACATATGACAAAGCCATATGCCCCGGATTTCCAACATGATATCACAACATTACAGCTACATGGATACAACATCTCATACAATCGGCATACAACTTCCTTAAATACATTATATCAGCGGAAGATACATGTCTGAGTACATACTACAATCAATGTCTAGTGGAAAAGGTAAAACACACCATTCCCGTAACCACACGGGTCCAGGCTCTCCGCCGGGATCCACCTAACTAGTCGTCGCCGAGTCTCCACGAAGGCGTCCAGAAGAAGGGTCGTCGAGCTCCACTGAAGTCCAAGATCGTTGTATAACGTGCGCAAAAGAGAAAAGAAAGAGGTGGGATATATCAAAAGTCTTGTAACTAACTTCTCACGGGTAAGATGGGGGTAGTGGTGAGGTTGCAAACGCACTAGCAATAATTGAGTGGCTAACGGTCTATTTTAGAGTAAGACGAGAACCAAGCATTTGATGAGGAATCGCCTCCAACAAGTCTTGATATCAACTACTTACACAAACATAACACCTACCCTATCCTTGTCCTCCCCTTCGCATCCCGATGAAGAAGAAGAAGTCAAGGCACACACACATTGATCAAGTTATTAAGATTATCTCAGTTGTTGTTGTCTATGAACAAGGAGTAGGTCTCAAGTCGTCCATAATTGTGGAAACAGTTTCTCGAAAAGAATTAACCCTGCAGGGGTGTACCAACTACCCATTACAAGGCTTCGCACGCACGCCCATCTCTCTTAGTTTCTACCCATCACAGGCAACCATTTTATGATTTAGTCCCGAGAGATCCAGAACGACATGTCCCTCTAACTAATAACGCACAAATCTGGGTGGCCCCCGGGGAGTCGACACCCAATCCAAGAGCCGGCTGCGCCCTCGGACCGGACTCTTCCGTATGGCCAAGGTCGGGGTTAGTCTAACCTGAACAGCAGGGGACTTCCCTAGCTCACTAATGTGTACCAAAAGAGAAACCATGTCTCCGCTGGCCCGGGTTGTTTAAAAACTGCGAGGGGATCCACCAAGCACACACACGGGGTTTCAAATGGTAAATCAGCTCGGGCCACCACTAGAAATGTTTGAAGCTAGGTAGGTAAGAAAAAGGGACCCCATAGTATCCCACACGCGGTTAGGCACGCTCGTCAAGAGACATAATACCCAGAACTCGGGTCCTAGGCGACTCGAATGGAACAAAGCATCGGGGCGGGATAGCCTAGACCTTCCATCCTTCGTCGAATATAGTCAACATTATAATAATAATATCATCCACAATAATAAAATAATGTGATAGCCCAATCCAAGGAGTAACAGGATAACAATTGATAGCATCCTAGCATGCATACTAAGTAGTGGCTGAGCAGCGAGCAAAAGTAACATAGCCGAACAAGGTTTGCTGAGATGTGGAGGAGATGGCTGTTTGGGTTTAATTGAGAGGCATAAATAGGAAGTGGTAGGATCATGCAATCGTTCTATCCTACACCTAGGTGTGAGTGAGCTGAAAGTTATAAGCATGATATATGCTCCCCCTTACCTGATGAAAATACGAAACCAAAGGTGTGGTCGATCGCAAGCTCGCATCGTCTCCGAAGGTACCCGCGGAAGCACACAAGAAGGAAACACTGGAAAAGGCAATCGAAGAGCAAGCATCTATGACTACGAAGCAATCACGATCAAGCATCAACAAGAAGGCAACACGAGACAACGCAATACGATCGCATCTATTGTCGAGAGCGGTTACTAACAGATTAAGTGGAGTACTCGTCACACACGACGGTACTGCACGTTTTACGATGGTTAAAGTTGTTTAGCTACACAACATGAGCAAAGGTTGTTAATATGGCATCTCACTCAAGCATGGCATAGCACAAAAACATGACAAGAGGTGAAGCATAAAGTAAACTATCTATGCTAGTCAATTTAAATGAGGCACCAACCTAAACATGGCATTCCACTAATTACCCCACGACAATTAAAGCAGTTGGTATTGTTCTCCCCTAAACCATATTTTAGGTTGGTTAACAACAAAAAACAATAGCATAAACACAAAGTACAAGAAATTTTAATCAATTGACATATAAAGAACACTCCAAACGGAGTTACGGTTAAAAATATACAAGCAATACAAGTTACACGCACAATCTGCCAACATCATGTAGCATACTTTAGAGCAACAAATAAACAAGAGAAAGGTTGTAAACATGCACAAAAATGATATGCAACTAAAGTAGACATGGCAGGCAAGGCATGGCAAAAGGAATCATGCAAATAGGCACCATGGTTCACTAGTTATAAGCAACACTAGAAGCTATAAAACATTACTAGTCAAGGACTTAGTGAACAATCGGGAAAACAGGGCAAAAACTGTTAATAGAAAGTTGTATAAACAGGTGTAAAACTATATGCAAAAGTACAGCAACATGACATAGAAATATATGGGCATGAAGTAGACAAGCTGTTGATCAGGTACAAACAAGAATCAAGGTCATAGGCATCACATATCAAAAGATATTAAGCGTGCAACATGGCTTCGGCAAGTTACAGACATAGTGAAAAACAAATGTGGCTGTCAAAAACAGCGCGGTAGAAACTTTGGAGTTGAATATAACTATAAATAGGAATGCTAACATGACAAGTGAAAGCATATAACTGAATTAGACATGATGCTTAACAGTATGCAACAAGAATCAATAGCATAGGACTCGTGGATGTGACACAAACATCAACCAAAGTTGCAAGAAAATAACAACAGCAGAATTTAATAGAAAGCAGTTAACGATCTGGTACCCACTTCCACATAGATTAACAACATCTAAATGGCCTCCAATGGATTAACTCCCAAAAGCATTATGATAGAGCACATCACAGAGAACAAATTAATTTTGGGCGCATCGTGATTCGGGCTACGGATTAGTCGCACACTACGTCGCAAAACGGAACACATCAGCAGTTAAAAAGGACTTGGCATAAATTCGAGGGGGGAAAGAAAAAATAGACCTTGTCGGGCCGAGGCGCATATGGACGTGAGCACTGGTTTGGGTCCTGGACGAGCTGGGCCTCGCAGGCATCGGCCGACCCACGAGCAGGAGGAGCCCAGTCGGGCGCGGCTGGCTTGCTCGGCCTCTCTGGTCGAGCCGACCAGGGGCGGCGGCGCCGCCGGGCTTCTCACCAGTTAGGAGGGTGTGGGGCGCGCAGGAGGCTGCGGGGCTGGGCGGAGGAGGCGGATCTGGTGGCCTGGGTGGTCGTCGGCGGGGTCTTGGCGGCGGAGCTCGACTGGCAGAGAAGAGGGCCGCGGCGGCCATGGCATCGTCCGGCGGCGCGGCTGGGAGCACGCGGCGGCGCGGCCGCTACTTGCGCGGTGAGACAGAGGGAGGTGAGGAGGAGGAGAAGGGAGAGGGGCACGGGGGAAGAGGAGGCCATCACCGGCGGCGATGACCGGAGTTGGCCAGGGCGAGGCGGTGACGGGAGGAGCTCGGGAGGTGGCGGCGGCGCGGGCTCCCCTCGGCTCGGATCGGGCCCGGCGGCCCTGCGGGGCCCGTTCGGCTGGAGGTGGGAGGAGGCTTCTCTGGAGCGACGTGGCGCAATCCTTGCCCTCCGATCTGTGATCTGGTGGATGAGATCACCTGGGGGCTAGGGTTTTGGGGTTTTGTGACTGGTTTGGGCAGATCTGAGAATTCAGAGGGTGTGGCTGCAATTTTTTGTTAGGGGAAACCCTAGAAAGGGGTGGGAGAGTGGTGGTATTTTTATAGCCAAGGTGGCTGGTAGTTTGCAAAAACATCCCCAGTTTCTCTCTCGTGCGCGCGGTGTTTACGTTTCTGACCGCCGGGGTCCGCGGGACCTCCGATTCGGGTAAAACTTCAAACTAAGCGATCAACGCGTCGAGCCGCCGGCGTTCACCTCGTGATGGAACCGTTCCGAGAACACTTTCCGGCGCGCTATAAAAATATCCCGTTTACTTATTAAATGGGGTTTTTCGTTCCGTTGGCTACGGCTGGTCTTGTGCGGGTTTTCGCGACAGTGATCGGGTGAAACCCGGTGTCGCAAAGGTCGAGTGCCAGGGTGGCAAAGGTTGGTCACTGTCCGGTACGAGATAAGAGGGGGAAAATAATCGTCGATCGATAAATTGGGGATGCAAACACCGCAAACAAAGCAGGCAATCAACCAATTTACACCGAAAACAAAATTTTTAATTTTTGTGAAATCTGGGCTGTTACACCAGGATCAACTCTCAACTCAACACACAAACCACCAACGCATGACTCGTAACCTAGATCTCCCCGAGACGCAAGTTACGAGCCGGCGTACTCTTGTAACCCAAAAGCCGGCTAGTCCTTTCGACAAGCCGGAAACCCCTCAATAATAAGAAGCAGGAGTAGGTCTTTACCTCAAAAACAAAGAGGGGCCGAAACCTGGGTAAATCGCCGAGTACCGTGTCTATGTCGACTCTCTCCTCGATACCACCTCGCAGCAAAGGCCTCACTACAAGTTCGATGACTCGGACATCTGCTATGTTAACCCCACGACAGTTGGCGCCCACCGTGGGGCCTGCACGTGCAGGCGTTGAGATTCTTGGAGGGGCTCAGCAGGGTATGGAAGGATTCATCTCCGGACGGATCACAAAAAGCTGGAGAGGAAAACTCCGAATCAATAGCTCCACATAGGAGACTGGTACCGTGATTACGTCAGGTTACCAAGTCTTAATCGGTTCCATCAACCTCTTCATTAGCAAGCCGGAACCAAAGATTGCACCCAAAGTTTCCTCAAGCAAGGAAAATCAGCAAGAGGATATTCCGCATCACGTCTTTGTCGGGTTCATCAGGGAGTCTTCAGAGAGAGCATTCCGACAAGATCCCAGACCATGAGGATAAAGAAGATGCCTCTGAAGCCGACTCGTACCAAGAAGAGGACAGGGATACAGACACCAGATCAATCCGATCCGTCAAAGAAGACAAACTCGGATCAAGCCCAGAACAGTATAATATGGATCTACCCCACTATGACTCATCTCATAGGTCGACCGTATATATGGCAGACGCCCAAGGAAAACAAAAGTCTCCAAGACACTAGAGTCCATCCTATGGTTGCTACAGAGCCGATCAAAGTCCATTAGGGATAAAAGACGACTTGGAGGCACGGGCCACGAGCCAATGGAAACCATCAAATCAGAACAAAGCTAACTTTGATTAAAATTTAAAAGAACATCACAAAAGGGAAACTGTACTACAAAAAAAGATAGCTTGGGAGCACAGGAGCTTTACACAGGAACAAAGCCGACCCTTTCACGGGACATACTATGAACAAGACCCAGACATGGATCGCCGGCTTACACCCATAACAAGCGTGGTTAGGCGTGTAAAGGAAGTAGCAGAAGATCTTGGCGGGCTCGTGGAGGCAATCATTAGATATGCCGAATCCGATGAAAGCCGGTACCGACAAGGACAAAGCATAAACCAGACGCAAAACAGGAAACGCAAGAAACCCTCACCGGGGGAGTCACCGGACATGGGGACAAGATACCGAGACTACGAGAGAACCATGCAAGACCCATGCCCAAAGCACTCCAAACCGGGTCTTCATGCTAAACACACATGGAGTCAATGCTACTTCATGCAAGATTACAGACGCCTAGTTGAAGAAAAATAAAGTGGACGAGAAGATAACCTCACCAAACCTTGCAAGCACGGGAAGTGCCATGCACATGGACTCAACCGGTCACTACAAGGGCTCCATCACTTCAATCAGCACTGGAAAAATAATTAACCAGTCGCCGGCTCTCGTCACATAATAAAAAGCCGAATTTCAACGCAATCGGCTCTCGCCACATAATAAAAATCTGAATTTCGTCGCAATCGGCTCTCGCCACTTAATAAAAAATCGACCTTCGTCATAACCTAGTTCTCTGTCATATATCAGAAAGCCGATTTTCGTCACATTGTGCTTTCTCCTAAAAGGTAAATTTGTATGCCACAGTAAGATTCCGTAAAATTGTAAGCCGGCTCCGGCTGCTCTTCTTAAGCATTGCATTCATCATTTTTTCTCATAACTTGCATTTATAAAAAATCTCAGAAACCTGGGGCTTGATCAACCTCCAATTGGTAATCTGAGTACTTATGTGTTTCATTCAGAGAAAGTTCAACAGAGCTTGATGACAGCTCATCAACCTCTAACTAAGAAATCTCAGCACATATGTGAAAATTGCATGTACAAAGATCGAATTCAGAGAAATCTTGGGGGCTCGACTATAACCATCGAGTCTTCACCCAAGAAACCTCGGCTTATACATGTGGCACTCCATGCCTCCTAAACTGCATGTATGTTCGATTCTCATACGATCTATACGCGTGAAATCTAGCTAGAAAATTCCCAAAAGGAAATTTTTGACACAAACGGAGAAACGCTGATCAATGTGAGACGTCATACAGTGAAGTATCAACTCAAGGATAACCCAAACTCTTCGCAAACGAGAGAAGATGAGGACCAGATGAATCCAAAGCCGGCTTCTTCGAGCAATTCATGAATTACCTTTTTTGCATATATAATCATAAGCATGTTTTCTCTCTTCATATACACAAAATCCTTGCATAATAGAGTTGGAACTCATGTGACTCGGCAATGCGTCAAGACACGCATGCCGACTCATGGGGACTACAACTCAAAAAAATTCCTCATGTGATGTGGCTGTTTGTCAATACACACATGCCGACTCATGGGGACCACAACTCAAAGCAAGTTCCTATGTGACTTGGTAATATGTCAATACACACATGCCGACTCATGGGGACTACAACTCGAAAAAACGTCTTTATGCGACTCAGTCATGCGTCAATACACGTATACCGACTCATGGGGACTACAATATAAAAATTTCTTTATGCGAATCGGTCATGCGTCAATACACGCATACCGACCCATAAGGACTACAATACGAGAAACGTCTTTATGTGACTCGGTCATGCGTCAAGACATACCATCCGACTCATAAAAACACACTTCAAAAAACAATTTTCCCGTGTGATCCGGCTAAAACGCAAAAACATGCTTGCTAGTTCATAAGAAAAATCTTCTAAAAATCTGACAAAGCGCCAAGATATGTTTACCGGCTCATGCTGGAAACTACAAACTAAAAAATCTTTCCAATAGACTCGGCATAAACATACCAATTCTTGGAAAGAATATGGCTCATACGAGCCATACCGGGTAACAAAACCTCGGATCACAAAAAAAAGCTCCTCAAAGGGAAGTACCATATCATCATACCACAAGCCATTTCAAATGCCACTCAGCATAGAAGTATTGACCACACACTGGCCACAAGAGACAAGTATCTTAAAATATTACATACTCGGCTTTTTCAATCCATACCAAATTAACCTAAGAGTTTTTTAAAGCCACTCGGACGACTACGCCTTGTCACCGGCTTGACTTGAGAAGAAGACCCGGCCACACCTGTAGGTGATAGAAGTTTATTACAAACCTCTACCAGGTTTATATCATAGAAGCCGAACATCTTCAGTTCATCATCTTCCGCACCTGGAGCCATCTCGGTGCCCGCCGGCTTTGATGAGTCGTCCGAAGGAGGAAGAAGAATGAACTTCTCAGGAACCGGGAAGGTGACTTTGCGCCTCTTGCCTTGATTGTCATAACCAATCTCCAAACGAGAAAGGTCTATATTGTCGGCTATTTGTGAGGCAGCCGGGCGGATCTCTTTCTGCACTTTCAGAAAATCTTCTTTACCAAAAGGAGTCCCGTCAGCTTTAATTTCAGGAAAGCCGCCAGCTAAAAGCTTTGGATTTAGCCCAGGGTGATATGCCTTAGCAAGTACCAAGACACGCATCGCCCCCAGCCGGCAAGCTGACTGCTATCCTATTTTATCCCATTAAGCAACGACTGGGAAAGGCTCCATGACATCGGTGATCCTCTTCATGCCTTCCGGCAATGACTGTGTCAAACTTATAAGTTTGCAGACACCCTCAAACAATTGGTTGACGAGGAAGAAGCTTCCAGTTAACTGCTTGCCGGTCGACTCCTTCACAATTTCATGCTCTTTGCGTGACAAAGCAAACACAAGTCCGCAACAATAACAACTGGATAATAAAAGAAGGAAGCGCTTTAAACCGGCTTACCAAAGATGGATGACATGAATCGGCGCACACTATTTCGAAGTGTCATGAGCTTCGCCTCAGTAATTTTCTGCTTTTTCTCAGCAGCCATGATGTCATCCAAGGCCTTTGACAAGGCATTATTGGACTCGGTCAGACTAACCTTCATTGCCTCCAACTCGGCGTCTTTCTTCTTCAAAATTTCTTGAAGACGGTTATTCAGCTCATCAGCTTCTTTCAGCTTTATTGATTCAGCCGCAAGCTGCTCCTTCAGCTCGACATTCTGTTGGCCGGCTTCCAAAGTAATGGCCTGCTAAAAAAGCAAATTATCATAAGGGTTATAGCTCAAAAATTCTAAAAACATGACTCGGCACGCCACCAAGTAGGCATACGGACTCATGGGGGCTACAGCTCAATATTCTAAATACATGACTCGGCACGCCACCAATTAAGTGTACCGACTCATGGGGGCTACAACTCCAATTTAAATTGGCATATCTAAAGGTAACTAATTTACGACCTTAAGAAGACTACAGTTCAAATAGCTACACTCATGACTCGTCACACCATCAAGTATGGTAAAACGACTCATGGGGGCTACAGTACATAAGATATTATAGCTCAAAGTTTGGGGAGTCTTATAACCCGCCATAATTGGCAAATAACATGATGGCTTCAGGGGCTATAAAGGCATATCAATAACATAAAGCCGATTTAGACATACTAAATAAAAGTCGGCAAAGAAAAAATACCTCATATCTCCAATAAAGATGGGTGACAATGTTGTGCTGCTCAGTCGCATAAATGATGGACTGATTATACAACTCGTTAATGGAAGTCTTCTCACTAATACACCTGAAAGGCCGATTCATAACCTGCCTCTTATCATCTATAACCTTTGCCAAGACATTCTGAGCAGGAGGAGCACCTTGACGGGTCCTTGTGATAACCACATCAGAATCATCGGCCTCCATCCCTTTGGAAGAAGCCAGAACAACTGCAGGAGCAGCATCAGACATCGGCTTCTCCAAGCCAGCATCAGGAGATGAACCTTTATGCAGGTTAGAAGGGCCTGACTCAGATAAGCCAGCCTTCTCCAGAGCTTCAGAAATAAGGACCTCAGGCGCCGCCTTTGGAAGCACGGCTTGCTCTTTCGAGTCATCCACATCCATGGAATCAAGCTGAGTTCTGCCCAAAGAGGATATCAAAACTTGTCAAATACTATACAAAAGGCAAATCGGCAATTAAGCAAAGAAAATACATACCCCAGATTGACAACCAAATCAGCCGGGAGTGACGACCCCTCAGAAGATGGAGTACCATCATTAGAGCCGCCGGCTTCCCCAGCCTTTTAAGTAAAGACGTCAGATTTACGAGGAGGAGTAGCAAGCTTGGATGGCTTGCTCTTAACATTGCGAGGCGGATCTCACAAAACCACAAAAGGGTCCCCCGAGTCAGAACTTCGGGTATGCCTCTTCTGGCCTTGTGCCTACAAAAAGAAAGATGTGAGTAGCCGACTTACAATCAGACTATTATAAAAAGCCGGACATAAAGAATACCGGCTGATTAGGAACCTTGGCCTTCTTGCTCGTCTCATCCTTGGAAGGAGAAACTCGGACCTCTACCTCTTCATTGTCCTCCGAGTCATTCTATAAGAAGAAAAGAAAGTGAAAAAACGTAGCCGGAATCAAAAAGAAAACAAAGAAGAAGATGACATCAGACTCAAGATCTTGACCCGCAGCCCATAATTCGGAATCATCCTGAAAAGAAGAAGATGGAAGATTAACATCTTTAGACAGTAATACGGCAAGTAAAAGGCCAAAGGAAAAGACGTACTGGGGGAGACGGGTTGCCTTGATAAAATGGGGCAAGACCATCTTCTTTAAGGTCTTCAATCTTCTCGGCGACAAACTTCTTGCAATAAGTCGCCAGAGTGGAAGAGGTCAACTCATTTTGTGCAAAGCACATTGGGTCTCCCTCCCGTTGTACTTACACATAAGACGGTCTCTGATACTGAGAGGTTGAATCTGCCAACCTACCCAACATCGGACCAGATCCTTGCCGGCTAGCCCATGGGATAATAAAGCCTTTAGCCGGGCGATAAGAGGCTTGTTCTTATTCACCATTTTGTCCGCAGGGGAGAGATTCAAACCAGCATGAAATACGAGCCGACTTTCACAAAATCCAGGCAAAGGATGCTCGCCGTCAGGTAACTTCACGGTGCAGTAGAAATATGACCTCTGTCAATCCTTGACTTTGCTAGCCGGTTTAGGAGAAGGAAAAATCATATTGGCACGTTCCTGAATAGTGATGCCTCCACATTCCAAAGCCTGGCCACCACTTTGTTCAGTCTACTGCTTGCAATAATAAAACTCAGCAAAAAGACCGAGAGATAGTCTCCTCTGCAGATAGACCTCGCAAAAGTCTTGAAAGTGACAAATATTGAGCAATGAATGCATCAAATCTTGTGGATGCAACTTGTCGGGACCCGGGGTTAGCGTATGCAAGTACAGTTAAGACATAGTCATATGGAGAGCCGAGAACCGCACCCACTTGTCTAAGCAGACAAGGCCAAGCACTGAACATTCTCGGAAAGCATCGTACGTGAGGGGCATCCCATCCAGGCCGGATGATCAACTGAGATGAGTCCTCATCGTCCGCACACAAGTCAAATGATATGGGTGGTGAACTCCCATATTCAAAGACAAGTCGCCTCAACCATACTACCGACTATCTCAAAACTCTTACATAAACTTACTCCAGCCCGATCACTTAGTCGGGGTCTAGGGCGGGCTCGATCATACCACAAAGTGTGCACGAGACGGAGTCTCGAGCAATCGCATCGCGATGCCCCAAGCTGCGCACATCTAAGGGCCACTTGGTGTATGAAAGACCGCCAGCCAGAACACAACTAAGGTCTTGAAAACCCATACAAAGACATGCATGTGATAAACATACACGCATCACACATGCCTTGTATGAACAGTAGGTACCATCACAATTCTCTACAAAGTGTACATTTTATTTATAACTCTTATAGAGTGCACACAGAGATCACATACATGTGATCCAACATTACAACACAGGCGGAAGAAAATTATGTCTGAGTACAGACAAGTTTAACAAATGGCTTAAGAAGCCTTATTTAAACACAAAGCCCTCCACGAGGGAACCAGTCGTCTGACTGGGACTAGACTAGTTGGTCTTCATTCGTCCAGCTCGAGGAAGAAGCCACCTTCGGGATTAGTGGCATCATCTAAAACATAGATTAAGCAAACGTGAGTACAAAGTCGTACTCAGCAAGACTTACATAGGAGCTATACTACTCATGCATATGTGTCAAGGTAAAGGGAGGTGGGGTTCACTTGCAGAAGTGCCAGCTTTGACTTGGCTAATCCTGAACTACGAGTACCAGACTTGAGGTAAGAAGCGTACACGAGTCCACTACTTTCTCCAACCAAGACACTACTATGGTGCCTTCCTCGACTTCCCCACGAGAAAGCACGCCATAGCACTCACACTTATCTTGGTGTGTTTTAGAAGTATCCGATTCAAGTTATCTAATAATCAAGCTAAGCTTTCCAAGCAGTCCATAACCGCGGACGCGGCTATTCGAATAGTTTTGTTAACCTTGCAAGGGTGTACCGCTACACACACATGATCATCATTTACCGCCTTTGATCTCGACACCATTCAAGGGGTGCCAGCGAGGATGCTCACCACAACTGTTACCTCATAGCCGATCTAGTCCGAGAAAGCCGCCTACTTGGGTTGGTTACCACAATCGTGAACCCGGCCGGTTTACCGAAGTGGACCCAAGTGATGTGTGCGTGGTGCATAAGCCGGTCTCGGATGAGCCGTTCTCTCACTTAGCAACCAGGCCACTGACCTACCAGAACTCCGAACTATTGCGACATCTGGACATCGAAAGGGATGAGTTAGTAAGTTGAGAGGGGTCAGTAAGCCCAATGTGTGGTTGGACTCTTCATCTTGGATCACCACACAAGAACTCGTACTAGGGCGGTGTTCAACGAGACAACCCACTGTGTACTCCTACACAGCCTCTCATCGTTCACCTTGTATTAGGGTCGATTCGCCAACACTTTTCTACCATCATCAACGTGATCATTCCCATCCCGACTCACATCACAGTACAACATGGTATCATACTAAGCATGCAATAAGCGATAACATTGCAGGGGCCACATGATATCAAACAACTCCTACATTTGCTAGGATTGTGGTTTGCTTACTACTGTGACAAAATGATAGGTCATGCAAAGGAATGGGTTCATCTATGCGGTAGAAACGAAGCATGGTGATCATCCTAAACAATGCATAAGCGAGACATGAGAGGGAAGTGGGATTTTATCGACATGATCAATGGGGGTTTGCTTGCCTTGCTGACGAGGTTCGGGTTCGGGGTCTTCAACGTAGGGGGTGACCTCGGGCTCCGGCTCCACGTCTATCAGCAACATGACAATCATAGGATCAACAGAATGTACAATGCACAATCACATGAATAAGATTGAAAGGGTGATGTTCATGGTACTGATGTGTTGAGCATTCCATTTAAATGGAGTATATTGCAAATTGAATTGCAAAAACAAACTCCACATTTGAATTCAAATTAACCAAGTTGTATGTGATATGGTTTGATCATCTTGAATCATCTTAAAATGTGTATGATATGCCTCTGATGTGTGATTGAAATGTAGCATGTTGCCATGGTTCAAGTTGCAAAAATATTTGATTTGAATTTGATTTCATTCCATTTAAATCAAATAGCAAATGCTACTGATCAAATTTTAAATTCAACTCAAACAGAGTTGAAAGTTGCATATTTGGAAAGATAATTTTCTCCTGATCATTTTTCATATATTATTTGTCCAAATTGGAGTTAATATGAATTTTCTATGAATTTCCAAAGTTTGGGGTATTTTCTGGAATTTCTGGAATTCTTTTAATCCAAATAATCTCTGGAAATTCATTTAACTAAATTATTGCGCAAGTGCTGACGTCAGGGTTGACATGTGAGGTCACCTTGTCAGTGACTGGGTTAACTAACCCGTGGGTTAAATTAATCCAGTGGCTTAATTAAGCCACTGGGCCCACTGGTCAGTGACCCAGGGGTCATTAGCCGAGTAATTAACAGGGGGGGGGGGTTTGGCTAACTCGCCGGCGGCTAAACGCCGGCGACTGGAGTCACAGCGGCGCTGCACGGGGATCACGATTCCGACCACGGGAGGGGAAACAGAGGGCACCGTCTTGCTCCTGGAGGTCTTCCGCGTCGTCTGGAAGTAACAGGGGGTCACGGGGAGATCGGGAGCGACGACGGCGACGACTCCCGCGGAAACAGAGAACCGGCGAGGTCGTAGATGACGTTGTGGTGCACGGTTGGAGTTGATTTGGGGCTCGTTCGAACGCTAGCACGTGCAGGAGTCAAACGCGTGCATTGGGGGTCCACGACGAGCACTGGAGCGAGGAGGACGACGACCATGGCGACGACGAGCTCCTGCGTCCATGGCGGATCCGGCTAGAGGAAGCAAACGAGGGGGAGAAGTGAGGGGTTCCGGCCGTGAGCTCACCCTGAATCTATCTGGAGTGGTGGCTTGCTCGGGTAGGCGCTGGAGCTGCCGGAATTTGAAGTCGATCCACGGCGGCCGGCGATGAAGACGACGAAGCTAGCGAGCTCGTGGAGGCGTCCTGCTCCGATTCCTTTCGCAGGTCGATGAAGACGACGACGAGGAGCACGGTGGACTTGCTGGCTTGAGCTCTAGGGCACGGTGGCCACGCGGGGGCTCGACGGCGCTCCGACGTTCTTCTCGGGCGACGACGAAACGGGCGAGAGAGGAGGGGAGGGAGCTCGTGGAGGGGGGGAATGGACTGCGGAGGCTACGGGGAGTCTCCAGGTGCGAGAAGAAGCCACGGGGAGGCCTAGAAGCTCCTCGACGGCGACGTGTCATCCCCGGCTAGCTCGATGGCATTCCACCGAGCAGCTTGGAGGCGCGGGAGGGGGAAGAAGACGCCTCTGCCCCTATGGGCCGTCTGGGCTGGGGTGGGCTGACTTCGCCTGGGCGCCAGGTAAGGATTTCTGACTTCTTTTCTATTTTTCTTCTCTGACATTTGTTCTGTTTAGCTAAAATAAATAGCTAAACATTTTATTAAATGCTGAAAACTTTTATGTGGCCTCATAATAATATAGACTAGCCATTCATAAACTTTCAACATTTTTAAAATTCAAAAGATTTGAATTTTAAATAAAATAGGGTTATTTCAATAATTCCAAGGCACTGTTTGATTATTTGAAAAATATAGGAGCATGGGATGGGTCCCACATCACTTGATATATGATCACACTCATTTATAAGACTTTTCAAAAATCTAACATGAATTTTTGGAGAAGATTTTTATCTGGCCTTTTGAATTAATTCATCTGGGGGGGTGTTCCTTCTCCCATTTGGATTTTGAAGTTGATTTCCTTTGAAAATTTGACATGGTGCATGGTTACTTGATCCTAGCACATTACCTAACAGAGGGTTCTGACAACTCGCCCCCACTCAACAGAATCTCGTCCCGAGATTCAGAAGTCTGCGGGAGGAAGGTGGGGTACTCGGCACTGAGACGGTCTTCTCTTTCCCACGTAGCTTCTCTTTCAGAGTGGTGTGACCATTGCACTTTCAAAAACCTAATCTTTTGACGATGAGTGACACGCTCTGCGGAATCAAGAATACGAACGGGGTATTCTCGATAAGAAAGGTCATCTTGGAGATCAAGCGTTTCGTGGTCGACTTCGCGGATGGGGTCCTTGAAGCAACGCTTGAGTTGGGACACATGGAATACATCATGTACTCGGGAGAGGTGCGGAGGTATTTCAAGTTGGTAGGCAACTTCTCCACGTTTAGCAATAATGCGGAAAGGTCCGATGTAACGTGGGGCCAACTTGCCTTTGATACCGAAACGTTGGGTTCCCTTCAGAGGAGTAACCCGAAGGTAAGCCTTCTCATCCAGATTGTAGCTCTCTTGCCTATGATGACGATCATAGTAGCTTTTCTGATGAGACTGGGCTGCTTTCAATTGATCACGAACAATGCGAACTTGCTCTTCTGCTTCCTTGATCATATCCGGTCCAAAGAATTGTCTTTCACCGGTTTCTGACCAGTTTAAAGGTGTTCGACATCGTCGTCCATATAGGAGTTCAAAAGGAGCCATGTTCAGACTAGATTGAAAACTATTGTTATAAGAAAATTCGGCAAATGGAAGAGACTTCTCCCAATTCTTTCCGAATGAGATAACACAAGCTCTGAGCATGTCTTCAAGAATTTTGTTAACCCTTTCGACTTGACCGCTAGACTGAGGATGGAAAGCTGTACTAAAGGAGAGATGAGTTCCCATAGCATTCTGAAAGCTTCCCCAAAATCTAGAGGTAAAAAGGCTACCACGATCAGAATTGATTTCCAAAGGAACACCATGAAGGGATACAATTCTAGAGATGTACAAGTCTGCTAACTGGCTAGCAGTTATAGACTCGCGAACCGGAAGGAAATGAGCAACTTTGGAAAGCCTATCTATGACAACGAAGATGGCATTGTTTCCTTTCTGGGTTCTTGGAAAGCCGGTGATGAAGTCCATACCGACTTTGTCCCATTTCCACTCGGGAATAGACAAAGGTTGAAGTGTACCAGCAGGTCTTTGATGTTCTGCCTTAATGCGACGACAAACATCACATTCGGCAACAAATTGAGCAATGTCTCTCTTCATCCTAGTCCACCAAAATCTCTAGCGTAGATCTCGGTACATTTTTGTGCTACCGGGATGAATTGAGAGGGGTGTGTCATGGGCTTCCTTGAGGATGAGTTGCCTGAGTTCCTTATTCTTAGGTACTACCAAAAGATTTTCAAAGAATACCGTTCCTTTGCTATCTGTGGAGAAACATTTAGCAACTCCGTTAGCAATGTTCTCCTTGATCCGGCGAACACCTCGTGCACGCCTTTGGGCAACTATGATTTGATCCTCAAGAGTTGGTTTCGCCACCAAGGTAGAAAGATAGCCATGAGGAGCAATCTCAAGATTGAGCTTGCGAAAGTCCTCATGAAGAAGTGGTTGATACTGTTGTAACATGAGGTTGTTACAATACGACTTACGACTTAGTGCATCAGCCATGACATTGGCCTTGCCTGGGGTGTAAGAAATTACTACGTCGTAATCTTTTATCAACTCAATCCAGCGTCTTTGCCTGAGATTAAGATCTGGCTGGGTGAAAATATATTTGAGGCTTTGGTGGTCGGAATAAATCTCGCAACGGTTACCAAGGAGGTAATGTCGCCAAGTTGTTAGGGCATGAACTACGGCAGCGAGTTCAAGGTCATGGGTAGGATAGTTCTCTTCATGTGGCCGCAACTGGCGTGAAGCATAAGCTACCACATGTCGATCTTGCAGAAGTATGCATCCTAACCCTTGCCGTGATGCATCACAATAGATCTCGAAATCCTTTTTGGTGTCTGGAGGTGCAAGTACGGGTGCAGAAGTCAATCTTCTTTTTAGCTCTTGAAAGCTTTCCTCGCACTTGGGAGTCCATAGGAATTTCTTATCTTTCTTGAGGAGTTCAGTTAGAGGCTTTGCAACTTTAGAAAAGTTCTCGACGAAGCGACGACAATAGCTGGCTAGGCCAAGAAAACTCCTAACTTGCTTAACCGATTCAGGTGGAGTCCAGTCAAGGACGGCCTGAACTCTCTCGGGATTCACAGCAATGCCTTTTGCAGAAATCACGTGGCCTAAGTAGTTCACTTCTGGTAGCCAAAATTCACAATTGGAGAATTTAGCATACAGGCGATGCTCTCTAAGTTTCATCAATACCAGCCTTAGGTGTTCGACATGTTCTTCGTTCTTCGAGTATATAAGGATGTCATCGAGGTAAACCACGACGAACTGGTCCAAATACTCCATGAAGATCGAGTTCATCATGCGTGAGAAAGTGCCGGGGGCATTGGTTAAACCAAAGGACATGACGGTGTACTCGTAAAGACCATAACGAGTAGTAAAAGCCGTTTTGGGAATGTCCTCGTTTTGGATTTTGATTTGATGATAACCTAATCTCAAATCCATCTTGGAGAAGACAGAGGATCCTGCAAGTTGATCATAAAGATCATTGATCCTGGGCAGTGGGTACTTGTTCTTTATCGTCGTTAAATTTAGCGGGCGATAGTCTACGCACATCCTTTCTGTTCCATCTTTCTTCGTTACGAACAGAATGGGGCAACCCCATGGCGATGAGCTAGGGCGGATGAAGCCTTTCTCCAACAAAGCTTCCAGTTGGGTTTTAAGCTCAGCTAACTCACGGGGGCCATTTTGTATGGGCGTCTAGAAATTGTAGGAGATATGCCCTAGAGGCAATAATAAATGTTATTATTTATCCCCATGTTCCTAATTATGTTTATATTCCATGCTATAACTGCAATGGTTCTCGAGTCTGCAATAACCACGAGGCTCGGAGGAAGACTCATATGCACGTGTGGAATAATAAACAAATAAAATATATATTCCTAGTCTCGCCTCTAAGACTAGCTCAAGTTTTGCATGATGGTTCTGTTTTCCTGATCATGGGCATGACTATGCCGGCAATTTTGAGGGCACAATGTTAGATGAACATTTGTGTTGAAACGACCCAGATTGATGTTATGCTATGAGATACTTTCGTCACCAGTTAATGGATTATAACACAGAGAAAGTTGGGCGTTTGCATAATTTCTTAGACCATGAGAGTATCGAGTTCCTTCATACTTGCTTCGTGAACTTTGGGGTTTGTTAAACGTCATCTGTAAAAGGGTGGCTATTACGGCGGCTTACGGGTTCACGGAAAAGTATGACAAGGAACTAGGTAGCTCAAGATTGGGATTTGCTCCTCCGTCGATGGAGAGATATTCTTCGGGCCCTCTCGGTGTTACGGTATCCACCATCGTCTGGCCAGACACAGTGTGATTTGATCACAGGGATGCCGGAACGCGGGAACGAGAAAAGAGAACAATACCAGTAACGAGGTAACTGGCATAGTGGACAAGTGTTGATCCACGGGGATGCCGATAAGTCTCACCTCGGGTATTTGTAACATATCGCGAAGCAACAGGAATAGCACACGGCAACTGGAGGTTCACTGGAATATTTATTCGTGTGGGTATAGGGGTCAATATGGGTGTCCACGGCTCCGATGTTGATCATTGATCGGAAAGTGTTCCGGGTCATGTCTATACTTCACCGAACCTATAGGGTCACACGGTTAAGGGTCATCTATCTGCTGAATACTAGACAGGGAGTCTAAGAGAAAGTCACCGGAAAGGTTTCGGAGAAAACGGAAAAGTTCCGGAGAGAGAACACCGGAATAGTTTCGGTAAAACCGAAAAGTTGTTTCGGAGTGAACCACTAAGCCGAAAAGGTTTCGGTAAGCACCTGGTACTTTTGGAGGGTGCCAGAATTGTTCTGGTAACTTATGGAATTTTTCTGGAGAAAAGAATAAAATATATTTTTTCGGAAATATTTCGGAGCTGCCGGAAATGTTCCGGAGCTGCCAGAAATGCTTAGGTTGCTTTTCGCAGATGAAAATCACTAATCCGGAATTGTTTCGGAACGCGCCCAAAATCATTTTAGTGGGTATTGGAATTATTCTAAGACCCACAGAAATATTTTTGGATTTTTCGGACGCGAAAAAGTGGTGTCATGAATAGTAAAAAGTACTACTTGGGATATTTTTGGAAAGCCTTCTAGAAGGACTTGGGAGCCAAGAAAGCCCCCTTGGGTTTCCTATAAATAGAGGTGTGAGGGCAGCCCCATATGCTTGATCCAAGCTCTCCCTTGAGTTCAATACACAAGCCATGCATGATCTGGCATTCTCTCTCCCTCCCCGCGAAATAGTTTCGTAGAGCCGAAAGGCTGTCTGGGTTCCGGCAGGAACTAGTTCTAGACGGCGAAGCCCTGCCGGATAGCTGACACCGTATGTGTGCAACCCCGTAGAGAGGTCGTAGTTTCGATCTTTTGCCCGAGGGGCTGTTCGAGGGTCCTCCCGAAGGGCTGTCCAAATTATCGTTCGAGCTTCAAGGGTCCTCCCGAAGGGCTGTCCGAGTTACCGATCGAGTTTCGAGGGGCCTCCCGAAGGGCTGTCCGTGACATCATCCGAGGGACTGTCCGACCGCCTCCCTGAGCGTTGTCCGAGGAGCAGACGAGGGAATACATTCTCGCGGTTGGGAGGTTGTAAATCCTAGCTGCGGGGATCTGCACCGACGATCTACATCGACTCTACTTCCGCTGCGCTACGAGTCGGTAACGATCAGATCAAAACCTTGTATGCAGTCTCCATAGTGGTCCTGGGTTGTTCGTAGTGCGGAAATTTTTTGTTTTCTGCCGCGTTCCCCTACAGAAATTGGTGCGGTTCCTGGGGCAAGATCCACTATAAACTCTACACATCTGTCGGGTAGCATTCCCGGCAGCTCTTCAGGAAAGACATTCGGGAAGTCACGAACCACCGGAATATCTTCAAGTTCGGGAAGGGGAAGTACATTCAAGGAATGCACTTGGGTTCTTGTTCTGGGTGAGGTATAGTTGACGGTTTGGCCTGAAGGGTGGGTGAGTTTCACGGATTTGCCTTTGCAATCCAGGTAGGCATTCTGTCTTGATAGCCAATCCATGCCAAGGATGACATCAATGTCTGAAGACTTGAGGGCTATGAGTGAAGCAAGGAATACTAAACCCTCAATTGCAATTTGATTACCATGGCTCACTCTATTAGTTTGCCATCTTGACCCTGGAATTTGAATAATCATTGGGGTGGATAATTCAATAAAGGGTAACTCATGACGAAGTGCATAACTTTCCGACATGAATGAATGAGATGCTCCTGGGTCGAAAAGAACGGAAGTAGGAACATAATTGACTGGGAGCGTACCAAGAATCACGTCAGTGGTGTCGTTAGTCTCTTCGGCGGCAATCTGGTTCACACGTCCACGAGTGGCGGGAGGAGCGTGTTTGGCGGTGTAGACCTTCTGGGGTGGCTTGCCACGACCATTGTTGTTGTTGTTGCCTCCGGCACGGGGTGGAGCATTCTGGTGTTGGAGCTGGTTCTGGGGACACTCACGAGAATAGTGGCCTGCAGATATGATCTGCACGGGGATCACGCGTATGACGAAGTTCAGTATAGGGCTCGAGATTTTATTAGCTCGTGTTTCATACACCCCGCAAAGTTAATCTAGCGACTTGAATAATCATGCTTGATGATAAACGTTGGTAGCTGCGGTTTAAGTCAAAACCTTAGAAGCCACGTAAAATAAAATTTTGTATAAACCGATTAGAGGCGTCTAACTTGGTTTTGCAGGATGTGCATGTGATGTGGTATAGCAAAGCTCATATTAATTTGATTATGTATGAGATGACTATATAATGTAAATTTATTAACATGACCTGCATGTCATGATTCGGCATGATGGCTGGAGCCATATGATTGTCACTTTAATGACCTGCGAGTCAACCTTATGTAATGCACTTATTTTATTAGCTATAGAGATAGCAATATTATTTGGTGCATTGACAAGGTGGTGGCAAACTTCGCGAAGGTGAACTCCGACGCAAATGCCAAAGACGAAGAAATACTTGACTTCTCCGTCAGAAGGGGCTATACCATATCATGCAATTATGAATTACCTGAGATGTTTATCCCTTAAGTTGCACCCTTCTTGATTGCGCGGTAGTCGCTTTTTATTAGGGTGATCTCTCACTTAAAATATCAAGTAGTTAGTGTTCTCCCAAATGTAGCACCGTCACAGCATCTATCCTTTCGGGGTGCGCCATGGATGCATGGGTACGAACGATTGGAGAAATGTAAGGCGGGTGAGGTCAGACCTCGCAGCAAGATCACTTGGTTGTCTTGACGTTCATGGCAGGATCGTCCTGAGCTCGGAACACACGCATCGAAAGATGAACAAGAGTCACATAGAGATGTGATCGGCAAGTTGGCCTACCAAATCAAAATCCTCGTCATGAGATGATGATTCTATGGCGTTGTATTGATATTTGGATCTTGAATCACTCATAATCAATTTTGAGAGATATTGATTTGAGTGGGAGCGCATTTTAGAATTAACTTGTTTAATTCTGAGTGCAATTAATTATGAACACTGTCTAAGTATAATTTGCTAATAGTTGTAGAATAATGGCTCGCGTTTCCACCTTCCCTATTAAAATTGAATAAGCTGTTAAATATCTGGTTAAAACTTTACAGTTGGTAACGTAATGCGAGGATTGTCCTCAAGAGTGCCGAGAAGGATTTTGTCCTATCGCATGCTTTCGGTGTCCTCCCGCTAATGCTATGGATGATGTGACTCTCGTCCTTCGATCCAAAAGCTAGAATTCCATTGTGGTCAAGTACAATACGTTTGCTTCCATAAGACCCGAACTTCACAAGTTTGGGATAGTTATGTAATATTCATGGAACTGAAAATTGTTTTCAGATACAGACAAAGGCTAAAAGATATGAGATATCCAAAGCAATATTTGTTTGCAAAGTATTAGTAAAGTGTTTACTGGGCATTTGACTGATAAGAGAGGGATCCAGAAGATCGCCTGTCATATGATGAAGGTGAATAAAACAAACAACTTAAAGAGAAAGGAAATGTCCAAAGGGTGTTAGTATGACTCACACGCCTAGGAAGTCCGGGGCTAACGCCACTCTTAAAGTTGGGTGCTTCTTCTGAGAGTAGGAGAAATATATTGAAAGTTAAACTGTTAAAAGTATAAGGGCAAAAAGAAAGAAGACTGGAATGTCCAGCTCATGTATAAAAGTCATGAAAGTTATTGATGTATGGAAGGCTGGTCAAAAATAAATAGTTCTTGGGAATTGTGATTAAACAGTTAGTCCATAATTCTTGGGTATTATGATTAAAAGTTGATCACAGGAATACCCGCTCGAATGCATTCTGTTGCAACTCGATGCAAGAACCACTACGGCCTAAAAGACTTGCCAGTAATGAGGTTTAGATACGCGCTGGGAACATAGTAAAAGTTACTATACCTTCCATCGGTGTATCACCATCTGTATTTATTTTCATAATTCGTTTTAGAGTTTTATACACTCTAGCCCATTGCATAAAGTATGTTGCAAGAAGGTTGTTCATAAAAGAACAATTGTTGTTCAGTATGATGAATAACATAAAGGGCCATGCTTCCATCGGGGATGGGATGTATGTTACGAATATTGATGGTAATATGATACATCCATAACAATGACGCTAAATGTCGAAAGACTAAAAGAATACCACATATGTGTGGCACTGCATTTGGTCACATTGGAGAAACCCGCATGGAGAAATTCCATAATGATGGATTTTGAAGTCATTTGATTATGAATCATCTCACACTTGCAACTTTCGTCCGAAAAGTTAAGTGACTGAAATACCGTTCACAGGCCATGAGGAACGAACAACAAACTTATTGGTGATCATACATTTGATGTGTGTAGTCCGATAAATGTTGTTAGTAGTGGATTTATCTATCTTCAGAAAAGACTCAAGTAGATATATGGATATTTACTTGATGAGACGTAAGTCTGGATCTTTTGAAATCATTCGAAAGGTTTTCAAAAATGAAGTGAAAGTTATTGTGACAAGAAAATTATGTTTCTACAATTCGATTGCAGAAAGGAATTTTTGAGTTACAAGTTTATCCAATGTCTGATGAGTTGTGAAAAGAGTTTTCATAACTTGCACCTCCCGGAACACCACTGCAAGTGGAATGTCCTTGAAGATGTAATCAAACCATTTATGACATGGTAAGATCAAAGATGACATAAATCAATTTGCCATTATCCCTTTTAATGTAATGCTTTAGAGACTGCGGCTTTTACACTGAAAGGAGCGCCATCAGGTCTGTTGAAATGACGCCATGGTATGGTACGCCCAACCATGTTTTATCTTTTCTTAACATTTGGAATATGGGGATTGTGTAAACTGTTTACAAACCTATTCCAAATCAGACAAGTGCTACTTTGTAGGTTATCCCAAATTATTGGGAATTCCTCCACCACTATACCGAGGCAAAAGGTTTTGCCACAAAGAACGTTATGCTTTTAAAGAGAATGGTTCTTGCAAAAAGGTGAGTGGGAGGACAGTGCAACTCTACGAGATAACATTATCTTCGTCATCAGATCAAAGGAAAGGAACCTTGGAAGTGATTCCAGAGTTTCCTACTGCAACTGATACGGAAGCCTCTACATGAGATGTATGGACTTCGGTCAAACTTGCAACTGAGCCACGTAGGCAAAACTCGTGCAAACCTCTCAGGTGCGCAAACGAGATATTGTTTAGAAAACAGCATACCTACGATAATCAAGGAAGCGATGATGGGCCCTGACTCCGGAATTGGCTAAATGCCAATACAAATCCGAGATAGTTTCCATATACATAATTCAAGATTGTATCTTGATGGACCATTCGGAAGACTTAGAGTCTAACGAATATTAATGGAACTATAAACTGATACGGATAAAAATGTTTTATCCATAAAGCTCGACTTGTTGCTTATAACAATTTCAAGGAATTAACTACGGCGAGATTGTCTCTCCATAGCGATGCTTAAAGTCGGTTCGGGATAAACTAGCAATTAATACGTATTTCATTCATGAGATATGAAACATGGATGCCAAAAGGATTTCCATGAGATGGAAATACTGCCTTGGAGATACAGTCCAAGGTATTTTGTCAGTCCAGAGGATGCTAGTAAGTATGCAAACTTCAGAGTTCCTGCGATGGACAAAAGAGAGCATAATGGAGTTGGAATCTTCGTTTTTGATGAAATAGTCAAAAGAGTTTGATTTCATCAATGGATGACGAAGATGCTTGTGATTGCAAGAAAGTAAGTGGGAGCATAATAATATTTCTAAAAACCTTGTGTGTGCTTGACACATTGTTAATTGGAAATAATATAAATTTCTTGACATGAATTAGGACTTCATTGAAAATAGTTTTTTGATGAAGTGCTTGGGCTAAGTAGCCTTGATATTAGGCATAATTATCTAAGAGATAGAATTGCCTAATAGGGCTAAGCCAAAATACATGCTGACAAGATGCCAAAACAATTTAGCATTAAAAACGACAAGGTGTGATTCTTGCCAAAGTCACATGGAAAGAGTTTTTGCAAGACTCAGTGTCCCAAAACACTGATGAGCAAATTACATGATGGAGATTCCACACACCTTCATGTTGGGATTAATCATGTATTCCATGGTATGTAAAACAACCAGATATGTCCAATACTCCAAAGTTGTTGCGAGTATAGATTCCAAAGTGATCAAAGAACTGATCGTGGGACAACAGTGAAAAATGTCATTGAGTACTAAAGTAGCACTGATGACATGTTTTCTCGCAAGAAGAGATTATGAAGTACTTGTTGTAAGTAATTACATCGATACGGTCTTCATCAATGCTCCATGCGATTTTCTATTTGAGTTAAAGTTTTTTTGTGTGAAATACACAATATGGTGGCACAGTAAGTTGGAATTGTTCATAACAGGTTACTGTGGCGAAATTCTATAACAAATGGCTATGTATGTTGCTGCTTTAGAAGCAACAAAGAAAATGTTGAATCATATAGTTCATTCATGAACTTAGTATGGTTCCAATATGGCTTTGGTCAATGGAACACTATTGAAGATAGTTGCTCCATAGCTCAGTCTGAGGAATCAAGGTTCGACCAGTGATTCACATATATACAAAGCCAAGTCCACACAAAATATGAATTTTGTGAAAGCGTGAAAACGCGAGGATATGCAAAGATACACACGGAGTTGAAGTTGTCAGATCCGTTGGACATCAGGCTATACCACATGTGAAGCATATTTTACACCAGTATGCCGTAGGTGTAAAGTGCATTAGCATTGACTAGATTATTGACTCTAGTGCAAGTGGGAGTCTGTAGGAGATATGCCCTAGAGGCAATAATAAATGTTATTATTTATCCCCATGTTCCTAATTATGTTTATATTCCATGCTATAACTGCAATGGTTCTCGAGTCTGCAATAACCACGAGGCTCGGAGGAAGACTCATATGCACGTGTGGAATAATAAACAAATAAAATATATATTCCTAGTCTCGCCTCTAAGACTAGCTCAAGTTTTGCATGATGGTTCTGTTTTCCTGATCATGGGCATGACTATGCCGGCAATTTTGAGGGCACAATGTTAGATGAACATTTGTGTTGAAACGACCCAGATTGATGTTATGCTATGAGATACTTTCGTCACCAGTTAATGGATTATAACACAAAGAAAGTTGGGCGTTTGCATAATTTCTTAGACCATGAGAGTATCGAGTTCCTTCGTACTTGCTTCGTGAACTTTGGGGTTTGTTAAACGTCATCTGTAAAAGGGTGGCTATTACGGCGGCTTACGGGTTCACGGAAAAGTATGACAAGGAACTAGGTAGCTCAAGATTGGGATTTGCTCCTCCGTCGATGGAGAGATATTCTTCGGGCCCTCTCTGTGTTACGGTATCCACCATCGTCTGGCCAGACACAGTGTGATTTGATCACAGGGATGCCGGAACGCGGGAACGAGAAAAGAGAACAATACCAGCAACGAGGTAACTGGCATAGTGGACAAGTGTTGATCCACGGGGATGCCGATAAGTCTCACCTCGGGTATTTGTAACATATCGCGAAGCAACAGGAATAGCACACGGCAACTGGAGGTTCACTGGAATATTTATTCGTGTGGGTATAGGGGTCAATATGGGTGTCCACGGCTCCGATGTTGATCATTGATCGGAAAGTGTTCCGGGTCATGTCTATACTTCACCGAACCTATAGGGTCACACGCTTAAGGGTCATCTATCTGCTGAATACTAGACAGGGAGTCTAAGAGAAAGTCACCGGAAAGGTTTCGGAGAAAACGGAAAAGTTCCGGAGAGAGAACACTGGAATAGTTTCGGTAAACCCGAAAAGTTGTTTCGGAGTGAACCACTAAGCCGAAAAGGTTTCGGTAAGCACCTGGTACTTTTGGAGGGTGCGAGAATTGTTCTGGTAACTTATGGAATTTTTCTGGAGAAAAGAATAAAATATATTTTTTTGGAAATATTTCGGAGCTGCCGGAAATGTTCCGGAGCTGCCGGAAATGCTTAGGTTGCTTTTCGCAGATGAAAATCACTAATCCGGAATTGTTTCGGAACGCGCCCAAAATCATTTTAGTGGGTATTGGAATTATTCTAAGACCCACAGAAATATTTTTGGATTTTTCGGACGCGAAAAAGTGGTGTCATGAATAGTAAAAAGTACTACTTGGGATATTTTTGGAAAGCCTTCTAGAAGGACTTGGGAGCCAAGAAAGCCCCCTTGGGTTTCCTATAAATAGAGGTGTGAGGGCAGCCCCATATGCTTGATCCAAGCTCTCCCTTGAGTTCAATACACAAGCCATGCATGATTTGGCATTCTCTCTCCCTCCCCGCGAAATAGTTTCGTAGAGCCGAAAGGCTGTCTGGGTTCCGGCAGGAACTAGTTCTGGACGGCGAAGCCCTGCCGGATAGCTGACACCGTATGTGTGCAACCCCGTAGAGAGGTCGTAGTTTCGATCTTTTTCCCGAGGGGCTGTTCGAGGGTCCTCCCGAAGGGCTGTCCAAATTATCGTTCGAGTTTCAAGGGTCCTATCGAAGGGCTGTCCGAGTTACCGATCGAGTTTCGAGGGGCCTCCTGAAGGGCTGTCCGTGACATCGTCCGAGGGACTGTCCGACCGCCTCCCTGAGTGCTGTCCGAGGAGCAGACGAGGGAATACATTCTCGCGGTTGGGAGGTTGTAAATCCTAGCTGCGGGGATCTGCACCGACGATCTACATCGACTCTACTTCCGCTGCGCTACGAGTCGGTAACGATCAGATCAAAACCTTGTATGCAGTCTCCATAGTGGTCCTGGGTTGTTCGTAGTGCGGAAATTTTTTGTTTTCTGCCGCGTTCCCCTACAGAAATTGGTGCGGTTCCTGGGGCAAGATCCACTATAAACTCTACACATCTGTCGGATGGCATTCCCGGCAGCTCTTCAGGAAAGACATCCGGGAAGTCACGAACCACCGGAATATCTTCAAGTTCGGGAAGGGGAAGTACATTCAAGGAATGCACTTGGGTTCTTGTTCTGGGTGAGGTATAGTTGACGGTTTGGCCTGAAGGGTGGGTGAGTTTCACGGATTTTCCTTTGCAATCCAGGTAGGCATTCTGTCTTGATAGCCAATCCATGCCAAGGATGACATCAATGTCTGAAGACTTGAGGGCTATGAGTGAAGCAAGGAATACTAAACTCTTAATTGCAATTTGATTACCATGGCTCACTCTATTAGTTTGCCATCTTGACCCTGGAGTTTGAATAATCATTGGGGTGGATAATTCAACAAAGGGTAACTCATGACGAAGTGCATAACTTTCCGACATGAATGAATGAGATGCTCCTGGGTCGAAAAGAACGGAAGTAGGAACATAATTGACTGGGAGCGTACCAAGAATCACGTCAGTGGTGTCGTTAGTCTCTTCGGCGGCAATCTGGTTCACACGTCCACGAGTGGCGGGAGGAGCGTGTTTGGCGGTGTAGACCTTCTGGGGTGGCTTGCCACGACCATTGTTGTTGTTGTTGCCTCCGGCACGGGGTGGAGCATTCTGGTGTTGGAGCTGGTTCTGGGGACACTCACGAGAATAGTGGCCTGCCTGACCACACTTGTAACAGGCTCCGAAAACAGTTCGTGGAGCTGGGTTGTTTGGCGGAGGTGGGTGGAACTGGGTGGGTGGACGAGGCGCCACATAGGATGGCCTCGGTGGTTTGTTCTGGCGGAACATGCTGTTTGGGATCCAGATCTTGCGCTTCTGGGAGCCAGAACTGGATGAGCCATCATCTCTGGGGTGTTTGCGGAAGTCGTTGGGGGTGTTCATGTCCTCTGCTTTGATGGCCTTGTTGACAAGGACCTGGAAGGTGGCAAAGTCATGAAGGTTGAGGTCACGACGAAGTCCAGTGTTGAGGCCACGACGGAACCTCTCTTGTTTCTTGGAGTCGGTGGAGACTTCTTCGGTAGCATAACGAGCCAGTCGGTTGAACTCACGACTAAACTCATCTACGGTCCTTCTGCCTTGAGTGAGGTTGCGGAACTCCTCACGCTTGCGGTCCATGAGACCTTTGGGAATGTGGTGCTCGCGGAAGGACGTGCAGAATTCCTCCCAAGATGCAGGTGGTCCAACGGGGCGCATATTCAGAAAGTTCTCCCACCAAGAGCTAGCTGCACCTTCGAGGTGATAGGTGGCATAGCTGACCTTGTCACCAGTTTCAACACGGCCTGCTTGGAGCTTCCTCTCGATGCTGCGAAGCCAGTCATCGGCGTCAAGGGGCTCGGTGGAGTAACTAATAACCGGGGGATGAAGTCGGATGAAGTCGTTCAGGGACACCAACTCATTGCGCTGCTGAGTGGTGTTGCGAGCAATGACTTCCAACAGATGGTGAGAGTGTCGGCGGTTCCTCTCGACCTCCATCAGAACTTGTGCCATCGTGGGTGGGGGTGGAAGGTTGCCTTCCTCCTGGTCATTCCCACGACCTTGGTTACGACCAACCTGGCCACGGGTTCCTTGAGACATCCTGAAGGTGAAAAACCAAAGTCAAACAGAGTTGATTTGAAGAGTCTAAACAAGGTATTGAAGTACTGGAAGGGTTACAGAGCAAAGGAAGTAATCATCTTGACAACATGGTGATAAAGCATACAAGCCATATATTCATAAGCTGTCATGCAAACCATACATCGTTTTAGTACAAGCACCAAGCTAATACAAACGTGATGAAGATGATACATCCTTCAGAGGCACTCTGACTTCCTATACATTATTTATCTAAGCCTCTGGAACTTAGACACCTTGCTTACAATATACTAAGATACTACTACATCATCACTAAGTAAGACCACAGGCGGTCTCACTCATCTCCATCTCCATAGTAGTCCTCATAAAAGTTACCCGCGTATCCCGGTAGCTGGAGGTGACCATCGGAAAACACGGAGGCTTGTGGACCCTGATATCCATTTGGGCAAGGATGGGGCCTAGGTCCAGCGTAGGGTGGAAGCAAAGGACCACGGGGTGGAAAAATGCCTCCAATCTCGGGCCAAGCAACTCGAGAAGGCATCTGAGTCCTCACTGGGTAGATCGCATCATGCTCAACTGATCCCACGCTCACAAAGGGTGCCAAAAGTGTCAGTGCTCGATACAGACAAACACGGGTGGCGTGGAGCTCAAAACGGAGAGCACGTGCATCACGATCTCTGTCACTAGCAAACCTAGCAGTCACCTGGAGTGCTGGATCCTCTGCAGAGTGATCTGAGTAGAGTCCGGTGTAATATCCCTCTTCTCCTGGAAGTGCAGCAGGGATATAGCGGAAAGAAGTCTCTCTCAGCAAAGTGTGCTCCTCTCTCAGCAGTGTCATACATGAGTATGCAGCATCCTGCACAGCCATGTTCTCGGTAACGCCAATGCCATGTCCAAAGTGGATAGGCTGAGTGACTCCAACGTGGTGCGGGTAGATCCTGACGATGCAGTGGAACTGCGTCTGGTTGAAGTCGTGAAACTTCTCCTCGACGGTATACTCAGGGTACCATCGATATCCCACATAGGACATCATCTCGATCAACGTGGCGGGATGGCCACGCACACCGAGGCACCTGGTCAAACGAACAATCTGTCGAGGGGGAAGATCTGCCATCTGAAACAGAAAGGAGTTTGAAAATGCATCAGATTATGAGATAAACCTGGAATGACTCGGACAGCATAACGGCTGTAATTGTAAGAAATGACAATTTCTTCCAATAGGGAAACAACACTTACATACGATGTAATAAAACAGGGAGCATAACCACTCTAACAAACCGATCACAACTTTCCTACGGCTATGAGGAAGCAAACAACGAGATGTTCTAATCAGACAGAGGAGAGCCTAGTCCTATCTTCCCATAGAATAAGATGAGGGTGACTCAGAACTCAGAACGAAGGGGGTAAGGAGAAAAAAAGAAGCCTTACGTTGTTCCCTTATATAACCAGAGTAACTATATAACTATGGAAGGCTAGACTCGACTTCGGCCAAGGCTACTAGTCCTACAGTCAGTCCTGCTCTGATACCAAGTCTGTCGGGACCCGGGGTTAGCGTATGCAAGTACAGTTAAGACATAGTCATATGGAGAGCCGAGAACCGCACCCACTTGTCTAAGCAGACAAGGCCAAGCACTGAACATTCTCGGAAAGCATCATACGTGAGGGGCATCCCATCCAGGCCGGATGATCAACTGAGATGGGTCCTCATCGTCCGCACACAAGTCAAATGATATGGGTGGTGAACTCCCATATTCAAAGACAAGTCGCCTCAACCATACTACCGACTATCTCAAAACTCTTACATAAACTTACTCCAGCCCGATCACTTAGTCGGGGTCTAGGGCGGGCTCGATCATACCACAAAGTGTGCACGAGACGGAGTCTCGAGCAATCGCATCGCGATGCCCCAAGCTGCGCACATCTAAGGGCCACTTGGTGTATGAAAGACCGCCAGCCAGAACACAACTAAGGTCTTGAAAACCCATACAAAGACATGCATGTGATAAACATACACGCATCACACATGCCTTGTATGAACAGTAGGTACCATCACAATTCTCTACAAAGTGTACATTTTATTTATAACTCTTATAGAGTGCACACAGAGATCACATACATGTGATCCAACATTACAACACAGGCGGAAGAAAATTATGTCTGAGTACAGACAAGTTTAACAAATGGCTTAAGAAGCCTTATTTAAACACAAAGCCCTCCACGAGGGAACCAGTCGTCTGACTGGGACTAGACTAGTTGGTCTTCATTCGTCCAGCTCGAGGAAGAAGCCACCTTCGGGATTAGTGGCATCATCTAAAACATAGATTAAGCAAACGTGAGTACAAAGTCGTACTCAGCAAGACTTACATAGGAGCTATACTACTCATGCATATGTGTCAAGGTAAAGGGAGGTGGGGTTCACTTGCAGAAGTGCCAGCTTTGACTTGGCTAATCCTGAACTACGAGTACCAGACTTGAGGTAAGAAGCGTACACGAGTCCACTACTTTCTCCAACCAAGACACTACTATGGTGCCTTCCTCGACTTCCCCACGAGAAAGCACGCCATAGCACTCACACTTATCTTGGTGTGTTTTAGAAGTATCCGATTCAAGTTATCTAATAATCAAGCTAAGCTTTCCAAGCAGTCCATAACCGCGGACGCGGCTATTCGAATAGTTTTGTTAACCTTGCAAGGGTGTACCGCTACACACACATGATCATCATTTACCGCCTTTGATCTCGACACCATTCAAGGGGTGCCAGCGAGGATGCTCACCACAACTGTTACCTCATAGCCGATCTAGTCCGAGAAAGCCGCCTACTTGGGTTGGTTACCACAATCGTGAACCCGGCCGGTTTACCGAAGTGGACCCAAGTGATGTGTGCGTGGTGCATAAGCCGGTCTCGGATGAGCCGTTCTCTCACTTAGCAACCAGGCCACTGACCTACCAGAACTCCAAACTATTGCGACATCTGGACATCGAAAGGGATGAGTTAGTAAGTTGAGAGGGGTCAGTGAGCCCAATGTGTGGTTGTACTCTTCATCTTGGATCACCACACAAGAACTCGTACTAGGGCGGTGTTCAACGAGACAACCCACTGTGTACTCCTACACAGCCTCTCATCGTTCACCTTGTATTAGGGTCGATTCACCAACACTTTTCTACCATCATCAACGTGATCATTCCCATCCCGACTCACATCACAGTACAACATGGTATCATACTAAGCATGCAATAAGCGATAACATTGCAGGGGCCACATGATATCAAACAACTCCTACATTTGCTAGGATTGTGGTTTGCTTACTACTGTGACAAAATGATAGGTCATGCAAAGGAATGGGTTCATCTATGCGGTAGAAACGAAGCATGGTGATCATCCTAAACAATGCATAAGCGAGACATGAGAGGGAAGTGGGATTTTATCGACATGATCAATGGGGGTTTGCTTGCCTTGCTGATGAGGTTCGGGTTCGGGGTCTTCAACGTAGGGGGTGACCTCGGGCTCCGGCTCCACGTCTATCAGCAACATGACAATCATAGGATCAACAGAATGTACAATGCACAATCACATGAATAAGATTGAAAGGGTGATGTTCATGGTACTGATGTGTTGAGCATTCCATTTAAATGGAGTATATTGCAAATTGAATTGCAAAAACAAACTCCACATTTGAATTCAAATTAACCAAGTTGTATGTGATATGGTTTGATCATCTTGAATCATCTTCAAATGTGTATGATATGCCTCTGATGTGTGATTGAAATGTAGGATGTTGCCATGGTTCAAGTTGCAAAAATATTTGATTTGAATTTGATTTAATTCCATTTAAATCAAATAGCAAATGCTACTGATCACATTTTAAATTCAACTCAAACAGAGTTGAAAGTTGCATATTTGGAAAGATAATTTTCTCCTGATCATTTTTCATATATTATTTGTCCAAATTGGAGTTAATATGAATTTTCTATGAATTTCCAAAGTTTGGGGTATTTTCTGGAATTTCTGGAATTCTTTTAATTCAAATAATCTCTGGAAATTCATTTAACTGAATTATTGCGCAAGTGCTGACGTCAGGGGGGGGGGCTGACATGTGGGGTCACCTTGTCAGTGACTGGGTTAACTAACCCGTGGGTTAAATTAATCCAGTGGCTTAATTAAGCCACTGGGCCCACTGGTCAGTGACCTAGGGGTCATTAGCCGAGTAATTAACAGGGGGGTTTGGCTAACTCGCCGGCGGCTAAACGCCGACGAATGGAGTCACGGCGGCGCTACCCGGGGATCACGATTCCGGCCACGGGAGGGGAAACGGAGGGCACCGGCTTGCTCCTGGAGGTCTTCCGCGTCGTCTGGAAGTAACAGGGGGTCACTGGGAGGTCGGGAGCGACGACGGCGACGACTCCGGCGGAAACAGAGAATCGGCGAGGTCGTAGATGACGTTGTGGTGCACGGTTGGAGTTGATTCGGGGCTCATTCGAATGCTAGCACATGCAGGAGTCAAACGCGTGCACTGGGGGTTCACGACGAGCACTGGAGAGAGGAGGACGACGACCATGGCGGCGAGGAGCTCCTGCATCCATGGCGGATCCGGCTAGAGGAAGCAAACGAGGGGGAGAAGTGAGGGGTTCCGGCCGTGAGCTCACCCTGAATCTATCTGGAGTGGTGTCTTGCTCGGGTAGGCGCTGGAGCTGCCGGAATTTGAAGTCGATCCACGGCGGCCGGCGATGAAGACGACGAAGCTAACGAGCTCGTGGAGGCATCCTGCTCCGATTCCTTTCGCAGGTCGATGAAGACGACGACGAGGAGCACGGTGGACTTGCTGGCTTGAGCTCTAGGGCACGGTGGCCACGCGGGGGCTCGACGGCGCTCCGGCGTTCTTCTCGGGCGACGACGAAACGGGCGAGAGAGGAGGGGAGGGAGCTCGTGGAGGGGGGGAATGGACTGCGGAGGCTGCGGGGAGTCTCCAGGTGCGAGAAGAAGCCACGGGGAGGCCTGGAAGCTCCTCGACGGCAACGTGTCGTCCCCGGCTAGCTCGGTGGCATTCCACCGAGCAGCTTGGAGGCGCGGGAGGGGGAAGAAGACGCCCCTGCCCCTGTGGGCCGTCTGGGCTGGGGTGGGCTGACTTCTTTTCTATTTTTCTTTTCTGACATTTGTTCTGTTTAGCTAAAATAAATAGCTAAACATTTTATTAAATGCTGAAAACTTTTATGTGGCCTCATAATAATATAGACTAGCCACTCATAAACTTTCAACATTTTTAAAATTCAAAAGATTTGAATTTTAAATCAAATAGGGTTATTTCAATAATTCCAAGGCACTGTTTGATTATTTGAAAAATCTATGAGCATGGGATGGGTCCCACATCACTTTATATGTGATCACACTCATTTATAAGACTTTTAAAAAATCTAACATGACTTTTTGGAGAAGATTTTTATCTGGCCTTTTGAATTAATTCATCTGGGGGGGTGTTCCTTCTCCCATTTGGATTTTGAAGTTGATTTCCTTTGAAAATTTGACATGGTGCAAGGTTACTTGATCCTAGCACATTACCTAACAGAGGGTTCTGACACAACTTATAATTATGCAACACACTTCTGAAAAATCTGGACCCGGGAGGCCGAAATCCCCGAGTCACGTGATCCGCAAAGACAATGACCTCGCCTTTTTAGGCATCGGCCGACTTTCATCGCCAGGAACACGCCATTTTATCTCTTTTTGAAAAGGAAGGAGACCTTGCTCCTCTAATTCCTTCAACTTCTTTTCGGTGACAAGACTCGGCCCCCAATTGGCCTCTGAGGTGTTCTTCTTAGCAGGGGGCCGACCAGGTGTTGCCTTCTTACCCCTAGCCGGGGCGCTGGTTTTAACCATGACAGGTGACTCGGATCTAATAGAGTAAAGAAATCATTAAAGGCGGCAATCTAAATACGAACATAGGACAAAAGTCGGCAGCGGCTAAAAAACTACAAAGACAGGCGAAAGCCGGCTTATATCTGCACAAAACAGATTCCGCAATCTACTGGAAAATGGACAGATCTAACTAAACCTAAAAATAGGTTAAAACAGATCTACCAAAAAACTGTAAAAAAGCGGCGGAGAGAACATCACAGCAAATAGCTCACCATGGGACTGCGCATCATGTGAATCACCTAGAGTGCAAAGAACTTATCTACGGACATGCATTACGCATCTATCAGTATCGAAACTGATCTATGGAAGAGAAATCTTGAGGTTCTACGGTAATGGCGACGGGCGCAAAATTTACAATGCCGAGATGGAGTAAAGCGTACCTGGACGACGCGAGGGAGTGGAACGGCCCCAAAACTAATGTCACTAGCTCCAAGATCCGACGGCTCGAAGAACGGAGGTGACAAACTTCGCGCTCGTGTTCTGGCTCGAGGAAGAAGAAGAAGAGAAAGGGGAATGAAATAAAGACCCAACGGGCAGGGGGAGCACGTATTTATAAGGGAAAATGGCCTGAAACCCGAGACGCCGCAGAGTGATGGATAACGGCAGGAAATCCCTCGATTTTCAGAGCAAATATAACAGGGCATTGATTGCGCCACCACAATCGGGATAAAATTGTTCGAATAAAAAATACATTAATATTAGCAATAATGGAAGTCGGTTTCAACCGACTAACAAAGCAATTCGATATGAGCCGGCGTCAGCTCCCCGAAGTACAAGTCAGCGTCAGTTCCTCGAGGCATAAGCCAGTATCAGTTTCTCAAATAGGTGTGTTAGCTTTGTAAAGCACAAATAGGCTTCATCATCCTGAAGAATAAAGCCAGCGTTCGTTCTTTGAAACGCAAGCCGGCACTAGTCTCTCCAAAGATACAAGTGGATGCAAGTTCTCTGAAGACGAATAACCCGGGATCAATTTTCCTTATAGATCAATCAAGCAACTGAAGATTGCCATGAAGACTAAAGCATCATACCAATCCTGGGGGCTAATATCGGGGGGATGGACCAAGCCCATAACCCGGCATTAGATCGCAACTCTCTGGACCGGCTTATATGTGAAGTCCCACGAAGACAAGACCCGACCCAGAGTCGAAGAAGAAGGAATTCAACTTACCTTGTGTAGCGCATAAGCGTATTTGTAAAGTAGACATAGAATATGATTCCACCTCAAGTAGGAATCGGATCCGTGGACTCTTGGACCCGACACCTTTATAAGACGAGGGTTCGGGACGCCAGGATCAACTCTCAACTCAACAGACAAACCACCAACGCACGACTCGTAACCTAGATCTCCCCAAGATGCAAGTTATGAGCTGGCGAACTCTTGTAACCCAAAAGCCGGCTAGTCCTTTCGAAAAGCCGGAAACCCCTCAATAATAAGAAGCAGAAGTAGGTCTTTACCTCGAGAACAAAGAGGGTCCGAAACCTGGGTAAATCGCCGAGTACCGTGTCTATGTCGACTCTCTCCTCGATACCACCTCGCAGCAAAGGTCTCACTACAAGTTCGATGACTCGGACATCTACTGTGTTAACCCCACGACACTAACCTTTGGTCTTTTGGGATGCAACTTCACAGATCATTGGTCCTTTGCACCCTGATCACATGTGACAACCTGGCACACTGCCATTCCCCACCAACTTTCCTCAGCCTCTTCCCCAAGTTTGCAACAGTAAACTTTCCATTGAGATAGGGATCACCACAGTGGCCCACTTGATCATCCAAACACACTACAGTGCTCAGCACCAGAAGAACTATCCCTTAGACAACATTGGCCGCATAGAAGCCTACCCCAGGTGCACCAGGACAAGGCGTGCTCTGGCAACGCCCACCGTCTTTGGAAGCACCCAGCACGCGATGCAGAGCCTCCCCTGTTGCCTTCCCTATGGCAACCCGCGCCGCACGCTGGTGCTTTCCACGTGTCGCCTCTCCTGCACCTCACCCCCGCCAGAATCCCGCCGGCAGCTCACCGCCGCTGGGAAACCGACGCTGCGCGTGCCCCTGTGCCGTCGCCATCCCCCCTGGTGCCCTCTCTTCCACCTCGCTTCCCGTGATCGCACGCGTGCTCCACATCCCCTCTAGAAGCCTCTCGGAGCCGCTCGAGCCGCCACCTCACCGCTCCGCCGTGGTCGCTGTCGTTTGTCGTCGCCCGAGCCCCTGGATGCTCGCCCCCCTATATAAAGGCCACTTCCTTGCTTCCCCAGCACACCAGCACATCACCTCATCCCCAATCGACCCTCAGGCCAAGCAATCGAGTCCCTGCGCTCGTCTTCCTCCTCTCCGGCCACCAGCGCCGCCGTGGTGCCCCCACCGCTGCCCGGTTCGTTCAGAGTCCCCCAAACCTAGCCACCACAACCACTCGACTCCCCTACCTCCCACGGTGCTCCTTGAACCCAGCCCCGCCCACTTCATCGCCGGAATCGACACCAGCGTCGACGCCCCGTCAGACACGTGACCACGCGCCGCCGCGGAGAACAACACGTCACCGTCCGGCCACCATTCGGAGCACCAAAGGTACAGGGAGGACCGCCATGACCCCCTCCATTGATTCCCCCGGGCCCCAGCCACCGCAGTGCACCCTCGCCGGAGTTCTCTCGCCCCCGGTGAGCTCCTCCCCTGTTCCCTCTCCTCTCTCTTCAACCCTGACGGAGCTGACCCACCATGCAGCCTCTGTTTCCAGCCCGAAGGGTTATAAGTGAAGGCGCCCTGGCAAAAGACGCCTTCGACGTCATCTCCCCCCCCATGGGAAATTCCAGAAATGATTTAAATCATTTTAAATCCATATTTTGACCAAACTTTGACCATGCATATCTCCTAGAATAAAATTCCAAATGGGTTGATTCTTTTTTGCATTTGATTGCTCTTGAGCTCCTCTTTAAGTTGGCAGAGGTCTTGCTCCATGATTCTCTGTTGTTATTTGCTGGTCAAATAAAAGAGTATTTGACCCTTTTCCCCGTTATTTTGTTTGGAAATTGTTTTCAGGGCTTTCTTGGTGAAGACCAGCAACTTTCCACCCTACCTTGTTGGTGAAGGCAAGCCACAACTTATTTTTCACCTTCGTAAAGCTTTGATGTGCTGTAAAAATGCTTTAACCTTCGGTGATACGATATTCTGGATATGCTTTGATCGTGTCGTGCTCAAATGCTTGGACCATTTTGATGATGTTACATTGTTAGGTTATGCTTGACTATGAGGCTATGCTCTGACTATGTATTTATGCTTTCATGCTATGCTATGTTCCAATGAGCTTTGACCATGTTATCAACGTATCATGCTTAGCTACAATCATGATGTTGCCAAGTGGCATGATATATGTTGATCACGTTTATAACACTAAGTTAATCAACTAAAATATGATTTGAATCATGATGTGATTATAACTGTATCTTGGCTTGTTCCATTCATGTTGATATGCCTTGGATTTAAATGCTCATGTTGCACCTGATGCCTGTGGTTACTATTGGAGATATGTCCCGTGTCAAGTTGATCAGGTGCCACTGAACCGAGCTTATCAAGTGCAGCCACACTCGCCTGTATGGGAAGGCCTTGGCTTGGTCTATCGGTGTGCTCCCTTATTCGTATCACCAACGAGGGGAGGCTACGCGCGCGCAGTTACGCTGGCCCGATAAGCGGCGGTAGTCTCGAGAGCCGGTTTGTTTATATGGATCTCCGTCCCCGATTGGGACAAATTTTATGGACCATGCGATGGTCAGTTGCCATGCGATGGCAGGTGTGTTTGGAGGACATGTGGCTACCGAGGGCATGTCTTGCGAAGCATGCCAGGTGATACAGTAAGGTAGGCATGTGATACGGTGAGGATAGTTCTCACTCCTCGTTGGTTACCCCAAGTGTAAGGTGAGATGTAGCGTAGCAGCAAATTTCCCTTAGCGAAGATGCTAAGGTTGACTATCGAACCAGTAGGACTTGCAGAGATACAAGAAGGTGGTAAAGTGAACAATGGCGCCGTTCACAACCGAGGTTGCTAACTTCACCTGGACCTGCACAAAGATACAGATAACTTTGCTCCCAACGAGTACAGAGGAGTTGTCAATTCCTCCGGCCTGGTTGTTTACAAAGGATAAAACGCACGGGATAATGATAGTGATAGCAACTGAAAAGTAAACTAAGGATGTAAACAATGTTATGAATATGGACCGGGGTCCCGTGATTTTCACTAGTGATGTCTCTCTCCCAAAAGACGATAAAAGTGCTCGCGAGGTAAACAAATCACATTTGGGCAATTGACAGGATTATGAAGGCACCGCAATGCTAACTATGCTGCAAAGAAAGGAAGGGATCAAAAGCAATGGGCAGTACGCCAAGGACCGAAATCCATCTGCATCTACTACGAATCATCCACCTTGAGATATCTATCCAGAACATCTTGCTGGTATTAAGTTGCGAATCCCACCCAAAGTCTAAATCCAAAGCAACAAACAACTGCATTAAAAGAACTTTGCGTAAAGTAAACAATCCTTGCATCCGCGGATACAAGCACTGTTGTTTTATCCCTGGTGGCAATAGCACATCCCCTAGTCTCATGTTTCTGTCACTCAAGCTAGACATCAAGGGGCTAAACCCACAATCAAGCATAACGCTCCCTCTTGGAGTTGCAACAAATCACTTGGCCAAAGTAAAATACAGCAACGGAGAACATGCAAGAATTTACTCAAGAACAAAATATAAAAGAGAAGAACCAAATATATTACTCATTACAATCTTTTGGCCCAAGATGAGACGGGATGTTGAGCGTTTTGTTGCTCGCTGCACTACATGTCAAAAAGCTAAGTCACGACTCAATCCTTATGGTTTATACATGCCTTTACCTATACCTAGTGTTCCGTGGGATGACATATCCATGGATTTTTTTTAGGCTTGCCTCGAACAAAGAAGGGGAGGGATAGCATATTTGTTGTCGTGGATAGATTTTCTAAGATGGCACATTTTATACCCTGTCATAAAAGCGATGCTGCTGCTAATGTTGCTGATTTATTCTTTCGTGAGATTATTCGCTTACATGGTGTGCCCAATACTATTGTCTCGGATCGTGATACTAAGTTTCTTAGCCATTTTTGGAGATGCTTATGGGCTAAGTTGGGGACTAAACTACTTTTTAGGACTACATGTGATCCCCAAACTGATGGACAAACTGAAGTGGTCAATAGGACATTGTCTACTATGCTTAGGGCTGTTTTAAAGAGTAACTTGAAAATGTGGGAAGAATGTTTACCTCATATTGAATTTGCTTATAATCGTTCATTTCATTCTAACACTAAAATGTGCCCTTTTGAGATTGTTTATGGTTTTCTACCTCGTGCACCTATTGATTTGCTGCCTCTTCCATCTTCGGAGAAGGTTAATTTTGATGCTAAGCAACGTGCTGAATTGATATTAAAAATGCATGAGTTAACTAAAGAAAACATTGAGCGAATGAATGCTAGATACAAGCTTGCTGGTGATAGGGGTCGAAAGCATGTTGTGTTTGAACCCGGAGATCTTGTTTGGTTACATCTACGTAAAGATAGGTTTCCTGATTTGCGCAAGTCTAAGTTAATGCCACGAGCCGATGGTCCCTTTAAGGTTTTGCAAAAAATTAATGATAATGCATATAAACTTGAGCTACCTGCAGATTTTGGGGTTAGTCCCACTTTTAATATTGCAGATTTGAAGACTTATTTGGGAGAAGATGATGAGCTTCCGTCGAGGACGACTTCAATTCAAGAAGGGGAGGATGATGAGGACATCCCTACTAATGTTACACCCACATCCTCACCAACTACACATATTGGACCAGTTACTAGAGCACGCGCACGTCAGCTAAATTATCAGGTACTTTCGTTTCTTGCGAATCCTTCTAATGTTCATGAACATATGATGCTGCCTAAATTAGATACTTTTGTTTTGCTTATGAATGAAGGACCTAGCATGGACAAGAAGGACGGGCATTGGAGCGGGATCAAGCATGGAGAAGATGGTGCGTGTGCGGGAAAGGACAATGGAGTTTCCAGTGGTGATTTTCGCACTTTGAAGCCACCATAAGGCGTGCATGAAGGCTTGGACGAAATACACGAGATGCCACTTCATTATTTTCGTCCAAGGGCAATTATAGGTGCTGCGTCACCTTAAGATTGGGCTGGGCCCATGTAATTTCGAAATACTACTTTATAGGCTGTTTTTAGAGTCCGTATGTGTGGGGAAACTGAGTTAGGGTTGTTTTTGGACCCCACCTCCAAGGGGTCACGAAAATCCCCTCTATTCCCCCATATATACAGCCCTTAGGGCGTCGTTTAGACTTGGGTTTTAATTAGATTTAAGTCAGCCATAGCCGCAACTTCGAGCTCTTCGTTTGTGTGATCCGACCAGGCCAAGGCCGCATTGGAACCCCAACTTATGTTAATCATTCATCTTATATTCGCAATATCCAGATTTCAATTCTTAGTTCTTGCTTGTTCTTGTCGATTTCTTGCAGGAATTGGACCTTCGTGGTCAGGTTGATCGTGCATCCGCGGGATCAATAACCTCTCGGAGTTGGTTTAGCGATTGCTAAGGCGCAACGTCTTCGCACGTTCGTAGTCGGGTCGTGAAAGTCTACTCCACCATAATCGATATCCATCATCTCATCGAAACATCGGGACCCCTTCGCCTCTATCACTTCTCCCGGCAGGGTGCCGGAGCAGCTTCTCCAGGCAGCCCCGATCTAGAAACGACGGTGGCGGCAGTACAGAGGCGAGATCGTGAAAAACGAGTTCTCATTTGGGGTTTCCGTCAAGGGGGGTAAATATAGGCGAAGGGGGGCACCGAGAGGGGCCACAGGGTAGCCAGGAGGCTCCCTGGCGAGGCCTAGGGTGGGGCCGCGCCAGGGACTCTTCTAGAGTCCCTGTGGTGGCCCCCCTTCCCTCCTTTGGTGTTTCCGGAAGCTTCCGTGTCGCTGATTTTTTATATGATTTTTCTGGATTTTTTGGTGCACTTTTAATGTCCGGAAAACCTGAAATACAAAAACAGCAGAAAACAGCAACTGGCAGATGGGTGTACTGGGTTAATAGATTAGTCCAAATATGCTCAAAAGTTTATGAAAGTTAAAGCAAAACATGGCAAAGTCACACAAAACATGCATGGAGCAAGCAGAAATTATAGATACGTTTGGGACGTATCAACATCCCCAAGCTTAATTCCTGCTCGTCCTCGAGTAGGTAAATGATAACAAGCATAATTTCTATGGTGACATGCCACACAACCATATAAGAACTTTGTAAGTAAAGCAATCAAAGCATGCAATTCAATTCAAGTCTTAACAAGCAAGAGTCTATATTAGCATTGACACAAGCAACAAAAGAACAAAAGGTGCAAGAGCTCTCGCTGTCCATGACTAAAATGTCTCCAGATGGTGTTTGCGTGCAAGCAGGGGATAGGGAAATACGAGATAAAAAAGGTAACTGTTGAGAACAACTATCTACTAAAGTTTCACACTTAGTCTCCTTTGGATTCTTATCTTGACTCGTCCCCAGACCACTAGCCAGGTACAAGTCAAACTGATCCACTCCCTTTCGATATTTTGAGCACTCATGCAATGGATGAGCGTGAGCAAGAAAGTTGACACCTAAAGGGCGAAACAGAAAGAAGGTGGAGGAGGAAGACAAAAAGGTGTGAAAGGCTCACATCAATGAGGACAATCATAGGCGAGAGAAGGCCATATGATAGATATGATGTGAGGAGTAGGGATTGCCATGCAACGGATGCACATGTGAGCTAAAAGCTCTCCAAGGGAACTAGTGGGGGTGCATCTAACTTGCTTGCTCAAGAAGACCCAGAGCTCGTTTGAGGAGGCTCGTCATTGGAATATACAAGCCAAGTTCTATAGTGTGAAGGTCCCCACATAGCTATATGCACGATGATGATCTCTATGGACTACAAGGGATAGAGGATGAAGTACTAGTGTGGATCTCTCAAAAGTAATAGTAGTGTGCCCCCTTCTCTCTTTTTATTTTTCTTTTTCTATTTTTCTATTTTTTGTATTTTTTTGGTGGCCTCAATGGCTCTTTCTATTTAACTCTCATTTGTCCTCTTTGGTATCTTTTGATTTTGTCCTCTTTGGGATCTTTTCCTCACTTAGGGGCAACACTATATACTTTACAAGAATATAGGAGATCTTTCACATTTTACAAAGGTACTCACATAAAGAAGATATAACTATCATGATGCAAAGGTATGACATGAGGATCAAGTCATGAGAAGATGGATGTTGCATGGAAATGTATCTCGGAAAGGCTATGGAAATGCCTTGTAGGTAGGTATGGTGGCTGTTTTGAGGAAAGATATAAGGAGGCTTATGATGACAGAGCGTATCGTGCCAAGGGTTTGGATGCACCGGTGAAGTATGCGCCAACTCTCAAGATGAGAAAGGGCAATGCACGGTACCGAAGAGGCTAGAAATAGTATAGGTGGGTGGAAGTGTCAACTTTCGAATAATCACATTAGTCCGAAGAACTCATGCACTTATTATCGGTAACTCTCAATCTAATCAGGAGGTTCACAAAGAGACAAGTACCCCGAGGAGGAGTGTATGGGGGTTTTGTTATCCTTGCGCATTCTCGACTCATGGTACGTGAGTGTACTCTAATATTCGAACCCTCCAGAGGTTAGTGATCCATCTAGTAGCTAGAGTTCTCAACAGGGGTTTTTGGTTTTCGAAAAAAACACGGATTGCCCAAAATATGACATCTATCACTAATAGGCTCTAGCTCTTGACACCAAAAGTTCAAACATTACTCTAGTCAATACCTCAAAACTATTGCAAGTTACTACTACAAAGAGAAAAGCAATTTCAACTACCTACTTCTAGTCAAGACACAAAACTCAGTGCAACAGGAAAACTCTCTAACAAGATAAAACATGCAACCTATAGAAACTTCAACCTAAAACAAAATAAAATCTCTAGGAAAACTAAAGCACTACAACTAAACAGAGCAGCAGCTAAGAAAAGAAAAAGAACAACTCACAGCTAAAAGAATAAGCAAGCAAATCCTATGAGGAGTTCTAGTTCAAGCGGAGCGGGTAATTCTCTCACACAAAAGAAAGTAAGCTGGGATCTAACTTGTTACTACAGCAAACAAAGCAAAAGAAAACTAAAAACAAAACCTAAGAGCGAGACGCTCCAAGAATAGCACATAACGCATGAAGTGATAAAAATATAGTGCAACGAGAGACGAACTGATAATTGTTGATGAAGAAGGGGATGCACGGGGGCATCCCCAAGCTTAGAAGCTGGAGTCTCCTTGAATATTTATTGGGCGTGCACATGGGCATCCCCAAGCTTGAGCGTTTGACACTCCAGGATCTTCTTTCATCATCTTCCATCGCACACTTGAAAACTCCCTTCATACATAACTCATTGTAGACTGATTAGAGAGGTTAGTATCCTAATAAAATAATTTTTCCTCTACTGGAAATAAATATAATCTTGAAGAGTTAATGTTTCCCAAGATTGCCAAAAAGTTTTTGCAAAGAAAAAGCAAGCTTAAGGTTTGCAAAAGTAGAGAGAGACAAAATGTGGCAGAATCTGTGAAAAACAGAACAGCAGATAGAAACGAATTTTTTAGGGATATATCTGCAAATCAAATCAAAAAACTCAGAACATACGCAAGTTTCATAATTGTATAGAGCACGCTGTGTAAAAATTTCAGCTCAAAAAGATGAACTGGGATTTTTACATGATTTTTCTAGTCACGAGGACAGAATCTGTTTTCTGGACAGCATGTCACAACTTTTACTTCCCTTGTCGTATGAGGCTATAAAAGGCACAAAGCTTAAAAATTAAAGATACAATGATGTTTCTACAGTAGTAACAATCATCAAGACCACTAAGAACAGAAGAAAAGCAAAAAGAAAATCCTAAATTCGTTGCGGGCTGCCTCCCGAAAGCGCTTCTTTAGAGCCATTAGCTAGGCTTAAAGCATAAGATCAAGTCTTTTCAAGAGAATAACTAGCCCGTGTGACGGACTCAAAAGGCAACTTAATCTTTTTCCTAGGGAAATGTTACATCCCTTTTTTGAGAGGGAATTGGAATTTTATATTCCCCTCTATCATGTCAATAACAGCACCAACTGTGCGAAGAAAAGGACGTCCCAAAATAATTGGACAAGAAGGTTCACATTCAATGTCCATAATAGTAAAATCAACGGGAACATAATTGTCATTAAAAATGATAAGAACATCGTCGATCTTCCCCAAAGGTTTCTTTACGTAAGAAACAACAAGACGAACACCAAAAGAACAAGAATCAAAAGGTTTCAATTCAAGCATATCATACATTCTTTTGGGCATAACAGAGGTACTTGCTCCAACATCACAAAGAGCATAACAAGACAAGTTATTCAATTTGATTTTTATCATAGGATCCCAACCATCTTCTAGCTTCCTAGGTATGGAGGCTTCTAGTCTAAGCTTCTCCTCCCTAACTTTGATTAGAGCATTGGTGATATGCTCTGTGAAGGCAAGATTAAGTGTGCAAGTGTGGGGGTCTGTAGACATCTTGTGTAGGAAACCAATAAGTTCAGCTAAAGTGCAGTTGTCAAAGTCTAGATCACTACTATCTATCAAGGAGGTAGTGATATCATTTAGGCTCACTTGTTTGAAAGACTCTTTGTTCATAAAGGTTTCTTCATCTATGGTTGAGGTGGTAGCATCACCATTGATAGGTCCAGTGGGACTAGGGGTGTGATGGGTGCTAACTGTTTGGACATCCTCAACTACTTGGATAGTGGCTATTGTGTGGTAGGTAGGAAGGCTCTTAATTCTATCCTCTTCCTCTTTTTCTCTAGCCCATCTTTCTTTGAGTTTAGCCATCATCCTAATATTTTCATTGATTTGTAACTGGATAGCATTAATAGGAGTGACCTTACTCTCCTCAAAGGGAGAGGTTCTAATTTTTAACATCTCAACATCAAGGGCTAAGTTATCTACCTTCAAACAAAGATTATCTAATTTAGCTAGTTTTTCTTCCACATTCTTGTTGAAGGCTGTTTGGGTAGTGATAAAGTCTCTAAGCATACTCTCAAATTCAGAGGTAGAGTTTTTGGTGCTAGGATAAGTGTTGTTGTTCCCATAGTTGTTTGATGGGAAAGGCCTAGGATTGTTGCTACCAAAATTACTCCTATAAGCATTATTATTGAAGTTGTTTCTAGAGATAAACTTCACATCTATTTGTTCTTGAGCAACCAAAGAATTCAAAGGAACATTCTGAGGATCAATAGGAGCTTGCTTGGTAAGTAGAGACATGATAAGGTCAACCTTTTCATTTAGAGAGGAGATCTCCTCGACAGAATTTACCTTCTTACCAGTTGGAGATCTTTCAGTGTGCCATTGAGAGTAGTTCAGCATCATCTCGTCAAGTAGCTTTGTGGCAGCACCAAATGTGGTCGACATAAAGGTTCCTCCCGCGGCCGAATCTAACAGGTTCTGCGAGGTAAAGTTCAAGCCTGCATAAAAGGTCTGGATAACCATCCAGGTAGTCAGTCCATGTGTGGGGCAGTTCTTGACAAGCGTCTTCATACGTTCCCATGCCTGGGCAACGTGTTCATTATCCAATTTCCTGAAATTCATAATGTTACTCCTCAATTGAATAATTTTAGCAGGGGGATAGTACTTCCCGATAAAAGCATCCTTGCACTTATGCCAAGAATCTATGTTATTCTTAGGCAAGGATTGAAACCAGATTTTAGCTTCATCCCTTAAAGAGAAAGGAAAAACTTAAGCTTGAAAATTTCACCATCTAGTTCTTTGTACTTTTGCATATCACAAAGCTCAATAAAATTATTTAAATGCAAAGCAGCATCATCTCTAGCACCAGAGAATTGATCTTTCATAACAAGGTTTAGCAAAGCAGGTTTAATCTCATAAGAAGGTGCTGAAGTAGCAGGTGTAGCAATAGGAGTGCAGATAAAGTCACTGTTGTTGTTACTAGTGAAGTCACACAACTTGGTGTTTTCATTGGAACCCATAGCAGCAACAGGTATTTTTGGTATTTTTGATAAGGGACACAAAAGTAAAAAAACTGAAAGGTAAACTAACAAGACTAAAAAGAAAAGATAAAAGATAGTGTGCAACTCCCCTATCTTGTAGACTGGAGTCCCCGGCAACGGCGCCTGAAATTGGCTTGATACGGTGAGGATAGTTCTCACTCCTTGTTGGTTACCCCAAGTGGAAGGTGAGATGTAGCGTAGCAGCAAATTTCCCTTAGCGAAGATGCTAATGTTGAGTATCGAACCAGTAGGACTCGCAGAGATACAAGAAGGTGGTAAAGTGAACAATGGCGCCGTTCACAACCGAGGTTGCTAACTTCACCTGGACCTGCACATAGATACATATAACTTTGCTCCCAACGAGTACAGAGGAGTTGTCAATTCCTCCGGCCTTGTTGTTTACAAAGGATAAAACGCACGGGATAATGATAGTGATAACAACTTAAAAGTAAACTAAGGATGTAAACAGTGATATGAATATGGACTGAGGTCCCGTGATTTTTACTAGTGATGTCTCTCTCCCAAAAGACGATAAAAGTGCTAGCGAGGTAAACAAATCACAGTTGGGAAATTGACAGGATTATGAAGGCACCGCAATGCTAACTATGCTGCAAAGAAAGGAAGGGCTCAAAAGCAATGGGCAGTACGCCAAGGTAAGTAGACCGAAATCCATCTGCATCTACTACGAATCATCCACCTTGAGATATCTATCCAAAACATCTCGCTGGTATTAAGTTGCGAATCCCACCCAAAGTCTAAATCCAAAGAAACAGACAACTGCATTAAAAGAACTTTGCGCAAAGTAAACAATCCTTGCATCCGCGGATACAAGCACCGTTGTTTTATCCCTGGTGGCAACAACACATCCCCTAGTCTCATGTTTCTGTCACTCAAGCTAGACATCAAGGGGTTGAACCCACAATCAAGCATAACGCTCCCTCTTGGAGTTGCAACAAATCACTTGGCCAAAGTAAAATACGGCAACGGAGAACATGCAAGAATTTACTCAAGAACAAAATATAAAAGAGAAGAACCAAATATATTACTCATCACAATCTGAACATAGTCTCATAATCCATCAGATCCCAACAAACTCAACATAGCAACAGCAGAAAATTACAAAGGTGCCTCGATCATGTGAGGTAGCTCACGAGGTCTCGAAAGTGGAGGCACAAAGAGGGGAGAGATAGATCACATAGCTACTGGTCACGGACCCATGGTCCAAGGGAAACTACTCACGATACATACGGGAGGCGTCCATGGCTATAGATGGTCTCTCGGAGGGGGTAGCTTCTCCCGGTAGGGTGCCGGAGCAGCTTCTCCAGGCAGCCCCGATCTAGAAACGGTGGTGGCGGCGGTACAGAGGCGAGATCGCGAAAAAGGAGTTCTCCTTTGGGGTTTCCGTAATGGGGGGTAAATATAGGCGAAGGGGAACCGAGAGGGGCCACAGGGCAGCCAGGAGGCTCCCTGGCGCGGTCTACGGTGGGGCCGCGCCAGGGACCCTTCTAGAGTCCCTGTGGTGGCCCCCCTTCCCTCCTTTGGTGTTTCCGGAAGCTTCCCTGTCGCAAATTTTTTATCTGATTTTTCCGGATTTTTTGGAGCACTTTTAATGGACGAAAAACCTGAAATACAAAAACAACAAAAAACAGCAACTGACAGCTGGGTGCACTGGGTTAATAGATTAGTCCAAATGTGCTCAAAAGTGTATGAAAGTTAAAGCAAAACATGGCAAAGTCACACAAAACATGCATGGAGCAAGCAGAAACTATAGATATGTTTGGGACGTATCAGCATGCGGTAGAGAGGTCTGGTTGGAGAAGTCCTAGTCCACTCCTATGGTACGAGTTCCGAGGTTCCTGTGGGACAAGTTCCAAGGTACTGGATGGAGGAAGAGATCCATAGTGTGGGTAAAGTGCACAAAATTTGAAGAGTCACACAAAATCTATTCGAATACCCGAGTCCACGGTATTGGACATAGTTCACAGTAGGTCACACCATGAGATAAACAAGAGTTCGGTGAGAAGGTTGTGCTAAGTTGTTGATCATGCGAGGACTGGATTGGTTGGGTGCTGACAAATGACACCTAACCCATTGAATGGTCGTGCAACGAACCGTATGAGTTGTTTGGTCCCGAGATGACCCAGGATTTGAGTTTGTAAGGACTCTGAGGTAAGCCACACTATCATGCGATGATCCTGTGGGGATGGTTGTTTGTGCATTAGCGTTAATGCTGATATTATGTCTGATGATTATCTGTGTGCCTGATGTTGATGCTCATATGGTTAATTCACTCATATACTTTAACCTGTTGTCATGTTATTGTTTTGCCTTGGTGCATGGTTGTTGTGAGCTTGCAAGTACATTCGATATACTTACCTGGCGTGTCATGCTAGATTTGCAGGAAATGCTTTGGATGCGTAAGACGATGTTCCCGATGTTTGCAAGCTACGAGGTGTCCCAGCCAGCGTCCCCGTGGAGTGGAGTTCATCACCGTCGCTGTTTGATGGCTTCTCGCCTTTCGTTGGTTACCCCAAGTGGAAGGTGGAGATGTAGCGCAGCAGCAAGTTTCCCTCGGTGAAGATACCAAGGTTTGTCTCCAGTAGGACTCCAGAGATGATAAGTAGGTGTCAGTGGCGCGACTGACGTGGACCTGCACACAGACACAGATAACTTTGTTCCCAACGAAGTTCAGAGAGGTTGTCAATCTCTCCGGTCTTGTTGTTCACAAAGGGTAAAACACAAGGGATAATGATAGCAAGTAAAAGCAGTAAAGTAAAGATAGCGTGGAAACAGTAACAAGGATATGGACTGGGATACGTGATGTTCACTAGTGATGTCTCTCTCCCAAAAGACGATAAAACTGCTATGCGAGGTAAACAAATTACAGAAGGGCAATTGACAGGATTATGAACGCACCGCAATGCTAACTATGCTACAAAAGAAAGGAAGAGGTTCAAAAGCACAGGCAGTACGCCAAAATAAGTAGACCGAAATCCAACTGCATCTACTACTAATCATCCACCTTGAGATATCTATCCAGAACATCTCGCTGGTATTAAGTTGCGATCCCCACCCGAAGTGTAAACCCAAAGCAACAGACAACTTCATTAAAAAGAACTTTGCGTAAAGTAAACAATCCTTGTAACCGCGGTTACAAGCACCGTTGTTTTCCTCCTTGTGGCAACAACACATCCCCTAGACTCATGTTTCTGTCACTCAAGCGTGTCATCGGGGGGCATGAACCCACAATCGAGCACAACATTCCCTCTTGGATTCACTACCTACTACTTGGCCAAAGCAATAAACAGCAACGGAGAACATGCAAGAATTACTTAGGAACAAAAATATAAGAGATAAAAACAAAATATATTACTCTATCACAATCTGAACATAATCTCATAATCCATCAGATCCCATCAAACTCAACATAGCAATAGTAGAAATATTACAAAGGTGCCTCGATCATGTAGGGCAGCTCACGAGGTCTAAACAATGAAGATCAAAGAGGGGAGGAGAGCATCACATAGCTACTGATCACGGACCCATGGTCCAAGGAAAACTACTCACGAGACATCCGGGGAGCATCCATGGTGGAGAGGAGACTCCCGGAGGTCAATCCTCCCTCCGACAGGGTGCCGGGAAGAGGTCTTCTGGTGCTCCCGATCTCGGAAGCGCGGCGGCGGCGGAACAGAGGCGAGTTTGCGAAATAGGGTTCTGTCTTCGGAGTTTCCCCGTGACGGAGAATAAATAGGCGAAGGGGGTCAGCCAGAGGTGGACCAGGGGCCCCAGGCGCCCCCCTAGCGCGGCCAGGGGTGGGGCCGCGCCGGGTGGCCGCCTGGGCCCCCCTGGCTCCCCTCTGGACCCTCTCGGGCTCTTCGCGAAGCTTCCTTCACACTGATTTTTTATCTGAATTTTCTCGAATTTTTCTGGCACTTTTTATATGGGGGAAAACTGAAATAGAAAAATAGCAGAAAACAGGAACTGGCACTGGGGTGCACTGAGTTAATAGGTTAGTCCAAATATGATCAAAAATTATATGAAAGTGTATCTAGATCATAGCAATATCACACAAAACATGCATGGAGCAAGCAGAAATTATAGATACGTTTTGGACGTATCAACATCCCCAAGCTTAATTCCTGCTCGTCCTCGAGTAGGTAAATGATAACAGCATAATTTCTGTGGTGACATGCTAGCAACCATAAAAGAACTTTGAAAAGTAAAGCAATCAAGTTTAGAGATTCAATTCAAGTCATACCATGCAAGAGTCTATATTAGCATTGAAACAAGTAACAAAAGAACATTAGGTGCAAGAGCTCTCGCTGTCCGTGACTCGAATGTCTCCAAATGGTGTTTGCGTGCAAGAAGGGGGATAGGGAATACGAGAAAAAAGTATTTTTGTGTTGAGAACTCAATCTACTAAAGTTTCACACTTGGTCTTCTTTGGAATCTTATCTTGACTCGTCCCGAGACCACTAGCCAGGTACAAGTCAATTTGATCCACTCCTTTTCGATATTTTGAGCACTCATGCAATGGATGAGCGTAAGCACGAGAGTTGACACTTAGGATGGCAAAGATAGAAATATGGTGGAGGAGGAAGACAAAAAGGATGAGAAAGGCTCACATCAATGAGGACAATCATAGGCAAGAGATGCCAAATGATAGATATGATGTGAGGAGTAGGGATTGCCATGCAACGGATGCACATACGAGCTAAGAAGCTCTCCAATGGAACTAGTGGGGGTGCATCTAACTTGCTCGCTCATGAAGACCTAGAGCTCGTTTGAGGAGGCTCATCCTTGGAATATGCAAGCTAAGTTCTATAGTGTGAAGGTCCCCACATAGCTATATGCATGAAGATCATCTCTATGGAGTACAAGGATATAAAGGGAGTACTAGTGTGGATCTCTCAAAAGGATAGTAGTGTTGCCCTTTCTCTCTTTTTATTTATGTTTCTCTTTTTTATATATTTTTTGTATTTTTTTGTGGCCTCAATGGCTCTTTCTATTTAACTCTCATTTGTCTTCTTTGGGATCTTTTATTGTGTCCACTTTGGGATCTTTTCCTCACTTAAGGGCAACACTCTAATTTACAAGAAGGTAGAGGAGATCTTTCACACTTTATAAGGTACTCAAAATCATAAAGAAGATGTAACTAACATGATGTATGCAAGGTATGTCGCTGCCAGTGTAGCAGGAACATGTATGACATGAAGATCAAGTCATGAAGAGGTGGATGTTGCATGGCAATATAACTCGGAAAGGCTATGGAAATGCCTTGATAGGTAGGTATGGTGGCTGTTTTGAGGAAAGATATAAGGAGGCTTATGATGACAGAGCGTATCATGCCAAGGGTTTGGAAGTACCGGTGAAGTTGGACACTGACTCTCGGAGTGAGAAGAAGGCAATGCACGGCACGGGAGAGGCTAGCAAAATATGGGAAGGTGGAAGTGTCAACTTTCGAATACTCACATTAGTCCGAAGAACTCATGCACTTATTATCGGTAACTCTCAATCTAATAAGGAGGTTCACAAAGAGACAAGTACCCCGAGGAGGAGTGTATGGGGGTTTGGTTATCCTTGCGCATCCTCGACTCATGGTACGTGAGTGTTTTCTGATATTCGATCCCTCCAAGGATTAGTGATCCATCTAGTAGCTAGAGTTCTCAACTAGTTTTGTAGGTTTTGAAAATACACACAGATTTCCCAAAATACGACACCTATCACTAATAGGAAAGAGCTCTTGACACCAAAAGTTCAAACATTACTCACATCAATACCTCAAAACTATTGCAAGTTACTACTAAAATTAAATAGCAACCCCAATTACCTACTTTCAAGACAAGACACAACTCAGTGCAACAACCAACTCTCTTTAACAAGATAAACATGAAAACTAAAAAGAGTTCCAGCAAAAAACTAAACAAAATCCAAGGCTCTTGCTAAAGACAAACTAAAACTAAAACTAAACATGGCAGTAGCTATGAAAAGATAAAGAACACACAACAACAAAAAGATAAGCAGGAAAAATCCTATGATGTGTTCTAAATTTTGAAAGTGGAGCGTGTTTCTCTCCCACACAAAGTAAGACGGGATCTAACTTGTTATGAACAGCAAGCAAAGCTAAATAAAACTAAAAATAAAACCTAAGAGCGAGACGCTCCAAGCATAGCACATAACGCATGAAGTGATAAAAATATAGTGAGACGAAGGACGAACTGATGATTGTTGATGGAGAAGGGGATGCACGGGGGCATCCCCAAGCTTAGACGCTTGAGTCTCCTTGAATATTTATTGGGGATGCATGGGGGCATCCCCAAGCTTGAGCGCTTGACACTCCTGGATCTTCTTTCATCATCTTCCATCGACACTTGAAAACTCCCTTCATACATAACTCATCATAAGCTGATTAGAGAGGTTAGTACCCTTAATAAATAATTTTTCCCCACTGGATATAAAGATATTTTTTAAGAGCTACTGTTTCTCAAGAGTGCCGAAAAGTTTTTGCTAAGAAAAAGGAAGCTTAAGGTTTGCAAAAGTAAGGAGGGACAAAAAGTGGCAGAATCTGTGAAAAACAGAACAGAAGGTAGTAAAGAATTTTTAGGGATACTTCTGAAACTCAAATCAAAAAACTCATAACATACGGAAGTTTCGTAATTGTATAGAGCATACTTTGTAAAAATTTCAGCTCAAAAAGATGAACTGGGATTTTTCTGGAATTTTTCTGGTCACGAGGACAGAATCTGTTTTCTGGACAGCATGTCACAACTTTTACTTCCCTTGCCGTAAGAGGCTATAACTTGGCACATGTTGAAAAATAAAGATACAATGATGTTTCTACAATAGTAAAAATCATCAAGACACAACAAAAGCAAAAAGAAACACCTAAATTCGTTGCGGGCTGCCTCCCGAAAGCGCTTTCTTTCATGCCTTTGAGCTAGGCATGATGGAAAAAAAGAATCAAGGGTATCCAAGATCAGAATCATAAAAACCTTCAAATTGATTTGCAATAAGCTCATTCTTCTTATTACTAGGAAAGAGATACTTACCTTTCGCCATACCGCGTAAGCGTATGTGCTTATTACCAATATCAATGAAGCCTTTCATAACACGGAGGAAGTCTCTTCCGAGCACAATGTTACTTTGGTTTGGCTCCATGATGAAGAAATCCATTGGTGCAGTCCTATGAAGGAATGCAACTTGGACTTCTTTTACCTTTCCTTTAATCTCTGAAATATCTCCGTTATAATGTTCATGATAAGATGATAATATATCCATATCTAGTTTCAAAGAATCATAAACTATTTTTGGCATAGTAGAAACTGTGGATCCAATATCACAAAGAGCAAGGAAGCCTTGGTTAGAGATGCTAATCCTAACAAAGGGCTCCCAATCATCATCTATCTCCAACATTTCTTTCTTGTTGGACTTAAGTTCCTCTACTTTACTCAAGTCTAGAGCATCCAATCTTTTTTCAATAGTGGCAAGTCTATCTATGACAGTATCAATACTACGATCATAAACAAAATAACTAGATAGACTATGCAAAATATCAAGAGCCCTATCTTCATCACACTCTAGAAAATCTCCTTCAGCTATAATGTCAAGAGAGTGTTTACACCACTTAAAAAGACCATGGTAAAAATTTCTAAGCACAATTTTTATAGGTATCCAAGGCATAATTCTTTTATGTGCTTCAGAGATTCTGTCCCATGCCTTCTTCATATTTTCTCCATCTCTTTGACGGAAATCGAGAACTTCCGATTCCCGCAAAGAACCTAGCCCTAACATGTTCATCTAAACAAGGAGGACTACTAACAGCAAGATAAATAATTTTTTTGTGATTTTTGATAAAAGACACAAAGATAAAAATTGAAATATAAACTAACAAGACTGAAAAAACAAAGGTAAAGGGTAGTGTGCAACTCCCCTATCTTAGCACTCGGAGTCCCCGGCAACGGCGCCAGAAATTCGCTTGATGGCTTCTCGCCCTTCGTTGGTTACCCCAAGTGTAAGGTGGAGATGTAGCGCAGCAGCAAGTTTCCCTCGGTGAAGATACCAAGATTTGTCTCCAGTAGGACTCCAGAGATGATAAGTAGGTGTTAGCGGCGCGACTGACGTGAACCTGCACACAGACACAGATAACTTTTTTCCCAACGAAGTTCAGAGAGGTTGTCAATCTCTCCGGTCTTGTTGTTCACAAAGGGTAAAACACAAGGGATAATCATAGCAAGTAAAAGCAGTAAAGTAAAGATAGCGTGGAAACAGTAACAAGGATATGGACTGGGATACGTGATGTTCACTAGTGATGTCTCTCTCCCAAAAGACGATAAAACTGCTATGCGAGGTAAACAAATTACAGAAGGGCAATTGACAGGATTATGAACGCACCGCAAAGCTAACTATGCTACAAAAGAAAGGAAGAGGTTCAAAAGCACAGGCAGTACGCCAAAATAAGTAGACCGAAATCCAACTGCATCTACTACTAATCATCCACCTTGAGATATCTATCCAGAACATCTCGCTGGTATTAAGTTGCGATCCCCACCCAAAGTGTAAACCCAAAGCAACAGACAACTGCATTAAAAAGAACTTTGCGTAAAGTAAACAATCCTTGTAACCGCGGTTACAAGCACCGTTGTTTTCCCCCTTGTGGCAACAACACATCCCCTAGACTCATGTTTCTATCACTCAAGCGTGTCATCGGGGGGCATGAACCCACAATCGAGCACAACGTTCCCTCTTGGAGTCACTACCTACTACTTGGCCAAAGCAATAAACAGCAACGGAGAACATGAAAGAATTACTTAGGAACAAAAATATAAGAGATAAAAACCAAATATATTACTCTATCACAATCTGAACATAATCTCATAATCCATCAGATCCCATCAAACTCAACATAGCGATAGCAGAAATATTACAAAGGTGCCTCGATCATGTAGGGCAACTCACGAGGTCTAAACAATGAAGATCAAAGAGGGGAAGAGCATCACATAGCTACTGTTCACGGACCCATGGTCCAAGGAAAACAACTCACGAGACATCCGGGGAGCATCCATGGTGGAGAGGAGACTCCCGGAGGTCAATCCTCCCTCCGGCAGGGTGCCGGGAAGAGGTCTTCTGGTGCTCCCGATCTCGGAAGCGCGGCGGCGGCGGAACAGAGGCGGGTTTGTGAAATAGGGTTCCGTCTTCGGAGTTTCCCCGTGACGGAGAATAAATAGGCGAAGGGGGGCAGCCGGAGGTGGACCAGGGGCCTCAAGCACCCCCCCCTGGCGCGGCCAGGGGTGGGGCCGCGCCGGGTGGCCGCCTGGGCCCCCCTGGCTCCCCTCTGGCCCCTCTCGGGCTCTTCGTGAAGCTTCCTTCACGCTGATTTTTTATCTGAATTTTCTCGAATTTTTCTGGCACTTTTTATATGGGGGAAAACTGAAATAGAAAAACAGCAGAAAAAAGGAACTGGCACTGGGGTGCACTGAGTTAATAGGTTAGTACAAATATGATCAAAAAGTATATGAAAGTGTATCTAGATCATAGCAATATCACACAAAACATGCATGGAGCAAGCAGAAATTATAGATACGTTTTAGACGTATCACCGTTGTTCCGTTGCCGAGTTATATTCCGCTGCTAGAGAGTTAGTCTGCTGTTGATGTAGATCCATGGCTAGCTTGAGGTGCCAGCTTCCCTCCGCTAGTGACGAGGGGGTGACCCCACGACTCCTACAGATGAGCCTACCTGGTGTCCATGAAGGCAGAAGGCCCATGAAGACACGGCTCCGGCCTTCTGGACGGCACCGACGTAGAAGTCCTCGACTCACAAGGAAGGTGCGAGGACCTGCCGTACGGAGCAAGCTAGGGTTAGGAAAGTATTACCTGTACACGTAGATAAACTCCCCGAGACCTAGCCCGCTATATAAGGGCTAGGAGGGGTGACGCCAAAGACATCGAATCTTACTTGTAACCCTGGCCTTGAGCGCTCCAGCCTTGGCCTCCACTGTAATCACATCTCCCCAATATATAATATCGAGCAGGAGCGAGCCTCCTTGTTTGCCGACGAGCTATCGTCCAACCTGTGCTTCTCATGACTAACCCAGGGTCCCTGACCATGGGATTTTCCGGGGTTGATTCCCGTCAATTGGCGCCGTCTGTGGGAACCGCGCAGGTTGGGAACGCAATCTTGACGGCCTCATCATCACCAGCGCTCATCGACTCGGCGGCTCCGGCAAGATCCAACCTGTTCAAGTCCCTCGGATTCACGGCCCACCTCCCAGCCCTCAAACCAGTCTTCACCGATCTACGCTCCGGCATCAATCTGATCTTCGGAGAGTACCAGATCTACATCAACCACTGGGGCACCCTCTGCCTCGTCGACGACACCCGTGCACCCACGGCAACATCTACAGCAACGACCATAGCAGACGCCGCCCGCACGGACGATCTATCTGGCGGTTGTAGCTACGCACCCAACTCATGGCTCCACGCTACTCGCGACCGCTCGGGTGAAGCCCCAGCATGGAGAAGCACGATCGCACACATTGGCAAGGAAACTGTAAGGGCACCATCACAAGTATTCATGGCAGAAGTCGGCACATCAACGCCAGGTAAAAACGGGCGAGCCGACGACCCAGGCACTCGGCAAGACACCCCAACCACCAACAGGGCGGCTGGCCCTGGCAACACCAGTCAGATGGTCGTACATCTAGGAGAACTGGGGACCATACCAAAGAAAGTCCCGGTTGAGCAAAGACCAAGCTATAAAAAAAACATTCAGCTGCCAAGCAACAAACAGCAAGCACCTGTCCAGGGCAGCCAGCCATCGCGAAGCAGGAAGAAAACCCCGCTGGCAGTGGCGGGCGAATCATCCAAAGAAAAAATATACTTGTCCAAGGAGTCGATGGCAATTGTAAAAGAAGCAGTCGCCCGCGGCGGGTTACTACCATCAGACGCCACAAGAGACGAGCTAAGGGCATACAACAAACTAGCGGGAGAGCTAACAAAGCAGACGAGACAGTGGCGCCTAGCCATGGAAAAGCAAGCCATAGCAGAACCCGAAAGGAAAAGCAGGCGCAGACAATCTCCCAGAAGCGACTCGCCAAGTCACGACTCCACCATCCGAAATAGGTCGAAACTCACCAACCTGCGGAAGACAGAAAGGACAAGAGTAGTGCGGAAGTTGGAAGACGACTTCAGGTCAGAGGTAGAAGACGACGAAGAGGAGCCTCTCACTCCGGCGGAAGCGCTCATAAGAGCCCAAGACTACCTGTCCCGTGCCGAGAAAAGCAGAAAGGGAAAAACGGATCGCTACACTTCCATTGCTCTGCAGATAATGAAGGACGCTATCGACGCCTCGGTACCTAAAAAATCCAATGCAAAGCGGCAGACTCGCGAGCGGACACCGGACAGGGACCCCAGTTCGCCAGACGACGACAACGACAGTAACGACGACAGACGCAGGCGCTCCGACAAGCACAAGAAACGCGACAGCGACGACAACGGCAGACGCCGCAACACTCGATGAGACGCGCGGGATGACATCACGCAGAACAAAGTCACCGCAGCAGGCGAAGACGCGCAGCACGCAAGGAGTACTCAGAGGAAGAGACTTCCGACGAGGAAATAGAGCCATGTGGAGAACTCTGCTTCACACGTGCCATACGTGAGACGCGCATGCCCAACGGGTTCAAACTGAACTCCACGACTCCAAAGTACAACGGACTCGAGGAACCGGAGGCTTGGCTCGACGACTACCTAACAGCAGTCAAATTTCAAAGGGGGACCAATGTCACGGCGATGCAGTACGTATAGCTCATGCTCGAGAGCTCCGCTCGACACTGGCTGAAAAATCTTCGGCGCGGATCCATCAGCTCCTGGAGCCAGTTCCGAGGAGCCTTCATAGAAAACTTCAAATCAACATACAAGCGACCAGCCTCACTCGAGGAGCTGCGGGCATGCAAACAAGGAACAAGGGAGGCCCTGCGAGCATACATCCAGCGATGGACGATACTCAAGAACTCAGCGGAAGACATCTCGGACGAAAGTGCAATCGACGCATTCAGGCGAGGTCTTCAGCTTGTTGAATTCAAAGAGCAGCTCGGACAGATGAAAGTCCGAACACTCGCACAGCTACTAGAACTAGCCAACAGCTGGGCAGACAGAGAAGACTCCATTCTTAACGAAACAGAAACCCACAACGCACGATCAGAATACGACTACGACTACAACGGAGACAGAGGAGACGATAGATGAAGGAAGCGACCCAGACGGAACTTCTACAACGACAGAGGACCTGACATGGTTGCCGCCGGTTTCTCGGACGACCGGAACAGCAGGCACCGTGATGACAACAGACCACAGCGCCGAGACAACCGAGAAGACGAGCCCCAGGCTCAAAGACGAGAATGGAGGACAAGACAGCCACGCGACAGCACCCGCACATTCCACTCCGCCAAAGAACAACTCGATGGACCGTGCTCTCTACACGGATTCAGAAACGAGCGAGGAGAGATCAAATCATCCCACACCCTCAGGAACTGTCGAAGATTCAACAAGTTGGCCGAAGAAAAAAGCCGCTCCTCGGTCGCAGCAGCACGACCACTCGCAAGCGTAGCAGTTGGGCCAGTCGCCCACGATGCACCACCAGCCCCCTCCCTGCCAACAAAACAGGTGGCCGCCATCCAGGAACGACAAAGGATGCCAGAAGATGAAAACCAATACCCAGAAGCCCACGGGAGGATCTACATGATACAAGGCGGCAGACCTTCCAACAGGCAGCAGAAACAAGTCACCAGACAAGTCTTCCTGGCAACCTCCGCACACCCGGCCGTCCCAGAGTACCTGCGCGGGTCGGAGACAGAAATCTCCTTCTCCCGGGACGACCACCCACCAGTCGTCCCCCAACTAGGGCACGCCGCGCTGGTACTCGAGGCCAGAATCGGAAATTACGACATGTCGCGAGTATTCATGGATAGCGGCAGCGGGTTCAACATCATCTTCACCCGAACACTCGACGACATGCTCATCCAAAACAACGCACTCAAATCCTCAGGCAAAACCTTCCATGGGATCGTACCAGGAAGAGCAGTCTACCCCATCGGGAGGATAAGCCTGGAGGTAGTCTTCGGGAACGCGACGAACTTCCGCAAGGAAACACTTGACTTCGAAGTGGTCGATTAGAAGTCGCAATACCACGCAATCCTCGGGCAGCCAGCTTTCGCTCGCTTCATGGCCGTACCCCACTACGCCTACCTCAAGCTAAAGATGCCAGGCCCAAACGGGGTCATCACAATCAGCGGAAGTTTCGTCAGATCCGACCGTTGCGACAAAGAATTCCACAAGATAGTAGAAGCATTCTTCACCCACCAAGACAGCAGAACCACGGGACTCGCGGAAGAAACGCTCCCGTAGAAGGAAAGAACATCGCCCGAAGAAACCCAGAACTGGGAGACAAAGCTACCTGGCCCTTCGAGCCACTACATCATCGCTCCAAAAGGAACCTACCCTCTTCATATTTGTAAAGGAACAGCAGGGAAGATATTTCATAAATATTTTTCCACAAAATTACTCGGGGGCTCGACAAAGCAGCCACCCCCCGACGCGTCCTCCGCAATCGCGGAAAACTAACTTGGCACTCGGGGGCTCGCCAAAGCAGCCACCCCCCGACGCGTCCTTCGCAATCGCGGCAAACTAACTTGGCACTCGGGGGCTCGCCAAAGAAGCCACCCCCCGACGCGTCCTCCGCAATCGCGGCAAACTAACTTGGCACTCGGGGGCTCGCCAAAGCAGCCACCCCCCGACGCGTCCTCCGTAATCGCGGCAAACTAACTTGGCACTCGGGGGCTCGCCAAAGCAGCCACCCCCCGACGCGTCCTCCACAATTGCGGCAAACTAACTTGGCACTCGGGGGCTCGCCAACACAGCCACCCCCCGACGCGTCCTCCGCAATCGCGGCAAACTAAACTCGACACTCGGGGGCTCGCCAAAGCAGCCACCCCCCGAGGGGTCCTCTGCAACCGCAGCAAAAATAAATTCAGCGCTCGGAGACTCGCCGAAGCAGCCACCCCCCGAGGCACCACACGCAACCACAAATACAGATGACATATATAATCAAGAATAAGCATACACAACGAAGGGAGGCACATAATCTTTAGGCTCCAACTTCGCCTTAATAAGTGCACCCAGATGGCGGTCGTTCTCTTCGCAAACTCGCCTCACAACTTGGAGCGCATGCCTATCTACAGCCACGTAGTGCTCATTCATTGGGTGACTCCTACCACCTGGAGGACCCGCCACCACCTGAGCAAAATCCACCCCTGGCCAATGACTATGGACCAAGCCCAAAGCAGCTCGGGCTCCAGCAAAAATTTGGTGGTCCATCACTCGGCGCAACTCGGCAGGCTGAGAAAATATGCGACAAAGCCTCTCGAGGGACGAAGGAACCACCTCCAACGGATAGAACTCAGCATGGATACCACCCAATACACGTTGGCAGTAACTGAGAGCTTCCGGAACTCGTTCAACTCGGCGACGAAGCAACGCAAACGCTCGAGCACGAGCCCCATCCGCCTAGAAGGGATTGCTCGCCTGCACACTAGGGTCATCAAGCCGTGACATCTCCGACTGAACGGCCCTCTCTTCATCCCGAGTTCGCCCTGCCAGCACTTCGAAAGTCAAGAACTACGATCAAGACAAAGACGGCGAAAACCCACCAAGCGGAACTAAGCGAGCAAGCAGAGGAAAGACTAACCCCACAGGAGGTCAGAAAACTTCACCACCCATGAAGCAAGGCCCTCAACCACGGACTCGGCACGCTCACGCCGAGTACGGTGAACGGCCACGGACCCCTTCAGTCGGACAACGTCCCGCTCAGCGTCCTTCAGCCGCAAGCAAACGGACTCATACGCACCCTCGCGAGCATCATCCTTCAGTGAACTCCAAGGACGAAGAAAGCCCGGAGTGGCCTACCGCAGGATAAACAAAAACTAATCAAATTCAAACAAGAAGAACAGCCAAAGCAGACATTCAGATAGAAGTTGCACAAGACCAATCGTCTCAACAGAGTCGCGAATTACAGACAAAAGAGGTGCAACACTACCGCACCTCCCCTTCACCTATGGAAGGAGGACCCTGAGCATCCACAACCTGTTGTAGGCGACGAGCCAGCCTGTCGGCTCGGTCGTCCTGCTCACCAGAATATTGCGGGATGGTCTCAACCAAGGAATCATCAAAGGAAACCCCATGCCCTATAAGGACGACCAGGGCCGTGGAAGAACCACTCACCACGCTCTCCGCCACCAGTTCCACCACATCTTTGTCATCAGGACCGAACGCCGCAACCCGAGCACCCAGGCCATCGGGCACCTTCGTACCCTCCGGCATAAGGTGCTCGTACGCAAGACCCACAACATTGGAAGCCCGGGCACAGACGTCTTCGACCACTGCAACAGCATCTGCAATAGCATCAACAGCACCTTGAAGAATCCCAGACCCCGACGCAGCAGCTTCCTTTGGCTCAGCACCTACAGCAGCTGCACCAAACAAAAAACGTCACCAAAGGAAAACAGTGGAAACAGCAACAGTGAAACACAGAACTTACACACAAGCGAGCCCGCCAAGGTGCGAAGACGTTTGCCCTCGAGTACCTCCACCTGAGCACGCGCGTCCTCAGCCTGGCGAAGGCGAACCAGATCCTCATGTTGACCATGAAGCTCCGCCTCCTTGGAAGCCAAGGCAGCCTCGAGAACAGAAACAGTCCTTTCCGCCTTTTCGGCTCGTTTCTCAGCAGCCTGGCGACGACCTGCGAGGAAAAAATAGCACTCAGAAACAACAGGCGAAGTACCCAAAAGCTCTGCAGCACAAGAATTAAAACTTACTATCCATAGCAGATAAGGCATCTTGGGCAGACTCATGGGCCCGTTGCCAACGCTCAGCATCAAGAACCAAACGCTCACAGTGCTGGAAAACAGGCTGCAAGAAACGGGCAATCAGGTCTTACTTAAAGGCAAGACTACAAGCAACTGCAAACAGTTACTTCTAGCCTCAGGGGCTACTCCCATCGAGAGCACTGCCGTGCCCCCGATGATAAAACGACACAGACACGAATCACCTTACCAGCTTGGAGACATGGTCGAAAGCACGGACTTTTTCTTCAATTGCCAGACCAGGACAGCCAAAGTACAGAGGACCAAGCTCGGCCTGCCTAGGTTCAGAAGCAGTAGTACCAGGCGCCCCAGAAGAAGGTACACCGGGAACTACACCAGCAGTCAAAACAACAGGAGTCGCCGCCGGCCCAGATTGGCCAGCGGCAGCCGAGTGGACCTCAAGATGCTTGGCTGCCGCCCAAGAACTCGTCGACTTCAGATCAATAACAACCGCACTGGGCACGAAACAGCCGGAGCAGGCGCAGCACTACAAAGTAAAACATTATCAGACGCAAGAACAAAGACAACGGAACAGGCACAAATCATGCAAGAATCCTACCCGACGCGCGCAGCACGAGGACGCCCCAGCCTCCCAAGCCTGGCCCTCTTGGGAGGAGGTGCCGGGGCAGCAGCCAAAGGTGAAGGACCAGCAAAAGGAGCAGCAGGAGAGACGTCATCACCTAACGCAGCATGATCTTCAGCACCCAAAGGACGTGATCGCTTCACCCGAAAGGGACTCGAGTCCTCACTATCGCCGGTCTCCACTAGAACAATCTCAGCATTAAGAGTCGGCGCAACATTTTCAGCTGCGGAAGCATCAGTCTCTTCAAGAATATCGGCGTCCTCCGGCTGCGGAGGGTTACACGGCACTGGAGCATGGCTCTGCAAGACAAGCAATTTCAACAACAAAACGAAACCAGGTACTCGTCCAAGCAGATGAAGGAACATGGAACCAACCTGCGGCGGAGGGTGATCAGAAGCATATGGAAGGACAAGGCGCATCTCGGAAATACTAGAGCACTTGGTCACATGCTGGATGCGGGCCAGCAGGTCATCAAGTTCTAGCTCTTCAGGCGATCATCTCGTCGAGTCATCGAGACCCTTGTATTGCCACATAGGGTGATCTCGATGCTGCAACGGTTGAACTCGCCTCCCAACATAAACAGAGATAAGTTGACCACCAGTCAAATTAACCTTCAACACAGAGATCCTCTCAAAAAATGGGGCCAGCACGGATGACCCCACTTTAGTCAAAGAATGAGACCACGAAGACTGTCTGACCGCCCGAGTGCTCGGATTGAAAGAAGCAAGACAAAATTGCTGACCAACAACGAAGCGATCCTTCAGATAAAACCAGCTTCTTCGCCAGCCACTAACAGAATCGATCTTCTCCAAGTCAAAATACGCATGTTTATCCCCAATGGAGATACCCACTCGACCCACGACGTACTTAGAGTTCGTCCTTTTTACACTAAAAAGGCGCCTCCAAAGTCCCCAATGGGGATAAATCCCCAGGAAAGCTTCGCAAAGAGTGATGAAACACGCAATGTGCAAAATCCCGTTGGGAGTCAGGTCATGCAACTGAAGCCGATAAGAATACAGCAAGCCCCGGACAAAAGGATGCAGCGGAAGAGCAAACCCTCGGTGGAAGAAAGCCTGGAAGCATACCCGCTCGTTCGCCGCCGGCGCTGTAATCGACTCTTCACCAGGAAGGCGCACATCGCCCTCCACCACCACGCCATCTGCGACCAGTGCCTCTAGATCTCCAGCCCCGAACGTGGAGCGCTCCCACTTGCCGGACATCTTGGCCGACTCGATAGCAGCACGGGATCGCTTGGACATAGATCTCACGGCAGGAGGCAGAAAAGAAAAGATGACAGCCCTGGAACACAAAGGAAGCAGAGAAAGAGGAGAAAGGCAATGGCTGGGTAAAACGTAAAACTTACCCAGCCACACGGTATTTAACTCACAGAGCCCCGCAAGAAGGGCCACAATGCAACGGTTTCGCCCAAGTAAAACGTGGCACGATCCCATACAGAGGCGAAAAGTATGGAAAACCCAACCGGCGCAACAACAACACCGCCCACTACGCGCGCAAAAAGAGGACAATGATGGCGCGGCGCGAAAATTTCGGCGGGATAGCGCCAAGTCACTTCACACGACAGACCGCAGCGGTCAACAAATGGCAGAAGACCACGCCAACGTCATATCACAGCAAGGCGTACTCAGTACGCCATCAAGGCCCAGATATTCCATCTTTTCAGATCTTTTCCCCAGGGAAGAAAAACATCTTACTCCCATCGGGAGCATACATCATAAGAGTTTCGGGTGCTCCCTCACCTAAACGTCAGCCACGTGCTCGAGTGAACACTCGCACTCATGAGAGTCTCGGGTGCTCCCTCAACTCGACGTAAGATAAACAAGCACTCGCCAAGACCGTACGGTGCTAAAGAGTCTCAAGTGCTCCCTCACGTGAAAAGCCGAAGCGGCATTCGAGTGATTACTCGCAAAAAACCCCCCGACTGAGCACTCGAAACAAAGCTCTTCGGGTGAATGAGTGAACAGCTCGCTTGATGTTTTGTTCCAAGCGGGTGCAAAGCTAAAAGGCTCCGCGCCTCAAAAACACACAATTCCTGGAACACGATACATTGTGTCCAGATGCCACGCAAGATTAGCGTGTAGGTAAGACCCCGCTGCGAAGTACGGCCGGGCTGGGACTTGCCGAAGAGCGATTTCACTCCAAACATTTCCCATGCGCAGAGCATGATAGATAAGCCGGGCGGACGCGCCTTAGGCTACACACATTACTGGCGGCAAATGAACACCATAAGACCTGAAGCGGCCGGTATTTTTCTCGACACCAGTGTTCCAAGCTCACGTCGAGGGACGTGGGTTTGATTGGGCTACTGTGGTATTTGCCCTAGTGCAATTCACCAAGGCTCAATCCGTCGACTCCTTGGGACCTTTCAGCTTAGCATCCCTCGAAACAGGTTTTTTAATGGCCACCAGACTTCCAGCGACCCACGGATGAACCGTGCATATCAATAAACGACAAATGAATGTACTCGAGTCTCTGCGCGACTCTTCGAGTCCCCCAGGCACTCGGGGGCTACTGACGAGGGGGTGACCCCACGACTCCTACAGATGAGCCTACCTGGTGTCCATGAAGGCAGAAGGCCCATGAAGACACGGCTCCGTCCTTCTGGACGGCACCGACGTAGAAGTCCTCGACTCACAAGGAAGGTGCGAGGATCTGCCATACGGAGCAAGCTAGGGTTAGGAAATTATTACCTGTACACGTAGATAAACTCCCAGAAACCTAGCCCGCTATATAAGGGCTAGGAGGGGTGACGCCAAAGACATCGAATCTTACTTGTAACCCTAGCCTTGAGCGCTCCAGCCTTGGCCTCCACTGTAATCACATCTCCCCAATCTATAATATCGAGCAGGAGCGTGCCTCCTTGTTTGTCGACGAGCTATCGTCCAACCTGTGCTTCTCATGACTAACACAGGGTCCCTGACCATGGGATTTGCCGGGGTTGATTCCCGTCAGCTAGTGTTGTAAGAAACGCCCTTGTACCCGTATATTTGGTAATAGAAAGTTGTTCGGTTCTATATCAAGTAGTGACGTGTCGCAGAAGACTTGATCTCTGGGCTGGATCACGGGGCGTTCCGGTCCTCTGAGCCGGGGTGCCACAGTAGTGGCCCTCTGGCCCCACTTTGGTGTTTCCGGAAGCTTCCGGTACGCTGATTCTTTATTGGATTTTCCCGAATTTTGGGTGCACTTTTAATATGGGGGAAACCTGAAATAGAAAAACAGCAAAAACAGGAATTGGCACTGGGTGCACTGAGTTATATAGGTTAGTCCAAATATGATCAAAAGTGTATGAAAGTGTATCTAGATCATAGAAATATCATACAAAACATGCATGGAGCAAGCAGAAATTATAGATACGTTTGGGACGTATCAGAGCCCACTCCAGCGAAGCTCCGCCGTGCACTGGCTCGCCGTCGACAAGTTGACGGCGGGCAGTTTATCTTAAGGGTTAATCACCCCTTAACCACCCCCTAACACACAATGACATGTGGGCCCCATGCCCTTTAATTAAACCATCATTTAAAATAACATGGGGAAATTTGCTAGTGACACTGGCAGGCTGACCCCACTGGTCAGTTGACCAGTCAACACCCCCGATGTAATGCTGATGCAGTGATGACGCAATAAATCCGTTTTCTATTTATCAGAAATTCCAGAAAAAGGATTAAAATTCTAAATGCTATAACTTTTAAATTATAAATCCAAATTAAACAAATAATATATGAAATATTATCAGAAAAATGCAAGCATTATGAATATGCAAAAAAATCATGACAAACTGTCACAACCCCAAGTTAGGTATGTGCTAGGATCAAGAGCTACATTGCATTCATGTTAAAAATCTCAAAAGAAATTGAAATGGGAGAAGAAACCCCCCCCCCCCCAGTTGAATTTAATTCAAATGGCTAGAATAAAAGTTGCTCCAAAAATTTCTTTTGCATTTTTTAAAACTCACATAAATGAGTGTGGTCACATATAAAGTGATGTGGTAGCATTCCCATGCTCCTAGATTTTTCAACAATTCAAAACAGGAGCTTGGAATTAAATTAAACCCCTATTTAAATTAAAGTTCAAATAATTTGAATTTTAAAAATGTTAAAACTTTATAAGTGGCTAGCCTATTATATTGTGAGGCCATATAAAAAGTTTCAGCATGTTAGAAAATGCCTAGCTATTTTTTTAGCAAGGCAAAACAAATTAACAGAAAAGAAATAAGAAAGAAAAGAGAAAAGGGAAAGTAGCCCGCTTACCACAGGCCTCGGGCCCAACTTACCCTCCGCGGCCCAAGCCTGCTAGCCTCCCTTGTCGTCTTCCCCGGCGCGGCAAGCACCTCGCTGGAGGGCATGCCGACGCCGGCGGCAGATGCCTGCCTGCCTGGAGCCCTCCTAGGTCGTCTACACATGCCACGGAGACGGCCATGTTACCCCGCACCCGTTCCCCCTCTCCCCGCTCTTCCTCACAGCCTCCCCGACGAGATCCCACCGCGACCCGAGAGCTCAAGCTCGCCGCCGTCACGTGTAGCCATGGCCAACGGCCGAACCACGCCTCCCCACCGTGTCCAGGCGTCACGATGTACTCCTCTCCGTCGAACCCCTCTCCGAATCGAGCATCAACGACCCCGAAGACGACGCCCTCTTCAACCTCTCGCCGCCGGCCGCAAGAGATCCCGGCGAGAAATTCCTCACCGCCGAGCCCCCTCCGACCTCGCCATCGTTTCCACCGCTCCTAGGGTAAGCTTGCGCCCGTTCCCACCTTCTTCGCGCTCGATTTGAGGCCCCCGTCCACCTGTTCCACCTCGTCCAGCTTCGGCCGCCGCGGGTTTCCTCGCCGGCAATGCCCTGGAGCCCCTGGAGACCACCCAATAGCACCACTCGACGCGGGAGCATGCAAGACGCGTCCTGAAGCGGCCCCTGTGCTCTTCCGTGGCCCGTAGCACTATTCCGGCGACGCGCCACTGTGCCCGTGCCACCGGCGGCAACCCGTCGGCCGGATTAGGCCTAACCCCCCTCCCTAATCACCCCTGACCTTATGACATGTGGGGCCTACACCTTAATTAAGCTTTTTAATTAAACTAACCCCACTTTTTAAGCCCCTAGCCACTGACCAGTGGGACCCCTCTGTCAAGGCTGCCCCCACGTCATGCTGACGCAAGTGTGATGCGATAAAAGATAAATCATTTAATTAATTCCAGAAAAGTCAGAAAATTAATTAAACTTTGGAAAATCATAACTAATTCATTTTAACTCCAAATTGGGCATATAATATATGCAAAATTATCAAAATAATGCAAGGATTCTGAATATGGACTTTGTTTTTATGTTTGACCAATTTAAATTGGGTGAACAGAGACAAATTTGCATATGGCATTCTTTTGAATTCAAATTTGGAGTGATTTTGCAAATGACTTTGCAACCCACTTCTTTTAAATGGAACTAGCAGTGTTACCCGCGCATTTGCGCGGCTAGAATATTTTCATCTTTGCATTTGTGTATTTTATATATCATTATCGGTAAAATGTATTTATACCATTGCATTCACATATAAAATTATGTAAACACGTATAATCAAAATGCATCATAGAAATATGTTTCTCAACCAATCATGTGTCCAGAACCACACTAATATTTCATCATAAGAAATTCTACACTGGCCTTTGTACAAATATCATTCAGAAGACAGAAAATAATTTAAGTAAATATTAGGAACGTTACGAAATGTTGAAGGAATTCATTCACTAAGGGGGTGGTTTTTGGATTACGTTTTCGTCATCACCGAGCTTTGAAATTCAAGTATTTGTAGTGTAAAGCAAATATTGAAGCTTACAGAAAAATTAATTGTCAACCAATAAAATTCTAAGTGCATTAGGGTGATCGTGAGTATTTAGTAACGACACTAAAACTAAACGGGAGAGTCCAAAATTAAGTGTGATAGAGCTTGAGTAGAAAAATTGGATTGTGGTCCGTGACTTGCTATCATGCAAAGTTTTTAAATTATTTACATGGACATTTTTATCATTTTTAAATTTCTTATGATGTACTATAAAAGATTAAATATAGGAAATGGTGTCTTTTATATAAAACTCGTTTGATCTCTTCCTCTGTCTCTATACCGATTGGTGCCCATTATTGTTGTTATTGGACTTTGTTAAAAATAAGAATCATACATGAGAGTTGGTCCGAAGCAAGTTTACTTTTTCATGTAATTAGGGGATAGAAATGGTGATAATATATCTGGCTTCCTAACATGATTGGATGGAAGTTGTATTCCCTTGTCTTAATCTATGCATACCTGATGGGGTATAACTCCTATTTCTATTTCTATTCAAGTTTTTCTCTCGTGGTCGAATATTTTTATTTATATAGACAGTTTATATTTCTTTACAATGGTATGTGTGTGTAATAATTGGAAGTTTAAATCGCGACTATAATGACTAAAGTCAATGGTATATACATGTTCAAGTCTGTTGATAATAAATTATCTCATTTAACGGAAAAATATAATATCCTATCCTTGCTTGTATCCCTCTTGTATTAGTTCTCTAATTGTATGTATTTTCATGCTTATGCAAACGCAATGTAGGATAAGTTTTCTCTAGAAATATAAAATTTAATTATTAAAATCAAACCATAAGTTTAATGCAATGTAGGATAAATTTTCTCTTAGAATCTGAAACTTGACTATTATAGTCAAAGCATCAGTTTAATTTACCATATGTGTACATGTACATACATGGTGAGGACTCGTGCTAATCTTCTTTTACGTGAGGATTCTTCTTAAGTTCTTTATTTTGCCTTTTGACTTAAGGACTTTTTTTTAAGGAATTGACTTAAGGACTCTTGTAGTAACAAATCGGTTCAAGTATTTATTTTTTTGACAGGAAAGACTGGTTCAAGTTTTTTTTAGGGTACCGGTTCAAGTTACCATACGTGCCCATGTACGTGGCTAGGAATCTTGCTTACCATATGTGTCCATGTACGTTTTTTAGGCTAATGTGCCCATGTACGTGGTCAGGACTCTAGCTAGTCTTTTTTATACGTCGTGATGACTTGCATTTTTCAAACGCTAGCACCTTTTGCCACGTATAGTATTAGGCAATCTAAGCTGTTCATTAAGTATTGTTTAATCTGAGCCGTTCCTTTTCTATCGTTTTAAGTATATAATTAATAGATAGTTCTATTGCAGTCTGCATTCCTCCTTTACAATATTACTTTGTCTTTTGTACATGGATTATAAATATTTGGTGCATTTATTTAAGGAGAATATATTGTTCAATAAAGGTATTATATTATTTTATTATTCAATTCAAGTCGGATAATGGTATTTTCTTATTCATAGTTTATAAAATGTAAATATTATCAACTCACATAATATGTAAAATATATCTGATATATTAGTTTTTTAATTGATGGCAGAAGCAATGACTTTATTGCATGCATTACATGCAATTAATACAAATTGTTTCAGATTGAATTAATATCATAGCTAATGTGGTTGCTAATACATGTTTATCTTTTACATTATTTTTATCTCAACCAAAATGATTTTACCAGATTATTTAGCCCATGTGGGAAACTGTTATGGCTAGTGTTTTATTTTTTACTTTTGCGAGAGATGGCTAGTATTTTCTCTTTTCTCACCACCCCTCGGTCGCCGGACCAGTTAGCTCCTTATACCATATATTACTGTGGCGACCGGTTTGGATCAACATGATATCCGTAGCTGAATGGATTCTATAGATTTTCACAATGGCGAGTTTTTCGAGCGATAGAATTACCATTGCAAATCAAACTCATCGAACATACATGATTATTAGTATGTGTGTCGATCTCTCCTCTCCCAAAAAATTTCAGAAATAAAATTTGACTCGATTGATCATGTGTCACTCCATTAGTTCATCCACACAATTATGAAAACAAATTAACTCATCAAGCATAAATTATCGGGATATTCATATGTTCTCCTAGAGTTTGCGGTTTTTCTTTTATGGTATAGCTAATATGATATGTTCCATATTGTTGTTATTCTTACATGTCCAATCCATGTACTTTTTGTATATCTTAGTGGACAAAGTTTTTCAAAAAATAACTACATTTTTTACTTATGCGCCTTAAATTTTGGAACACATAGGGTATATTTTGTACACATGTACATTGTATATGCTTTCACCTGGTTTTTCTCGTGACTATTTTTTCATGAAAAATACTTATTTCATAATGGATCATTGGCATGCTTGTTTCTTTCTGTTGACATTATATTGATTTATTAATTATTTTTCGAGAATAGAAATATTTTTTATGGGACTTAGATGACCATGTATTTTCGGTGTCAGCTGTACATTCATGATTTATTATCACAATATTCCATTGCATGCATACTCCATATTATATTAAAATAATAATAATTTGGCAATATTTTTGCCAAACTGTCTTTGTAGGTACGTACATGTAGATTTTTCGTTTTTCATTTTGTTTATAGAGTTTTTTTATCTCAACGTGAAGCAAAGAATGATTCCGTATGGACTTTTTTTAACGTATTGAGAAGGAAGTCCGGATTGATACGTTTTTTTTCTTTTTACGTTAAGTCCTATATGTTCGGACATTTTCCTTTGGGCTGCTCGAATTCCAGTCGTAAACTTATATGCGATTGTCTAGGACATATTTTTTTTACATAGAAAGGCACAGGAGTTGGATGGATTTTTTTTTGTAAGACGACTGCCATATTTAGCAAAACCAACGTGTGGGCATAGGAGTTGGATGAAAGACGTGTTATACTATCTGTACGTGACATGTCAAGGTGCTTTTACATGATATATTTATATGTAACGCTACATCTTTAAATCTCAGCCTTTTATCTATAAAATTAGCGGTTCATACAATTTAATCTATGTGGATGAACGTAATTGCTTGTTTGTCTCTTGTTTTAATTATATAATAGATTGCCAACACATTGTGACCATGAACATCACACTACAATATTGATTATGTGTTTGAGCATTGCATTTATATTTATCCCTTGATTGCTTTGTTTGCTCGATAGAAGTGGAGCCGGAACCGGAGGCCACCCCCTTCGTTGAAGACACCATGTGTGTGAACCTCGTCAGCAAGGCAAGCCAACCCCCATTGATCATGTCGATAAAAACCCATTTCCCTCTCATTCTCGCTTATGCATTGATTAGGATGATCACCTTGTTATCGATTCTACCGCATAGTTGAACCCATATCCTTTGCATGACCTATCATCTTGTCACAGTAGTAAGCAAACCACAATCCTAGCTGACATAGGAGTTGATTGATATCATGTGACCCCTGCAACTGTTACTTCTTATTGCATGCTTAGAGTTACAATGAGGTTACTCTTTTGTGAGTCGGGATGGTAGTGATCATGTTGATGATGGTGGAAATGTGTTGGTGAATCTACCCTAATACAAGGTGAACGATGAGAGGCTGTGTAGGAGTACAGTGGGTTGTCTCGTTGAACACCGTCTTAAGCCCGAGTTCTTGTGTGGTGATCCAAGATGAAGAGTACTACCACATGTTGGGCAAACAGACCCCCGCTCAACCTACTAACTCATCCCTTCTCAGTTCAATGAGTTGCAGTAGTTCGGAGTTCTGATAGGTCTGTGGCACGGTCTGTGAAGTGGAAAAACGGCTATTCAGACCGGCTTGGGACCCTGCACACATCTTCTGGGACCACATCGGTAAATCGGTCGGGTTCACGATGTGGAATCCAGCCCAGATAGGCGTCTCCATTGGATTTGAGTTGGCTGTGAGGTAAAAGTTGTGGAGATTATCCTCGCCGACACCCGCTTGAATGGTGTCGAGGCCAAGGCGGTAACTAATAGTTTCATGTGTGTAGCAGTACACCCCTGCAGGGTTAATAAACTATTCGAATAGCCGCGTCCGCGGTAAGGGACTACTTGGAAAGTTGTGCTCGATTATTAGGCAACTTGAACTGGATACTTATAAAACTTTCCAAGATAAGCGTGACTGCTATGGCGTGCTTCCTCATGGGGAGGTCGAGGAAGTAACCATAGTGGTGTAATTGGTTGGAGACATGTAGTGGACTCGTGTACGCTTCTTACCTCAAGTCCGGTACTCGTAGTTCAGGACTAGCCAAGTCAAAGCTGGCACTTCTTATTTTGAACCCCACCTCCCTTTACCTTGATACATGTGCATGAGTAGTATAGCTCCTACATAAGTCTTGCTGAGTACGAATTTGTACTCATGTTTGCTTATTCTATGTTTTAGATGAACCCACTGACCCCAAGGTGGATTCTTCTTGGAGCTCGACGACTGAAGCCAAGCTAGTGTAGTTCCAGTCAGACGACTGGTCCCTCGTGGAAGGGCTTGTTTATAAATAAGGCTTCTCTAAGACATTTGTTAAACTTGTCTGTAGTCAGACCTACTTTGCTTCCGCATGTTTGATGTAATGTTGGATCACGGTCTCGTGATCCTAGTGTGCACTCTGTAAGAGTTATCAATAAGGTTGTAAAATATGTAGAGAATTGCAATGATACCTTCTGTTCATACTAGACATGTGTGCTGCGTGTATGATTATAACATGCATGTCTTAGTATGGGTTTTCGAGACCTTAGTTGTGATCTGGCTGGCGGTCTTTTATACACCAAGTGGCCCTTAGATGTGCGCAGCTTGGGGCATCGCGATGCGATTGCTCGTGACTCTGTCACGTGCACACTTTGTTGTATGATCGAGCCCGCCCTAGACCCCGACTAAGTGATCAGGCTGGAGTAAGTCTATGTAAGTGTTATAATACAATCGATAGTATGGTTGAGGCGACTTGTCTATGAGTATGGGAGTTCACCACCCATCTCATTTAGACTTGTGTGCGGATGATGAGGACCCATCTTAGTTGATCATCCGGCCTGGATGGGATGCCCCTCACGTTCGATGCTTTCCGAGAACGTTCTGTGCTTGGCCTTGTCTGTTTATACAAGTCGGTATGGTTCTCGGCTCTCCATATGATTGTGTTGTAGCGGTTCTTGCATACGCTAACCCCGGGTCCCGACACAAACCACTTTAAAGTGGAGTCAAGACGAAAATGCATATTCGGATCATTTGAAAATCATATTTTGAATTTACAAATCTCTTGCAATACACTTCATTTAAATGGCATCCTCGGCACATCGGCATCCTATACATCATATCGCTCCACTTGATCATGTGCTCGAGCATCTTGCATGTATTGATTGTTACATTATTCTTTCTTTGCTATCGAATAGAAGTGGAGCCGGAACTCGAGATCACCCCGGCAGTTGAAGACTCCCAGTACGACCCTCGTCAGCAAGGCAAGCAAAACACACTTGATCATGTCGATAAAAACCCATTTCCCTCTCTTTCTCGCTTATGCATGTTTAGGATGTCACCATGATGTGTTTGTACCGCATAGTTGAACCCATTCCTTTGCATGACCTATCATTTTTTCAAAGTAGTAAGCAACTGTTACAGCTTATTGCATGCTTAGAGTGTTACAATGAGGTTACTCTTATGTGAGTCGGGATGGTAGTGATCATGTGATGGTGGTGGTAACGTGTTGGTGAACTTGACCTAAACAAGGTGAACGATCAGAGGTTGTGTAGGAATACACAGTAGGTTGTCTCATTGAACACCGCCTTAAGCCCGAGTTCTTGTGTGGTGATCCAAGATAAAGAGTGCAACCACACATTGGGCTCGTTGACCCCTCTCGGCCTATTAACTCGCCCCGTTTCGAATCTAGGAGTCGCAGTAGTTTGAAAGTTCTGGTAGGGTTGTGGCACGGTCTGCGAAGTGAGAGAACGGCTATTCAGACTGTCTTGGGACCCTGCACACATCTTCTGAGGCCGTAGCTGGAACCGCGGCTAGACTTCCATGCGGATCCCCTCAGATAGGTGACTCTTTGGACTAGATCGGAGTCATGAGGTAAGTATCGTGGTGAACATCCTCGCTGGCACCCCTTGAATGGTGACGAGTACTTGGAGGTAACTGATGGTCATGTGTGTGTAGTAGTACACCCCTGCAGGGTTAATAAACTATTCGAATAGCCGCGTCCACGGTAATGGACTACTTGGTTATCTGTGCTTGATTATTAGACAACTTTAATGGAAACTCTAAAACTTGCCAAGATAAGTGTGAGTGCTATGGTTTGCTTTCTTGTGGGAAGTCGAGGAAGGATCCATAGTGGTGTATTGATTGGGAGACTTGGATAGTTGGACTCGAGTACGCTTCTTACCTCATTATGGTATTCGTAGTACAGGATTAGCCAAGTCAAAGCTGGCACTTCTGCATAATAAACCCCACCTCCCTTTGCCTTGAAACTTGAGCATGAGTAGTATAGATCTGATGCAAATCTTGTTGAGTACGAATTTTTACTCACGTTTGCTTATTTATGTTTTTAGATGAAACCACTGACCCCGATGGTGGCTTCTTCCTAGAGCTCGATGTTGACTAAGCTAGTGTAGTTCCAGACAGCAGTCTGGTCCCTCGTGGAAGGGCTTGTATATTGAATAAGGCTTCTCTAAGCCATATGTTAAACTTGTCTGTCCTCAGACCTATGTTGCTTCTGTTGCTTGTATGAATGTTGGATCACAGTGATGTGATCTCTTTGTGTACTCTATATGTAAGTCAATAAAGATGTATACTTTGTAGATTTCATCTGATGAGTACATGTTGTTTACACTGGACATGTATGATGTGTGTATAATTATAACGTGCATGTCTTAGTGTGGGGTTCGATAGCTTAGTTGTGCTCTCTTCGGTGGTCTTTCTTACAGCCAGGTGGCTCTGAGTTGTGCGCAGCTTGGAGCATCGCGATGCGATTGCATGTAACCCTGTTACGCGGCACACTTCGTTGTAAGATCGAGCCCGCCAGAGACCTCGACTAAGTGATCGGGAAGGAGTTGTTTATGTAAATGCTATGGTTCAATTGACAATATGGTTGAGGCGACTTGTCTATGAGTATGGGATTTCACCACCCATAAGCATTTAGACTTGTGAGCGGACAATGAGGACCCATTTCAGTTGATTGTCCGGGCCTGGATGGGATGCCCCTCACGTTCGAGCTTTCCGAGAGTGTCTTGTACTTGGCCTTGTCTGCATAGACAAGTGAGTATGATCTCGGCTCTCCATATGATTGAATTGTGGCTAGAATTACCTATGCATATTCCGGGTCCCGATAGACTTGGTATCAGAGCAGGACTGCAGGACTTTCTATAGGACTATCAAACCTTGGTCGATGTCGAGTCTAGCATTCTATACTTATATAGTTACTTGGGTATAAGGCAATACGTAAGACTTCTTTTTTCTCCTTACCCTTATCGATCTGAGTTCTGAGTCACCCTCATCTTTTCTATGGGAAGATAGGACTAGGCTCATCTATGTCTTACTAGGACATCTCGTTGTTTGCTTCCTTGTAGCCATAGCAAAGTTGTGTTCGGTTGTCTAGAGTTGTTGTGCTTCCTGTTTTGAACTTCTTATGTAAGTGTTGTCGAAATTTTGTGGGAATTTTCATTTCTCTTACAATTACAGCCGTTATGCTGTCCGAGTCATTCCAGGTTTCTTCATAATCTGATGCATTTTCAAAATCCTTCTCTCTATTTTCGGATGTCTTTCCAGAAGATTTGTTAGGTGGCATGCCTGGTATATATGTTGTAGTTTTGAGGAAGCCATGGTCATCCTCAAGAAACCACCCAGTAATCCAACCTCTTCAATCTAGTCACCCGACAGATGTGTAGAATTCATTGTAGATCTTATGCCAGGCACCGCCCCAATTTCTAGACGCCCATACAAAATGGCCCCACGTGAGTTAGCTGAGCTTAAAATCCAACTAGAAGTTTTGTTGGAAAAAAGCTTCATCCGCCCTAGCTCATCGCCATGGGGTTGCCCTTTTCTGTTCGTAATAATGAAAGATGGAACAGAAAGGATGTGTGTAGATTATCTCCCTCTTAATCTAGCGATGATAAAGAACAAGTACCCACTTCCCAGGATCAATGATCTTTATGATCAACTTGTTGGATCCTTTGTCTTCTCCAAAATGGATTTGAGATTAGGATATCATCAAATAAAATCAGAAACGAGGATATTCCCAAAAAGGCTTTCACTACTCGCTATGGTCTTTACGAGTACACCGTCATTTCCTTTGGTTTAACCAATGCCCCCGCCACATTCTCGCGCATGATGAATTTGATCTTCATGGAGTATTTGGACAAGTTCGTTGTGGTTTACCTCAATGACATTCTCATCTACTCGAAGAATGAAGAAGACCACACAGAACATCTTAGGCTGTATTGATGAAATTCGAGAGCATCGCCTTTATGCTAAGTTTTCCAAGTGCGAATTTTGGCTACCATAAGTGACCTATTTCGGCCACGTAATTTCTGCCAAAGGCATTGATATCAATCCCGAGAGAGTTCAGGCAATCCTTGATTGGACTCCACCTGAATCGGTTAAGAAAGTTAGGAGTTTTCTTCGCTTAGCAAGCTATTGCCTCCGCTTCGTTGAGAACTTCTCCAAAGTTGCAAAGCCTCTAACTGAACTCCTCAAGAAAGATAAGAAATTCGAATGGACCCCCAAGTGGGAGGAAAGCTTTCAAGAGCTAAAAAGAAGGGTAACTTCTGCACACGTACTTGCGCCTCCAGACACCAAAAGGGATTTCAAGATCTATTGTGACGCTTCACGGCAAGGGTTAGGGTGCATACTTATGCAAGATCGACATGTGGTAGCATACGCTTCACGCTAGTTGCGTCCACATTAAGAGAACTACCCTACCCATGATCTTGAGCTCGCTGTCATAGTTCATGCCTTGAAGACTTGGCGACATTACCACCTTGGTAATCGTTGTGAGATATATTCCGACCACCAAAGCCTCAAATACATATTCACCCACCTAGATCTTAATCTCAGGCAAAGATGCTGGATAGAGTTGATTAAATATAATGACTTAGAGTGTTACAATGAGGTTACTTTTATGTGAGTCGGGATGGTAGTGATCATGTGATGGTGTTGGTAACGTGTTGGTGAACTTTCCCTAAACAAGGTGAACGATGAGAGGTTGTGTACGAGTACACAGTGGGTTGTCTCATTGAACACCGCCTTAAGCCCGAGTTCTTGTGTGGTGATCGAAGACAAAGAGTGCAACCACACATTGGGCTCATTGATCCCTCTCACCCCGTTTCGAATCCAGGAGTCGCAATAGTTTGCAAGTTCTGGTAGGGTTGTGGCACGGTCTGCGAAGTGAGAGAACGACTATTCAGACCGGCTTGGGACCCTGCACACATCGTCTGAGGCTGTAGCTAGAACCGCGGCCGGACTTCAATGCGGATCCCCTCAGATAGGTGACTCTTTGGACTAGATCGGAGCCATGAGGTAAGTGTCGTGGTGAACATCCTTGCCGGTACCCCTTGAGTGGTGACAAGTACTTGGCGGTAACTGATGGTCATGTGTGTGTAGTAGTACACCCTTGCAGGGTTAATAAACTATTCGAATAGCCGCGTCGGCGGCAATGGACTACTTGGTTATATGTGCTTGATTATTAGACAACTTCAACGAAAACTCTAAAACTTGCCAAGATAAGTGTGAGTGCTATGGTTTGCTTTCTCGTGGGAAGTCGAGGAAGGATGCATAGTGGTGTATTGATTGGGAGACTTGGATAGTTGGACTCGAGTATGCTTCTTACCTTATTATGGTATTCGTAGTACAGGATTAGCCAAGTCAAAGCTGGCACTTCTGCATAATAAAACCCACCTCTCTTTGCCTTGAAACTTGAGCATGAGTAGTATAGATCTGATGTAAGTCTTGTTGAGTACGACTTTGTACTCACGTTTGCTTATTTATGTTTTTAGATGAAACCACTGACCCTGATGGTGGCTTCTTCCTGGAGCTTGACGTTGACTAAGCTAGTGCAGTCCCAGATAGCAGTCTGGTCCCTCGTGGAAGGGCTTGTATATTGAATAAGGCTTCTCTAAGCCATTTGTTAAACTTCACTGTACTCAGACCTATGTTGCTTCCGTTGCTTGTATGAATGTTGGATCACAGTGATGTGATCTCTCTGTGTACTCTATATGTAAGTGAATAAAGATGTATAATTTGTAGTGTTCATGTGATGAGTGCCTGATGATTACACTGGACATGTATGATGCGCGTATGATTATAACGTGCATGTCTTAGTGTGGGGTTCGATAGCTTAGTTGTGCTCTCGCCGGTGGTCTTTCTTACAGCCAGGTGGCTCTGAGTTGTGTGTTGCTTGGAGCATCGCGATGTGATTACATGTAACCCTGTTGCGTGGCACACTTCGTTGTAGGATCGAGACCGCCCGGGACCTTGATTAAGTGATCGGGCCGAAGTTTTTTATGTAAATTCTATGGTTCAATTGACAATATGGTTGAGGCGACTTGTCTATGAGTATGGGATTTCAGTACCCATAAGCATTTAGACTTGTGAGCGGACGATGAGGACCCGTTTCAGTTGATCATCCGGGCCTGGATGGAATGCCCCTCACGTTCGAGCTTTCCGAGAGTGTCTTGTACTTGGCCTTGTCTGCTTAGACAAGTGGGTATGGCTCTCGGCTCTCCATATGATTGAATTGTGGCTAGAATTATATGCATATTCTGGGTCCCGACAACCAACTTGTCTGTTTTTCAGAGATTCTGCCATGTTTTGCCTTTTCTTCGTTTTGCAAACCTTAAATTTGTTTTTTCTTTGGAAAAACTTTTTGGAAATATTGGGAAACAGTAGATCTTCAAGCATATCTTTATATATAGTAAAGCAAAAAATATTTTATTATAGGTACTAACCACTCTAATCAGCTTATGATGAGTTACGTATGAAGGGACTTTCAAGTCTGCGAAGGAAGATGATGAAAGAAGTCCGGGAGTGTCAAACACTCAAGATTGGGGATGCCCCCATGCACCCCAAGAAATATCCAAGGAGACTCAAGCATCTAAGCTGGGGGATGCCCCCATGAATCCCCTTCTCCATCAACAATTATCAGTTTGTCCTTCGTTCCACTATATTTTTATCACTTCATGCGTTATGTGCTATGCTTGGAGCGTCTCGCTCTTTACTTTTTAGTTTTCTTTAGCTTTGCTTGCTGTTCATAGCAAGTTAGAACCCATCTATCTTTGTGTGGGAGAGAAACACGCTCCACTTTAACCTAGACATCATAGCATTTTCATGCTTATCTTTCTTTTTGTGTGTGTTCTTTATCTTTTCGTAGATGTTTTCATGCTTAGCTCTTATTTTTCATGCTTATCATTTTAAGAGCTTTTTCTTAGGTTGTTTCTGGAACTCTCTTGAGTTTTCGTGTTTACCTTGTTTAGAGAGTTGGCATGTTGCATTGAGTTGTGTGTCTTGACTTAAAGTAGGTAATCGAGGTTGCTATTCAATTGTAGTAGTAACTTGCAACAGTTTTGAGGTATTGTTTTGAGTAATGTTTGAACTTTTGGTGTTAGAGCTTTAGACTATTAGTGATAGATGTCGTATTTTGGGAAATCCGTGTTTATTTTTGAAAAACTACAAAAAAAACTAGTTGAGAACTCTAGCTACTAGATGGATCCCTAATCTTTGGAGGGATCGGATATTAGAGTACACTCATGTACCATGAGTCGAGGATGCGCAAGGATAATCAAACCCCCATACACTCCTCCTCGGGGTACTTGTCTCTTTGTGAACCTCCTGGTTAGATTGAGAGTTGCCGATAATAAGTGCAAGAGTTCTTTGGACTAATGTAAGTATTCAAAAGTTGACACTTCCACCACCCATATTTTTCTATCCTCTTCGGTATCGTGCATTGCACTTTTCTCACCTCAAGAGTTGGCGCATACCTTGCCGGTGCATCCAAACCCTTGGCATGATACGCTTTATCATCATAAACCTCCTTATATCTTTCCTCAAAACAGCCACCATATCTACCTACAAGGCATTTCTCATGATTGTGGGTTCATGCCCCCCAATGACTAGCTTGAGTGACAGAAAAATGAGTCTAGGAGATGTGTTGTTGCCACCACGGGGAAAACAACGGTGCTTGTACTTGCGGGTGCAAGGATTGTTTACTTTACACAAAGTTCTTTTAATGCAGTTGTCTGTTGCTTTGGGTTTACACTTTGGGTGGGGCTCTGTAACAGCCCAGATTTTCACAAAAAATAAAATTTTTGTTTTCCGCGTGAATTGGTTGATTGTCTGATTTGTTTGCGGTGTTTGCGTCCCCGATTTATCGAACGGTGATTATATTTCCCCCCTTTATCTCATACTGGACGGAGACCGACCCTTTCCACCCTGACACTCGACCTTTGCAACACCGGGTTAAGCCTGATCACCGTCGCAAAAACCAGCACAAGACCAGCCGTCGCCAATGGAACGAAAACCCCGTTTAATAAGTAAAAGGGATATTTTTATAGCGCACCGGAAAGTGTTCTTGGAACGATTTCAGCGCGAGGTGAACGCCGCCGGCTCGACGCGTTGATCGCGCAGTTCGAAATTGTACCCAAATCGGAGGTCCTGCGGACCCCGGCGGTCAGAAACGTAAACAACGCGCGCGAGAGAGAGAAACCGGGGATGTTTTTGCAAACTACCAGCCACCTGGGCTATACATAGACCACCATCCCACTTAGGGTTCCCCCTAAGACAAATTGCAGCCACCCCCCTGATCTAGCTCAGATCTGCCTCCCCACAGCCTCCCAGCTCGAAACCCTAGTTATGGGGCGTCCTCGGCCAACAGATCGGGAGGTCGAGAGCTCCAGAGCCTCCACGTCACCTCCCACCGCAGTCCAGCCTCCTCCCAGACGAACTAAGGCCCCGCGGGCCCGAGATCCGCCGCCACGGGCCCGATCTAGATAACGCCTCCACGTCAAGCCGTCGGTCGTCGTCGAGCCACCGTCGACCACCTCGTCGCACCGCCCCGGCAAGGACGCCGCTCCTCCCTCGCGCCTCCCTTCTTCCCTCCCTTTCCCTCTCCTCACCTCCCTCTCTCCTCACAGGAATGCCGGCGAGCCTCCTCCCGTGGAAACCACCTCACCGCCGCCGCACCACCTGCCTCCGGCCGGCGACCGCTGCTAGCCGCAGCACTCCGGTGAGCCCTCATCACCTCCTCCTCTCCTCACGCGCACTCCTCTACCTCATCGATCGCGCCGCCGCCGGCTCCATCGAGTCCGCCGCAGCCGGGCCGCCATGGCTGAGATGGAGGCAACGTCGCCCGAAGGACTCACCGCCGGCTCCCTTCCCATCACCATAGCCGCCACCCCGGCCTCCTACGCGCCTCTGCGTCCCCTTCCAGCCAGAGTCCAGCCGCCGCGACCACCCCTCACCAGAGCAGCCGCCGCCGCCAACTCTCGTCCAGATCGGGACGAGGACGAGGGCGAGCGCCCCGCTAGGTCTGCCACTTGCGCCTGGCGCGGCCCACCTCGCCAACGGCCCAACCGCGCGCCCCCGGCCCAGCTTGAGCCGCCCTAGCAAGTCCCTTTCCTCCGCCTGTGGGCGAGGGCAAGATAAGCTTCGCCCACCCCGCCTCCATGGGCTCGACCCACTGGTGAGGGAGCCCCCTCCATTTTTTACTTTTTTTCTGTGTTGGGCTCGGCCCACCGCTATATGACGCCCATGTGCGAATTTTAGTTGTCCAGCGCCACCCAGTGTAGGCCTGATAGCTACTGTTTCTTCCCGATAGATGTTTCTTTCCTTTTCTAGTTTATTTAATTGCAGATTTTGTTAGTATTTTGCGGTGCGCGTATCTTTTAAACCGTAGCTCGGATCGCGACGCTTTAAACATGAAAGTTGCTTAGAATTTCGTTTAGATTAATAAAATGTGCTCTTATGCCATGTTTGACTTTGTTTATATGTTTTTTACCTGATATTTACGTCGCATGCCACCGTAAACTATAATTGCCATAACTTTTTAATAGTTGCTCCGATAAAAATGTTTCTTACATGTAACTTGACTAGAATTTCATGTAGATTGTGGTTATGCTGCTCTTGCTTGCTAATAACAAATATAAAATGTGGTTTATGGCAGAATAGTACCAAATGTTATAATTATCGTGGGGTCCATAATAGTTGCCATGTATAGGTTTCCCCCCCCCCACTTAAAGTGACTAGATTAGATAGTTTATTCATGCTTCGCCTCTTTCCATGATTGTGTGACATGCCATGCTTGAGTGAGATGCCATGTTAACAACCTTTGCTCATGTTGTGTAGATGAACAACTTGAACCGTGAGAAATGTGTGGTATCGTCGTGTGTGACGAATACTCCACTTAACCTGTTAGTAACCGCTCTCGACGATAAATGTGATACCGTGCTTTGTCTCGTGTTACCTTCTTGATGTTTTTTGCTGGTTATTGCTTCGTAATAAAAGATGCTTGCTCGTAGATTGCTTTCTAGTGTTTCCTTCATGTGTGCTCCCATGGGTACTCTCGGAGACGATGCGAGCTTACGATCGACTACACCTTCGGAACCCGACTTATCAACAGGCAAGGACTATACATTACTTATGATCCATTCTATTATAACCAGCGGTTTGCATGCTAGTATAGGCTAGCTTCGTTGTTTGATCCTACCACATGTTTACAGCCTCTCTCAAACCGATACAACCATCTCCCCCTCCCAGCAAACCATGTACTGCTATGTTACTATTGCTCGTTGCTCATCCCCTGCTTAGTATGCATGCTTAGGATGATACGATGTTACCCTGTTACTCCTTGGTTTGGGCTATCACATTATTATATTGTTTTGGATGATATTGTTATTACAATGTTGACTATACTAGACGAAGGGTGGAAGGTCTAGGCTATCCCGCCCCGATGCTTTGTTCCATTCGAGTCACCTAGGACCCGAGTTCCGGGTATTGTGTCTCTTGACGAGCGTGCCTAACCGCGTGTGGCATACAATGGGGTCCCCTTTTCTTACCTACCTAGCTTCAAACATTTCTAGAAGTGGCCCAAGATGATTTACCATTTTCAAACCATGCATATATGTCTGTCGGGTCGCTCGTAGCAGATATCCTTTAAGACCAACCCGGACAAGTGAGGACATGGTTTCGTTGTTAGTCCACCTTTGGACGGCGAGGGCCCAGGACCTCACATGAGGTTTCCCGGTAACCCAAACCCTATTGAGACGGAAGAGGCCGATCCGAGGGCATGGACAGATTTTGGATTGGATGTCGACTCCCCGGGGGCCACCTGGATTTGTTCTCTTGTTAGCTAGAGGGACCTGTCGTTTCGGATCTCTCGGAACTAAATCATAAAATGGTTTCCTATGATGGGTAGCAACTGAGAGAGATGGGTGTGCGTGCGGAGCCTTCTAATGGGCAGTTGGTACACCCCTGCATGGTTAAATCTTTTCGAGAAGCCGTGTCCATGGTTATGGACGACTTGAGACCTACTCCATGTTCATAGACAACAACAACTGAGATAATCTTAATAACTTGATCGATGTGTGTGTGCCTTGACTGCTTCTTCTTCGTCGGGATGCGAAGAGGAGGACAAGGATAGGATAGGTGTTATGTTTGCATAAGTAGCTGATAGCAGGCTTGTTGGAGGCGATTCCTCATCGAATGCTTGGCTTCTTATCTTACTCTCTAGATCGTTAGCCACTTCATAAATGCTAGTGCGGCAGCAACCTCATCACTTACCCCTTCCTTACCGTGAACTACTAGTTATCCTAGAATGACGAGTGAAGAATTCCTTGATGGGTCAGTTAACCACCACAGTTGGATGTTGAGTACTTCTGTACTCATGATACTACCCCCAAACTCTTTTCAGGGTTATGGATCGACAACAGGTATGGTGATCGACGTTTCACGTGGAGACTTGAGGACGACTAGTTAGGCGGATCTCGGCGGAGGGCCTGGACCCATGTGGTTATGGGAGCGATGCTTTTTCTCTTTGCCACTAGGCATTTGATTGTAGTCTGTACTCAGACATGTATCTTCCGCTGATGTAATGTATTTAAGGCAGTTGTATGCCGATTGTATGAGATGTTGTATCCTTGTAGCTGTAATGTTGTGATATCATGTTGGAAATCCGGGGCATATGTGATGGTGGAGAAGTTAATAGGTTTAGTTGGGTTGCCTCCCCCGTTAACCGCGCCAATAAACGATTCTTGATAACCCACAAGTCTAGGGGATCAATTGTAGCTTTTCGATAAATAAGGATGTCGATCCCACGAGGAGCAGAAGGTGTTGATAAGTGACACTGGATAAGGAAAGGCTGCAGACACTCAAAGGTAAATATTTAGGGGTTTTTGGTTTAAGCAACAGAAAAGTAAAAGACAAGCAAAGTAAACAGGGTAACTGAGGAGTAGCAAGTGGCCCAATCCTTTCACAAGGATAAGCCTAGGAACTAAACTTATAAAAGCTAAAGCGTTCTCGAGAACACACGGGAGAGATAGTCAAGTTACTTTCATCATACTCCGCCAAGTAATATGTATTGTGTTGATTAGTGTTGGTGGGTGGATCAATGCTAGTACACCTTCTAGACTAAGATAAGTGTACTCTTATGATTACACACCTTGCAAGAATCCGCAAATACAAGGTAGTAATTAAGGCATAAGCCTAACCACAGCATTACGATCAAGGATCCATAACTCCCTTGTGCAAAAGTGTGCGAACAGGGGTTCAGGTTTCTGTCACTCCGGCAACCCACCATAAGCATCCTTTGTGAACAATGCATTCCTCTAGGCCCATGAAATGTTAAGTGTTAAGTGTTCGACTCACATAACACCACTAGAGAAATAACAACACAACTTAAGTATCAAACAACACATAATACTTCAACATCATATGACTACTAACAACTAGACTTCTCCCATGTTGTCAAGAACTAAAGTAACTACTCACAAGACATAAAAGAGATCATAATCAGAGGTGATAGATGGGTGGAAAACAATCTGGACACAATGATATTTCTCCAACAAAACTCAATAGCATTCACCACAAAGTAGTAATCAACACCAACAGAGTAGAGAGGATAGATAGTACGGATTACAACACAAGTTGCAATTGTGAGATGAGATGGGATGGAGATGGAGATGGTGATGATGTTGATGATGATCTCGATGATGCCCGTGACGATGATGATGATGACGGCGACGATCTCCCCTTCCAGGAGGTGATCTCCCCGGCGGAATCTGCCCGCCGGAGATGGCTTTTGTCCTCTGTAGGTTTCCGCCCCGTGGCGGCGGCGAAACACGAAACTCTTCTGTTTTTAGGGTTTTCACCCCAGGGGGTCTTATAGGCGAGAGGGGCACCGAGGGGGGCCACCAGGCATCCAGGAGGGTGCCTGGCGCGGCCAGGAGGGGGGCCGCGCCAGGCACCCTTCTGGCTTCCTGGTGGGTCCCCTCACCTCCATCCTCGGTGATCCCCAGTCAATCTTCGTAAAAACGATCCCCGTAAATTTTCATCGCATTTGGACTTGATCTGATTGAGCAACTTGGTGTCCACTTTTCACCGCTGAATTCTGGTTATGTTGCTTCGGCACCGGAAAGTTGTAAAATGTGTAAAACAAGCCAAAACAACATAAGAACAATACTTTAAAGTGGAATATATCAATGAATAGGATGAAATTACAATATAAAATAGTGATGCTTTTTGGACGTATCAACTCCCCCAAGCTTAAACCTTGCTTGTCCCCAAGCGATTATTGAGCTCGGTAAACCTGTCCACAAGTTTATAGAGTGAAGCGTCGATAAAAGAATACGGACAAGAAGCATCATGATTTCTCACCAAACTGAAGCATCCTCAACAGCAACCTCAACTCATAAGGTCCTTATGAGAAAGTAGTAACAATTATAACAAAGTAGGACTTGGAAAACTCATCAAATCATGGCAAACATAGCCTTGGTCAAGGAACAACTAATAACTTTTACTTTTGCTCTTTCACTTATAATGGAACCAGTTGAAGCTTTGGAAAGAACATGTTATTAGTCAAGAAGTGCACATGTTAACACAAAGGAAGATGTTTACTCAGCATAAGCTTTTGCAAACAACTCACTTATCAAAAGATAATGTCAAGAAAGATGTAAGAAGCTAACTTTCAATGCAGCTTTGTATGCAAGAATCTTTATTAACATCAAGTGTCTGTTCTCTCTCAAGAAGGAAGGAAGTAGGAAGGACTGACTCAGCACAAAATAACGGATAAACCCCGTAAAAAAAGGGTAAGCAGGGAAAACTCATGTTCCATCTCTAGATCAAACAGAATAAAAAAAGGCCTTTGGGAGGTGCATGATCCGTCAACGACTGCTGATAGATAACTCACTCACTTCACGATTTGGACAAGTTTCGAGGAACGACTCCCAAGTGGGGACGATCACATCCCCTTATATTCCTTTGTTTATCACTCATAAATGGGCAAAGGAACTTGTGCGTTAGTATTTATCTTTTACGAGCTGGGCACTCATGCCAGTCCCTTCTCGTATTAGGGGTTTGCAGATTAGGCATGCAATCCCAAGATAAAACTTGTCCAAATTAAGAATATCATGGATTACCCACCACTTCCTCATGAGCTGAATCAGTGGCACAAAATAGAAGATTTTGAACATCTAGAGATAGCACATAAATTATATACTTTAGGAGTGGTAGTGGAATACCACAAATAGGAAGGTATGGTGGACTCAAGTGGAAGATGTTGGTTTCAGGGTATGGAAGTACAAGCAGAATTACGCTTAGTACAGAGTTTTGGCTAGCAAGGCTTTGAGAGACCAGACAATTGATGACAACTTAGATGCAAGCAATACAAAACATAAACATTAAAACTAGCATGAAACATCAAGTTGTCTTCCTTGTCAACATAACACTTCAAGCATAATAACACAAAGGTTTTGGCTATGTCGCTACTTTGAGAAAAACATGCTTGTTGTTATGACCAAAGCTATACTTGCCAAGATTTAAATAAAGTTTTCAAAGCCATACCTGAAATAAGGTCAATACTCCCCATAAGAATCAGCTCATAATGTCGTTTGCGTGAAGAGAATACCGAGTGCAGCGAAGAAACCAATAGACTTCTCATTAATATTCCTTCATAGACGACCCCACACTCACGGATACAAAGCTCTCCACAAAAGGAGTGATAGACCTCAAAGAAACACCTATTTCATAAAGTAACTTCCCTAGACATGATACGAGTCTACTTGACTCCTAAAGACAAAGATAAAGATAAAGATACCCGGAACTCCCCCAAGCTTGGAACAAGCTGAGGGGATGCCATTACCCGAGGAGATTTACTCCTCATTCTTGTTGTGGTTGTTTCTTTAGATCCCTGATGACACGGCGAAGGGTTTGGTTCTCTAACTCCAAGACTTCCACTTGTATTTTTAGTACACGGAAATCTTCAATGAGTTGGTTGGTGATGCGGTAGGCCTCGGAGATGGTGGAAAGCATGCGTTGATCTTCAAGTGAAGTGGAGGGCCCTGAAATGTTAAGAGAAAGATCATATTGAGGTTGGACATATCCCACCATGATGGGATTGCTTGGACCCCCTTGTTGTTGGGCAGTGATAGTCTTGACTTCCTCTCTCACGGAGCGCTCCATCTTCGCTTGTCTTGCGGCAATTTCTTCTTCGGTAACCCAATCAACGTGCTTTCCTTGATTAAGATCCTTCTGAACCTGACGTAGACGCTATCCCAAGAAGTCCTCTCCGCTCGAGCCACAAGAAGACATCTCTAGCAACATATTTTCACCCTGGCAGAAACAGATCGAGAGATACGGTGCCGGGACGATCCGGCCAAATATATAGAAAAAAATTCCGCAACAGAAGGAAGGTTTCAAGCCTAGGTGGAGTCGGAGTCGGAGTCCAGGGCACCCAGGAGGGTGCCTAGCGCGGCCAGGAGAGGGGCGCGCCAGGAGGCCTCCTGGGCCCCCTGGAGTTCCTCTCCGGATCCACTCAGGCTTGGAATTTTCCTAATTTTGCAAAAACTTTGAAAAGTAAACTTTTATTGACGTTCGCGATGTTTCCTTACCGTAATACATACCTTTTCTTATTCTACTCCTGGCGGAGTCTAAAACTGGGCTGCAACATGCTCTTCATGAGTTCTTATATATATCATGTTTACATCCACATTGATTGGATCACCTGCCATATAATGTTTGAGTCTTTGTCCATTCACAACTTGAGGTTTGGTGCCTTCAAAATTGTTGATCTTGATTACACCAGACCGATATACTTCTTCGATTAGAAAAGTTCCTTCCAATCTGGAAAGTAGTTTACCTGGAGAAAACCTGAAATGAGATCTAAACAACAAAACTTTATCACCAACATTAAATTCACGTTTCATAATTATTTTATCGTGCCACTTCTTTACCTTTTCCATGAACATTTTAGCGCTCTCGTAAGCTTCACTCCTCCACTCATCTAGACAAGTCAAGTTCATGAGAGACTTTTCACCAGCTAACTTTGGGTCAGCATTTAGCTCTCTGACAGCCCAGAAAGCCTTGTGCTCTAACTCTAATGGTAAATGGCAAGCCTTGCTATAGAACATTTTATACGGAGACATGCCCTTGGGGTTTTTGTAAGCAGTTCTATACGCCCACAAAGCATCTCCTAGCTTCTTTGACTAGTCCTTTCTAGAACTGTTTACTGTCTTTTGTAAGATCAACTTGATCTCCCTATGGTGAGCTCAACTTGCCCACTAGTTTAAGGGTGGTACGGTGATGCAATCCTATGATTGACATCGTACTTGGCTAGAGCTTTCCTAAAAGCTCCATGCGTGAAGTGTGACCCTCCATCTGTCATGAGGTACCTTGGTACTCCAAACCTAGGAAAAATTACATCCTTGAGCATTTTCAAAGATGTCTTGTGATCAGCACTCTCAGTGGGGATTGCTTCAACCCACTTGGTTACATAATCAACAGCAACTAAGATGTGTGTGTACTTGTGTGAAGGAGGAAAAGGACCCATAAAATCAAAACCCCAACTATCGAAAGGTTCGATCACTAGTGAGTAATTCATAGGCATCTCATTTCTCCTGCTAATGTTACCAACTCTTTGACACTTATCACAAGATAAAACGTACCTTCGGGCGTCCTTAAAAAGATTAGGCCAATAAAAACCTGATTGTAAAACTTTATGTGCGGTCCTTTCACCGGCATGATGTCCTCCATAGGGACTATCGTGACATTGTCGAAGAATGTCCTGCTGCTCGTGCTCTGGTATACATCTTCTCATGATCTCATCCGGACCCTCTTTGAAAAGATGTGGATCATCCCAAAAGTAGTGCCTCAAATCCGTGAAGAATTTCTTCCTCTGCTGAAATTTAAAACCTGGAGGCAAAAACTTTGCAACGATAAAATTAGCATAATCTGAAAACCAAGGGTCGGAATGAGATTGTACTTTTACAGCAGCAAGCTGTTCATATGGGAAACTGTCGTTGAGTGGAATAGGATCATGCGGGATATCTTCCATCCTTGAAAGATTATCTGCCACGGGATTGTCTTCTCCTTTTCTATCGACAATCTGAAAATCAAATTCTTGAAGAAGGAGTACCCATCTAATGAGTCTTGCTTTGGCATCCTTTTTCTGCATAAGATACTTAATGGCAGCATGGTCAGTATGAATAATAACTTTAGAATCAACAATATACGGTCGAAACTTATCACAAGCAAACACCACTGCCAAGAATTCCTTCTCGATAGTAGCATAATTATTTTGAGCACTATCAAGTGTCTTGCTAGCATAGTGGATGAAATTCAGCTTCTTGTCAACCTTTTGTCCTAAAACATCTCCAACAGCAAAATCACAAGCATCACACATAATTTCAAAGGGCAAATTCCAGTTAGGTGGTTGTACTATAGGAGCGGTTATCAAGGCTTTCTTAAGAACTTCAAAAGCTTCCTTACAATCTTCATCAAATACAAAAGGAGAATCCTTCTGGAGAAGATTGGTAAGGGGTCTCGAGGTCTTAGAAAAGTCCTTGATAAATCATCTATAGAAACCAGCATGACCTAGAAAACTACGAATACCTTTGATGTCCCTTGGATAGGGCATCCTTTCAATAGCTTCAATCTTTGCCTTGTCCACTTCAATTCCCCTTTCGGAAATCTTGTGTCCAAGAACTATCCCTTCGTTAAACATGAAATGGCACTTCTCCCAATTGAGCACCAAATTCGTTTCTTCACATCTCTGCAAAACTTTATTAAGATTGTGGAGACAGTGGTCAAAGGAGTTTCCATAGACGGAAAAGTCGTCCATGAAAACTTCTACAATCTCCTCACAGAAACCATGAAATATTGCAGACATACATCTCTGAAAAGTGGCAGGTGCATTACACAAAACAAAAGGCATACGCCTATAAGTGTAAGTACCGTAAGGACACGTAAAGGTGGTCTTCTCTTGATCCGCGGTGTTAACATGAATCTGGGAGAAGCCAGAATACCCATCAAGATAGCAGAAGTGGGTGTTTTTAGACAACCGCTCGAGCATCTGATCAATAAAGGGCAGAGGATAGTGGTCCTTCCTTGTGGCCTTGTTCAACTTCCTGAAATCAATACACATTCTATATCGAATAATAGTCCTCTGAGGTATTAGTTCATTTTTATCATTAGGAACAACAGTTATACCTCCTTTCTTAGGAACACAATGAACAGGACTTACCCACTTACTATCAGCTATAGGATAGATGATACCTGCGGCTAGAAGTTTGAGAACCTCCGTCCTAACCACGTCCTTCATCTTTGGGTTCAACCATCGTTGATGATTAACAACTGGTTTAGCATCGGGCTCGAGATTGATAGTATGTTGGCAAATGGATGGACTAATACCCTTGAGATCATCAAGAGTATAGCCAATAGCACCTCGGTGTCTGCGGAGTGTCTCCAATAATTGCTCTTCTTCATACCCTGAAAGGTTAGAATTGATAATAACAGGATATACTTTCTTTTCATCTAAATAAGCATACTTGAGTGTATCGGATAGTTGTTTTAGATCAAACACCGGGTCTTCTTTTGGTTGTGAGAGGATTCCTAAAGGTTCAACCGGGAGGTTGTGCTTCAGGATAGGAGTTTGTCTTAAAAATATGTCTTCTAGTTCATCCCTCTCCTGCATATGTATGTCATTCTCGTGGTCTTCCATAAATTGCTGCAAAGTATCATTAGGAGGAATAGCAATAGAAGCAATTTCTTCAATAATTTTGTCATTACTTGACAAGTCAGTACCACGAGGCTACTTAGAAAACTTAGAAAAATTAAATTCATACGCCTCACCGTTAAATTCAACTGAAACTTTACCTTTCTTGCAATCTATTATAGCTCCACAGGTGCTGAGGAAGGGCCTACCAAAGATAATAGGGAAAAAACTATCTTGCACTGAACCAAGTACAAGAAAGTCAGTAGGATATTTTACCTTCCCGCAGAGTACTTCAACATCTCTCACAATCCCAACTGGAGAGATTGTTTGTCTATTTGCAAGATGAATCGTGACATCAATGTCCTCGATCTCACACGGCTGAATCTCGTGCATGATCTATTGATAAAGTGTAAAGGGAATAGCGCTGATGCTAGATCCCAAATCACATAGCCCATAGTAATTATGATCTCCTATTTTGACAGATACAACTGGTGTACCTCAAATTGGGCCTTTGTTCTTGGCTGTGACAATGTTAGTGCAAACAACACAAAAACTAATAGTGGATTCTTCAATATCACTGGTTACCAGATCCTTGACCATTGCAACTTGAGGCTTGACCTTGATCATGTCCTCAGGTTCGTCACTGGTCCTTCCGTTTTTGTTTAGAATACCTGTAACAAAAGAGTTCTCCTTTATCCTTGAGGGATAAGGAGGCTGTTCATACACAACTGCAGGTAAAACGGGATCTGTAACATTAATCTCAATAGGTGACTCCTTGAAAGGTTTATGATGTTGACTCTCCTTCTTATTAGAAGAATAAATATGAGAAGCAAAGTCCTTGCAAAAGTCAACCATTAGCTAGGAATCAAGACCAATTTTAGAGAAGAAGATATTAAAGTAATCAGTCTTTACATAACTCTCAATGTAATCATGCTCATAGTTTATAGTGGGTTCAATACCTTCAGTGTTCTTCTGGATCCTTTCTATAAGATCCCATTTTTCTTCCATACTTCTGGTCTGGAATACCCCTCTATAGGAGGCATCCAACATCTCCTTGTCCTGACGAGAAAGCCTGGCATAAAAATTTGTAAGTATAATTTCCTTGGGGAGCTCATGGTTTGGGCATTTGAGCATCAGGGACTTCAGTCTCCCCAAAGCTTGAGCGATGCTCTCTCCATCGCGAGACCAAAAGTTATAGATGTAGTTCCTGTCTTGGTGAATTTCACGAAGAGGATAAAACTTTGCATAAAAGAGAGACATAAGCTCTGGCCATTCAAGCGGATCAGAGTTATCGAGTAGCTTATACCAATCTGAAGCTTTATCTTTGAGTGATATGGAGAATAGTTTCTTCATGACGAACTCCATCGTTACACCTGCAAGCTTAAATAAAGAACATAATTGTGATAAATATAGCAGGTGTTCTCCCGGATGTCCTTCTCCTGTATAACGATTAGACAAGACGTGATCAATAATACCAGGTGGTATTTTATAGGGCACAATTTCAGTAGGGGTAGGAGTGCCCACCACAGTCGTGGGGCGGCTCCTCACCAGCAACGAACCAACAGTAGCAGAGTCCATAAGGACTGAAAGTAATAACAGAAAATAAAGATTTCCTTACCGGCTTCACTTACCAATAGCGCTACACCCCCCGGCAACGGCGCCAGAAAAGCTCGTTGATGGCGGAGAAGTTAATAGGTTTAGTTGGGTTGCATCCCCCGTTAACCGCTCCAATAAACGATTCTTGATAACCCACAAGTCTAGGGGATCAATTGTAGGTTTTCGATAAATAAGGATGTCGATCCCACAAGGAGCAGAAGGTGTTGATAAGTGACACTAGATAAGGAAAGGCTGCACACACTCAAAGGTAAATATTTAGGGGGTTTTGATTTAAGTAAAAGACAAGCAAAGTAAACAGGGTAACTGAGGAGTAGGAAGTGGCCCAATCCTTTCACAAGGATAAGCCTAGGAACTAAACTTATAAAAGCTAAAGCGTTCTCGAGAACACACGGGAGAGATAGTCAAGTTACTTTCACCATACTCCGCCAAGTAATATGTATTGTGTTGATAAGTGTTGGTGGGTGGATCAATGCTAGTACACCTTCTAGACTAAGATAAGTGTACTCTTATGATTACACACCTTGCAAAGTTCCGCAAATACAAGTAGTAATTAAGGCATAAGCCTAACCACAGCATTACGATCAAGGATCCATAACTCCCTTGTGCAAAAGTGTGCGAACTGGGGTTCAGGTTTCTGTCACTCCGGCAACCCACCATAAGCATCCTTTGTGAACAATGTATTCCTCTAGGCCCATGAAAGGTGAAGTGTTAAGTGTCCGACTCACATAACACCACTAGAGAAATAACAACACAACTTAAGTATCAAACAACACATAATACTTCAACATCATATGACTACTAACAACTAGACTTCTCCCATGTTCTCGAGAACTAAAGTAACTACTCACAAGACATAAAAGAGATCATGATCAGAGGTGATAGATGGGTGGAAAAAAATCTGGAGACAATGATATTTCTCCAACAAAACTCAATAGCATTCACCACAAAGTAGTAATCAACACCAACAGAGTAGGGAGGATATATAGTACAGATTACAACACAAGTTTCAATTGTGAGATGAGATGGGATGGAGATGGAGATGGTGTTGATGTTGGGGATAATATTGATGATGATCTCGATGATGCCCGTGACGATGATGATGATGACGGCGATGATCTCCCCTTCCGGGAGGTGATATCCCCGGCGGAATCTGCCCGCCGGAGATGGATTTTCTCCTCTGTAGGTTTCCGCCCCATGGCTGCGGCGAAACACGGAAACTCTTCTGTTTTTAGGGTTTTCACCCCAGGGGGTCTAATAGGCGAGAGGGGGCACCGAGGGGGCCACCAGGAATCCAGGAGGGTGCCTGGCGCGACCAGGAGGGGGGCCGCGCCAGGCACCCTTCTGGCTGCCTAGTGGGTCCCCTCACCTCCATCCTCGGTAATCCCCAGTCAATCTTCGTAAAAACGATCCCCATAAATTTTCATCGCGTTTGGACTTGATCTGATTCAGCAACTTAGTGTCCACTTTTCACCGCTGAATTTTGGTTCTGCTGCTTCGGCACCGGAAAGTTGTAAATTGTGTAAAACAAGCCAAAACAACATAATAACAATACTTTAAAGTGGAATATATCAGTGAATAGGATGAAATTACAATATAAAATAGTGATGCTTTTTGGACGTATCAATATGGCATTGTCATATCTCGCGGTGGGACCAATATGTGCTTCGCCCCCGTATCTGGATGGAAACATTTAGATCTGGAACAGTACCGCATATCGGGCCTTACAACTTGGTATCAGAGCCTTACCGACCGTAGGATCCTTTTCTGGCTTAAGTCGGGTCTAGACAAAAACTATTTTGTAGTTACTAAGTTAGTTATCGGAGAGTAGGATTCTTTTTCCTCCTTACCCATGCTCTGATCAGGACAAGTGTCGTAAGTATTTTTAACTCTCGACTTATCCCCTTCAAACTTTAGGATCTCGACGAGTGTGAAGTTCGGAATAGTTACAATGCTTTGCTCGCGAGGTATTGTCTCGATTCCGTGCTCACGTTGGGAATTCCTATAGTACCTTTAGTTTCTCCACTTTCGGATATCGTCTTGGTCATCCGGTGCCATCCCTCCTTTTACCGGTGTTTTTACGACTTGCATCGAAAATCACTATCCCTTGATCTGGTTTTCGCAGTCGTTCTTCCTCTTGACACTGACGGTTTCATTTTTCTCACGTTGTCGTCTCTCTGCCGAAATTTATCTCGACGGAAGTTCGTCATCGCCATGGAGCAGAGTCCCTTGTTGGTGGTGTTGAAGATCGCTGACTCTCTTTTCTCTCCCCTCCTCTCCCCCGGATCGTCTAGGATCTCAGGACGAGATCCCTTTTTGGTGGTGTTGTATTGTAACAGCCCAGATTTTCACAAAAAATAAAAAATTTGTTTTCTGCGTGAATTGGTTGATTGTCTGGTTTGTTTGCGGTGTTTGCATCCCCGATTTATCGATCGGTGATTATATTTCCCCCCTTTATCTCTTACCGGACGGAGACCGACCCTTGCCACCCTGACACTCGCCCTTTGCAACACCGGGTTAAGCCCGATCACCGTCGCAAAAATCAGCACAAGACCAGCCGCCGCCAACGGAATGAAAACCTCGTTTAATAAGTAAACGGGATATTATTATAGAGCACCGGAAAGTGTTCTTGGAACGATTTCAGCGCTAGTTGAACGCCGCCGGCTCGACGCGCTGATCGCGCAGTTCAAAGTTTTACCAGAATCGAAGGTCCTGCGGACCCCGGCGGTCAGAAACGTAAACAACGCGTGCGCGAGAGAGAAACCCGTGATATTTTTGCAAACTACCAGCCCCCTGGGCTATAAATAGACCACCATCCCAATTAGGGTTTCCCCTAAACCAAATTGCAGCCACCCGCCTGATCTAGCTCAGATTTGCCTCCCCACAGCCTCCCAGCTCGAAACCCTAGTTTTGAGGCGTCCTCGGCCGTCGGATCGGGAGATCGAGGGCTCCAAAGCCTCCATGTCACCTCCCTGCCCAGTCCAGGCTCCTCCCAGACGAACTAGGGCCGCTCGGGCCCAAGATCCGCCACCGCGGGCCGCCCCGGGCCCGACCGGGATCATGCCTCCACGTCAAGCCGTCGGTCGCCGGAGAGCCACCGCCGGCCACCTCGTCGCGCCGCCCCGGCCAGGACGCCGCTCCGCCCTCGCGCCTCCCTTCTTCCCTCCCTTTCCCTCTCCTCACCTCCCTCTCTCCTCACAGGAACGCCGATGAGCCGCCTCTCGTGGAAACCACCTCACCGCCGCCTCACCACCCGCCTCCGGCCGGTGAGCCCGCGCCGCCTCCTCCTCTCCTTCTCCCTCTCCTCACGCACACTCCTCTCCCTCGCAGATCGCGCCGCCGTCGGCTCCATGGAGTCCGCCGCACCCGGGCCGCCATGGCTGAGCTGGAGGTCGCGTCGCCCAAAGGACTCACCGCCGGCGCCCTCCCCGTCACCGAATCCGGCACCCCGGCCTGCTCCGCACCTCTGCATCCCCTTCCTGCCCGAGTCCGGCCGCCGCGACCACCCCTCACCGGAGCAGCCGCCGGCATCAAGGCCGCCGCCGCCAAGTCCCGTCCAGATTGGGACGAGGACGAAGGCGAGCGCCCCGCTTGATCTGCCACTTGGGTCTGGCGCGGCCCACCTTGCCAACGGCCCAACCGCTCACCCCCGGCCCAGCTTGAGCCGCCCAGCCAGCGCCCTTCCTCCGCCCATGAGCGAGGGCAAGATAAGCTTCGCCCACCCCGCCTCCATGGGCTCGGCCCACTGGTGAGGCAGCCCCCTCCATTTTTTCCATTTTTTTCTGTGTTGGGCTCGGCCCACTATTATCTGACGCCCGTGTGCGAAATTTAGTTGTCCAGCGCCACCCCGTGTAGGCCTGATAGCTGCTGTTTCGGCCTGATAGATGTTTTTTTTCCTTTTCTAGTTTATTTAATTTCAGATTTTGTTAGTATTTTGCGGTGCGCGTATCTTCTCAACCGTAGCTCGGATCGCGATGCTTTAAACATGAAAGTTGCTTAGAATTTTGTATAGATTAACACAATGTTCTCTTTTGCCATGTTTGACTTTTTTGACATGTTGTTTACTTGCTATTTACGTCGCATGCCACCGTAAACTATAATTGCCATAACTTTTTAATGGTTGCTCCGATAAAAATGTTTCTTACATGTAACTTGACTAGAATTGCATGTAGATTGTGGTTATGCTGCTCTTGCTTGCTAATAACAAATATAAAATAGTGGTTTATGGAAGAACAGTACCAAATGCTATAATTATCGTGGGGTCCGTAATAGTTGCCATGTATAGGTTTTCCCCCCACTTAAAGTGACTAGATTAGATAGTTTATTTATGCTTCACCTCTTTCCATGATTGCGTGACATGCCATGCTTGAGTGAGATGCCATGTTAACAACCTTTGCTCATGTTGTGTATCTAAACAACTTGAACCGTGAGAAATGTGTGGTATCGTCGTGTTTGAAGAATACTCGACTTAACCTGTTAGTAACCGCTCTCGACGATAGATGCGATACCGTGCTTTGTCTCGTGTTACCTTCTTGATGTTGTTTGATGGTGATTGCTTCGCAATAATAGATGCTTGCTAGTTGGTTGCTTTCCAGTGTTTCCTTCCTGTGTGCTCCCGCGGGTACTCTCGGAGACGATGCGAGCTTACGATCGACTACACATTCGGAACCCGACTTATCAACAGGCAAGGACTATTCATTACTTATGATCCCTTCTATTATAACCAGCTGTTTGCATACTAGTATAGGTTAGCTTCGTTGTTTGATCCTACCACATGTTTACAACCTCTCTCAAACCGATACAGCCATGTCCCCCTCCCAGCAAACCATGTACTGTTATGTTACTATTCCTCGTTGCTCAGCCCCTGCTTAGTATGCATGCTTAGGATGCTACGATGTTACCCTGTTACTCCTTGGTTTGAGCTATCACATTATTATATTGTTTTGGATGATATTTTTATGACAATGTTGACTATACTCGACGAAGGATGGAAGGTCTAGGCTATCCCGCCCCGATGCTTTGTTCCATTCGAGTCACCTAGGACCTGAGTTGCGGGTATTGTGTCTCTTGACGAGCGTGCCTAACCGCGTGTGGGATACTATGGGGTCCCCTTTTCTTACCTACCTAGCTTCATGTTGGATATATGCTCTAGAGGCAAATAATATATGATTATTCCAATATATCTAAATAAGTCATGACCAGTTTCATACTGTGCTGGAACTGTATTAGTGAAACAATGATACAGGTGTGGTATAGAAACAACCAGAGTTCCTAGTCAGCCTCTCATGATGACTGGTTTATCGTCAACTGATGATTGTGGTTTCACGATCATGGACAATCAAGTCAATTGACGGTAAGTGTCAGAACCCTAATTTAGGTTTGTGCTCTTCTAAGTTTGCATTTTTGCATCATGAAAAAAAAATTGCAAAAGAAAAAGAAATGGGGAAAAGAAAAGCCCAAAATGCATTAAATAAAAAGGCCAGAAATAAATCTTTTTCCAAAATTCTTTTAGATGTGTTGAAAAATCCTAAAAATGAGTGTGATCATTTTAAAAGTGATTTGGGATTAATCCCATGCTCATAGATTTTTCAAAAATCCAAATAGTGGCTTGGAAATTAAATCAAATGCCTATTTGAATTGAGATTCAAATAATTTGAATTTCAAAAATTCCAAATACTTGGGGTTGACTAATACTAAGTCACCTAGAGTTTATAAAATTATTTGGGGGTTTTTATAAAATGCCCTAGTATTTTTTTAAAGGGCAAAACAAATAAAAGAAACAATAAAAAGAAGAACAGAGGAAAAGGACTTACCCCTCGCCTAGGCGGAAGCCCACCTGGCCCAGCCCACTTACCTCTGTCGTCTTCCTCCTCTTGCCAGAAGGAGGGACAGACCAGCCGTGCGCTACGGCATGGCCGCCACCTCCACCTCCTCGCCACCTCCTGCTCTCCCCTTCCTCTATCTTCTCGCGCTGGAGACGCCCAGAACCTCAGGCCATCTTTCCCCTCTCTCTGGACCGTCTCCCCCTCCCGTTCTTCCAATTCCAAGCCGCAGCCGAAGCGTGCCGCCATGGCCGCCGCGTCCAACGGCCTCCTCCCGTCGTTCCATGTTGCCCAGGAGCTTCACCAACGCTGTCCTCGTCAAGCCACGCCTTAAATTCCAGCTCGGGAGCCCTGAAGATGACGTTCGCCTAGCCACTTCCCCGCCGGCCGCCGTCAACCTCGGGCTCAAATTCACCACCGTACTGCTTCCCCCACCCCCTACGTCCCTTCCATCGTGCTGAGGTGAGCCCGAAGCTTCGTTCCCCCCCTCTCGTGGCTCTCCCCGTCGCCTCGGTTGCCGTCTTCACCATGGACAGAGGCTCCGATCGCCGCTCCGTCGTCGAAGTCGTGGCCACCGGCCCCCTTTTGAACCCTGCCTAGCCCTAGACGACGCGCGACAACGAGAGGATCGCCCCAGTGCCCCCCTTCTCCTCTCCCGTGCCCTCCAGCCAACTCCGGCGAGGTCTCCGACCAGCCGACGGCCAGCCCGAGCCTAACCCACCTCCCCTCTCTCTCTGACCAGTGGGCCCAAGGTCATTAACACTAATGACCTAGCTAACTAACCCCCTGACCCAATGACTTGCGGGGCCAGGCCCCCTAATCTAATTAGAGTTAGTTAGTTAACTATCTGGTTAACCCAGAGAGGCTGACAGGTGGGGCCGCCTTGTCAGTTGACTGGTCAAACCCCCTGACGTCAGCATGATGCAGTGCTGGCGCAGTAATTACAAAATCATCTAATTTAATCAGTAAATTCCAGAAAATAAGTAAAACTTTGAAATTGAATATCTTTTAAACTATAACTCCAAATTCAAAGTGTAATATATGAAAAATGATCAGGAGAAAATTCTCTATCCAAATAACCAACTTTCAACCATGTTTGAAATGTTTAAAATAAGGGATCAGTAGCATTTTTCTATTTGGCTCTTTTGTATTAAATCAAATAAATGACTTTGATCATTCCAACTTCAACCTTTGAAATGCAAAGATGATCACTTGTACTTCAGAAGCATTTCACATACTTGAACACTTGGTTTACAATGAACAAACTTTAGCAAATGCAACTTGGACCAATTGAATACATTTGGAGTTTCAATTTGAATTCTCTTTTCAAATCAACTTCAATTAACATGTTGCAAATTAAATTAGGTCACATCAGTACCTTGCCATGCTTTGTTTTGCATATTGCTTGTTCATTGTATTATCTTGAATGTGCTTTACTTTCAGTGCTTCGGTGATTGCTTCTTCTCGGTAGAGTTGATCTCGGAGACGAGTTCAACCTCACGTCAGAAGAGTGTTACATCGTGATCGTCAGCAAGGCAAGCACCCCCCTCTTTGATCATGTCGATAAAATCCCAGTTCCCTCTCATTCTCGCAAATGCATGTTTAGGATGTCACCATGATACGTTCTACCGCTAGTTCAACCTATTCCTTTGCATGACCTATCATTTTGTCACAGTAGTAAGCAAACCACAATCCTAGCAAATGTAGGAGTTGTTTGTTATCTTGTGGCCCCTGCAACTGTTACAGCTTATTGCATTGCTTAGAGTTGTTACCTGAGGCTACTTTGTTGTGAGTCGGGATGGTAGTGATCATGTGAATGATGGTGGTAACGTGTTGGTGAATCTACCCTAAACAAAGGTGAAAGATGAGAGGCTGTGTAGGAGTACACAGTGGGTTGTCTCGTTGAACACTTCCTTAGGCCCGAGTTCTTGTGTTGTTATCCAAGACTAAGAGTACGACCACACATTGGGATCACTGACCCCTCTCGGCCTAGTACCTCACCCCGGACCTGTCCAGGAGTCGCAAGTAGTTCGCCCTTTAACGATCTCAAGCAGGTGGAACCAAGGTAAGTGGTTGGCGTAGGTTGTGGGAACGTTGAATCAAGTGATCATGATCGAGTTGAGCTTGATGGCGGTCACACAACGTTTGAGTCCGCATCGGAAAAATCGGCCGGATTCCGATTGTGGTCCCAACTCAAATAGGCGACTCCCTAGGACTACAGATGGTGCCGTGAGTGAAGTGTTGTGGAAGCATCCTCGCCGGTACTCACTTGAAGGGTCCATCCCCAGGCGGTAACTGATGAGGCGTGTGTGTAGAAGTACACCCCTGCAGGGTTAATGAACTATTCGAATAGCCGTGTCCGCGGTTATGGACTACTTGGAGACCTTTACTTGATCATAGACAACTTGAACAGTTACTCTTAAAACTTGCCAAGATAAGTGTGAGTGCTATGGCGTGCTTCCTCGTGGGGAAGTCGAGGAAGTATCCATAGTGGCGTATTGGTTGGAGACTTGTTACTTGGACTCGTGTACGCTCCTTACCTCATTCTGGTATTCGTAGTACAAGACTAGCCAAGTCAAAGCTGGCACTTCTGCAAGTGAAACCCCACCTCCCTTTGCCTTGATACATGTGCATGAGTAGTATAGTTCCTATGTAAGTCTTGCTGAGTACGACTTTGTACTCACGTTTTCTTATTCTATGTTTTAGAGACGAGACCACTGACCCTGATGGTGGCCTCTACCTCGAGCTCGACGTGGACCAGGTCGTATAGTTCCAGACAACAGCCTGTGCCCTTTGGAGGGTCATTGTATTTTCTTTCAGGCTTCTTAAGCCATTTGTTAACCTTGTCTTTACTAAGACATAATTTTCTTCCGTTGATGCTTGATGTAATGTTGGATCACATCCATGTGATCTCTTCTTGTAATATAACTACTATGTCTGCTCTGTTTAGCAGAAGTTATAAAGACTATGAGTTTGTAGAGTTCATGTTGTGATTACCATCTGTTTATACTAGACATGTGTGCTGCGTGTATGATTATAACATGCATGTCTTTGTATGGGTTATCGAGACCTTAGTTGTGATCTGGATGGTGGTCTTTTATACACCAAGTGGCCCTTAGATGTGCGCAGCTTGGGGCATCGCGATGCGATTGTTCGTGACTATGTCACGTGCACACTTCGTTGTATGATCGAGCCCGCCCTAGACCCCGACTAAGTGATCGGGTTGGAGTAAGTCTATGTAAGGGTTATGATTCAATCGATAACATGGTTGAGGCGACTTGTCTATGAGTATGGGATTCACTACCCATAAGCATTTAGACTTGTGAGCGTACGATGAGGACCCATCTCAGTTGATCATCCGGCCTGGATGGGATGCCCCTCACGTTTGATGCTTACCGAGAGTGATCTGTGCTTGGCCTTGTCTACTTAGACAAGTGGGTACGGCTCTCGGCTCTCCATGTGATTGCATTATGACCGGAATTACATACGCTAACCCCGGGTCCCGATAGTAAGGTCACCTCATTGAATGAATGACATGATGAACATTACCCAATGCAAGCATTGCAATATGATCAAATCGTAAAAGTTCAGTGTTGTAATTACAGAACATAGTAGCATGTTCCTTTGACCGTGAGATCACGCATAATTGCTATCTTCTGAGGATGCTTTGAGTGCATTAACTGTCACACTGAAACATGGTGACCATAAAGGTGTATCTTGGGCTATCCGATGGGATATGTTGAGGAGTGTTGATTCAAGAGCGGGATTTTTCAATCCATATAATGGAAAGATACTTCATGGCCAACTTGGTGAGATTGCATCCATAAAGCTGCGCAGCGTGTGACTAGGTCACAAGGATGAATACCACGGAACGAGTAAATAAGATTTGTCGGTAACAAGATAGAACTAATGCATTGGATGCAGTTGATCGAATCTTGGACTAATCTAGTATCGCATGACAAAGGGAATGGTATACAACATGTATGGTTCAATTGGTTACTTCCGGAATGCACAGGGGTCATTATGGGCATCCAGGTCCCGGTAGCGATCATTGGCCGTAGCCTTTGTCTCGGTCATAACTGGAGTGTTCTCGGACCGTAGGGTAACACACTTAAGGGCTCGATGAAATCGGAGACCTTTTCGGAACTATCGGAGTTACCAGAGATATGAGAGAGAACTCCAAAATCGTTTCGGAGGGGAGACGGAAAAGTTTCGTGATTCTGAATTGTTCGAAAATTTATTTAGATATGTTTTATTATTTAATTAAATGAATTAAATATTAAAATATAATTTAAATAATTAATGAAATAATATTATTTTAGGTTTTTATTTTTTTCTTTAAAGAAAGAAGAAAAAAAGAAAAAGAAAAAGAAAAAAAAGGACAAGTGGCGCCATGGGGCCCATTGGCCACCACGACCACATGCGCCTAGCCCCTTGTGGTCCGCGGCCATGGGCAGCCCTTGCGTGGGCGTGTGCACAACTAGCACATGTGGTACTAAGTTTAGTACCACATCGCTAGTTGACAGGCATACGCGCCCGGTTTTCCCCTATATATAGATATGGAGGGTGCCCCTTTTTCAACGAAGAAAATTCCATAAAAATACAGATAAATTATGTAGATCTCTCTCTCCCTCCTATGAGCGGATTCCCCTTGTTTGGAGTCTGCACTGGGTTGGGGATGTCTCCACTATACGCACGCCGTCGTGCTGCTGCAACTCTGGTTCCGGAGGTCTGCTTCCGCCACCTTCGCTGGATCGGAGAGCGGAGGTCGTCATCGAGTCCGTACGTGTGCGAGTACTACGAGGTGCTGCACGTGCGGCACTACAACCCAACAGGGTGCTAACACAGCCAGGGGGCTGTGAAAGGTTTACGGCTTCATCAACCACGTTTGCGGGAACGTTTCCCGCGCAACGGACTACACCCTGAGGTATGTTTCCGCAAGTCTTTCTGTTACGGCATTACAGCTAGATAGATCTTGGGTTAAGGGCGAGGCTAGTTAGAAAAATTATTTTTTTCTGCTGCGAGACCCAACAGTGGTATCATGAGCTAGATCTATGCTTCGTTTTGATGTGCGGATAGAACACATTGGGAATGTGGGCGTTGATTCTACGATTGTTACCCTCTCACGTGTACTTGTTATATCTGTGGCATTGTTTGATGAAGCGGCCCCCGACCGACCTTACGCGTACGCTTACGCGAGACTGGTTCCACGCTTGACATACGGCTTGTACCGTATAAAGTGGCTCTGGGGGTGTCTGTCTCTCTTACTTTAGAGGATATGGCATTTGCAACGGAGGGCCCCGTACGGGGTGTAATAGAGACAATCTATAATCAGAGTTGTGGTTCAATGTTCGTAGAAACGGTTGATCTATGAAAAGCCCTAGTAGCCACGTAAAACATGCAATATACAAATATAGAGGCGTCTAAATTTATATTGTAGAGGGGGCTATTGTTGTTTGCTTAATCTTAATGTAGTGATAGCTTTGCTATGTGTTACTAGAAAGTAGTAAACGATCATCATGATGAAACAAATTTAAATGGAGACACTGTAGACTTAGTGCCACGATGATCATACATATTAAAACATGCTAGTATAGGATACACAACGGTAGCATAAAATAAGATGATCCCTTATAAAATGCCAAACATAAGTATTCTACCGAAGTGTGCACCACCTGGAAGGTTCTCTTTATGATAGGCAGGCCGTGACGATCGGGTGTCATACATACATTAGAGTTCGCATGAGGTTGGGCCTGGCAAGCCTAGCATATGTCGATATGGCCTTGCTAAGCAGCATATAACACTAAGGTAAATTTGGCGAGCCTAGCATATGCAGATATGGCCTCGGAATACTAGAGATTGAAAGATCGAGCATGAGTCACATATAGGATGTGATCGCACAAACTAGTTGTCTACCTTTGAAACTAATCCGTCAGCCGTTGTGATATTCGAGGACGGATATTGAATCTGGATCATGTAATCACTAAAACTTCTTAGGGATGATTGTTTTAGTGTGAGCTCATCTATAATATGATTATTATGAACTCATTGTTATGAAGTAGTCTTAATTTTTTTCCTTGCAAATATTTTTGTAGAAAATTAAAATGGACATAAATCAGTATCATGGATTGGTTACTTTCTTACGTGGTGAAAGACTTAAAGATGATGGGTCAAATTTCGTTGATTGGTACTTATAACTTAGGACTATTCTCAAGGGAGCTAACCTCTTGTTCGTGATACAAGAGCATATGGGAGACCCTCCAGTAGACAACATGGATGAAAAAGTTGAAAAGTAAGTCAGAGACCACGTTTCGATCCTGTGGAACTATGGGTTATGGGCCCACATTGAATAAGAAGGGTGGCGACAAACAATGCGATCAAGTTGAAAAGTAAGTCAGAGAACAGCTTGTCAACTATGTCGGCAACAACGTCGGTGACAAGGGCGAGGGACGAAGAGAACCATTTTCATGCTCGTTAAGACGAGGCGGACCAATTGGCAAAGTTCTCGTCCATCATTGGTCACTGAAAAGTCATCAACAATCGTAACAGGCTGTAAGGACAAAGTAGTACACCAAAGTGTTTACATAAGCAGGGAATTATCACTGCTCAGATGAGTTACCTTAGAAGAAAGATTAAACAGACCAATGGAAAGGAAATTGTGTTTATACACAAGCATTAGGGGTATATCATTTCCAAGGGGAAAGAAGAGCACGATATACATGACAAAGTTTGTATTGGAAGGGAGTCAAAGGAGGTTGTCGGTGATAACACAATTCATCGAGGGGCAAGGATGAAATTTCTCACCATGAATTCAATCGACACCTGAAAAAAGAAGTCCAAATGTTGATGAGGACCATGACACATTATGTTGAGAGGTTTCAGAGGATGCCATCGAATAATGACGACCTCAAGAAAAAGAGATGGCGAGCAAAAGGTATTTGGTGTTCTCGGCTGACGACAACCTAGAACCCATGGAGTGGAAAACTGGATGAGAAATGTCGCACCAGCAAAAATTCATAAGAGGTGGTGCAATGGCACAATATTGTCGAGATACCAGAGGGGTAATAATCGAGGGTAGAACGGAAGATCACAGACGCGAGATGAATTGATATTAAGGGGATAATCATATTTACAAGAAGTTTTTATGGTAAGTTCTACATGGTATCATTGGGCATGAACACAAGGTTCAGGGTCGACTCCCACTTCTTATATGCATAGCCTTTCATTCACTCCTCGCTTTCGATGACTTTGTAGCATTGAAAATTTATTTGTCATATTCCAATGGAGTATGACCCGCAGAAGTTTCAGGGGTTCACACAGATGGCTGAAACATAGATACAACCAAACAGGACATTTTACGAATCTTTACAACCAACAACATGAGTATAGAATACAAGTTCGAAAGCAAAAGGCTAACGACATGAAGTAGATGATACCATTAGCGGGAGGAATCTGATATCAGGGAAAATTCATGAATGACTTAGGGCACAAGGGGACGGTAGGTATTAATCCACAAAAAGGTCAGGTGGAGGGTACAGAGAGTCTGGGGTGAGTATCGGTACTCAACCATAAGAAGAAATAATACGGGGGCATTAGATGACAAAAGAAACCGAATAATTTGATGCTTGAATTCAAAGGAATTATGATTTCCAGAAAGAAGGATCAAAAGCGGACGCTCCGATCAAAAGATGAGTAAGTTGAATGGAATTAGACGGACAATCAAACAAGGTTTGATTCACCGATATCCAGCTCATGTCTAGAATGACGTCTGAGTCGGAATAATGAATTCATAGGGATCAACGGATGTTTGCGTTCACTAGCACACACGATGATTCAACATATCAGAATGGCAATGCCAAGAAAGGTCATCAAAGTCTACAAGACAAAAGGGATTAATCATAGTGCACGCAGGTAAGAAGAATCTCCAAAGCAGTAGGCTGCCGAGGATTGTCGCGAGATCAAATAGTATTTCAAAATATTTTGGGAATCACAAGAACAACTTAGGATGAACGGATCCTCGATAAATGTGAGGAATTATCCGTAGGGTGAAAAGAAGCTGCAAGGCAGTAGGCTCAAAGGATTCCCGAAACAACAGAAAGTATTTCGATGCATCTTGTGAACACAAGAGCAACTGGGATTGAATGGATGAACGAAAGGTGTATGTGGTTATACATACGGACTTATCGATGGCAGGGAATTGTTAAGGCGATGGGCACATAGAATCTCGAGAATTTATCGGCAAGTACCTTCGGGATCTTCTCGTGAAGCAAGCGATCATCTGTAATGAGGGGCTCTCCAGGAGGAAGCAGTGACGAGAACCTAATGTCAGAGTTAGCAAAATCTTTAACCCGAAAGAGAAGAGAGATCAGAGTCCCAGAGTAAGGGTACGGAGAAAAAAATCCTAATACCACCCATTTTGTGACGTGGGCTGATAAGCCACACGACACTGTTAGTAAAGTAGTTTTGCAAGGACTAGACTCGACTTCGACCAAGGAGTTGGAAGGGGGTGTCCTACAGGCAGTCGGCTCTGGTACCAACTTGTGATGCCCCCAAAATCAGACTGTGTACAGCAATCATACACACAAGGTACACGATCGAGATCAGGGACTCACGTTAAGAAATCACAACACAACTCTACAAATAAAAATAATACAAGCTGTTTAATACAAGCCAGGGGCCACGAGGGCTCGAATACAACAACTCGAGAGCACAAAGTTAGCAAAAGAAAAAGTATATGAGTACAGACACGATAATACAAGGTTGCCTTAAGAAGGCTAGCACAAAAATCAACAACGATCGGAAAGGCGAGGCCTCCTGCCTGGGAACCTCTAAACTACTCCTGGTCGACGAGGAACTCGTCGTCGTAGAAGGCATCGAGAATCTTCATGTTGCGGTGGAAGGCATCGGGGATCTCCTGCTCCTGGACTCCAAGGCTCCAACGTCGACTGCAGCGGCCGATCAGGCAAAACAAAAAAAGGGAATAAAGCAAGGGTGAGTATCTAGCATACCCGCGAGTCTTACGTCCGCTACTAAGCATTTATGCATTTGTATGAAATGGAAAAGGGAGGCTGTATATAGTGCACTGCAAGGTAGAAGTCAGAAAAATGGTAAGAAGCTAGGCCTATCGAAGACTAGCATCTTCCGACGAGTCTTGAAGAACAAGAAGAGAATAGCCAACAGTTTATATAAAGCATAAAGTAACAATGCAGCAGCAATTGCTGCAGCATTGTATAATAGTAAGTTCTACTAAATAGCAATGCCTCCGAGATCCCTTCCTCGAATTCCCAGCGAGGAAGAAAACCCGGAACCATAAAATTTAATAATAATAGTTTGTAGTAGTAGGATCTGGCTTCATCATAAAGCGTCATGTTACCGTGGACACGGCTATTCGAATAGATTAATATTCCCTGCAGCGGTGCACTTTTGTTACACTACAGGCACCGATCTCTAGGGTGGCGTACACCTTGTTAGAGAATGCCTCACCGAGGCTATCCGACACTCCATAGACCATCTTTCAAACTCAACAGATACGCCGTACTAAATCCTATGTACGCGGGGCTTTGGACCCTAACCCCAACGTACTCCTGCACGGTGCGAGGCTGGCCGGTGAAGTTAAAGCAAATACAAATCACACTGCTCGAGCAAATAAGACAACACCACTTCCCGGCGCAGGCCGCGGTACTGCTGACGTCTGGAGAGTCCTCGGACGAGACTACGAAGCAGGGGAGCCCATCACTCGTAATTCCCATGGGTAGGTAGTGTGTACATGGCATATAGCCAACTCAAGACATCCACCGAACCATTAGTCATTTTATTAACTTGCGGAACAACCGTTATCGTTGCCTCGACTTAACTGACCGCGGACAACGACAGCAGTCAGGACCACCAGTACATCGGTGTCTGCCCTGTCGTCCCACCAAGTCTCTGCGGTTACCAACAAGGTGAATCGACTCCTTACCTTTAAGGACAACCGTGGTTTGGTAACTCTCGACTTTCGTGGTTTGGTAACTCTCGCGGCCAACGATCAGGGTCCAAGAACACCTGTACACTGGTCGTACCCTCCCTGTCGTCCCGTCGCAATACCACTCGCGGACACCGTTGGGTCACCCGACTTCTTACCTTTAAGGACAACCGTTTTTTGGGACCCTAGGGCGGCTATACAGAGTCAACAACGAGTGGAGTATGAGGATTACTCCTCGATAGCTCCACTTGATGTGGCTCGGCAGAGCCGGGGCAGGGGCCTTAGGCGGCGTCTGCATTGTACCGTACCTGTGCAGTTGTAATAAGTTGTATCCGCGTTACTCCCTTGAGTGATCACGGCCCGCTATCTAAACCTAGCTAGGAATGCACAGGGCTCAATGCTGAATATAATATATATTTATAGGCAGCATAGGATAATGGAAGGTACATCAAGGGCGACAAAAAACAAGCTATGCAATAGAATAGGATTGTAACGTCGCAGCAGCAGTAACAATGCCTAGTGCAAGAAATTTACGGAAAGGTAGGTGATATCTGGGGAAGAGAATGGATCTGCTTTCCTGGAAGCTCGCGATAGGGGTACGGTCGTCGACGAAGTAGTCGATCATAGGGGCATCGGCAGCGGTCGTCGGGACTACCGGACAATAAGAGAGGGGAGCGAAACAATAAATACATAGCAATAATAGCAATACAAATTCAATACAATGCAACGCATTGCTGGCGGTGTCCTAACGCAGTACAATGTATTCTGATCGGAGCGGGAATTCATCCGGGGATGAATTACTGGCTCCGGGTGATTACCGACAGACGGCCCGGAGGGGGAAGGTTCTATGTATGCAGTGTCGTGAATATCTGACAGACTTCTGGATAGTGTATCCGTGATCGTTTATTCATTCCGAACAACTTTTATGTTCAGGACATTTCCATCCGGAAAGTTTTATCGGTACCGGGTAATTACCGGACAAACGATCTGGAGGGGGAAAGTCTTGGGTTTGGTATGTTAGATGGGTACGGTGGGGGTATGGGTAGCGTATCCGTATTCATGGAATTTTTCTAATCAATTTTGATGTATAAAGTTTTTTCATCAGATCTACGGTTTAAAAGATATTTAATTTCAAAGATTTATTCAATTTAAAAGAATTTCTGAATTTATTTTATTATTTAATTCAAACATTATCCACAACAGGGGTTGACTAGTCAAACTTATAGAGGGGACCTACCTTTCAACCTCACAGTGTTTATAAACACATTAATAAATTTAAATAGGGCCAGGGCCCACATGTCATACACTGTAATTAATCTAAATTCCTTTTAAATATTAATCTGACAGTGGGGCCCAGATGTCATCCTAACAGACACTAACTAACAGTTATTTTATCTAACTAATAGCTAGGGCCCACCTATCATAGACAGTGATACATCTTATTTATCCAATTAATCCAGGGGGTTAACATAAGTATTGGGCCCACCTGTCATAGGTAGAGGCCATTTAACCAAATTAACTAAACTAACCAGTTTTAGTTAGGGGCATGGGGCCCAGCAGTCATTGACCTAGGGGGGTTATTTGTTAGTTTGCAATTAGAGGGGGGGGTTAGTCCACGGACTAACCCAACCGGGCACGGCCGGAGTCGAACCACGGCATGACAGCCAGCACGTTCCGGCGAGGGGGGCCGCGGTGGGGGGGTTCGGGCTGCCGTGGGCGGGGGCCGGCCTGGCGAGGCGCGGCCGCAGGCAGGCGAGGCGAGCAGCGCCCGTATGCCACATCGAGGTCAAGCGGCGGCTAGAGCCACGGCCATGGCCATGGCCAGCGTCGCTTCCAGCCGTAGCCAGCAACGGTGAGCGCGGGCGCACGCGCATCCCGGGAGGCGCGGGTGCGAGGGCGTGGGGAGCGCGGTCAGTGCGGTGGAGGGGCATGCCCACACGCAGGCATGCAGCGGCCGGTGTTTGGCCAGCCTGGCCGGAGGTGGCCACAGGCGCGCGCTGGGAGAACTACCAAGGGGGAGGGGGCAACCAAAACAGAGGTAGGGAGGCTCGCAACTCACCTAGCAGGCACACAGAGGCCCTTCGGGTGAACGGGAGCGCAGGGGTGATAGACGAGATAATACTCGCCCCTCATTGGTTACCCCAAGCGGAAGGTGAGATGTAGCATAGCGGAAAATTTCCCTTAGCGAAGATGCTAAGGTTTTAGATTGTCTCCCGTAGGACTCCAAGATCGACAAGTAGGTGGTGAAGTGAACAATGGCGCCATTTACAACCTAGGTTGCTAACTTCACCTGGACCTGCACACACAACAGATAGCTTTGCTCCCAACGAGTACAAAGGAGTTGTCAATTCCTCTGGCCTTGTTGTTTACAAAGGATAAAACGCACGGGATAATAATGATAGTGATAGCTACGGAAAAGTAAATACTGAAAGTAAATTGAAGTTGTAAACAGTATTGGAAATATGGACCGGAGTCCTATGATGTTCACTAGTGATGTCTCTCTCCCAAAAGACGATAAAATAGCCATGCGAGGTAAACAAATTACAGCTAGGCAATTGACAGGATTATGTGCGCAAACCAATGCTAATTATGCTATAAAGAAAAGAAGAGGCTCAAAAGCATGGGCGGTACGCCAAGACAAGTAGGTCAAAATCCATCTGCATCTACCTACTAATCATCCACCTTGAGATATCTATCCAGAACACCTCGCTGGTATTAACTTATGAATCGCACCCAAAGTGTAAACTCAAAGCAACGGACAACTGCATTAAAGAACTTTGCATAAAGTAAACAATCCTTGCACCCGCAAGTACAAGCACCATTGTTTTCCCCCTTGTGGCAACAGCACATCCCCTAGACTCATGTTTCTGTCACTCAAGCTAGTCATCAGGGGGCATGAACCCACAATCATGCATAATGCTCCCTCTTGGAGTCACTTACCTACTACTTGGCCAAAGCAATAAACAGTAACGGAGAACATGCAAGAATTACTCTAGAACATAAATATAAAAGAGGAGAATCAAATATATTACTCAAAAACAATCTGAACATAGTCTCATAATCCATCGGATCCCAGCAAACTCAGCATAGCAATAGCAGAAAGATTACATATGTGCCTCGATCATGTAGGTCAGCTCACGAGGTCTAATCCATGAAGAACAAAGAGGGGAGGATAACATCACATAGCTACTGATCATAGACCCATGGTCCAAGGTGGAATACTCACGGTTCATCCAGGAAGCATCCATGGTGGTGAAGAAGCTCCCGGAGGTGATTCTTCCCTCCGGCAGGGTGCCGGGAAGAGGTCTTCTAGTGCTTCCGATCTTGGAAGCGCGGTGGCGGCGGAACAGAGGAGAGATCGCGAAAAAGGGTTCCGTCCCCGAGGGTTTCTCATCACGGGGAATAAATAGGTGAAAGGGGGCAGCCAGAGGTGGGTCAGGGGCTCCAGGCGCCCCCCCCTGGCGCGGCCAGGGGTGGGCCGCGCCCTCTGGCCGCCTGGGGGCCCCCTGGCCCCCCTCGGCCCCCACTTTGGCTCTTCTGGAAGGTTCCCGTACGCTGATTTTTCCTATATTTTTCCTGGAATTTTTCTGGCACTTTAAATTAGGGGGAAACCTGAAATAGAAAAACAGTAGAAAACAGGAACTTGCACTGGGGTGCACTGAGTTAATAGGTTAGTCCAAATATGATCAAAAGTGTATGGAAGTTCATCAATATCATAGAAATATCACACAAAATAGGCATGGAGCAAGAAGAAATTATAGATACGTTTTCGACGTATCAAGGGGCGGAGCAGATCAAGTGCAGGACCGTGGTGACCCCGCCGGCGAAGAGAAAAATTGCGACGGTTAGGGGGCGTCCTAGTCCGATTCCTTTTGTGGGTTGATGAAGAATATGATGGCGCATGGCTTGGACACACTGTTTGGTCTGGGGGCGAGGTTAGTCGCGTGAGCTCAAGTGGGGCGTCCATGGAGGCTCGGGCGAGATGGGGAACAGGCGAGGAGGGGAAAATGGAGGCGGCCTAGGGTTACATGGGGGCGAGGGGCGCCCTTATCCTCCCATGGCGTACTGTAGCGACGCGAGAGGGGTCTAGTCTGGCTGCGACGGCTAGCCGTCGGGCGCGCCATGCCCACCGGTTGGGTGAACAGGGAGAGGTAGAAGAGGGAGGGAGAGGGAATGGGCTGGGCGGGGTGGGCTCCGTCCGGGGCGAGTTTTAGCCTCTTGTCCATTTTCTTTATTTTTATTTTCTATTTCCTAATTCTCTCGTGTACTAATTGTTTGAGAAACATTTGGGTTTTTGTAAAATATTAAACCAGCACCAATATCAATGTTGCACTATATAATATGGCTACAAAAAGTTTGGGCCACAACTAAATTCATTTTAACTTTAAATAAAATGCAAAGGGTTAACTAGGGCTCTTTAGCTACTGTTTTATTTATTTAGTTATTATTTTAATTTTTGCTAGGTATGAAACTTGTTCCTATATTAGTGTTGCACTTTATAACAGTGCCACAAAAAATTTGGGAATTAAATAAATTCATTTAATATTTCTTTTGAATATGCAACGATTGAAAGGGGTTGTTTGGTTACTGTTTGAATTGTTTGGTTTATTTGATAGCTTAATAAATTCCCATGCACATATGCCTTTGATATACTGATTATTAGGCACTTTATAAAATTTGTTGCAAAGATTTTGGGCAAGGTTTTATTTACCACATTGTTTTTAACATCAACAAAGGGGCATTTTGAATTTGGTTTGATCCAAGGTGATTAAGGCATGATCATCAACAGTAATTATCATTTGCAAAAAGAGGTATTGTTCCCTGACACTGAGGGTGTTACAGTATAGAAACCCATGCCCTTTCAAGGTAAGTCTATCAAAACCAAAGAAGAAGAGCACTATAATAAATTTTTTGAGTGGATGAAATCTCTTTTTCTTCAAATTCCTTTGACTGATGCTATTAAGTTACCTCCTTATTCGGGATATATGAAAGATATTGTTACTAACAAAAGAAAACTCCCTAATGAGGCAGTATCTACTATGCTTGCTAACTATTCTTTCAGTGGCAAGATTCCTGAGAAGCTAGGTGATCTAGGTATACCCACCATTCCTTGCTCCATAAAGAATAATTATGTCAAAACTGCTTTATATGATCTTGGTGCAGGAGTGAGTGTTATGTCTTTTTCTATTTACAAGAGGCTTTTTTTAGATAAACTAATCTCTATACATATCTCTCTTCAGATGGCTGACAAGTCAACAGTCGTCCCGATTGGTATTTGTGAGGATGCTCCTGTTGAAGTTGCTAATTGCTTAATCCTTACTAATTTTGTTGTGCTTGACATGCCCAAGGATGGGAGCATGTCCATTATTCTTGGTAGACCTTTCCTTAACACCGCAGGTGCTACCATTGATTGCAATAAAGGAAAGGTTACCTTCAACGTGGATTATAAGGAACACAAGGTGTATTTTCTGAAGAAGATTGACAAAAGGCATGGCCTTAACTCTCTAGAGAATATCGAGACTGTAAAGATTGGAGATTGGGATTGTCCTCTACATGTGCACCACAAATATAAAACCATTATGGTGGGAACAATGTCCATTAAAGTAAAGGTACAATGATCATTTTTTAAGAGGTGAGACTTTCTACTCTATATATTGCCGGTTTGTTGGTAAGAATTGATCAACCTTGCTTGCTAGCATGTTTTATATAGGTAAAAAGTGGAGCTTGTTATGTTTTCATTTCCTTTAGCTTTTGTTCTCCTTTCTGTACCAAAGTTTTATGTTTTTGAAGATTCACATTTCTAACCACTGTTTCAAGTTTTCAGGAAGTTTAGCAGCTTTCGGAACCTCGAAAAAATTTCAATAGTGAAGTTGTCAGAAAAATTTCGCAAAAATAAAAATCAATTTTTCCACAGAAAAAGTGACCCGGAGGTACCTGGGGCTAACCACGGGGGCCACCCCTGGTCCAGGCGGCCAGCTGGTGTGGCCTGCCGCTTGGTCGCACCCACAGGGTTCCTGGGGCCCCCAAGTCCCCTTTGCTGGTAAGTATTCTTCCTTTCTCTCTCCCTTGCACCAAAAACATGAGTTCTTCAGCTGGAACTCGAGTTATTGCTGCTCTCCACCCGAAATTTTGATATCTCTCTACAGCCCATTGTTTGAGCTGAAATTTTGAGTAACTACTCCCTGGTATGTGACTCCTTCACCCCTCCAAATAGATTTTTGATTGCTGGCTTCTTTTTTGAGTATTTAGTAGTTCTTGGTGTTGTTCATATGAGCTTGCAGGCATGTGTAGAAATTTATTTTCCAAGTTTTGATGCAAGTTTATGCCTTGGGGAAGTGAGTGGAGTAGTTTGCCTCAATTCATTTTTCTTAAATATTTGTTTTTGTAATTTGTCAAAATTTTCAGAAATGAGCTTGTTAGGAAAAGCAAAAGGATGGCTTGGGAAAAAGAAGCCCGAGCGTACTGACCGATTTACTAGAGCTGCAGTTTCATCCTCAGCTGCTAGGGTGAGATACAACGAAGATCATGTGCCCCTAGAGTTTCTAGAAGAGATGAGTCCGACACGTGCAATGACATATCCGTGCGAACTTTTTCTTGAAGCCGCAGGTATCAAGGAGGAGTTTTAAAGCCTTTGAGCTAATGCAGGTTTGACACGGCTTGCAACATGCCGTGTTGCTCAGTATCGCAAACTCACCTCCTGTGTTATTAATAGTTTCATATATACTCATGATGCTGGTATTGTTGAATTTAGAATTTATGATGATCTTTTGACCATGCCTTTGTCAAGATTTTGTGAAATAATAGGTGCGCCGAAAGCTAGAAAGACGGCAAATATGAACTCTCAGCCCACCGAGCTGAGGACTCTCTTCAACTCTCTTTGCAGCCAGGACACGAAGGATATCTAGCGTTCGAAGATTTCCATCATCTTGTTCCCCCATCTTAGGTATTTCGCGTATTTTATTGCTAGAGGGTTGTTAGCTCGTGACAACACGAGCAACAACTCTGCACTGGATGCTGCCATCCTGGCAAACGCCCTCTCACGGGAGAGTAAGTATAATGTGGGTGCCTTGATTGCTCGCCGCCTTGCTGCTAATGGCAAAAAGGGAGATCTCTTTGGTGGCATTTACGCCACACTTATTCTTGAGTCTCTTGAGCGCACCGCACATCCAGATGATGAGCCTTTTACTTTTATAAGCTTTGGCATTGCTGTCATGAAGAGGCATGAGTTTGTTACCAGGAGTTCCGAGTTTGGTAACCTTAATTATATTATGAGGTTAGGACTGACCACTATTCGGGAGATCCTCTACCTGCACCTCTTTTGTTTGACTCTACCCGCAGTAACGGATAGTCCTTCAACGTTATCTAGTTCGACGATTTCGTGGCCCAGCAGAAGTTTCATAACCCCGTGGAGGGCGTTGTGCCTGCTGAGGAGGAGCCCTTTACCCAGTGGGGTGAAGGGTCTTCTTCTACTTGGAGTGTGGAGCCTTCTTCATGGGAGGATCCCAGGACTTCGGTCTACGCACCTGAAGCCCCATACGACCCGTGCACGCACCCGTACTACCCCGGAGCTGGAGGCTTCTGGGGACCGCAGTAGCCGTTGCCAACTTAGGCCAAAAGCCGAAGCTTGGGGGATTACATGTCCTTCTCCCCTTTCCATTGTATTATTCGTTTTGTTTAATTTGATATTTTTGAAGTTTTTTCCTGTAATTCTTTGTTCTTTTAATTTGCAAAAAAACACAAAAAGATTTATCCTTTCTTTTACTTTCGTTTAACCTTTGAAAATCCAAAAAATATTTCCTTTCCCTTTAGTTTTCTTTGCTTGCAGAGTTCATCTCGAGTCCGTGATGGCACTTGATTATATTTTCCTACGTCGTGCAAGTGACAAGGCAGTAAAGACGAAGATCGACAGAAGGGATCCCAAGGAAAGTCGGCATGAACTCTTTTCTTTCTACTTTTGTACATATGCATGTACTTATGATCTAGAGATCAGCTTGTAGAGACATAGTGCTATGTTTACAATGCTTTCCCAGTGGTTCATGCTTTCTTTGTGGCTAACCTTAAATAGCTAGAGTACATAACGTGTTGTTGAAATGATTTACATGCATTGCACTGTTCATGGTTTGGCATATTGAAGTGTTATTTCCCTTCGGAGAATTCTTGGTTTAACTTGGCACATGTTCACACATGCTTATGACTAAAAAGTCTATCATGCCTTGATCATCTTTTTATTTTAGAATAGTTTTATCACTTTCATGCCCGATTCAATGTTGCATTGTCGCTCTGCATGATTATGACAGTTATTGCTCTCTAGTTGGTCGCTTCCCGGTCTTTTGCTAGCCTTCGCTCGCACTAAGCGGAATTCTTCTTGTGCCTCCAAAATCCTTTCAAGCCAGTTATTCCACTTGAGTCCACCATACCTTCCTATATATGGTATTTACCTTCCATCCCTAACGAAGACTTTCTTGTACCATCTCAAAATTTATTCAAAAGCTTCCTTTTTGTAACCGTACAAGCTCATGGTGTGGTGAGGGAAAATCAGTATCTTCCATGCCAAAAATGTTTTACTCCTTGACAAAGTTTTAACTAGTCAAATTTATGAGGCAGAGGCTGGTCTGGAGAATGCCCAGTTCTCACTTGTTTCACAATTTATAAAAAAACTACACTTCCTCCATACTTGATGATGGAATGAAATGGGTCAAATGCTGTTAATGATAGATCGACTGAGAACTTTCCTTCCATACTTGAGGAAAATAATAGGCACCATAAACCTTTAAATGATAGATGGATAAGGGAACATAAGTGTAAGCAAAGAAGCATGGGAATCGCCATTAATGTGGTTGGTATGGGAGATACTGAGAGACGTTTACCGTCTACCGTTGACTGAAAAGTTACACTTCTCAAAAACATTTTTATCTCTGTTTTCAAAACCACGAGCTCTAGTACTTGTTTAGTCTTTGCTTCCAGCCACGGGTTTTCAACCTTGCCATCAAAGGCCACGATTCAAGAGTCTTCACCTTCTTTCTCCAAAGCACCAACTATTGAGAGCATAATTGTCATTATGAGTGTAATGTGAATTGTCCCAAAGTAACACATTGTCTTATGCATGATTGTGGTATTACTTGTTCAAAAATTCTTAGTTCTAGTCTTCTTTAAAACTTCGGAGGATCTTCTGCATTTATGTTTTGCTTCAGTCATGAAGGCTAGCGAGATACCACTCTAGTATGTTCAAGCTATGTGCATTGTGATCATGTCTTGATTTACAGCAGCGTATTATTTACTCTTGGTTGTTTGTGATTGATCACATGAAAAAAGGATTGCTTCATGCATTGTCCTTGTAGCATTGTTTCAATACTTGCTAAACTCTTTTCGTAGTGCATGCTTATATACACTAGTCGGCAACCCGTGCATTGCACGGGCTAGTCTATAGAAACTGAAAAATAGTTGCTATAATTTTGAGATTATTGCTACTATTTAGAATTGGTTCATAGTTTTTCCCTTCATTTTCATATTGAATTTTCTATAACAATATATTATTTTTGTTTGGAGTGTATACATGTAATTACGTATAAGGAACTATATATTAGTTCTTGGTCGGTTTTCACAAATTTGAACAAACAATTCTCATCTATTTCTACTTCAATTTTATTTGAACTATATATTATAGTATTTATGTTTCAAGTGCATCATTGTGCACGCTTTAATTTTGACCCTCTTTTTTCTTTTCTATATACTTCATTACTTCTAGAATTTTTTCATAGAAGCCTATAAATTTCAATGGTATGCATATATTGATATATATAAAGCAAACATATTTAAGAAAGTGAACTGAATTCACATAAAAGATTAAAAAGGACCTTTACGTATGATTTTTAACAAATAAACGTTGATAATAGGTACTAAAATTGAAATCACTTATCCTAAATGATAAATTTGGGAACATTTCTCTTCTGCTAGCTTCAGTTGAAAGTACACCAATTGGAAGACATTATTTGTAAGAAACCTATTTTATGGATCGACATGTCACAAACATAAAAAGTACTATTATATTTCTCAATATTGTTCATTGTTTGGGAACATTTCTCTTCTGCTAACTCTCGATTTCAGTTTTTTCTATTGTTCATTGTCTTTTATATAACTTGCCACCTATACCAAGTGGTAGTTTTTTAATAAGAATAATTCAATTTCCTTGTTGACCTAAGTAAATTGAATCCAACTCTGATAAACCTTCCAACTCTTTGTTCGAGTAAATCATCATCTAAACTTTGTAAACGACCACAAATGCTTCATCATAATTCATATGCTAATATTAACTTTAGTTGCTACTATGTATAATATTATGAAATTTCCAGTAGTAAACAATCAATTGAAGCATGATGCTCTATTCTCCATAACAATAATTCAAATTTTCAATTGGGTCGTGTTAAAGTGTATTAAATTTTATTTTATTTATTAGAATAAACATGATGAAGTAGGGCCAGTGACCATGATCTGGTTGTACAGAACTCTCTGCTATATTCATAACACCGAAAGTTCAGTATATTGTGCCGTTATCAATGACAAAGAGGGAATACATTTTCTTTAGTTTTCTTTGTGAAGGAAGTTAAACCCATTGCCAAGAGGGTTATGTGTCAGTGCACTAAAATAGTCATAACATGGGCCCAACGATGTAAGAAGAACGGAGTAGTAAATGTTACACAGAGATTTATTTTGCGGTGCAACATCAAATTACTTGCATAATCTTGCACATATATAATGTCCAGTTTTAAAAATAAAATTGTGGAAAAGCACATGTGGCATTATGGATGTCTATATGATAGGTATAAAATCCTAGGCTGATATGGTTTAAGTGAGATACAGTTGCATATATATTCAATAATAAAGGCATGTAAAGCTAATTTCCATATATAACATTTGTGGTGATGTCACTCCTGACAGTTCGTCTTTGTTACAGTCAAGAAGAAAAATATCATTATCTATTTTCTGTGAATCAGAATGAACCATAACAAATGAGATGTCTCATATATGTTATAATATTTTGGAAATACATTTTTTCCATATTTTGCATATAAGATTAACCTGGCTGGTCAAGTTTTACTGATTGCCTTTTGTTAAAATTAAAAAACATAGCAATGTTCGTGTTTTGAGCTTAATTACTCCAAAACGGATGCCTTATCTTACACAGGCACCACCTTAAATCAGAAAGGCCACCACCCAGCAGGGGCTCCAACGCAAGAACACCTGCTCAGAGCAAAGTGGCTGCAACAAAATGATGCTCTGGTTTTGGTACGCATCAAGAAGAGCTTCACATAAGCGCTCTGGCTAGATAAAGTAGATAAGTGCATAGTATTGACAGCTTGTATATAGAGAATCAACGTATTATTTTTACCTCTAAAAGGTTGGACATGGCGATTTAGAGAAGATTGATCATTGCGTAGCTCAGGGTCCTACATTGCACTTCGTCACTTCGTTGTTCAATTTTGTAAAAACCAACATATTAACTCAGATCGACAGTCGTGGGATGATGCCTATTCCACCTCTTCCACCTGCATGATCCAGACTCTTTAAAAAAACGAAATTGATATTTCCAACTATTCCCTAAATAAAAAATAAAAAAATACTATTCTTTCCTGGGCATCTTTCCCCTAAATAGAAAAGAATTGTTTGGTTCAGCGTTCCACTATTTTAAATTCCTGGCTCATATCCTTCACCAATTGGATATCTTGCATCTTCAGTATAAATAAAAATGATGTCTATTTAAGTTTTGAAAGGATTGACATCTTCTTGAAGATTATGTAAATAGCAGAGTTTGTGTCATCAGTCAACATAAACAATGTAAGAAATTTGGAACAAATCGTCTTCTTATGTAGAAACAGCAAGAAGACTATTGACAAATATGAATTTATTACTGCATATAACTGAAGGTAAATTAAGTGAAGTACTGGGCTAAACTTGGAAAGACATATAAACCAACGGTAGGAAAATTTCAGATGTTGCACCTGTAGTGAGAGATTCTAGTGGCGTGTGTGAGGGGTTCAGAGAAAGGTACGTAGTCCATGAGGAAATCCAACACATGAACTGGTCAAGCTTACAACTTGGCATCGAAGCTTTTAGGGCGTCCTTGGGTCATCCTATCGGCCATCACTTGTCAGCACATTCATATAGTAATAGGAAGAAACAATAGATTGTGTTTACATAAAACCAAAGCTTATTAAAGGAACAGCAAGCAATGATCAGTTGGCACCTCATAGTGGATGATCAGTGCTCTTACCCAAGGTTGTACGTCTCAAAGTCTGCCCCGTTCCTTCTTGTTGTTTCGATCAAAGAAGCATTGTGCCAACCTGATTTAGGGAGAAGAGCTCTTCGTTACCTCACAGATAAGTTGTACGTATGTGAAGTTGCGAACAGAGTAGACAGCGGCTCGTAAAATCTTTTGACCTCCATGATGCCATTCAGATTTCTTTTCCTGGGAGTGGGCACGAATCCATCACTATAGGATAGAAAAATCACCGAAAAAATAACAACTGGATTATATATAATATCAATGACAGATGGGGATGAGAGAACCTCTAATAGAAGGATCTGGAGACATCAACGATTGTTCTATCATTGGAGTCGACTCCTCTTGCTGATAGTGCGATACAGTAGGCGCCATGGATCCAGCCGGATCTAGAGATGGCTTCGCAATTTTTGTCCCGACGTAACACGAACTGGCGGTGATTTATGGCTTGCACTGGAGAATCAATTTGAGGCGGCGAGGATTAGATGCGATTTTGCAGCTAAAAAAGGAGTAGATGTGTTTACCAAAGGAGGATAAAAGAAACCCTGCATCTTCCTTGCTCTGGTGCAATACAATATGAATCAATCGTTGAACGTACCACAGAGGGAACCTAGCCGGACGCCATTGAATTGCCTAATTATTATAGGTATAGATCTAATGAAGCCGGACGCCATTGAATTGCCTAATTATTATAGGTATAGATCTAATGAAGCAAAAGAGTTTTTCAAAGTTTACTTTGTAGTGTCCAGTTCGTTGAACTGAATTGCTTGAGGAAAAGCAATATGTTAAGCTTGGGGAGTTGATACGTCTCAAACGTATCTACTTTTTCAAACACTTTTGCTATTGTTTTGGCCTCACTCTTGCATGATTTGAACGAAACTAACCCGGACTGACGCTGTTTTCAGCAGAGGTGCGTGTATGGTTTTCTTGTGTGCAGGAATATGGATCTTTCAGTACTTCAGAAAATTACCAGAAAAATCACAGAAAATCCACGCACCCGGAGGGACCTAGAGCCAGAAGGGGGGCTGATGACCCACAACGTAAGGGATCGGTTGCAGCGTTTTCGATAAGTAAGAGTGTCGAACCCAACGAGAAGCAGAAGGTAATAGCAAGTGACTTTGGCAAGAAGATAACTGCAAGCACTGAAAGATAACTTTTTAAGGGTTTTTCTTGGTATAAGCGACAGGAAAGTAAAAAATGAGCAAAGTAAAATGTACTAGAGAGTAACGAGTGGCCCAATCCTTTCTGAGCAAAGGAGAGGCCTAGCAACTGAACTTATGAAGGTTAAAGTGTTCTTGAGGACACACGGGAAAGGTAGTCATGTGCTTTCGCCATATTCCGTATCGGTACTATGTGGTGTGTTGATGAGTGTTGAGTGGGTGGATCTATGCTAGTGCACCCTCTAGACTAAGATAAGCAGGGCCGGCCCTGCTGTATGGCCGGAGGGGCGACGGCCCAGGGCCCAGGATGGAGGGGTCCCATGAGGTAGTATATATATAGCATAGCCCAGTAAAAAACAGGCAAGAAAATGAGATGTCCTAGGCCCATCAGGTAGCGACTGACGAAGGCACGGCCTCTCGTTCCTCTCGTCGGTTAGTTTTCGACTCTTCGTGACTTCGTTCTGGCTTCGCTCTCGCTCCGGCGGCTGTCGCTTTTGTCCTCGCTCGGCGCCTCGCCGCCTAGGCCATCGCTTGACACCTCGCTGCGTCGGCCGCCTGCGGCCCTGGTTGTCGCCGCTGCATCCAGCAACAGCAAGGCGGCAGTACAGTATCGAGCGAGCCAAAGAACATAGCAGCAAGTGCAGAAGCGTGATCCATCCTCATCCTTCCCTCAATTTCAGATTGTCAGTACGTGATCCATCCATCCATCAGTACTGTATGTATTCATCTATTAATCCACGATCCATCTAAATCAATATGTGTACTGTGTACATGTCTAGGGTTTCAATCATGCAATGTATAAATTTCTAAATATTTGTATCCTCTTTTCTTCATAATGTTGATCTTGATTGTTTCCTTAATGATTTTGCATCAAGAAACGCTTAAAGAAACTTTTTATGAAATGCTGAAGTATTATTGTTCTCGATGGAGTCAGGTAAAATTAGTTCTTGTTTAAAGTAATCATGTTATGTTAGTTTCATTTTAATATATTTTTTAGTATTTTTATCATAAAATGACATTGTTCAACAATTATTATAGTAAGAAAAAAAATCTTGAACTAAAGATGCGTGATTGAAAGTTTACTCTTAATATTATACAATGAATTATATATATACTGTTTTACACACATATGTTCTTAGGACATAGGGGCCCACTCAATCGAGTTCGCCTAGGGCCTTCCGAAACATAGGGTCGGCCCTAAAGATAAGTGCACTTTTATGATTAAACACCTTGCAAGCATCCGCAAATACAAGATAGTAATTAAGGCAAAAGCCTAACCATAGCAATACGATCGGCGATCCATTGTTCCCTTGTGCAAAAGCGTGCAAACTGGGGTTTAGGTTTCTGTCACTCCGGCAACCCACCGTAAGCATTCTTCATACACAATGTATTCCCCTAGGTCCTTGATAAGGCGAAGTGTTGAGTGTTCGACTCACACAACACCACTAGGAAAATAACAACACAACTTAAATATCAACCAACACATATTACTTCAACATCATATGACTACTAACAATTAGACTTCTCCCATGTCCTCAAGAACTAAAGTAACTACTCACAAGACATAAAAGAGATCATGATCAGTGGGGATAAATAGATGATAAAAAATCTGGACACAATAATATTTCTCCAACAAAACTCAATAGAATTCACCACAAAGTAGTAATCGACACCGATAGAGTAGAGAGGATAGATAGTACGGATTACAACATGAGTTGCAATTGTGAGATGAGATTGGATGGAGGTGGAGATGGTGCTGATGATGGGGATGATGTTGATGATGATCTCGATGATGCCCGTGACGATGGTGGTGACGATGGTGACGATCTCCCCTTCCGGGAGGTGATCTCCCCGGCGGAATCTGCCCGCGAGAGATGGCTTTTCTTCTCTGTAGGTTTCCGCCACGGAGCGGCGGCGGAACTCCGGAACTCTCTCCCTCTTTAGGGTTTTTGGATGACGAAGAGTATATATGCCAAAGGGGGGAGTCGGGAGTGGCCCGGGGGGTCCAGGCGCCCTCCCGGCGCGGCCAGGGGTGGGGCCGCGCCAGGTGGCCGCCTGGGCACCATGTGGCCCCCCTCTGGTCGCTCTTTTGCGTGTCTTCGTGATCCTTCTGGAAAATAGCCTCCGTCGATTTTCAGGTAATTTGGAGGTATTCTTCTTCAGCAACTCAGCGTCCACTTTTTACCGCTGAATCCTGCGTCTGCTGCTTTGGCACCGGAAAGTTGCAAACTGTGTAAAATAAGCCAAAACAACATAAGAATAGCATCATATCATGAAATATATCAATGAATAAGAACGAATTAATATATAAAATAGTGATGAATTTGGGACGTATCAACTCCCCCAAGCTTAGACCTCGCTTGTCCCCAAGCGATTACTGAGCTCGGTAAACCTGTCCACAAGTTTAGAGAGTGAAGTGTCGATAAATAGAATACGGACAAGAAGCATCAAGGTTCCTTCATCAAACCCAAGCATCCTCAACAGCAACCTCAACTCATAAGGCCCTTATGAGAAAGTAATAACAATTATAATCAAAAGTAGGGCTGAGGAAACTCATCAAATTATGGAAAACATATCCTTGGTCAAAGGACAACTAATAACTTTTACTCTTGCTCTTCCTCTTTAATGAAACAATTTGAAGCTTTTGAAAGAACATGTTAATAGTCATGAAGTGCAAATGCTAACACAAAGGAAGATGCTTGCTTGGCAAAAGCTTTCGCAAACAACTTACTTATCAAAAGATAATGTCAACAAGGATGTGGCATGGCAAAACTTAATGCAGCTCTATATGGATGAATCCTCATCAACATCAAATGTCTGTTCTCTTAGGGAAAAGAAGGAAGTGGGAAAACTGACTCAACATGAAGGTGGATGGAAAGCCTTGTTTAAGGGCAAGCAGGGAAAACTCATGTGCTATCCTTAAATCAAACAGAATAAAAATAGATTTTGGGGCGGTGCATAGTTTGTCAACGAATGCTAATAGATAGCTCAATTACTTCTTAAGATGGAAAAGTTTCGAGGAACGGTTCCCAAGTGGGGACGATCACATCCCCTTAATCTCCTTTGTTTATCACTGCCAAAGTTTCTGATTTCTCATAGACCAAGCGTGAAGGAGGGTTTGTTTGTTATATTATCTTTCGAGCTGGGCACACCCATGCCAGTTCCTCCTCGTATTATGGGTTTGCAGATTAGACATGCAATCCCGGGGTAAAACTTGTCCAACTTAAGAAGATCATGAATTACCTACTACTTCCTCATGAGCTAAAGAAGAGGCACAAAACAGAAGATTTTGAACATTTAAGGATAACACATAAATTCTATACTTATAGGAGTGGTAGGGGAATACCACGAATAGAAAGATATGGTGGACTCATATGGAAGGTAATGGTTTTAGGGTATGGATGCACAAGCAGAAATCTACTTGGCAAAGAGTTTGGCTAGCAAAGGCTTTGAGAGAACAGACAATTGATGCTAATTTAGATGCAAAACATATAAAGCATAAACATTAAGGTAAGCATAACACATCAAGTTGTCTTCCTTGTCAACATAACACTTCAAGCATAATAACATAAAGGTTTTTGCTAAGTCGCTACTTGAGAAAACATGCATGTTGTCATGACCAAAGCTATGTTTGCCAAAATTAAATAAAGTTTTCAAAGCCATACCTGATATAAGGTCAATACTCCCCATAAGAATCGTCATATGAGGCCGATTGCGCGAAGAGAATACCGAGTGCAGCTAAGGAACTAATAGACTTCTCATTAATATTCCATTCTAGACGACTCCACACTCACGGATACAATCTCTCCACAGACGGAGTGATAAACCTCGATGCAAACACATATTTCATATAATAACTTCCCTAAACATGATACGACTCTACTTGACTCTAAAAGACAAAGATAATGTCAGAACCCCAACTAGGGTAAGTGCTAGGGTTTGCTTGACCCTTTTGCATCATGCAAAAATTCAAAAAGAAATTCAAAATGGGGAAAGAAAAGCCCTAGAAATTTTAAGTCAAATGGCCAGATAAAAATATTTTTCCAAAAATCTTTTGAATGATTGGAAAATTCCTATAAATGATGCTGATCATTTTAAAAGTGGTTTGGGTATTTTCCCATACTCATGGAATTTTCTAATATTCAGATAGTGCTCTGGAAATTAAAATTTACCCCTATTTGAATTGAAATTCAAATGTTTTGAATTTCAAAAATGTCCAAATCATTTATGTGACTAGCTACTGGTCACCTAGTATTTATAAAAGCATTTGGACATTTATTAAAAATGCCTAGCTATTTTTAAATCTAGGCAAAACAAATGAAAGAGAAAAATAAAAAGAACAGAAAACAGCAAAGGCTATCTCACGCCAGGGGCGAAGCCCACTTCTCCACTGGCCAGCCCAGCCCAGCCCGGGGGACTTGTCGTCTACCTCCCCACCCCCCGAAGCAGCTCGGTGGAGGGCAGGGGGGGCGCCGACGGCCACCTCGACGGCCAGGAGCCTTCTAGGCCTCCTCCACGCAGCCAAGCACGCCACGGAGCCGCTCTTCAACCCCGCACCCCCTTCCTCCCTCCCTTGGTTCCTCTCCCCGCTCCTCAGCTCGTGATTTTGGCCGCCGCAGAGAACACGCCGGAGCACCACCGTGGAGAAACCGTGGCCAACGAGCTCCTCAGCCGCTGCGACCATGTCCAGGCGAAGCGCTGCTGTCCTCTCCGTCGAAGCCCTCGACTAATCGAGCCGAGCAAGCACTGGAGGCGTCGTCCCCTTCACCGAATCGCCGCCGCTGCCGAGGAACTCCGGCGACCAATTCGACCTCTCCCGAGCCCCTCCGGCATCGCCGCCCTCTTCATCCGCTTCAGGGTGAGCCCCTTCTCCGTTTACCTCCTCCTGCATCTCTCCCCGCGCCCCGCAGCCTCTTCCCGACGAGCACAGAATCTCCGGCCGCCGCAAAGCTTGAAGTAGCCGTGGCCTCGAGCCCTCCCGTGAAACCCCGATGGAGCCTTTCGATGCGGGAGAGCAAGAGCTCCCTCCTGGAGCTTTTTGCACAACAAATGGAGGCCAGGAGCCTCTTCCCCGTCGCAGCAGTGCCACGGCCGCTGCGCCACGTTGACGCCGGCGAGGCTCCGGCCACCCCCAAGCCTCCCCGTGGGCACTGGGTGACGCGGGTGACCTCGGGCGTCACTCTGGTGGTCTCGGCGAGCTCTCCAGTGGCCGGAATCGCCACTCCGGCGAGGCGCCGCCGCGTCCAGTGACGCCGGCGTCAAGCCGCCGGCAGCCCAGGCCATTAGGGCCTTAATGACCCAGTTAATCCCCCCTTGAGTCCATGACAGGTGGGCCCTGCCCTATTTTAACCCCTCTGTTAAGTTAATCCAACCGGGGATTAACCCCCTGAGGCTGACAGCCTGGACCCACTGGTCAGCCCCCCTTGACGTCATCCCCACGCAATGCTGACGCAGTAAAGAATTTCCAGAAATAGAAAAGAATTAAAGTAATTCCAGAAAATTCCAGAAAATCGTTTAAACTTGGGAAATTCATAACTAATTCATATGGACTCCAAATATAGCAAATAATATGTCTAAAAATATCAGAAAAATCCAAGGATTATGAATATGGGATCTGTTTTCATGTTTGACCATTTTAAAATGGGTGAACAGTGCAAAACATCCATATGGCTTTAATTCAAATTCAAATTTGAAGCACATTTGCAAATGACTTTGCATGTGACTTCTTTTAAATGGAATTGTACACACTTTGTGACCAAGAACATCACCATTTCAATATTGATAATGTGTTTGATGCATTGCAATTAAATTTATACCATTGTTTGATTGTTTGCTCGATAGACGTGCAACTGGAACCGGAGGCCACCCCCTTCGTTGCAGACACCGTTATCGAACCTCGTCAGCAAGGCAAGCAAAACCCCATTGATCATGTCTATAAAATCCTATTTTCCCTCTCAGTCTCGCTTATGCATGTTTAGGAGATCACCGAGACACGTTCTTTCGCATAGTTGAACCCATTCCGATGCATGACCTATCATTCTGTCACCGTATTAAGCAAACCACAATCCTAGCAGATTTAGGAGTTGAATGATGAGCATGTAGCCCCTGCAACTGTTACTGCTTTTGCTGCTTAGTCATACAATGAGGATGTTTTGATTGTGAGTCGGGATGAATTGAACACAGTGGTGTTGGTGAAAGTGAAACGTGTTGGTGAATCCACCCTAAGCAAAGGTGAACGATGAGAGGCTGTGTAGGAGTTCACAGTGGGTTGTCTCGTTGAACACTAACCTAGGCCCCGAGTTCCTGTTTTTTGATCCAAGACAAAGAGTATGACCACATGTAGGGTTTTATGGGAGCCCCGTTTGGCCTCTTTACATACCGATCCGGTCCAGGAGTCACAATAGATTCGGGTTTTCCATTTGGCATGTGCATAGAAAAAAAAGAATGAAGAAAGGTTGCATCATCCTAGATATGTGGTGGACTTGTGAGGCAGTAAAACCATCTGGCAGAGGTGGCGTCTCGGTCCCTTACATTATCTGAGTCCGTTTCGTGGAACCGGCCGGACTCTCGAGCGGTGCCAAACTCAGGTAGTCTACTCCTGGATTAGAGAAGGTGATGTGAGGTTAGTGCCTTGGTTTCATCCACGTCCGACATCCGCTTGAAGGATGCCAAGAACGAGGCGATAAGTGATGACACGCGTGTGAAGATGTACACCCCTGCAGGGTTAATGAAGTATTCGAATAGAAGTGTCCGCGGTTATGGACTACTTGGAAACCTCTACTTGATCATAGACAACTTGAATGGATACTTATAAAACTCGCAAGATAAGCGTGAGTGCTATGGTGTGCTTCTTCGTGGGGAAGTCGAGGAAGTAACCATAGTGGTGTATTGTTTGGAGATGTAGTGGACTCGTGTACGCTTCTTACCTCAAGTCTGGTACTCGTAGTTCAGGATTAGCCAAGTCAAAGCTGGCACTTCTGCATGTTGAACCCCACCTCCCCTTTACCTTGATACTTGAGCATGAGTAGTGTAGTTCTGATGTAAGTCTTGCTGAGTACGACTTTGTACTCACGTTTGCTTGTTCTATGTTTTAGATAAGAAACCGGGCCCCGATGGAGTCACCTTCGTGAAGCTCGATGTTGACCTTGGTAGTATAATCCCAGACAGCAGTCTGGTCCCTCGTGGAAGGGCATGTTTGTTTACAAGGCTTCTCTAAGCCATTTGTTAAACTTGTCTGTACTCAGACCTAATTTGCTTCCGTTGTATGATGTAATGTTGATCACAGACATGTGATCTTTGTATGCTCTATGTGCATATCTATAAAGAGTACTTTGTAGAGTTATGTGATGATACCTGCTGTTCATACTAGGCATGTGTGCTGCGTGTATGTTTATAACATGCATGCCTTAGTATGGGTTTTCGAGACCTTAGTTGTGATCTGGCTGGCGGTCGTTTATACACCAAGTGGCCCTTAGATGTGCGCAGCTTGGGGCATCGCGATGCGATTGCTCGTGACTCTGTCACGTGCACACTTTGTTGTATGATCGAGCCCTCCCTGGACCCCGACTAAGTGATCGGGCTGGAGTAAGTCTATGTATGAGTTAGGATCCAATCGATAACATGGTTGAGGCGACTTGTCTATGAGTATGGGATTCACCACCCATAAGCATTTAGACTTGTGAGCGGACGATGAGGACCCACCTCAGATGATCATCCGGCCTGAATGGGATGCCCCTCACGTTCGATGCTTACCGAGAACGTTCTGTGCTTGGCCTTGTCTGCTTAGACAAGTGGGTACGGTTCTCGGCTCTCCATGTGATTGTATCGTGACTGGAATTACATACGCTAACCCCGGGTCCCGACAGACTTGGTATCAGAGCAGGACTGTCTGTAGGCTTATCAAACCCTTGGTCGAAGTCGAGTCTAGCATTCTATAGTTATGTAGTTACTCTGGGTATAAGGGAATAACGTAAGGCTTCTTTTTCTCCTTATCCTCATCGATCTGAGTTCTGGGTCACCTTATCCTTTGTACGGGATGTTAGGACTAGGCTCATCTATATCTTTACTAGAACATCTCGTTGTTTGCCTCCTTGTAGCCGTAGGACAGTTGTGGTCGTCCAGACTCATCGTGTTTTGAGTTCCTTGAGGAAGTTCTGTCCAATCTCCTCGAGGTTGTTTCATTTTCCATCCCGGTGTAGCCGTTATGCTGCCGGATTTGTTCCAAGTTTCTATGAATCATTGCCTTCGCATTATAATCTTTCCGCCTTCATCTTGTCTTGTTATCCTTGAATCCATCATTCAACCTGTTCTGATTGTTGATTTTTATCACACAGGATGTCAGGTGGAACTCGTAGTGCTGTTCGTCGGAATCGAGACCGTGTTCGGAATCGAAATGATGATGAACCCCTACCACCGCCTTCTGCGGCGGAAATCATGATGGAAGCTAAGAAGAATCAACGTGATCAAACACGCCTTCTGGAGCTCATCGAGCAGAATACCGCCCGTCATTGCAATGTGGTTGTGAGCATTCAGGACTTCATCCTCCTCAAGCCACCGGTATTCCGATGTTCTTCTGAGCCCCTTGAAGCTGATGATTGGCTCCGTTCCATCGAGCGTAAGCTTGATATTGCACATGTTGCTCCCAATGATCGAGTTGTTTTCGCGGTATACTTCTTGGAAGGTGCTGCTCTTCAATGGTGGGAGAACTATGTTGCTATGCAACCAGATAGTCCTCTAGTGACTTGGCAGGAGTTCTGTGTTGCCTTTCGAGGGTACCACCTTCTAGATGAGTTGATGGAGCGCAAGAAGGAAGAGTTCTGCAATCTCACTCAAGGAGAGATGTCCATGCACGAGTATGTGAGAGAGTTCAACCGTCTTGCCCGGTATGCCCAAGATGAGATCACCACCGATGCCAGAAAGCAGGCAAGGTTCCGTAAAGGACTTAGCCCCATCCTTCGTCATGATCTCAACCTCATCGAATTTGCCACCTTTGAGGATTTAGTCAACAGATCCTTCAGAGCTGAGCATGGCAATGAAAATTTTGAGGAGTCCCGCAAGCATGCTCTTGAGCTTGCTCCTTCTTCAAGTTCAGCCCCTCAGAAACGCCGATTTTGGATTCCAACCAGAGCCATACCTCAAAACTTTTTGTAGAGACCAACCTCCAGTATATTCCATCCACCCCAACACATTATTCCACCCCGGAATGATGGTGTGCAGCCAAGTAATCCCACTCCCAACATTTCAGACAGGGTATGCTTTAAGTGTGGTCTTCCAGGCCATTACTATCGTCAATGCCCTTAGGTCTTGATGGCACCATGTCATTCTCGACCCAAACCTCCAAAGAAACCAACCACCAAAGCTTTTCCAGCAAAGCCTTCATCCACTAGTAGTGGTTGTGTGAACCAAATCTCAGTTGAGGAAACCACTGATGCTTCTGACGTCATTCTTGGCACACTCCCAGTCAATCATGTCCCCGCCTCCGTTCTTTTCGATCCAGGATCTTCTCATTCGTTCATGTCGGAGAGTTATGCCCTTCGTCATGGATTTTCTTTTGAAGAAATGTTTTCTCCAATGATCATTCAAACTCCTGGTTCAAAGTGGCAAACTAATAGAGTAAGCCATGACAATCAAATTGCAATTGAGGGTTTAGTATTCCTTGCTTCTCTTATAGCCCTCAAATCTTCGGACATTGATGTCATCCTAGGAATGGATTGGTTATCAAGGCAAAATGCTTTCCTTGATTGTAAAGCCAAGTCAGTCAAACTCACCCATCCTTCAGGCCAGACCATTGACTACACATCACCCAACTCTAGAACCCAGATGCATACTTTGAATGTGCTTCCTCTTCCAGACCTTGAAGATGTTCCGGTGGTTCGTGACTTTCCGGATGTATTTCCTGAAGAGCTGCCGGGAATGCCACCCGACAGGTGTGTAGAATTCATAGTGGATCTTATACCAGGCACAGCCCCAATTTCCAGACGCCCATATAGAATGGCCCCACATGAGTTAGCTGAGCTAAAAACCCAACTTGATGCTTCGTTGGCAAAAGGCTTCATCCGCCCTAGCTCATCGCCATGGGGTTGTCCCGTTCTGTTCGTAACGAAGAAAGATGGAACAGAAAGGATGTGCGTAGACTATCGCCCGCTAAATCTAGCGACGATAAAGAACAAGTACCCACTACCCAGGATCAATGATCTTTATGATCAACTTGCAGGATCCTCTGTCTTCTCTAAGATGGATTTGAGATTAGGTTATCATCACATCAAGATCCGAAATGAGGACATACCCAAAACGGCTTTTACTACTCGTTATGGTCTTTACGAGTATACCGTCATGTCCTTCGGTTTAACCAATGCCCCCGCCACATTCTCACGCTTGATGAATTCGATCTTCATGGAGTACCTAGATAAATTTGTTGTGGTTTATCTCGATGATATTCTCATCTACTCGAAGAACGAAGAAGATCATGCCCAACACCTAAGGCTGGTATTGATGAAACTTAGAGAGCACCGCCTTTATGCCAAGTTCTCCAAGTGTGAATTTTGGCTACCAGAAGTGACCTACTTAGGCCACGTGATTTCTGCGAAAGGTGTTGCAGTCAATCCCGAGAGAGTTCAGGCCGTCCTTGACTGGACTCCACCTGAATCGGTTAAGCAAGTTAGGAGTTTTCTTGGCCTAGCCAGCTATTGCCGCCGCTTCGTTGAGAACTTTTCTAAAGTTGCAAAGCCTCTTACTGAACTCCTCAAGAAAGATAAGAAATTCCAATGGACTCCCAAGTGCTAGGAAAGCTTTCAAGAACTAAAAATAAGATTGACTTCTGCACCCGTACTTGCACCTCCAAACACCAAAAGGGATTTCGAGATCTATTGTGATGCTTCACGGCAAGGGTTAGGATGCATACTTATGCAAGATCGACATGTGGTAGCTTATGCTTCACGCCAGTTACGGCCACATGAAGAGAACTATCCTACCCACGATCTTGAACTCGCTGCCGTAGTTCATGCCCTGAAGACTTGGCGACATTACCTCCTTGGTAATCGCTGTGAGATTTATTCCAACCACCAAAGCCTCAAATATATTTTCACCCAGCCAGATCTTAATCTCAGGCAAAGACGCTGGATAGAGTTGATAAAAGATTATGACTTAGGAATTTCTTACACCCCAGGAAAGGCCAACGTCATGGCTGATGCACTAAGTCGTAAGTCGTATTGTAACAACCTTATGTTACAGCAGTATCAACCACTTCTTCATGAGGAATTTTGCAAGCTCAATCTTGAGATAGTTCCTCGTGGATCTCTTTTCAGCTTGGTGGCGAAACCAACCCTTGAAGATCAAATCATAGCTGCCCAGAAACAAGATAGTAGTATTCAAGAGATCAAGCAGAACATTGCTAGCGGAGTTGCTAAATGTTTCTCTGCAAATGATCAAGGAACGATATTCTTTGAAAATCGTTTAGTAGTTCCTGAAAATGAAGACCTAAAGCAGCTGATCCTTAAGGAAGCTCATGACACTCCCCTCTCAATTCATCCCGGTAGCACAAAAATGTACCGAGATCTACGCCAGAGATTTTGGTGGACCCGGATGAAGAGAGACATTGCACAATTTGTTGCCGAATGTGATGTTTGTCGTCGCATTAAGGCAGAACACCAAAGACCTGCTGGTACTCTTCAGCCATTGTCTATTCCCGAGTGGAAATGGGACAAGGTCGGTATGGACTTCATCACCGGCTTTCCAAAAACCCAGAAAGGAAATGATGCCATCTTCGTGGTCATTGATAGACTTTCCAAAGTTGCTCACTTCCTTCCCGTTCGCGAATCCATAACTGCTAGCCAGTTAGCGGACTTGTACATCTCTAGAATTGTGTCTCTTCACGGTGTTCCTTTGGTGATCAATTCTGATCGTGGTAGCCTTTTCACCTCTAGATTCTGGGGAAGCTTTCAAAATGCTATGGGAACTCATCTATCCTTTAGTACAGCTTTTCATCCTCAGTCTAGCGGTCAAGTTGAAAGGGTTAATCAAATCTTGGAAGACATGCTCAGAGCTTGTGTTATCTCATTCGGAAAGAATTGGGAGAAATCTCTTCCATTTTCCGAATTTGCTTATAACAATAGCTATCAATCTAGTCTGGACATGGCTCCCTTTGAATTCCTCTACGGACGACGATGTCGAACACCCCTTAACTGGTCAGAAACCGGTGAAAGACAACTCTTTGGACCGGATATGATCAAGGAAGCAGAAGAGCAAGTTCGCATTGTTCGTGATCGTTTGAAAGCCGCTCAGTCTCGTCAAAAGAGCTACTATGATCGTCATCATAGAGAGGAGAGCTACAATATTGATGAGAAGGCTTACCTTCTAGTTACTCCTCTGAAGGGAACCCAAAGATTCGGTATCAAAGGCAAGTTGGCCCCACGTTACATCGGACCTTTCCGCATTCTTGCTAAACGTGGAGAAGTTGCCTACCAACTTGAACTACCTCCGCACCTTTCCCGAGTACATGATGTATTCCATGTGTCACAACTCAGGCGTTGCTTCAAAGACCCCATCCGCGAAGTCGACCATGAAACGCTTGATCTCCAAGATGACCTTTCTTATCGGGAATACCCTGTTCGTATTCTTGATTCAGCAGAGCGTGTCACTCGCCAAAAGAAGATCAATTTTCTGAAAGTTCAATGGTCACATCACTCCGAGAAAGAAGCAACGTGGGAAAGAGAAGACCGCCTCCGTGCCGAGTACCCCACCTTCCTCCCGACGACTTCTGAATCTCGGGACGAGATTCTTTTGAGTGGGGGCGAGTTGTCAGAACCCCAACTAGGGTAAGTGCTACGGTTTGCTTGACCCTTTTGCATCATGCAAAAATTCAAAAAGAAATTCAAAATGGGGAAAGAAAAGCCCTAGAAATTTTAAGTCAAATGGCCAGATAAAAATATTTTTCCAAAAATCTTTTGAATGATTGGAAAATTCGTATAAATGATGCTGATCATTTTAAAAGAGGTTTGGGTATTTTCCCATACTCATGGAATTTTCTAATATTCAGATAGTGCTCTGGAAATTAAAATTTACCCCTATTTGAATTGAAATTCAAATGTTTTGAATTTCAAAAATGTCCAAACCATTTATGTGAGCTACTGGTCACCTAGTATTTATAAAAGCATTTGGACATTTATTAAAAATGCCTAGCTATTTTTAAATCTAGGCAAAACAAATGAAAGAGAAAAATAAAAAGAACAGAAAACAGCAAAGGCTATCTCACGCCAGGGGCGAAGCCCACTTCTCCACTGGTCGGCCCAGCCCAGCCCGGGGGACTTGTCGTCTACCTCCCCACCCCCCGAAGCAGCTCGGTGGAGGGCAGGGGGGGCGCCGACGGCCACCTCGACGGCCAGGAGCCTTCTAGGCCTCCTCCACGCAGCCAAGCACGCCACGGAGCCGCTCTTCAACCCCGCACCCCCTTCCTCCCTCCCTTGGTTCCTCTCCCCGCTCCTCAGCTCGTGATTTTGGCCGCCGCAGAAAACACGTCGGAGCACCACCGTGGATAAACCGTGGCCAACGAGCTCCTCAGCCGCTGCGACCATGTTCAGGCGAAGCGCTGCTATCCTCTCCGTCGAAGCCCTCGACTAATCGAGCCGAGAAAGCACTGGAGGCGTCGTCCCCTTCACTGGATCGCCGCCGCTGCCGAGGAACTCCGGCGACCAATTCGACCTCTCCCGAGCCCCTCCGGCATCGCCGCCCTCTTCATCCGCTTCAGGGTGAGCCCCTTCTCCGTTTACCTCCTCCTGCATCTCTCCCCGCGCCCCTCAGCCTCTTCCCGACGAGCACAGAAGCTCCGGCCGCCGCAAAGCTTGAAGTAGCCGTGGCCTCGAGCTCTCCCGTGAAACCCCGATGGAGCCTTTCGATGCGGGAGAGCAAGAGCTCCCTCCTGGAGCTTTTTGCACAAAAAATGGAGGCCAGGAGCCTCTTCCCCGTCGCAGCAGTGCCACGGCCGCTGCGCCACGTTGACGCCGGCGAGGCTCCGGCCACCCCCAAGCCTCCCCATGGGCACTGGGTGACGCGGGTGACCTCGGGCGTCACTCTGGTGGTCTCGGCGAGCTCTCCAGTGGCCGGAATCGCCACTCCGGCGAGGCGCCGCCGCGTCCAGTGACGCCGGCGTCAAGCCGCCGGCAGGCCAGGCCATTAGGGCCTTAATGACCCAGTTAATCTCCCCTTGAGTCCATGACAGGTGGGCCCTGCCCTATTTTAACCCCTCTGTTAAGTTAATCCAACCGGGGATTAACCCCCTGAGGCTGACAGCCTGGACCCACTGGTCAGCCCCCCTTGACGTCATCCCCACGCAATTCTGACGCAGTAAAGAATTTCCAGAAATAGAAAAGAATTAAAGTAATTCCAGAAAATTCCAGAAAATCGTTTAAACTTGGGAAATTCATAACTAATTCATATGAACTCCAAATATAGCAAATAATATGTCTAAAAATATCAGAAAAATCCAAGGATTATGAATATGGGATCTGTTTTCATGTTTGACCATTTTAAAATGGGTGAACAGTGCAAAACATCCATATGGCTTTAATTCAAATTCAAATTTGAAGCACATTTGCAAATGACTTTGCATGTGACTTCTTTTAAATGGAATTGTACACACTTTGTGACCAAGAACATCACCATTTCAATATTGATCATGTGTTTGATGCATTGCAATTAAATTTATACCATTGTTTGATTGTTTGCTCGATAGACGTGCAACTGGAACCGGAGGCCACCCCCTTCGTTGCAGACACCGTTATCGAACCTCGTCAGCAAGGCAAGCAAAACCCCATTGATCATGTCTATAAAATCCTATTTTCCCTCTCAGTCTCGCTTATGCATGTTTAGGAGATCACCGAGACACGTTCTTTCGCATAGTTGAACCCATTCCGATGCATGACCTATCATTCTGTCACCGTATTAAGCAAACCACAATCCTAGCAGATTTAGGAGTTGAATGATGAGCATGTAGCCCCTGCAACTGTTACTGCTTTTGCTGCTTAGTGATACAATGAGTATGTTTTGATTGTGAGTCGGGATGAATTGAACACAGTGGTGTTGGTGAAAGTGAAACGTGTTGGTGAATCCACCCTAAGCAAAGGTGAACGATGAGAGGCTGTGTAGGAGTACACAGTGGGTTGTCTCGTTGAACACTAACCTAGGCCCCGAGTTCCTGTTTTGTGATCCAAGACAAAGAGTATGACCACATGTAGGGTTTTATGGGAGCCCCGTTTGGCCTCTTTACATACCGATCCGGTCCAGGAGTCACAATAGATTCGGGTTTTCCATTTGGCATGTGCATAGGAAAAAAAGAATGCAGAAAGGTTGCATCATCCTAGATATGTGGTGGACTTGTGAGGCAGTAAAACCATCTGGCAGAGGTGGCGTCTCGGTCCCTTACATTATCTGAGTCCGTTTCGTGGAACCGGCCGGACTCTCGAGCGGTGCCAAACTCAGGTAGTCTACTCCTGGATTAGAGAAGGTGATGTGAGGTTAGTGCCTTGGTTTCATCCACGTCCGACATCCGCTTGAAGGATGCCAAGAACGAGGCGATAAGTGATGACACGCGTGTGAAGATGTACACCCCTGCAGGGTTAATGAACTATTCGAATAGCCGTGTCCGCGGTTATGGACTACTTGGAAACCTCTACTTGATCATAGACAACTTGAATGGATACTTATAAAACTCGCAAGATAAGCGTGAGTGCTATGGTGTGCTTCTTCGTGGGGAAGTCGAGGAAGTAACCATAGTGGTGTATTGTTTGGAGATGTAGTGGACTCGTGTACGCTTCTTACCTCAAGTCTGGTACTCGTAGTTCAGGATTAGCCAAGTCAAAGCTGGCACTTCTGCATGTTGAACCCCACCTCCCCTTTACCTTGATACTTGAGCATGAGTAGTGTAGTTCTGATGTAAGTCTTGCTGAGTACGACTTTGTACTCACGTTTGCTTATTCTATGTTTTAGATAAGAAACCGGACCCCGATGGAGTCACCTTCGTGAAGCTCGATGTTGACCTTGGTAGTATAATCCCAGACAGCAGTCTGGTCCCTCGTGGAAGGGCATGTTTGTTTACAAGGCTTCTCTAAGCCATTTGTTAAACTTGTCTGTACTCAGACCTAATTTGCTTCCGTTGTATGATGTAATGTTGATCACAGACATGTGATCTTTGTATGCTCTATGTGCATATCTATAAAGAGTACTTTGTAGAGTTATGTGATGATACCTGCTGTTCATACTAGGCATGTGTGCTGCGTGTATGTTTATAACATGCATGCCTTAGTATGGGTTTTCGAGACCTTAGTTGTGATCTGGCTGGCGGTCGTTTATACACCAAGTGGCCCTTAGATGTGCGCAGCTTGGGGCATCGCGATGCGATTGCTCGTGACTCTGTCACGTGCACACTTTGTTGTATGATCGAGCCCGCCCTAGACCCCGACTAATTGATCGGGCTGGAGTAAGTCTATGTAAGAGTTAGGATCCAATCGATAACATGGTTGAGGCGACTTGTCTATGAGTATGGGATTCACCACCCATAAGCATTTAGACTTGTGAGCGGACGATGAGGACCCATCTCAGATGATCATCCGGCCTGAATGGGATGCCCCTCACGTTCGATGCTTACCGAGAACGTTCTGTGCTTGGCCTTGTCTGCTTAGACAAGTGGGTACGGTTCTCGGCTCTCCATGTGATTGTATCGTGACTGGAATTACATACGCTAACCCCGGGTCCCGACAGATAAAGATAAAGATACCGGGCACTCCCCCAAGCTTGGAACGAGCTGAGGGGATGCCATTACCCGAGGAGATTTACTCCTCATTCTTGTTCTTCTCAGTCAGGTAATCCTTGGCGAAGCGCTTCCATGGTAGCTCCTCTCCAGTCTCGAAGGACATTCCCGTCTCCAGGATCCTGCACTCAGCACCTAAACCCATGCGCAGAAACTTTAGTTCATACTCACAGTTCTGGTTGTGCAGATCATAGATTTGTGCTTGGAGCCCGTAAACTTTTCTTCTAGTGCGAACAAACTTGACAACATCTCCTTCATCTCTTTCTTATGGGAAGCCTCGATCTCGTTCCTGATGTCGAAGTTGGCTTCAACACCACGCTCCACCATCTTCTTGAACTTGAAGAACTCATGTTCCATCTCCTTCAGCTGCTCCTCGATACTCCCCTCCATGACTGGTCCCTTCAGATCTTCCTTGTGGAGAACACCGTCCTCCACACGAAGGACCTGGGGTGCTTGTTCACCTCAGCGAGGTAAGGGTTGATGACGTTGACGATGAACTTGTCCTTGGGGGAACTTGGGGAAGCCATGGCACCTAGGGCTAGCTAAAAGATTTCCTGGCAGAAACAGATTGAAGAGAAACACACGAAATCGCGAGATACGTTGCCGGAACGATCCGGGCAAATATATAGCAAAAATTACTGCAACAAAAGGAAGGTAACGAGCCAAAGTGGGGTCGGAGACGGACTCCTGGGTGCCCAGGAGGCCTCCCGGCGTGGCCAGGACGTAGGCCGCGCCAGGGGGGCGCCTGGGCCCCCTGGAGCTCCTCTCCGGCTCCACTTAGGCATCGAATTTTCCTAATTTTTCAAAAACTCGTAATATGGAACTTTTATGGCGGTTCGCGATGTTTCCTTACCGTAATACATACCTTTTCTTATTCTGCTTCTGTCGGTGTCTGAAACAGGGCTGCAACATGTTCTTCATGAGTTGTTGTGCGTATTATATTTACATCAACATTGACGGGATCTCCCGCCATGTAATGCTTGAGTCTTTGCCCATTCACAACTTGAGGTTTGGTGCCTTCAAAATTGTTAATCTTGATTGCACCAGACCGGTAGACTTCTTCGATATGAAATGGCCCTTCCCACATGGAAAGTAGTTTACCTGGAGAAAACCTGAAACGGGATCTAAACAATAAAACTTTATCACCAACATTAAATTCACGTTTCAGAATCCTCCTGTCAAGCCACTTCTTTACCTTTTCCTTGAACATTTTAGCGCTCTCGTAAGCTTCGCTTCTCCACTCATCTAGAGAAGTCAAGTTCATGAGACGCTTTTCACCAGGTAACTTTGGGTCAGCATTAAGCTCTCTAACATCCCAGAAAGCTTTGTGCTCTAACTCTAATGGCAAGTGGCAAGCCTTGCCATAGACCATTTTATAGGGAGACATGCCCATGGGGTTTTTGTAAGCAGTTCTATATGCCCACAAAGCATCTCCTAACTTATTTGACCAGTCCTTCCTATTTCTGTTAACTGTATTTTGCAAGATCAACTTGATCTCTCTATTGGTGAGCTCAACTTTCCCACTAGTTTGAGGATGGTACGGTGAAGAAATTCTATGATTGACATCGTACTTGGCTAAAGCTTTTCTAAAATCTCCATGCGTGAAGTGTGATCCTCCATTAGTCATGAGATACCTAGGTACACCAAACCTAGGGAAAATTACATCTTTGAGCATTTTCAAAGATGTTTTGTGATCAGCACTATCAGCGGGGATTGCTTCAACCCACTTTGTTACATAATCAACAACAACTAAAATGTGAGTGTACTTGTGCGAAGAAGGAAAAGGACCCATAAAATCAAAACCCCAGCAATCAAAAGGCTCAATCACTAGTGAGGAATTCATAGGCATCTCATTCCTTCTACTAATATTACCAACTCTCTGACATTTATCACAGGCTAAAACATAATTTCTAGCATCTTTAAAGAGAGTAGGCCAATAAAAACCTGCTTGGAGAACCTTATGTGCGGTTCTCTCACCGGCGTGATGTCCTCCATAGGGACTATCGTGACATTGCTTGAGAATGTCCTTCTGCTCGTGTTCCGGTATGCATCTTCTCACGATCCCGTCTGGACCTTCTTTGAAAAGATGTAGGTCATCCCAAAAGTAATGCCTCAAATCATGAAAGAACTTCTTCCTTTGCTGAAATGTTAAACCTGGAGGAAAATACTTTGCAACGATAAAATTAGCATAATCTGCAAACCAAGGGTCGGAAAGAGATTGTACTTTAACAACGACGAGTTGTTCGTCTGGAAAACTGTCGTTGACTGGAATGGGATCATGCGGTATATCTTCCATCCTTGAAAGATTGTCCGCTACAGGGTTGTCTGCTCCTTTTCTATCAACAATCTGCAAATCAAATTCTTGAAGAAGGAGTACCCATCTGATTAGTCTTGGCTTGGCATCCTTCTTCGTCATAAGATACTTAATGGCAGCATGGTCAATATGAATAATAACTTTAGAATCAACAATATACTGCCTAAACTTATCACAAGCAAACACTACTGCTAAGAATTCCTTCTCAGCAGTAGCATAGTTCTTTTGAGCACTATCAAGGGTTTTACTATCATAATAGATAACATTCAACTTTTTATCAACCATTTGTCCTAAAACAGCTCCAACAGCAAAATCACTAGCATCACACATAATTTCAAAGGGCAAACTCCAGTCAGGCGGTTGTACTATAGGAGCGGTTACTAAAGCTTTCTTAAGAACTTCAAAAGCCTCCTTACAATCTTCATCAAATACAAAAGGAAAATCCTTCTGGAGAAGATTAGTGAGGGGTCTCGAGGTCTTAGAAAAGTCTTTAATAAATCTTCTAGAGAAACCAGCATGACCGAGAAAACTACGAATACCTTTAATGTCCCTTGGATAGGGCATCCTTTCGATAGCTTCAATTTTCGCTTTGTCCACTTCAATTCCCCTCTCGGAAATCTTGTGGCCAAGCACGATCCCTTCGTTAACCATGAAGTGGCACTTTTCCCAGTTTAGAACTAAATTTGTATCCTCGCATCTCTGCAAAACTTTATTAAGATTGTGGAGACAGTGGTCAAAGGAAGTTCCATAGACGGATAAATCGTCCATGAAGACTTCCACAATCTCCTCACAGAAACCATGAAATATTGCATACATACATCTCTGAAAAGTAGCAGGGGCATTGCATAAACCAAAAGGCATACGCCTATAAGCATAAGTACCATAAGGACAAGTGAAAGTGGTCTTCTCTTGATCGGCAGTGTTAACATGAATTTGAGAGAAGCCTGAATACCTGTCAAGATAGCAAAAGTGGGTGTTTTTGGAAAGCCTCTCAAGCATCTGATCAATAAAGGACAGCGGGTAGTGGTCCTTCCTGGTTGCCTTGTTCAACTTCCTGTAATCAATACACATTCTATATCCAATAATAATTCTGTGAGGTATTAGTTCATTCTTATTATTACGGACTACAGTTGTCCCTCCTTTCTTAGGAACACAATGAACTGGACTTACCCACTTACTATCAGCTATAGGGTAGATAATACCTGCGGCTAGAAGCTTGAGGATTTCAGTCCTCACAACATCCATCATCTTTGGGTTCAACCGTCGTTGATGGTCAACAACAGGTTTAGCATCGGGATCGAGGTTGATAGTATGTTGAAAAATAGATGGACTAATTCCCTTAAGGTCATCAAGGGTATAGCCAATTGCACCACGGTGTTTACGAAGTATCTCCAATAATCGCTCTTCTTCATATCCTGAAAGGTTAGACTTGATAATAACAGGATATACTTTATTTTCATCTAAATAAGCATACTTGAGCGTATCGGGAAGAGGTTTGAGATCAAACACCGGGTCTTCTTTTGGTTTGGATAGAATTCCTAAAGGTTCAACCGGAAGGTTGTGCTTCAGGATAGCAGGTTGTCTCAAGAAGATTTCATCAATTTCATTTCTTTCATGCATATGAGTATCATTCTCGTGGTGCTCCATGTATTGTTGCAAAGGATCATTAGGGGGAATAGCAATAGAAGCAATATTTTCAATAATTTTATCATCATTAGGTAATTCAGTACCACGAGGCTGCTTAGAGATCCTGGAAAAGTTAAATTCATATGGCTCACCATTGAATTCAGCAGAAACTTTACATTTCTTGCAATCTATAATAGCTCCACAAGTTCTGAGAAAAGGTCTACCAAAAATAATAGGACAAAAACCAAGTACGAGAAAGTCGGTAGGATACTTTACCTTTCCGCATAGGACTTCAACATCTCTCACAATCCCAATAGGAGAGATAGTAGCTTTGTTTGCAAGATGAATAGTACCATCAATCTCTTCGAGTTCACAGGGTGAAATCTCACCCATGATCTCTTGATAAAGAGAATAACGAATCGCGCTAGCACTTGATCCCAGATCGCATAGCCCGTAATAATTGTGATCTCCTATTTTAACTGATACAACTGGTGTACCTGAAATTGGGCTTTTATTCTTGGTTGTGACAATGTTAGTTGAAACAGCACAAAAATTTATAATAGAATCTGAAACATCATTAGTAACTAAATCTTTAACCATAGCAACTTGAGGATCGAGTCTGATCTGGTCCTCAGGTTCGCCTATTCTTCTCTCACTTTTATTTATTATGCCTGTCACAAAAGAGTGCTCCCTTATCCTTGAAGGGAAAGGGGGCTGTTCATATATAACTGCAGGCAAAATAGGATCAGCAACGTGAATATCAATAGGCACTTCTTTGAAAGGCTTATGGTACTGATCCTTCTTCGTCTTAGAAGAATCAACATGAGAGGCAAAGTTCTTACAAAAATCAATCATTAGATGGGAATCCAGACCAATCTTAGAGCAAAAGGTATTAAAATAATCAGTTTTCACATAGCTCTCAATATAATCATGCTCATAATTTATAGCAGGTTCAATACCTTTATCGATTTCCCAGTCTTCAGTATTCTTCTAGATCCTTTCGATGAGATCCCATCTTTCTTCAACGCTCTTTGTCTGAAATACCCCGCTAGAGGAGGCATCCAGCATTTCCTTATCCTGACGAGAAAGTCTGGCATAAAAATTTGTAAGTATAATATATTCGAGGAGCTTATGGATAGGACATTTGAACATTAGGGATTTAAGCCTCCCCCAAGCTTGAGCGATGCTCTCTCCGTCGCGAGACCTAAAGTTATAGATGTAATTCCTGTCTCGATGAACTTCATGAAGAGGGTAAAACTTTGTATAAAAGAGAGACATAAGCTATTCCCATTTAAGAGAATGTGAGTTATCGAGGAGCTTATACCAATCTGAAGCTTTGTCCGTAAGCGATATGGAGAATAATTTCTTCATAACGAACTCCAGTGACACACCTGCAAGCTTGAATAATGAACATAGTTGTGATAAATATAGCAAGTGTTCACCTGGATGTCTGTCTCCTGCATAGTGATTAGTTAAGACATAATCGATAATACCAGATGGTATCTTATAAGGCACAATTTCAGAAGGGGCAGGACTGACTATTTTATTTGTGGGGCGGCTCCCCAAGAACAACGATCCAAGAGTAGGGGTGTCCACAAGGACAAAAGCAGCAACAGCAAAACTAAAACAGAAATATAAAAACTTCCTTACCAACTTCACTTACTAGTAGCGCTACGCTCCCCGGCAACGGCGCCAGAAAACGTTACTTGATGACCCACAACGTAAGGGATCGGTTGCAGCATTTTCGATAAGTAAGAGTGTCGAACCCAACGAGGAGCAGAAGGTAATAGCAAGTGACTTTGGCAAGGAGATAACTGCAAGCACTGAAAGATAACTTTTTAGGGGTTTTTCTTGGTATAAGCGACAGGAAAGTAAAAACGAGCAAAGTAAAAGGTACTAGATAGTAACGAGTGGCCCAATTCTTTCTGAGCAAAGGAGAGGCCTAGCAACTGAACTTATGAAGGCTAAAGTGTTCTTGAGGACACACGGGAGAGGTAGTCATGTGCTTTCGCCATATTCCGTATCGGTACTATGTGTTGTGTTGATGACTGCTGAGTGGGTGGATCTATGCTAGTGCACCCTCTAGACTAAGATAAGTGCACTCTTATGATTAAACACCTTGCAAGCATCCGCAAATACAAGATAGTAATTAAGGCAAAAGCCTAACCATAGCAATACGATCGGTGATCCATTGTTCCCTTGTGCAAAACCGTGCAAACTGGGTTTAGGTTTCTGTCACTCCGGCAACCCACCGTAAGCATTCTTTATACACAATGTATTCCCCTAGGTCCTTGATAAGGCGAAGTGTTGAGTGTTCGACTCACACAACACCACTAGGAAAATAACAACACAACTTAAATATCAACCAACACATATTACTTCAACATCATATGACTACTAACAACTAGACTTCTCCCATGTCCTCAAGAACTAAAGTAACTACTCACAAGACATAAAAGAGATCATGATCAGTGGGGATAAATAGATGATAAACAATCTGGACACAATAATATTTCTCCAACAAAACTCAATAGAATTCACCACAAAGTAGTAATCAACACCGATAGAGTAGAGAGGATAGATAGTACGGATTACAACATGAGTTGCAATTGTGAGATGAGATTGGATGGAGGTGGAGATGGTGTTGATGATGGGGATGATTTTGATGATGACCTCGATGATGCCCGTGACGATGGTGATGACGACGGTGATGATCTCCCCTTCCGGGAGGTGATATCCCCGGTGGAATCTGCCCGCTAGAGATGGCTTTTCTTCTCTGTAGGTTTCCGCCACAGAGCGGCGGCGGAACTCCGGAACTCTCTCCCTCTTTAGGGTTTTTGGATGACGAAGAGTATATATGCCAGAGGGGGGATCCGGGAGTGGCCCGGGGGGTCCAGGCGCCCTCCCGGCGCGGCCAGGGGTGGGTCCGCGCCAGGTGGCCGCCTGGGCACCCTGTGGCCCCCCTCTGGTCGCTCTTTTGCGTGTCTTCGTGATCCTTCTGGAAAATAGCCTCCATCGATTTTCAGGTAATTTGGAGGTATTCTTCTTCAGCAACTCGGCGTCCACTTTTTACCGCTAAATCCTGCGTCTGCTGCTTTGGCACCGGAAAGTTGCAAACTGTGTAAAATAAGCCAAAACAACATAAGAATAGCATCATATCATGAAATATATCAATGAATAAGAAAGAATTACTATATAAAATAGTGATGCATTTTGGACGTATCAGGGGCAGAGGGGCCCCAGGCGCCCTGCTGGGGCGGCCACCCCCCTGGCCGTGTCGGGAGGCCGCCTGGGTGGGTCCCACCCCCTCTGGTGACCTACCTTGGCCCCTATTTTTACCAGTCGCGAGGAAAACCAGAACAAAAGTCTCTTTTCCAATTCCCGTCCTAGAGCCGCCGCCACCCTCTGTTCTTCTCCGGGAGGGCTAATCTGGAGGCTGTTTTGGCCTCCGGTGAGGGGAGATCATCGCCATCGTCATCACCATCGCCACTCCATCATCCCTCCATGACTTCTCCTTTCATGTGTGAGTAATTCCCTGGTATAGGCAAAGGGGATGGTAGGGATTGGATGAGTTAGATCATGTAATAGTTTGTCAGATTAATGGGGGCATGTTTCGTATCATCGAGTATTGTTTTTATCATCTTTGCTACAACTTAATGCTCTTAATGCTTGTCACTTTGGGCCCGAGTGCCATGTTTTCATATCTGAACCACTTGTGTTTTCATGAGTTTATTTGTGTTCTTGATCCTATCTATGAGTTGTATGCACCTATTATGGTCTGGAACCGGCGATCCGAAAGGTGACAGCTGTGGACACCAAAGGGGATGGACTATAATTTTAGGATTTCATGTATCCATCTAGTGTTAATGCTTTGCTCCGGTGGTGTTTGACAGGAGCACCTTAATCTCCATAAGTTCCTTTTGGCCCCATTTGTAGTGGGATGGTAGGACAAAATATGTTGTGCAAGTTCTTATTGCAAGCACGTACAACTACATATGGGGTACATGCCTAATGTTTGATATTGCCTAGATGATCCTTGCTTTTCTGCGTGCCTTGCCCCGTGTTAGAATCTACTACATGTTCACGCTCATCCAAGCATCGCCCAACCATCCATCTCCCTAGCTTACAGTGTTTTAATCCTACTGGTTACAAGTTTTTTACTTTTGTTGTTTTACTTTTGTTGTTTCATCGCCACTATTTCCCTTGCCACCATCACTTCCATATCACCGTTGCTACTAATATTTCGTTGCAAGCAAGTGTATTTCAGGTGCGGTTGAATTGACAACTCAATTGTTAAAGCTTGTAAGTATTCTTTGGCTCCCCTTGAGTCAAATCTATAAATTGGGTTATTCTTACTCGCGAAGACTATCTTGATCCCCTACAGTTGAGGGTTATCAACAACCTCTCTATACTGTTTGAGAGCAAAGTTATTTGTTGTGTGTGCAGGTCCAGGTAAAGTAAGCAACCCTTGGTTGTAAACCGCGCCATTGTTCACTTTGCCACCTTCTTGTCGTCATTAGAGTCCTACTGGAGACATAAATCCTATACTCCACATTAGGGGAAATTTGCCGCTACGCTACATCTCAACATTTGTGACGCCCCCAAAATCAATCCGTGTACAGTAATCATACACGCAGGGTACACGACTGAGATTAGGGTGCCACGGTGAGAATATCACAGCACAACACTCAACATAAAAGTATAAACCAATATGTTACAATAAAGGGGGGTCGCGCGGACCCGAATACATAAGTTATACAAGCCATAATATCTGAGTACAGACATAGTTAGTCAAGTTTTGCCTTAAGAAGGCTAGCACAAATAACATCAGAGATACAGATCGAAAAGGCAAGGCCTCCTGCCTGGGAGCCTCCGAAACTACTCCTGGTCCTGGTCAGCGGGGGTCTTGACGTAGTAGTATCCGCCTCCGGGGTACTCCTGCTCCTGGGCTCCAACTTCGACTGCAGCGGCCGATCAGGCAAAACATAAAGGGGGAAATAAAGCAAAGGTGAGTATCTAGTATACCCGCGAGAGTTACGTCCGCTACTAAGCATTTATGCATTTGTATCAAATGGAAAGAGGAGGCTGTATATAGTGGACTGAAAGATAGAAATCAGAATAAGGGTAAGAAGCTAGGCCTATCGAAGACTAGCATCTTTCGACGATGTCTTGCAGCATGAGAAGAGAAACAACCAACAGTTCATATAAAGCATAAAGTAACAATGAAGCAGAAGTTGCTACAACATTGTATAATAGTAAGTTGTAATGATTAATAATAATAATGCCTCTGAGTTCCCCTCCTCGACTTCCCTGCGAGGAAGAAAACCTGGAACCATACAGTTTAATAGTAGTAGTTTGTAGTGGTAAGATCCAGCTTCAGCATAAAGCGTCCTGTTACCGTGGACACGGCTATTCGAATAGAATAAACTCCCTGCAAGGGTGCACTACTGTTCAGCCTGCACGCTCGGATCTCCAGGGTGGCGTGAACCTTGTTAGGGAACGCTGATACGTCCAAAACGTATCTATAATTTCTGCTTGCTCCATGAATGTTTTGTGTGATATTGCTATGTTCTAGATACACTTTCATACATTTTTTATCATATTTGGACTAACCTATTAACTCAGTGCACCCCAGTGCCAGTTCCTGTTTTCTGCTGTTTTTCTATTTCAGTTTTCCCCCATATAAAAAGTGCCAGAAAAATTCTGGAAAATTCAGATAAAAAATCAGCGTGGAGGAAGCTTCACGAAGAGCCCGGGAGGGGCCAGAGGGGAGCCAGGGGGACCCAGGCGGCCACCCGGCGCGGCCCCACCCCTGGCCGCGCCAAGGGGGCGCCTGGGGCCCCTGGTCCACCTCTGGCTGCCCCCCTTCGCCTATTTATTCTCCGTCACGGGAAAACTCCAGAAGAGGAACCCTATTCCGCGAACTCACCTCTGTTCCGCCGCCGCCGCGCTTCCGAAGATCGGGAGCACCAGAAGACCTCTTCCCGGCACCCTGCCGGAGGGAGGATTGACCTCCAGGAGTCTCCTCTCCACCATGGATGCTCCCTGGATGTCTCGTGAGTAGTTTTCCTTGGACCATGGGTCCGTGATCAGTAGCTATGTGATGTTCTCCTCCCCTCTTTGATCTTCATTGTTTAGACCTCGTGAGCTGCCCTACATGATCGAGGCACCTTTGTAATATTTCTGCTATTGCTATGTTGAGTTTGATAGGATCTGATGGATTATGAGATTATGTTCAGATTGCGATAGAGTAATATATTTGGTTTTTATCTCTTATATTTTTGTTCCTAAGTAATTCTTGCATGTTCTCCGTTGTTGTTTATTGCTTTGGCCAAGTAGTAGGTAGTGACTTCAAGAGGGAACGGTGTGCTAGATTGTGGGTTCATGCCCCCCGATGACACGCTTGAGTGAAAGAAACATGAGTCTAGGGGATGTGTTGTTGCCACAAGGGGGAAAACAACGGTGCTTATGACCGCCGTCACAAGGATTGTTTACTTTACACAGAGTTCTTTTTAATGCAGTTGTCTGTTGCTTTGGGTTTACACTTTGGGTGGGGCTCGCAACTTAATACCAGCGAGATGTTCTGGATAGATATCTCAAGGTGGATGATTATTAGTAGATGCAGATGGATTTCGCTCTACTTATCTTGGCGTACTGTCTATGCTTTTGAACCTCGTCCTTTCTTTTGTAGCATAGTTAGCATTGCGATGCGTTCATAATCCCGTCAATTGCCTTTCTGTAATTTGTTTACCTCGCATAGCAATTTTATCTTCTTTTGGGAGAGAGACATCACTAGCGAACATCACGTATCCCGGTCCATATCCTTATTACTGTTTCCACGCTATATTTACTTTCCTGCTTTTTACTTTTAGTTTCTATCATTATCCTTTGTGTTTTACCCTTTGTGAACAACAAGACCGGAGAGATTGACAACCTCTCTGAACTTCGTTGGGAACAAAGTTATCTGTGTCTGTGTGCAGGTCCACGTCAGTTGCGCCGCTGACACCTACTTATCATCTCTGGAGTCCTACTGGAGACAAACCTCGGTATCTTCACTGAGGGAAACTTGCTGCTGCGCTACATCTCAACCTTCCACTTGGACCCTCACCCTTGCACGCTCCTGCACGGTGCGTGGCTGACCGGTGAAGCGAAAGAAAATCCAAAAAAACACACCGTCCGGACGAAGAAGACACCACTTCTCGGCGCAGGCCGCGGTACTGCCGACGTCTGAAGAGCTTTCGGACAAACTACGACGCAGGGGAGCCCATAACTCCTTATCCCACGTGAAGGTAGTGCGTACAGGCCTTTGCGACCTATCAAGTCATCCACCGAACCATTTAGCATTTTAATTAACTTGCATGACAACCGTTATCGTTGCCTCAACTTAACCGACCCCCGATCAACGACAACAGCCATGACCACCAGTACATCGGTGCCTGCCCTGTCGTCCCACCAAGTCACTGCGGTTACCAACAAGGTGAACCGTCTCCTTACCTTGTCTCGCGTTTGCTCTTGGTAGAGCTCGACTTTTCGTAGTTTGGTAACTCTCGCGAGATACGAGCAGGGGCCAAGCACGCCAGTAACGTCGGTCGTACCCTCCCTTTCGTTCCTGACGCAATACCGCTCGCAGGCACCGTTGGGTCGCCCGACTTCTTACCTTAAGGACAACCGTGCTTAGGTACCTAGAGCGGCTATACAGAGTCATTAACGAGTGGAGTACAAGGATTACTCCTTGATGGCTCACACTTGAAGGTGGCTCGGCAGAGCCGAGCTAGGGGGCCTTAGGCGGTGTCTGCATTGTACCGTACCTGTGCAGTTGTACATATTGTATCCGTGTTCACTCCCCTGAGTGATCACGGCCCGCTAACTAGTCCTAGCTAACAATGCGCAGGGCTCACTACTTAATATAATACATAATTAAAGTAGTCAGCATAGGATAGAGGAAGGTACATCAAGGGGCGACAAAAGCAGGCTATGCAATTGAATAGCATTGTAATCGTAGCAGAAGCAGTAACAATGCCTAATGCAAGAAAGTACGGAAAAGATAGGCGATATCTGGGGAATAGAATGTCTCTTCTTTCCTGGAAGCTCGACGGTAGGGGTAGGGTCGTCGACGAAGTAGTCGTACCCGGCAGCGGTGTAGTCGGCGGTAGCAGCGGGGTCTACCGGAGAATAAAGGGGGAGAAACAGTAAATACAAAGCAATCATAGCAAACAGATGAATAGAATGACGTATGCAATGTTAACGGTGTTCTAACGCAGTGCAATTCACGTTGCACGGAGCAGGAATCCATCCGGGGATGAACTACCAGCCCCGGGTGATTACCGAACAGGGTGTCCGGAGGGGGAAGGGTTCATCCCGGAGGTGTCGTGGACATCCGACAAACGTGTGGATGGTGTAACCGTGCTAGTTGAAACAATACAAACAACTTTCGTGTTCGGAATAAATTCATCCGGCAGGTTTTTACCGGCACCGGGAATTATCGACAGACAGCCCGGAGGGGGGAATGTCGATGATCGGTGTGTTAGGGGGTGGGGTAGACATACGGATAGCGTATCCGTATTCGTTATATTTTTCTGATCAATTTTCATGTATAAACTTTTTCAATCCGAGTTACAATTTAAAAGATATTTCAATTCAAAGTTTTAATTATTTTAAAAGATTTTCTGAATTTAATTTATTAATAAAATGCAACATTATCCACAGAGAGTTGACTGGTCAAACCTGACCAGTGGGTCCCACTGGTCAGCCTCACATTTTTAATAAATCAATTTTATTAATTAAATGACAGTGGGGTCCCACATGTCATTGACTCATTTTATAATTGCAATTAATTAAACTAATAACCTAGTGGGGCCCAGCTGTCATACTAACAGTTTTTAATTAACTTATTAAACTAAACTGAGGGTTAACTTAAGTTCTGGGCCCACATGTCATTCGCTGGGGGTTAATCTAATCTAGTTAATTAACAGATTAATTAGGGCGGTGGGCCCATGTGGCTGTGACACAAGTCACATCACACAGAGCCGAGGCCGTGGCCATGGAGTCGCTGGCGGCGAACAGTGGGCACCCGGCGGCAAGAGGAGGCCAGCCGTGGCGCGCGGCCACGCGCTAGCGGGCGGCGTGCGCGCGGTGAGGTGCGCAACAAGGCACGCGTGGGGAAGGGGAGCGGCCAGTGGGGTGGGCGTGGTCGTGGTGCCCGCGACCACGGCAAGCACGACGGCGGTTGGGCGGGGGCACAGGGCAGTGGCGCAGCGGGGGTGTGGCCAACGTAGGCGAGCGCGCGCCGCTAGGTCAAAGCGAGGGCGGCCAAAGGCGCGCACTGGGCTTGGCCAGAGGCAACGGGAGCGTGAGCTCCTGTTCATGGCGGCCGGTGGCCTCGGCGTCATACGGGGAGGTGGCTGCGGCAGCCAAACAGCGAAGGGAAAAAAGCGGGGGAGTGGGGGAAGCTCACCGGGAGTGCGAGGAGCTGCCCGGGGTGGACGGGGGCACACGGGCGGCGGCGAATTTTGTCGTCGGAGTCGATGGCCGTGGCGGAGGGAGCGGGTTCGATTCAGGCGAGGTAGTGGCCGCCGGGTTGGGCTTGAGGGCGAGGGAGAACCGGAGGAAGCCGGCGGAGCTCCAGGACAAGGTGTCGTGGCTCGGTGTGCCCGGTGGCCACGAGGACGGCTGCGCGCACGCCCACGGCGGCTCGGGCGAGCTTGGCACGGCGAGAGGCGGCGTGAGAAGGAAGGAGGGGAAAAAGCGCGTCCGCGGGTTAGGGTTGGGGGCGCCGGGGCTTGGGGTGTCATATCCACGCCGCCGGGCGTGGATGGCCGCCACGGCGTGTCGGCCGGCCGTGGGATGTCCTCCATGCAGCCGAGGAAGAAGACAAGGGAGGGAGGGGCTGCTGGGCCGGGGTGGGCTGGCTAGTGGGCTAGGGGGAAACAGTGGGTGGGATCCTCCTCTTATCTATTTTAATTCTTTTCTGCTTTTCTTTTATGTTTGGTATTTTTGTTTTGCTTTGAAATGACTTTTGCCACAAGTGAAACTTGTGGGCATATTTGTGTTGCCTATATTAGAGGTGCCACAAAAAGTTTTGACCTTTTATAAATTCCTTTAGTATTTGTATTAATTTTGCCATTGATAAAAGTGGACTTTATGCTACTGTTTTTATTTGTTGGATTTATTTTATTGCAAAATAAATTCCCAAAACTATATGGATGTGATCCACTGACTTTTAGGCATTTTACAAAATTGCTTTCACAATTTTTGGACCAAGTTTTATTTCCACTTATTTTTAATATTCATCCAAAGGCAATTTGAGTTTGTTTGGAATCAAAGATGAACAAGGCATGATCAAGGTGATTAGAGACTTGCTAATCACAGAGGTTTAATCATTAACAAAAGTTTTACTGATGCCTGACACTGAGGGTGTTACAACATTCCACTTTGGGTAACCAACGAGTGGCGAGAATCACTTCCTCGCTAGCATAACCTATCTACAAGTTGTTGATGGTATGAATTAACGCCACCTCGTTGGTTGCCCAAAGTGGAGGGTTGAGATGTAGACAACGGCAATTTCCCTCGATGAAGATACCAAGGTTTTTCTCCAGCAGGACTCCGACAACGATAGGTAGGTGACAACGGCGCCAGAGATTGGCGGTTGGCTTCGAACTACACACACAACATATAACTTTTCTCCCAACGAGTACAAAGGGGTTTTCAATCCCTCCGGCCTTGTTGTTTACAAAGGATAAAACACACGGGATAATAATGATAGTGATAGCAACGGAAAAGTAAATACTGGAAGTAAATTGATAGTGTAAACAGTGTTGGAAATATGGACCCGGGTCCTATGATGTTCACTAGTGATATCTCTCTCCCAAAAGACGATAAAATAGCCATGCGAGGTAAAAAATTACAGCTGTGCAATTGACAGGATTATGTGAGAAAACCAATGCTAATTATGCTATAAAGAAAGGAAGAGGCTCAAAAGCATGGGCGGTACACCAAGACAAGTAGACCGAAATCCATCTGCATCTACCTACTAATCATCCACCTTGAGATATCTATCCAGAACATCTCGCAGGTATTAAGTTGCGAATCCCACCCAAAGTGTAAACTCAAAGCAACGGACAACTGCATTAAAGAACTTTGCGTAAAGTAAACAATCCTTGCACCCGCAAGTACAAGCACCGTTTTTCCCCCTTGTGGCAACAGCACATCCCCTAGACTCATGTTTCTGTCACTCAAGCTAGTCATCAGGGGGCTTGAACCCACAATCATGCATAACGCTCCCTCTTGGAATCACAATCTACTACTTGGCCAAAGCAATAAACAGCAACGGAGAACATGCAAGAATTACTCAAGAACATAAATATAAAAGAGGAGAATCAAATATATTACTCAAACACAATCTGAACATAATCTCATAATCCATCGGATCCCAGCAAACTCAGCATAGCAACAGCAGAAATATTACATAAGTGCCTCGATCATGTAGGGAAGCTCACGATGTCTCATCCATGAAGAACAAAGAGGGGAGGATAACATCACATAGCTACTGATCATAGACCCATGGTCCAAGGTGGACTACTCACGGTTCATCCGGGAAGCGTCCATAGTGGCGGAGAAGCTCCCGAAGGTGGTTCCTCCCTCCGGCAGGGTGCCGGGAAGAGGTCTTCTGGTGCTCCCGATCTTGGAAGCGCCACGGCGGCGGAACAAAGGAGAGATCGCGAAAAAGGGTTCCCGTCTCGGGGTTTTTGTGTCACGGGGAATATATAGGCGAAGGGGGGCAGCCAGGGGGGCCACCAGTGGTCCAGGCGGCCCCCTGGCGCTGCCCCACCCTAGGGCGCGCCAGGAGGGCGCCTGGGGCCCTGGTGGGTCCCCTCTGGCCCCACCTCGGTGATTCCCGAAGCTTCCTGCACGCTGATTTTTTATTGGATTTATCCCGAATTTTTGGAGCACTTTTAATATGGGGGAAACCTGAAATAGAAAAACAGCAGAAAACAGGAACTGGCACTGGGGTGCACTGAGTTAATAGGTTAGTCCAAATATGATCAAAAGTGTATGGAAGTTCATCAATATCATAGCAATATCACACAAAAGAGGCATGGAGCAAGCAGAAATTATAGATACGTTTTGGACGTATCATCATCCCCAAGCTTAATTCCTGCTCGTCCTCGAGTAGGTAAATGATAAAAGCATAATTTCTGTGGTGACACGCTAACAACCATAAAAGAACTTTTAAGTAAAGAAATCAAGGCATGTAATTCAATTCAATTCATAACAGGCAAGAGTCTATATTTAGCATTGAAACAAGCAACATAAGAACATAAAGGTGCAAGAGCTCTCGTTGTCCGTGACTCGAATGTCTCCAAATGGTGTCTGTGTGCAAGAAAGGGGGTAGGGATATACAAGAAAAAGTATTTTTGTGTTGAGAACTTAATCTACTAAAGTTTCACATTTGGTCTTCTTTGGAATCTTATCTTGACTCATCTCCAGACCACTAGCCAAGTACAAGTCAAAATGATCCACTCCTTTTCGACATTTTGAGCACTCATGCAATGGATGAGCATAATCAAGAATGTTGACACTTAGGATGGCAAAGAGAGAATATGGTGGAGGAGGAAGACAAAAAAGGTGTGGAAGGCTCACATCAATGAGGACAATAATAGGCGAGAGAAAGACAAATGATAGATATGATGTGAGGAGTAGGGATTGCCATGCAACGGATGCACATGTGAGCTAAAATCTCTCCAATGGAACTAGTGGGGTGCATCCAACTTGCTTGCTCAAGAAGACCTAGAGCTCATTTGAGGAGGCTCATCATTGGAATATACAAGCCAAGTTCTAAAGTGTGAAGGTCCCCACATAGCTATATGCATAAATGATAATCTCTATGCAGTGCAAGATATAAGAGGGAGTACGAGTGTGGATCTCTCAAAAGGAATAGTAGTGTGCCCCCTTCTCTCTTTTTATTTATTTTTCTCTTTTTTCTATTTTTTGTATTTTTTGGTGGCCTCAATGGCTATTTCTATTTCTCTCATTTGTCCTCTTTGGAATATTTTAATTTGTCCTCTTTGGGATCTTTTCTCACTTTAGGGGCAACACTCTATATATTACAAGAAGTATAGAATATCATTCACACTTTACAAAGTACTCAAATCATAAAGAAGATGTAACTATCATGATGTATGCAAATGTATGCTTCTGCCAATGTAGCAGGATATGCAATGATACTAGCGCGTCATGTATCAATGATTAGTGCAAAGCCCAACTAGCATGCAGCTCATCGATCAAGCAAGTAGCATGTATGTTATGAAGATCAAGTTATGAGAAGGTGGATGTTACATGGCAATGTATCTCGGAAAGGCTATGGAAATGCCTTGGTAGGTAGGTATGGTGGCTGTTCTGAGGAAGGATATAAGGAGGTTTATGATGACAGAGCATATCATGCCAAGGGTTTGGATGTACCGGCAAAGGTGGACGCCAGCTCTCGGAGTGAGAAGAAAGCAATGCACAGCACAGGAGAGTCTAGAAAAATATGGGAAGGTGGAAGTGTCAACTTTCGAATACTCACATTAGTCTGAAGAACTCATGCACTTATTATCGGTAACTCTCAATCTAATAAGGAGGTTCAGAAAGAGACAAGTACCCCGAGGAGGATTGTATGGGGGTTTGGTTATCCTTGCGCATCCTCGACTCATGGTACGTGAGTGTACTCTAATATTCAACCCCTCAGAAGAGTAGTGATCCATCTAGTAGCTAAAGTTCTCAACTAATTTTGTAAGCTTTGAAAATAAACATGGATTTCCCAAAATACGACATCTATCACTAATAGGCTAAAGCTCTTGACACCAAAAGTCGAAACATTACTCAAAACAACACCTCAAAACTATTGCAAGTTACTACTACAATTGAATACCAACCTCAATTACCTACTTCAAGTCAAGACACAAAACTCAGTGCAATAGGCAAACTCTCTAAACAAGATAAACATGAAAACTCAAGAGAGTTCCAGCAACAAACTAAACAAAAGCTCTTTGAAAAGATAAACATGAAAACTAAGAGCTAAACATGGTAGCAGCTATGAAAAAGATAAAGAACACACACAGCAAAGATAAGCAGGAAAAATCCTATGTTGTGTTCTAGATTTGGAAGTGAAGCGTGTTTCTCTCCCACACAGAGAAAGCTGGGTTCTAACTTGTTATGAACAGAAAGAAAAGCTAAAGAAAACTAAAAATAAAACCTAAGAGCGAGACGCTCCAAGCATAGCACATAACGCATGAAGTGATAAAAATATAGTGAAACGAGAGACGAACTGATAATTGTTGATGAAGAAGGGGATGCACGGGGGCATCCCCAAGCTTAAACGCTTGAGTATCCTTGAATGTTTATTGGGGATGCATGGGGCATCCCCAAGCTTGAGCGCTTGACACTGCTGAATCTTCTTTCATCATCTTCCCTCGCACACTTGAAAACTCCCTTCATACATAAATCATCATAATCTGATTAACGAGGTTAGTACCCATAATAAAATAACTTTTTCTCTACTGTAAATAAGGATATTCTTGAAGAGCTACTGTTTCTCAAGATTGCCAAAAAAATTGCAAAGAAAAAGCAAGCTTAAGGTTTGCAAAACGAAGAAAAGGCAAAACAGGACAGAATCTGTGAAAAAAGACCAGCAGGTAGAAAAGAATTCTTTAGGGATACTTCTACAACTTAAATCAAAAAACTCAGAACGTACGGAAGTTCTGTAATTGTATAGATCACGCTGTGTAAAAATTTCAGCTCAAAAAGATGAACTGCTATTTTTTCTGATTTTTTTTAGTCACGAGGACAGAATCTGTTTTCTGGAAAGCATGTCACAACTTTCACTTCCCTTGTCATATCAGGCTATAAATGGCACAAATCTTGAAAAGTAAAGATACAATGATGTTGCTACAGTAGTAACGATTATCAAGACCACTAAAAACAGAAGAAAAACAAAAGAGAAATCCTAAATTCGTTGCGGGCTGCCTCCCGAAAGCGCTTCTTTAAAGCCATTAGCTAGGCTTAATGCAAATAGATCAAGTATTTTCAAGAAAATAACTAGCCCGTGTGACAGACTCAAAAGACAACTTAATCTTTTTCCTATGGAAGTGTTCCATCCCTTTCTTGAGAGGGAATTGGAATTTTATAATCCCTTCTTTCATATCAATAACAGCACCCACGGTGCAAAGAAAAAGGCGTCCCAAAATAATTGGACAAGAAGGTTCACATTCAATTTCCATAATAGTAAAATCAACGGGAACATAATTGTAATTGACAATGATAAGAACATCATCTATCTTCCCCAAAGGTTTCTTTACGGAAGAATCGACAAGACGAACACCAAAAGAACAAGAATCAAAAGGTTTCAATTCAAATATAGCATACATTCTTTTGGGCATAACAGAGGTACTACCTCCAACATCACATAAAGCATAGCAAGAAAAGTGATTCAACTTAATTTTAATCATAGGATCCCAACCATCTTCTAGCTTCCTAGGTATGGAGGCTTCTACCCTAAGCTTCTCCTCCCTAGCTTTGATGATAGCATTAGTGATATGCTTCGTGAAGGCAAGATTAAGTGTGCTAGTGTGGGGGTCTCTAGACATCTTGTGAAGGAAACGAATAACTTCAGAAAGGGTGCAATTATCAAAATCAAGGTCACTACTATCAAGTAAAGTGGTAGTGGTGTCCTTTAGGCTCACTTGTTTGGTAGCTTCTATAGTCATAGGAATTTCTTCTTCTACGGTTGAGGTCATAGCATCACCATTAATAGGTCCTATGGGACTAGGGGTGCATTGGGTGCTAAGAGTTTGGATATCCTCAACAACTTGGATAGTAGCAATGGTATGGTGTGTAGGAAGGCTCTTAATTCTATCTTCTTCCTCCTTTTCTCTAGCCCATATCTCTTTAAGTTTAGCCATCATCCTAATGTTTTCATTAATTTGCATTTGGATAGCATTCATAGGAGTGACCTTCCTCTCCTCAAGGGGAAAAGTTCTAATTTTAAGCAACTATACTTCATGGGCTAAATTGTCTACCTTCGACGAGAGGTTATCTAATTTGTCTAGTTTTTCCTCTATACTCTTGTCGAAGGCTTTTTGGGTAGTGATAAAGTCTTTAAGCATACTCTCTAATTCAAAAGTGGAGTTTTTGGTGCTAGGATAAGTGTTGTTGTTCCCATAATTGTTGGGGAACGGTCTAGGATTGCTACCAAATTTACTCCTATAAGCATTGTTGTTGAAGTTGTTTCTAGAGATAAAGTTCACATCTACTTGATCTTGAGCAATCAAAGAATTTAAAGGAACATCTTGAGGATCAATAGGAGATTGCTTGGTAAGTACAGACATAATCAAGTCAAATTTTTCATTCAGGGAGGAGATCTCCTCGACAGAGTTTACCTTCCTACCTGTTGGAGCTCTTTCGGTGTGCCATTGGGAATAGTTGGTCATCATCTCATCGAGAAGTTTTGTGGCAGCACCAAGTGTAGTTGACATAAAGGTTCCTCCCGCGGCCGAATCCAGCAGGTTCTGCGAGGTAAAGTTCAAGCCTTCATAAAAAGTTTGGATAACCATCCAAGTAGTCAAACCATGCGTAGGGCAATTCTTAACAAGAGATTTCATGCGTTCCCAAGCTTGGGCAACGTGTTCATTATCCAATTGTTTAAAATTCATAATAAAACTCCTCAATTGGATAACCTTAGCAGGGGGTAGTACTTCCCAATAAAAGCATCCTTGCACTTGTCCCAACAGTCTATGCTATTCTTAGGCAAGGATTGAAACCAGATTTTAGCTTCATCTCTCAAGGAGAAAGGAAAAGCTTAAGCTTAACAATATCACCATCTATTTCTTTGTACTTTTTCATATCACAAAGCTCAATAAAATTATTTAAATGCAAAGCAGCATCATCTCTAGCACCAGAGAATTAATCTTTCATAACAAGGTTCAGCAAAGCAGGTTTAATCTCATAAGAAGGTGCTGAAGTAGCAGGTGTAGCAATAGGAGTGCAGATAAAGTCACTGTTGTTGTGACTAGTGAAGTCACACAACTTGGTGTTCTCAGAGGAACCCATAGCAGCAGCAAGTAGGATAACTATTTTTTTGATTTTTGATAAAGGGCACTAAAGCAAAAACTGAAAGGTAAACTAACAAGACTAAAAATCAAAGATAAAAGATAGTGTGCAACTCCCCTATCTTGAAGAGTGGAGTCCCCGGCAACGGCGCCAGAAATTGCTTTTGATGGTACGAATTAATGCCCCCTCGTTGGTTACCCAAAGTGGAAGGTTGAGATGTAGACAGCGGGAATTTCCCTCGGTGAAGATACCAAGGTTTGTTTCCAGCAGGACTCCGACAATGACAGGTAGGTGACAACGGCGCCAGAGATTGGCGGTTGGCTTGGACCTACACACACAACATATAACTTTGCTCCCAACGAGTACAAAGGGGTTTTCAATCCCTCCGGCCTTGTTGTTTACAAAGGATAAAACACACGGGATAATAATGATAGTGATAGCAACGGAAAAGTAAATACTGGAAGTAAATTGATAGTGTAAACAGTGTTGGAAATATGGACCCGGGTCCTATGATGTTCACTAGTGATATCTCTCTCCCAAAAGACGATAAAATAGCCATGCGAGGTAAAAAAATTACAGCTGTGCAATTGACAGGATTATGTGAGCAAACCAATGCTAATTATGCTATAAAGAAAGGAAGAGGCTCAAAAGCATGGGCGGTACGCCAAGACAAGTAGACCGAAATTCATCTGCATCTACCTACTAATCATCCACCTTGAGATATCTATCCAGAACATCTCGCTGGTATTAAGTTGTGAATCCCACCCAAAGTGTAAACTCAAATGAACGGACAACTGCATTAAAGAACTTTGCTTAAAGTAAACAATGCTTGCACCCGCAAGTACAAGCACCGTTGTTTTCCCCCTTGTGGCAACAACACATCCCCTAGACTCATGTTTCTGTCACTCAAGCTAGTCATCAGGGGGCATGAACCAACAATCATGCATAACGCTCCCTCTTGGAGTCACAATCTACTACTTGGCCAAAGCAATAAACAGCAACGGAGAACATGCAAGAATTACTCAAGAACATAAATATAAAAGAGGAGAATCAAATATATTACTCAAACACAATCTGAACATAATCTCATAATCCATCGGATCCCAGCAAACTCAGCATAGCAATAGCAGAAATATTACATAAGTGCCAACAAAGAGGGGAGGATAACATCACATAGCTACTGATCATAGACCCATGGTCCAAGGTGGACTACTCACGGTTCATCCGGGAAGCGTCCATGGTGGTGGAGAAGCTCCCGGAGGTGGTTCCTCCCTCCGGCAGGGTGCCGGGAAGAGGTCTTCTGGTGCTCCCGATCTTGGAAGCACGACGGCGGCGGAACAGAAGTGAGATCGCGAAAAAGGGTTCCCGTCTCGGGGTTTTTGCGTCACGGGGAATATATAGGTGAAGGGGGGCAGCCAGGGGGGCCACCAGGGGTCCAGGCGGCCCCCTGGCGCGGCCCCACCCTAGGGCGCGCCTGGAGGGCGCCTGGTGGATCCCCTCTGCCCCCCCCCCCCCCCTCGGTGATTCTCGAAGCTTCCTGTACGCTGATATTTTTTTTATTGGATTTTTCCCGAATTTTTGGAGCACTTTTAATATGGGGGAAATCTGAAATAGAAAAACAGCAGAAAACAGGAACTGGCACTGGGGTGCACTGAGTTAATAGGTTAGTCCAAATATGATCAAAAGTGTATGGAAGTTCATCAATATCATAGCAATATCACACAAAAGAGGCATGGAGCAAGCAGAAATTATAGATACGTTTTGGACGTATCAGTTGTATGCACCTATTATAGTTCGAAACCAGCAATCTCAATGGTGACAGCTAGGGACACCAAAGGGGATGGGCTATAATTTGAGGATTCCATGTATCCATTGATTGTTAATTCTTTGTTCTGGTGCTCTTTGACATGAGCACCTTAATCTCCATAAGTTCCTTTTGGCCTCGTTGGTAGCGGGATGGTAGGACAAAAGATGTTGTGAAAAGTTCTTATTGCAAGCACGCACAATTACCTTGGGATACATCCCTAACGTTTGATATTGCCTATATGATCATTACTTTCTGTTTGCCTTACCCCATGTTAAATCCATTACATGTTATTCCTCATCCATGCAGCACCCAATCATCCATCTCCCCATGCCTACAGTGTTTTATCCTGCTTGTTACTAGTTGCTTTACTTTGTTTTTTTATGTTCGTTGCTTTGCCACCACTATTTCCGTTGCCACCATCACTTCCACTGCACCGTTGGTACTAATACCTCGTTGCCAAGCAAGTATCTTTCAGGTGCGGTTGAATCGACAACTCAATTGTCAAAGCTTATAAATATTCTTTGGATCCCCTTCTGTGGAATCAATATATTGGGTTATTCTTACCCGCGAAGATTATTGTGATCCCCTACACTTATGTGTCATCACACTACCGTTTAAGTCATGATTGGTTTGATGAAGTCTTGAGATACTTGATCTCTTGACACATGCAAACCATGCCTCTTTAGGTGAGATGATTGAAATCTCGCATTCTGGTAAACAGAGTTTGCATTGATTGTTGTATATCATACATAGTGATGTATCATATTTCAACATGCAGTGACTTTCATTATTAAGTTAACTTCATATGTGGACTTGGATGAATATGTGGATTCACTAATGAAACATGAGTCTAAAATTGTTTGATGCGATCAAACGGATTTCAGAATAAAGATGTATATTAAATTAACAAGAAATACGAGTCTCTACGACTTGATCAAAGTGACAAATGTTTTGAGTTAGCTTTGGGCACACAGACTTGTGAGAAAGTTGTTCCACAATTACAATGCTTGGAACACTTCAATATTGTTGAAGTGCCTGAACATTATAATCATACTCTCTTTGGTAGTGTATGGTATAAGTTATCTCTTACCGAGTTACGTTATTATTGTTTAGAGTTATTAATTTAATATGCAAACCCTCACTGCAATATAGGGAACCATCTGAGTTCATGGAATCCAACACTATATAAGTTATGGTGTGTCATAGTTTCTAGGAGGTGTGATTTATCTGATAAATTATCTTTGTAGTGTATCCTTAGTCAATTATGGAGGCATCTTCCACAACTAGAACTAAAAGTGCAAAACTTGTTTTGCTGAGTTTGGTGTTTGTCAAGAAGTGTTCTTGATGAATGTATTAATGGAAGAAAGTGAAAGTTCAAATAATGTAATTGACCTTGCCTCCAAATGTCATAGTAGTGCAACGGAATGTGTTCCGGAACCAAAGCTCTACACTTAGAGGAGAAAATGATGATAATGATCATGGCATTTTGATTGAAGCTTTTACTGAACAAAGTAGGATTCAAGAATACATATTTTCCCCAAGTGCAAAATAATATTCATGATTCACTTGTCATGTTGATGTAACAAGACATACCTACGAACTACGAAGAAGCGATGGTGGACCTAAGTACGAGAAATGACTATGAGTCATGAAATCCTATATTGAGTTACATTTAAGATTACTTGAATCTCATCGAGTAAAGAGGTTACTTGATATTCTCAATAACTTCAAGGTTATATGGAAGAAATTTAAACCTCAAGGGAAGACATAAAGATCGATTTGTCATAAAGGAGGTTTCTGAGAAATTCAAAAGGTTGACTACAATATGTAGCGATGCTTGAGTCTATAGGATATTCACTATGATTGGTCCATAATGTTATCAATACCGTGACTTCCTCAAATCCGGCATTTGAATAAGTGTTGTAATTGGTACAACAAGAAGGTTTTGGAAAAAACATATGGATGCTAGTGTCTCGTAACCAAAGTTCTTGATTTGATACGATGATCAAATGATTTGGACTTGACCAAAATATTGAGAAACATGCATTTGTATGAAACTGACTGCGAGCTGAATAGTATCCTATACTTAATATGTGGACGACATATTTTGAGTGGGATCTGTGGGAGTATTATCCTAAACTTAATATGTGTATGACATATTTGAGTGGGAGCTATGTGGATGTTATCCTAGTCTTATAGGTGGCTGACATATTTGAGTGGGAGCGTGACAACATTCTCATATATGGATAACATATTATGAATGGTGTAGTTGTCATTAATGATTATTTAAAATCGTTCATGAATGAAGTTAAGCATTGAAAATTTATTAAGATAGATTAATGCGTTTGATAACATTGAGTCAAAATACTTTCCTGGATAATATTCTGAAGGACTTCGGAATGGGATAAGTCAATAAGGTAGTTCTTACTTGTATATCCAAGATAAGTGTCGAGTTAATCTCAGTACAAGAACAATGGTTAAATGAAATAAATGGATGTGCTACATCCTCTATGCCTCTGTCATAGGTTCTTTCATATAAAACCAGAGTTTTGTACTCGACGTAATGTGACCCAAGTTCTTAGTAAGAAGAACATGTTGTGATATGATTTATGAGTAAATAATAGAACAAAGAGTTAAGTATATCCTTCAGTGTCTGGAGATAACTGAGGAGACATCTATTATTTGTAAAGGACAGTGAACTTGGTCGTAAAGGTTATGCTGGCTCAAGTTCTAACACTAACCTAGAAAATTGAGATATCATGGTAATAAATGCCTAAGTTGAAAGAAACATGGTTAGACAATCGAAGTTGCATACAATGCACTAAAGATTAAATCTACGTTGATATGGTTTCTTTAGAAGTGGGAAGAGTTATAGTTCGGATTAAGAAGTTTGACTTATGAATGAGTGAGTTTCAATTTGCATGACTAAGGGAAAGTCCACGTGACCCAACGGATGTCATCGCTGAAACACAAACAAACAAAATCTCACTCTACCGCCAAAGATATACCTCATCATTATCATGGGATAATGAAGTGAATGTCAAACTAGGTGACATTAATGATTTGCAAGACATACGGATCTGAATGGTACAGACCGTTGACTCAACCTTTTCCACAAGAAAGCATGATCAATAACCATATAGATGATATGGAGTTATGATCCATATAAAAATGTAACTAGATTATTTGTACTCTAGTGCAAGTGGGAGACTGTTGGGAATATTCCCTAGAGGCAAATAATAAAGTATGTTTATTAGCACATTCCATTAGTTCATAATAAGTTTTATACTGTGCTATAACTATATTAAGCGGAAACATTAATACACGTGTGGTATAGAACAACCATGTCCCTAGTTAACTCTTCTATACTAGCTCATTGGGCAATTGATGATCAAGGTTTCCTAATCGTGAGAACATAATAGTCTGTTGAAAATGAGGTCATATCATTAGGTGAATGATATGATGGACACACACCCACCTAAATTGTTGCAATGTGATCCACTCAGATAGTTCAACATTGCGATAACTTAATAACGTAGTGACCCGATCCTTAGACTGTAATGATCATATGTAATCACTTTCTCTGGAGGATGCTTTGAGTGTATCAACCGTTACACCGTAATAGGGTAACCATAAATGTGCATCTTGGGTATTCCAAAGTAGATATGTTGAGGAGTATGAGATCGATCAAGCGGGATGTGTCCATCCGAGTGATGGATAGGTACTCTGGGCCCACTCGGTGATATTACATCATAAAGATCGCGCAATCATGTGACTAGGTCACGGGTTGTAATGTAATAGACAAGTAAACATGCTTGTCGGTAATGACGATGAACTAGGTATAGGATACCGACGATCAAACTTCGGACAAACAAAGTACCGTGTGACAAAGGGTTCAGGACTAAACGTTAACGGTTCAACGATGAAGTTAATTAAATGAAGCATAGGGGCCATCAAGGATTGTAACCAGATACCACATGATGGTCATTGGTCAGAGAGTGTCTCGATCATGGCATTTGTTGCCTGAACCGTAGGATGTCACTCTTAAGGGTATTCGACGCATTAAGGATAGATTTGGGATTACCGGAGAAAAGAAAATAAGGAATCGGAAAAGTTCTGTGTGGATCCGAAATTTGTTCAGAATGTTCCGAAAGGTGTTTCAAAGCAATAGGAATTAAATAATTTGTAATTATTATTAATTAAAAGAATTAATAATTACTTATATACTTATTTAATTAAATTAATAAAATGGGTTACCCTTAATGGGTCACATTGGGCCCATTAGGGGAGAGCACCTCCTTTTGTTTTTTAGAAGGAAAAAAGAGAGGAAGGGGTGTGGCACCATGGGCCATAGGCCCACCTAGTGGCCGGCGGCCACACCACCCCACGTACACACATGCCACGGCCATGGGCATGCGGGAATAGTCCCACATTGCCTATGGAGGCAAAGTGGTATCCTGTTTTGCCCTATATAAAGAAAGGGATGTTGCCCTTTTTCAATACAGAAAAATATAGGACAATTTCCACAAAATTCTAAAGGGTTATTTTCCCCCCATTTTCACCTGCGGAGTGTGGCCCCTTGAATGGTTTGCTCACCTATGTAACGACCCGATTCAGTAAGAATCGGAGTCTCTGTGCATTCTGTGCTAGTCCCTGGATCAATAGCTAGCACACACAGTACATGATGTAATATCAAGAATAAACCACATGTCATATATATTACATCGAAGATCCAGTATTACAACAAAACATACCTGCATAGCTCAAGGCTACCTTACAATTAGAATACAGCGGAAAAACAATAAAAGCTCTGTGGCGTCCATCAACTCCACCGGCAAAGTTGAGTATAGACATCGTAACCCTACAACGCATCACTTACTCGTCGTATAAAAATCCTGCAACACCGAAGGTTACAGCCCGACAACGGGTCAGTACATCTAATTTGTACGGCAAGTCACACGAAAAAGGATATAACAGACCTACATCTACATGCAAGGATAAGTCAAAGGAAGGCTTATGGTTTTATTTTGCAGAAAGCTGATTTTTCCTTACTCTATCTAAGTCAAATTTTAGTTTGTCTTACTACATAAGGTTGAATTGGGCTACACCAATTCCAACCCATAACCTTTATTAAAGTTTCCCACTCAAGTTTTATTAAGGTGAGTCATCTGTCAAGACCATCCAACAATAGTAATGTCTAGTTGTTCAAAGTTGTCCATAACCGGGGACGCGGCTAATCATGATCAGTTTGTACGCTCTGCAGAGGTTTGTACACTTTACCCACTAGACTCAACCTGAAGATTAAGACAAAGTCTTTCGCAAGAGGTCACCTCCACCGTTTGGTAGCCGGTACACCTATCATATCTACATCTGCTAGCTACCAGGGCCAGGCTCCCCACAACGTACTCAACTAAGCCAGAGCCCATATAGCCAGTGGTCGTACATGGAAGCTACTAGTCACTAAGTCTGTCCAATCTTTTTGAGCCTGGACGGCACACACTTAGGGTGCACTCTCATGGGCGCAGTCCTTCGATAAGGTGCATGACCACATGATGCCTTCCCTCCATACCATGCAAAACCATTGGGAGCATTTAACCCAGAACCTACCCTTAAAGAAGGCGCAGCCTTCAGGATGCATCCCGCCCGTCCAGAGGTGAATTCTATTTAAGGTTTGCTAGTCAAGTTATTAAATCCTCACATAACTCAATGAAATCTGAAGCCAAACCCCGTCTACAAGCATAGCAATATATAACAGTCACGATCTAAGGCGACAAAGAATACAGGATCAGATCATATGGCTATCCTACCAGGTTTGCAGCATAGTAATATATAGTAGCCCTACACATGCATAGGGTGATAAAGTACTACATGCATAATGAAAAATATAGGTTGAGGTATGGTCAAAGTGTAACTTGTCTTTTACATTCGATGAAGTTCTTCGCTCTCACAATCCAGATAACTCTACTCGTCACACTCCGAGCAATCTATCGTAAAGAAAAGATACCACATAAACAATCACGCCAAAAGGAACCAAAAGATTAACAAATCAAACACAATAAGGTTTAACAACAAAAACCACTAGGCTCGATACGGTATAAGTGTCGATGTGCTCGAAGGTGATAGGTGGAAGGTAAACTCAAGTGAGTCAATGGAAAAGAAATCTTGATATAAAAAGGTTATGACCAAACGCATTATAAATTCAAGGTGAACATCATGCCAAAAGAACGGTGTGTGGATATAGCCGATAGGATGTTTCATATGATCCATTATGCAAAAAGAATCACGTGAAACGGAATATTACAACATGAGTTATAGCAGGTTAAAGTTTGAATTAAATTTAAATTCAAATAGATCAAAAAGTATTTAAATATGGTGGACAAATGATGTGGATAGAAAGTATATGATATGACCGTTCCAACAAAAAAAATGAATCAATTAAATTGGAACAACGATATAAAATATATGGCCTCCGGAACTTCAATTTGAATCTGAATATGTTCAAATTTTAAATGTGCAAAAGTGTGCAAACTTCATTTGACTGTATTCTACGTTTTGATACGAATATATAGAAAAAATAGTCACCTAATTCTGACTTAAGGTTTAAACGTTATAGCCAATCTAAAATTAAGGAAAAAAATCTATTAAAAGAACAAACTCGGCACAAGAAACGCTGCCTTTTTGCAAGATGTGGTTATCCGAAAGCTCTTCGTTGGATTAGAACAATGGTCCTGGGATTTACTGAAGATGGATGGGCTTCTATTTCTCCACACGTAGACAAGAAGAAGAGAAGAAAAAAAACAACGAACACGAACGGCTCACCAGATCTAAAGTATAGAACGTGGAAGTCGTTGGGTAGAGACATCGACAGCGGCAGCTCCGGTGAATTTTCAATGAACAAAAGATGTCTATCACGTGACCCGTACGGAGGGCAACGTGATGGTGCTGTCTGAAGCGATGACCGGGTTTTATTTCGACCGCGGCAGTGGCATGAACTCGGTGTTCCTGGTGAACTCCGGCGACGTGTGAAGTTGTGAACTAGCCCATAAGACCTTCTCAATCGGATGCGCCTTCGACTGTAGATTTAAGAGATGTTCATGGGAGAGGAGGAGACGTACCGGCAGCGACGCAATGAAGAACGGAAGGCGGCAGCCGTACACCTTTTTCCGTTTATATTGGAACACGACGGTTGCGTCTTGGCTTGGGGAAAAAGGAAAAAAGGGGTGTTTAAGGGTGCGGCTAAAGGTTATAAAGACAGAGGACAAAGGCAAGATCGAAAATCAATCTACACAATCGTGTTTTGTTAGTTGGGATTGGGTACAAACTCGTGTCCGTAAGGAACACGTACGTACTGTGGAGAAGAAGAAGAAGAAAAAATAAGAGCTAGTAGGTGATTCAGCTGGCCTTAGGCTGGTGTTGGGCCGGTGTTGGGTTGATCTGCACTCACGTGGGCGTAAGAACAGACCTGGGCCACAACGCTCCTAGCATGCGCTGCTGCGCAGTTTTTCTATTCCACAGGAAGTTAAATCTGACCAAAACAAGTATAAGGGAGATTCCTAAATCACCAAAGCATATAGAGATTATTACTACTAATATATAACACATAAATATTATTAAAAACACTAAATAAAATAAATTCAAACAAATAATTTTATAATACTATTTTGGGCCTTATAAATATTCCCTAAAAATAACTTTAGAGTTATTTATAATTCTTATAACAAATTCCAAGAATACCAAATAACATTCTTAACATTTTCAACTTCATTTTAATAGGGGATAAGTCATTTTATATCCTCTGCAATAAATTGCCTTAAGTTGAAAAATGTTTTGAATATTCAAAAAAATCCAAATAATTATTTAAAACATTTTCCAACTCTTTTAATATGTCGAAGGAGTCATATTACCTTCTTTCATTTTCATTTGTTGGATTTGTTTTAAAAAATAAATTCCAAAAAACCAACGGTAAATATTAAGGAAAGTCATTTTATTCCCTCTCATTTTAATATTCAATAGACTCAAAAAGTTTTAAATCCTACTGAAAATCAACATATCAAGAAAACAGTAAATATTATAATTTATTTATTAACATTCCAAAATTTGAAAAAAATTGGGATGTTACAAACTATCACCCTTAAAAGGAATCTCGTCTTCGAGATTCGAAAAGGCTAGAATGAAAAGGTTAGGGTTTGGGTCTTCATGACAATCCATCGATCCTCCGAGGAGCTAGGGTGCTACCACCCTTAAAAGGAATGCGACACGGTCTTCAAAATCTTAACCCGTTGATGACATCCTTCGTACATTCCTCATACTCCTTGGAGATCTTGAATCATTAGCGAAAGAGTGGTCTTCCAAATACGTTGGTCTTCAAGAAAGTTGCACCTTCGATTTCATCCTTCGAATATATCATATACTCCTTTGTTGTCTTGAATCCTACTCCAAAAGATGAGTCCTCCAAATATCTGAACCATCATGGCTGACAAGTCAGGCGCCAATACTAAGCAACTATCGACTCCCTCATGGTGGTCATCAAGAATACTTTTACGGCATACCTGCAGGAAATGTTCTTGGTCTATACTCACCGTATAACATACTATTATAAACGGTAATCTTCTATAGGGGTCAAACATCGTATCATCCTATGGTTTAGGCTTAACATCGTCGTCTCTCTACTATAGGTAAGTCACTCAAGATTTACTATCCCGCATAGCAAGAGCGAATAATAAGGGTAGTCGTCATGGGGGCCAATCAATTACGCACCCAAATCATTACCTTGTATATGGTTCAACAAATATCGCAATCTAACACTCGGACATCCTCACAAGCATTGTAAAAGTCCTTCTTATTCATGAACTGGGTTCAGATAAATCCATGGTTCTGCAAGCCAAACAAAACATCTATCGTTTCTTCACAACTCTCCGGTTTACGCAGACTACTATAAAACGTGTACTAGGGAACTACAACTTCCTCTAGGGTTCTTCCTTCAGCAGGATTGTGCTTGCTTATTGTAAGATCCTGGCACATGGGGTTAACTTGAATTCAGCATTAGGTTGCATCCATCTTTATTCCCGTCTTGACCTTAGCATCCATTGTAGTAACTCCTTCAGTTCAGGGCTGAGGATGAGGGGTAATAGAATGTAGATAGAGAGATATAAATACCCATACAAACATCACACCAGTTTTTAAAATATGGGTTTTGATGTGTAGGTGTCGGTAAAAACAAGAAATGACAGCTCACAGAAACGATCTAAAGGTAGAACTTTGAATCTTTCAGGTTTTCAAGTATTCAATGTCGGTAGCTACAATTTGCATTATCGAAGAAATCTTCATATCGTCGAGTCACTTGTCAACTTATTCTTCTTGTTGTTGTGTCTCCTTCAGTCTTGAAGCATACTAAATATATGAGGGTCTAATGAAACGTAAACTCATTCCACTCGCATAGAAGAAACGCAAGGCACCACACACAACATCAATCAACGACATATCAGGGTCAAGGACACAAGCAAAACCTAACAAAACAAACATGGCATAAAACATCTAGTTCATCCACAACAAGACTTGCATCGATCCACATCTCCAACTAACATTAAAAGGTACCACCGTACACTTAGTGCACACCTACGAATATTCTATTCTCCAATTGCAAAACACAAGCTTCAATATGTCAACGTCTTTGCTCCCATGTTCACATCTTCTTATTTCTCTTCAATCCTGGACACATGTTGGCGTAGTGTCCCTTGTTCTTGCACCGGTAACACTTAAGTTCGCTAAGATCTTTCTTTTTGTTCTTCACAGGTACTTCTCTGAGCTCCTGGATAATTTTCTTCATTCCTTCCTTTTGTTGTTGAATCACTTGTTGTGTCATGGTGTAAAGGTGACACTGAACGGGGTAATGATCAGTTCCTTCACACACAAGACATGTGACTTGAGCAGTGGAACATTCTTCACCCCAGTGAATTTCCTCGCAATAGGAACATCCATCTTGGTGTCCTTCGTAGGAGTGTCCTACTTCACCACAAATTGTGCAGGCATGGATCCTCTTAAGGTTTACCGTCCTTTGCATCGGGGTGACGAGGTGGGATCCCAACAAAATATTTGTAAACTCCTTCCAAGTAATCTCCCTCTTTGATTCGTTAATCTCCTGATGTATTCTCCACCAAGTAGCAGCCTCTTCTACAAAATGGTTGACAGCATAGTGGACCATGTCATCACTTCCAACATTGTTATGCTCCATGTGTTCCTCCATATGATGAATCCATTGTTACAACTTCAGTCTAGTCATCGCCCCGGAAAAGGAGAATCCTACTACATACTCCATCTATTGAGCCCAAACGACAAGGGTTAGGGGCAACTAGGATACAACCAAGAAAACAATCTAAATATTGCACCAAACAAATGCACACAGACAGGAATAAGGCAAAACACCTACATTCAAACAACAACACATAGCATCAATCAATGAAGTCACAAAAATCAAACCACACAAGCAAATCCTAGAGTAAGGTCATATGTGAAAAACATACGATCTCATCATACTACATGCAATTCGTTTATCTAACTCCTCATAAAATTGGTGGTCTGAATCTAAGCTTCATCCTTCTCAGCTAAGCTGATCTTAAAGATCCTCGGTGTCAAAACTTAATGAACCCCGTAGGATACTCCAGTTCCGGTAGTGGTAAACTCAATTGATCCACAAGGTTGATGATGTACTTCTCAAAAGTCATGTCTTCAGGGGCATAAGCAACTAGGATGGTCATTTACAATAAAACAAGAGAAGTAGTTTACAATATGAATAATAGATGAGAGATACTAGTGGAGAGAGTAAGTAACCAAAGAGTGATAAAATAATTTTGTTCATATGGCTTTTCCTATCCAGTTTCTAGGGTCACGACCTACAGTCAACATGGGCTCTGATACCATCTGTAACGACCCGATTCACTAAAAATCGGAGTCTCTGTGCATTCTGTTCTAGTCCCTGGATCAATAGCTAGCACACACAGTACATGATGTAATATCAATAATAAACCACATGTCATATATATTACATCGAAGATCTAGTATTACAACAAAACATACATGCATAGCTCAAGGCTAGCTTACAAATAGAATACAACGGAAAAACAATAAAAGCTTCGTGGCGTCCATCAACTCCACCGGCAAAGTTGAGTATAGACATCGTAACCCTACAACGCATCACTTACTCGTCGTATAAAAATCCTACAACACCGAAGGTTACAGCCCGACAACGGGTCAGTACATCTGATTTGTACGGCAAGTCACACGAAAAAGGATATAACAGACCTACATCTACATGCAAGGATAAGTCAAAGTAAGGCTTATGGTTTTATTTTGCAGAAAGCTAGTTTTTCCTTAATCTACCTAAGTCAAATTTTAGTTTCTCTTACTACATAAGGTTGAATTGGGCTACACCAATTCCAACCGATACCCTTTATTAAAGTTTCCCACTCAAGTTTTATTAAGGTGAGTCATCTGTCAAGACCATCCAACAACAGTAATGCCTAGTTGCTCAAAGTTGTCCATAACCAGGGACACGGCTAATCATGATCAGTTTGTACGCTCTGCAGAGGTTTGTACACTTTACCCACTGGACTCAACCCGAAGATTGAGACAAAGTCTTTCAGAAGAGGTCACCTCCACCCTTTGGTAGCCGGTACACCTATCATATCTACATCTGCTAGCTACTAGGGCCAGGCTCCCCACAACGTACTCAACTAAGCCAGAGCCCATATAGCCAGTGGTCGTACATGGAAGCTACTAGTCACTAAGTCTATCCAATCTTTTTGAGCCTGGATGGCGCCCACTTAGGGTGCACTCTCATGGGCGCAGTCCTTCGATAAGTTGCACGACCCCATGATGTCTTCCCTCCATACCATGCAAAACCATTGGGAGCATTTAACCCTGAACCTACCCTTAAAGAAGGCGCAGCCTCCAGGATGCATCCCGCCCGTCCAGAGGTGAATTCTATTTAAGGTTTGTTAGTCAAGTTATTAAATCCTCACATAACTCAATGAAATCTCAAGCCAAACCCCGTCTACAAGCATAGCAATATATAACAGTCACGATCTAAGGCGACAAAGAATACAGGATCAGATCATATGGCTATCCTACCAGGTTTGCAGCATAGTAATATATAGTAGCCCTACACATGCATAGGGTGATAAAGTACTACATGCATAATGAAAAATATAGGTTGAGGTATGGTCAAAGTGTAACTTGCCTTGTACGTTCGATGAAGTTCTTCGCTCTCACAATCCTGATAACTCTACTCGTCACACTCCGAGCAATCTATCGTAAAGAAAAGATACCACATAAACAATCACACCAAAAGGAACAAAAGATTAAAAAATCAAACACAATAAGGTTTAACAACAAAAACCACTAGGCTCGATACGGTATAGGTGTCGATGTGCTCGAAGGTGATAGGTGGAAGGTAAACTCAAGTGAGTCAACGGAAAAGAAATGTTGATATAAAAAGGTTATGACCAAAGGCACTATGAATTCAAGGTGAACATCATGCCAAAATAACGGTGTGTGGATATAGCCGATAGGATGTTTAATATGATCCAATATGCAAAAAAAATCACGTGAAAAGGAATACTACAACATGAGTTATAGCAGGTTAAAGTTTAAATTAAATTTAAATTCAAACAGATCAAAAAGTATTTGAATATGGTGGACAAAGGATGTGGACAAATATATGGCCTCCGGAACTTCAATTTGAATCTGAATATGTTCAAATTTAAAATGTGCAAAAGTGTGCAAACTTCATTTGCCTGTATTATTCTACGTTTTGATACAAACATATAGCAAAAATAATCACCTAATTCTGACTTAAGGTTTAAAAGTTATAGCCAATCTAAAATTAAGGGAATATATCTATTAAAAGAACAAACTCAGCACAAGAAACGCTGCCTTTTTGCAAGACGTGGTTAGCCGAAAGCTCTTTGTTGCATTAGAACAATGGCCGTGGGGTTTACTGAAGATGGATGGGCTTCTGTTTCTTCACACGTAGACAAGAAGAAGAGAAGAAAAAAAACGAACACGAACGGCTCACCAGATCTAAAGTATAGAACGTGGAAGTCGTCGGGTAGAGACATCGACAGCGGCAGCTCCGGTGAACTTCCAATGAACAAAAGATGTCTATCGTGTGACTCGTACGGAGGGCAAAGTGATGGTGCTATCTCAAGTGATGGCCGGGTTTTATTTCGACCGTGGCAGTGGCATGAACTCGGTACTCTTGGTGAACTCCGGCGACGTATGAAGTTACGAACTAGCCCATGAGACCTTGTCAATCGGATGCGCCTTTAAATGTAGATTTAAGAGATGTTCATGGGAGTGGAGGAGACGTACCGGCAGCGACGCAACGGAGGACGAAAGGAGGCAGCCGTACACCTTTTTTCCGTTTAGATTGGAACACGACGGCTGCGTCTTGGCTTGGGGAAAAAGGAAGAAAGGGGTGTTTAAGGGTGCGGCTAAAGGTTATAAAGACAGAGGACAGAGCAAGATCGAAAATCAATCTACACGATCGTGTTTAGTTAGTTCGGATTGGGTACAAACTCGTGTTCGTAAGACACATGTACGTACAGTGGAGAAGAAGAAAAAAAACAAAATAAGAATAAGAGCTAGTAGGTGGTTCGGCTGGCCTTAGGCTGGTGTTGGGCCGCTGTTAGGTTGGTCTACAGGCACGTGGGCGTAAGAACAAACCTGGGCCACAACGCTCCTAGCATGCGCTGTTGCGCAGTTTTTCTATTCTACAGGAAGATAAATCTGACCAAAACAAGTATAAGGGAGATTCCTAAATCACCAAAGCATATAGAGATTATTACTACTGATATATAACACATAAATATTATTAAAAACACTAAATAAAATAAATTCAAACAAATAAATTTATAAAACTATTTTGGGCCTTATAAATATTCCTTAAAAATAATTTTAGAGTTATTTATAATTCTCATAACAAATTCCAAGAATACCAAATAACATTCTTAACATTTTCAACTTCATTTTAATAGGGGATAAGTCATTTTATATCCTTTCCAATAAATTGCCTTAAGTTGAAAAATGATTTGAATATTCAGAAAAATCCAAATAGTTATTTAAAACATTTTCCAACTCTTTTAATATGTCGAAGGAGACATATTACCTTCTTTCATTTTCATTTGTTGGATTTGTTTTAAATAATAAATTCTAAAACACCAATGGTGAATATTAGGGAAAGTCATTTTATTCCCTCTCATTTTAATATTCAATAAACTCAAAAAGTTTTAAATCCTACTGAAAATCAACATATCAAGCAAACAATCAATATTATAATTTATTTATTAACATTCCAAAATTTGAAAAAAATTGGGATGTTACAACCTAGGGGAAGTTTATTCATTCTGCGCACGTCGTCGTGCTGCTGGAATCGGGATCCGAATCCATCTTCTTTTCGCTGCTCGCTTGGTTCAGAGCCCGGAGGGAACGTCGGGTACACCGTATACGTGTAATCCCGTGAGGCACTACACTTGTGGTGCTCCTTCATCGTCAAGGCCATGTCGCGACGTCTTCACCGACAATGTTCGGCGGGGTCGTCATCCCGTCATCGGTCTTCAAGGACCGGGTGGCTTCTGGAGTCGTCGAGGATCTCAGCCGCATCGAGGATTGTCGGTTACGACTACATCAACCACGTTCACGCCGGAACGTTTCCCGCTTAACAAACTACATACCGGTATGTTACCATTTTCCCTTCGTTAGTTGCATCAGCATAGCATAGGTCTTAGGTTTTGGCATCGCGTAGGTTGAAAAATTATTGTTTTCTGCCCCGAGCCCCAACATTTGCCAGTAAAAAAACTTAAAGAAACCATTCACTCCCTCCCCCTCTGGTCACTTCTTGGTCCTTCAGCTACGCCTTACGTTATTAATTCTTCGACATCAGACACACCTGTAGTTGTTCATAATTTGGCTCCACACCTTCATGCTCATAGCCGAATAAGTGGAAATCCTGCAAGATCACTTATGCCTTACCCTAACACGGTAGCATATAATCTCTCCCCTACACAATTACATAATTTCGACAACATCTCATTGCTGAAAGAGTCTAATAGCATTAGGGGGCAACCATATCCAGACTAGGTGACTGATAACAAGTTTACATTCTCTTGGGATTTGTGCAATGCTATTCATAGGGAGTTAATAGAAAGCGGGAAACCTCATGATTTTGTTGTTGCAAAAGCTAGAGTTCTGCAAATGATGCATTCACCCAATACTGTAGCATCTAGTATACCCCGTAAACAATTACAAAGTTTGGACAACTCATTGCCGAAAAGTCTAAAAGCATTGGGGTCAATTCAATGAAGACACGGGCGAAATTGGGAGAAAAAATCGTCAAGATAGCCTAGTTGCAATGTTTGTTGAGTATAGACCAGAACAAACAGCCTTAAAAATAAATAAAAAATGATTCAGATAACAAGCGCAGTTCGGTTATTGAAAAAGTCAAACCAAATAATACATGTGTCGATCTATTCAAGAAAAAGAAAATGACAAGGCGTTGGTGTTGGATATGTGCCCTAGAGGAAAAATTAATAAAGATATTTGTCACATATATGTTTGTTCATAATACGTTATATATTGTGCTAGAACTGTATTAAGCAGAAACATTAATACACGTGTGATATATAACAACCTGGTCCCTAGTTAAACTCAGGCATACTAGCTCATTGGGCAATTGATGATCAAGGTTTCCTGATCATGAGAACATAATAGTCTATTGACAATGAGGTCATATCATTAGGGGAATGATGTGATGGACACACCCCCACCTTAAGCATTGCAGTGTGATCAAGTCACATAAGTTCAGCATTGCGATGACTTAATAACATAGTGACTGAATCCTTAGACTGTGATGATCATACATAATTGCTATCTATTAGGATGCTTTGAGTGCATTAACCGTTACACTGAAACATGGTAACTGAAAAGGTGTATCTTGGGTATTCCGAAGTAGATATGTTGAGGAGTATGAAATAGATCAGAGCGGGATTTGTCAATCCGAGTGACGGATAGGTACTCTGGGCCCACTCGGTGGTTTTGCATCAATAGCTTGCAAGCAAGTGACTAGGTCACAAGAGATGTAATATTCACAGACGAGTAAACATGTTATGTCGGAGACGATGAAGAACTAGGTATTGGATACCGACGATCATACCTCGGACAAACATAGTACTGAAGCACAAAGGGATCAAGTCATATTGTTAACGGTTCAACAACGATGAAGTTTATTCGATGGAAGCGTAGGGGCACATCAAGGATTGTAACCATATCCCACATGATGGTCATTGGTCAGAGAGTGTCTCGATCATGTCTACTGTTTCCCGGACCGTAGGGTGTCACACTTAAGGGCAATCGATGCATTAAGGATTGATTCGGGATCATCGGTGAAAAGAGAGAAAACACCAGAAATGTACCGGGAGGTGCCGGAAGCTGTTCCGAATATTTTGAAAGGTTCAAAATAATATATATTAATGTTTAAATATGTTTTATTATTTAATTAACAGAATTAAATATTAAAAATGATTTAAATAATTAATTAAAAAGTTGAAAAGGTATTTGGGCCTTAAAAGGCCCATGAGGGGAAGGGGAGCCTCCCCCCTTGGGCCTGGCGCCAAGGGAGGGGCCCATCCCCCTCCTAGCCGCACCACTCCCCCCCTTGGGGGTTTAGTCCCACATGGGGGAAGGGGAGGGGGTGGAGCCCCTCCTTGGCCTATATAAGGAGGAGTGGGGGTGCCGTTTTCAATATAACATTGAGTTTCTCTCTCTCTCTCTCTTTCTCCGACCTAGAGCGGACTCCCCTGGTTTGGAGTTTGCACCTGGTTGGTGTTTCACCATCATCCGGACGCCGTCGCGCTGCCGGAATCGGGATCCGGATCAATCTTCTTTCCGCTGCTCTTCTGGTTCGGAGCCCGGAGGGACGTCGGTTGCATCGTACGTGTGTAATCCCGCGAGGCACTACACGTGTGGTGCTACTTCATCGTCGGAGGTTCTTCAACACGACAGGGAGGTCGTAGGATCAGAGTCTACGCCAACCACGTTCGAGGAACGTTTCCCTCTTTCGGTCTTCAAAGGTATGGACACCGATTCCTTCCGTTACATACATCAGCATAGCATAGATCTTGGGTTCGGGACTCGTAGGTAGGAAAAATTTTGTTTTCTGTGCCAATCCCCAACAGTGGTATCATGAGCAAGGCTATGCGTGAATGTATTGTACGGGTAGAACACATCTAGGATGTGGGCATCAATTCTCCAATTGTTACCCTCCCACGTGTACTCGTTTAGCGTTGCGGCAATGTCCTGATGAAGCGGCCCCGACCGGCCTTACACGTTTACGCGAGACTGGTTCCACGCTTGACATATGGCTTGTACCATATAAGTGGTTGGGGGGTGTCTGTCTCTCTAACATTAGCGACGTGAAGACGTTTGCAACGGAGGGCCCCAACAGGGGTGTAATAGAGACGATTGCAGGATTGGTGTTGTGGCTTGCTTTCGCAGGATAGAAAGCGGTTCTCTCTCGAAACCCCTTAGCAGCCACGTAAAACTTGCAAAAGATAAAGTAGAAGGCATTTTAACTTTAATTTGCATGTAAGGGGGGATCATAGCTTGTATGATTTACAGTTTTACTTTCTGTCTTGCTAATATGCTAGATATGTGACGGTAGCATGATAGGATAATCTCTCTCAATACCATGATTGTATTCTCCCTTAGTGGGCAGCGCCTGGAAGGATCTCTTTATGATAGGCAGGCCATGACGATCGGGTGTCATACATACATTAGCGATCACATGAGGTTGGGTTTGGCAAGCCTAGCATATGCAGATATGGCCTTGCTGAACAGCCATGCACTAAGGTTCGACTGGCAGACTTGACATATGTAGATATGAGCTTGGGATACGGATGACCGAAAGGTTAAGCATGAGTCATATAACGGATATGATTGGCATGATGGCCTACCTAGGGATATGTGTCGTCGGTCGTGTGATATTCGAGGACGATCATTAAAACTAGGATTATGTTAATCACTTAGTAAATTTGGAGAGATGTTTAACTAAGTGGGAGTTTTAGAATTAATTAAAATTGAACTCCAATTATGAACAAAGTCTAAATATGTGTTTTGCAAATAACCATTGTAGATGGCTGCACCTCGCCCCTCATTCAACTTAGGTTCATTCCTAGACAAAGACAAACTGAAAACCGATGGGTCAAACTTCACCAACTGGTTCCGCACTCTGAGGATTCTCCTCGTTCCCCTCAAGATGGCATACGTACTAGAGGCCGCGTTAGGTGACGAACCACCAGCAGACGCTAGTCAGGATGAGAAGAATGTCTACCTCTCCAAGACGGATGATTACAACCTTGTCCAGAGTGGAATTCTTTACTCCATGGAGGCTGAGCTACAGAAACGCTTTGAGAGGATGGGTGCATATGAGATAATCACCAACCTCAAGGCCGTCTTTGCACCCCAAGCCAGGGCTGAACGTTATGAGGCTTCTGAAGCTTTCTTCTCGGCAAAGATGGATGAGCATAGCAGTGTTAGTGAGCACGTGGTCAAGATGTCTGGCTACGTTCAACGCTTGAATGCTATGGAATGTCAGATTCCAGATGAACTTGCTATTGATAGGGTGCTGCAGTCGCTGCCCCCTAGCTACAAAGGCTTTGTGTTGAACTACAACATGCAAGGGATGACTAAGACCCCTTCTGAGTTGTTCGCCATGCTGAAAACTGCTGAGGTTGAGATCAAGAAGGAGCATGTTGTATTCATGGTCAATAAGACCGTTGAATTCAAGAAGTCTGGCAAAAAGGAGAAGGGAAAGGAGGGAAGCCCGAAGAAGGGTGACAAGCCAGTTGTCACTCCTCGTAAGGCACCCAAACCTGGACCCAAGCCCGGCGTTAAGTGCTTCTACTGCAAGGGTGATGGTCACTGGAAACGCAACTTCCCCAAGTACCTAGAGGATAAGAAGGCTGGCAAGATTGTCAGAAGAGACAAAGGTATATTTGATATACACGTTATTGATCTTTTCTTAACAAGCGCTGGGAACAAATCCTGGATATTTGATACAGGATTTGTTGCTCATATTTCTAACTCCTCTCAGGGGCTACGGAATAGGCGACGCTTGATGAAAGATGAAGTGACGATGCGCGTGGGAAACGGCTGCCGGATTGAAGTGGTGGCGGTCGGCACGAAGCATCTTAGTCTCCCTTCGGGATTAGTTTTGATTTTGAATAAGTGCTACTATGTACCCGCATTGAGTGTGAACATCGTTAGTGGTTCTTGCTTGAAGCGAGACCACTATTCTTTTAAGTCAGATACAATTGGTTGTGCGATTTATAAGGATGATGTGTTTTATGTTCACGCACCGGAGAAAATGGCTTATTCATTCTTAATCTCGATTGTGATATACTTTATATTGATAACGTAGAGGCCAAAAGGTTAAAACCTAGTGGAGAAGAACACATGACGATGTGGCATTGTCGACTTGGTCATATTGGTGAAAAGCGCATGAAGAAGCTTCATGATGATGGACTTCTGGAGTCATTGGATTTTGGATCCCTTGACACATGTGAACCATGCCTTATGGGCAAGATGACAAGGACTCCATTCAATGGAACAATGGAGCGTGCGGAAGACTAGTTAGGGATCATACATTCAGATGTATGTGGACCTATGAACGTCCCCACACGCAATGGTCTTCGTTACTTCGTGACCTTCATAGATGACTTAAGCAGATATGGGTATATCTACTTAATGAAACATAAGTCTGAAACCTTTGAAAGGTTCAAGGAATTTCAGAGTGAGGTCGAGAATCAACTCGGGAAGAAAATCAAGCACCTTCGATCCGATCGAGGAGGCGAGTATTTAAGTCACGAGTTTGGCGATCATCTTAAGACTTGTGGCATCGTACCACAACTTACGCCGGCAGGAACACCTCAGTGTAACGGTGTTTCTGAGCGACGTAATCGAACTCTATTGGATAGCGTACGATCGATGATGTCTCATACCGACTTACCTGTGTCATTCTGGGGGTATGCATTAGAAACTGCCGCTTACATTCTTAATAGGGCACCGTCCAAATCCGTAAAGACAACACCATTTGAGGAATGGCATGGCAAGAAACCAAAGTTGTCTCACTTGAAAATTTGGGGTTGTGAGGCTTATGTTAGGAAACTTCAGCCTGACAAACTCGAATAAAAATTGGATAAGTGCATCTTTGTGGGATATCCAAGGGAAACCGTTGGATACACCTTCTACAACCAGTCTGAGGGGAAAACGTTTGTCGCCAAGACTGGATGCTTTCTTGAGAAAGAGTTACTTTCAAAAGAATTGAGTGGGAGGAAAATAGACCTCAACGAGATGATTGACCAATCACTCCAAGTGGAAGAAATGGCAATGGAAGTTGTTCCGGAACCATCTTCTGTAGTGGGAACTGAAGAGAACGGTCATCATGATATTCATAACGATCGTGACATACATGATGATCATGATCAAGATGAAGAGGATCCTATTGTACCCCGCAGGTCATCAAGAGCCCGAGTAAAAACTCAGTTTTATGGGCAACTTGTCAATGCAGTCATGTTAAATGAACCTGACGAACCTGCGAACTACAAAGAAGCAATGGAGGGACCCGAGTCCGAGAAATGGCTGGAAGCCATGAAATCCGAGATAGACTCCATGTATGCCAACAAAGTATGGACTTTGGTGGATATTCCCGAGGACCGAAAGGCCGTCGAGAATAAGTGGATATTCAAGAAAAAGACTGACGCAGACGGAAACGTATCAGTCTATAAAGCTCGACTTGTCGCAAAAGGTTTCCGACAAATTCAAGGAGTTGACTACGAAGAGACTTTCTCTCCCGTAGCGATGCTAAAGTCTATCCGGATATTGCTAGCAATTGCTGCCTATTACGATTATGAAATATGGCAGATGGATGTGAAAACCGCGTTCCTAAATGGCAAAATTGAGGAAGAGTTGTATATGGTACAACCGGAAGGTTTTATTGATCCTAAGGACGCTGTTAAGGTATGCAAACTTCAACGGTCCATTTATGGGTTGAAGCAAGCATCTCGGAGCTGGAATCTTCGTTTTGATGAGGTGATCAAAGCTTTTGGATTTGTCCAAAATGAAGAAGAATTCTGTGTTTATAAGAAAGCGAGTGGGAGCTCTGTGGCATTCCTAGTACTATATGTGGATGACATATTATTGATAGGGAATGATGTGAAATCTCTAGAGGGGGTAAAGGAATATTTGAATGGACAATTTTCCATGAAGGACCTAGGTGAAGCTGCATACATATTAGGCATTAAAATCTATAGAGATAGATCAAGACGCCTATTAGCACTGAGTCAGAGAACTTACCTTGAGAAGATATTGAAGAGGTTCAATATGGATAACGCCAAGAGAGGCCTCTTGACCGTTATGAAAGGAAGTAAATTGACTGTGACTCAATGCCCAGCAACAGCAAAAGAAAGGGAGGAAATGTCCTCAAAGCCCTATGCCTCAGCCATAGGTTCTATCATGTATGCTATGTTGTGTACTCGACCAGATGTGGCCCTGGCGGTTAGTCTGACTAATCGTTTCCAAAGTAATCCTGGAATGGATCATTGGATTGCAGTGAAGAACGTCCTTAAGTACTTACGAAGAACTAAGGATCTGGTTCTTGTCTATGGAGGATGTGAAGAAGATCTCGCCGTAACAGGTTACGTCGATGCTAGTCTTGGTACTGATCCCGATGACTCAAAATCCCAGACGGGATACATGTTTATGTTGAATGGTGGTGCGATTAGCTGGAGGAGCGGCAAGCAGTCAGTCGTCGCCCAATATACGATGGATTCGGAGTATATTGCCGCTTGCGAAGCGTCAAATGAAGCGCATTGGCTGAAGAAGTTCGTCATCGAGCTTGGCGTATTCCCTAGTTGCACTAACCCTGTTAGCATTTATTGCGACAATACGGGTGCCATTGCTAACGCAAGGGAGCCAAGGACTCACTCTACGGCCAAGCATATTCTCCGGCGTTTCCATGTGACGCGGGACTACGTCAAGGATGGTCAAACTAGGATTTGAAAAATACATACGGATCTGAATCCGTCAGACCCAATGACTAAACCTCTTCCACAAGACAAGTTTGAAAAACACCGAGAGACTATTGGTGTTAGATACATACCTGATGTAAACTAGTGTAATTTGTACTCTAGTGCAAGTGGGAGACTGTTGGATATGTGCCCTAGAGGCAAATTAATAAAGATATTTGTCACATATCTGTTTGTTCATAATACGTTATATATTGTGCTAGAACTGTATTAAGCGGAAACATTAATACATGTGTGATATATAATAACATGGTCCCTAGTTAAACTCAGGCATACTAGCTCATTGGGCAATTGATGATCAAGGTTTCCTGATCATGAGAACATAATAGTCTATTGACAATGAGGTCATATCATTAGGAGAATGATGTGATGGACACACACCCACCTTAAGCATTGCAGTGTGATCAAGTCACATAAGTTCAGCATTGCGATGACTTAATAACATAGTGACTGAATCCTTAGACCGTGATGATCATACATAATTGCTATCTATTAGGATGCTTTGAGTGCATTAACCGTTACACTGAAACATGGTAACTGAAAATGTGTATCTTGGGTATTCCGAAGTAGATATGTTGAGGAGTATGAAATAGATCAGAGCGGGATTTGTCAATCCGAGTGACGGATAGGTACTCTGGGCCCACTCGGTGGTGTTGCATCAATAGCTTGCAAGCAAGTGACTAGGTCACAAGAGATGTAATATTCACAGACAAGTAAACATGTTATGTCGGAGACGAGGAAGAACTAGGTATTGGATACCGACGATCATACCTCGGACAAACATAGTACCGAAGCACGAAGGGATCAAGTCATATTGTTAACGGTTCAACAACGATGAAGTTTATTCGATGGAAGCGTAGGGGCACATCAAGGATTGTAACCAGATCCCACATGATGGTCATTGGTCAGAGAGTGTCTCGATCATGTCTACTGTTTCCCGGACCGTAGGGTGTCACACTTAAGGGCAATCGATGCATTAAGGATTGATTCGGGATCATCGGTGAAAAGAGAGAAAACACCGAAAATGTACCGGGAGGTGCCGGAAGCTGTTCCGGATATTTTGAAAGGTTCGAAATAATATAGTTTTAATTAACAGAATTAAATATTAAAAATAATTTAAATAATTAATTAAAAAGGTGAAAAGGTATTTGTGCCTTAAAAGACCCATGAGGGGAAGGGGAGCCTCCCCCTTGGGCTTGGCGCCAAGGGAGGGGCTCATCCCCCCTCCTAGCCGCACCACTCCCCCCCCCCTTGGGGGTTTAGTCCCACATGGGGGAAGGGGAGGGGGTGGAGCCCCTCCTTGGCCTATATAAGGAGGGGTGGGGGTGCCTTTTTCAATATAACATTGAGTTTCTCTCTCTCTTTCTCCGACCTAGAGCGGACTCCCCTGGTTTGGAGTTTGCACCTGGTTGGGGGTTTCACCGTCATCCGGACGCCGTCGCGCTGTCGGAATCGGGATCCGGATCAATCTTCTTTCCGCTGCTCTTCTGGTTCGGAGCCCGGAGGGACGTCGGTTGCACCGTACGTGTGTAATCCCGCGAGGCACTACACGTGTGGTGCTACTTCATTGTCGGAGGTTCTTCAACACGACAGGGAGGTCGTAGGATCAGAGTCTACGCCAACCACGTTCGAGGAACGTTTCCCTCTTCGGTATTCAAAGGTATGAACACTGATTCCTTCCGTTACATACATCAGCATAGCATAGATCTTGGGTTCGGGACTCGTAGGTAGGAAAAATTTTGTTTTCTGCGCCGATCCCCAACAGTTGGAGAGTTATCCAAAAGTGGAGTAAGCTATTGTTCATATCGCACAACCATCATGCTCTCCCAACATATTTGAAGAAGTATGTCTAGCAATTGCTTTACCTATTTTCCGATTTGGTCGCAACTTTATTGTTGATACATCTATTAGAAAAATAATCATAAGCAATCTTGAAAGACCAATGAAGAAGGTAATGTATTTGTTAGTAGTAAAATCATTGCAAAGCATATCGGTCAACACATTGCTCTATTTATAAAGATCCATAGTGACTTATTATTGTAGCCAAAGCTTTCCCCGTTGCTTTACTTAAAACTAATATCTAAGTGGGTAATTTTGCTTGTTACATTTGTGTTCTAACTGTTTTAGCTTCAGAAAAATAAAGTCAAGGTTAAATTCTGTCGGGAAATCGATGCTTATATAATATCTTATCCAAAGACATCAAATATAGAATGCAAAACACAATTCATAGTCGAACAAGGAGATTCCAAATCTGAACCATTCGTTTGCTTGCCACCAAAGTTGTACTCACACCAAGATCGGCTAGAAAATAAGAAGTATACCTTCAATTAAAGCATGTGTGATCACATATTTGATTTGTTGCTAAAAAATAATAACATTAGAATTCTTGATCACCGTGTTAAGCCATCAATCCAAGGACAAATGCATTGTAAGTTGCATGATTCGTCCGAGCATTATTTTGAGGATTGCAACATATTTCGTCAAATATTTAAATCTACCATTGATAAAGGACAATTGAAATTTGTTGAGACACCAAGAGATGACCAGTCTATTCAGGTTGGTCTTGGTGACAAACGGTTTTTGCATCGGATGCTTCAAGCTGATCCAATAAACAAGAGCAGGTAAAAATTGTGGATAATGGTAACACGCTTTCAAGTAAGAAGTTTTTCAAGAGAAGAATGATAATATTCTTGATGGTGAAAATTTCATCAAAGTTGCAATGAAGACGCCAAGTACTGCGGGGCAACGAGAAAATCCAAAGATCGATGTAAGCACAACCAAAGAAAGCAAAGGCCGAGGTAAGCACAATGTTAAAAAGCTGAAAGTCAATTTTGCACAGCTATTAGATAAATATAAGAAAATGAGTGAAGCAAAAAAATTGTCCAAGTACTAGAAAAGCATCAAGATCACCCCCTAGTCACAAATCTGAGGACCAATATTGGCAAAGTGAGAATTTCAATGGAGCATATCCATATCCTCCTTTTGGGCCACAAATGTCAATGTCTTGTATACCACACTATGCTTATTTTTGTCCATATCCATCATGGTACTTGTATGATTCATCGGTACATCATCCATCTTATTTTAAACCATCTCATCAAGATTATGCAGATCCAAGAAGATCAACATTTGATGAACAATTACATAGCCAAGACCGTTTCACTCAAAAAGAATCGGTCCGGAGCTCAAGAAATAATAAAGAGGTGGTCAAGCAAGTATATTGTGTCAAAAAGGATGACCGTAAGTCTGCCACTTCAGATTTGATCTCAAATGATAAAGAGCCAATTAATAAGTTAACAGTGGCTAAGGGCAAAGAAGACACACAACCAATTATTGAAAAGTAAAGTTACAAATATGAAGATAAGAAGTTTAGAGTGCACAAACCGTCACAAAAGAATTGCCTTTGTTTGAAAAAGAATCACGGCCGAGGCACCCACTCTGTTTATTAGTTTGGCAAAAGAAGAAACTACAAAAGCTTAGTGCGCAAGAACTTGGAAAGAGTGTGGCAAAGGTACAGAAAGAGAAGAGTGAAGGCTATGAACAACCAAGCCAAAAGGTTTGCATCTATGCGTTAAAATCGTCGATTCACACATTATCCATGTTCTTCAACTATGTGATTGATGCCTATGCCATGGGATTCTCAAGTATGATTGGTTACCCTCCATGGGCTTATCCATGGATGCATTATATTTTTTCACATCATGAAAGGGTTTACCAATTCACTACTCATTTGATTAGCCACAATTTGTTTCTAATCCACATGATCGATATATGATTATCGCCCTAAGCATATAAATGGCCAATGGTGTGTTGATATTTTCCTTAGAAAAAACATGGTATAAATTATTTTTTAGCATGCAAGCTTTGCCCAAAAACAAGGGGCATGTGTTGACATATTAGCACATCAAGAAACATATATAAGATGGACTCAAATGAATAAGTGGTCTACATGAAAAGGTTATGTATTGTCGATATGAACATCTTTGTAGTTTGTGTCATTAATTCAACATCATTTGATCTCATATCGAGGGTCGAAGTTGTGCTCTAAGTGCTAAGATTTTGTATTCAGAGTATTGGTTGTTGATTAAGCATTCAAGATGGCCTCATATGGGAAAGCACTCTGCATGGATTGTCTTTGTCTCATCGAGACGGTCGATTTTGATATTTGGGTCTTCTAAAACCAAGGTCGTATGCAAAAGTTAGAACCAACACAATGTATCCTTATTAAGAGCAAAAACTGACACCCAAAACCAGACACTCGTGCAGCTGATGTTTGATGGGAAGCGTGAGTTATCATCTGTTTTGCGTAGCAATTTGACCCTCAAAATGGCCCCGAATACAAAAATCGACATGAAAGTTCTTCGCCTCGTCAAGGTGAAAAACCTTGATGTTTAGAGTTTTTCGGATCCAACCTTGATGTTTAGAGTTTTCCCATCCGAGTGAATCCAAAAACCAAACTATTGTTTCATATCCACGTGTAATCCTAGTTCAATTAGGTTTGGAAATTTTTTAACTAGATTTGAAGTCATTTTCTTATACGTGAGTCGCCTCATATATAGATGAAAGGTGATGACCGATTAAACAACATCAATCGAACAAACACATCTACAACTTTTTCGGTTCATCTATTCTTATCTTTATATCTTTTCAAGGCATTGAATCCATGAGGCCAGGTCGACCTAGGGCAACTCATTGCAACCACGCACCCTAAAGAGATCCCTCCAAGTCGTGTGCGGTTTCGGGTCTACAAAAGCGCCCATCAGATTGCTTGTGTACCGCGCTCTACAAAGCGCCCATCAGATTGCTTGTGTACCGCACTTCTAGTCGGGTCTCCTTCAGCGTGAGTTGCGGTGCATCACCCCCGACGTCGAGGGTACACGATGATGTGATCGTGTGCGAACAACTACAATTTTACAGTAATTCTATTTCTCACTGAAACATAAAAATAGTGTCAAGATAGGAGGAGAATCTAGCTTGGAGCTGTCAAGAAAGTATGTTGGTACTTTCGTTGTAAACAACTAGTCAAATTCCATACCATTAGATTTTAGAATTGACACAACCATCCTCAGCTAATCCATGCACAAAACTCATCCCATTTCTACACTTGCACCACCGCATGTCCATGGCTCCATGCCTAGCACAGCCAACCTGGTCTAGCAAGGAACCTTTAGCTTCGCTCTGCTGTTTGTTGAAGGGTTGGCCATGCAGCCTCCTCATCGTTGTTGTAGCCATTAACAAGAAAATAAGCACAGTTCTTCTGCCAGCCTTGGTTATAAGGATTTCTGAAGCGTCCATCAGGCCCCCTAAGATAAGTGTACCGCGCCTGATTTGCGGCCTCGTTAGTTGTGAGATTCCTGGCTATCTGCATGAAACATTAGTTGTGAGATTCCTGGCTATCTGCATGAAACATGACATGCAATGGGTAAGCGCATGTTATGAAAAGCCTGGCGGTGTTCTGTTGTCTTTCTAGCATATTGGAGACAAATGGGAGTATCAATATTGGACCGTTGAGTGATACACAGATTCTCTTGTGTGATGAATTATATAGCAACGTTTGAAAGTGTTGCGTAGGCATAAAATAGAAGGTATATGCAGTTGTGTTTCTTTGCTATTCCATTGTAGAAAATGTCAGACCATGACAAGACAACAATGCATGCAGACAGATACAACTTCCATTTCACAACTATGGAGTCTTTTTTAACCCATCACATGCAAACCTAATGTATGGAACAAGTCGTCATAATAACCCATATTGCAGCGAAGTCCTAAGCAATCAATGAAAGCTTACCAGTGTTGCTTGTGCTCCCGTCAAAATAAGAGCTCCGGTTAATAAGAAAATATCCATGAACATGAACAATGCAGCACCAGGATGTTTTGTCACCATGAAGTGAGTCCACGACTCAGAAGTTGAAAGTATAATGGGCTCTGTCCAAAGTCCTGTCGTCAGATGTCCATGAACTGTTACTACACTATTAAAGGAATGAACAGTATATTCACTATGTCTCCTTACTGTGGAATCCAACTGCGGCACCAAGAAGCGTTGTAGCTATCCCCGTACAAAGAAACACCAAAAAGTCCCACTTATTTCTCTATAAACAGAACATACGTTAGCTATAAGGAGATCCATAAGAACTAGGATGCAGAATACAGTTGAACATAAGAAGCGTTGTAGCTATCCCCATACAAAGAAACACCAAAAGGTCCCACTTATTTCTCTATAGACAGAACATTCGTTAGCTATAAGGAGATCCATAAGAACTAGGATGCAGAATACAGTTGAACATAAGACGTGCATATCCATTATTTTGAAGTTCAAAAGGAGGCACTTTGAATATCAGAATACAGATTTGAAAATGAACTCCATAGTCCCCAGCTATATCAAAGTATATATATAACATAATACAATGCTCTCTTAATAATTTCCAGAGTCTACGAACAACAACATGCAGCATGATGCACCAACACACAAAATTAGTGCCCCCTGGTTAGTCAATGGGACATTCCCAGAATATTTACTACTACGGCTGGAACAGCATGTCAGGTATTAATACCCCTTTTGCTAAAGAGTACGGGACATTTGGCTGCGTAACTTAAATGAAGCATTTCATGCAACAATTGGATAATGGAAAAGCACTAGCTAAGAGTGAAGTAAATTATGGTTAACTTACATAAAATTTTTGCAACTACCACTGGTACAGCCCGATGTGAAGTTCTATTCTAGTCTCATAAAAATTGTTTGTTACGTCAGAATCTGAAGAAACTAAGAGTGTGGGTTTTGTACATGTGTAAGCGGGTACATGTGATATCTTATCCGTGCGATGTTGTTTGAGATTTCTGCCAAAAATTTCTATATTTTTTGCACTATGTGTTTATTTTTATTATAGCTTCCATAAGATGTAGTTATTTGAATACATACCATAATTTTTTACCAACATATATGAAATGGAACTTAAAATTACTTCATTATTTGTAGTATTCTAAAAACATAGGAGCAGGAAAAACATATAACTAATATGCTATTACGTATTGGTTCCTATATGATTTGAAAATGCATGGTTCAATTCACTGAAAAAGGAAGAATTTTCCTTACGGATTAGGTACATTGCATTGGTTTTTGTATAAAATATGCAATGTTCCTAGCACAGTTTTTACGGATCTCAAAACAATCTTTTAGCATTGTGCAGACATGATATCACATGTACCCGCTTATACATGTACATATGCATTTCTGAGAAACTAATTCTGTATGGATAAACAAAAAATCTAGCAACAACAACAACAACAACAAAGCCTGTCAGTCCCAAACAAGTTGGGGTAGGCTAGAGCTGAAACCCAAAAGATATCGTAAACAAAAAATCTAGAAGATTGAATAAAATTGTAAACGTTAACTTGATTCAAACTCAACATACACACATCTTACCTTTCCAACACAGTTTGATATCCAGGGGCAGTGATGGTCAAACTGTTCAACGCAGTGCTTACAAGTTGGGCAGTGTTTAGAGCGCACAGGGCGAATTATCTGGTAAGTACAATTACTAAAAATTAAGTCTGGTAACGGTAAGGTGTAGTGACATAAGAAAAAACAACGAATAACCATATGTAGCTATGTTCACATGATACATTTTAAAAAGAAAATGTCATTTCAATATGAATATCCAAGAGAAAAAAAGTAAAAAAAGGTAAAGTAAAGTGAAAATGGAAGAAAACTACAACATTATAATACCTTGCAAGTGGGGCATAGCTGAGACCAATTGCCTGCAAAAGTAGAGTAACTGAGATCGATCTCCATGAGTAGTTCCTGTAAGTATAACACAGCTCAGTAATGATCTTGAAGATGTTGAAGGAAAGTCCCTAAGAATATGATATAATTTGCTGAGTCCAAAATGTTCAGTACAGATGCTCACATTACCAGAGAAAAATGCAACTGAAAATAATCTACTCAGATAGCATCTAGACTCTTGAACTGCAAGAGTGTAATACGGTCTAAGTAGTACGACGTACCAACTGCAGTAATAAGGTTGAAATCTAAAGTCTGAACTCTTACTTATAGAATCACTATGACAAGATTATTTAAATATTGAGGTGCTGTGGTGGGCTATTTCCTTAAAGTGCTTGCATACGAAATTAAAGTTTGAACACCACTAGCTATACCAGAACATTCTACCTTCAGATCAAGCCCCTCAATATTTGCTTTGATGTAGCCTGGATTTTTTCTGTCCAAAGAGCAAACAGCAAAACTGACATTAAGCGGTAAGCAAACACGGAGTATATTTTAGAAGAAAATGAACTTAACATCTACAAATCAGTGGAAGAAAATTAAAAAAAGTGGTAATTCTGGACTATTAAGGTTTGAAATAAGTGTTCAAGGTTGTAAGTGCATCTGGTGCTCTCTAGAGGGTTTTGGATGATAAATGATAAAACAGTTAAGGACTAATGTGTTTGTGGGTATACACGGGTGAAAGTGCATTAGGATTTAGTTTAACAAAAATGTTATGACCCCTAAAAATTGTGGTGACAATTAATGTCATCGGAATGCCTGAACGATGAACATGAAGCTCTCTGCGAGGAATATGAAGCTGGAGTGAAGACTTTGGTTTTCTAGTTTCATTGTTTCTTCTATTTGAGTCATAGGGCAAACCGTACTATTAGGCCTTGTTTGGTAGCCCGTGACTCCTCCGGGATCCCCGTCAAAACCCGGGGCGCGGAGACCACGGGGACAAACCGGCCCATGAAAAATTATCGCGCCATTTGGTCGCTCACCCGTCGAGGATATTCTGGCTCGATCCCTGTCTTTTCCACGGGTGAGAGATCCACGCCCCGAGGGGTCAGGAGGAAAAGACACGGCTAGAAGTAGAGTAGCGAACGCCAGGCGACGGCGACCAAGATCCAATGCTCTGCCCCCAAGCTTCTCCTTCGGCGATCAGAGCGATGCTTTGAGCCTCTCTCCCTCCATTGATCTGCCTCCAGGCAACGGCGACCAAGATCCAATGCTCCGCCCCCAAGCTTCTCCTTCGGCGATCAGAGCGATGCTTTGAGCCTCTCTCCCTCCATTGATCTGCCTCCAGGCGACGGCGACCAAGATCCAATGCTCCGCCCCCAAGCTTCTCCTTCGGCGATCAGAGCGATGCTTTGAGCCTCTCTCCCTCCATTGATCTGCGAGGTGTGTTTCTTGAGAAATGAGTGAAGATACCTGCAGAAAATATCTGGAGGCGGCGGCGACGAGGTGCTAGTGAGGACCTCGTCCAACTTATGCAAAAAAAATCCGGTCAAGGTTTTTTATAAAAATTAGCCCTCAATTCTACTTTGGCCACTTGCAGTTCTATTTCAATTCAGCTCAATGATGAAATTATTGCTGCTCAATATAGCTTTTGTAGTTTTTGGTGCATCATTTTAAGAAACTTTGTGCAAATGAGGTGCTATTGAGGAATCTTTCAATGCAGTTGAGGTGATGTTGAGAAACCAATTCTATTTCTGTAGTGTGTATATATCTTCCTCATGGTCATTGTCACATAGTAGTGGTAGTAATATAAAAGCTTGATTGTGTTCATCCTCTAATATGCTTGTTGTTTTGCTCTGGGAACCAAATGCTTCCCTCCTTTTCTTTTTCTTTTGACGGCCTAAGTTTATCCAAGATTGCATCATATTTCTCTATAGGTTCCTTGCTGCAAGTTGATGGAAATGTTTAAGAAGTTGATGATGGAAGTTTCCCAGTTTAGTATGGGCTGTTCAGATAACTAGATTTTGTTAAATGGAACAAAATGTTGTATCTTTTTGGACTTGTAACTGTAATTACCATTTTCACTTTTGAATCATAATTAGCATACTACACTTGTCCTTGATGATAAATAATTTGTTTGACTTGACATATAAGACTGACATGCATGTGTTGATGTGAGTTGAACATTTTCTTATTTTTCTAACTATTTGTGTATCCTGGTTTTCATGAATTTTCCTTCAGATTTCTACATTAATTTTTATTCTCAAATTTCCTCAACTTCAGAGAAACAAGATAGTTCAAATCCTGGAGTGCTTTGACATTAATCATTATTATGGAAAAATGTGAAGTTACTTGTGGTTAGTTTTGAGTATAATGACACATTTTCGAATTTTGCAAGTTACCCTCGCTTTTCCCTTGCTGGCCAAACAGCAATGGCGTGTGTTTTCCCTTGATGGCTCAGGGATCCCAACTGAGCAGGGAAACCATCCCCTTGGGGCATCTTGCCCAGGGTTTATCACCCCAACAATCAAATGAGCCCTTAAGGGAGTTTAAGTGAAAGCTGAGATTGAAGTCTTTACGTGTGTGCTCAATCAAAATTATTTCTTCTAAGAGAAAACTTCAGAATCTCCTTCGAAGCGAGTTATTTAGCTTCAGTGTTCAAGCGTTCTTCGGACACTTCGGACACTTGAGTTAAGTTCTTCGCTGAGGAGTTGGATAACTTGTTCCACAAGTTAGTCCAATGACCGCGCTTTGAAAAGCCAACTGTTAGCCACGTGGCGTGTTCCCGCTGGTGTTGAAGTGTATATGTGGATTGCCTAACTCTTTCCATCAGTTTGGACTTTTGGTTGTGTTGGCTAGTGCATGAAGCTTGACATGGCATCAGAGTGCCTCCAACGGTCATGTCAATATAGCCACCCCATTCCAACCTTGAGCGGTTGGCTGCTCTGTGTGAATTGACAAGTGTTAGAGCAACCCATCCTCCTGAAGAGATTGTGAGAATCCTAAGTGAGAAAAAAAAAGCCAAAACTGTCAAGAACTTGATCAAAGCTTAACCTATTACTCTCGAGGATTGTGCATCTTCTAGACGGCTAGGTGTTTGTTCAAGAGCAACGAGAGAGTGGACTACCGAAGAACAAGTATGTGAAGGTCCGGAGATCACCTCAAGATCTCAGGTTCTAAGTGAACTTAACTCAATGAGAACATGAGAACAAGGCGAGGACTTTTGTGCCCTCGGTACTCTGGTTCATCCTTCTCCAACCCAGATGTAAAGTTGTGCCAGCAACTTGAACTGGGAGAACATATCGCATTTCTTCGCTAAGCTTACTGGTCCTATTTCTTCGCGTTGTATTACTTTCAGTATTTCTTCCTCTAAACTGCAAAGATCTTCCACAGGCTCCAATTCTCCGTGAATGCTTCGAAGACATTGCCGAGAACTATCTTATTTCGATGCTAGCTATGTTTACCTTTGTTCTCTGTTTAGTTGTTTGGAAGACTATCTTCTTGTTTGTCGGGTTAGTTTACTTGTGTTGCTACTTAGTTGTTCATCTATCTAGGATGTTGCTGTCTTTGACTTCATTTTAGCTTGCTACTTCTGTGAGTCATTTGCTGCAAGTTTTAGTTATTCTTCTATTCAGCCTTTTCTAATTATTTCTTTGAGGAAGCTCCCCCCCCCCCTCGCGCGCGTTGGTATGTGATCCTACAGAGGTTTTTCTATTCTATAGATTTTACATGAATACAGCAATCGGCAGGCATCATTAGTGCATTGCATACCACAAAAACACCGAAAAGAAAAGAAAAATAAAGTACTTGTGAAAAGATTCCAAACGGTGAATGCAAATGATCCAGATAAGTAAACTTCGTATGACACAGGCTACCTGCTAACTCTGTAGAACACCACTTGTGATGCCAAGGCAAGAGAAATAGCAGCCCATGACCACAGACCAACAGCGGCAGTGATTCTAGAGAAATCAGATGCTGGAGAGGTTTCATAATCAGGTCAGAACATGAATGACGCTTTAAAAGTCTTAAGTTTGAACATAAATAACAAAAACCTCATAAACAATACTCACCAAAAACAATTGATTTCAGGAAAAGAATCATGAGAATAACAAGATAAGAAAACAGGATGGGTGCATATCCAACCTTGCCCAGCATCCCTGAGCAGTACCTGTCTCCAAAGCTTACTTTTGTAGAATTAGACTAAAAGCAGAGAAATGAAACTTCCGTTAGTGGAGTTCAAAAGATTAGTAGATAGTGCACACAGTAATGACTCATCTCCAAGAGGAAGGGGAGGAAGTTGGGAAAATAGGAAATAAGAATAAATGTGTGTGCACCAATCCAAATATATGTTTATATCTATGTTCAATTGCAAACATTTACCATAGCCCACAACTATCTAACTGCAGTAGTCTATAAGCAAAATGAAGATTAGCATTCAGTTAAATTTCTCGGGTCAAACAACGCTATCTCTTATAAGTTAAGTAACAATTCCAGGAGAAAACATACAAGTATATTGGCAAGATGCCGTTGACCTCTGTCTGCTGCAAGTTGCAAAGGAGTAAACCCACCGCTATCCCTCAATGTTAGTTCCTGCTTGGTGCCTGAATGTACAAGAAGGGTGCAAACTTCTAAACTTCCTCTTATAGCAGCCCAGTGTAAGGGAGTGCAACCTGCATGACACCACAAAAGGAGCTTAGTAAAAATGTGGATTGTAGGATCTACTGTTAGAAGTATAATTGGGTTTGGTTAGAGATAAAATTAGCTTAAATCGTGCATTAAGTCTCTCTCCCCATGTTGTACAATATATATATGCCCACGAGTGTCAGATCCATACAACACAATACAACAGAAATATTCAGCCTATCAACAATTTCCACATGGTATTAGAGAGGTTAGTCCAACGTCGCCGATCCTAGGTCCTTTGCACCTGATCTGGTCAAAGATTAGATCGGTTCCTTAGATTAGATCTATTTCTATATATTTCCAATTCGAATTTTCAATAGATTGATTTTCTTCCCAATTAACCAAATAAAATCCAGTGATCTTCAACCCATAGCTGGTTAGAACAGCAGCGGGACTCGGCGAAGAAAATGGTGAGCATGGTGCCCCACCCTTTGCAGCATGAAGCACATGCGCTGTGCCGTTCTGTTGGTCACCACGCACAGGCACAATGCAGAATTGGACTGGTCGAGAGACAACTCTGTTCCGATCAGCTCGGACCGATCTGGCCGCCGGCTTCCTCGACTACGCCATGTACAGTACTTCCGACGGCAGCAAAAAGTGCATGGCATCTACAACCAAGCATCCATCTACATCGACCCAAGGCCGATGGCTTCGACCACGCCAACAGCTTTGATCCAGCGATACACGACAGGTAGCACTGTCCAACATCCATGTAGTACATGGTACATGGACGCGGGCTACATGCATGCCATGGACTCCCAAAACGTGGAACAGACCCACATAAGTGCATAAATAAGGCTCCAATCAAGCGTATGTGTATGCCGCTACACAGCACCAGGTGGTTTCAACCGATCTGACCTCCATCGACTGCATCCTCACGCACAGCTTCGATCTTATCTACTGTGGGCAGTGGGCCTCAGGTTCATGCGCGAGAGTGGGTTGCACGAGATCTGCAGCTACCCTGGTATGTGCATCTTCTAAAGATCCAGTACGTGCATGCATAAGTCCAAAAGAACATACATCTTTGTATGTGCATGTGTGCTACACGCATGACTCTGCCACGATTTGAGCTAACTACACCAAGGGTCGCATGTGAGGCCCTCTACATCGATCATCTACACCAAACCTCTATCTGTAGTTGTGCATCATCCTTGTGTGCACTGCACCAAGCGATCTACACCGAACAATCTGCACTGACCTCACACCATGACATTGTCAAGCTTCATGCACTAGCCAACAAAACCAAAGTCCAAACTGATGGAAAGGGCTAGGCAATCCACATATACACTTCAACACCCCCTCTCACGTGTGACGTGGTAAGTCAACACATAGATAGACTCAGAGGTATGGCTCAAGAGGCCTATACGGACTTGAACTCTCAAGACCCTAGGCTATGATATCATGTCAAGCTTCATGCACTAGCCAACACAACAAAAAGTCCGAACTGATGGAAATGGCTAGGCAATCCACATATACACTTCAACGACATTGAGTTGTATGACTACATCAAGCAAAAAAAACTTCATCAAGGTCATCCACGAGAAGAGACTTCAACATGCACCATCCACACGCCAGGCCGATGTGGAATGAGATGTAATCTTCATCAACTTCTCCGGCACGACATGGCATCGACACTTCATTGCCAAAAAGGGACGCCTTCAGGCGACATATCATCACTGGCATCTTGTTGCAACGCCACCCGACACTTTATCACCAAGATGGACATCTCCAACGTCCTCTGACAGTTTACCTGCAAGACGCATCATCAACGATGGTAGGACCGCGTCACGATGACGACATCGACTGTGTCATCCACGATGTCTCGACTGCATCGACACGACTTCACTATAGTGACGACCCTCTCACAGCCACGGTCCTGACAAAACCAATGTGTGGTCGATGTGTTTCCTTTGGTCCTCGCAAAACCGATGGACTCCTCACCAACAACACCCTCTGACATCCGCTAGGTACATCGTCCATGTTTACCGCTCCATCATAGCGCATGGAAGATAGCTAGAAACGACTTGTCTAGTCCGGTCACTGTAGCATGTCACTGTAGTACCGACCTAAACCCTGTATATAAGGAGAGGCACACCCATATGTAGCAGCAGAAGCTAAAAAAACAAGATGCAGAAGCAGCTTGTAAGCTAGGATGTAGCCTCAAGCGTGTGTTGTTGATATGAACCTACAGAGCTTCACACTAGTTCCTTGTGTGCATGTTTGTGTGAGAAAACAGTGAGTGAATCCTGGTTTAAGAACCTAGCAGTTCTAACAGTATATGCACATACCATGGTAGGCATCTATTGTCAATATTCTACTGTAACCTAATTAAAGATATGAGCACATTTCCAACCATCCATAATTTCAAAGGAAAATAACTGATACCCCCACCCCCATATTTTGTAATTTCATTAGCTAAAAAGCAATGTTCAAGATATCGGTAACTGGTACACATCGGACGGGTGTTGAGTAGGGATAAACATCCGCATATTAACAGAATTTACCGGTCGGACATTTGTTGGTAGGTTCAGCAGCAAAATAGCAAGAAGAAGAGGGACCACCACCACCACCAGCAGCAGCAACCTCGCAAACAGAGGAGGAGGCAAGCAGCAGCAGCAGCAACATAGAATCATCAGCATGCAGAAGAAGTTCTGAAGCAGAGGAGTTCATCACTTGCTGCTTGAGGAGGCCAAGGCGAGGGCAGGTGGAGGAAACGTTGTGGTAGCTTTGAGAGGCAGCGGACAGAGCAGCGTCGGGGGGAGGCAACACATGGAGGCTCGGGGAGGCGGCGGAGACAGCAGCAGTGCAGGTCGGATGGGAGGCATCGCACCGCGGCTTGCGGGGGCGACGGAGACACCAGCAGTGCATGCAATGGTTTCGGCCGACGGGAAGCCGAGCTCGAGCTGCTGGAGGTGGTGCACGCTGATTGGGGGCTGTGGGACGAGGCATCTTGCCCGCGGAGAAAACTGGCCGGCGGCCATCAGGGTTGAGTGGGAAAGGGAGTGGGAGCACAACCAAATCCCACAGCCCTAGGAGCAGGACTGCAGGGAGAGGGTCACGGGATAACATTTTGGGCTTTATTTGACCCCAGCATTGCTCAGTTAATCCGAGACACCCGATTAATGGGCTTGTCAAAGCGAATTCTCTGCTTCAGTTAATATGACGAATAGCACATATTCTTATCGGTCTACCCACGAGAATCCGCTTACTTCTTTCTCTTAGTCAGCTCTATCTCATATTGCCTACGAGCTCTCGTAGTATCTCACAGCAGCATCGAATAATGAAAAGAAGGAAAGCTCTATTGAATAAGCCAAGGATAGAGAGATAAAGAACTATTTGAGAAAAGGAATATATCTCCAGGTTATTCATTCCATCCTAATTTTCAATCTCGTGAATTCAATAAAAAGAACTCAAGGCTGCGACATCCACTTTAAGACTAGTTAAAAAGAAAAGGTTCCACCCTTGTAGTTAGACAACCGATATGCGACATCATACTTAGTATGGGAGTTGCCGCTGATCTGCGACATCAATAGATAAGCATGGTATGCGAATATGTGTTGTTGATCTCCGCATCGCGATGCTACTTTCGTAGGGGAGAGCAGTCAGTCCCCACCAAGGTGAGTATAAGGGCTTTTTTTGGGGGGTAATTTCGCTTCGTTCATCTTCAAGTGCCGACAGTTTCTATTCCCGAGTGTGAAAAGCCATCCAGTACTGGATAGACAGTTTACATACGTCACTGAGTGCCCCATGGGTCATCTTGTTTCCTATTCATTGGAAGCTACATAAAGCATCCCTATATTAAGATGAAGTAAGAAAGCATCAGTCCTCTTATTTTCTGTCTTCTATGAAAGAATGTAGCTCGCTCTTTCAACCCGGGGCCCCAGAGGCGATTAACTGGCACGTAAATCAGTTAATAGGCCGATATTTGTAACAATGCTAAAAAGGCTCATGCACAGGTGTAATGAGCAGAGAACCTGGCAAGTACATTTTGTTATTGGTACAATACAGCTCAATATTCAAGTATCGGCAATTGTTCTTAGTGCAGTATAGGTGTTCAAGATTTATGTATGCAGGAGAAAAGGTAGGGGCATGCAGTGCAAAGCCATGCAACTAAGCAACACAGAGAAGATAAATACTGCCATGTGAAGGGTACCATTTTTGTCCTGCCTTACTTGATTAGCATCCAGAAACAGTAGTAACCTAATTGTATCTGCATTTCCCTTGTAAGCAGCCCTGAATATGACAATTTGTTAGAGAAGATACTAAATTGCACAAAAAAAACGAAGATCAAGATATGGATCAAGGATCCATTTTATTCGTGTCTTATGAGACAGAAGTTGAGTAGATGATAAATTAACTGATTTCTTCAATACTGACATGGAGATACACTTGAGCTTTCTTAACAAACTTTATACCACTCTACTCCTTCCATTCCAAATTAATTGAAGTTCTAGGGTTTGTCCTAAGTCAAACTTCTTTAAGTTTGACCAAGTCTATAGAAATATATATCAACACCTACAACACCAAAATAGTTTCGTACATTCTTTATGGAATATATTTTTATACTATATATATTTGATGTTGTAGTTCTTAGCACATTTTTCTGAAGAAGCACAACATTTTTCTATATATTTGATGTTTTGAAAGTAACATAACTACCTATGCATAGGTAGGTAAAGAACTATTAAGAGAAAGATAGAGGCCACCAAAAAAGAACCAACAAATGGTTTGCAGCAGGGTATATATTTAGATACTACAGACTTCAAAAGAAATACATTGGTAACGGAAGATTATCATGTTGCACTTGCTCAGACCTCAATGCAATAATCCATTTTTCATTAGTATTGTATCAGGGATTCATGGTGGCTATGTTACTTGTTACTTCCTCCGTTCTAAAATAAGTGTCTCAACTCACACTTATTTCAGAACGGAGGGAGTATAAGTTAGCCAACAAATCTTGAAGTGTCAAACAAATCACGCAATATGCATTTACTTTGCTGGTGGCAATGGTATGTGAAGTCAAGTCATGCGAACATGCATTTAAAAGGTAAGTAGTATTCTTCATATTCATGTACCAGTGCAACGAGCTCCTCCCGTCATTGTCCAAAGCATCAAAGTCTGCACCATACTTTGAGACAATGTGATGCAAGAATGTTGTTTGGCCAAACTGAGCTGCAACATGGACTGCCTACCATAATGTTCCAAAGGAAGAATTGTAAAGCACAAGATTTACTCACGCTGCAAAAATTCAAACCTACAGTGCATGCACTTAGGTTGTCTAGCGCCAAACGTCCGTTCTATTTACTAATGTGAAACTAAATCGAAAGTTGTATGCTGCTAACAAAAATATGCTATCCAACCTCGAAACATTTTCCCAAGTTATCACATTTTTTATAAGTAGGCTGGTCGATTATCCAGTAGCAAAATTCTGCTCTCATAGCAAATTTCAGTAGTAGCTCTGTGAGCAATAATGTTAGCTCAGGTCAACGAGCAACATATTTATCCAAATATATGAATTTACTAATGCCTGATCCCATAATAACCAATGTACTCCCTCCGGCTGGAATTACTTGTCACTCAAATGGATGTATCCAGCACTAAAAATATGCTAAATGCGTCCATTTGAGCGACAAATAATTTCGGCCGGAGGGAATAATATATTCACTTGCTAAACAGAGATAAGCTCGCCATATATGTTATTATCTGCTTCAAAGTTCAAATACTCCAAATCATACAGCTGAACTGTCTGATCAAACAATAATCAGCACGCATTGTGCAGTTTTCTAGAGTATGGCCAAACAGATCTTTCCAAAACCAACCTACAGCCTTCTGCACAAAACAATCGGCTTTAAGCTCCTGAAGTCACTAAAACATACTCTATTTAGTGTCTGAGTTACGAATGAGTGGACGGGAGCTACCCATTTCTCAAAAAGAAACTCAGATACTAAATCCAACAACACTGCAAAAGATCCAAAAAAGAGAGTGCCAATTTAGGACCCCAAAAAAACGATTGCATACCCGGTAGCCGTTCACATCTGCTGCCTCTAGCCTCGCACCGTTCTCCAGCAGCAAATCGGCCACGGCCGTGGCCCCGCGCACCGCCGCCCAGTGCAGCGCTGTCTGCTGCGAATGGTCTTCCGCGTTCACGCTACCCCCATGCTGCAAAAGAACAATCAACCACGCGTGCACGCACCAATCGATCAGCGAGGAAGGTGGTTCGAGGTCGGCGAGCAGTATAAGGCGAACCTCGATGATGTAGAGCGCGACGTGGGGGTAGTTATTGAGCGCGGCCCACTGTAGAGCGTGGTAGCCGTTGCCGTCGGGCGCGGCGAGCGACACGTCGCCGTCGTCACGCTCAACGAAGCGCCGCAGTAGCTCCAGATCCCCGTACGCCGCGGCCGAGTAGACGTCCACCACGGGGTCCGACTGCTGCTCCTCCCCACCCCCCTTCGTGGCGCCGCCGTCGGCCACCACAATCTCGATCTCCGTGAGGCGGGATGACGACGACATGGCGCGGGCGGAGGAGCTGAGGGGAAAGCTAGGCCGCGAGTTCGTCGATGCGACGTGGAGTCGTGGATGTGATGGGGATGGCGACAACTGATGAGCAGCCGAAAAAGTAACAAGAGCTCGGAGTAAAATATAAATATGAGGCACGAAAAAAATTCATAAAAATGATTGTCTTAAACAACTGTTTTAAAATGGACCGGCATTTAGAGCGGACAGTGGCTTCATAGGATGGCAGGAGCGAACTTTTTTCATGGCAAATGATGTGTCGCACGATGGCAAGCACGTTTAAGTTGTCATCTCTTTCCTTTTATGTTTTCAGTTGCCGTGCGCTTGTGAGCAAATGCCATTTCTTTTCTTTTTTTCGTTAGAGTAAGTTGCCAGAGTAGCTGTCGCGCTTGCCATCCTTTGGCGCGACCGTTCGCGCCCTATCATTTGCCTTTAAAATAGGGCAGCAACCCACTAGATTTATTTTCTTTTAAACTACAAACTTCGATCCAAACTAGAAATAGTCAAATTAAACTAGTATAAACATTCAAATTAAGCTAGTAACTTAAAAGAAATATTTAGATTAAACTAGTACTAATCACCGTCAAACTCTTCCTCTTCAATCTCTTGCTCAATTTTATCCTATTCAACACCGTCGGGTTTTTTGTCGGAGTTGATTCTGTAAATCCCTCGGCAGGGTGTCCTAAGCTGGGTGGTCGATAACAATGGCAACATGAGGCGAGAATTTACTCAGGTTCAAGCTCTTCTAAAAGAGAAAATCCTACTTTTGTTTGTTCTTGATTATGATGAGGTGCAATACCGAGTATGATGATAAAGAGATTATTGTTATGCCTCTAAGAGCTTTGTATCCTCGACTTATATACTATGTTAGGTGGTACCGACATTTACACAAGTCTTATATCGATACGGTTAAGGAGACTGGATTGACTTACAATACTATCGTCTTATTCTCCATGACAAATGGGATTCATCTAGTAGCCCATCAAGTTGGTCATCCATAGGGCCCAAGGCCTGACCCAAAGGCCCAAGGCTTCAATTCTTAGCCCTTGTGAGCTGCCCTACATGATCAAGACATCTATGTAATAGTTTCTGTGTTGCTGATGACCCTCAACTTTAGAGGATCGTTTGTAAGTTTTCGATAAATAAGAGTGTCCAACCCAACGAGGAGCAGAAGGTATTGGTAAATGACTTTGGCAAAGAAGTAACTGCAGGAACTGAAAGATAGCTTTTTAGGGGTTTTCGATATAAGCAACAAAAAGGTAAAAGCGAGCAAAGTAAAAGGCACTGAGGAGTAACAAGTGGTCCAATCCTTTTGAGCAAAGGATAGGCGTAACAACCCAGATTTCACAAAAAAATAAAAAAAATTGTTTTCGGTGTGAATTATTTTTTGTCTGATTTGTTTGCGGTGTTTGCATCCCCGATTCATCGATCGGTGATTATTGTTTCCCCTCTTATCTCGTACTGAACGGAGACTGACCCTTGCCACCCTGACACTCGACCTTTGCGACGCCGGGTTTTCACCCGATCACCGTCGCAAAAACCCACACAAGACCAGCCGTAGCCAACAGAACGAAAAAACCCCGTTTAATAAGTAAACGGGATATTTTTATAGCGCGCCGGAAAGTTTTCTCGGAACGGTTCCAGCGCGAGTTGAACGTCGTCGGCTCGACGCGCTGATCGCGCAGTTCAAAGTTTTACCCGAATCGGAGGTCCTGCGGACCCTCGACGGTCAGAAACGTAAACACCGCGCGCGAGAGAAAAACCGGAGATGTTTTTGCAAACTTCCAGCCACCTGGGCTATATATAGACCACCATCCCACTTAGGGTTTCCCCTAAGCCAAATAGGCAGCCACCAGCCCCCTGATCTGGAAAAATAGCCCCAATTTTTGCATTTTGTCCTATTTTTGCAGTAAACCCTAGCCCCCCTCGATCTGGACCGTCAGATCGGCGGATCCAACGGCCCAGGGCCGTCCACGTCACCAGGCGAGCTCCCCAGCCCGAGCTCCTCCCGTGGACACCGCCCGAGCCGCCTCGACGTCCGGCCGCCGCCGTTGGCCACCTCCTCGCGCCGCCGCCGCCCCCGGGACGCCCTCCTCTCTCCTCCTTCCCTCCTCCTCCTCACCCCTCTCTCACTCTCGTGCAGGGCAGCCGCCGTCGAAGCCATGGGAGGCCAGTCCGAGCCGCCGCGGAGCTCGTCGCGCCATCCCGGACAGCCGCCGCAGCCAAAGACCTTGCCCCGACGGGATCTGGCGCCGCGCCGCCTCCGTGCCCCGTCCCCGACCTCCCCATGCCTTCACTGCGCAGCCACGACCCCGCCGGAGTGCCGCCGTGCGCCGGTTACGGTCCCTGCCCCCGATCCGATCGGGACCTGGATCGGGACAAGCGTCCCAGCCAGATGGGTCGCACCTGCGCCCCGGCCCGTCAACTCCCCGGGCCCGCTGCTCTTCTCCGCCCATGGGCGAGGGCAAGCTAAGCTTCGCCCACCCCGCCTCCATGGGCTCGGCCCACTGGTGAGGCGCCCCCATTTTTTTCCTTTTTTTTATTTGTTGCTGCGCTGCGTAGTTAGGCCGGCCCAGTAACACTAGATTCGACCCAAAAACGTTTATTTATTTTTCTCTGGGCATTTAATTTGCAGATTGTAATAGATATTTGCGTTGCTCGTATCTTTTTAACGGTAGCTCGGATCGCGACGCTTTAAACATGAAACTTGCTTAGTTTTCTGTGTAGATTATTAGAATGTGCTCTTTTGCCATGTTTGACTTTGTTTACATGTTGTTTTACTGCTAATTACAACCTTGCCACCGTAAACTGTTTCTTTAATAACTTTTTAACCGTTGCTCTGATTAAAATGTTCTTTATATGTAACTTGACTAGAATTGCATGTAGATTGTGTTTATGATGCTCTTGCTTGCTAATAAAAATTATAAAATATGGTTTAGGGCAGAACATTACCAAATTCCATTTTTATCGTGGGGTCCGCAATAGTTTGCTATGCATATATTTTACCCCCCCCCACTTAAAGTGACTAGACTAGATAGTTTATTTATGCTTCACCTCTTGCCATGATTGTGTGATATGCCATGCTTGGGTGAGATGCCATGTTAACAACCTCTGCTCATGTTGTGTAGCTAAACAAATTGAACCGATTCTAAATGTGCGGTATCGTCGTGTGTGACGAGTACCTCACTTAACCTATTAGTAACCGCTCTCGACGATAGGTGCGATGCCGTAGTGTGTTGTCTTGTGTTACCTTCTTGATGTTGATTGCTCGTGATTGCTTTGTAGTAATAGATGCTTGCTCGTCGATTGATTTCCAATGTTTCCTTCCTGTGTGCTCCCGTGATTACTCTCGGAGACGGTGCGAGCTCGCGATCGACTACACCTTTAGAACCCGACTTGTCAACAGGCAAGGACTATACATTACTTATGATCCATTCTATTTCAACCAGCGGTTTGCATGCTAGTCTAGGATAGGTTCGATGTTTGATCCTACCACATGTTTACAGCCTCTCTTAAACCGATACAGCCATGTCCCCTCACAGCAAACCATGTACTGCTATGTTACTATTGCTCGCTGCTCAGCCCCTGCTTAGTATGCATGCTTAGGATGCTACGATGTTACTCTGTTACTCCTTGGTTTGGGTTATCACGTTATTATATTATTGTTGTGGATGATATGATTATTATAATGTTGGCTATATTCGACGAAGGATGGAAGGTCTAGGCTATCCCGCCCCCAACGCTTGTTCCATTCAAGTCACCTAGGATCCGAGTTCCGGGTATTGGTTTTAAGACTGAGCGTGTCTAACCGCGTGTAGGATTTTATGGGGTCCCCTTTTCTTACCTACCTAGCTTCAAACATTTCTAGAGGTGGCCCAAGCCGATTTACCATTTGCAAACCATGCATATATGTTTGTCGGGTCGCTCCTAGCAGATATCTTTTAAAAAAACTTGGGCCAGTGGAGACATGGTTTCTCTATTGGTCCACCCGATCAGCTAGGACCCGGCCCCATGTGGTTTATCTATGCGTCAACCGGAAGAGTCTGATCCGAGAGTGCGTACGGCTTTTGGATTGGGTGTCGACTCCCCGGGGGCCACCCGGATTTGTTCGTTGTTAGCTAGAGGGACCTGTCAATTCAGATCTCTCGGAACTAAATCATAAAATGGTTGCCTATGATGGGTAGCAATTGAGAGAGATGGGCGTGCGTGCGGAGCCTTGTAATGGGCAGTTGGTACACCCATGCAGGGTTAAATCTTTTCGAGAAGCCGTGTCCACGGTTATGGACGACTTGAGACCTACTCCTTTTTCATAGACAACAACAACTGAGTTAATCATAATATAACTTGATCAACGTGTGTGTGCCTTGACTTCTTCTTCTTCGTCGGGATGCGAGGAGGACAAGGATAACAGACTTGTTGGAGGCGATTCCTCATCGAATGCTTGGCTTCTTATCTTACTCTCTAGATCGTTAGCCACTTCATAAATGCTAGTGCGGCAACAACCTCACCACTTACCCCATCCTTACCGTGAACTACTAGTTATCCTAGAATGACGAGTGATGAAGTCCTTGCTGGGTCAGTTGACCACTACAGTTGGATGCTGAGTACTTCTGTACTCATGATACTACCCCCAAACTCTTTTCAGGGTTCTTGATCGACAACAGGTATGTTGATCGACGTTTCACGTGGAGACTCGACAACGACTAGTTAGGTGGATCCCGGCGGAGAGCCTGGACTCGTGTGGTTACGGGAATGGTGTGTTTTACCTTTGCCACTAGGCATTTGAATTGTAGTCTGTACTCAGACATGTATCTTCCGCTGATGTATGTATTAAGGCAATTGTATGCCGATTGTATGAGATGTTGTATCCATGTAGCTGTAATGTTGTGATATCATGTTGGAAATCCGGGGCATATGGCATTGTCATATGTCGCGGTGGGACCGATATGTGCTTCGTGCCCGGATCTGGATGAAAACATCTAGATCTGGAACAGTACCGCATATCGGGCCTTACACTAGCAACTGAACTTATAAAGACTAAAGCGTTCTTGAGGACACACGGGAGAAATAGCCACGTGCTTTCGCCATATTCCGCATCGGTATTATGTGTTGTGTTGATAAGTGTTGAGTGGGTGGATCTATGCTAGTGCACCTTTTAGACTAAGATAAGTGCACTCTTATGATTAAAGATCTTGCAAGCATCCGCAAATACAAGATAGTAATTAAGGCAAAAGCCTAACCATAGCAATACGATCGATGATCCATTGTTCCCTTGTGCAAAAGCGTGCGAACTGGGTTCAGGTTTCTGTCACTCCGACAACCCACCGTAAGCATTCTTTATACACAATGCATTCCCCTATGTCCTTAATAAGGCGAAGTGTTGAGTGTTCGACTCACACAACACCACTAGGAAAATGACAACACAACTTAAATATCAAACAACACATATTACTTCAACATCATATGACTACTAACAACTAGACTTCTCCCATGTCCTCAAGAACTAAAGTAACTACTCACAAGACGTAAAAGAGATCATGATCAGAGGGGATAAATAGATGATAAACAATCTGGACACAATGATATTTCTCCAACAAAACTCAATAGCATTCATCACACGATAGTAATCAACACCGGTAGAGTAGAGAGGATAGATAGTACAGACTACAACACAAGATAAACTTGTGAGGTGAGATTGGATGATGGTGGAGATGGTGTTGATGTTGGGGATGATGTTGATGATGATCTCGATGATGCCCGTGATGACGGTGATGACGATGACGATGATCTCCCCTTCCGGGAGGTGGTCTCCCCGGCGGAATCTGCCCGCCGGAGATGTCTTTTCTCCTCTGTTGGTTTCCGCCACGGAGCGGCGGCGAACTCGCGAAACTCCTCTCTTTTTAGGGTTTTCGGATAACGAGTGATATATAGGCCAGAGGGGGGATCCGTGAGTGACCCCAGGGGTCCAGACGCCCTACCGGCGCGGCCAAGGTGGGGGCCGCGCCAGGTGGCCGCCTAGGCACCCTGTGGCCCCCTCTAACTCTTATTTTGCGTGTCCTCGTCATCACTCTGGAAAATAGCCTCCATCGATTTTCAGGTAATTTGGAGGTCTTCTGCTTCAGCAGCCCAACGTTCACTTTTTACCGCTGAATCCTGCGTCTGCTGCTTTGGCATCGGAAAGTTGCAAACTGTGTAAAACAAGCCAAAACAACATAAGAATAGCATCATCACATGAAATATATCAATGAATAGGAAAGAATTACTATATAAAATACTGATGCATTTTGGACATATCAACTCCCCCAAGCTTAGACCTCGCTTGTCCCCAAGCGGATACTAAGCTCGGTAAGCATGTCCACAAGTTTAGAGAGTGAAGTGTCGATAAATAGAATACGAACAAGAAGCATCATGATTTCTTCACCAAACTCAAGCATCCTCAACAGCAACCTCAACTCATAAGGTCCTTATGAGAAAGTAATAACAATTATAATCAAAAGTAGGGCTGAGAAAACTCATCAAGTTATGGCAAACATGTCCTTGGTCAATGGAAAACTAATAAATTTTATTTTTGCTCTTTCTCTTTATAATGAAACAATCTGAAGGCTTTGAAAGAACATGTTATTGGTCATGAAGTGCAAATGCTAATACAAAGGAAGATGCTTGCTTGGCATAAACTTTCGCAAACAACTTACTTATCACAAGATAATGTCAACAAGGATGTGGCATGGCTAAACTTAATGCAACATTATAAGGATGAATCCTCATCAACATCAAGTGTTTGTTCTCTTTGGGAAAAGAAGGAAGTAGGAAAACTGACTCAACATAAAAGTAAAAGAAAGGCCTTGTTATAGGCAAGCAGGGAAAACTCATGTGCTATCCTTAAATCAAACAGAATGAAAATAAATTTTGGGAGGTGCATAGTTTGTCAACGAATGCTAATAGATAGCTCAATTGCTTCTCAAGATGGACAAGTTTCGAGGAACGGCTCCCAAGTGGGGACGATCACATCCCCTTAATCTCCTTTGTTTATCACTGCCAAAGTTTCTGATTTCTCATAGACCAAGCGTGAAGGAGGGTTTATTTTTTGTATTATCTTTCGAGCTGGGCGCACTCATGCTAGTTCCTCCTCGTATTATGGGTTTGCAGATTAGACATGCAATTGATACGGCCCAAACGTATCTATAATTTCTGCTTGCTCCATGCATGTTTTGTGTGATATTGCTATGCTTTTGATACACTTTCATATCTTTTTATAACATATTTTGGAACTAACCTATTAATGGTTGCAAGAGTGCACAAGTTATTGTTTTTGTACTTTATGTGTAGCAATTACTTGGATAAAGGAAAAATCACAAAAAAGGAGCCTTGTAGGAGTTGGACTCTAACTCTCTAGAAATCTGTCCCCACGAGACAGGTTTTAAATATAGCCTCGGAAACGCTATAAGACGGCCTCAAACGGAAAAACTTAAAACTACAAAATTGTAGGGAATTTTTTTCCGGTGGATTTAGACATAAAATTAGGCCCAATCGGAGTTTGTATGCTTCCAAAACCCCCGAAATACAGAAAACATAATCTGGACGACGGGAATCCGAGAGTCTATATAAAGAGAGGAAACCTAGGTCAAAGGGCACCACGAAATTTCCTCCCCCTTGGCAGCCGTCTTGAGGGGGAGATCAATATCCACAGCAGCACCATCTCTAAGGAAGAAGAAGGGGCCAAGGGCCGCTGCCCCCAAGGGCCGTGGCCGTGGCCGTGGGCGCCGCCGCCGCCGTGGCCGCCGCCGTCACCGTCTCCTTCATCTCCTCCGGGCTGCACCTCTCCACCAACAACTCTCCCTCTCACCATGTCCATGTGTGAGTAGTTCCCCTCGGGGCTAAGGCTTATATCTTGATCTATGTGGTTTCTCTCTCTCCCATGATGTGATCTTTGTTGTGATCATAGGCTATGTTAATCTAGGGCGATCGCATGATGTTTCCTCTTCTTCTATGTATTGGATTTGATGTACTCAATTGATCTTATATAGTATAATACCCGAGACCATGGTGACAGCGGTCTATTGGACATGGGTTAGAAGAATATTATTATGAGTGATTTCCTCTTTTGTGTGTGGATTGAAGATTGAGAGTCTCTTGGTGCTTGTCTTTGATTATCCTTGAGATATGTTGTGGTGATTGTGGTACTCTCTTTGGATGGCGCGGTGACATTGGGAAATCCATAGATTGAGAACTACGAACTTTGAGGTGTGCTTTTGTAGCCCTACATAATTCTCATCCTCTCTTGACCACAAAGGAATGACCTCCGAGTGCGTCTCCATTGCATGTTTTATGGGAAATATCATGTGATTAGACTATGTTAATGTTGTTGGGAGTTGCCACTAGTGAAAGTATGAAGCCTAGGCCTTGTTTCCACCATTGCAATATCGTTTGTGCTCACATTTACCACTTGTTTGCTTGCTGCACTTTTTATTACAGATTTATATTACTTTGTTTTGCCACACCTATCACCCATATTTTACCATCTCTTCGCCGAACTAGTGCACCTATACAACTCCTAATTGTATTAGGTGTGTTGGGGACACAAGAGACTTTTTGTGTCTTAATTGCAGGGTTGCTTGAGAGAGACCATCTTCAACCTCTACTTCCCTGAGTTCGATAAACCTTAGGTCATCCAATTGAGGGAAATTGTTGTTGTCCTACAAATCTCTGCGCTTGGAGGCCCAACATAGTCTACAAGAATAGAAGTGTGCGTAGACATCAGCAATCCTGGGGTAAAACTTGTCCAACTTAAGAAGATCATGAATTACCTACTACTTCTTCATGAGCTAAACAAGAGGCACAAAACAGAAGATTTTGAACATTTAAGGATAACACATAAAGTCTATACTTCTAGGAGTGGTAGGGGAATACCACGAATAGAAAGGTATGGTGGACTCATATGGAGGATATTGGTTTCAGGGTATGTATGCACAAGCAGAAATATGCTTGGCAACGAGTTTGACTAGCAAAGGCTTTGAGAGAATAGACAAATGATGCTAACTTAGATGCAAAACATATAAAGCATAAACATTAAGTTTAGCATAACACATCAAGTTGTCTTCCTTTTTAACATAACACTTCAAGCATAATAACATAAAGGTTTTGGCTAAGTCGCTACTTGAGAAAACATGCATGTTGTCATGACCAAAGCTATGTTTGCCAAAATTAAATAAAGTTTTCAAATCCATACCTGATATAAGGTCAATACTCCCTATAAGAATCATCATATAAGGCCGATTGCGTGAAGAGAATACCGAGTGCAGCGAAGGAACCAATAGACTTCTCATTAATATTCCATCATAGACGACTCCACACTCACGGATACAAACTCTGCACAGAAGGAGTGATACACCTCAATGCAAACACCTATTTCATAAAATAACTTCCCTAGACATGATACAACTCTACTTGACTCTAAAATACTAAGATAAAGATAAAGATACCGGGCACTCCCCCAAGCTTGGAACGGGCTAAGGGGATGCCATTACCCGAGGAGATTTACTCCTCATTCATGTTGTTGTTGTTGTTCACGTAGTCCTAGACAAAGCGCTTCCATGGTAGAGGTTCTCCAGTCTCATGAGAGGCTTCAGTCTCCAAGATCCAAAGTGGAGTCAGAGACGGACTCCGGGGTGCCCAGGCGGCCACCTGGCGCGATCAGGAGATAGGCCGCGCTAGGGGGGCGCCTGGGCCCCCTGGAGCTCCTCTTTGGCTCCAATTAGGCTCTGCTGTATTTTGCAAAAACTCGTAATATGGAACTTTTATGGCGGTTCACGATGTTTCCTTACCGTAATACATACCTTTTCTTATTCTGCTTCTGCTGGTGTCTGAAATCGGGTGCAACATATTCTTCATGAGTTGTTGTGTTTATTAAATTTACATCAACATTGACGGGGTCTACCGCCAGGTAATGCTTGAGTCTTTGCCCATTCACAACTTGAGGTTTGGTGCCATCAAAATTGTTAATCTTGATTGCGCCAGAGCGGTATACTTCTTCGATATGAAATGGACCTTCCCATCTGGAAAGTAATTTACCTGGAGAAAACCTGAAACGAGATCTAAACAACAAAACTTTATCACCAACATTAAATTCACGTTTTAGAATCCTTCTATAATGCCACTTCTTTACATTTTCCTTAAACATTTTAGCACTCTCGTAAGCTTCACTTCTCCACTCATCTAGAGAAGTCAAGTTCATGAGACGCTTTTCACCGGCTAGTTTTGGGTCAGCATTAAGGTCTCTAATAGCCCAGAAAGCTTTGTGTTCTAATTCTAATGGCAGATGGCAAGCCTTGCCATATACCATTTTATAGGGAGACATGCCCATGGGGTTCTTGTAAGCAGTTCTATACGCCCACAAAGCATCTCCTAACTTCTTTGACCAGTCCTTCCTAGAACTCTTGACTATCTTTTGCAAGATCAACTTGATCTCTCTATTGGTGAGCTCAACTTGCCCACTAGTTTGAGGATGGTACGGTGAAAAAAATTCTATGATTGACATCGTACTTGGCTAGAGCTTTTCTAAAAGCTCCGTGTGTGAAGTGTGATCCTCCATCAGTCATAAGATACCTAGGTACACCAAACCTAGGGAAAATTACATCTTTGAGCATTTTCAAAGATGTCTTGTGATCAACACTCTCAGTTGTGATTGCTTCAACCCACTTGTTTACATAATCAACAGCCACTAAAATGTGAGTATACTTGTGTGAGGGAGGAAAAAGACCCATAAAATCGAAACCCCAGCAATCAAAAGGCTCAATCACTAGAGAGTAATTCATAGGCATCTCATTCCACCTACTAATATTACCAACTCTCTCACACTTATCACAAGATAAAATATAATTTCTAGCATCTTTAAATAGAGTAGGCCAATAAAAACCTGACTGGAGAACCTTATGTGCGGTGCTCTCACCGGCATGATGTCCTCCATAGGGACTGTCGTGACATTGCTTGAGAATGTCCTTCTGCTCGTGTTCCGGTATGCATCTTTTCACGATCCCGTCCGGACCTTCTTTGAAAAGATGAGGGTCATACCAAAAGTAATGCCTCAAATCGTGGAAGAACTTCTTCCTTTGCTGAAATGTTAGACCTCGAGGGAAATACTTTGCAACGATAAAATTAGCATAATCTACAAACCAAGGATCGGAAAGAGAGTGTACTTTTACAATGGCAAGTTGTTCGTCTGGAAAGCTGTCGTTGACTGGGATGGGGTCATGCGGTATATCTTCCATTCTTGAAAGATTGTCCACCACCGGATTGTCTGCTCCTTTCCTATCAACAATCTGTAAATCAAACTCTTGAAGAAGGAGTACCCACCTGAGAGTCTTGGTTTGACATCCTTCTTCGCCATTAGATACTTAAGGGCAGCATGGTCAGTATGAATAATGACTTTTGAATTAACAATATAAGGTTTAAACTTATCACAAGCAAATACTACTGCTAAGAATTTCTTCTCAGTAGTAGCATAATTCGTTTGAGCACTATCAAGGGTTTTGCTAGCATAATGTATAACATTCAATTTCTTATCAACCCTTTGTCCTAGAACAGCTCCAACAACCAAATCACTACCATCACAAATAATTTCAAAGGGCAATTTCCAATCAGGCGATTGTACTATAGGAGCGGTTATCAAAGCTTTCTTAAGAACTTTGAAGGCTTCCTTACAATCTTCATCAAATACAAAAGGAACATCCTTCTAGAGAAGATTAGTGAGGGGTCTCGAAGTCTTAGAAAAGTCTTTAATAAATCTTCTATAGAAACCAACATGACCGATAAAACTACGAATACCTTTAATGTCCCTTGGATAGGGCATCCTTTCAATAGCTTCAATCTTTTCCTTGTCCACTTCAATTCCCCTCTCGGAAATCTTGTGACCAAGAACGATCCCTTCGTTAACCATGAAATGGCACTTTTCCCAGTTTAAAACTAAGTTTGTGTCCTCGCATCTCTGCAAAAATTTATTAAGATTGTGGAGACAGTGGTCAAAGGAAGTTCCATAGACGGAGAAATCATCCATGAAGACTTCCACAATCTCCTCACAGAAACCATGAAAGATAGCAGACATACATCTCTGAAAAGTAGCAGGTGCATTGCATAAACCAAAAGGCATACGCCTATAAGCATAAGTACCGTAGGGACACGTGAAAGTGGTCTTCTCTTGATCGGCAGTGTTAACATGAATTTGAGAGAAGCCGGAATACCCGTCAAGATAGCAAAAGTGGGTGTTTTTAGACAACCTCTCAAGCATCTGATCAATAAAGGGCATCAGGTAGTGGTCCTTCCTGGTTGCCTTGTTCAACTTCCTGTAATCAATACACATTCTATAGCCAATAACAACTCTTTGAGGTATTAGTTCACTTTTATCATTAGGAACAACAGTCATACCTCCTTTCTTAGGAACGCATTGAACTGGACTTACCCACCTACTATCGGCTATAGGATAGATGATACCTGCGGCTAGAAGCTTGAGAATCTAAGTCCTAACCACGTCCTTCATCCTTGGGTTCAGCCGTCGATGATGATCAACAACTGGCTTAGCATTGATACGTCCCAAATGTATCTATAATTTATTCTTGCTTCATGCATGTTTTGTGTGATATTGCTATGATCTAGATACACTTTTGTACAATTTTGATCATAGTTGGACTAACTTATTAACTTAGTGCACCACAGTGCCAGTTCCTGTTTTCTGCTCTTTTTCTATTCCAGGTTTCCCCCATATTAAAAGTGCTCCAAAAATTAGGGAAAATCGAATTAAGAAAAATCAGCGCAACAGAACCTTCCAGAGCCCTGAAGGAGGGCCAAAGGGGCCCCACCTGGTGGCCAGGTGGCGCGGCCTAGGGTGGGGCCGCGCCGGGTGGTTGCTTGGACACCTGGTGGCCCCCCTGGATGCCCCCCTTTGCCATTTTATTTCCCGTGACGCGAAACCCCCGAGGACAGAACCCCTTTTCGCGATCTCGCCTTTGTTCCGCCGTCGTCGCGCTTCCAAGATCGGGAGCGCCAGTAGACCTCTTCCCGGCACCCTGCCGGAGGGAGGATCGACCTCCGGGAGCTTCCCCTCCACCATGGACGCTTTTCGGATGTGCCGTTAGTAGTTTTCCTTGGACCATGGGTCCGTGATGAGTAGCTATGTGATGTTCTCCTGCCCTCTTTGTTCTTCATGGTTTAGTCCTCGTGAGCTTCCCTACATGATCGAGGCACATATGTAATCTTTCTCCTTTTGCTATGCTGAGTTTGTTAGGATTTGATGGATTATGAGATTATGTTCAGATTGTGATTGAGTAATATATTTGGTTCTTATCTTTTATATTTTTGTTCCTAAGTAATTCTTGCATGTTCTCCATTGTTGTTTATTGCTTTGGCCAAGTAGTAGGTAGTAACTCCAAGAGGGAACGTTATGCTCGATTGTGGGTTCATGCCCCCCGATGACACGCTTGAGTGACAGAAACATGAGTCTAAGGGATGTGATGTTGCCACAAGGGGGAAAACAACGGTGCTTGTAACCGCGGTTGCAAGGATTGTTTACTTTACGCAAAGTGCTTTTTAATGCAATTGTCTGTTGCTTTGAGTTTACACTTTGGGTGGGGCTCGCAACTTAATACAAGCGAGATGTTATGGGTAGATATCTCAAGGTGGATGATTAGTAGTAGATGCAGTTGAATTTCGGTCTACTTATTTTGGCGTACTGACCATGCTTTTGAGCCTCTTCCTTTCTTTGTAGCATAGTTAGCTTTGCGGTGCGTTTTTTATCCTGTCAATTGCCCAACTGTAATTTGTTTACCTCGCAGAGCAGTTTTATCGTCTTTTGGGAGAGAAACATCACTAGTGAACATCACGGGACCCCGGTCCATATTCTCATCACTGTTTACACGCTTTTTTTACTTTCTTTCTTTTTCTTTCTAGCTGCTATCATTATCATTATTATCTGTGGTGTTGATCCTTTGTAAACAACAAGGCCGGAGAGATTGACAACCTCTCTGTACTCGTTGGGAGCAAAGTTATTTGTGTTGTGCGCAGGTCCACGTCAATTGCACCATTGACACCTACTTATCATCTCCGAAGTCCTACTGGAGACAAACCTTGGTATCTTCACCAAGGGAAATTTTCCGTTATCCTACATCACACCTTCCACTTGGGGTAACCAACGAGGAGAGGTGTTGCATCCTTCAACTCTCTCGTCATCTAGCAAATTTCTGGTGCCGTTGCCGGGGACTCCGAGTGCTAAGATAGGGGAGTTGCCCACTACCTTTTACCTTTGCTTTTTAGTCTTATTAGTTTACCTTTTAGTTTTTATCTTTGTGTCTTATATCAAAAATTACAAAAAAAAATCTGCCACACTTGCTGCTACTACGGGTTCCACTGAAAACACCAAGTTGTCTGACTTCACTAGTCACAACAACAATGATTTTATCTGCACTCCTATTGCCACACCTGCCACTTCAACCACCTCTTATGAAATTAAACCTGCTTTGCTAAACCTTGTTATGAGAGATCAATTCTCTCGTGCTGGAAATGATGCTGCTTTACACTTAAGTAATTTTGTTGAGTTATTTGATATGCAAAAGTATAAAGAAGTAGAAGGTGATGTTGTTAAGCTCAAGCTTTTTCCTTTCTCTTTAAGGGAAGGAGCTAAAATCTGGTTTCAATCTTTGCCTAGGAATAGCATAAATTCTTGGGATAAGTGCAAAGATGCTTTTATTGGGAAGTATTACCCACCCGCTAAAATTATCCAATTAAGATGTAACATTATGAATTTTAAGCAAATGGATAATGAACACGTTGCCCAAGCTTGGGAACATATGAAATCTCTTGTTAAGAAATGTCCTACACATGGTTTGACTACTTGGATGGTTATCCAGACTTTTTATGCAGGCTTGAACTTCACCTCGCGGAACCTGTTAGATTCGGCCGCGGGAGGAACCTTTATGTCAACTACACTTGGTGCTGCCACAAAGCTTCTCGATGAGATGATGACCAATTATTCCCAATGGCACACCGAACGCGCTCCAACAGGTAGGAAGGTAAACTTTGTCGAGGATATTACCTCCCTAAAAAAAAGTTGACTTAATTATGTCTCTACTTACCAAGCAACCCTCTATTGATCCTCATGATGTTCCTTTAAATTCTTTGGTTGCTCAGGAATAAGTAGACGTGAACTTTATTGCTAGAAACAACTTTAATAACAATGCTTATAGGGGCAATTTTGCTAGTAACCCTAGACTGTTTCCATCCAACTATGGGAACAACACTTACCCTAGCAACAACCCCCATAATCCAACTTATAAGGAAAGAGACTTACCTAGCTATGGTAAATTGGTAGAAATAGAGAAAGCTACTAAGAATTATATGCACACCCAGTTTGAACAAAACTAAGCCTTCTCTATGCAATTAGGTGAGCACACTGCCATTCTGCAAAACATTAGCAAACAACTTGAGATCTTGAACAGTGAGATTTCTAATCTCCAAACTAGACTTACAGCCACTGAAACCTATGTTTCAAACACGTCCCACACCCAATCCACTTTGATAAATCAAATGGCTGCCAAACCAGAAGTTATCCCTATGGAAGAGGAGAGAATTAAGAGCCTTACTACACACCACACAGTTGCCACTATCCAAATTGTTGAGGACACTCAAACTATTAGCACCCAGTGCAATCCTAGTCTGATTGGACCTATTAATGGTGATGCTAATACCTCAACCGTAGAAGAAGAAACTCCTATGAACATAGAGGGTTTCAAACAAGTGAGCCTAGATGACACTACCACCACCTTTGATAGTAGTGATATTGATTTTGATAGTTGCACCCTCTCGGAAGTTATTAGCTTGTTACACAAAATGTCTAGAGAGACCCACACTAGCACACTTAATCTTGCCTTCACGGAGCATATCACCAATGTTCTCATCAAAGCTAGGGAGGTGTAACAGCCCAAGAGTGACATTCCTCTGTTCACCATGTATTTGTACCTTTCCCTCTTTTGATGTTCAAGTTGTGATCATGTAAGGTGTGACTTTTCATGTGGTCATGGTGGTGATGAAGAAGTTGAGCCCACTTGTCTTTACATTTTGTATGAATTGATCAAATGCCAAAAGAATGGAATTGTGTTCTGTTGCAAATGCATGTGTGCCCATTGGACTCCAAACTTTGCCAAGCCAATACTTTGGAGTTTAGGGAATTTTTCATGATTTTGTAACTATTTTTCACCCTCTGAAAAATAGGGACACAAAAGGGAAAACATTTGAATTCAAATTCAAAAGGTTCAAATTCCACTTGCTCCAAAAATGGTCAAACCATTTTTATAAAATCAGGAATATTCCAGGAGGAATTTTGGTGTTGGAGTTTTATTTTTATCTTTTCCTTTTTCTCTCTGTAAAAGTCCTAGGGCTTTCCTGAATTTTTAAAATGGAAAAGGGCTATCTCTGTTTTTTTTTCAGAGGAACCTGCTGGCCAGGCCAAGCCCAGCATGCCTCTGCCTCTCCTTCCCGCACCCCCAGTCCAGCCCACAGCGAAGGGGTACGCTCCCCTTCTTCCTCCTCCTTTCCAACGAGGCAGCCCCCTTTCTTCCCCTTTCCCTCTCACAGACGGTGCCACGGCGGAGCGTGGAGCCCCGAGGCCAGCGAGAGACGCCCCCTCCTTTTAAGCGTGCCCAGAGCTCCCCCGGGGAACCCTAACTCCATTCCCCTCCCCAATTTCTTCCGCCGTCGACGCCTGCCGAGGGTCTTCTTCTTCCCCGACGCCGACGTGATCTTCTTCCTCCTCTTCGGTTTGATCGTGTTCATCCCCAAGCCCCCCTAGGTGAGTTGTTGATGTCCTTTCTCCCCGTTCCGCGTAGCCGTAGTAGACTTGCTGCCCGAACGTGGCCGCGCGTGTACGTGCGTGACCTGCGAGCGTTGCCGGCGAGCGGGAATGCGCTGCATCTACATCATGTGAGCGGAGCGCACATAGGGCCCATGGTGGCTGCGATGCCTGATTCCCGTGGTGAACCGAGCGATGTTTTCCCGCCGTGATTTTCCGGCGAGACAAAGCGGCCGCCTTTTAGGCACCGGTGCGATCTCGAGTGAAAAATGGGCTCCTGGATGTCCCCTATACATGCGGTACCTCGCCGTTGAGTCGCTGGTGGGTCGCGGCAGAAGCCACAGTCGCCTGAAGATCGCCTATGCCGGTCTGCACCTTGTTTGGTTTCAGCCAAATTCAGAATCGCCCGAGGGGTGATGCATCTAGCTCCACCTCAGTGTGCTGTCCGGATTCATCGCTTTAGAGCAATGGCGTGGAAGCGTGTGCTTCATCCAAAAGTGCAGGGGCTCGAATCTCCCCTGGAGAAAAGTCACCCCTTGCCCCTTTTCTGTTTTGCAACACCGAAGCTGAGTTCTTCAGGTTCAGTTTTCTTCAGAGTTCATCTATCACGCACATTGTTTAGGTCGGTTGGTTCCTTTGTTCTATTGAGTTCTTTAGCATATCGTAGTGGCGGAGGCACCTGGGTTTAAACCTGGAGGTTGTGGGATCGATCCCCACAGGAGGCTAACGCCCTACCCTTTTTGCCTCCTCCCTTTTTTTGTTTTTTTTCTGTTGCGGCGACAAGATGGGCTCAGCCAAATTCCTTTCTTCGCCCGTGGGCACTCGGGAGGCTGCAAGATGTTGGGTCAGATCCGAACGAGGCCAACCCAAGGGGGCTTCCCCCTGGTTTTTTTCTCCTGCTTCTTTTCCATTTGTTTTAAAATTCCAAAACTTTGGGATTTTGAAACTTCCAAGTGCTAGCTCATTTTACCAACACGTCGTACATGTTTTTGGGGCATAAGAATGGAAGGATTTAGATGGTGCTGTCCGTTTTGTATTTTGAGAAAGTACAAAATGGAATATGGTACATTTTTCACATGTGCCACCCTTGTCCTTTTCTTTTAACAAAAATCTTTGCATGTCAAGTCTTTTCCATTCTTTTGTCTCTCCATTCATGTCTCCCTGTCATGTTGTCACATGATAGCCGATCCTTCTACCTCAAGTTTGCGATTCCTTTCACCTTTGCATCTTTGAAACTTATCCGGTGTCAACCTTCGTTGACACCCCTCCGTCTCCGGAATCGATAGTTTAATTTCACGTTGCACTTTGCATATTTGATTATTGTTGATCATGCCATGTCACTTACACCAAAGTTAAGGCTATGACCAAAGCCATAAAAATATTAATAATTGCGTATGGAGTTTGTTGACGTGTCGTCAACACCTTCATTTAAACTTGACTAGATAGGGTCACACCATGTCAAAAATTAAACTTTATCATCCCATCCATGCTTGCGCATTTGCTCTCGATGCTTACTTGTGGTGTTCTTCTTGGTTGGTACCGTATGTTAGAGCCTGAGCTTGCCGAGGAGACCTTCGTGGAGCTCTTTGACACCGAGCCCGAGGACCCTGCTACGTCTGCTCCGTCGGATACTTACCCAGGCAAGGGGGTTTATATATTATTCTTTATAGCTTTCAGCTCGCTTGCCTAGCTTTATCTAGAACGGTTGTTTGATCCTACCACCATATACTTTTGCCTCTCAATTAAACCCAAAAAGCCACGCCCCCACATCCTAGAAAAACCTTGTTTGGCTATGTACCTTGCTTGCTTAACCATTGCTTAGTATGTGTAGGCCCTTACCTGCTGCTATACCCATTTGCTGCTTGGTGGAATATCATGCTATTATCAGAAATTGGTTGATATTTATTAATATGATGTTAATTTTATATTTGACGAAGGATGGGAGACCGGGCTGTTCCCGCCAGGTGTTTTGTTCCATTCGAGTCACCTAGGTCCCGAGTTCCGGGTATTGTGTTTCTTGATGAGCGTGCCTAATCGTGTGTGGGATTCTATGGGGTCCCCTTGTCTTACCTACCTAGCTCCAAACAATTCTAGTGGTGGCCCGAGCTGCTTTTACCATTTGAAACTCGTGTGTGTGTATGGTTACCGCTCCAGAAGATTTAAAACAACCCGGGCCAGCGAGGACAAAGTTCCCTTGTTGGTCCAACCTGACCGACTGAGGACCCGAGCACAGTGATGCCTACGGTAATCCGAACCTGGAGTCATACGGTAGAGACCGATTCGAGAGCGCGACCGGCTTTTGAGTTGGATGTCGACTCACCGGGGGCCACCCGGAATTGTGCGTTGTTAGTTAAAGGGATTCTGACATTCCGGAGTTTCAGGCGCCTTCACCCGCCAAGCGGAAACCGGGCGTACATGCGAAGCCTATAATGGGCAGTTGGTACACCCCTGCAGGGTTAAATCTTTTCGAAAAGCCGTGTCCGCGGTTATGGACGACTTGAGACCTACTCATTGTTCATAGAATAACATCAATTTAATCGTACTTTAAAAGTTGCCAACGTGTGAGTTGCCTTGATTGCTCTTCTTCGTCCGGGGCAACAAAGAGGGGACAAGGTTGTTTTGTGATTGGCATAAGTAGGTGGGTAGAATGACCCAGTGATGCGATCATCAACGAGTTCTTGGATCTTCCCTTACTCTAAGTAGATCGTTAGCCACTCATATATGCTAGTGCGGCTGCAACCCAGCCACTATCCTTTTCCTTACTGTGAGAAGTCAGTTATACTGTATTGATATATTCTCACCCCTTGCTTTTCTTTTCCCCTTTATGTTTTGCCTGATCGGTCGCTGCAGTTGATTACTACCTCGACCCGAGCACCGGACGCTACTGTTGGATATGTGCCCTAGAGACAAATTAATAAAGATATTTGTCACATATCCGTTTTGTTCATAATACGTTTTATACTGTGCTATAACTGTATTACTTGGAAATACTAATACAGGTGTAGTATAAAACATGGTCCGTAGTTTAACTCGGGTAAACTATCTCATTGGGCAATTGATTGATCAAGCTTTCCTGATCATGGCGACACTTAAGTCCATTGACAATGAGGTCATATCATTAGGGGAATGATGTGATGGACAGACACCCACCTAAAGTAATGCAATGTGATCGAGTCACATAGTTCAGCGTTGCTATGACTTTGTAACGTATGCCTTAGTCCTTAGACCGTAATGATCATACGTAATCACGATCTATGAGGAGACTTTGATTTGTATCCCACCGCCTGACTGAAATATGCTGGCTATAACGGAACACTTTGGGTATTCCAAAATAGATGGTTGATGAGTATGTTAATAGATCAAAGCGGGATTTGTCAGTCCTTGTGACAGGACAGGTACTCTGGGCCCACTCAGTGATATTGCATCAACCCTTGCAAGGACGTGACTAGGTCACAAAGAGATGCAATGATCATGGACGAGAGAAGTTGTTTGTCGTGAACGAGATGTGAACACGGTATGTGGGATACCGACGATCAAACCTCGGACAAACAAGGTACCGCAGAACAAAGGGATTACGTCGTATCGTTAACGGTTTCCAAAAGCGATCGAAGCTCATTCGATGGAAGCGCAGGGGCTGTCAAGGATTGTAACCAGGTCCAACTGACTAGTCATTGGTCCATGAGAAGAGTCTCGACCATGTCTGCTGTTTCCCGGACCGTTAGGGTGTTACACTTAAGGGCAATCGATGCATAGGACAGTTACGGGATCAATCGGTGAAATAGGAGAAATCACCGGAATAGTTCCGGAGGAGGACGGAATGGTTTCCGGACATTTTGAATAGTTCAAAATAAAGTTTAATTGTTTTAATAATGTTTTTATTATTTAATTATCTGAATTAAATATTTAAAACTTATTAAATAATTAAAATAATGGAAAAAGGCTATATGGGCCTTAGAGGCCCATTAGGGGAGGAGGGGGTTCCCCCCCTTGGGCTTGGCGCCAAGGGGTGGGGCCCAACCCCCCCCCTTGGCCGGCGCACCCCTCCCCCCTTGGGGGTTTAGTCCCACATGGGGGAGGGAAGAGGGATCACACCCCCCCTTGGCCTTTATATAGAGGGGTAGACCCCCTTTTTCCATACAACAATTGATCTCCTTCTTCTTCCTTCTCCATTTCCGGAAGTGGACTCCCCTTGTTTGGAGTCTGCACCAGGATTGGAGTTCTCCACCATAAGGCAGGCCGTCGCTCTGCCGGAGTCGGGATCCGTAGCCGTCTTCTTTCCGCTGCTCGCCTGGTTCGGAGCCCGGGAGGAACATCGATTGTGTCGTACGTGTATAATCCCTTCGAGGTATTACACCTGTGGTGCTGCTTCGTCGCTGGAGGTTTGCCGGGAGTCATCCTCGCCGGTGGTGGTCTTCTACATGACAGGGAGGTCGTAGTTCTGAGTCTACGCCAACCACGTTCGTAAGAACGTTTCCCGCTTTCGGTCTTCAAAGGTATGAACACCGATTCCCTCCGTTACTTTACATCGCCATAGCATAGATCTTGGGTTCGGGTACCGTAGGTGTGAAAAATTTGTGTTTTCTGCCCCGTATCCCTACAGTGGTATCATGAGCTAGCTATGCGTAGATGTATTGTACGGATAGAACATATCTAGGATGTGGGCATCGAATCTTCATTCGTTACCCTCCCACGTGTACTCATTGAGCATTGCGGCAATGTTTGATGAAGCGGCCCCCGACCGACATTACGCGTTTACGCGAGACTGGTTCCACGCTTGACATATGGCTTGTACCATATAAAGTGGCTGGGGGGGTGTCTGTCTCTCTGCATTAGCGATGCGAAGATGTTTGCAACGGAGGGCCCCGACAGGGGTGTAATAGAGACGGATGGGAGACGGTGTTGTGGCTTGTTTTTCGCAGGATAGAAATCGGTTCTCTCTCTCGAAACCCCTAGCAGCCACGTAAAACTTGCACAAGCTAAAGTAGAAAGACGTTCTAACTTTGCTTTGCATGAAGGGGGATCATAGGTTGTATGATTTAAAGTTTTACTTCCTGTTTTATGCTAATATGCTAGATATATCGACGGTAGCACGAAACAGGACCATCTCTCACAATACCAACATTGTGTTCTCCCTTTTGATGGGCACCACCTGGAAGGTTCTCCCATATGGCTTGATGCTCCGTACATACCGGAGTTGTCCTACATATTCAACGGAGTTCGCATGAGGTTGGGTTCGGCGAGCCTGGCATATGCAGATATGGCCTTGCTGAACAGCTAACATCAAGGTTCGATTGGCAGGCTTGACGTATGTAGATGCGGGCCTGGAACACAGAAGACCGAAAGGTCGAGCACGAGTCACATGGCTGATGTGATTGGCTTAGAGGCCTACCTGGTTCGCATACTGGGCCGTACATATCGGGGGAGGTATGGGGGCTGGGATTGTGTAATCACTTAGTTAAATTGAGAGGTGTTTATCTAAGTGGGAGCTTTCTAGAATTTTAAGATTAAATTGAAACTCCACATTATGAACAAAAGTCTAAATATGTATCGTTGTGAATCCAACCTTGTAGATGGCAGCACCTCGCCCCTCGTTCAACTTAGGATCATTCCTAGAGAAACATAAGCTAAAAACAGATGGGACAAACTTCACCAACTGGTTCCGCACCCTGAGGATTCTCCTCGTTCCCCTCAAAATGGCATACGTACTAGAGGACGCGTTAGGAGACGCACCAGCATATGATGCCAGTCAAGACGAGAAGAATGTCTATCTCTCCAGGACTGATGATTACAACCTTGTCCAGAGTGGCATGCTCTACTCCATGGAGGCTGAGCTGCAGAAACGCTTTGAGAGGATGGGTGCATATGAGATTATCACCGACCTCAAGGCGGTCTTCGCACCCCAAGCCAGGGCTGAACGGTACGAGGCTTCTGAAGCCTTCTTCTCAGCAAAGATAGATGAGCACGGCAGCGTGAGTGAGCACGTGGTCAAAATGTCTGGCTACGTTCAGCGCTTGAATGCTCTGGAATGTCAGATTCCAGATGAACTTGCGGTTGATAGGGTGTTGCAGTCGCTTCCCCCTAGCTACAAAGGCTTTGTGCTGAACTACAACATGCAGGGGATGACCAAAACCCCTTCTGAGTTGTTCGCCATGCTAAAGAGCGCTGAGGTTGAAATCAAGAAGGAGCACACCGTCTTCATGGTCAACAAGACCACTGACTTCAAGAAGTCAAGAAGACGGGAGAAGGCCAGGAGAGGTGGCCCCAGGAGGGATGGCAAGTCAGTTGCCGCTCCTCCCAAGGCACCCAAGCCTAAACTCGGAGTGGAGTGCTTCTACTGCAAAGGTGAAGGTCACTGGAAGCGCAACTGTCCCAAGTACCTAAAGGACAAGAAGGCTGGCAAGGTCGCCAAGAGAGACGAAGGTATATTTGATATACATATTGTTGATCTTCTCTTGACAAGCGCTGGGAACACATCCTGGATATTTGATACAGGATCTGTCGCTCATATTTCTAATTCCATTCAGGGACTAAGGAATAGGAGACGCTTGGTCAAAGATGAAGTGACGATGCGCGTGGGGAATGGCTGCCAGATTGAAGTCTTGGCGGTCGGCACGAAGCATCTTAGTCTCCCTTCGGGATTGGTTTTAGTTCTGAATAAATGTTACTATGTACCCGCATTGAGTGTGAACATCGTGAGTGGTTCTTGCTTGAAGCGAGACCACTATTCTTTTAAATCCGATACAATTGGTTGTTCGATTTATAAGGATGATATGTTTTATGTTCACGCACCGGAGTCGCATGGTTTATTCATACTTAATCTCGATGGTGACGTGAGTCACGTTAACAATATTGAGGCCAAAAGATTGAAGAATAATGAAGATCACATGATGATGTGGCATTGCCGACTTGGTCATATTGGTGTAAAACGCATGGAGAAGCTCCATAAGGATGGACTTCTTGACTCATTGGATTTTGGATCCCTTGATACATGTGAAGAATGCCTCATGGGCAAAATGACAAGGACTCCATTCAATGGTGTGATGGAGCGTGCGGATGTCTTATTGGGGATCATACACACGGATGTATGTGGACCCATGAACGTCCCCACTCGCAATGATCTTCGTTACTTCGTGACCTTTACTGATGACTTGAGTAGATATGGGTATATTTACTTGATGAAGCACAAGTCTGAAACCTTTGAAAGTTCAAGGAATTTCAGAATGAGGTCGAAAATCAACTCGGAAGGAAAATCAAGCACCTTCGATCGGATCGAGGTGGCGAGTATTTGAGTCACGAGTTTGGCAATCATCTGAAGTCTTGTGGCATAATACCACAGCTTACGCCGGCAGGCACACCTCAGAGAAACGGTGTAGCTGAGCGACGTAATCGAACCCTATTGGATAGTGTACGATCGATGATGTCTCATACTGATTTGCCTGTGTCATTCTGGGGGTATGCATTAGAAACCGCCATTCATATTCTTAATAGGGAACCATCCAAATCCGTAAAGACAACACCATTTGAAGAATGGCATGGCACTAAACCTGAGTTGTCTCATCTGAAGATTTGGGGTTGTGAGGCTTATGTTAGGAAACTACAGCCTGACAAACTTGAATCCAAGGCGGATAAGTGCATCTTTGTGGGCTATCCCAAGGAAACTTGTGGGTACACCTTCTACAACAAGTCTGACAGCAAAACGTTTGTTGCCAAGACGGGACACTTTCTTGAGAAGGAGTTTCTCGCGAAAGAGTTGAGTGGGAGGAAAATAGACCTCGATGAAGTAACTGACCAATCACTCCAATTGGATGAAATGGCTACGGAATATGTTCTGGAACCATCTTCCACAATGGGAGTTGAAGAGAATGGCCAGAACGACATTCATAACGATCATGACATTCACGATGATCATGATGAGAATGAAGAGGAACCTTTTATGCCCCGTAGGTCATCAAGAGTCCGTCAACCTACTGAGTTTTACGGACAGCTTGTGAATGCAATCTCGGCTGTTGAGTCGGATGAACCTACGAGTTACAAAGAAGCAATGGAGGGACCCGAGTCCGAGAAATGGCTTGAAGCCATGAAATCCGAAATAGACTCCATGTACACCAACAAAGTATGGACTTTGGTGGATATTCCCGAGGACCGCAAGGCCGTCGAGAATAAATGGATTTTCAAGAAAAAGACTGACGCAGACGGAAACGTATCTGTCTACAAAGCTCGACTTGTCGCGAAGGGTTTCCGACAAATTCAAGGAGTTGACTACGAGGAGACATTCTCTCCTGTAGCGATGATAAAGTCTATTCGGATCCTACTTGCAATACCTGCATATCATGATTACGAGATATGGCAGATGGATGTGAAAACTGCATTCCTAAATGGCAACATTGAGGAAGAGTTGTATATGATGCAACCAGAGGGGTTTGTCGATCCAAGGAATGCTGGTAAGGTTTGCAAGCTTCAACGGTCCATCTATGGGTTGAAGCAAGCATCTCGGAGCTGGAATCTTCGATTTGATGAGGTCATTAAAGCTTTTGGATTTGTCCAAAACGTCGAAGAGTTCTGCGTCTATAAGAAACTGAGTGGGAGCTCTGTAGCATTCCTTGTGTTATATGTAGATGACATATTGCTAATAGGGAACGATAAGAAATTCTTAGAGGAAGTGAAGGAATATCTGAATGGACAATTTTCCATGAAGGACCTAGGTGAAGCTGCGTACATACTGGGGATTAAGATCTATAGAGATAGACCTAATCGGAGGTTGTCCTTGAGTCAGAATACTTATATTGACAAGATTTTGAAAAGGTTCAAAATGGATGACTCCAAGAGAGGTCTCTTGCCAGTCATAAAAGGTGTCAAATTAAGCGTGACTCAATGCCCGACCACAGCTAAAGAGAAAGAGGAGATGTCCTCAAAGCCCTATGCCTCAGCCATAGGTTCTCTCATGTATGCTATGTTATGTACCAGACCGGATTTAGCGCTGGCCATTAGTATGACTAATCGCTACCAGAGTAATCCGGGAATGGCCCATTGGACAGCAATGAAGAACATCCTTAAGTACTTGAGAAGAACCAAGGATCTCTTTCTTGTTTATGGAGGAGTTGATGAGGAGCTCACCGTAAAGGGTTACTGTAAGAGAAAGTTTTGCCCCCGAAGGTTTTGGACATTGTTAGACAAAGCAGAAGTGGAACTAATATTGTTTTCGAGTATAAACAGATGCTTAGGTTCCGAAAGAATGGAGTTTGCAAGTAGAAGGTCGAAGGACAACTCACTGCAGTGAAGCTGCAGTCATCTACCGAAGCCTTTGAAGGAAGACGACCCCTAAAAATGTCGTCGAAGAAGATGTTTCTCTCGAGCAAAAGCGCAACGAGGAGACAGCTGAAGCTGATCGAAGACTTAGTCTTTTTGCTAGTTTCTCTTTATTTCTTGAGTCGTAGGAAAAACCGTACTATTAAGAGGGGTTTGCTAGTTGAGATCTTTGTCGAAGTGAATCTGCTCTGCTCAACCAAAACCCACAAAAGCCTACCGAGAGAAATCTCACCGAGTCGAGCGAATAGCTCGAAGGCAAAGTCATTGCACTTCGTGCCTTCGAGAGAGAACTCGTTCGGTGAGTCAGCTTACTTGTTCCTCAAGTAAAGTTGCGCAGTGATTGGAATCCGACCGTTGTGGACACGCGTCAAGCGGTTGCATCGGGTCACTTCAGTCATTTTACCCATCGGGATCGCCACCTATAAATACCCCGCACCCACCCCCAGTTCGAGTGGGGCTGCTCCACTGAAGATTCTAAGACAGAAGTCTGAGAGCATCCCGAAGAGATCCATCGAGAGAAAACCTACACCCAAGTCTGAACTGAGTTGAGCAATTCACTATGACTTAGGTTGAGATTAGCCGATCTTTTTATCTTGGAGAACTGCAAGTCTCCTAGACGGTTAGGCGTCGCCTGTCAAGCAGTCGAAGAGTAATTGTCACTGCTGAAGGAAGTTTGTAAAGGTCTCGGAGATGTCCTGAATCATCTACCACGAGTGAAAACTGGACAAGCTCGAGGAGTTTGTTGCAGTGGAGAGTAGGACGGAGAGAGTTTTGCTCCAGGTGTTCAATCACCAGTCCCTCCAACCAGACGTAGCACTTTGCAGAGTGTGAACTGGTTTACCAAACATCGTTGAGTCAGGCTCGTTTTCCTTCTAGCATTTACTTCAAGTATTTACTCGTAGCCTGTCTGCCTTCGATGTTTTCCTTCGCTTACAATCCTTTCGAGCTATGCATTACCTTCGATACTGTATTTCCTTCGATATGCCTTTAGTCCTTCGTAGTTTGCATGATTTCCTTCTAAAGTCCTTAGAATTTTTAGAAGTGATCATTCACCCCCTCCCCCTCTGATCATTCTTGAGCTTTCAATTGGTATCAGAGCTAGGCACTCCCTACGCTCTGCGTATTTTGGTCTAACAACCTGGAGTGTTGTCAAGAATGTCGTTTGCAGCTGTTCGCTCGGGGGAACCGATCCCTATATTCAATGGGAAGGACTATCCCTATTGGAAGGACAAAATGAAGAGGAATATCATGGCTATCAACTCTGCCGCTTGGGAAGTTGTCAAGAATGGTGTAACTGTCAAGGACACCGATGTCATCACCCCTGAAGAGGCAAAGAAGTTGTCCCTCGATGCTGAAGTCTGGGTTTTCATCACAAATCATCTGATTCCCGAAAAATATCATGAGGTCAAGAATATTCCTTCGGCCAAAGGTGTTTGGGATTATCTCGAGAAGATTGGTGAAGGTGTCTCCACTCAGAAAGATGCTCGAATTGACACCCTTCGAAGCAAGTTCTATCGGTTCAAGAGGCACGAGGGAGAAAAAGTTTGTTCCATATACAGCAGACTCACTGCGCTGTCAAATGAACTGATTTCCCTCGGTGCAGATGACATTACCAATCGGATTATTGTCAGAACTTTGCTCCGTTCTCTTGATGATTCCTTCGACCACATCGTGCTGATGATTAAGGAAAGAACTGATTTCAAGGATATGGTTGCCGCTGATATTCTTGAAAGGCTTAATACTTTCGAGATGGAAGAAGATGAGAAGCGTGATGTCAATGGGAGTCGAAAGAAATCTCATGCACTCAAAGCCAGAGCTTCACATCACTCCTCTCCTGAAGCCAGTTGTGAATCTGATGGTGCCTCTGATGACCCCGAGAACATTGGGAAAGATCTGGCACTGATAATGAGAAGATTCAATCGCTTTCAGAGAAGGAACTCCTCTTCACCGAAGAAAAACTATTCTTCAAGACATTCTAGCAATTCATCTCAGCATCGGTCATCATCCAGAAACTCTTCAGCGAAAGATAACTGTTGTTACAAGTGCAAGAAGCCAGGTCACTTCATTGCTGATTGTCCTCTCTGGGAAATTGAACATAAATCAAAGCACTCTCCCAGAAGCTCTTCGAGCAAGTCTTACAGATCGAGCAAAAATCACGATTCGAAGAGATATGATTCAAGGTCCAGAAAAGACAAGAAAGATGGTTCTGATGATGACAAGAAGAAGAAGTATCACAAGCATCGAGAGAGTTCTTCCTCGAAATCACATTCCTCTCGTCGAAAGAATTCGCACCGAGCCAAAGCCTATCTGGGTAAAGAGATGAACTCTGAAGAAGATGCATCCGGTTCTGAAGCAGGATCAAAGTCAAGATCAGGTTCTGGTTCTGGTTCTGAATCTGATGGTGTTGCTGGGATAGCATTCGTCTCGAACAAGAATTCAAGTTCATTCTTCTCCAACCAGAGCAGTGAAGATGAATCTCCAGCTTACTGCTTCATGGCTAAGGCTAAGGTATCCTCATCTAAGAAATCCTACGATACTTCTGATGGATCTGCTTATGAAAGTGACTCTAGGATAAGCTATGCTAAACTTGCTAAAATGGCTTCTATCCAACAAGATGAGCTGGATTCTCTAAGTGAAACTATTCAAAAAACTGAGACTCTGTTGATCGATGAGATTGAGAAGGGTCAAACTTTGACTAACGAGCATGCTGCTCTGAAGGAAAAGTATGATGAACTTTCCTCTCGTCATGAACTTCTCTCAGTGGACTACGAGAAGCTAACCTATGAAATACTTCAAAGGAAAATGGCTCTCGAGAAACTGAGAGAGGCTAACGAAGAGTTGGAAAGTGTCAATCTCACGCTCATGGCTCAACAAAGCTCAGATACTAAAAATGAATCTACTTCACCTTGCTTAACCTGTTTGGAACGAAGTAAAATTGAGTCTATTTCTGAGAGATCGAAAGGAAAGCAACCTATTGTTATCGATGATACTAACCCCTCGAACGAGGAAAACATTACCGAGGAACTCCTCAGGTTGAAGAACTTATTTGAAACAGGCATGTTCAAAAGTGTGCAGGGACACCAGTACTTATGTGATATCCTTCGAAAGGCACTTCTTCACAGGAATCCTCGTAACGAAGGAGTTGGCTTCGAAAGGAAAATCAATCCTGATGGAACCTACTGGGAACCCAAGCAGTATCCTAAAACTGTCTGGGTTCTTGCGAAAGAAAAGCCCATTGATATTTCTAACCTTTCAGGTTTCAGTTGCAAAATTGACAAAGCTATTGTTGATGAATCACTTGATTCTGACTACAAGCTTGTCAAAGATCAGGAAGGAAAGGTGTCGGCTGAGTTCGTTGGTACTCCTCCAAAGAATGGCTTTTATAAGCGACAGATTTGGGTTCGCAAATCTCTCGTAGAAAAACTGCCCCCTAACCATTCTATGCAGGGAAAATCCTCGGTACCACCGAATCACTACTATTCTCTCGAGGATAGAAATGAACCCTTGGTGCCTGCTTCAAATGTTCCCCAGAAGGATTACTATCGAATAGATAGAAATGTTTATCGCCATCGTGACAATCGCACCAAAATTGCAATTACCCATCGTTACTCTAACCCCTCATCGAGGAATTATATTTATGGTGTGCTTGATGGTCCTGATCGACAATGCAATCCTGTTCGATATAATATTGCTGATCCATCTAGCTCTACCATGCCTTCTAAGTCACCTGCTCGTTTGTGGGTGGTTAAGAAGAACTAATTCTTCTGCAGGGCTATGTCTCCGGTGGATCCGAATGGGTCATGGATAGTGGATGTACAAATCATATGACCGGAGACAAAGTTTTGTTCACCGAAGAAAATCTGTCTGAATCTTCACAGAAATATATTACCTTCGGTGACAACAACAAAGGGAAAGTACTTGGTTTGGGTAAAGTTGCTATATCAAAAGACAAGCACATTGATAAGGTTTTGCTTGTGCAATCTCTAGGATATAATCTTATGTCTATATCGAAACTTTGTGATATGGGTATGCTTGTACTGTTTTCTGCGTCTCGTTGTGTTGTCTTTTCACAGGATGACTATTCCTTCGTGTTCGAAGGATATCGCAAGGGGGATCTTTACGTTGTTGATTTTTCTTCGGGACCTGCTGTGTCCACATGTTTAATGGCCAAAGCCACTTCTGGCTGGTTATGGCACCGAAGACTTGGTCATGCAGGGATGAAAAATCTTCAAACTCTTATCTCGAAGAAGAACATCGTTGGAATTGATAATGTAAAATTCGATAAAGATCGTCTATGCAGTGCCTGTGAAGCAGGAAAGATTGCCAAGAAACATCACTCTGCAAAAACCGTCATGACTACTACTCGTCCTCTTGAATTACTTCATATGGATTTATTCGGTCCTCAAAATTATGCTAGCCTTGGAGGTAACAAGTATGGTCTGGTTATTGTTGATGATTTCTCTCGATATACTTGGGTTTTCTTTCTAGATGACAAGAGCAAGGTTGTTGAAATTTTCAAAACTTTCGCAAAGAGAGCTCAAACTGAATATGAATTATCTCTCAAGCATATCAGAAGTGATAATGGTACAGAATTCAAAAATACTCATATCGAAGATTTTCTTGATGAACATGGCTTTACTCATGAATTCTCGGCTGCTTATACACCGCAACAAAATGGTGTGGTCGAGAGAAAGAATCGAACACTTATTGAAATGGCCAGAACAATGCTTGCTGAATACAAGACTCCTATCAGGTTCTGGGCCGAAGCTATCAACACTGCATGTCATATCATCAACAAGGTCTATCTGCATAAGTTTCTGAAGAAAACTTCACATGAACTCATCACTGGTAAAAAGCCAAATGTGTCTTATCTCAGGGTTTTTGGTGCTCCATGTTATATCAGAGACATGAATCACAGCTCCAAGTTTGCCCCAAAGGCTCACGAAGGTTTTCTTCTAGGTTATGGTTCAAATTCTCACACTTACAGAGTTTACAACTCATATCTTGGCAAAGTTGTAGAAACTGTAAATGTTCGATTTGATGAAACTAACGGCTCTCAAAAGGAGCAATTACCTCTTAACCTGGATGAACCTCCTTTGGATGAAGTTATCAGGTTCATGGCTATTGGAGATATTCGACCTTTCGAAGGAAATGCTCAACAAGTAAACGGGGATGATGATGGTCCAATGTTCCCACACATAGCCCGGGGCGCTGGAGATCAACATCCTGAGGAAATTGATGCACAGGTCGAAGGAGAACGCATAAACGAAGATTATGTTGATCCCGAAGGACAAGCTGAACCCGAAGGAAATGATCCCGAAGGACAAGCTGTTCCCGAAGATCAACCTGATCCACAAGATGAAGAATCTTTTCCTCGTGTTCGAAGAAGAGTGAATGTCGACTCAATTCTCGAAGAGATTCATTTACCAGGTCGTCCCACCACTCGTTCTCGTACTCGTTTAGCTAACTTCTGTGGAAATCTCTCGTTTGTATCCATGCTAGAACCATCAAAATTCGATGAAGCCATGAGAGACTCAGACTGGATGACTGCCATGCTCGAAGAACTTAACCAGTTCGAGAGAAATAAAGTCTGGTCCCTTGTCGATAGACCTGATTCCACGAAGCATAATATCATTGGTACGAAGTGGATTTTTCGCAACAAGCAAGATGAAGATGGCATAGTGGTAAGGAATAAAGCTCGACTGGTTGCACAAGGCTATACCCAAATCGAAGGTATTGATTTTGGTGAGACTTATGCCCCAGTTGCTCGTCTTGAATCCATTCGAGTCATGCTTGCTTTTGCCAATTACAATGGTATATTGCTATATCAAATGGATGTCAAAAGTGCATTTCTTAACGGTGAGATCGAAGAAGAAGTGTATGTTATGCAGCCACCAGGTTATGAAGACCCGAAGAATCCTGACAAAGTGTACAGATTACACAAGGCCCTATATGGGTTAAAGCAAGCACCTCGTGCTTGGTATGCAACGCTGAAGGATTTTCTTCTTAAGAAGGGCTTCAAACCAGGAACAACTGATCCGACTCTTTTTACTCGTGCATACAAAAATGATCTTTTTGTGTGTCAAATTTATGTCGATGACATTATCTTTGGCTGTACTAACCCTGATATTAGCGAAGAATTTGCTCGTATGATGTCGAAGAAATATGAAATGTCAATGATGGGAGAATTGAAGTTCTTTCTCGGGCTTCAAATCCGTCAACAGAAGAATGGTACTTTCATTTCACAAGAGAAGTATCTCAGAGATTGCCTGAAGAAGTTTGATCTTGTCAGTTGCAAAACTATCAAGACTCCAATGCCTACTAATGTTCATCTAGATGCAGATGAGAAGGGCAAACCTTTCGATCAGAAGAAATATCGCTCGATGATCGGTTCGCTTCTTTACCTTTGTGCATCTAGACCTGACATTATGCTATCAGTATGTATGTGTGCTCGTTTTCAGGCAAACCCGAAGGAATCTCATCATATTGCTGTCAAGCGAATCCTTCGATATCTGGCACACACAACAACCTTGGGTCTTTGGTATCCCAAGGGTGCCCAGTTTGATCTCGTTGGTTATTCAGATTCTGACTGGGCTGGTGATCGAGTCGACAGGAAATCTACCTCTGGCACATGTCATTTTCTCGGTAGATCTCTTGTCTGTTGGGCCTCGAAGAAACAGAATTGTGTATCTATTTCTACGGCTGAAGCCGAGTATATTGCTGCCGGTTCATGCTGTACTCAGATTCTGTGGCTCAAGCAAACGCTGAAAGATTATGGTATTCTTGTGAAGAAAATTCCATTGCTTTGTGATAACGAGAGTGCAATCAAAATTGCTCATAATCCAGTGCAACACTCTCGAACGAAGCATATTGATATTCGTCATCATTTTCTTCGAGATCATGTTCAGCGAGAAGATATTGTTATCAGTCATGTTCGCACCGAAGATCAATTGGCTGATATCTTTACGAAGCCCTTGGATGAAAAGAGGTTCTGTACACTGAGGTGTGAGTTGAACATCTTGGACTCACGCAATGTGCAGTAAGATCATAACTATCGGTACTATGTATAATACCTTATTATTGTAGTTTACTTTCGTTAATTTTCTGTCGTATTTCTTTTTCATTTATTTTTGTTCGTTTGGTGTTGTCCTATACACTTATCACTCCGAGTTTTTATAGCTGTTTTATCTCGGATTGACTAAGTATCGGACCCTGTTTTCCCTCTATTCTATCCCTACCCTATTCTGTGCTTCTCCCTCGTGAACATGTACATATTGTACTCGATCAAGATTCCCTTCGAATGTCATTGATTCAGAAGGAAAATCTATCGAAGTTTTATCTACTTTTATACTCGATGTTCGATGAGTTTGGTCTCGGACGTGGAGCAACTTTCTTTCGGTTCGTTGGGATTTCCCACGATTACCGCCACATAATCCGTCCGTTGAATGCGGAGAGACGCGAAATCTGCGCCGTTGGATTAGATCTGACAGCTCGGTCAGAACCTCCCTTATAAATACTGATCCATTCCACCGGCTTAGACATCGCTATTCCTTCGACTTCGTATCTTCGCCTCCAGAAGCTATCTCTCTCGCGCGCCGCCGTGCTGTCTTGTCGCCGTCGACTCCCTCGCCGCTTAACTGCCGGAAGGAAGCTGCCGGAGGCATTCCCGTCGACGAAGATCATCATCCGCGTCGCCGTAGTCGCCTCACATCACCAAGTTAGGGTATGTGTGGCTCTGGAGTCGATTCATCTCGTTCTGTTCTTCGTTTCCAGCTTTTGTGTTGATTTTTTTTATTTCTCTTAGGTCTGTTTGATCCGTTTGGATCTTTGAAACTTGGGAAATCTGTTTCTAGCTTTTCTGTCGATTCCCCATCTGTCCTTGGTAAGAAATCCCTCGGATTCTCTCACTTAGGCAAATCCTACAGTATCGTTTCGATAGATTTAATCTTGTGCGATTTATTCATACAAGTTCTTCGTTAGATTTCCACCCGATGAAAATCTAGCCTAGCACTTTCATGAAAATTTGCGTTAAGACAAATCTCTCGATAAGATTGCTGCATTCAAAATGTTTTTCCTCGAAATTGTTGGTACTTGTTCACAACTTTCCTATATTCCCTCGTATCCTTCTTTTTCGCAGGAAAATGTCTGGTAACGAAGGAAATATTAGAGTTCCCAAGCGTGTGGGAGGCCGAACAAGAATCACCAATAACTCTGAAGGTTTGTCTGAGGAAGTAATCATTGAGAAGAATTTGAGAACGCCGCCAGGATCTGAGGATACTCGTACAAGAGAGAATCGTTTGCAAGAGATTCGGAGACTTCAAGCTCTTCGTTGGTATGAATACAAGTCTCTTATTCCTCGTTGGGAGAGGCTGTTTGCTATGAAGAATCCTTGGGTTGATGTCAAAGCTCTAAGGCCAAAGTGGACGAAATTTAATCGACCACCTCCTCCTGCTGATGCTCACCCTTCTGCCCTCAAAACTCCTGATGATTTTAAAGAGCTCGTTGAAGCACGTGAACTTCGAGCACAAAAGAGAAGAGAAGCTAAAGCTCGAAAAGAAGCAGCTGCTAAAGCTGCCGAAGAAGTTGGCCCTAGCGCCAAACCGAAGGGTGGCAAGAAGTCTGCCAAGAGACAGAAAAAGGTTGTAATAGTTTCACCTCCTGATGCAAGCTCCGAAGGAGAAGCTAATTCAGATGATCAAGACCCTGGTACAGAGGCTGATGTCGAGGACTTACCTCTGAAGAAAAAGCCGAGCAGTAGAGGTATAAGGATCCAGGAGCCTGCTCCACAGGCTCCTCGAGGAAATATTGACTTGACCAACTTGGTCACAGATCCACCTATTTCATCTGCTCCACCTGTTCCTGCTCGCCAACCAAAACCTTCGGCTCCATCGAAGGGAAAGCAAGCTCAAGTTGGTGAAGATGATGAAACGCTTATTCAGCGCAAGGAAAGGCTGGCCAAACAAAAGGAACAAGAAGAGAAAGAATTGATTAATGCCAAGCTCCTGAACTTTCACAGCCAGCCCGAGCATAAAAAGGCTCTGGTTGCCCAACAACTGGGCATTCTCCACTTGGTCAGTGAAAAATATCGACGACAGGTTTCTGCGGGCACTATCCCTCGTGACCCGAAAGAAAAGGTCACCGAGAAAGTTGTGACTCCCATAGCCACGAAAGAAAAGGTAATAGCCCCTAGTGCCTCGAAGGAGAAAGCAGTGGTCTCAAAACCCATTGCTGCTGCCAAAGCCACCAAGGAAGCCGAAAAGAAAGCCAAAGAGGCAAGACAGAAGGCTCAAGCTGCTCCAGTTCCTCGAGCTGCACCATCTCCTGCCCCTGTTGCACCTGCTGTTTCCGGCCCTCGTGCCGATGAAGAAAGTTCCAATGAAGGAGAATCTAATGCAAATGCTCCTTGGGATGCTGCACACATTTCTCACATTCTCTGGAAAATGGCTACTACACCGAGCAAAGTCACTGCCGAGGATGATGTTCCTGCTGAAATCCAAGAGCATGTTGCTCGATACATGATCCGCTGGGAAGGTTATATCACCCAGGATCGAAAGGATAAAGAGCAAGTCAGGTTTTACACCAGGCAACTCCAAGAGGAAACCGAGGACATTGAGTCCCGAAATTTTTTCAAGTCCAAGATTGCGTCTGCTGAAGCTTCCAGGAGGACTCAGAAGGAAAATTTAACTGCTGTGTTTGACAAGGTAAAACAAGTTGTGTCTGCCGTTTGCAAAGAGCATAATGATGCTCTGTTCCAAAGACAATCTCGAAAGAGAAAGTCTGCTGCCCCAACCTCTGAGCGTGGGACGCCAGAGATCGAGAAGAATGCAAAGAAGGCCAAGTCCACCGAGGTCGTTGCTACCACAGAACGACAAGAATCTGAACCAAACCCCACCAAGCAACCCACTCCTCCCCGTAAGAAAACTCCACCACCTCACCAAACAAATTCACCGCCTCGACAAACAACTCCACCCCGACAACAAACACCTACACCTCCACCCCGACAACAAACACCTACACCTCCACCCCGACAACAAACACCTACACCTCCACCCCGACAACTAACACCTACACCTCCACCCCGACAACAAACACCTCCACCTCCACCTCCATCTCCACCCCGTCAACCCTCACCTCCAAAAGCCTCGCCACCACCTCCAAATCCACCATCTCCACCTCTTGTCATTCCATCGACCATCCCCGCCACTGCAATCCAAGCTCATGCAGAGACCGAGCAAGTTGCTCGTGTCGAGCAAGAAACTCAAGTCCAGAAAGATTACTCTTCTGCCCGGACTATGCCTGAAGGAGAAGATGTTGATGTTGACATCACGACAGTTTCCTCTCGACGAGATTCTGTCGTAAGCAATAGTTCTGGAGATGACAGTTCAAGTAATAATTCTTCATCCTCCTTATCCAGTTCTTCGAACGAAGAAATGGTTGATGCGTTTGCTCAATTTAATGAAGACTTGGAGGCCATGGAAATTGAAGAGGCCGCACAAAATGCTCAAACCGACGAAAGAGATGCCGTTGTAGCTCAGGCCGAGGAGAATGCTCCTGCAGTCATTCCGGCTCAGGATATCGTAAACATTCCATCATCTATCTCTCGACCTGCTGAACCAGAGTTCCAGATGCCAGATAATGCTGCTGAGGTTTTTCCCATTGATGAGCTGCTTCACTCTGCTCATCCGAGAGAAATGCTGCCTTTGTTCCGCTCAGATGTTCCTCGAGGAGGTCCCATCCTCAAAAGGCGCGAACACAAGCCATTTTTCTTCGGTACCAATCCCTACGAGAAGCCCAGAAGTGCATATTCTTTTCGGTTTTGGACCCAAGAGCAAGCTATCTATTATACTCGTGTGTTGTACAACAAGGCAAGAGTTTTCCAGCATCAATATCTTGATATGCCTTCGGTGTACTCCACTACTTGTTTCGAGAACATTGCCGAGACAATTGATAGCCTGCATGCTCACAAGATGTTTGCTCTCGATTGTGGTTACAATCCCGAGCTTATCAAACAGTTTTATGCAACACTTTATGTCTCTGGAGATCCTGAGAACTCGAAGACATGGAAATTTGACTATATGATTCAAGGCCAAGTTTTTCATATGTCTGTCGATCAATTTTTGGCCATAATAAATTTACCTCGGTTCGAAGGATTACCTCACAAACTTCATGACTTACCTGCTGCAACTCCTGCTGAATTCTCTACGCTCATGGATCCAGAAGTCGTCGGAGATCACTACCCCACTGAGCCGAAGCCAAGACACTTGGTATTTGAAGCAAAGGCATGGTTCTATATTCTCTCGAAAACTTTGATGCCAATGCTTGATGTGCACGATAATTTTCCAATTCCAAATGATGTGCAACTTGCTCTGTTGAAGTTAGTCCACAGTCATCCCTTCGATTTTGAAGACTACTTCCTCAGAACCTTGGTGTCTTGTGCTGATGACCACAATTCCCACAAGCCATATGCACCATGGCTGATGGCTATCTGCAATTACTCTCGGGACGTGCCATTCCCCGTGTCAATTTACCCGAAGATTTTCACTCCTCCAGTTCGTGAAGTATTGCAGGTTGTTGCTCGACCCAACGACCCTTTTGCTGAGCACACTGGCATCCGCGCCCACTTAACTGAGCGCAATATTCGCTCGAAGTTTATCAAGCCAGTGCATCATATGGAAGTTTCTCTTCGGTCTCAGCAAATGCTTCAACATCACATTGATCAAGATTTTATTCAGAAGCAAGCTTTGATGGATGAGATCAACCACTTGCGTAACATTACCATGAACAACAATCAGATGCTGCGTGAATGCCTTCGCCGTGATTGGAAAGGTCTTCGGAAGTTCAATTCCCTCGGTCAACTTCAACGTTGCGGGTTCGAAGAATATCCTCCCTATCTGAACCGGAATTGGACCAATGATGATCGAGTAGATCGACCGGATCCCAGTATCCCTCGTCTACCGAAGAACAGAGATGTGCTAAGTGTCGATGATTATTATCATATCACTTTGGACAATTTATCCTCTGACTCCGAGCAAGAAGAAGAAGCCCCTCCTCACCGTCAACCCAGAGTTCCCTCGCCACTTCCTCGAAGCCCCAGGACCCCGCCGGAATCGCAGCTGGAATCTTCAGGAGATCAACATTCATTCCGCACGAAGATCACTCCTCCAGGCGCTCGTCCAATTCGTCGTGCTCCAACGCTCGCCGAATCTTCTCGTCGTCGCCGGAGCCAGCGTCGCGAGTAGGGATTTCTTTCGACCCTATTCTCTCGATCTTTTTGTACGTTGTGACAAAAAGGGGGAGATGTAGTGGCATCGAAGCAATTAGTTTGCCTACGGGGTTAAGGGTTTCGCATTCCATTCGATAAACTCTTGTTTTTGAGGTTTCTGAGTAGTTTCAACAAACTTTCGATTCATATTCGATCTGGTTGTAACTAACTCGAAGTAGGACTGTGAACTGCTACTCTTCTTCGTAAGATATCTATCTACTGCCTGCTATTCTTAACCATTTTTGCAGGAAGTTATCTTTCATATAAGTTCACAGGTCATTCGAGGAGATTGCATACTTCTCATTGGATACTATCTGGAATGCAATTTCTCTCGCTAAGTCTATTGATGTTTTTCCCTCGACACTACTTGTCAAATATGCACTTCACAGGAAATCCTTATCTTACGTGCATACATCAAGGGGGAGTTCTTCATCAATCCTTAGCACTGGTTTATCATCGAAAACTCAAACTTTTTCAAATTATTTATCGATGCCTGTTTTTTCAACAATCGTCCAAAAAGGGGGAGATTGTAAGAGAAAGTTTTGCCCCCGAAGGTTTTGGACATTGTTAGACAAAGCAGAAGTGGAACTAATATTGTTTTCGAGTATAAACAGATGCTTAGGTTCCGAAAGAATGGAGTTTGCAAGTAGAAGGTCGAAGGACAACTCACTGCAGTGAAGCTGCAGTCATCTACCGAAGCCTTTGAAGGAAGACGACCCCTAAAAATGTCGTCGAAGAAGATGTTTCTCTCGAGCAAAAGCGCAACGAGGAGACAGCTGAAGCTGATCGAAGACTTAGTCTTTTTGCTAGTTTCTCTTTATTTCTTGAGTCGTAGGAAAAACCGTACTATTAAGAGGGGTTTGCTAGTTGAGATCTTTGTCGAAGTGAATCTGCTCTGCTCAACCAAAACCCACAAAAGCCTACCGAGAGAAATCTCACCGAGTCGAGCGAATAGCTCGAAGGCAAAGTCATTGCACTTCGTGCCTTCGAGAGAGAACTCGTTCGGTGAGTCAGCTTACTTGTTCCTCAAGTAAAGTTGCGCAGTGATTGGAATCCGACCGTTGTGGACACGCGTCAAGCGGTTGCATCGGGTCACTTCAGTCATTTTACCCATCGGGATCGCCACCTATAAATACCCCGCACCCACCCCCAGTTCGAGTGGGGCTGCTCCATTGAAGATTCTAAGACAGAAGTCTGAGAGCATCCCGAAGAGATCCATCGAGAGAAAACCTACACCCAAGTCTGAACTGAGTTGAGCAATTCACTATGACTTAGGTTGAGATTAGCCGATCTTTTTATCTTGGAGAACTGCAAGTCTCCTAGACGGTTAGGCGTCGCCTGTCAAGCAGTCGAAGAGTAATTGTCACTGCTGAAGGAAGTTTGTAAAGGTCTCGGAGATGTCCTGAATCATCTACCACGAGTGAAAACTGGACAAGCTCGAGGAGTTTGTTGCAGTGGAGAGTAGGACGGAGAGAGTTTTGCTCCAGGTGTTCAATCACCAGTCCCTCCAACCAGACGTAGCACTTTGCAGAGTGTGAACTGGTTTACCAAACATCGTTGAGTCAGGCTCGTTTTCCTTCTAGCATTTACTTCAAGTATTTACTCGTAGCCTGTCTGCCTTCGATGTTTTCCTTCGCTTACAATCCTTTCGAGCTATGCATTACCTTCGATACTGTATTTCCTTCGATATGCCTTTAGTCCTTCGTAGTTTGCATGATTTCCTTCTAAAGTCCTTAGAATTTTTAGAAGTGATCATTCACCCCCTCCCCCTCTGATCATTCTTGAGCTTTCAGTTACGTTGACGCAAGCCTCGGCTCAGACCTAGATGACTCGAAGTCCCAGACGGGATATGTTTTCATGTTGAACGGAGGCGCGATTAGCTGGAGGAGCGGCAAACAGTCAGTCGTCGCTCAATCTTCAATGGAGTCGGAGTATATTGCCGCTTGCGAAGCGTCAAACGAGGCGCTGTGGCTGAAGAAGTTCGTGATCGAGCTTGGCGTCTTTCCCAGTTGCACTGACCCCGTGGGAATCTTCTGCGACAACACGGGTGCCATTGCTAACGCGAAGGAGCCAAGAACTCACTCTACAGCCAAGCACATCCTCCGAAAGTTCCATGTGACGCGAGACTACGTCAGGGATGGACACACTAGGATTCACAAGATACATACGGATCTGAACGCAGCAGACCCGATGACTAAACCTCTTCCACAGGGCAAGTTTGAAGAACACCGAGAGACCATTGGTGTTAGATACATACCTGATGTAAACTAGTGTAATTTGTACTCTAGTGCAAGTGGGAGACTGTTGGATATGTGCCCTAGAGACAAATTAATAAAGATATTTGTCACATATCCGTTTTGTTCATAATACGTTTTATACTGTGCTATAACTGTATTACTTGGAAATACTAATACAGGTGTAGTATAAAACATGGTCCGTAGTTTAACTCGGGTAAACTATCTCATTGGGCAATTGATTGATCAAGCTTTCCTGATCATGGCGACACTTAAGTCCATTGACAATGAGGTCATATCATTAGGGGAATGATGTGATGGACAGACACCCACCTAAAGTAATGCAATGTGATCGAGTCACATAGTTCAGCGTTGCTATGACTTTGTAACGTATGCCTTAGTCCTTAGACCGTAATGATCATACGTAATCACGATCTATGAGGAGACTTTGATTTGTATCCCACCGCCTGACTGAAATATGCTGGTTATAACGGAACACTTTGGGTATTCCGAAATAGATGGTTGATGAGTATGTTAATAGATCAAAGCGGGATTTGTCAGTCCTTGTGACAGGACAGGTACTCTGGGCCCACTCGGTGATATTGCATCAACCCTTGCAAGGACGTGACTAGGTCACAAAGAGATGCAATGATCATGGACGAGAGAAGTTGTTTGTCGTGAACGAGATGTGAACACGGTATGTGGGATACCGACGATCAAACCTCGGACAAACAAGGTACCGCAGAACAAAGGGATTACGTCGTATCGTTAACGGTTTCCAAAAGCGATCGAAGCTCATTCGATGGAAGCGCAGGGGCTGTCAAGGATTGTAACCAGGTCCAACTGACTAGTCATTGGTCCATGAGAAGAGTCTCGACCATGTCTGCTGTTTCCCGGACCGTTAGGGTGTTACACTTAAGGGCAATCGATGCATAGGACAGTTACGGGATCAATCGGTGAAATAGGAGAAATCACCGGAATAGTTCCGGAGGAGGACGGAATGGTTTCCGGACATTTTGAATAGTTCAAAATAAATTTTAATTGTTTTAATAATGTTTTTATTATTTAATTATCTGAATTAAATATTTAAAACTTATTAAATAATTAAAATAATGGAAAAAAGGCTATATGGGCCTTAGAGGCCCATTACGGGAGGAGGGGGTTCCCCCCCTTGGGCTTGGCGCCAAGGGGTGGGGCCCAACCCCCCCTTGGCCGGCGCACCCCTCCCCCCTTGGGGGTTTAGTCCCACATGGGGGAGGGAAGAGGGATCACACCCCCCCTTGGCCTTTATATAGAGGGGTAGACCCCCCTTTTTCCATACAACAATTGATCTCCTTCTTCTTCCTTCTCCATTTCCGGAAGTGGACTCCCCTTGTTTGGAGTCTGCACCAGGATTGGAGTTCTCCACCATAAGGCAGGCCGTCGCTCTGCCGGAGTCGGGATCCGTAGCCGTCTTCTTTCCGCTGCTCGCCTGGTTCGGAGCCCGGGAGGAACATCGATTGTGCCGTACGTGTATAATCCCTTCGAGGCATTACACCTGTGGTGCTGCTTCGTCGCTGGAGGTTTGCCGGGAGTCATCCTCGCCGGTGGTGGTCTTCTACACGACAGGGAGGTCGTAGTTCTGAGTCTATGCCAACCACGTTCGTAAGAACGTTTCCCGCTTTCGGTCTTCAAAGGTATGAACACCGATTCCCTCCGTTACTTTACATCGCCATAGCATAGATCTTGGGTTCGGGTACCGTAGGTGTGAAAAATTTGTGTTTTCTGCCCCGTATCCCTACAGCTACTTCGTGGAGGTGCCACCGGAGGAGGACGATGAGGAGGACTTCGCCGAGTAGGCCTATAGTTGGGTTCCGACGTTCCGTGGGTGGACTTGTTTATGTGCAGCCCTCTCTAGGGCCATTTGGATTTTGACTGTACTCGGTCGTGTGTGCCTTCTGTATGATGCATAATGTACTGTTGGATCTTATGATCTCTGAGATGATGTAATAAATACCAGTGGCGAGTGTATAAAAACTTATATATTTTTATGTCTTAGTTGTTCATGCTTCATTTACCTGTTGTCGAGAATCCGATAGCGATACGAGTGCGAGTATCGTGCATCGTTGTCCACTTATGTGCTTCTATCTCAGGTCGGCCGCGAAAGCGACTAACTCGAGATAGTACCGCATCTGGAGCTTTACAACTTGGTATCAGACCAGGACTGACTATAGGACCCCTTAATGGCTAAAGTCGAGTCTAGAAACTATTTTGTAGTTACTAAGGGAAAATCAGAGAGTAGGAACTCTTTCTTTTTGTTCTTACCCCACCCTCCCACCCCTTTTTCTGTGAGGAAGTGAAACGTTGTTTTCTCTCTGCAACTTATCCTTTCAAAACCAATCTAGGTTCTCGTTTACATGGGGCTCCGATTCCTCTATAATATTTTGCTAGCGATGAGAAGGGTTGGCGTACGTTGAGAACACTGAGCCGCCACTTGGGGTTGACAGCTCCACCTCGCTTACGGCGTACCTCAGGTGAAACTCCTATACAGGGATGGTTTGCATCCTCCAGATGTGGTTCCTCCCACTATAGGAGACCGCTTCGGCGGGCAGCTCAGGGTAGATGTCTCAATGTTCAGGTCTTCAACCACTCGTATATATTGTTGTGTGCTCGCTAGCAGATTATTATCTTGGATTCGGATGATCTCGGTTTGGGGATTCAAGTAGCACCTAGCTTTCGGACTTTCCGGGTTAACCCGTACCTCGTGAGGAAGTTTTGTTGTCAATATTGTTTTATCTTCTGGTTTCGTCAAAATTTCTGCCATGTTCTCATAAGTGTTCCTTTTTACAGGATGCCAAGAGGGAGCATGCCGCCGCCGAAGAACCCTATCCTTGGGGAGGCTGTGCCCGCAGTGGCTCAGGGCACAACTGCGATCTTGTAGATGCTCCGGAACCAGACCGCCCAGAGGAATGATCGACCACAGCACACGACCTTGCATCAGTTCCTTGCTATCAACCCCCCAGGTTCTCAGAGGCTCGAGACCCGCTGGAAGCGGATGATTGGATAGCAGAAATCAAGAAGCACTTCAACGCAAACACCGTCAGGCCAGTCGACTACGTCACCTTCACCTCCTTCCAGCTTCAGAGTGCGGCAGCCAGCTGGTACACTACCTACAAGGCCAACAGAGGTGATGCTGCGATCACGTGGGAGGACTTCGTCACAGACTTCAGAGCGGCGCATATTCCGAGTGGCTTGATGGACAGGAAGCGAGAGGAGTTCCTGGCTCTGAGACAAGGTGAGAGGTCAGTCCAGGAGTACAACCTGGCGTTCGTCAGGCTCGCCAGGTACGCTCCTGAGGAGGTCTCCACAGAGGCCAAGCGGATTGCCAGGTTCCGCGGGGGTCTCAGCACAGAGATCAAGTATGCGCTGACCCAGTGCATCCCCGCGTTGTTCTCGCAGCTCATGGATTCAGCTATCCGCCAGGAGTCAGCGAGAGCCGAGTGGGACGCAGACAGAAAGCGTCAGAGAGAGTACAACTCCGCAACGATGGTCCACAAGAAGGCGAAGACTTGGGTCACAGAGGCGCCACCACAGATTACAACAGTTCCAGCCGAGGGGGGCACTTGTCCGCACTTTTGCCCGCCGTCCCGTCCCAGTTCAGCAGGTCCCTCGCTCTACACCACCACACGCGAGGCCACCCAAGCCGCATCCCCAACCCAAGCCGGACGTGATCTGCTACAAGTGCCGACTGCCGGGGCACTATTCCACCAAGTGCACCGATCCGCGCTTTGCTCAGCTCCCACCGCCCCCACCTCGCTCCACTCCGAGCACTGCGATGGTGAGGGCACAACCACGTGCAGTTCGAGTTAACAACGTGATGATGACAGATGCGCAGCAGTCTTCATAGATCGTGATTGGTAGGTTGCTTGTTAATTCTGTTCCTGCGACCGTGTTGTTCGATTCCGGAGCTTCCCATTCGTTCATATCTCAGTCCTTTGCTTCAACAAATGATCTTCAGTCCGAGTTGCTCCCGTCACCACTTGCGGTTCACACTCCTGGTTCAAGGTCCAGCTCGTCCGTTTTTGTTACAGATGCGGAGATCTGTATCCAGGGTGTTATCTTCTCATCATCCCTGGTTGTTTGCCTCGTTCCGACATCGATGTCATTTTGGGTATGGATTGTCTTGTACAGTACAAGGACAAGATTGATTGCCCGTCAATATCCGTCAAGTTGACACATGATTCAGGTGCAGAAGTCTGGTATACTTGTGACTGAAGGGCAAGGGCAACACAGTTGTATGCCTTGAACGCAGGAGTCGCACCTTTGCTTGAAGAAGTCAAAGTTGTCTGTGAGTTTCCAGACGTCTTCCCATAGGAGTTGCCAGGAATTCCCCCAGTTCGAGCTATTGAGTTCGTTATTGAGTTAGAGCCTGGTACACAACCGATTTCTCGGCATCCGTACAAGATGTGTTCGGAAGAGTTGATTGAGCTCAAGAAGCAGTTGAAAGATTTGGAGGCAGGCGGTTTCATCCGCGCGAGCACTTCCCCTTGGGGTGCCCCAGCTTTGTTTGTAAAGAAGAAAGATGGGTCTAGCCGGTTGGTCCAGGACTATAGCGGCATCAACAAGAAGACCATCAAGAACAAGTACCCTTTACCCCGCATCAATGATCTATTCGAACAGTTGAATGGGGCAAAGGTGTTTTCCAAGCTTGACTTGAGGATGGGGTATCACCAAATCCGTATTCGTGAAGATGACATTCCCAAGACCGCTTTCAGCACACGTTATGGGCTGTATGAGTTCACAGTCATGACTTTTGGCTTCTCAAACGCCTCTCCAACATTCATGAGAGCTATGAACTATTTGTTCCAAGAGTGGCTCGATGTGTTTGTCATCCTCTACCTCGACGACATTCTTGTGTATTCCAAGTCAGAGGTTGAACATGAGGAACATCTTCGCTTGGTGCTTCAGAAGCTGAGAGAGCACCGGTACTATGCCAAGTTCTCCAAGTGTGAGTTTTGGCTCGACAAGGTCAACTTTCTTGGCCATGTCATTTCCACTGAGGGTATTGCGGTTGATCCAGAGCGAGTCCGCACTATTCAAGAATGGGCTCCACCGAAGAATGTGAAGCAGCTAAGGAGTTTTCTCTGCCTTGCCAGCTATTGCAGGAGGTTTGTGCAGAATTTCTCCAAAATAGCAAAGCCAATGATTGAATTGTTATCCAAAGGCAAACGATACACTTGGTCACCGGCTTGCCAGTCAGCCTTTGAGGAGTTGAAAAAGAAGTTGACCACAACTCCAATTCTCACACCGCTAGATGAGTCACAGCCTTTTCAGGTGTTTTGTGATGCCTCATTGCAAGGTCTAGGCTGAGTTTTGATGCAAGGCAAGAACATTGTGACCTATACCTCACGACAGTTGAAGACGAGTGAGAGGAATTATCCCACGCACGACTTGGAGCTTGCAGCAGTTGTGCACGCCTTGATCACTTGGCGACACCTCCTCTTAGGGAGGAAGGTGGATGTGTTCACCGACCAAAAGAGTCTGAAGTACTTGTTCACTTAGCCAAATCTGAACTTGAGGCAAAGAAGATGGCTTGAAACCATTACTGAGTACACAGTTGATATTCAGTACACGCCTGGGAAGGCGAATGTCATAGCTGATGCGCTGAGCCGCAAGGGCGATTGTAATAATATCCAAGTGCAGAAGATCCACCCTGATTTGTGTGAGTCCTTTCGCAAGCTCAATCTCGAGCTAGTTCTAGCAGGATACCTTGCCAACCTTGTGGTAGAGCCCACTATCCATGAGAAGATCCGTGAAGTTCAGTCTGGCAATTCAATGATACAAAAGATCAAACAGGGTATTGCCGCCTCAGTTCCCAAGTTCGGTTGCTTTTCAATGCATAATGATGGCACCGTGTTCTTTGAGGAGAGAGTTGTTGTCCCCAAGGAGGGAGATCTCAGAGAGGTCATCATGAAGGAGGCCCATGATTCCAAGCTATCAATTCACCCTGGAAGTACTAAGATGTATCAAGATCTCAAGCAAAGCTTTTGGTGGACTCGGATGAAGCGGGATGTTGCCTGTTTCGTGTCTCAGTGTGATGTGTGCAGGAGAGTGAAGGCACAACACCAGAAGCCTGCAGGGTTGCTTCAGCCACTTGAGATTCCGGAGTGGAAATGGGATCACCTAGAGATGGATTTCATCACATGCTTCCCTTTGTCGCAGAAGAAGAACAGTGCCATCTTTGTCATCATTGACAATCTTTCCAAAGTTGCCCAATTATTTCCAGTGAAGGACTCCATTTCAGCAGCTCAGTTGGAGGATTTGTATAACGCAAGAGTTGTATCTTTGCATGGCATTCCCAAGAAGATCATTTCTGATAGAGGCAGTATTTTCACCTCCAAGTTTTGGCAGGCCTTTCAAAAGGATATTGGTACGACAATATTGTTCAGTACCGCTTATCACCCTCAGACAAGTGGGCAGGTCGAGCGCGTGAACCAAATCCTCGAGGACATGCTTCGAGAATGTGTCATCTCCTTTGGCATGAAATGGGAGGAATGCTTGCCGTATGCTGAGTTTTCTTACAACAACAACTGTCAGGCAAGTCTGCAGGCAGCACCTTTTGAGGTGTTATATGGCCGGAAGTGCATGACACCTCTGAACTGGCTCGAGACAGGAGAAAGGCAATTGTTCGGTCCAGATGTGATCCAGGAGGCAGAGGATAAAGAGAAGATTGTCCGAGAGCTCCTCAAGGCAGCGCAGTCAAGGCAGCAGGCCTATTATGACAAAAGACACCGAGGTGTAGCTTTCCAGATTGGCGATTGGGCATACCTGAGAGTGTCACCATTGAGGGAAACTCACCGCTTTGGTATCAAATGAAAGCTGGCTCCCAGATTCGTCGGCCCGTTCCGTATCCTCGAGACTAGGGGACCTCTTGCCTTTCGGCTCAAGCTTCCCGAGAGTCTAGCGATGGTGCACGATGTGTTTCACGTTTCCCAGCTGAAGCAGTGTTTCAAGCAGCCAGACCAGGCCGTTGACTTGAGCGAGATCCAGCTGAGTGCGGACCTTTCCTACTGAGAGCATCCAGTCCGTGTTCTTGAGACGTCCGAGCGCAAGACTCAAACAAGACCGTCAAGTTCATGAAGGTGCAGTGGGCACATCATTCGGATAAGGAAGAACCTTGGGAGCGTGAAGATCATCTCCGTTCTGAGTATCCAGAGTTATTTCAGGCTTAGATCTCGAGACGATATCCTGCGTTGGTGGGGGAGAGCTGTAACAGCCCAAGAGTGGCATTCCTATTTTCACCATGTATTTGTATCTTTTGATGTTCAAGTTGTGATCATGTAAGGTGTGACTTTTCATGTGGTCATGGTGGTGATGAAGAAGTTGAGCCCGCTTGTCTTTTCATTTTGTATGAATTGATCAAATGCCAAAAGAATGGAATTGTGTTATGTTGCAAATGCATGTGTGCCCATTGGACTCCAAACTTTGCCAAGCCAATACTTTGGAGTTTAGGGAATTTTCATGATTTTGTAAATATTTTTCACCCTCTGAAAAATAGGGAAGCAAAAGGGAAAACATTTGAATTCAAATTCAAAAGGTTCAAATTCCACTTGCTCCAAAAATGGTCAAACCATTTTTATAAAATCAGGAATATTCCAGGAGGAATTTTGGTGCTGGAGTTTTATTTTTATCTTTTCCTTTTTCTCTCTGTAAAAGTCCTAGGGCTTTCCTGAATTTTGAAAATGGAAAAGGGTTATCTCTATTTTTTTTCCAGAGGAACCTGCTGGCCAGGCCAAGCCCAGCAGGCCTCTCCCTCTCCTTCCCGCACCCCCAGGCCAGCCCATGGCGAAGGGGTACACTCCCCTTCTTCCTCCTCCTTTCCAGCGAGGCAGCCCCCCTTTTTCCCCTTTCTCTCTCACAGCTGGTGCCACGGCGGTGCGTGGATCCCCGAAGCCAGCGAGAGACGCCCCCTCCTTTTAAGCGCGCCCAGATCTCCCCCGGGGAACCCTAACTCCATTCCCCTCCCCAATTTCTTCCGCCGTCGACACCTAACGAGGGTCCTCTTCTTCCCCGACGCCGATGTGATCGTCTTCCTCCTCTTCGGTTTGATCGTGTTCATCCCCGAGCCCCCCTAGGTGAGCTGTTGCTGTCCTTTCTCCCCGTTCCGCGTACCCGTAGTCGACTCGCCGCCCGAACGTGGCCGCGCGTGTACGTCGTGACCTGCGAGCGTTGCCGGCGAGCGAGAATGCGCTGCATCTGCAGCACACGAGCATAGCACGCATAGGGGCCATGCTGGTTGCGATGCCCGATTCCCGTGGTGAACCGAGCGCTGTTTTCCCACAGTGATTTTCCGGCAAGACAAAGCGGCCGCCTTTGAGGCACCGGTGCGATCTTGAGTGAAAAATTGGCTCCTGGATGTCCCCTGTACGCGCGGTACCTCACCGTTGAGTCGCTGGTGGGTCGCGTCAGAAGCCACGGTCGCCTGAAGATTGCCTGCGCCGGTCTGCACCTTGTTCGGTTTCAGTCAAATTCAGAATCGCCCGAGCATAGATGCATCTAGCTCCACCTTAGCGTGATGTACGGATTCATTGCTGCAGCCCAATGGCGTGGAAGAGTGTGCTTCATCCGAAAGTGCAGGGGCTAGAATATCCCCTGGAGCAAAGTCGCCCTTGCCCTTTTTATGTTTTGCAACACCGAAGCTGAGTTCTTCAGGTTCAATTTTCTTCAGAGTTCATCTATCGCACACATAGTTTAGGTCGGTTGGTTCCTTTGTTCTATTGAGTTCTTTAGCGTAGTGTAGTGGCGAAGGCACCTGGGTTTAAACTGGAGGTTGTGGGATCGATCCCCACAGGAGGCAAACGCCCTACCCTTTTTCCCTCCTTCCTTTTTTTATTTTTTTTCTGTTGTGGCGACAGGATAGGCTCGGCCCATTTCCTTTCTTCGCCCGTGGGCGCTCGGGAGGCTGCGAGATGTTGGGTCAGATCCGAACGAGACCAACCCAAGGGGGCTTCCCCCTGGTTTTTTTCTCCTGCTTCTTTTCCATTTGTTTTACAATTCGAAAACTTTGGGATTTTGAAACTTCTAAGCGCTAGCTCATTTTCCCAACATGTCGTACATGTTTTTAGGGCAGAAGAATGCAAGGATTTAGATGGTGTTGTCCGTTTTGTATTTTGAGAAGGTACAAAATGGAATATGGTACATTTTTCACATGTGCCACCCTTATCCTTTTCTTAAAAAGAATCTTTGCATGTCAAGTCTTTTCCATTCTTTTGTCTCACCATTCATGCCTCCCTGTCATGTTTTCACATGATAGCAGATCCTTCTACCTCATGTTTGAGATTCCTTCCACCTTTGCATCTTTGAAACTTATCCGGTGTCAACCTTTGTCGACACCCCTCCGTCTCCAGAATCGATAGTTTAATTTTATGTTGCACTTTGCATATTTGATTATTGTTGATCATGCCATGTCATGCTGCCATGTCACTTACACCAAAGTTAAGGCTATGACCAAAGCCATAAAAATATTAATAATTGCATATGGAGTTTGTTGACGTGTCGTCAACACCTTCATTTAAACTTGACTAGATATGGTCACACCATGTCAAAAATTAAACTTGATCATCGCATCCATGCTTGCGCATTTGATCTCGATGCTTACTTGTGGTGTTCTTCTTGGTTGGTACCGTACGTTAGAGCCTGAGCTTGTCGAGGAGACTTACGTGGAGATGTCCGACACCGAGCCGAGGACCCTGCTCCGTCTGCTCCGTCGACTACTTACCCATGCAAGGGGGTTTATATATCATTCTTTATAGCTTTCAACTCTCTTGCCTAGCTGTATCTAGAACGGTTGTTTGATCCTACCACCATATACTTTTGCCTCTCAATTAAAACCAAAAATCCATGCCCCCACATCCTAGCAAAACCTTGTTTGGCTATGTACCTTGCTTGCTTAACCATTGCTTAATATGTGTAGGACCTTACCTGCTGCTATACCCATTTGCTGCTTGGTGGAATATCATGCTATTAACAGAAATTGGTTGATATTTATTAATATGATGTTAATTATATATTTGACGAAGGATGGGAGACCGGGCTGTTGCCGCCAGGTGTTTTGTTCCATTCGAGTCACCTAGGTCCCGAGTTCCGGGTATTGTGTTTCTTGATGAGCGTGCCTAATCGTGTGTGGGATTCTATGGGGTCCCCTTATCTTACCTACCTAGCTTCAAACAATTCTAGTGGTGGCCCGAGCTGCTTTTACCATTTGAAACTCGTGTGTGTGTATATTTAGCGCTCCAGAAGATTTAAAACAACCCAGGCCAGCGAGGACATAGTTCCCTTGTTGGTCCAACCTGACCGGCTGAGGACCCGGGCACAGTGATGCCTACGGTAATCCGAACCTGGAGTCATATGGTAGAGACCGATTCGAGAGCGCGGCCGGCTTTTGAGTTGGATGTCGACTCACCGGGGGCCACCCGAAATTGTGCGTTGTTTGTTAGAGGGATTCTGACATTCCGGAGTTTCAGGCGCCTTCACCCGCCAAGCGGAAACCGGGCGTACATGCGAAGCCTATAATGGGAAGTTGGTACACCCCTGCAGGGTTAAATCTTTTCGAAAAGCCGTGTTCGCGGTTATGGACGAATTGAGACCTACTCCTTGTTCATAGAATAACATCAATTTAATCGTACTTTAAAAGTTGCCAACGTGTGAGTTTCCCTGATTGCTCTTCTTCGTCCTGGGCGACAAAGAGGGGACAAGGTTGTGTTGTGATTGGCGTAAGTAGGTGGATATAATGACCTAGTGATGTCATCATCAACGAGTTCTTGGATCTTCCCTTACTCTAACTAGATCGTTAGCCACTCATATATGCTAGTGCGGCTGCAACCCAACCACTATCCTTTTCCTTACCGTGAGAAGTTAGTTATACTGTATTGATATATTCTCACCCCTTGCTTTTCTTTTCCCCTTTATGTTTTTCCTGATCGGTCACTGCAGTTGATTACTACCTAGACCCGAGCACCAGACGCTACTTCGTGGAGGTGCCACCGGAGCTGGACGGTGAGGAGGACTTTGCCTAGTAGGCCTATAGTTGGGCTCCGACATTCCATGGGTGGACTTGTTTATGTGCAGACCTCTCTTAGGCCATTTGGATTTTGACCGTACTCGGTCGTGTGTGCCTTCTGTATGATGCATAATGTACTGTTGGATCTTATGATCTCTGAGATGATGTAATAAATACTATTGGCGAGTGTATGCCCTGGACTTATATATTTTTATGTCTTAGTTGTTCATGCTTCATTTACCTATTGTCGAGAATCCGATAGCGATACGAGTGCGAGTATCGTGCATTGGTGGCCACTTATGTGCTTCTATCACAGGTCGGACGCGAAAGCGACTAACTCGAGATAGTACCGCATCGGGGGATTTACAACTTGGTATCAGAGCATGACTGACTGTAGGACCCCTTAGAGCATCTCAAGCAGCGCCCCCAAGAGGCCCCCAAGACGGCGCTATTTGCGCTGGATGGAGAAAAATCGCCCAGCCGCGCCCCAAGGGCCCAAAAAGCGCCGGATTGGGCCAAAACTGAGTCCGGCGATCCCAAGCCAAACCCGGCGCGCTGGGGGTCGCTTGGGGGCGCCGGATGGAAGGAAAGCGTGCGAAAGAAAGGAAAGCGCGCACGCCTCGCGCCGTCCCCACCTGTCGGCGTGTGAACATGCTTCGTCGTCATCCTCTCGCCTCGGCTTCCCCGCACCTGCCGCCGCAACAACGAATCAATGCGGCTCCGATGACGAGTCCAATCGCCGCGCAGAGCATCAATGCGACGCGTCGAGAAACCCAACGGTCCGTCGACTGCGCCGCCGCGTGTCCCGCCCCGGTGAGCCCGCCGATTCGCGTTTCCCCCGCTATAAAAAGGGGCTCGCCGGGGAACTCTCGCCGCGCAGTCTCGGCCCTCCTCCTCTCCTTTCTCGCTTCTTGCCTCGCCTTCTCCCTTCTCGCACTCGTGGCCTTCTCCGGCGACATGGCCGACGACAACCTCGCCATGAACGGCTTCCGTAGCTGCAGCCTGTCGCAGATGGAGGCGCTGCTCCTCGCGCAGGCGGACTACCCCTGCCCGCCGGACACCAGGCCGCCCCACGGGTGGGTGTTGTCCGCCGACGGCGTGCCGGTGCCTCCTGTCCCTCTGGTGGGCTCCGCCGCCTTCGCCCGGGAGGTGGAGGCAGCTCGCGCCCAGATGACGGCTGCAGAGCACGCCGACCCGCAGAACGCGGGGAACAACACGCCGGGGTGGGACGCCTACTTCAGGCTCCGGCGGAACCAGGCCGTCGCCTCCACCAACGGCTTGATGCCGGTGGTTGGACGGCACAACCGCGAGGGCCTCCTCCGGTGGTGGAGCGCACAGGGCCGCTCCATCGAGTGGGTCATGTGGTACATCGAGCATTGCAATGTGCCGCGGCTCCAGTACCCGCCAATGGGCAACGGGGTGGCGGCCCGCCGCTCCTACAGCCGTGGCACACCGCGCGACGACGACTCCTCTTCCTCCTCCGGCGGTCGCCCTTCGCGCTCCACCAGCACCGGCTCCCATTCATCGGGGCTGGCCTTCTCTCCACCGCAGTACACCCCGGTGAAGCTGGAGGTGAAGAAGGAGGTGAAGAAGGAGCCCACCTCGGCGTCTTCTGGCCGACTCAGCCGCGGCATCACCATCGGCACCCCATCGGTGCAACCAAAGCGTCGTGGCTTCCTGGGCTCCATGCTCGGGAAGAATAAGGACAAGGAGGTCGCCCCGCCTCCGCCTCCACCGCCGGCCCACGACGACGAGGAGGAGCTCGCCGCCCCGATGGAGTGGGCGAGGAAGGATTACCTCGCCGAGCAGATGCGCCTCCAGCAGGAGGCGTGAGACCTCGCCGAGGCAAAGAAGCGCGCCGAGGGGGCGAGGAAGCAGGTAGGACGCGGCGAGGGCCGCAGCAGCCGCAACAAGTGGGCGCCTACACCGCCGCCATTCATTGTGCTGGACGGCACAGACGAGGAGGAGGAGGAGGAGGAGGCACCGCTGCGGGTACGCAGGAGAAGGGGGCCGCTCGGCGGCGGGACCTGCGGCGCGCAGGCCGGCATCAAGCCGGAGCTAAAGGATGGCGGCGACGACGACGATGGCGCCGCCGGAGGAGACGCCCAGGAGACGTCCATGGACGATCTCTACGCCTTCTTCTTCCAGCAGTAGACAAGTTTGCCTTTTTTTTCGTCGTTCATGGAAAATATGCCCGAATATTAATGAAATCAGTCGAAGTTGGTCTATTTTGCTTGATTTGGCCCAAATTTACTTAGAATTGGTCGAAATTTGGCCGAACTTGGGGGGTATCTTGGGGTCGCGGCTGGGTAGCCGCCCCCCAAGTCGTTTTTGCCGCCCGAGCGCCCCCAAGCGGCGCTAAAATAGCGCTGAAAATCGGCTTGGGGGGGGGGGGGCGAACGACTGGAGATGCTCTTAATGGCCGAAGTCGAGTCTAGAAACTATTTTGTAGTTACTAAGGAAAAATCAGAGAGTAGGAACTCTTTCTTTTTCTTCTTACCCCACCCTCCCACCCCTTTTTCCGTGAGGAAGTGAAACGCTGTTTTCTTCTTAAGCGTGCTTTTTCTTTGCAAAAACTTTTTGGCAATCTTGAGAAACAGTAGCTCTTCAAGAATATCTTTATATCCAGTGGGGAAAAATTATTTTATTAAGGGTACTAACCTCTCTAATCAGCTTATGATGAGTTATGTATGAAGCGAGTTTTCAAGTGTGCGAGGGAAGATGATGAAAGAAGATCCGGGAGTGTCAAACGCTCAAGCTTGGGGATGCCCCCATGCATCCCCAATAAATATTCACGGAGACTGAAGCATCTAATCTTGGGGATGCCCCCGTGCATCCCCTTCTCCATCAACAATCATCAGTTCGTCCTTCGTCTCACTATATTTTTATCACTTCATGCGTTATGTGCTATGCTTGGAGCGGCTCGCTCTTAGGTTTACTTTTTAGTTTTCTTTAGCTTTGCTTGTTGTTCATAACAAGTTAGACACCAACTTACTTTGTGTTGGAGAGAAACACGCTCCACTCCAATCTAGAACACATCATAGGATTTTTGATGCTTATCTTTTTACTGTTGTGTGTTCTTTATCTTCTCGTAGCTACTGCCATGTTTAGTTTTAGTCTTAGTTTGTCTTTAGCAAGAGCCTTGGCTTTTGTGTAGTTTGCTGCTGGAACTCTCTTTAGTTTTCATGTTTATCTTGTTAAGAGAGTTGGTTGTTGCACTGAGTTGTGTCTTGTCTTGAAACTAGGTAATTGAGGTTGTTGTTTAATTTTAGTAGTAACTTGCAATAGTTTTGAGGTATTGATGTCAGTAATTCTTGAACTTTTGGTGTCAAGAGCTCTAGCCTATTAGTGATAGGTGTCGTATTTTGGGTAATCCGTGTTTATTTTTAAAACCTACAAAACTAGTTGAGAACTCTAGCTACTAGATGGATCGCTAATATTTGGAGGGATTGGATATTAGAGTACACTCACGTACCATGAGTCTAGGATGCGCAAGGATAACCAAACCCACATACACTCCTCCTCGGGGTACTTGTCTCTTTGTGAACCTCCTTATTAGATTGAGAGTTACCGATAATAAGTGCATGAGTTCTTCAAACTAATGTAAGTATTGAAAGTTGACACTTCCACCTCCTCATATTTGCTAGCCTCTTCCGTGCCGTGCATTGCCCTCTTCTCACTCCGAGAGTTGGCGTCCACCTTCGCCGGTACATCCAAATCCTTGGCATGATACGCTCTGTCATCATAAACCTCCTCATATCTTTCCTCAAAACAGCCACCATACCTACCTATCAAGGCATTTCCATAGCCTTTCCGAGACATATTTCCATGAAACATCCACCTCTTCATGACTTGATCTTCATGTCATACATGTTCCTGCTACACTGGCAGAGGCATACATTGCATACATCATGATAGCTACATCTTCTTTATGTTTGAGTACCTTGTAAAGTGTGAAGATCTTCTATACCCTCTTGTAAATTAGAGTGTTGCCCTTAAGTGACGAAAATATCCCAAAGTGGAAAAAAATAAAAGATCTCAAAGAGGAAAAATGAGAGTTAAGTAGAAAGAGCCTTTGAGGCCACCAAAAAATACAAAAACATAGAAAAAAGAGAAAAATAAATAAAAAAGAGAGAAAGAGGCCACACTACTATCCTTTTGAAAGATCCACACTAGTACTCCCTCTTATCCTTGTACTCCATAGAGATGATCATGCACGCATATAACTATGTGGGGACCTTCACACTATAGAACTTGGCTTGCATATTCCAAGGATGGGCCTCCTCAAAAGAGCTCTAGGTCTTCATGAGCGAGCAAGTTGGATGCACCCCCACTAGTTCCATTGGAGAGCTTTTCTTATCTCATATGTGCATCCGTTGCATGGAAATCCCTACTCCTCACATCATATCTATTATTTGGCCTTATCGCCTATGATTGTCCTCATTGATGTGATCCTTTCTCACCCTTTTTGTCTTCCTTCTCCACTATATTTCTCTCTTTGCCATCCTAAGTGTCAACTTTCGTGCTAACGCTCATCCATTGCATGAGTGCTCAAAATATCGAAAAGGAGTGGATCAAATTGACTTGTACCTGGCTAGTGGTCTGGGGACGAGTCAAGATAAGATTCCAAAGAAGACCAAGTGTGAAACTTTAATAGATTGAGTTCTCAACAAAAATACTCTTTTTTCTCGTATTCCCTATCCCCCTTCCTGCATGCAAACACCATTTGGAGACATTCGAGTCACAGACAGCGAGAACTCTTGCACCTAATGTTCTTTTGTTACTTGTTTCAATGCTAATATAGACTCTTGCTTGTTATGACTTGAATTGAATCACATACCTTGATTACTTTACTTTTCAAAGTTCTTATATGGTTGCTAGCATGTCACCACAGAAATTATGTGTTGACACCAGTTTTTGGCACGACATTATTAATATACCAGATGGTCTCAAATGAAAAAGTGGTATACATTAAAAAGTTTGGTATCGTCGATATGAACATCTTTGTAGTTCGAGTCATCTTCATACGATTCCATCTTGGAGGCCGAAACTATGTTAGAAGCGATAAGATCCTGATATTCGAAGTACTATTTTTCCAATTAGGCCTTCAAGACATCATCAAATGGAAAAGTGTTCTGCATGGTCCGGCTTGGTCTCTTCGGACCGCTCGATTTTTGTTTTTGGATCATCTCAATCCGAGTTCTACAACAAAAGTTATAGCCATGACAATATATACCTGTCAAGAGGGAAAAACTGACGCTCAGAGCCAGACACCTATACAGTTGATGTCTGATGAAAAGCGTGAGGATTTCGGCCCTTAAGATGGCCCCAAATTAAAAAACGTTCAACATGAAAAAGTTTGGAAATTTCAAGGGCTACAATTGTGATGTTTTGAGGTTTTTCATCCGAGGTCGTTTGCATCCCCAAAACTACCAAAACCCGAACTACTGTCTTGGGACCACCTGTAATCCGAGTTAGGTTATGTTTGGAGAGATTTGGAGTCCTTTTCTTGTACGGAAAGTCCAGCCTCCTAATATATATATGAGGTGACGGCCGATTGAAACAACACACAATCGAACAAAACACATCTACATCTTTTTCGTGTCTATCTATCTCCTTTGTACCTTGCTTCTTGTTCTTCGTTGTTCTTCAGATTTGGGGGCTATGATCTACAAGGCTCCAGGGGCGTTCAGGACGACTGTGAGCAGCCAATCGTCGCCGAGTACTCCGATGGGGTCCCTCCCGAGTAACCGGGGCGTCTGGTCTCAAAAGCTCCTGCCGGACTGTCTTGCGTATCGCGCTTCCGACAGGCCTCCCGCGGCGTGAGTTGTGGAGTATCTCCCTCGGCGCTGCGGGTACACGTGAACGTGTTCGTGTGTCAACACACTTTTTGGCGACTCCGCCGGGGACGAAAGCTTTGAACAGTCTCCGGCCTGTTCTTTGTACGAGGAAAATCGTCATCAAGTTGCTGCAATTTACATCGGTAACATGTATCATCAATCTCCTTGTGTAGATGCAAATAATTCATATGTTGTTGCTAGAGCTCCTAATGAGCATGATGCATCGGCTAGCCCTAGTTTTATCAATAGTAGATCTAATTATGTGCAACAGCCGGTTCATAATCTATATGCGTCAAGTTCCAATTTTGGCAACATGCAACATATGTATCCCAACTCTCATGCATCGGCAACCCCAGAAATCTATATGCCGATGAACAACATGTTGAGTTCGGTAAATCAAGTTGAAACACTCCATGTAGGGAATTTAAATAATATGCAACAAAGTGTTTCACCTTTTTATTCATCGGCACTTACCTTGCAATATGTTAATTCATCTATGAATACGCCGATGGATAGGGAGGTTGGACATGATACAACTAGTTATTTGGCCAATTGTCCTCAACCCTCATATGCTACTTCTTATGTTACTAATATTTCATCTTCATGTGCAACTAGTGAGATTAATAATTCGGCTCCGCACTTTCATAGTGACCATGGCCGAATAAGTGAAAATTTAACAGGAGCTCACGTTCCTTCATGTACTAAAGTCGCATATGAGTTGGATAGTTTCAAGGAAATTTTTTTAGCAGGTTTCAACGAGTTTGCTGCTCTTAATCACGAACTAATAGAGAGGCCACATGATCCTGCTACAATACAAGCTTATGAGGCTTACCAGAAAAGGAGTGAGGAGCGTCTATCACACAAGATCAAGGTTTCTCCTTCACAATTCCAGAATTTCGGTAGCACTTTATTGGCGAAAGAGACTAAAGGTAATGGGGGGGGGGCAATCCTCTCCTAGTTGGGTTGAATCTAAAGGAAAATATATGGCCCGTATAAACAAGGTTGAGACAAATCTTGCAGGGAATAGTGCTGACAATTTCACCACGCCGACTCTTGAAGAATTACCAATTGAGTATCAACAAATTTATGAGCACTCAAGAAGAAGCGTGAGGAGGAATTTGAAAGGCTCAAAAAACAGCATGAAGAGGAGGATTTTCAAGAATACATCAAGCTCTTTCCTCCGAGTGGTAATCATGTTGGCCCTTCTGTGATGTTGCAGCAAGATAAAAAGGAAACTCTGCAAGCAAATCAGCAAGAGAAGATTGACTCGGCTAATACTGTTGAATCAGTTGAAGATACAAATGTGACTACATCTTCTACAACTGAGTCATGCAATACGGGTGGCGAGTCCGATAAGAAAAAGGACCACCCGGGTGACGCAATCGATTCTACAGAAGCCGGACCAAACAGTGTAGGCGATAGCAAGTCGGGCGTGCACACCATGTCCATCAAGCCAACAGAGGAAAACTTCATCGACGAGCTACCCTATGAGTTCCGAGTGAAAGATGACAAGCATCAGAGTTACAATGAAAAACCAATGGTTGCCGAGTTGCAGCTAACTCGGCTAGAAAATCAAGACGAACGAGCTGCAGCTAAATCGGGACTGCTCGACACAACTCGGAAGCATATACCGAGCTGCTCACCACTCTCCGAGTTACATGATACTATCCAAGTTACAGACTGCTCAGAGACAATAGCGAAGTTACAAGTAGCTCAGATATATGTGTCGGATGATGACCAACTCAGAAACAAGCGTCGAGTTGCAGCCAACTCAGAGGAGACGCATCATCCAAGTAACTCGGTACAAGATCCAGAAAGGAAGATGAGGCATTGGAGAGTCATCCAAAACTGGAGCACGTTATTATAAAATTCATACAACCATCACGCTCTTCCAACATGAATAAGTAGGTATGTCTAGCAAGTAACTTATCTATTTTCAGATTTGGTCATAACTTTATTGTTGATGCAACTATTAGCAAAATTCTTATTACAAATCTTGAGAGACCAATGAAGAAGGATAATTTACTTGTTAGCAATACAATTATAACAAAGCATATCGGTCAACGCATTGTGTCACTTAGAGAGACCGGTAGTGACTTATTATTACAGCAAAATCTTTTCCCATTGTTTCATTTAAATTATATATATACATGGATAGCTTTGCTAGTTTCATACTTGGCTTACATTTGGTCTCAAGTGAGACATATATGTTATAACAGTTTTGATTTCAGAAAAATGAAGCCCAGATTTGAATCTTTTGAGAAAACCGATGATAGTATAATTTCTTATTCAAAGTCATCGGCGATGGAGTGCGAAGCACAATGCATAGCCGAATGGGGTGATGCGAATCTGAACCATTCGTTTGCTTACTTCCAAAGCCGTTCTCGCACCAAGATCGGCTAGAAAGGAAAAAGATTACCTTCAATTCAAATACGTGTGATCAGATCTTTGATTTGTTGCTGAAGAATGATTATATTAGAATTGTTGATCACCATGTTAAGCTATCAATCCGAGGACGAATGTATTGTAAGTTACATGATTCGTTCAAGCATAATTTTGAGGACTGCAATATGTTTCGTCAAATAGTTAAATCGGCCATTGATAGCGGACGATTGAAACTTGTTAAAATACCAAAGGATGATCATGCCATTCCTATTGGTCCTGATGGCAAAAAGTTTCTACATCGGCTGCTTCAAGCCCATTCATTTGAAGACAAGAAGGTAAAAACTGCATGTGATGGGATCAAGCTTTCAAGTAAACATGTTATTCATGAGCACAATGATGATATTCTTGAAGGCGGAGTTCTATCAAAGTTCCGATGAAGACACCAAACACTGGGGGGCAGCAAGAAAATCCTAAGATCGATGCAAGGAAAACCAAAGAGAGCAAAGGCCGAGATAAGCGCAAGGGTAAGAAGACGAAAGTTACCTTCGCGCAGCTATTGGAAAAATATCAGAAGATAAGTGAAGAGAAGATTGCTCATCGGCCAAGTGATTCAAAAGCATCAAGATCACCCCCTAGGCGCAAATCTAAGGGTCGGTATTGGCAAAGTGATGATTTCAATACATCATATCCATATCCATATTCTGGGCAACCAATACGAATGTCATGGATACCTCCTTATGCTTATATGAATTCATATCCATCATGGGACAGGTATAATTCTAGGTCACATTATCCATCTTATTTTGAACCATCTCATCAAGATTGTGCAACTCCAAGAAGGTCCACATTTGATGAACAATTGCATAAAAAGACCGTTTCAATCAAAAGGAATCGGTCCGGAGCTCAAGGAAGAAAAAAGAGGTGGTCAAGCAAGTTTATTGTGTCAAAAGGGATGGTCATAAGTGTGCCAGTTCAGATTTTATTTCAAATGATAAAGAGCCAATGAAAGTGTTGACATTTGCTACTAAAGGCTAAGAAGATAAGCAAACAAATCTTCAAAATACCGATGCCAAATCTGAACAAAGGGAGTTGAGAGTGCACAAGGTCAAAAAGGAATTGCCACTACTTGAAAAAGAATCACAATCGAGACGTCCACTCGGTTTATCGTATTGGAAGAAGAAGAAATTGCAAAAGCTTAGTGCACGAGAACTTGAAAAGAAGAATATGGCATGGGTTCCCAAGAAGAACAATCAAACCAAAAATGATATGAGAAATCATCTCATAAAATATTAAGCCCAAGGTCTCCATCATCCAACCGGAATCTTTGATTAGCACATCATTCATATTCTTCAAACATGTCATTGATGCCTTTATCATGGAATTCATCCTCAGCATCTGGTTATCATGTTGATAGTAGCATGGTTCATATTTTTCAAAAAACCGATGCCTAGTCTTGCCAATATGGAAGAGGCCGACTTAAAGCTTGCTGCTTCGGCCACTAATGAGAGATCTAGTGCAAGCCGGATGGCTGGATGGAAAAAATATGTCTTTCTTAGTTGCAAGATCCAAGTTGAGAGATCAGGCAGGTTAAACCATGAAATGCATTCATGAAGACACTTGTGTTATCAAGACAACAAATATTTGAAGAGGTTTGACTCATGAGATAGCCAGTCTGAAGACATGGCCGATATACAACTATCGCCCTAAGAACATGCATGGCCGATGGAGTGTTGACATCGTCCTTAGACCCAATGTGGTACAAATTATTTTTCGGCACGCAAGTTTTGCCAAAAAACAGGGGGGCATGTGTTGACACCAGTTTTTGGCACGACAATATTCATATACCAGATGGCATCAAATGAAAAAGTGGTCTACATGAAAAAGTTTGGTATCGTCTATATGAACATCTTTGTAGTTCGAGCCATCGTCATCCAATTCCATATTGGAGGCCGAAACTATGTTGGAAGCGATAAGATCCTGGCATTCGAAGTACTATTTTGCCAATTAGGCCTTCAATACATCATCAAATGGAAAAGTGTTCTACATGGTCCGGCTTGGTCTCTTCGGACCGGTCGATTTTGGTTTTTGGACTATCTCAATCCGAGTTCTACAGAAAAAGTTATAGCCATGAAAATATATACCTGTCAAGAGGGAAAAACTGACGCTCGGAGCCAGACATCTATACAGTTGATGTCTGATGGAAAGCGTGAGGATTTCGGCCCTTAAGATGGCCCAGAATCAAAAAACGTTCAACATGAATTTTTTTGGAAATTTCAACGGATACAATTTTGATGTTTTGAGTTTTTTCTTCCGAGGTCGTTTGCAGCCCCAAAACTACCAAAAACCGAACTAGTGTCTTGGGACCACCTGTAATCCGAGTTCGGTTATGTTTGGAGAGATTTGGACGGGATTTGGAGTCATTTTCTTGTACGAAAAGTCTAGCCTCCTCATATATAGATGAGGTGACGGCCGATTGAAACAACATACAATCGAACAAAACACATCTACGCCTTTTTCGTGTCTATCTATCTCCTTTGTACCTTGCTTCTTGTTCTTCGTTGTTCTTCAGATTTGGGGGATACAATCTACAAGGCTTCAGGGGCGTTCAAGACGACTTTGAGCAGCCAATCGTCGCCGGGTACTCCGACGGGGTCCCTCCCGAGTAACCGGGGCGTCTGGTCTCAAAAGCGCCTGCCGGACTGTCTTGCGTATCGCGCTTCCGGCAGGCCTCTCGCGGCGTTAGTTGCGGAGTATCTCCCTTGGCGCTGCGGGTACACGTGAACGTGTTTGTGTGTCAACATTATGCTTGTTATCATTTACCTACTTGAGGACGAGCAGGAATTAAGCTTGGGGATGTTGATACGTCCCAAACATATCTATAATTTCTGCTTCCTCCATGCATTTTTTGTGTGATATTGGTATGATCTAGATACACTTTCATACAATTTTGATCATATTTGGACTAACTTATTAACTCAGTGCACCACAGTGCTAGTTCCTGTTTTCTGCTGTTTTTCTATTCCAGGTTTCCCCCATATTAAAAGTTCTCCAAAAATTTAGGAAAAATCGTATAAAAAAACTAGCGCAAAGGAACCTCCCACATCCCCAAAGGAGGGCTAAAGTGGCCCCACCTGGTGCCCAGGCGGCCAGGTGGCGACCTAGGGTGGGGACGCGCCGGATGGACGCCTGGACACCTGGTGGCCCCCCTTCGCCTATTTATTTCCCGTGACGCGAAACCCCCGAGGACAGAACCTTTTTCGCGATCTCGCCTCTGTTCCACCGCCGCTGCGCTTCCAAGATCGGGAGCGCCAGCAGACCTCTTCCGGCACCCTGCCGGAGGGAGGATCGACCTCTGGGAGCTTCCCCTCCACCATGACGCTTCCCGGATGTGCCGTGAGTAGTTTTCCTTGGACCATGGGTCCGTGATCAGTAGCTATGTGATGTTCTCCTCCCCTCTTTGTTCTTCATGGTTTAGTCCTCGTGAGATGCCCTACATGATCGAGGCACATATATAATCTTTCTGCTGTTGCTATGCTGAGTTGGTTGGGATCTGATGGATTATAAGATTATGCTCAGATTTTAATTGAGTAATATATTTGGTTCTTATCTTTTATATTTTTGTTCCTAAGTAATTCTTGCATGTTCTCCGTTGTTGTTTATTGCTTTGGCCAAGTAGTAGGTAGTAACTCCAAGAGGGAACGTTATACTCGATTGTGCGTTCATGCCCCCCGATGACACGCTTGAGTGACAGAAACATGAGTCCAGGGGATGTGCTGTTGCCACAAGGGGGAAACCAACGGTGCTTGTAACCGCGGTTGCAAGGATTGTTTACTTTACACAAAGTGTTTTTTAGTGCAGTTGTTTGTTGCTTTGGGTTTACACTTTGGGTGGGGCTCGCAACTTAATACCAGCGAGATGTTCTGGATAGATATCTCAAGGTGGATGATTAGTAGTAGAAGCAATTGTATTTCAGTCTACTTATTTGGGCGTACTTCCATGCTTTTGAGCCTCTTCCTTTCTTTGTAGCATAGTTAGCATTGCGGTGCGTTTTTAATCCTGTCAATTTCTCAGCTGTAATTTGTTTACCTCGCATAGTAGTTTTATCGTATTTTGGGAGAGAGACTGACGGGGATGTACCTCGGCAAATCCCATGGTCAGGGACCCTGGGTTAGTCATGAGAGGCACAGGTTGGACGATAGCTTGTCGGCTAACAGGAGGATACGTTCCTGCTCGATGTTATTGATTGGAGATGGCGATTACAGGGAAGCCAAGGCTAGTGCGCACAAGGCTAGGGGTACAGATTGCGTATTGGATGTTCTCGACGTCTCCCCTCCTAGCCTTTATATACTAGGCTAGGTCTCGGGGAGTCCGCCTGGGATTACAGATGAGGTTTCCTAACCCTGATCTTGTGCCGTACGGCAAGTTGCACCTTCCTTATGAGTCGTGGACTCCTACGTCGGTGCCACTAGTGGGCCAAGGCTGGGCCCTGGCGGCATCTCCGTGGGCCTTCTGTCTTCGGGTACACCAGGTAGGCCCATCCATAGGAGTCGTGGGGTCACCCCCTCGTCAGTAGCCCCCGAGTGCCTAGGGGGCTCGAAGAGTCACGCAGGGACTCGAGTTCATACTTGCGTCATTTTTATGTGTGCACGGTTCAACCGCGGGTCGTTGGCAGTCTGGGGCCATGAAAAAACCTGTTTCGAGGGATGCTAAGCTGAAAGGGCCCAAGGAGTCGACTGGTCAAGACTTGGTGAATTGCACTAGTGGCAAATACCGTAGTAGCCCAATCAAACTCATGTCCCTCGACATGAGCTTGGAACACTGGTGTCTAGCAAAAGTTTTGCCGCTGCAGGTCTTACAGTGATCAATTGCCGCCAGTAAAGTTCATAGCCTAGGCGCGTCCGCCCGGCTTTTTCTATCATGCAAGCGCATGGGATAGATTGGGAGTGAAATCGCTCTGCGGCAAGTCCCAGCCCGGCCGATCTGCGCAGCGGGGTCTTACCTACACGCTAAGCTTGCGTGGAATCTGGGCACAGTGTATCGTGTTCTAGGAATATGTATTTTTTGTTGAGGCGCGGAGCCTAGTAGATAATGCACCCACTTGGAATAAACAATCAAGTGAGCTGTTTTAGCGGTCACTCGCGGAGATTTGCCGAGTGCTCGGGCGAGGAGTAATGTAGAGGAGTACTTTCTCGGGAAGCCTTCGAGTGTTTTGGTACTTAGAGTTTTGCGAGTAATCACTCGATTATTGTTTTTGCTCTCGGGGTGAGGGAGCACCCGATACTCTGGGACCGCTCGATCTGGCGAGTGCAGGTCTACTTATCTTCTGTCGTGGTGAGGGAGCACCCGAGACTCTCATGAGTGCGAGTAATCATTCGAGCACATTTTTCCTTCTAGGCGAGGGAGCACCCGAGACTCTCATGGGTGCGAGTAATCACTCGAGCACATTTTCCTTCTAGGCGAGGGAGCACCCGAGACTCTCATGGGTGGATACGCTCCCGATGGGAGTTAGATACATTTGAAAAATGTATTTAAACCATGTAAAAGTGATGCTTGCAGGCTGCATTTCTTGTGTGCTGCCCCTTTGATTTGCCTCTTTTTGGTGAGGATAACTATCTCCTTGCTGGAGGACCGTCAAAGATGCTCTGTCTGCTAACCGTCATGTCTTCATGACCGGTCATAATGATGGCTTTTGGTGGCGTGCTGCAGCCGTTTGTTGAGTTATCGATGCGCGCATTGAAAACGCGCGAGATTTGACGCGTCCAGCGCACAGTGCCACCCGTGTGAAGGCATCTTTGTCTCGGAATTCGAATCGCCCGACATGCTTGGTCTTTGAATTAATTGCTGCCGTCGTCCGGGCTTCTGCTTGCCCTTGGGGTTGTGCTATAAATAGAACCCTTTTCCTCATCTGGCAGTAGTGTTCGTCCTCTGCCCCTTTTGCTCCTCTTCTTCATCTCCTCATGGGACCAAAGCGAGGTGTAGGTGTTACTAGTCGTGGCCGGGTTCGCCGTGGTCGCGGTGGTCGTACTCTGCGCTCTTCTCGTGGTGGTCGTCATGGTGCACCGTCGACACCTTCCTCCTCTTCCTCAGAGGAGGGTTTCTGGCGCTATGATTTCCTCGTGCGCGTCCGTGGCCGGAACGCCGCTCGCATTCTGCTTCCTTCTTCCTTTTCTGCCCTTGTTTTTGAGCGCAGTCTTGATGGCTTGCTGCTTCGTCTTCAGGGATGCGCTCGATCTCCTTCTTATGTGAAGTTGGAGATCGATAGTTCCCGCTTGATTTTTCTTGGCTTTGGCTGGAAGTCGTTTGCTCGACGCTTGAACTTACGTGATGGTGATACTCTTTGTTGCCGTTTTGATGGCGAAGACACTCTTATCATCCGCGCCTTTGACCCGAGCGGCAACCGCATGGATCCGTACTGGCCGAAAACAAGCAGCGATGGTTCTGGCAAGTCGAGGAGTCCTTCGCCTGCGTCTTCAACTGTTTCCTCCTCTGGCGACTCTTCGGGTGCAGATGCTGAGCCGTCTTCAACTGCTTCCTCCTCCGGCTCTGAAGAGGACCTCGACATCAAGCCACCGATGAAGCGGGCGCGCCAGGAGACCTTGTAGAACTGGATGCAGAGGCGTCATCTTCGCCGGCAGCTCGGGTGGAGCTGGAGAAGAAGCTGGTGGAGCATCGTCTTCGGTGCTCCGCAAATAAGTTGAGCTTCACCTTTTGTTATGTCATTGACATCATGAGCTGGCTGCTTCGTCTCCTCCTTTGTCCTGTGATGATGTTTGCTGTCTTAGTGTCATTCATCCCAGCATGGACACACATGTAGAAGTCATAATTCCTTGGGTGATTGATGCTGTAGGCTTTATCGACTGCTTGTGTCTTTTGTAACTAGGTTAGTTCTCCATGTAATGAGGATTTCCTTCGAGTAATCAGAGCTGCCTTCTATCCAATGTGAGAATGATCTTCGAGTCCTTGTAATGCGAACTGTGCTTGAGTCTTTGTAATGGAATGTGTCTTTGGGTCCTTTGCCATCAAGAGCTGTCTTCGAGTCCTTTTCTAGCGAGAACTGTCTTCGAGTCCATCAAATCTTTCCACTGTAGGTTCTATCGGGTGCGCGACAGCGCTCCCGATGGGAGTAGCCCCCGAGGCTACGTTTGAATCGGGGAGTCGAACGTAGGCTAAGATTTGTTTCCTTTGTCGTTCTTCCGTTAATTTATGTCTTTTGTCGGGTGCGCGGCAGCGCTCCCGATGGGAGTAGCCCCCGAGTCTTTAGGTGATCGTTGGCGATCAGGTGAAGACTAAAGGATTGTATGCGTCCTGCGCTCCATTCATATTTCTCCAGAGTGCTTTGTGTTTCATCTGGTTGTAGCCGTGTCTTTCGATCCGTTTTTCAGCAGGTGGAGCCTGGCGGGGGTTGTTGCTTGGGCCCTTTAAGTTTCGGTGTGCGTTTCTCGGGGGGAGGTCGTGCTCGAGCCCCCGAGTGCTTTGGGTAGAGATCGCGTGAGCGACGATAGAGTCTCTCGGGGGGAGTTTTGGACTCGAGCCCCCGAGTGCTTTGGGTAAAGATCGCGTGAGCGACGATAGAGTCTCTCGGGGGGAGTTTTGGACTCGAGCCCCCGAGTGCTTTGGGTAAAGATCGCGTGAGCGATGATAGCGTCTCTCGGGGGGAGTTTTGAACTCAAGCCCCCGAGTGCTTTGGGTAAAGATCGCGTGAGCGACGATAGCGTCTGTTGGGGGGAGTTTTGGACTCGAGCCCCCGAGTGCTTTGTGGTAGTTTTTGGGCAACATCATTTTATTGCGTCGAAGGTTTACGTGAGCTGCCACATGAGCATGACTGGTGGAGACTATGGGTAGAACAGGTGTAGGTTCGCTACGTTCCATGGATTTCCCACGTCCTCGTCAGTCTTCGGGTTCTTCAGTCTATAGGCGTCTCCTCCTATGACTTCTGAGATTATGAACGGTCCTTCCCATTGGGGGGCAAGCTTGTGGACTTTCTCTTGTATGAGCCGTAGGACAAGGTCGCATTTGTTGAAGGTTTGGGTGCGCAGGCGGCTGCTTTGGTAAGTGCGCAGTTTGTCCTGATATCCCTCTGACCTTGCTAGGGCTGTGTCCCTTGCTTCATCTGCTGTTTCCTTGTCATCTTGCAGTGCTTCTTCTGCTTCTTCTTCTTCGTATCCCAAGATCCGGGGTGCCCTGAATTTGAGGTCGTGTGGTAGCACTGCCTCCGACCCGTACACCATGAAGAAAGGTGTGTACTGGGTTGCGGTATTTGGGGTGGTGCGCAGGCTCCATAGTACTGCAGGGAGTTCTTCTGCCCAATTGCCCGCGGCCTGCTCGAGTGGTGCGAGGAGCCGTTTTTTGATTCCTCCGCATACTAGGCCGTTTGCTTTTTCCACCTAGCCGTTGAATTGCGGGTGTGCGACTGATGCATAGTTGATTTTGATGCCCAGTTCTTCGCAGAAGCTCTGGAATTATGCTGCTGTGAAGTTCGTACCGTTGTCCGTGATGATGTTGTGCGGCACCCCGAACCTGAAGATGATTGATTTGATAAAGTTCACTGCCGTGAGGGCTGTGGAGCTGGTGATGGGCACTGCTTCGATCCACTTGGTGAACTTGTCGACTGCTACCAGCAGGTGTGTTCTTACTCCTTTCGATGATTTCTTGAGCGGGCCCACCATGTCGAGTCCCCAGGTGGCGAACGGCCATGATAGTGGTATGGTCTTGAGTTCTGAGGCTGGAGCGTGCTGTCTACTGGCAAATTTTTGACAGCCAATGCAATGCCGCACGATGTCTTCTGCGTTTTTCATCGCAGTGGGCCAATAAAACCCTGCTCAGAACGCTTTGGACACGAGCACTCGACTGCTCGTGTGGTGCCCGCAGGTGCACTCGTGTATTTCGAGCAGTAGGGCTTTGCCGTCTTCTTCGTCGATGCACTTCTGGAGTATTTGGGTGATGCTGCGCTTGTATAACTGTTTGTTGATCACTGTGAATGCCTTGGATCGACGACTGATGCGCCGAGCTTCTGAGACGTCTTGCGGTAGCGAGCCTTCGATTAGGAATCGGAGGAACGGTTTTGTCCATGCTGGTCCTTCGAGTGTGTTGCATCCGCAGGTTCGACCGCTTGGTTGTTGCTGCCTTCTGATGGGCTCGCTGATGACGCCTGTGCTGGCTCTGTGGTGTCGTCATCTAAAACTGCCTCTGGTGCTGCTATTTTTTCCTTGATGGATCTCTGGTTGATGCTTTCGAGGGAGACGCCGGGTGGTACTGGTCCTCGAGTCGAGCCGATGTTTGCGAGTTCGTCGGCTTCTGTGTTGCTTGTTCTGGGGATATAATTGAGCTCGCAGTCGTCGAAACTTCCTTCGAGCGTGTTGTATAGCTTCTGATAGGCTGCCATGTTGTCGGCTACTGCATTGCAGTCTTTCATCGCTTGTTGGACGATGAGGTTGGAGTCTCCGTAGATTACAAGGAGAGTGGCACCGCATGTTTTGGCCATGCGCATGCCGTAGAGCAGTGCCTCGTATTCGGCTTCGTTGTTGGAGGCGTGGCTGAAGTTGATCTGGAGGACGTATTTGAGCTTGGTTCCTTTGGGGGAGACCAGGACGACTCCTGCTCCGGATCCTTGCTGTCTTTTGGACCCATCGAAGAACATTGTCCATGAGTTCGATAGGTCCGGGGGGCCTGGTGTCTGGACCTCCGTCCACTCGACCAGAAAGTCTAGGAGTACTTGGGCTTTGATTGCTGTTGGGTGCTTGAATTGCAAGTCCCGCGGGTTGAGCTCAATGTTCCACTCGGTGACTCGTACAGTCTCTCCGGGGTTGTTGAGGATGTCCGCGAGTGGCGCGCTGCTCACGATTGTGATGGGGTGTTCGTCGAAGTAGTGTGACACCTTTCTTGAGGTCGTAATGATGGCCAGTAGTAACTTCTGGTAGTGCGGGTACCGTTGCTGGGGTTTTGTCAAGAGCATGCTGAGGTAGTAGATCGGCCTTTGTATGCTCTGGACCTTGCCTTCTTCCGTGCGCTCGACGACGAGGGCTGTGCTTACCACGCTGTTGCGTGCTGCCACGTAGAGGTATAGCTTTTCTTTTTCTGTGGGTACCGCCAAGATCGGTGGGGTCGAGAGTGTCTTCTTCAGGTCCGCGAATGCTTTGCGGGCTTCTTCGGTCCACTCGAATTTCTTTCCTTTTCTCAGCAACTGGTAGAATGGCAATGTGCGCTCTTCCAATCTGCTGATGAAACAACTCAGGGCTGCGAGTCTTCCGGTGAGCTGCTGCACGCCTGTGATGTCGGTTGGTTCCTGCATCCTGGCGATTGCTTGAACTTTCTCGGGGTTCGCTTCGATTCCTCGAGCGGAGACCATGTATCCGAGCAGCTTCCCGGCTGGGACGCCGAATGCGCACTTCTTCGGGTTGAGCTTGATTCTGTACTTGTTGAGTGCTGCGAAGGTCTCGCATAGGTCGTCGAGTAGCGTGTTTGCACTGTAGGTTTTGATGACGATGTCGTCCATGTAGACCTGCACGTTTCTTCCTATTTGATCTAATAAGTAGGCTTGCATCATCCGCTGGTATGTGGCACCGGCGTTCTTGAGTCCGAAGGGCATTGTTCTGTAGCAAAATACGCCGTAAGGGGTGATGAATGATGTGTGCTCTTCGTCTTCTTCTTTCATCTTGATCTGATTGTATCCTGAGTAGGCGTCGAGAAACGATAGTAGGTCGCATCCTGCTGTCGAGTCGATTATCTGATCGATACTTGGCAGGGGAAAACGATCCTTTGGGCAGTGTTTGTTGACTGGCCCGTAGTCCACGCACATCCGCAGCACGTCTGTGTCTTTCTTGGGGACCAACACAGGGTTTGCCACCCAAGTGGTTTTTTTCGTCTCTCGGATGAATTGGGCGTCGAGTAATCGGTTGACCTCCCCTCCGATTGCTCTACGCTTGGGTTCTGAGAATCTCCGTAGTGCCTGCTTCACTGGCTTGGTGTTTGGCTTGATGCGCAGCGTGTGTTCCGCGAACTCGCGCGGTACTCCTGGCATGTCGGGTGGGCACCAGGAGAAGATTTCCCATTCTTTGCGGAGGAAAGCGATGAGGGCAGCCGCTTGCTCTTCCGGGAGGTGGGCGTATACGCGGACTGTTTTTTCTGGGTCCGTCGGGTGCACCTGGTGGGTGATCGTGTCGCTGTCGATCCTGAAGTCCCGCCCGTACTCTTTTGACTCGCTTCGGCTTGCTAGCGGAAAGATACTTTTGTCTCTCGCCATCGCTATTTCTGTGAGTTCTTGCTCGGCTCCGAAGGTGTCGGAGACTTTGTGGAAATCGCGACCGCACTTGTCTGATTTGGTGAAGCTCCCGTTGACTGTAATGACACCCGCGGATCCTGGCATCTTGAGTTTGAGGTAGGCGTAGTGCGGAATCGCAATGAATTGCGCGAATGCTGGACGTCCCAGTATGGCGTGATACTGCGACTGCCAATCGAGTACTTCAAACTCGAGGGTATGTCTTGCGAAGTTGCGTCTGCTGCCAAAGACGACTTCGAGCTCGATCGTTCCAAGGGAAGTGGCCGCTTCTCCTGGGACTACTCTGTATAGCACGGTGCTTGAATTCTTCCATACTGATTGTGGGATCACCATCTTGCGTAGGGTGCTGACAAAGATTATGTTCATGTTGCTGCCTCCGTCCATGAAGATTCTGTCCATGTCGTACCCTCTGATTTGGGCGTCGAGTACTAGGGGCGCGTGCCCCGGCCTTGGGACTGCAGGTGGGTGATCACTCTGGTCGAACGTGATGCTGGTTTCTGCGTCGTGTAGCTGGTAGACTTCGACTGCGTTTAGGTTCTTGGCTGCTCTGGCTTGCAGGGTGTAGGCGTCCTGTTGGGCTTGCGATACCCTGCCTTTTTGGATCGTGTACACCTGTCCTTGAGTCGGCGGCTGCTCGGTTCGACGGGTGCGCTTGGCTTCTTGTTGTTTTTCCTCCTTGAGGCTGTCGGCGAGCTCGTTGAACAGGCGGCAGTCTCCCAGGGTGTGGCTCGATCTGATGTGTCCCCAGTTGTCTTCGAAGCAGTGGATCGTGCAGGGTCCTTCTAGCTGTTCCCTGACCGTGAGTTTGCTGGATCCGGCGTGTTGCTTCTTCCTTGAGATTCGGAAGACAACGCGTGATCCGCTGGGTGCTCGTGAACTCGCGGGTCAATTTCGATCCCCTCGCTTAGATTCTGGTTCCTTATGAGGTTGGCGAATTCGTCTGGTCTTCGATCTGGGTCGTAGTATTCGCCGGTCTGAGTCTCGGAGTCGATGTCCTGGCGGGCGACAGCTGTCCGCACGGCGGCGGGTCGTCGAGTGGTCGGCGATCGTGTGGCTGTATAGTTCGACTCGTCGGGTGGAGTCGCTTCGTAGAATCCTCGCGCCTGTCTTCTGGGTCGTTGAATTCTTCCTTGTTGGCGATGATCTTGGCGGTCGCTGATCTCGAGCTCGGAGTCGGTGTCTTGTTGTGCGGCGGGTGCCTGGGTGGCGGTGGGTCGTCGAGTGGCCGGCAGGTCCTCTTCTTCTGGTTGTAGTTCGTCGATCGGGATCTCCGTGTAGAACCATCGCGCGTTTCTTTTGGGTCGTCGAGTTCTCCTTTGCTGGCGGTGGGCTCGGCTGCCACCGTAGTATTGGACTTGGCACGGCTGCAGGCTGAGCGATCTTGCTGGGGCCGCAGAGATATTCGCCATGATCTTGAATTCTTCACGTGGATTACGTCTGGATCTTGCTCTTGAGTTGTGGCTTGCTGAAGACGGAACCGCCGAGATCGTAATTCCAACCTGTGTAGTTCCCACAGACGATGCCAATTGACGGTGATGTACCCCGGAAAATCCCATGGTCAGGGACCCTGGGTTAGTCATGAGAGGCACAGGTTGGACGATAGCTCGTCGGCTAACAGAAGGATACGTTCCTGCTCGATGTTATTGATTGGAGATGGAGATTACAGGGAAGCCAAGGCAAGTGCGCACAAGGCTAGGGTTACAGATTGCGTATTGGATGTTCTCGACGTCTCCCCTCCTAGCCTTTATATACTAGGCTAGGTCTCGGGGAGTCCGCCTGGGATTACAAATGAGGTTTCCTAACCCTGATCTTGTGCCGTACGACAAGTTTGCACCTTCCTTATGAGTCGCGGACTCCTACGTCGGTGCCACTAGTGGGCCAAGGCTGGTCCCTGGTGGCATCTCCATGGGCCTTCTCTCTTCGGGTACACCAGGTAGGCCCATCCATAGGAGTCGTGGGGTCACCCCCTCGTCAGAGACATCACTAGTGAACATCATGGGACCCCGGTCCATATTCTCATCACTGTTTACACACTTATTTATTTTCTTGCTTTTACTTTCTAGCTGCTATCATTATCAATATTATCTGTTGCGTTGATCCTTTGTAAATAACAAGGCCGGAGAGATTGACAACCTCTCTATACTCGTTGGGAGCAAAGTTTTTTGTGTTGTGTGCAGGTCCACGTCAATTGCGCCGTTGACACCTACTTATGATCTCCGGAGTCCTACTGGAGAAAAACCTTGGTATCTTCACCGAGGGAAATTTGCCGTTATCCTACATCACACCTTCCACTTGGGGTAACCAACGAGGAGAGGTGTTGCACCCGTCAACTCTCTCGTCATCAAGCATCGGGCTCGAGATTGATAGTGTGTTGGCAAATTGATGGACTAATCCCCTTAAGGTCATCAAGGGTATAGCCCAAGGCACCACGGTGTCTGCGAAGTGTCTCCAATAATCGCTCTTCTTCAAATCCTGAAAGGTTAGCATTGATAATTGATGACCCTCAACTGTAGGGGATCGTTTGTAGCATTTTTGATAAATAAGAGTGGCGAACCCAACGAGGAGCAGAAGGTATTGGTAAGTGACTTTGGTAAAGAAATAGCTGAAGGAATTGAAAGATAACTTTTTAGGGGGTTTCGATATAAGCGACAAGAAGGTAAAAGCAAGCAAAGTAAAGAGCACTGAGGAGTAACAAGTGGACCGATCCTTTTGAGCAAAGGATAGGCCTAGCAACTGAGCTTATAAAGGCTAAAGCTTTCTTGAGGACACACGGGAGAAATATTCATGTGTTTTCTCCATATTACGTATCGGTACTATGTGCCGTGTTGATAAGTGTTGAGTGGGTGGATCTATGCTAGTGCACCCTCTAGACTAAGATAAGTGCACTCTTATGATGAAACACCTTGCAAGCATCCGCAAATACAAGGTAGTAATTAAGGAAAAAGCCTAACCATAGCAATACAATCGATGATCCATTGTTCCCTTGTGCAAAAGAGTGCGAACTGGGGTTTAGGTTTCTGTCACCCCGGCAACCCACCGTAAGCATCCTTTGTACACAATGTATTCCCCTAGGTCCTTAATAAGGCGAAGTGTTGAGTGTTCGACTCACACAACACCACTAGGAAAATAACAACACAACTTAAATATCAAACAACACATAGTACTTCAACATCATATGACTACTAACAACTAGACTTCTCCCATATCCTCAAGAACTAAAGTAACTACTCAAAAGACATAAAAGAGATCATGATCAGTGAGGATAAATAGATGATAAACAATCTGGACACAATGATAATTCTCCAACAAAACTCAATAGCATTCATCACACGGTAGTAATCAACACCGGTAGAGTAGAGAGGATAGATAGTACGGATTACAACAAAAGTTGAACTTGTGAGGTGAGATTGGATGGTGGTGGAGATTGTGTTGATGTTGGGGATGATGTTGATGATGATCTCGATGATGCCCATGATGATGGTGATGACGATGGCGACGACCTCCCCTTCCGGGAGGTGTTCTCCCTGGAGGAATCTCCCCGCCGGAGATGTGTTTTCTCCTCTGTAGGTTTCTGCTACGGAGCGGCGGGGAACTCCGGAAACTCTCCCTGTTTTAGGGTTTTTGGTATATGAGCGATATATAGGCCAAAGGGGGAGCCGGGAGTGGCCCCAGGGGTCCAGGCGCCCTCCCGGCGCGACCAGGGGTGGGGCCGCGCCGGGTGGCCGCCTGGGCACCCTGTGACCCCCCTCTGGCCTCTCTTCGGCGTGTCTTCGTTAATCTTCTGAAAAATGCCCTCCGTCGATTTTTAGGTAATTTGGAGGTATTCTTCTTCAGCAACTCAGCGTCCACTTTTTACCGCTGAATCCTGCGTCTACTGCTTCGGCATCGGAATGTTGCAAACTGTGTAAAATAAGCCAAAACAACATAAGAACAACATCATAACATGAAATATATCAATGAATAAGAAAGAATTACTATATAAAATAGTGATGTATTTTGGACGTATCAACTCCCCCAAGCTTAGACCTTGCTTGTCCCCAAGCGAATGCTGAGCTCGCTAAACCTGTCCAGAAGATTAGAGAGTGAAGTGTCGATAAATAAAATACGGACAAGAAGCATCAAGGTTTCTTCATCGAACTCAAGCATCCTCAACAGCAACCTCAACTCATAAGGCCCTTATGAGAAAGTAATAACAATTATAATCAAAAGTAGGGCTGAGAAAACTCATCAAATTATGGCAAACATATCCTTGTTCAAAGGACAACTAATATTTTTTACTTTTGCTCTTTCTATTTATAATGAAACAAATTGAAGATTTTGAAAGAACATGTTATTAGTCAAGAAGTGCAAATGCTAACACAAAGGAAGATGTTTGCTCAGAAAAAGCTTTCGCAAACAACTTACTTATCAAAAGATAATGTCAACGATGATATGGCATGGAAAAACTTATTGCATCATTATATGGATGAATCCTCATCAACATCAAGTGTCTGTTCTCTTTGGGAAAGGAGAAAGTAGGGAAACTGACTCAACATAAAGGTAAAGGAAAGGCCTTGTTAAAGGCAAGCAGGGAAAACTCATGTGCTATCATTAAATCAAACAGAATGAAAATAGATTTTGGGAGGTGCATAGTTTTTCAACGAATGCTAATAGATAGCTCAATTACTTCTCAAGATGGACAAGTTTCGAGGAACGGCTCCCAAGTGGGGACGATCACATCCTCTTAATCTCCTTTGTTTATCACTGCCAAAGTTTCTGATTTCTCATAGACCAAGCGTGAAAGAGGCTTTGTTTGTTATATTATCTTTCGAGCTGGGCACACTCATGCCAGTTCCTCCTCGAATTATGGGTTTGCACATTAAACATGCAATCCCGGGGTAAAGCTTGTCCAACTTAAGAAGATCATGAATTACCTACTACTTCCTCATGAGCTAAACAAGAGGCACAAAATAGAAGATTTTGAACATTTAAGGATAACACATAAATTCTATACTTATAAGAGTGGTAAGGGAGTACCACGAATAGGAAGGTATGGTGGACTCATATGGAAGGTAATGGTTTCAAGGTATGGATGCACAAGAAGAAATCTGCTAGGCAAGGAGTTTGGCTGGCAAAGGCTTTGAGAGAACATACCATTGATGCTAACTTAGATGCAAAACATATAAAGCATAAACATTAAGGTAAGCATACCACATCAAGTCGTCTTGCTTGTCAACATAACACTTCAAGCATAATAACATAACGGTTTTGGCTATGTCTCTACTTGAGAAAACATGCATGTTATCAAGACCAAAGCTATGTTTGCCAAAATTAAATAAAGTTTTCAAAGCCATACCTGATATAAGGTCAATAATCCCCATAAGAATCATCATATAAGGTCGATTGCGTGAAGAGAATACCGAGTGCAGCGAAGGAACCAATAGACTTCTCATTAATATTCCAATATAGACGACTCCACACTCACAGATACAAACTCTCCACAGAAGGAGTGATAGACCTCAATGCAAACACCTATTTCATATAATAAATTCCCTAGACATGATACGACTCTACTTGACTCTTAAAGACTAAGATAAAGATAAAGATACCGGGCACTCCCCTAAGCTTGGGACAAGCTGAGGGGGTGCCATTAACCAAGGATATTTACTCCTCATTCTTGTTGTGGTTGTTGTTGATGTAGTCGTGGACGAAGCGCTTCCATCGTAGAGGTTCTCCGGTCCCATGAGAGGTTTCATTCTCCAAGATCCTGCTTCCAGCACCTAAACCCATGCACATAAAATTTAGTTCATACTCACAGTACTGGTTGTGCAGATCATAGATCTGCCCTTGGAGATCATCAATTCTTTCTTCTGCAGCGGTGATGCTTGACCAAATCCCCCTCATCTCCTTCTTGTAGAACGTCTTTAGCTCGTTGATGATGTCGAAGTTGGCTTCAATACCCCGCTCAACCATCTTTTTGTACTTGAAGAATTCTTGCGCCATCTCTTCTAGCCTGGCCTCGATGCTCCCCTCTTTGACAGGTTCCTTCAGATCCTCTTGGTGAAGGTCACCATCCTCCAACTGGACGGTTCGAGGATGGTTCTTCACCTGAGCGAAGTAAGGGTTGATGACGTTGACGACGAACTTGTCCTTGGGGGAACTTGGGGAAGCCATGGCACCTAGGTCTAGCTAAAATATTTCCTGGCAGAAACATATCGAGAAGAAAACACATGAAATCGAGTGATACGGTGCCAGGACTATGCGGGCAAATATATAGAAAACATTTCTGCAACATATGGAAGGAAACGAGCCAAAGTGGATTCGGAGACGGGTTCCGGGGTGCCTAGGCGGCCTCCCGGCACGGCCAGGAGGTAGGCCGCGCCAGGGGGGCGTCTGGGCCCCCTGAAGCTCCTCTCCAGCTCCAATCTGGCTCTGAATTTTCTATATTTTGCAAAAACAAGTAATCTGGAACTTTTATGGCAGTTCGCGATGTTTCCTTACCGTAATACATACCTTTTCTTATTCTGCTTCTGCTGAAGTCTGAAAGGTCTGGAACACGTTCTTTATGAGTTGTTGTGTGTATTGTATTTACATCAACGTTGACGGGATCTCCCGCCATGTAATTCTTGAGTCTTTGACCATTCACAACTTGAGTTTTGGTGCCATCAAAATTATTAATCTTGATCGCACCTGACCGGTAAACTTCTTCGATATGAAATGGTCCTTCCCACCTGGAAAGTAATTTACCTGGAGAAAACCTGAAACGGGATCTAAACAATAAAACTTTATCACCAACATTAAATTCACGTTTCAGAATCCTTCTATCATGCCACTTCTTTACCTTTTCCTTGAACATTTTAGCGCTCTCATCAGCTTCACTTCTCCACTCATCTAGAGAAGTCAAGTTCATGAGACGCTTTTCACCAGTCAACTTCGGGTCAGCATTAAGCTCTCTAACAGCCCAGAAAGCTTTATGTTCTAATTCCAATGGAAAATGGCAAGCCTTGCCATAGACCATCTTATACGGGGACATGCCCATGGGTTTTTTGTAAGCAGTTCCATACGCCCACAAAGCATCTCCTAACTTCTTTGACCAGTCCTTTCTAGAACTGTTGACTGTCTTTTGCAAGATCAACTTGATCTCTCTATTGGTGAGCTCAACTTGCCCACTAGTTTGAGGATGGTACGGTGAAGCAATCCTATGATTGACATCGTACTTTGCTAGAGCTTTTCTAAAAGCTCCATGCGTGAAGTGTGATCCTCCATTAGTCATAAGATACCTAGGTACACCAAACCTAGGGAAAATTACATCTTTGAGCATTTTGAAAGATGTCTTGTGATCAACACTCTCAGTGGGGATTGCTTCAACCCACTTGGTCACATAATCAACAACTACTAAAATGTGAGTGTACTTGTTTGAGGGAGGAAAAGGACCCATAAAATCAAAACCCCAACAATCAAAAGGCTCAATCACTAGTGAGTAATTCATAGGCGTCTCATTCCTCCTACTAATATTGCCAACTCTCTGACACTTATCACAAGATAAAACATAATTTCTAGCATCTTTAAAGAGAGTAGGCCAATAAAAACCTGATTGAAGAACCTTATGTGTGGTCCTCTCACCGGCGTGATGTCCTCCATAGGGAATATCATGACATTGCTTGAGAATGTCCTTCTGCTCATGTTCCGGTATGCATCTTCTCACGATCCCGTCAGGACCTTCTTTGAAAAGATGAGGGTCATCCCAAAAGTAGTGCCTCAAATCATGGAAGAACTTCTTCCTTTGCTGAAATGTTAAACCTAGAGGAAAATACTTTGCAACGATAAAATTAGCATAATATGAAAACCAAGGATCGGAGAGAGATTGTACTTTTACAACGGCAAGTTGTTCGTCTGGAAAACTGTCATTGACTGGGATGGGGTCATGCGGTATATCTTCCTTCCTTGAAAGATTGTCCGCCACCAGATTGTCTGCTCCTTTTCTATCAACAATCTTTAAGTCAAATTCTTGAAGAAGGAGTACCCACCTGATGAGTCTTGGTTTGGCATCCTTATTTTCCATAAGGTACTTAAGAGCAGCATGGTCAGTGTGAAAAATAACTTTTGAATAAAAAATATAAGGCCTAAACTTATCACAAGCAAATACTACTGCTAAGAATTCCTTCTTAGTAGTAGCATAATTCTTTTGAGTACTATCAAGGGTCTTGCTAGCATAATGTATAACATTCAATTTCTTATCAACCCTTTGTCCTAACACAGCTCCAACAACAAAATCACTAGCATCACACATAATTTCAAAGGGCAATTTCCAGTCAGGCGGTTGTACTATTGGAGCGGTTATCAAAGCTTTCTTAAGAACTTCGAAAGCCTCCTTACAATCTTCATCAAATACAAAAGGAATATCCTTCTGGAGAAGATTGCTAAGGGTTCTCAAAGTCTTATAAAAGTCCTTAATAAACCTTCTATATAAACCAGCATGACCGAGAAAACTACGAATACCTTTAATGTCCCTTGGATAGGGCATCCTCTCGGTAGCTTCAATCTTCGCCTTGTCCACTTCAATTCCCCTCTGGGAAATCTTGTGACCAAGCACGATCCCTTCGTTAACCATGAAATGACATTTTTCCCAATTTAGAACTAAGTTTGTATCCTTTCATCTCTGCAAAACTTTATTAAGATTGTGGAGAAAGTGGTCAAAGGAATTTCCATAGACGGAGAAATCATCCATGAAGTCTTCCACAATCTCTTCACAGAAACCATGAAAAATTGCAGACATACATCTCTGAAAAGTAGCAGGTGCGTTGCATAAACCAAAAGGCATGCGCCTGTAAGCATAAGTACTGTAGGGACACGTGAAGGTGGTCTTCTCTTGATCGGCGGTGTTGACATGAATTTGAGAGAAGCCAGAGTACCCATCAAGATAGCAAAAGTGGGTGTTTTTAGACAACCTCTCTAGCATATGATCAATAAAGGGCAGCGGGTAGTGATCCTTCCTGGTCGCTTTGTTCAACTTCCTGTAATCAATACACATTCTATATCCAATAACAACTCTTTGAGGTATTAGTTCATTTTTATCATTAGGAACAACAGTCATACCTCCTTTCTTAGGAACACAATGAACTGGACTTACCCACCTACTATCAGCTATAGGATAGATGATACCTGCGGCTATAAGCTTGAGAATCTCCGTCCTAACCACGTCCTTCATCCTTGGGTTCAACCGTCGTTGATGATCAACAACTGGCTGAGCATCGGGCTCGAGATTGATAGTGTATTGGCAAATCGACTGACTGATCCCCTTAAGGTCATCAAGGGTATAGCCCAAGGCACCACGGTGTCTGCGAAGTGTCTCAAATAATCGCTCTTCTTCAAATCCTGAAAGGTTAGCATTGATAATGACAGGATATATTTTCTTTTCATCTAAATAGGAATACTTGAGCGTATCGGGAAGTGGTTTGAGGTCAAACACCGGGTCTTCTTTTGGTTGTGCTAGGATTCCTAAAGGCTCAACTGGAAGGTTGTGCTTCAGGATAGCAGTTTGTATTGTGAATATTTCGTCCAACTCATTTCTTTCATGCATATGCATATCATTCTCGTGGTCTTCCATATATTGTTGCAAAGGATCATTAGGAGGAATAGCAATAGAAGCAATATTTTCAATAATTTTATCATCACTAAGTAAATCAGTACCACGAGGTTGCTTGGAAAATTTAGAAAAGTTAAATTCATATGGCTCACCATTGAATTCAACAGAGACTTTACCTTTCTTACAGTCTATAACAGCACCAGAAGTGTTGAGGAAAGGTCTACCAAAGATAATAGGGCAAAACTATCTTGCACTGAACCAAGTACGAGAAAGTCGGTAGGATACTTTACCTTTCCACATAGGACTTCAACATCTCTCACGATTCCGATGGGAGATATAGTTTCTTTGTTTGCTAGATAAATGGTAACATCAACTTCTTCAAGTTCACAGGGGGAAATCTCACCCATGATCTCCTGATAGAGTGAATAAGGAATAGCGCTAGCACTGGATCCTAGATCACAGAGCCCGTAATAGTTGTGATCTCCTATCTTGACAGATACAACTGGTGTACCTGAAATTGGACTCTTATTCTTGGCTATGACAATGTTAGTTGAAACGACACAAAAATTTATCTTGGAATCTGAAATATCATTAGTGACTAAATCTTTAATCACCGCAACTTGAGGATCGACCTTGATCAGGTCCTCAGGTTCGTCAGTTCTTCTCTCACTCTTATTCATTATGTCTGTCACAAAAGAGTGCTCCCTCATCCTTGTACGAAAAGGGGGCTTTTCATAGAAAACTTCAGGAAGAATAGGGTCAGCAACATTTATATCAACATGTAATTCTTTAAAAGGTTTATGATACTGAGCCTTCTCTTCTTTCGAAGAGTCAATGTGAGAGGGAAAGTTCTTGCAAAAATCAATCATAAGCTGGGAATCAAGACCAATCTTAGAACAAAAGGTATTAAAATAATCAGTTTTCACATAGCTCTCAATATAATCGTGCCCGTAATCTATAGCAGGTTCAATACCTTTGTCGATTTCCCAGTCTTCAGTATTCTTCTGGATCCTCTCAATGAGATCCCACTTTTCTTCGATGCTTTTTTTGGAATACCCCGCTAGAGGAGGCATCCAACATCTCCTTATCTTGACGAGAGAGCCTGGCATAAAAATTTGTAATTATAATTTCTTTGGGGAGTTAATGAATAGGACATTTGAACATTAGGGATTTAAGTCTCCCCCAAGCTTGAGCGATGCTCTCTCCGTCGTGAGACCAAAATTTGTAGATGTAGTTCCTGTCTCGATGAATTTCATGAAGAGGATAAAACTTTGTATAAAAGAGAGACATAAGCTCTTCCCAATTAAGTAGATGTGACTTATCAAGGAGCTTATACCAATCTGAAGCTTTACCTATAAGTGATAAGGATAATAATTTCTTCATGACGAACTCCAGTGCACACTTGCGAGCTTAAATAATGAACATAGTTGTGATAAATATACCAAGTGTTCACCAGGATGTCTGTCTCCTGCATAACGATTAGCTAAGACATGATCGATCATACCAGACGGTATTTTGTAAGGCACAATTTCAGTAGGGGTCAGAGTGACCACCACAGTCGTGGGGCGTTTCCCCATAAAAACGATCCAAGAGTAGAGGTGTCCATAAGGACAAAAGCAGCAATGGCAAAATAAAAATAGAAATATAAAGACTTCCTTACCAGCTCCACTTACTAATAGCGCTACGCTCCCCGGCAACGGCGCCAGAAAACAGTACTTGATGACCCTCAACTGTAGGGGATCGTTTGTAGCGTTTTCGATAAATAAGAGTGTCGAACCCAACAAGGAGCAGAAGGTATTGGTAAGTGACTTTGGTAAAGAAATAGCTACAGGAACTAAAAGATAACTTTTTAGGGGTTTTTGATATAAGCCACAAGAAGGTAAAAACAAGCAAAGTAAAGAGCACTGAGAAGTAACAAATGGCCCGATCCTTTTGAGCAAAGGATAGGCCTAACAACTGAGCTTATAAAGGCTAAAGCGTTCTTGAGGAGACACGGGAGAAATAGTCATGTGTTTTCGCCATATTCCGTATCGGTACTATGTGCCGTGTTGATAAGTGTTGAGTGGGTGGATCTATGCTAGTGCACCCTCTAGACTAAGATAAGTGCACTCTTATGATTAAACACGTTGCAAGCATCCGCAAATACAAGGTAGTAATTAAGGCAAAATCCTAACCATAGCAATACGATCGATGATCCATTGTTCCCTTGTGCAAAAGAGTGCGAACTGGGGTTCAGGTTTCTGTCACTCCGGCAACCCACCGTAGGCATCCTTTGTACACAATGTATTCCCCTAGGTCCTTAATAAGGCGAAGTGTTGAGTGTTTGACTCACACGGCACCACTAGGAAAATAACAACACAACTTAAATATCAAACAACACATATTACTTCAACATCGTATGACTACTAACAACTAGACTTCTCCCATGTCCTCAAGAACTAAAGTAACTACTCACAAGACATAAAATAGATCATGATCAGTGGGGATAAATAGATGATAAACAATCTGGACACAATGATAATTCTCCAACAAAACCCAATAGCATTCATCACACGGTAGTAATCAACACCGGTAGAGTAGAGAGGATAGATAGTACGGATTACAACACAAGTTGAACTTGTGAGTTGAGATTGGATGGTGGTGGAGATGGTGCTGATATTAGGGATGATGTTGATGATGATCTCGATGATGCCCGAGACGATGGTGTTGACGATGGCGACGATATCCCCTTCTGGGAGGTGTTCTCCCCGGCGGAATCTGCCTGCCGGAGATGTCTTTTCTCCTCTGTAGGTTTCCGCCACGGAGCGGCGGCGGAACTCCGGAAACTCTTTTTGTTTTAGGGTTTTTGGTATATGAGCAATATATAGGCCAAAGGGGGGAGCCGGGAGTGTCCCCAGGGGTCCAGGCGCCCTCCCGGCGCGGTCAGGGGTGGGGCCGCGCCGGGTGGCCGCCTGGGCACCCTATGGCCCCCCTCTGCCCCCTCTTCGGCGTGTCTTCGTTAATCTTCTAAAAAATGCCCTCCGTCGATTTTTCTGGTAATTTGGAGGTATTCTTCTTCAGCAACTCAACGTCCACTTTTTATCGCTGAATCCTGCGTCTGCTGCTTCGGCATCGGAAAGTTGCAAACTGTGTAAAATAAGCCAAAATACAATAAGAACAACATCATAACATGAAATATATCAATGAATAAGAAAGAATTACTATATAAATTAGTGATGCATTTTGGACTTATCAATAATAACAAGATATATTTTCTTTTCATATAAATAAGCATACTTGAGCGTATCGGGAAGTGGTTTGAGCTCAAACACCGGGTCTTCTTTTGGTTGTGCTAGGATTCCTAACGGTTCAACCGGAAGATTGTGCTTCAGGATAGCAGTTTGTCTTGTGAATATTTCATCTAACTCATTTCTCTCCTGCATATGCATATCATTGTCGTGGTCTTCCATATATGGCTGCAAATGATCATTAGGAGGAATAGCAATAGAAGCAATATCTTCAATAATTTTATCATCACTAGGTAAATTAGTACCACGAGGCTGCTTGGAGAATTTAGAAAAATTAAATTCATATGGATCACCATTGAATTCAACAGAAACTTTACCTTTTTGCAATCTATTATAGCACCACAAGTGCTGAGGAAAGGCCTACAGAAGATAATAGGGCAAAAACTATCTTGCACTGAACCAAGTACGAGGAAGTCGGTAGGATACATTACCTTTCCACATAGAACTTCAACATCTCTCACAATTGCAATGGGAGAGATAGTTTCTTTGTTTGCTAGATAAATAGTAACATCAATCTCTTCAAGTTCACAGGGTGAAATCTCACCCATGATCTCCTGATAGAGTGAATAAGGAATAGTTCTAGCACTCGATCCCAAATCGCATAGTCCGTAATAATTGTGATCTCTTATCTTGACAGATACAACTGGTGTACCTGAAATTGGCCTTTTATTCTTGGCAGTAACAATGTTAGTTGAAACAGCAGAAAATTTTATAATGGAATCCGAAACATCATTAGTAACTAGATCTTTAACCACCGCAACATTAGGATCGACCTTGATCAGGTCCTCAGGTTCGTCAGTTCTTATCTCAATTTTGTTTATTATGCCTGTCACAAAAGAGTGCTCCCTTATCCTTGTAGGAAAAGGGGGCTTTTCATATAAAACTGCAGGCAGAATAGGATCAGCAACATGAATATCAATAGGTAATTCTTTAAAGGGTTTGTGATACTGATCCTTTTCCTCCTTAGAAGAGTCAATGTGAGAGGCAAAGTTCTTACAAAAATCAATCATAAGCTGGGAATCAAGACCAATATTAGAGCAAAAGGTATTAAAATAATCAGTTTTCACATAGCTCTCAATGTAATCATGCTCATAATTTATAGCGGGTTCAATACCTTTATCGATTTCCCAGTCTTCGGTATTCTTCTGGATCCTCTCAATGAGATCCCATTTTTCTTCAATGCTTCTTGTTTGAAATACCCCACTAGAGGAGGCATCCAACATCTCCTTATCCCGACGAGAAAGCCTGGCATACAAATTTGTAAGTATAATATCTTTGGGGAGTTCATGAATAGGACATTTGAACATTATGGACTTCAGTCTCCCCCAAGCCTGAGCGATGCTCTCTCCGTCACGAGACCAAAAGTTATAGATGTAATTCCTGTCTTGATGAATTTCATGAAGAGGATACAACTTTGTATAAAAGAGAGACATAAGCTCTTGCCAATTAAGCAAGTGTGAGTTATCGAGGAGCTTATACCAATCTGAAGCTTTATCTATAAGAGATACGTAGAATGATTTCTTCATGACGAACTCCATTGACACACCTGCAACCTTAAATAATGAACATAGTTGTGATAAATATAGCAAGTGTTCACCTGGATGTCTATCTCCCACATAACGATTAGCCAAGACATAATTGATAATACCAGAAGGTATTTTGTAAGGAACAATTTCAGTACGGGTAGGAGTGACCACCATAGTTGTGGGGTGTTTCCCCATAAACAACAAGCCAAGATTAGAGGTGTCCATAAGGACAAAGAGCAACCAAACAAAAACAGAAATATAAAAACTTCCTTACCAGTTTCACTTACTAATAGCGCTACGCTCCCCGGCAACAGCGCTAGATAAAAGTACTTGCTAACCCTCAACTATAGGGGCTCTCTTTTACTATTTTAGATAAATAAGAGTGTCGAACGCAACGAGGAGAAGAAGGTATTGGTAAGTGACTTTGGCAAAGAAGTAATTGCAGGAACTGAAATATAGCTTTTTAGGGGTTTTCGATATAAGAAACGAAAAGGTAAAATCGACCAAAGTAATAGGCACTGAGGAGTAACAAGTGGCCCAATCCTTTTGAGCAAAGGATAGGCCTAGCAACTGAACTTATAAAGACTAAAGCGTTCTTGAGGACACATGGGAGAAATAGCCACGTGCTTTCGCCATATTCCGCATCGGTACTATGTGCTGTGTTTATAAGTGTTGAGTGGGTGGATCTATGCTAGTGCACCTTCTAGACTAAGATAAGTGCACTCTTATGATTAAACATCTTGCAAGCATCCGCAAATACAAGATAGTAATTAAGGCAAAATCCTAACCATAGCAATATGATCGATGCTCCATTGTTCCCTTGTGCAAAAGCGTGTGAACTGGGGTTCAGGTTTCTGTCACTCCGGCAACCCACCGTAAGCATTCTTTATACACAATGCATTCCCCTAGGACCTTAATAATGCGAAGTGTTGAGTGTTCGACTCACACAACACCACTAGGAAAATGACAACACAACTTAAATATCAAACAACACATATTACTTCAACATCATATGACTACTAACAACTAGACTTCTCCCATGTCCTCAAGAACTAAAGTAAATACTCAGAAGACAAAAAAGAGATCATGATCAGAGGGGATAAATAGATGATAAACAATCTGGACACAATGATATTTCTCCAACAAAACTCAATAGCATTCATCACACGACAATAATCAACACCGGTAGAGTAGAGAGGATGGATAGTACAGATTACAACACAAGATAAACTTGTGAGGTGAGATTGGATGATGGTGGATATGGTGCTGATGTTGTGGATGATGTTGATGATGATCTCGATGATGCCCGTGACGATGGTGATGACGATGGCGATGATCTCCCCTTCCGGGAGGTGGTCTCCCGTGCAGAATCTGCCCGCCAGAGATGTCATTTCTCCTCTGTTGGTTTCCGCCACGAAGCGGCGGCGGAACTCACGAAACTCCTCTCTTTTTAGGGTTTTCGGATAACAAGTGATATATAGGCCAGAGGAGGGAGCCGGGAGTGGCCCCAGGGGTCCAGGCGCCCTCCCGGCGCAGCCAAGGTGGGGGCCGCGCCTGGTGGCCGCCTGGGCACCCTTTGGCCCCCTCTGGCTCTTACTTTGCGTGTCCTCGTCATCCCTCTGGAAAATAGCCTCCGTCGATTTTCAGGTTATTTGGAGGTCTTCTGCTTCGGCAACTCAGCGTTCACTTTTTACCGCTGAATCCTGCGTCTGCTGCTTCGGCATCGGAAAGTTGCAAACTATGTAAAACAAGACAAAAAAAAGAATAGCATCATCACATGAAACATATAAATGATTAGGAAAGAATTACTATATAATATAGTGATGCATTTTGGACGTATCAGTTGCTATGCTGTGTTTGTTGGGATCCGATGGATTATGAGATTATGTTCATTTTGTGATGAGTTATATATATTAGTTCTTGAGTATTCTTGCATGTTCTGTGTTGTTTTTATTGCTTTGGCCAAGTAGTAGATTGGATGTAACGACCCGATTCACTAAGAATCCAAGTCTCTGTGCATTCTGTGCTAGTCCGTGGATCAATATCTAGCACACATAGTACATGATGTAATATCAAGAATAAACCACATGTCATATATATTACATCGAAGATCCAGTATTACAATAAAGCATACCTGCATAGATCAAGGCTAGCTTATAAATAGAATACAGCGGAAAACAATAAAGAGCTTCGTGGCGTCCATCAACTCCACCGGCAAGTTGAGTATAGACATCGTAACCCTACATCGCATCACTTACTCATCGTATAATAATCCTACAACACCGAAGGTTACAGCCCGACAACGGGTCAGTACATTTGAATGTACGACAAATCATATCCCAGAAAGAAGTAAAATTTCCTACAATACATGCAATTTGGCCGGTGGAGCTTCTACAATTTTTTTGCAAAAGGCTAAATTTTCCCTATACAATAATAGTAACTAAGTTCTTCAATAGCATACGATTGAGATGAAAAAATAAATTCCACTCAATCTATCCCAAAGTGATTAAACCAATAAATTAATTAAAGATGATGAGACAAATCAATATTACCACAACTAGTCGCTCAAATTGTCCATAATTAGGGACACGGCTAATCGATTAGTTTTATACTCTGCAGAGGTTTGTGCAATTTTCCCCACAAGACCCGATCGCCTCCTTTGTAGTTCGTCACACTGCATGGTGTATGACAACTGGAAGATCGAGACATGGTCTTTCAGAAGTGTTTCCCCTTTACCGTTGGATAACCGGTACACCTATAAAAAAATCTACATCTGCTAATATATCCCGGAAAGAGGTCACACAACCTACTCAACTAAGCCAGAGCCCATAATAGTTTGTGGCTGCACACGTAACCTTGTAGGTATGACAACACAAAAAGTCCCTTTGAGCCTGGGTGGCTTTCCGCAGTCATCATTGGCCATCTCCAAGATACTCGCAACCATCCCACCCAGGTAGTTCATTAACTTTATCTTGGTCCTAATTACTACATATCACTCATACCTCATAATGATTCACTTCCCAATCCACGTCTACTTAGCATAGCAATATCATAGTATACGATGGTGACAATGATGTAAGGATCAGACCTACCTCAATGAACTACTGGGTGTAATAGCATAGCATATCCTATCATACAATCTAAAGAAAAAGAACTAATGCATTGAAAACATAGGTAATAGGGAGTATGGTCAAAGATATGACTTGCCTTATACATTCGATGAAGATCTTCGCTCTCACGTTCCAGTCAACTCTATTCGTCACCCTTCGAGAATTCTATCGCAAACGAAAGAACTCGAATAAGCAATCACACCACATGGCAAACAAAAAATCAACAAAACAATCACAAAGGTTTTAGCAACAAAACAAAAGCTTGACACAGTACAAGTGTCGATGTGCTCGAAGGTGATCGGTGGAAGTGAACTCGAGAGAGTCAACAGATACAGATTCATCGGTAAGGAATTTTGAATACGGGCATTTATGAAATCAAGGTGAAAATTATGCCCACATGACAAGTGTGTGAATCTTACGGACAACATGTCTCAAATGATCCGATATGCCAAAAGAATCACGTGAAACAGAATACTACAACACATGTCATAGCAAGTTCAAATTTGAATTGAATTTGACTTTAAACAGATCAATAAACTTGGGATTTTTTGTGTACACATGCTATAGACAGAAAGTACATGGAACGAGTGCGCAAAAAGAATCGCTCGATTTGGATCAACGGTTTAAAAGATACGACCTCCGAAATTTGAATTTAATTTGAACTAAATTCTAATTCAAAGTGTGCAAATTTTTTAAAAGTTGATTCCATGCTAAACTACAGAACAACACGAGCGCGTAGGAAAAAGTTTCACCTCAATCCGACGCACGGTGAAGGAGATATTGCGGGTACGGCGCTGGGGTGTTTTCTGCAGAAAAGGACTCGTTCGCAAATAAACTTTTCTGGAAAAAGCGATCGGGTCCCTGGAGCGGATCTGACCGGAGCAACTCCGGCGAGGGCGGTTTCCGGCGAGCCCGGCTCGGCTCCGACGAGTGGAGGGTGGTGGCCGGCGAGGTGGGAGGCGGTGGAGGCGGCGTGGGGCGCGGTGGCCGGCCGTGGCGCGGCAGCCCGATGTGCTGCCCACGGGGCGCGCGACGGCTCGCGTCGCGGGCGGCGGCGGCGCACGACCCCGGCGGCGCTCCGGCACGCGCGGAGGAGGCGACCGACGACCGGGCGGCGGGGGCGGCGGTGCGTCCGGCGGCTGCACGTGGCGGCGGTGGCGAGTGCGAGGCCAGTGGCGTCGGGCTCCGGCGAGGAAGCGAGGCCGGCGGCGGATTCCGGCGGCGGCGGCGGTGGGATCCGCCGATGGCGGCGGCGATGCGGGTCCATCCGGCTAGGTTTTCTTTTTTTAATCTGGAAAGAAAAAGAAAAGAATAAAAAGTAATCCTAATTTCTATTTATAGGCAGACAAGAAAAAAAAAATTGGAACCGACTCGGGCTCCAATTGCGCTCGTGGGCGGAAAAAGGCTATTGGGCCGGCTGGTATTTTTCTTCTTCTCTTCCTTTAAAGCCGAAACTTCAAACAATAATTCAAAAATAAATACACATCAGAAAAACATGAAATAAATTCCTTAATTCATCAAATAATACAAAGAAATTTATTTAATGAATACATTTTCCAAAGAGGCAAATAAAAATTAAAACATTTTCTAAATAATTTATTTAAATATAAATACTTTTCATAAATCAAATAAAATTCAATAAATTATTAAAAATATTTTTATTTGGTCAAAAGCATTGACAAACCATTTCTAAATAATAAAATATAAATTTTAATATTGTCACACCAATAAATAATTTGGTAAAATAAAATATCCCATTGGAATATTTTTTTCAACTATTTTAGAATATTTCATAAACCATTTCAATGAAATAAAAACTCTCTTAGCATTATAAAATCCCTAAAATAATTTTAGAGTTATTTATAATACTCATAATAAATTTTGAAAACTTTAAAGTAATATTCTAAATATTTTCCAACTTTATTATAAAGGTGATAAGTCATTTTATATCCTCTCAAATGAATTTCCTTGAGTTGAATTTTTTTTGAACATTCAGAAGAATTCCAATAATGATTTAAAACATTTTCCAATCTTTTAATATGTTGAAGGAGTCATATTACATTCTCTCATTTTGTTTTCTTGGTTTTGTTTAAAATAAAAAAATTCCATAAACACCAATTATGAATATTAGGGAAAGTTCTTTTATTCCCTCTCTTTTTAATATTCAATAAACTCCAAAAAGTTTTAAATCCCAGAGAAAATAAAACACATCAAGTAAACAATCATTATCTATTTAACTTTATTAACATTCCAAAATTTAGAAATTTTTGGGATGTTACATTGGAACTCCAAGAGGGAGCATTATGCATGATTGTGGGTTCATGCCCCCCGATGTCTAGCTTGAGTGACAGAAATATGAGACTAGGGGATGTGTTGTTTCCACGAGGGTGAAAACAACGGTGCTTGTAACTACGGTTGCAAGGATTGTTTACCTTACGCATAGTTTGTTAATGCAGTTGTCTGTTGATTTGAGTTTACACTTTGGGTGGGGATCGCAACTTACACCCGCGAGATGTTCTAGAAAATATCTCAAGGTGTATGATTAGTGAGTAGATGCTGATGAATAAACGGTCTACTTGTCTTGGCGTACTGCCCGTACGATTAAGCCTCTAACTTTGTTGTAGCATAATTAGCATTGTGGTGCGTTTATAATTCTGTCAATTGCCTAGCTATAATTTTTTCACCCAACTTAGTTGCTTTATCGTCTTTTGGGAGAGAGACATCACTAGTGAACATCATGGGACCCCGGTCCATATTTCCACCATTGTTTACACCTCCACTGATTTACTGCTTTTATTTCCTTTTCGTTGCATCACCACTATTATTCCCTCTTGTGTTTTTATCCTTTGTAAACAAAAAGACCGGAGAGATTGACAACCTCTCCAAACTCGTTGGGAGAAAAGTTATTTGATTTTATGTGCACGTCTAGGTCAAGTGAGTAACTTATCTCAAACGATGCCTTGCTCGTTTGACCACCTACTTGAAGAACTTGGAGTCCTACTTGTCGATTAAACCTTGGTATATTCACCGAGGGAAACTTGCTGTTATCTACTTCTTAACCTTCTACTTGGGGTAACCAACGAGGGGCGAGAAGCCATCAACATTTAGCTGTTTTAAGGGTACAATCTCTTTCCGATCCTTGGTTTACAGATTATGCTAACTTTATTGTTGCAAAGTTTTTGCCTCCAGGTTTAACATTTCAACAAAGGAAGAAATTCTTTCATGACTTGAGGCATTAATTTTGGGATGACCCATATCTTTTTAGAGAAGGTGCGGATGGAATCGTGAGACGATGCATACTGGAGCACGAGCAGAAGGATATCTTGAGGGAATGTCATGATAGTCCTTACGGAGGACATCATGCCGGTTACACGACCACACACAAGGTTCTTCAATCAGGTTTTATTGGCCTACTCTCTTTAAAGATGCTATAAATTATGTCTTATCTTGTGATAAGTGTCAGAGAGTTGGTAATATTAGTAGGAGAAATGAGATGCCTATGAATTATTCTCTAGTCATTGAGCCTTTTGATTGCTGGGGTTTTGATTTTATGGGTCCTTTTCCTCCTTCTCACAAGTACACTCACATTTTAGTAGTTGTTGATTATGTAACCAAGTGGGTTGAAGCAATCCCCACTGAAAGTGATGATCACATGACATCTTTGAAAATGCTTAAAGATGCAATCTTTCCTAGGTTTGGACTTTGGTGTACCCAGGTACCTTATGACTGACGAAGGATCACATTTTACACATGGAGCTTTTAGAAAATCTTTAGCCAAGGATGATGTCAATAATAGGATTGCTTCACCAAACCACCCTCAGAAAAGTGAGCAAGTTGAGCTCACCAATGGAGAGATCAAGTTGATCTTGCAAAAGACAGTGAACATTTCTAGAAAGAATTGGTCCAAAAAGTTAGGAGATGCTTTGTGGGCGTATAGAACTGCTTAAAAAAAACCCATGGTCATGTCTCCTTATAAAATGGTCTATGGAAAGGGTTGACATTTACCTCTAGAGTTAGAGCACAAGGCTTTCTAGGCTGTCACAGAGCTTAATGCTGACCCTAAGCTTGCTAGCGAAAAGTGTCTCATGAACCTGACTTCTCTAGATGAGTGGAGAAGTGAAGCTTATGAGAGCACGAAAATGTTCAAGGAAAAGGTAAAGAAGTGGCATGACAAGAGAATTTTGAAATGGGAATTTAATGTTGATGATAAAGTTTTGTTGTGTAGATCTTGTTTCCGATTTTCTCTAGGTAAATTGCTTTCCAAATGGGAAGGATCATATCATATTGAAGAAGTCTTGTCGTGGGAAAATCACGCCAGATGTCCTCATAGAGAACTTGATTGTGGGACTTAGCTACGAGTGCGTAGGGAGGGAGAGTCAATCGGTGGAGAGTCGAGACATAGATCGGAATGAGAGAAACACAGGGATTTACCTAGGTTCGGCCTCTCAATGAGGTAAAGACCTACTCCTTCTTTTCTTATATTATATGTGGGAGATCTTGATTACAAGGGCGCTAGGTATCACCGGTGCCTCAAGAACTATGCTAGATTGATTTTCCCCTGGGATGTCCCAAGGCCTCGGCTTATATACAAGCCGAGTCCTAGGGTTTTTACAAGCAGACCGACTATCAAACGAGGTGGAGTCCTATTCTATCTCTTCGATGACTTGTCTTGTTCTTCAAGGTAGCTTGGACTCCTTCCTTCTGGTGTTGTTCTTCATCTTGTAGGTCGGTCGACTTGTAGGCCGAACTCTTCCTCTGGGCCTTCTTTTTGGTAAGCCGACCCATAAGCCGACTTTCTCTTCATCTTGGTTATCGAGGCCTTCTTGCTAATATTTCCGGGTCTGTGAATTATCCCCCAAGATTGTCATGGGGCCGGCACCAGGGCAATCTTCTTTGAACAATTCTATCACTAAACCCGAAAAGTCACAGAGTCGGTGTTCCTCGCCTTCTTGGATCTAGTCGGCGCAGAAGATGTATCGTTCTCGAATAAAACCGCACCAAGATGTGAAAACAATCCACGATCCTATAGATAATGAGGCGTCGCCGTTAAGTCACATGGTATGGGGAACCGACGAGTCCCATGCATTAAAGACCGGTGTGGGAATCTTTTCTGCCGCCCTTGATGAATTTACTGTTTTGCCCCTAGCTGGGGCTATTTAAACCGAGGCATAGGCACAATTTTATTCACACTTCTCCTCCTTCATTCTTTCCCTCGTCCGCCGTTACGGCTCCCAAGCTTGGCCTCCGTGGTGTTGAAGAAAGAAGCCCCAGTTCAAGCCATGGCATTAAGGGGAGATGTCACCATGGTCGGGGCCGAGGTCATGGCAGCCATGCCGGCCGTGGTCGCGGTGGTCATGAAGGGACTACAGACGGTCCACGGGATCCTTCATCCACGAGAGCGTCTCCAACCATGATTTCGTGGTAAACATCCACTGCCGCATTCGTCATCGCGTCGAACTTCCGCTATCTTTCGCCATTTCCATGGTGGATCTCAAGCCCACATGTCTGTTTTTACACGTCGATGGGTGTCCTTACGACCCCATCTGGGTGAAAACGGAGTTCAAAGAGGGAACTCTGATGTATCTAGGGAAAGGATGGAAAACCTTTGCCCGTTGGTACAATATATGCAGGGGCGATTGCCTTTGTTGTAGATTCGATGGGGGCGGATTCCCTGGTGGTGAGGCCTTTTAATGCCCATGGCAACCGTCTGGAATGTTGTGCAGAGAGCACAAGCGAAGCCGACTCAGAGGAAGAAAATGATTCCTCTTGTTCTTCTTATGCAAATGACCGGAGCGAAAAGATCATCACTAGCTCTAGATCCTCCGGCTCTTCGTCAGATGAAGGATTTCAAGGAAGAGTAGGTGGTGATAGTCACCCCAGCTCTGGGAGAGATGGTGGGGATGTCAAGACAATCCCAAGGCGCGCTCGCAAGTAGACTTAGGACCTTCCTTTGTTTGTGATGATGCCTGGCACTGGGCAAAGTAGTCCCAATCATCCCAGCATGAGCACACATGTAGAAGTCATGATTCCTTGGGATGTTGGTCTCTCAATCCTTTTGCTGTAAGAAATTTCCATTTGTAATACTTTATGAAATCTATATATTGGAAATCCCTTTGCTTTTAGCTGTGCTGCCTTGTCATTCTTTTCTTTGTACAATGGATCCGGCTGACTAGATTTATATTTCGTATAGGAGCCGGATCCGTGGACTTTAGCAGAGGCACCTTTCATTACAGTAGATTATGACGATGATGACTTTGAGTTCGACCAAGACTTTGGTCATGATGAAGAACTAGATGACTCCTTCAAAGAAGGGGTATCTCTGTGTCTTTTCTTTCTTTATCCGGGTCCTTTCAAGTCTGTTGTGCTCATCTTTTTGTTCCTTTAGTGGGATAAGCCGGTGAAAAGACGAAGAGTCGAGTCTTCCGACTCTGAGGATTTGGATCATTGAGAAGGGATGAATTTGTCGGGTCCGGTGTCTTCTCCAATTGACGTGAATCTTCCTGAATCGGTTTCCATCATCAATTTGTCGGACGATGACTCTTCGGACTATCAAACGGTCAATGGGTAAACTTGTGTGTTTTTGTTTCGCCTTCTTGAGGAAATGATGATTTATGTGTGTTGCCTATTTTCAGGGTACAGGTTAACGACCAAGATTTTCCTGGTCCACCAGCACCTAGGACTCGTTCTCTTAAAGAGGAAAGACCCAAGTGTAGTCGGAGATCGACTCCATTGGAAGAGGAGTCGACTTTCCCTGAGTTGTATGACAATCTGGTAGGTCAGATGGATCGCCAACGGGAGGTCCTTGGGTTGATGAAGAGAAAATATGAGGTAGCTTTTATTACCATATTGTGAGTACTGTAGCACCCATGAGTCGTGATAATGATATAAATCATTGGGTCGAGTCATAAAAGTATAACCTTCTATGCATTTGTTTATAGGGCTTGTCTAATAATTTTGGGGGTGTCGTTGCGGTCCTGAAGAAACGGGTCATCCATCAAGCCTGTCAGCTGAAAGAGGCGGAGAGGTGAATATCCTTGTTAATGGGCCGTCATAAAAAGATGGCGAGTCAACTGAAGATTGTTCAAAACGGCTCTTCCAAAAAGCAGGAACGTATTAATAAGTTGGAAGCCAAATCAAAACATAAGGATGATAAGGAAGTCACCCCGAGTCAGAGCATTACTAGGCTGGTCAAGGCCATCTTTGGTAAGCAACTGCTCATAATCTCGAATTTGTTGGAGAAAGGATCCTTCTTAGTGTGTCCTACTAATGTTTAGGTTTGCCATCTTTTTTAGGTCCAGAAGACTCGATAGTGGCTGAGTTGCCAACAAATAGATTAAGGGCGATCATGAATGTTGTCCGAGATCTCCATACTGGTAGGTGTCGAGCAATTACATTTGCTTCAGGTTTACCTGAAATTCCTCGGGCTATATCCAAGATGTTGGAAGAACTTCCGAAGGTGCCGGCTTGGATTCAAGCGTCTAAAAAATCGTCTTGCTGCCAAGGGGCTATGAGATCTCTTGTGTTATGCGAGATATATGATCCTTCATTTGAGCCGGCTCGGCTAGTAGAGGGCATGCCGGCAAGAAGAGCCGATGGTTGACTGTTTGAGAGAGAAGATTACCACCAAGTCATGAAGGAAACCCGCATGGAGGCATCTATTTTTGCGATGACATCAATGTGGAGAGATTTGAGCCTGGTTATGATGAGAAGGTCTAGAAGCGGTCTATGCCAGCTCCAAGTCCTGTGGTTTTGAAACTAGGTGGTTTCCAGATGCCTCTGGTGGACCTGACGACTCCTTCTCTAGGGGTAGCCCCCAGCCTGGATTGGGGAAAAATGACAATTTGAAGGAGTCGGTCCCGAGAAATAGTAGGAGGTCCTAATTGTATGTAGCCTTCTAGTTATTCATGGGAGGGAACATGTGTAAAAATGCCTCTTTTGTGCAAGTGTTTTTATGTACATGAATTTTAATACTGGAAAGTAAATAGCTCATAGAAGTCGACTGTGCGTATGACTTGGTCAGTATCCTTTGATCGAATAAGTTCAGGGTCGGTCGGCTCCACGCGAATTCCTTCGAGTAACTTATGAAAAGAAATTACCGGTCATGGGTATGCGCGTAGGTCCAACTTCTCTGTAAGCCAGCGTCACATGACTTATTCTGCTATTATGCCGACTTAGATTCAGGGTCACAATGGCCTCGTTTGGAGCCGTTTGAGTAAATCATAAGATGATACCATCAAGTCATAGAAGTGCGATTGTGCATCAAGCTTACAGGCGATGTTTTGTCATGATAGACTAAATCATGGAAAAGAACAAATACTTGCTGGAGAAAAAGCATAGTAAATTGACTTTATGATATGTGCAAAGGTAATAAGCAGAGTTGTCTCTTTTGGAGTCGGCTCCATACTTATTGTACAAGAGGGAAAGGAGGGAAGGAGGGGGGCTGATATTGTAACTTTCTTACCAACGGGACTACAGGTAGTAGGGACGGAGGTGAGCGATGTTCCATGTTCGGGGCATTTCTTCCCCCAACGTTGTGGATTTGGACGACTCTCGTATCTCCACCAGATAGTATGATCCATTTTGTAGGTTCTTTCTTACCATGAAAGGTCCTTCCCACGGTGAAGACAACTTGTGCATGCTGCTCTTCTTTTGTATGAGACGTAGTACTAAGTCTCCTTCTTGGAAGGTACAACTTTTGATTCTTCGGCTATGGTATCGCCTCAGGTCCTGTTGGTAAATTGCAGACTTTGCAGCGGAGATGTCACGTTCTCCATCGAGGATGAGAAGAGAGTCTTGTCTTGCTTTCTCGTTGTCGGCTTCAACGTATGCCATGACTCGGGGTGAATCATGCCTTATGTCACTTGGTAGGATCGCCTCGGCTCCGTAGACAAGGAACAAAGGTGTGTACCCTGTCGAGCGGTTTGGAGATGTTCGGATACTCCATAACACGAATGGGAGCTCGTCTTCCCAGCAACCAGGGGACTGTTCTAGTGGAACGAGGAGTCGGGGTTTTATTCCTCGGAGGAGTTCCTGGTTTGCATGTTCGTCTTGTCCATTTGAATGTGGATGTGCTATGGTGGCCAGGTCCAATCGAATGTGTTCTTGTTGGCATAATCGTTCCATGACTCGTTCTGACAAATTACTTCCGTTGTCAGTGATTATGCTATGCGAATATCCAAACCAGAAGATGATTTTCTTCAGGAAATTCAACGCCGTCTTTGCGTCGCATTTGTTGACCAGCTCTGCTTCCTCCCATTTGATGAATTTGTTGACTGCCATTAGTAGGTGAGTGTTTTTGTTCTTGGAACGCTTGAAGGGACCCACCATGTCCAACGCCCATACTGCAAAGGGCCAAGTTATCGGGATCATTCGGAGTTCTTGAGCCGGAACGTGGTCCTATCGAGCATAGCGTTGACTTCCATCACATTTTTCACTATCTCCTCTGCGTCAGGGTGAGCCGTTGGCCAGTAGAAACTATGTCTATAGGCTTTGGCCACTAGGGAGCGAGAGCCGAAATGGTGACCTCAATCGCCCGAGTGTATCTTGTTGAGTATTTCACGTCCTTTCGCTGGGAAGACACACCGTTGGAACACGCCTGTGGGACTGAGTCGATGTAGTTCGTCCTTGTGGATTACGAAAGATTTGCTACGTCTGACAATTTGTCTAGCCAAAAACTCTTCATCTTGCAGTATTCCTCGTATCTTGTAATCCAGGTAAGGCGTGACCCATTCTGGGGTCGCGTGGAGTGCCGCTACCAGGGCCAATTCCGGGTCTGGTACCGCTATATCTTCTTCGGTTGGGAGCCGTACGGAGGGGTGATCCAGGATATCCAGGAAAACAATGGGAGGCACCGGATTCTGTTGTGATCCTAGTCGAGACAGATCGTCGGTTGCCTCGTTGAGGTTTCTCTCTATGTGGTCAACCTGATATCCTGTGAAAAATCCAGCCCGCCGTGATACTTCTTAACGGTAAGCTTCCATCATCGGGTCTCTGGAGTCCCATGTCCCGGAGACCTGTTGTGCAATTAGATCCGAGTCCCCAGGCAATGTATCCTCGTTATGTCATCTCCCGGGCGAGTCGAAGGCCATGTAATAGTTCTTCGTACTCAGCCGCGTAGTTGGTGCAGGGGAAACGTAACTGAAGGACGTAGCAGATTTTCCCCCCCTGGGGAGAGGTAATGACCACCCCAGCTCTAGATCCTTGTAATTGTCGACTCCCATCGAAGTGCTGGGTCCAGGATTTGGTGGTTGGCTTCTCAGGTGGTATCTGTAGTTCCGTCCAGTCATTGATGAAGTCGACTAATTGAGATTTGATGGCAGTGCGCGGTTCATACTTTACGTCATAGGTCCCTAGTTCTATGGCCAACTTTGATATTCGTCCCGTTTCTCCCTGTTCTGTATGATATCTCATAGGGGTGCTAAGCTGACAAACATAATGGAGTGCTCTTGGAAGTAGTGTTTTGATACGTCCAAAATGCATCACTATTTTATATCATAATTTACCCCTATTCATCGATATATTTCACATTATGATGTTGTTCTTATGTTGTTTTGGCTTGTTTACAGTTTGCAACTTTCCGGTGCCGAAACAACAGACAAAAGATTCAACGGAGAAAAGTGGACATAGAGTTGCTGAATGAGAAGACCTCCAAATGAGCTGAAAATCGACGCAGGTCATTGTTAGGAATATTGACGAAGGCACGCAAAACAAGAGCCAGAGGGGGCCACCAGGTGCCCAGGCGCCCTCCTGGAGCGGCCCCCACCAGGGGCGCACCGAGAGGGCGCCTGGACTCCTAGGGCCACCCTAGGGTCCCCCTCTGACCTATATACCCCTCGTCACCCGAAAACCTTAAAAGGAGGAGAATTTACGGAGTTCCGCCGCCGCTCTGTGGTAGAAACCTACAGAGAAGAAAAGGGATCTCCGACTGGAAGATTCCGCCGGGGAGAACACTCCCCGGAAGGGGAAATCATCGCCATCGTCATCACCATCGTCACGAGCATCATCGAAATCATCATCAACATCATCCTCACCATCAGCACCATCTCCATCTGCACCCCATCTCATCTCACTATTGCAACTTGTGTTGTAACCCGTACTATCTATCCTCTCTACTCTACCGGTGTTGATTACTCTTTTGTGGTGAATGCTATTGAGTTTTATTGGAGAATTATTGTTATGTCCAGATTGTTTATCATATATTTATCACCACTGATCATGATCTCTTTTATGTCTTGTGAGTAGTTACTTTAGTTCTTGAGGACATGGGAGAAGTCTTGTTGTTAGTAGTCATATGATGTTGAAGTAATATGTGTTGTTTGATATTTAAGTTGTGTTGTTATTTTTCTAGTGGTGTTATGTGAGTCGAACACATAACACTTCGCCTTGTTAAGGACCTAGGGGAATACATTTTGTATAAAGAATGCTTACGGTGGGTTGCCGGAGTGACAGAAACCTGAACCCCAGTTCGCACACTTTTGCATAAGGGAATAATGGATCCTTGATCTTATTGATGTGGTTAGGCTTTTGCCTTAATTTCTACCTTGTATTTGCGGATGCTTGCAAGGTGTTTAATTATAAGAGTGCACTTGTCTTAGTCTAGAAGGTGTGCTAGGATAGATCCTCCCACTAACACTTATCAACACAAAACATAGTACCGATACGGAATATGGCGAAAGCACATGACTACCTCTCCTGTGTGTCCACAAGAATGCTTTAGTCTTTATAAGTTAAATTCATAGGTTTATCCTTTTCTCAAAACGATTGGGCAACTTGTTGCTCCTCAGCACCCTTTACCTTGCTTGTTTTTACCTTCTTGTTGCTTATACCGAAAACCCCTAAAAAGTTATCTTTCAGTGCTTGCAGTTATTCCTTGTCCAAAATCACTTGTCAATACCTTCTGCTCCTCATTGGGTTCGACACTCTTACTCATCGAAAATGCTATGATAGATCCCCTAGACTTGTGGGTCATCAAGAATTGTTTTCTGGTGCCGTTGCCAGGGAGTGTAGCGCTATTGGTAAGGGAAGCTGGTAAGGAAACTTTATATTTCTGTTTTTATTTTGTTGTTGCCAATTTCTGTCCTTATGTACAACTCTACTCTTGGTTCGTTGCTTTTGGGGAAATTCCCCGCTACTGTGGTGGTTTCCTCCACCCCTACTGAAATTGTGCCCTATATAATACCTACTTTTATTATCGATTATGTCTTGGCTAATCGCTATGGAGAAGACAGACATCCCGGTGAACACTTGCTATATTTGTCACAACTATGTTCATTAGTTAAGCTTGCAGGTGTATCAATGGAGTTTGTCATGAGGAAATAATTCTCCGTATCACTTACAGATAAAGCTTCAGATTGGTATAAGCTTCTCGATAACTCACATTTGCTTAATTGGCAAGAGCTTATGTCTCTCTTTTATACAAAGTTTTATCCTCTTCATGAAATTCATCGAGACAGGAACTATATCTGTAACTTTTGGTCTCGTGATGGAGAAATCATCGCTCAAGCTTGGGAGAGATTGAAGTACCTAATGCTCAAATGTCCTATTCATGAGCTCCTGATAACTCACAAGTGTAGGGGATCGCAATAGTCTTCGCGGGTAGGTATAATCCAATTTATTGATTCGACACAAGGGGAGCCAAAGAATACTTATAAGCCTTAGCAGTTGAGTTGTCAATTCAACCACACCTGAAAAAGCACTAGACATGATATTTAGTAGCAACGGTTTGTTGAGGGGTGTAGCCTTAAGACTTCCCCAATCACCAACACCACAAAGTAGTAACAAAGTAGTAGTAGCAGTGATGAGAGCAATAGTAAGAACGAAGGCAATGAAGATGAAAGATGGATCGGGGTTCAAGGTTTCACTAGTAGTAACTCTCCAAGCAAAAAGAACAAGGTGTTGGGTGAACAAATTACAGTTGCGCAAATGACAAAATTGCACAAACTCTAGCCAAAGAACAAACTAGAGCAATCCTAGTCTAAGAACCAAACATAGGCATGTGTTCCGTATGTAGTTGTACGTGCTTGCAATAAGAACTTGCACACCATCTATTGTCCTACCGTCCCGCTACAAACGGGGCCAAAGGGAACTTACGGAGATTAAGATGCTCCTGTCAAAGAGCACCGGAATAAAGCATTAACACTCTATGAACACATGTGATCCTCAAATTATACCCCATCCCCTTTGGTGTCCCAAGCTGTCACCATTGGGATCGCCGGTTCCACACTATAATAGGTGCATACAACCGTAGATAAGATCTAGAACAACAATTATAATCATGCAACCATAACGTGATCAGATCTGAAATCATGCTACTCGTGCACTAGTAACAAGCATTAAGAACAAAAAAATTACAACAACAATAATTCATAAACCTCTTAGCACTGAACAAGGTAACAATTCATCGGATCCGAACAAACACAACACCAATTACATCATATGGATCTCAATCATGTAGGGCAGCTCATGAGAACTTTTTATTGAAGAACTAGGGGGAGAAGATACCGCATAGCTACTGCCAAGAACCCGTAGTCCAAGGAGGAACTACTCACAATCCATCATGGGGTGAAGGAGAGTTGATGAAGATGGCCCCGGGGGTGCCGGAGCAGGATCCTGGTGACCCCCAAATCTAGGTTTCGATGGCGGTGGAGATCGGGATCGCTTCTGGAAAAGATGTCTGGATATCTCGGGTTTTTACGTCAGGGGTAAATTTATAGGCCAAGGGGGAGTCTGAGGCGGTGCCTAGGTCACCCAGGCGGCCACCCCACGCGGGTCACCCCTGGCCGCGCCAGGGGGGCGCCTGGGGGCCACCTCCTGACCCCGTCCTCCGGCTGGAGGACTCTTCTGATGTAAATATTTTTTGGTAATTTTTGGGAATTTTCTGAGCAACTTCATTTTTGGACTTTTTCTGCAATGCAAAGACAAAACAGACAGGAACTGTCACTGGGCTCTATATTAGTAGGTTAGTCCATTAAATGATTCAAAAACATGGCAAAAAGATGTAGAAATGACACAAAAAGGGCATGGAACGAGCAAAAATTATAGATACGTTTGAGGCGTATCAGCATCCCTAAGCTTAATTCCTGCTCGTCCTCGAGTAGGTAAATGATAACAAGATAATTTTTGATGTGACATGCTACTTAGGAGTAAAGGCAATCAATCTAATGTAATGAATATACATAAGCCAAAGACAAAGTGATATAAAGCAATAGTCTATAGTTGATATTATGCAAACAATGAAAGAACATCTAGACAATTGAGCTCTTCCTGTCCATGAATCGAATGTCTCAGTCGGAGTCCCCGTGCCAAGAGTGGGGAAGTTTTAGAGCATAAAAATACTGAAAAGTTGTTGAGAACTCAATCTACTAAATTTCACACATGGTCCCTTCGGAATCTTATTATGACTCGTCCCCAGACCACTAGTCAGGTTCAAGTCAAACTGATCCTCTCCCTTTCGACTTTGAGTACTCATGGAATGGATGAGTGCGAGCAAGATACGTTGGCACTTAGGATGGAAAAATAGAATAATGAGGGGGTAGGAACTCAAAAAGTGAGAAAGGCTCACATCAATGAGGACAATCATAGGCGAGAAAGCCAAATGATAGATATGATGTGAGGAGTAGGGATTGGCATGCAACATGCGGATGCACAAAGAGCTATAAGTGTATGAAATCCCTCCAATGGAACTAGTGGGGGTGCATCCAACTTGCTTTCTCATGAAGACCTAGAGCTATTTTGAGGAGGCTCATCCTTGGAATATGCAAGCCAAGTTCTATAGTGTATAGATCCCCACATAGTTATACATGAATGATATGAAAAATCTCCATGAAGTACAGGTGCAACTTTGAAGCACAAGTGTGGAATAAAGGATAGTAGTGCTGCCCCCTCTCTCTTTTTTTTCTTATTTTTTTCTTTTCTCTTTTCACCTTTTTTTGATTTTTTTTGATTTTGGGTGGCCTCCATGGCTCTTTATTCCCTCTCTCTATTTTTTGTTTCGTCCTCTTTGGGATATTTTATTCCTTTCCCCACTGTAGGGGCAACACTCTATAAGAACATCAACACACTTTTATTTACTTACAACTATGAATAAAAAAGTAATGACTCTATATGAATGCCTTTGCCAGTATAGTAGTAGGCAATATGACAATGAATGATAAGTCATTTGAACATGAAGAACAATGGATGTTGCATGGAAATATATCTCGGAAAGGTTATGGAAATGCCTTGATAGGTAGGTATGGTGGCTGTTTTGAGGAAGATATAATGAGGTTTATGTATGACAGAGCGTATCATGCCAAGGGTTTGGATGCACCGGCGAAGTTTGCACCAACTCCCACGAGAAGTTCAATGCACGGTACCGAAGATGCTAGCAAAATATGGGAAGGTGGAAGTGCCAACAATCGAATACTCGCATTAGTCCGAAGAACTCATGCACTTATTATTAGTAACTCTCTCTCTAGTCAGGAGATTCAAAAAGAGACAAGTACCCCGAGGAGGAGTGTATGGGGGTTTGGTTATCCTTGCGCATCCTCGACCCATGGTACGTGGGGGTACTCTATATATTCCAACCCCGCAGAGATTAGTGATCCTTTTAGTAGCTAGAGTTCTCAACTATTTTTTTTAGTTTTTGAAAAAAAGGCACGGTTAGCCAAGATGCGACACCTATCACTAATGGGAGCAAGCTCAATTGCATAAACATTCATCATTACTCAATCAATACCTCAAAACTATTGGAAGATATCCAAAGCTAGACCTAGTGATCTAGATTACCTATACACCACGTATAAAACATACCATGAGACATATAAACCATTGCAACAGAAACAACTCTCTAAACAAATATAGGTGAAGCACGAGAGTTCTAAACTTTCTACAAAAGAAATTAAATTTCTCTTAAACAAGATCTAAGTGAAGCACAAGAACTAACAAGAAGGCAGTAGATAAATTTAACACTCAACAGATATACGTGAAGTTGTAGAGTGTTCTATGATAAAGTGGAGCATGTATCTCTCCCAATCAACCATGGTAGGGTCCGACATTGTAAAGACCAGCAAAAAAAACCAAACAAAACTAAAGGCAAAGACTCTCCAAGAACATCACATATCATGTGAAACAATAAAAATATAGTGTGGATAAGGACGAACTGATGATTGTTGATGAAGAAGGGGATGCACGGGGGCATCCCCAAGCTTAGACGCTTGAGTCTCCTTGAATATTTTGTGGGGGTGCCGGGGGCATGCCCAAGCTTAAGATTTTGGCACTCCTAAATCTTCTTTCATCATCTCCCTTCGCACACTTGAAAACTTCCTTCACCTAAAACTTCTCATAAACTTATTAGAGCGGTTAGTACACTAATAGATAATCTGCCAAAACAGGACAGATTGTAAAGATTGATTTTTCAGGTGCACTTCTGCTGCTCAAATAAGAAAACTCAAAACATATGAAAGTTTCACAATTTTATAGAGCATGCTGTGTAACAAATTCAGCTAAAAAGATGAACTGGCGATTTGTTTTGATTTTTTCCGTCAAGCAGACATAATCTGTTTTCTGGACAGCATGTCACAACTTTTGCTTCCTTTATCATAAGAGGCTAGAACTTGGCACAAAACTTGAAAATAAAGATACAATGGTGTTTCTACAGTAGTAACAACATCCAAGACACAACAAAAGCAAAAGAAACCTAATTCGTTGTGTGCTGCCTCCGAGAAGCGCTTCTTTAAAGCCATTAGCTAGGCATGAGTGTAACGATGCTCACGAGAGAATAAAAGTTGAAGCACAAAAGAGAGCATCAAAGGATAAAATATATACCACATTTAAGTATAACATGCTTCCTATGCATGGGCATCTTGTAAGAAAATAAATAAATGAAGCACAAAGTATCAAGCATAGGACGGTAAAACAAGAGCACCTTCAAGATTTTCAGCATGGAGAGAGGTGTTTTCCTAACATGAAAAATTTCTATAACCATATTTACCTCTCTCATAATAATTTTCAGTAGCATCATGAACAAACTCAACAATATAACCATCACATAAAGCATGCTTTTCATGATCTACTAGCACATAATCATATAAACTTTCTAAGCATAACTCCTCATCATTAAGAACATCCATAGTAGGCAAAAATAGAGGGTTATCATAAGACTTATCAAAATAGCAAGGGTTATCATAAATAATAGTAGCAAAAGTATCCTTGCAAGTCTCATTCATAGGGGCATCATGGCCACAAGCATCAATTTCATCAAAAATGGATATTTCAAAAGATTCAATAGGATCATAGCAATCAATATAGCATTCATCCTCCTTTGGTAAGCATGGAGGGAAATCATATAAAGTAAGAGTTAAAGAGTTACTCTCATTACTTGGTAGAGATGTCTAGCTACTCCATTCTTCCTCCTTTTGATCGTCACTCTCCTCCTCTTTTTCATCCAAGGAGCTTTCAGTTTCAGCAATTTCTTCTTCCGTAGAGTCCTGCAAATCATTAGTCTCTTACTCTTGTGGAGAGAACATTTTGAGATAGTAATATAAGCATTATCATTAAAATTCTCAAAGAAATATTTAAGTATATCAAGACTCTCAGATTCGTAAGGGGCATCTTCAATATTTTCAATAAAGGAAGCAATTTCATAGGCACCCTTAAAGACAACAAATTCTTCTATTTGTGCTACATCAAAGAAATTATAATGTCCCCTAGTATAAGATACCAAGGTTTCATTATCATTACACCAACATTGGAAAGTAAGGTGTTTAAATGGCAAGCAACAATAAGATATATCATAATTAGAGCATAAGTTGCCAGCATATCTATTAACTTGAGACATAAGTTTCCATATAAATTTCCTTTTTTCAGACATGCGGTATTCCTTATAATATTTTTGTTGATCCTCCGTGAATCCACCTTGCCAATAAGATCTAGTTTCAAAGAATTTAACCATTGTAAGCAAACAAAGTAATAAGATAAAGTGTACTTATCAAGTGAACTTATAATTAAAGCTATTCTCCCAGACAACGGCGCCAGAAAATAGTCTTGATAACCCACAAGTGTAGCGGATCGCAACAGTCTTCGCGGGTAGGTATAACGCAATTTATTGATTTCACACAAGGGGAGCCAAAGAATACTTATAAGCCTTAGCACTTGAGTTGTCAATTAAACCACACCTGAAAAAGCACTAGACAAGATATTTAGTAGCAACGGTGTGTTGACGGGTGTAGCCTTAAGACTTCCCCAATCACCAACACCACAAAGTAGTAACAAAGTTGTAGTAGAAGTGATGAGAGCAATAGTAACAACGAAGGCAATGAAGATGAAAGATGGACCGGGGTTCAAGGTTTTACTAGTGGTAACTCTCGAAGAAAAAATAACAAGGTTTTTGGTGAGAAAATTATAGTTGGGAAAATGACAAAATTGCACAAACTCCAGCCAAAGAACAAACTAGAGCAATCCTAGTCTAAGAACCAAACGTAGGCATGTGTTTCGTATATAGTTGTACGTGCTTGCAATAAGAATTTGCACAACATCTATTTTCCTACCGTCCCGCTACGAATGGGGCCAAAGGGAACTTACGGAGATTAAGGTGCTCCTGTCAAAGAGCACCGAAACAAAGCATTAACACTCTATGAACACATGTGATCCTCAAATTATAGCCCATCCCCTTTGCTGTCCCAAGCTGTCACAATTGGGATCGCCGGTTCCAGACTATAATAGGTGCATACAACCGTAGATAAGATCTAGAACAACAATTATAATCATGCAACCATAACGTGATCAGATCTGAAATCATGCTACTCGTGCACTAGAAACAAGCATTAAGAGTAACAAAATTGCAGCAACAATATTTCATAAACCTCTTAGGACTGAGCAAGGTAACACTTCATCGTATGGATCTCAATCATGTAGGGAAGCTCATGAGAACTTTGTATTGAAGAACTAGGGGGGGGGGAAGATACCACATAGCTACTGCCAAGAACCCGTAGTCCAAGGAGGAACTACTCACGATCTATCATGGGGTGAAGGAGAGTTGATGAAGATGGCCCCGGGGACCAAGGCCCTCTCCGGCAGGGTGCCGGAGCAGGATCCTGGTGACCCCCGAAGCTAGGTTTTGATGGCGGCGGAGATCGGGATCGCTTCTGGAAAAGACGTCTGGATATCTCGAGTTTTTGCGTCACGGGTAAATTTATAGGCCAAGGGGGAGTCCGAGGCGGTGCCCAGGTCACCCAGACGGCGACCCCGTGCGGGTCACCCCTGGGTGCGCCAGGGGGGCGCCTGGGGGCCTGGGGCCACCTCCTGGCTCCGTCCTCCGGCTGGAGGACTCTTCCGATGTAAATATTTTTTGGTAATTTTTTGGGAATTTTCTGAGCAACTTCATTTTTGGACTTTTTCTGCAATGCAAAGACAAAACAGACAGGAACTGGCACTGGGCTCTATATTAGTAGGTTATTCCAATAAATGATTCAAAAGCATGGCCAAAATATGTAGCAATGACACAAAAAGGGCATGGAACGAGCAAAAATTATAGATACGTTTGAGACGTATCAGCTCCCCAAGGAAATTATACTTACAAATTTTTATGCCAGGCTTTCTCGTTAGGATAAGGAGATGTTGGATGCCTCCGCTAGTGGGGTATTTCAAACGAATAGCATTGAAGAGAGATGGGATCTCATTGAGAGGATTCAGAAGAACACTGAAGACTGCGAAATTGATAAAGGTATTGAACCCGTTATAAATTATGAGCATGATTATATTGATAGCTATGTGAAAACCGATTACTTTAATACCTTTTTCTCTAAAATTAGTCTTGATTCCCAGCTAATGATTGATTTTTGTAAGGACTTCGCATCTCATGTTGACTCTTCTAAGAAGAAGAAGGATCAACACCATAAACCCTTTAAAGAATTACCTATTTCTATTAATGTTGTTGACCCTATCTTACCTGTAGTTATATATGAGCAACCTCCTTTTCCCAAAAGGATAAAGGAGCACTCTTTTGTTACAGGTATAATAAATAAAAGTGAAAGGACAACTGATGAGCCTGAGGACCTGATCAAGGTCAAGCCTCAAATTGCATTGGTTAAAGATCTTGTTACTGCTGATGTCTTAGATTCCAATATTTTTTTGTGTGTTATTTCCACTAACATTGTTACAACCAAGAATAAAGACCCAATTTCAGGTACACCAGTTGAATCTATTAAAATAGGAGATCATAATTATTATGGGCTATGTGATTTTGGATCGAGCGATAGCACTATTCCTTATTCACTCTATCAGGAGATCATGGGTGAGATTCCACCTTGTGAACTTGAATAGATTGATGTTACTATTTATCTAGCAAACAAAGAAAGTATCTCTCCATCCGGGATCGTGAGAGATGTTGAAGTTCTATGTGGAAAGGTAAAGTATCCTACCGACTTTCTAGTGCTTGGTTCAGTGCAAGATATTTTTGCCCTATTATCTTTGGTAGACCTTTCCTTGTGGAGCTATAATAGATTGCAAGAAAGGTAAAGAAGTGGCATGATAGAAGGATTCTGAAACATGAATTTAATATTGGTGATAAAGTTTTGTTGTTTAGATCTCGTTTCAGGTTTTCTCCAGGTAAACTACTTTCCAGATGGGAAGGGCCATTTCATATCGAAGAAGTCTACCGCTGTGCAATTAAGATTATTAATTTTGAAGGCACCAAACCTCAAGTTGTGAATGGGCAAAGACTCAAGCATTACATTACAGGAGACCTGTCAATGTTGATGTGAATTTGATACACACAACAACTCATGAAGAACATGTTGCAGCCCTGTTTCGGAAACCAGTAGAAGCAGAATAAGAAAACGTATGTATTACGGTAAGGAAACATCGCGAACATCATTAAAAAGTTCCATATTACGAGTTTTTGCAAAATTAGGAAAATTCCAGGCCTAAGTGGAGCCGGAGAGGAGCTCCAGGGGGCCCAGGAGCCCCCCTGGCGCGGCCTACCCCCTGGCCGCGCCGGGAGGCCGCCTGGGCACCCCGAAGTCCGTCTATGACCCCACTTTGGCCTGTCGCCTTCCTTTTTGTGTGGAAATTTTTGCTATATATTTTCCTGGATCGTCCTGACACCGTATCTCGCAATTTCATGTGTTTTCTTTTTGAGCTGTTTCTGCCAGGAAATCTTTCATCTAGACCTAGGTACCATGGCTTCCCCAAGTTCCCCCAAAGACAAGTTCGTCGTCAACGTCATCAACCTTTACCTCACTGAGGTGAAGAAGCACCCTCAAACTGTTTTGGTGGAGGATAGTGTCCTTCACAGCGAAGATCTGAAGGGACCTGCCTAGGAGGGGAGCATCCAGGCCAGGCTGGAAGAAGTGGAGCATGTAGTCTTCAAGTACAGGAAGATGGTCGAGCTGGTGTTGAAGCCAACTTCGACATCACCAACAATCTAAAAGCACACTACAAGAAGGAGATGAAGGAGATGTGGTCAAGCGTGACCGCACTGGAAGAAAGAGTGATTGAGCTTCAAGGGCAGATTTATGATCTGCAGAACCAGAACTGTTAGTATGAACTAAAGTTTCTGCGTATGGGTTTGAGTGCTGAGTGCAGGATCCCGGAGACTGACATCTCATACGAGACTGGAGAACCCCTGCCATGGAAGCGCTTTGCCAAGGACTACGTGATCAACAAGAACAAGAATGATGAGTGAAATCTCCTTGGGTAATGTCATCCCCTTAACTTGTTCCAAGCTTAGGGGAGTGCCCGGTATGTTTATCTTTATCTTTGTCTTTTAGAGTCAAGTAGAGTCGTATCATGTCTAGGGAAGTTATCTTATGAAATAGGTGTTTGCATTGAGGTCTATCACTCCTTTGTGGAGAGTCTTGTATCCGTGAGTGTGGAGTCGTTTATGATGGAATATTAATGGGAAGTCTATTCGTTTCTTCACTGCACTCGGTATTCTCTCCACACAATCGACCTTATATGATGGTTCTTGTGGGAGTATTGACCTTATATTAGGTATGGCTTTGAAAACTTTATTTAATCTTGGCAAACATAGCTTTGGTCATAAAAAAAAGCATGATTTTCTCAAGTAGGGACATAGACAAAACCTTTATGTTATTATGCTTGAAGTGTTATGTTGACAAGGAAGAAAACTTGATGTGTTATGCTTGCTTTAATGTTTATGCTTTATATTTCTTTGCATCCAAGTCATCATCAATTGTCAGTTCTCTCAAAGCCTTTGCTAGCCAAACTCTGTACTAAGCGGAATTCTGCTTGTGCATCCATACCCTGAAACCAATATCTTCCATATGAGTCCACCATACCTTCCTTTTCGGGGTATTTCACTACCACTCCTAAAGTATATAATTCACGTGTTATCCTTAAATTTTCAAAATCTTCTGTTTTGTGCCTCTGGTTTAGCTCATGAGGAAGTAGTAGGTAATTCAAGATCTTCTTAAGTTGGACAAGTTTTACCCTGGGATTGCATGTCTAATCTGCAAACCCCTAATACGTGGTGGAACTGGCATGAGTGCACCGAGCTCGTAAGATAATACAACAAACAAACCCTCCTTCACGCTTGGTCTATGAGAAATCAGAAAACTTTGGCAGTGATAAACAAAGGAGATTAAGGGGATGTGATCATCCCCAATTGGGAGCCGTTCCTCGAAACTTGTCCAGCTTGAGAAGTAATTGAGCTATCTATTAGCGTTCTTTGACAAACCATGCACCTCCCAAAGCATGTTTTCATCTTGTTTGATTTAAGGATAGCACATGAGTTTTCCCTACTTCCCTAGAGTAGGGCCTGTCCTTTACTTTTATGTTGAGTCAGTTATTCCTACTTCCTTCTATTCTTAAAGAGAACAAACACTTGATGTTGACAAGGATTCATTCATATAAGGCTGCATTAAGATTTGTCATATCACATCCTTGTTGACATTATCATTTGATAAGAAAGTTGTTTGCAAAAGCTTAGGCCAAGAAAACATCTTCCTTTCTGTTAGCATTTTCACTTCGTGACTAATAACATGTTATTTCAAAATCTTCAAAGTGTTTCATTATAAAGTGGAAGAGCAAAAGTAAAATTTATTCATTGTCCTCTGACCAAGGATATGTTTGCCATGATTTGATGAGTTTCCTTATCCCTACTTTTGATTATAATTGTTACTACTTTTTCATAGGGGCCTTATGAGTTGAGATTGCTATTGGGGATGCTTGAGTTTGGTGAAGAAATCAGGATGCTTCTTGTCTGTATTCTATTTATCGACACTTCACTCTCTAAACTTGTGGACAGGTTTACTGAGCTCAGTATCCGCTTGGGGACAAGCAAGGTCTAAGCTCGGGGGAGTTGATACGTACAAAATGCATCACTATTTTATATCATAATTCACCCCTATTCATTGATATATTTCACATTATGATGTTGTTCTTATGTTGTTTTGGCTTGTTTTGCACAGTTCGCAACTTTCCGGTGCCGAAACAGCAGATGCAGGATTCAGTGGAGAAAAGTGGACATAGAGTTGTTTAATCGGAAGACCTCCAAATGAGCTGAAAATCGACGGAGGTAATTTTTAGGAAGATTGACGAATGCAAGCAAAACAGGAGCCAGAGGGAGGCCACCAGGTGCCTAGGTGCCCCCATGGCGCGGCCCCCACCAGGGGCGCGCAGGGAGGCCGCCTGGACTCTTGGGGCCACCCCAGGGCCCCCCTCTGGCCTATATACCCCTCGTCACCCGAAAACCCTAAAAGGAGGAGAATTTACGGAGTTCCGCCACCGCTCCGTGGAGGAAACCTACAGAGAAGAAAAGGGATCTCCGGCGGGCAGATTCCTCCAGGGAGAACACTTCACGGAAGGGGAGATCATCGCCATCATCATCACCACCGTCACAAGCATCATCGAGATCATCATCAACATCATCCTCACCATCTCCATCTTCACCCCATCTCATCTCACCATTGCAACTTGTGTTGTAACCCGTACTATCTATCCTCTCTACTCTACCGGTGTTGATTACTCTTTTGAGGTGAATGCTATTGAGTTTTGTTGGAGAATTATTGTTATGTCCAGATTGTTTATCATATATTTATCACCACTGATCATGATATCTTTTATGTCTTGTGAGTAGTTACTTTAGTTCTTGAGGACATGGGAGAAGTCTTGTTGTTAGTAGTGATATGATGTTGAAGTAATATGTGTTGTTTGATATTTAAGTTGTCTTGTTATTTTTCTAGTGGTGTTATGTGAGTCGAACACATAACACTTCGCCTTGTTAAGGACCTAGGGGAATACATTGTGTATAGAGAATGCTTACGGTGGGTTGTGATACGTCCAAAATGCATCACTATTTTATATCGTAATTCATCCTTATTCATTGATATATTTCACATTACGATGATGTTCTTATGTTGTTTTGGTTTATTTTACACAGTTTGCAACTTTCCGGTGCCGAAGCAACAGGCGCATGATTCAGCGGTGAAAAGTGGACGCTGAGTTGCCGAAGAAGAATACCTCCAAATTACTTGAAAACCGATGAAGGGTATTTTCCGAAGGATTAACGAAGACTCGCCGAAGAGGGGCCAGAGGGGGGCCACAGGGACCCCAGGCGGCCACCTGATGCGACCCCACCCCTGGCCGCGCCGGGAGGACGTCTGGAGCCCTGGAGCCACTCCCGGATCCCCCCTCTGGCCTATATACCCCTTGTTACGCGAAAACCCTAAAAAGAGAAGCTTTCACGGAGTTCCGCCGCTGCTCCGTGACGGAAACCTACAGAGAAGAACAGGGCTCTCTTGCGGGAAGATTCCGCCGAGGAGATCACCTCCCGGAAGGGGAGATCATCGCCATCATCATCACCATCGTCACGAGCATCATTGAGATCATCATCAAAATCATCCCCAACATCAGCACCATCTCCACCACCATCCAATCTCACCTCACAAGTTTATCTTGTGTTGTAATCCGTACTATCTATCCTCTCTACTCTATCGGTGTTGATTACTACTTTGTGGTGTGCTATTGAGTTTTGTTGGAGAAATATCATTATTTCCAGATTGTTTATCATATATTTATCACCTCTGATCATGATCTCTTTTATGTCTTATGAGTAGTCACTTTAGTTCTTGAGGACATGGGATAAGTCTAGTTGTTAGTAGTCATATGAGGTTGAAGTAATTTGTGTTGTTTGATATCTAAGTTGTGTTGTTCTTTTCCTAGTGCTGTTGTGTGAGTCGAACAATTCGCCTTATTAAGGACCTAGGGGGATACATTGTGTATAAAGAATGCTTATGGTGGGTTGCCGTAGTGACAGAAACCTAAACCCCAATTTGCACGCTTTTGCACAAGGGAATAATGGATCCTTGATCTTATTGCTGTGGTTAGGCTTTGCCTTAATTTCTATCTTGTATTTGCGGATGCTTGCAAGATGTTTAATCATAAGAGTGCACTTATCTTAGTCTAGAAGGTGTGCTAGCATAGATCCACCCACTCAACACTTATCAGCACAAGATTTGTTATCGATACGGAGTATGGCGAAAACACGTGACTACCTCTCCATGTGTCCTCAAGAACGCTTTAGTCTTTATAAGTCCAGTTGCCAGGCTTATCCTTTGCTCAAAAGGATTGGGCCACTTGCTGCTCCTCAGCGCTATTTACTTTGCTTACTTTTATCTTATTGTCGTTTATATAATAAACCCCTAAAAAGTCATCTTTCAGTGCTTGCAGCTATTCCTTGTCCAAAATCACCTATCAATACCTTTCGCTCCTCATTGGGTTTGACACTCTTACTTATCAAAAACGCTGCAACAGATCCCTTTACATTGAGGGCCATCAGGTTGCCGGAGTGAAAAAAACCTGAACCCCAGTTCGCACACTTTTGCACAAGGGAATAGTGGATCCTTGATCTTATTGCTGTGGTTAGGATTTTTTCCTTAATTTCTACCTTTTATTGGTGGATTCTTGCAAGGTGTTTAATCATAAGAGTGCACTTGTCTTAGTCTAGAAGGTGTGCTAGGATAGATCCTCCCAGTCAACACTTATCAACACAAAACATAGTACCGATACGGAATATGGCGAAAGCACATGACTACATCTCCCGTGTGTCCTCAAGAACGCTTTAGTCTTTATAAGTTCAGTTGCTGGGCTTATCCTTTGCTCAAAAGTATTGGGACACTTGTTGCTCCTCAACACCCTTTACTTTGCTTGTTTTTACCTTCTTGTTGCTTATACCGAAAACCCCTAAAAAGTTATTTTTCAGTGCTTGAAGTTATTCCTTGTCCAAAATCACTTTTCAATACCTTCTGCTCCTCGTTGGGTTCGACACTCTTAGTTATAGAAAACACTACGATAGATCCCCTAGACTTGTGGGTCATCATGTTTCAACTTTTGTCTTGACATGAAGACTCCCAAGACTAATTTCTTCCAATGAGGGTAGAATTGCTTGGAGAAGGATAGCACCTGACTGACATAGTAGACGGGTCATTGAATTAGTTGCTCTGTCCCTTCTTGTCTTTGTTCGACCACCACGGCGGCGGTGACGGTTTTGCTGTTCGCGACGATGTAGAGCAACATGGGCTCCTTTGGCTTTGGAGCTGCCAGGACTGGTTCTTTGGATAACTGGAGCTTCAGGGCCTCCAAGGCTTTGTCGGCTTCCTTGTTGCAGACGAATGTGTCTGTTTTCTTTAGGAGCTGGTACAGAGGGATGGATTTTTTGCCGAGCCGACTTATAAACCCGCTGAGGGCGGCGATGGATCCGGTGATCTTCTGGACGCCCTGAATGGAGGTTGGTTTTCATAAGGACATGATGGCGTTTATCTTCTCTGTGTTTGCCTCGATACCTCTTTCTGATATGATGTATCCCAGAAGTTTCCCGACTGGTAATCCAAAGGTGCATTTGGCCGGGTTTAGTTTCATCTGGTAAGTGCATAGATTCGCAAAAGTTTCTTTTAAATCTTTGATCACTGAGTCGGCTTTCTCAGTCTTGATTACTATGTCATCAACGTACACGTGTACATTGCGTCCGATATGTTCTTTTAGGAAGTTCTGGACCGTACGTTGGTACGTGGCTCCTGCATTTTTTAGGCCGAATGGCATTGACATATAACAGAAGGCCCCAAAGGGCGTGATGAAGGATGTTTTCTCCTGGTCTTCGACGGACATTTTTATCTCGCGATAGCCGGAGTATGCGTCCAGAAAACATAAGAGCTCACATCCCGCCGTGGAGTCGATGATTTGGTCTATCCGTGCCAAGGAAAAGGATCATTGGGGCATGCTTCGTTGAGATCCGTATAATCGACACACATACGCCTGGTTCCATTTTTCTTGAAAACTAGGACCGGGTTGGCCAGCCGGTTTTGGTGAAAAACTTCCATGATGAACCCGCCAGCTAGGAGCCGGGCTACTTCTTCTCCCATTGCTTCTCTTCTATCGTCATTAAAACGGCAGAGGAATTGTTTGATTGGTTTCATCTTTGGGTCAGTATTAAGGTGGTGCTCAACGAGTTCTCTTGGGACGCTAGGCATGTCTGAGGGTTTGCATGCGAAGATGTGCCGATTCTGACAGATGAACTCGATGAGCGATATTTCCTATTTGTCAGGTAACCCTGTCCCAATGATGAATTGCTTGGAGGAGTCGCCTGGGTCAAAATTGACTATCTTGGTGTCTTCTGACGGCTCGAACTTAGGGCTGGAATCAGGAGTCGGCTTTTTGAGCAGTGTCGGGTCGGCCGGGTCCACCCTTCCTTATAAATTTCAAGTCCTAGTTGTGCACACGCTTGTTCCGCGTAGGTGGCATCTTCTTTCTCGCAGGCCGCAACTACTTCCTGGCTTCCGTCGACGGTAATTGTGCCGTAAGGACCCGACATCTTGAGCTTGAGGTACACATAGCATGGGCGCGCCATGAACTTGGCGTAGGCCGGTCTTCCAAACAACGCGTGGTAAGGGATTTTGAAGTCCATGACCTCGAAGGGCAATATCTCCAAACTAAAGTTGGAGGTGCTTCCGAACGCCACTTCAAGGTGTATTTTCCCTAAAGGATAAGCCAATTTTCCTGGGACGATTCTGTGAAAAAATGTAGGGGATGGCTGCATTTGTTTCCGGGTCAGGCTCATCTCTTGGAAGGTTTTGAAGTAGAGTATGTTTATGTTGCTTCATCCGTCCATGAGGACCTTCTCCAAGGTGTAGCCATAGACCTGGGGTGCCACCACGAGGGCTAGTCTTCCTGGAGAGTCGATTCGTGAGGGGTGGTCGCTTCTGCTCCAAGTTATTTTTTGCTCGGACCACATAAGCCACCCGGGAACCGCTGGGGTGTGCAAAACTGAAAGCGTCAAGGCACGCTGCGCGTTCTTCCTACCCCTTCGATAACTGCTGGCGGTAAAAACGTGATAGGAGGTGGCATTAGCGGCCTCTTCGGGTCATTCTTGGTGACCGCGGTCGGACGGAGTCTTCTCCTATAGGAGGGATTTTCTTAGGGTTCCTTGGGCGAAGACGGTCCGGGCACGGGTGGTGTCGTCTGGAGACCGACCCTCTTGGTTGATCATGCGAACCTTAGCTCGTGCTGGCGCAGATCGATTGTCTTGGTTGATGGAGAGGAGAACCGTCCCGACGGGGATCTAGAGGACGAGATCGGTTCCCAAGTCTTTGATAGAGAGGTTGGTATGGAGCCGATCATGCCATCTTCCGGTTGTCCGATCGGCGGTGATCTCCATGTTGCGTTGAGTTCCCTCCCGGATCTCGACACCATTGTGCGTAGGCCCCATGGTGGGCGCCAACTGTCGTGGGAAAATCACGCCAGATGTCCTCATAGAGATCTTGATTGTGGGACTTAGCTATGGGTGCATAAGGAGGGAGAGTTGATCGGTGGAGAGTCGAGACGTAGATCGGAACGAGAGAAACACAGGGATTTACCAAGGTTCAGCCCCTCGATGAGGTAAAGACCTACTCCTATTTTTCTTATATTATATGTGGGAGATCTTTATTACAAGGGCGCTAGGTATTGCCGGTGCCTCAAGAACTATGCTAGATTGATCCGCCCCTGGAACGTCCCAAGGCCTCGGCTTATATACATGTCGAGTCTTAGGGTTTTTACAAGGAGACCGAGTATCAAACGAGGTGGAGTCCTATTCTATCTCTTCTTTGACTTGTCTTTTTCTTCAAGGTAGCTTGGACTCCTTCCTTCTGGCGTCGGTCTTCATCTTGTAGGTCGGCCGACTTGTAGGCCGAACCCTTCCTCTAGGCCTTCTTTTTGGTAAGCCGGCCCATAAGCCGACTCTCTCTTCATCTAGGTTATCGAGGCCTTCTTGCTAACATTTCCGGGTCTGTGAATTATCCCCCCGACAAGTCTACCACTCCGGTGCGATTAAGATTAACAATTTTGAAGACACCAAACCACAAGTCGTGAATGAGCAAAGACTCAAGTATTACATAGCGGGAGACCCTATCAATGTTGAGGTGGATGTGATACAGATAGCTACTCATCAAGAATATATTGCAACACTGTGTCAGACACCAGCAGCAGCAGAAAACAAATAGGTATGTAATACGGTAAGAAAACTTCGTAAAAATCGATAAAAGTTCTGTATTATCAGTTTTTGGAAAATAAGAAAAATTCCAAGACGAAGTGGAGCCGGAGAGGAGCTCCCGGTGCCCAGGCGACCTGGTGGCGCGGGCCACCTCCTGGCGGCGCCAGGTGGCCGCCTGGTCCACCAGGAGTCCGCCTCCGACTCCCCTTTAGCTCTTTAGTTTCCTTCCGGTGCAGAAATATTTGCTATATATTTTCCCGGATCGTCCCGAGTCTGTAACTTGCGATTCCATGCGTTTCCTTTTTGATTTGTTGTTGCGAGGAAAACTTTCAGCAAAACCTAGGTGCCATGGCTTCCCCAAGCTCTCCCAAGGACAAGTTCCTCGTAAACGTCATCAACCCTCACCTCAAAGAGGTGAGGAGGCATCCACAATCTCTTTGGGTGGAGGACTGTGACACCCTGGATTTTGCAACCTTTTATTTCCAAATTTTTTTCTGATTTATTTCAGTATTTTCCAGTTGATTTGATTTTTAGAAAATCTTTGGACTTGAAACTTGATCATATTTTCTTTCCTTGCTCAAGTAGCCCATGCTTACCTAAACCCTTTCCCATGATCATGCCTTGATCCATCTCATCCAAGCCACATTTTTATTCATGCCATATATTCCTTTTCCAATAAAAGGAACATTCCCTTTATTTGAGGATTGTGAAGCAACCACTATTTATATTTCTCCATAAATCCCCAAATAATTCCCACATGCCCTTGATATCATATCTTGCCAAAATCTGTGGGGGAAGAATAGCACTTTGTGAAGGAAGTGTTATTTATCTTTTTCCATTGCTAGTGAAACTTTTTGTGCAAGCTCTTATGATCATATAAAGAGCCTATGCCAAATTTCAGATTTAGGGGACTAGCCAAACTCCATTTGTGTGCAACAAGGGGGCATTGTGAAGATAGTGCATGATAGGAGCACCCATTTGCTTTGAAACTTTTTGCACATGATCCCACACCCAAATGACTCTCCTAAGCCAAGTTTGAGCCAAACCCAACCACCCATGTGATGGCATCATCAAGATCAAGTTTCTGGCCAACAGGGTACCTTATGAAGCAAGTACTAGATAGGTACTGACCCTAGCCTTGAAACTTTGCACACTTGTGCACAGCCCAAATAACCCCTCTCCACAAAATTTGAGCCAAATCCAACTAGCCTAGATGATGCTAGCTTCACCAATGCAATTCTGGACCATTTGGTACTTTATAAAGGAAGTGCATTAATCCTTGGCCCAAATGAGCTCAAACTCCACAGGCATGGAGGCCTTCCAACTCTAAGAACCTTTGACAACTTGTTCACCACCCACACTCCACCATTTTACCCCAGCTTGCTCTGCAAGATTACTGTATCAAACTTTGCAGTGAATCTATGACCACCACAGTGCTCCCCTTGACCATTCAAAGGCACCACAGTGATCAGCAACGTGAGGAGAACACTCTAGACATGCTTGGCCAAGAAGAAATCCACCGTGTGCACCCACTCGCGTGGTGGCCACGTCTTTGGCCGCCCCCATCACCTTCTCCTTGTCAATCTGCGCCACACGACTTTGCCAGGCCATGCGTCCCCCTTATCCCTCCTTATCCTCGCCGGATTTGCACTCTGCACTCGCCGCCACCAGGAACCCGACGGGCACAGTGCCGCCACGGTCCCAGTTCCCTTGCTCCCCCTCCCCTTGTCCATGTATCGCACTGCTTGCTCGTGACGCCTCCAGAGCCCCTTATAAGCAACTCGAGCGCACCACCTCACCGCCACCCCTCTGCCTCGTCGTGGCCGTTTCCCCACGGCGGCACCCGATCTCGGGAATCACCTTTGGGCTATAAAAGCCCCCGCCCTGCCTCGCTCTCGTCACCTGCAGCTCCACCTTCCTCCTAATCTTCCTCCCGTGCCAGGAATCGATGCCCGACGCCCTTCTTCCTCCTGTCCGGCCACAGCGCCGCCATCGGCCTTGCGGTCGTCCCTGGCCACCTTCGGTGCCCCTCGGACCAATCCAACACCACCAGAGCATTCCTCTTGCCCTCTGGACCTTCCCCAAATCCCCGCGGTCCGAGTAGCTGCCGGAATCGTCACCGGAACCAACGCCGCCGTCGAATCCGTAGGACGCTGCCGCGGAGAAGAAGCGCACGACGCCGTCAAGCCACCTCTCGGGACGCTGAAGGTACCGGCTTTATCCACGTGAACCTCCTGCTCCAGCTGCACCCTCGCCGCCCACCGCCATGCCCTCCTCGCAGGAGTTCGCCGCCGGTGAGCCCCGCCCTCCTCTGTTCTTATCTCCCCCTTCCAAACCTGACCGAAGGGCCCCACCAGTCAGCCTCAGCCCCCCTCCCGAACTGTTTTCTTAAAGAAAACGTATTCTGGCTTTACGCCATTGACGTCACCCCCTTTGGAATATCCAAAAAATCATTTTAAATCAATTTAAAATGATTATTTTGACCCATATTTGACCATCAATATCTTTTATTCTATAAGTCCAAATGAGTTGAAACTTTTTTGCATTAGTTTTCTCTTGAACTCCTCTTTATTTTGGCATAGCTTTTATGCTATGTTGTTATGTTGATATTTGTTATTTAAAATAAAACCCTTATGTGACATTTTTCCATTGCCTGTTAAAAATATTTTTTCAGGGATTTCTTTGAGTGAAGACCAGGAGTATTTCCCACTCCCTTGGTGAAAGGCAAGCCACAACTCTCTCTCTCTCTCTCTCTCTCTCGCATCTTCGTAAAGCTTTGACATGGTTCTAAAACTTGCCATAGTTTTTGGAGTATTAGGGTGATTGTTCATGGCATGCTCGGAGTTAACAATGGTTATTCTATTGCCATTAATATTGCTTGGATTCAATATGATTGATAGTTGTGATTACGATCTTGATATGATGAACATTGTGATTGCTTGTACTACCTTGATCATCCGACATGGCTAAGTATTCATTGGATTATGCTTTGGATTATGATATAGCCATGATCATGTCTTGCATTATTTTAGGGATATTATTATGACTTGGGCTAGGGATTTTCTTATAACACCTGACACTTTGATGATTAGTCTTTTGGAGACATGCTGCGTGTTGTGTGATCAGGTGCCACCGAACCGAACTTATTAGTGCAGCCACACTCGCCTGTATGGGAAGACCTTGGCTCGGTCTATCGTTGTGCTATCTTATTTGTATCACAAAGGAGGGAAGGCTATGCGCACGTGATTACCCTGGCCCGGTAACTGAGATAGTCTTGAGAGCCGGTTTGGTTATTGAGATCAGTCCCCATTTTGGACAATGTTGTTTGCCACGCGATGGCCGTTGCCACGATGGTGGCCGGTGTCTGGAGGACACAGGGCTACCCACGACATGACTTGCTAAGTATGTCGGGTGATACGGTAAGGGAATCATGCGGTAGAACGGTCACGTTGGAGAAATCCTAGTCCATTCCGTGGGAGACGTTCCAAGGTACTGGATGAGGGAATAACTCCATAGTGTGGGTAAAGTGCGAAAACTCTGCAGAGTCAAAATCTATTGGAATAGCCGCGTCCTCGGTTATGGGCAAGTTCGTACTAAGTCACACTGTTCAATCACAATGTTATAGACGAGAGATAGTGTTGCACCAGTGATACGGTGAGGATAGTTCTCTCACTCCTCGTTGGTTACCCCAAGTGGAAGGTGAGATGTAGCGTAGAAGCAAATTTCCCTCGGTGAAGATACCAAGGTTTGTCTCCAGTAGGACTCGCAGAAATACAAGAAGGTGCCAACAGCGCCAGAAATTGGCTTCTGGCTAGGGAGTTGACAAGACCTGCACACAGAAACAAATAACTTTGCTCCCAATGAGTACAGAGGAGTTGTCAATTCCTCCGGCCTTGCTGTTTACAAAGGATCAACGCAAGAGATAATAATAGTGGCAACTGAAAGTAAAGACTGAAAGTATACTAAGGGTGTAAACAATAATGTAAAGATGGACCGGGGTCCCGTGATTTTCACTAGTGATGTCTCTCTCCCAAAAGATGATAAAAGTGCTAGCGAGGTAAACAAATCACAGTTGGGCAATTGACAGAATTATGAAGGCACCACAATGCTAACTATGCTGCAAAGAAAGGAAGGGCTCAAAAGCAATGGCAGTAAGCCAAGGTAAGTAGACCGAAATCCAACTGCATCTACTACGAATCATCCACCTTGAGATATCTATCCAGAACATCTCGCTGGTATTAAGTTGCGAATCCCACACAAAGTGTAAACTCAAAGCAACAGACAACTGCATTAAAAGAACTTTGCGTAAAGTAAACAATCCTTGCACCCGCGGGTATAAGCACCGTTGTTTTATCCCTGGTGGCAACAACACATCCCCTAGTCTCATGTTTCTGTCACTCAACCTAGACATCAGGGGGATGAACCCACAATCAAGCATAACGCTCCCTCTTGGAGTTGCAAGCAAACTACTTAGCCAAAGCAAAATACTGCAACGGAGAACATGCAAGAATTTACTCAAGAACAAAATATAAAAGAGAAGAACCAAATATATTACTCATCACAATCTTAACATAGTCTCATAATCCATCAGATTCCGGCAAACTCAGCATAGCAACAACAGAAATTACGATAGTGCCTCGATCATGTGAGGCAGCTCACGAGGTCTCAAAAGTGGAAGCACAAAGAGGAGAGAAGTACATCACATAGCTACTAGTCATGGACCCATCGTCCAAGGGGGACTACTCACGGTACATCCGGGAGGCGTCCATGGCTATGGATTATCTTCCGGAGGGGGTTCCTCCTCCCGGCAGGGTGCCAGGGCAGCTTCTCCAGGCAGCCCCGATCTTGAAACGGCGGCGGTGGCGGTACAGAGGCGAGTTCGCGGAAAAGAGATTGATATTAGGGGTTTCCACCCCGAGGGCTAAATATAGGCGGAGGAGGGGGGTGTCGAGGGGACCCACAGGGCAGCCAGGAGGCCCCTGGCGCGGCCTAGGGTGGGGCCGCGCCAGGGACCCTTCTGGAGTCCCTGTGGTGGCCCCCTCCGCTACCTTGGTGATTCCGGAAGCTTCCAGGTCGCTAATTTTTTATCTGATTTTTCCGTAGTTTTTGAGCACTTTTAATGCCCGGAAAACCTGAAATACAAAACAGCAGAAAACAACAACTGACAGCTGAGTGCACTGGGTTAATAGATTAGTCCAAATATGCTCAAAAGTGTATGAAAGTGCAAGCAAATCAAGGCAAAGTCACACAAAACATGCATGGAGCAAGCAAAAATTATAGATACGTTTGGGGCGTATCAACCGGTGGATGAGTGCAGGTGGTGGTAAGCTTGCGAAGCTTATGAGATGTTGGTGGGATGACTACGCGGTAGTCATGAGATCTCGATTGGATCCGGAGTGATCCCGAGTTACAGATCCGGAGTGATCCCGAGTTATGGATCCGGAGTGATCCTGAGTTACGGATCCAGAGTGATCCCGAGTTATGGATCCGAAGTGATCGAGAGTTATTGAACCGGAGTGATCCCGATATGAGATGTTGTAAGTGGTCATGAGAAACATGATCTCGGATAAGTTGGATGATGCTTATCTACTTTACTAGCTTATATTATTGTGGTCCTTATATGCTTACTTCATTAATATACGCTCACTTGCTTGCTATGTTGTTTTCTTGCCTTGATGCTTTGGTTGTTGTGAGCTTGCAAGTACATTCAATGTACTGACCTGGCGTGTCATGCCAGATTTGCAGGAAATGCTGTGATTGCGTAGGACGACATTCCTGGTGTTTGCGAGCTAGGAGGTGTCCCAGCCAGTGTCCCTACGGAGTGGAGATCACCACCGTCGCCGTTGTTCTGCTGCTAAGATATATTCCGCTCTATAGAGTTATCCCGCTGCTTGATGTAGTCCCGTGTCTAGCATTAGGAGCAAGCTGTTCTCCACCTCGCTCTGCTAGCGTTTTAATAGACCCCTTGTACCCATTTCATCGGTAGTAGAAAGTGGTTCAGTTCTATATGAAGCAGTGCCGTGTTCCAGAAGACATGATCTCTGGGCTGGAGCACGGGTCGTTCCGGTATTCTGAGCCGGGGTGCCACAATGCTTGGTATGAGAGCAAGACTGACTGTAGGACACCCTAGTTTGCGCGGACGTTAGAATGACGTTAGATCTAGAGTATGTAGCTTGCTTGTGTGATGCATTTGATTGCTGCATTTGTTTGCTGCATAGCATGCATATAGAAAGCGTCCTTTTTCGGTAATGATCTGATCTGATGAGTATAGATGGCAGAGTATCCGATTGGCTACCAATCAGACCTTTCCCAGTCAGCTTTGCCTATCTTGTTGCCGATGTTTGGCATTCTCTCTATCCAAGTGGAGAAATGCCGATGTACCAAGTTTCGCAGACGCCACTCGGAGGACAGGTACTCGAGTACCGTGCCAATGTCCTCATGACAGTCAACCTACCCATCAGCATGCATACCTACAACTTCCAGGGTGCACACGCCTCTACCCCAGATCGTGTCGTTCATCTTGTTGCTTTGGAAGGCCTCACAGGTCTTTGCCACCAGGAAATCGTGATGCATCAGAATCGTGCCTACCATTTCTATCCCACCTGGGCCAACACTCCTCAATGAGTAAGGTTTCCTCGTCCTCTTACGGAAGCCGATGCAGCGGTGATCAGCATGTCCCGCTACATGATCGACGAGCTATCCCGTGATGCAAGGCATATAAGAGAGCTCTTGTTGCAGCCTTGGTTCCGTCAAATCCTCTGCCAGCTCCTGCAGCCTCCGGCGACTCGTCGTTAGACTGCAGTACCTAAGTTTCGCATAGTTCATGTTGCATGAGTAGTAGTAGTCTTGCATGTTTCTTGTTGCATGTTGTTGTGCGTAGCAATAAGAGGTGATCTTGTTTGTGTGTGATGTAATATCCCAAAATTTTCTAAATTTTGAAATGTTAATAAATAAATTATAATAATGATTGTTTGCTTGATATGTTTGATTTTCACTAGAATCTAAAACTTTCGGAGTTCAATGAATATTAAAAATGAGAAGGGAATAAAATGATTTTCCCTAATATTCATTGTTGGTGTTTTGGAATTTATCATTTAAAACAACCCAACTAAATAAATAAATTGAGAGAGGGTAACATGACTCCTTCATTATAAAAAAATGTCGGAATATGTTTTAATATGTTTTCATTTGAATTGGAGTTTATTTAAATAATTTTCCATTGAAAATAATAATAACATGAGAGAAGATAAAATGACTTATTCAGAAAAATTGTGTCGAAAATATTTAAATAATTATTTGAAATTTTTGTGAATTTCTAAAATATTTTATAATTAAATAAGGTCATTGAAAAATGTATTTATTTTTATTTATTTTTTTGGAAAATATGTTCATTGCATAATTTTCTTTAGATTATTTGACGAATTTAGGAATTTATTTCATATTTTTCTGATGTGTGTTTATTTTTGTAATATTGTTTGAATATTCGAATTTAAAGAAAAAAACTATACCCAGTCGGCCCAGTAGCCCTTTCTCGTCGCGGGCGCAATTTGACCCCGAGACGGATTTCCAAAAAATTAAAAAAAAAGTTCGGGCTATATAAGATTTCAAATTTTTTCTTTTTCGTTTTTTTTCAGAAACCCTAAATCGCCCGCGCCTCGATTTCCGTGCCGCCATCGGCGAACCTCGCGATCCGCGCCATCGACGAACCTCGGATTCCGTGCCGCTGCCGTCTCGATTTCTACTCCGGTGAACCTCGATTTCCATGCCCGCGAGCTCGATTTCCGCGTCGGTTTACCTCGATTTCTGTGCCGCCGGTAAACATCAAAATCCGTGCTGTCGGCGAACCTCGAAGTCCGTGCCGCCGCCGCCTCGGTTTCCGTGCCGTCGCCACGACATCATCGGTGAGCTGCAGTTTCGTCCTGTAGCGAAAAGGACCTGTTCTCGATAAAGTTTATTTTCTTATTAACGATTCAGTACTATCTTTCACAGATTAGTCCCCAGTTTTGGATTAGCCATATCTTTTACACCGTTAGTCCGATTTAGGTGATTCAAAAGCATAAATTTATCTTTTGAGCTTCTCTATCTAGTAAATATATAAAATCAACTTTTGAAACTATTTAAATTTGAATTTATTTAGATTCAAATTCAACCTTTCGGAGGCCGTATCTTTTATACCTGTGATCCTATTCAATTGATTCTTTTTGCATAGGATCACTCATGTCATGTACTTTATGTCCACATCATTTATAAACCACCTTCAAATAATTTTTGATCTGTTTGAAATTAAATTAAATTCAAACCTTCCACCTGCTATGACTCGTGTTGTAGTATCCCGTTTTACGTGATTCTTTTTGCATATCGGATCATTTGAAACATCATATCTACAATACCCACACTCCTTTTCATATAGGCATGATATTCACCTTGAATTCATAATGCCCTTGGTCATAATATTTTATATCCACAATTCTTTTTCTGTTGACTCTCTCGAATTCACCCTCCACCTGTCACCTTCGAGCACATCGACACTGGGCCGTGTCGAGCCTTTTTGTTTTTGTTTGTTGCCAAAACCTTTGTGTTTGATTTGTTAACCTTTTGGTTCCTTTATGCGTGATTGCTTATGTGGTATCTTTCCTTTACGATAGATTTCTCGGAGTGTGACGAGTAGAGTTATCTGGATCGTGAGAGGAAGAACTTCATCGAATGTATAAGGCAAGTCATACTTTGACCATTTCACAACCTATATTTTTTACTTATGCATGTAGCAAATATCACCCTATGAATGTGTAGAAATGCTACTATATATTATTACTGCAAACCTGGTAGGGTAGCCATATGATTTTATCATGTTTTCTTAGACAACCTAGCACATGCTTGTTATATATATTGCTATGCTTGTAGATGGGGATTGGTTTGAGATTTCATTGAGCGGTGTAAGGATTTTAATGACTTGACTAGCAAACCTTAAATAGAATACACCTATGGACAGACAAGGAGTGCTTCCTGGGGGCTCGTACGTTATCTAAGGCGAGACCAGGTTGTACCCCTAACGGTTGTGAATGGTTTGGAGGGAAGGCATCATGGGGTTGTGCATCTTATCTAAGGCAATGCGCCCATGAGAGTGCACCCTAAGTGGGCGCCGTCCAGGCTCAAAAAGATCGGACAGACTTAGTGACTAGTAGCTTCCATGTACAACCACTGGCTATATGGGCTCTGGCTTAGTTGAGTACATTGTGGGGAGCCTGGCCCTGGTAGCTAGAAGATGTAGATATGATAGGTGTACCGGCTACCAAAGGGTGGAGGTGACCTCTTCTGAAAGACTTTGTCTCAATCTTCGGGTTGAGTCCAGTGGGGAAAGTGTACAAACCTCTGCAGAGCATACAAACTGATCATGATTAGCCGTGTCCCCGGTTATGGACAACTTTGAGCAACTAGGCATTATGTTGTTGGTTGGTCTTAATGGATGAAACACTTTAATAAAACTTGACTGGGCAAGATTTAATAAAGGGTGTGGATTGGAACTGGTGTGCCCAGTTCAATCTTAAGTAGTAAGATAAACTAAAATTTTGACTAGGTAGATTGGGAAAAATCAGCTTTCTGCAAAATAAAATCATAAGCCTTTCCTTTGACTTATCCTTGCATGTAGATGTAGGTCTGTTATATCTTTTTTCATGTGAATTGCCGTACAAATGAGATTTACTGACCCGTTGTCGGGCTGTAACCTTCGGTGTTGCAGGATTGTATACGACGAGTAAGTGATGCGTTTTAGGGTTACGATGTCTATACTCAACTGTGTCGATGGAGTTGATGGACGCCACGAAGATTTTATTGCTTTTCCGCTGTATTTTATTTGTAAGATAGCCTTGAGCTATGCAGGTATGTTTTATTGTAATACTGGATCTTCGATGTAATATATATGACATGTGGTTTATTCTTGATATTACATCATGTACTGTGTGTGATAGCTATTGATCCAGGGACTAGCACAGAATGCACATAGACTTAGATTCTTAGTGAATCGGGTCGTTACATGTAAGCTCGATGATTTTCAGTGCTATTGATCTTTGCTTTGGTGAGTCTCTTTGTTGATTCTTCATTTGGTTCTTTGGTGTTATCTTATCTACCCTAATGAATATGTTTTGTAGGTGGTACGTAACTCTGACGGACCCTTGCTTGATTTTATTTGATAATGGCACCACGCCTGTACTCTAAGCTGCTTCCCGCCGTCCGAGGTGGATGACGAAGTTTTTGAGTGTCTTTTTGCAGTGGATACCCTATGCTGTGAGCTGCTTTTCAGCCATCTTAGGGGACATCTGCATTCTTTTTATCAACACTGTCTCATGATGTGAGCTGTTTTTCGGTCGTCTTAAGCAGTTCTTGAGTTACTCCAGTACAAGTCCCAGATCTGAGTTGTGAAGACCATTCTGGTGGCTACTGGGTTATGTGATGGTTTTAATGCAAGGGATTCAGATGGTCATCTACTACATTTAAACTTGTGAAGTGGTGAACTTTCTATCGATTGCTGTTGATCTTCGCTTTGTTGGATTTCTTCGTTGGTTTTTCATTCGGTCTTCATTTGGTGTCACTGTATCTAACCTTATGGAAAGTTTCTCATCAACCCACCACATACCGCGAAGAATCAGCGAAAGGTCGCAAGGGATTGTGAAGATCAACAAGTCAAGAAGGATTAGCACCTGATTGTGTTAGGAATATTTCGCTGAAGTGTGAAATCTACCTGGATGAATCATTTGAATCAAGTCTGCATCAACCGTTACAGCCGTGAAGATTCAATCAAAGGACCAGATAAGTCGTGTTCATGACCCCTGAACATTTGCATTCAAGGTATGGCATACACAATTTACAATCTTGTCATGCGCAAGTTATTACATTATGGTATACTTCGAAAGAAGGTCAAAATGGGTGAAGTACCCAGCTAAGAAATGATTGGAAAAATGTTTCCCTCTGACAAGACCGCAACCAGTAAGTTAGTAAATTACCATGCATAGTATCCAATTTGGATCCAGACACTATCAGGGGAAAACTTCGGACATAAGGAACTCCAGCCTTCCTTGGTAAGATATCGGACACAACCGATGTGTACCGTACACCAATCTTCCTCAGTACGCTATCTACCTCCTTGGGCAAGACATCCAGCCTTCTACCACAAACCACCGAGAGAAGCTGATGGTGTAAGGCACCCAATCGTGATCAACACGCCACATGGATGGATTCCGACACAAGCTACCCAACTGTCTACAGTAAACTCCCGCAGAAACTTCTGGCACAAGGAACCCGTGCATCCACAGTACCAAGGGAAAACTTCCGGGGCAAGACACCCAGTCTTCTTCCGTAAGCTATCGAGGAAGCTTCCCATGTACAACACCCAGCCTTCCTCACTACGCCACCAGGGAAAGCTTCCGAGATACAGTACCCAACCTTCTTCAGCACGCTACCCCAGCCAAGCTTCGAGGGTAAGCTACCCAGTCCTCTCCGACACGCCATCCTTCCTGCAACAGTATTGTCAGAAACCCGACTGTTCAAAAGCAATGAGATTTCTACATAGTCAGTTGTATATGGACCTGCACACTTCATGGGCATACTTCCCATGTTATGCACGCTACCCCTGTATGGATACAACCATGCTCGTAATCAAGTGAGTTACACACAGGGAAATCGGTAAGAACCACCACTCTTGCTTGAGACAAGAAAGCAGAAGAATCAGATACACAAACTAGCTTGGTGTACATATTGATGTGTGATGAAGGAACAACCCATTGAAAGTAAATGATGTAGCCTTTGGTATTGAACACAACCACGAGGTGCAACGCCTCACATCTGACAAGGCCCCAAGGAGGGTAACCTTGAGGCCCAATTTATTGCAACCAAGGGTAAGCTTGATTCGCCAAGAGACGAAGTATGAAGGCAACCCAACTAGCTCAGAGAAGGGATTCTGACGAAAGTGAAGTTAGTACAAAAATGTGTTTTTCGCAGTAGCAAGGAGCAAGGCAGACAGACATGGCGTATGTCGAATCTTGCTGCGATAGGTGCGACAAAAGTTAGCGCTACCCCCATAAGCTGCCAAAAGTATGCCACCCTTGCATGTCCGACATGCAAGGCAAAAGGAGCATTGCATGGACTTCATGGACAAACTCAACTCGATCAGCCGAATCCATGCTTGCATATGAATCACCATGGATACCAAAACCCGAGGGAAAGATTGAGTACCCAACCCGTCAGCTTGTGCAGTTAGACACGTTGGAAATTGTCAGTAATTGTTGGGACACTCAAGTATGCTTAGCTAAAGATCCCCAACCCAGCACTTTGGTTACAAGGACCGTGTTGAAGCATAACACGGCTTATCGCCACACATGGATATGGCAACATGTCAAGTAAATCTCCGCATGAGTGAAAGTTCAAAGTTGTGCCCCCGCCAGTCAGAATTTATGCTCAAGACGGACGAGCCAACAACAAAGTGATGCAACACCATGTGCAGACAGTTAGGGATCCGCACAAGTGGTCATCATGATGATAAGAATTCCGGGTCTACCAGCTACCCATGGAAGGTAAGTCTAGTCTCGAAGAGGCCAATACAAAGGATTCAAGTATGTGCCGCAGATAAAGCCCGACATACCCGAGGATAGTACGGATGTCGTCCGTATTAAACCTATGGCAAGATACCTCGTTCCTTACCGATCAAACCGACATGAGGATGGAAGTCAGCAGGAAGGATCTGATACATAAAGGAAAAACACCTGTCAGACATACGGATTAGGTGAAGTAAACCCCCTGAGCCAAAATATCTTGGATGCCACCGAGGGAACAATATGCGGTAAAAAGGAAACCCGAGAAGCAAAAAAGTTTCCTTGCGCCGGGATGTTTCCAATGGTTCCCTGAGCAACCTAATCTCGAGGACGAGATTTTCCTAAGGGGGGTAGGTTTGTGACACCCTGGATTTTGCAACCTTTTATTTCCAAAAACTTTTCTGATTTATTTCAGGATTTGCCAGTTGATTTGATATTTAGCAACACTTTAGACTTGAAACTTGAGCATATTTTCTTTCCTTGCTCGAGTAGCCCATGATTCCCTAAACCCTTTCCCATGATCATCCCTTGATCCATCTCACCCAAGCCACATTTTTATTCATGCCATATATTCCTTTTCCAATAAAAGGAATATTCCCTTTATTTGAGGATTGTGAAGCAACCGCTATTTATATTGCTCCATAAATCCCCAAATAATTCCCACATGACCTTGATATCATATCTTGCCAAAATCTCCAAAAACATTGCATGACCCAAGTGGATTTTTCACCAAGAGAAATTCATTTGTATGTGGGGGCAGAATAGCACTTTGTGAAGGAAGTGTTGTTTATCTTTAACCATTGCTGGTGAAATTTTTTGTGAAAGCTCTTATGATCATATAAATAGCCTATGCAAAATTTCAGCTTTAGGGGAATAACCAAACTCCATCCCAAAATCCCAAAGTTTGTATACAGCAAGGGGGCATTGTGAAGCAAGTGCATGATAGGAGCACCCATTTGCTTTGAAACTTTTTGCACATGATCCCACACCCAGATGACTCTCCTAAGCCCAGTTTGAGACAAACCCAACCACCGATGTGATGGCATCATGAAGATCAAGTTTCTGGCCAGCAGGGTACCTTCTGAAGCAAGTACTAGCTAGGTACTTCCCCTAGCCTTGAAACTTTGCACACTTGTGCACACCCAAAAATAACCCATCTCCACCAAATTTGAGCCAAATATAACTAGCCTAGATGATGCTAGCTTCACCAATGCAATTCTAGACCATTTGGTGCTTTACAAAGGAAGTGCATTAATCCTTGGCCCAAATGATCTCAAACTTCACAGGAACTGAGTCCTTCAAACTCTAAGCACCTTTGACAACTTGTTCACAACCCACACTCCCTCATTTTACCCCAGCTTGCTCTGCAAGATTACTGTATCAAACTTTGCAGTGAAGCTATTTCCACCACAGTGCTCCCCTTGACCATTCAAAGGCACCACAATGATCATAAATGAGAGGAGAACACTCTAGACATGCTTGGCCACGAAGAAATCCATCGTGTGCACTAGCTCGCGTGGTGGCCACGCCTTTGGCCGCACCCAGCGTGCTCTGAGCGTGCCCCGATGCCCCTGGACGCGCCAAACCCGCCTTGCAGCCCGCCCCCATCACCTTCTCCTTGTCAATCTGCGCCGCACGACTTTGCCAGGCCATGCGTCCCCCTTATCCCTCCTTATCCTCGCCGGTTTTGCGCTCTGCACTCGCCGCCACCAGGAACCCGACGGGCACAGTGCCGCCACGGTCCCAGTTCCCTTGCTCCCCCTCCCCTTGTCCATGTATCGCACTGCTTGCTCGCGACACCTCTAGAGCCCCCTAGAGGCAACTCGAGCGCGCCACCTCACCGCAACCCCTCTGCCTCGCCGTGGCCGTTTCCCCATGGCGGCACCGAGCTCGGGCATCGCCTCCGGTCTATAAAAGCCGACGCCCTGCCGCGCTCCCGTCACCAGCAGCTCCACCTTCCTCCTAATCGCCCTCCCAAGCCAGGAATCGAAGCCCAACGCCCTTCCTCCTCCTCTCCGGCCACAGCGCCACCGTTGGCCTTGCAGTCGTCCCCGGCACCTCCGGTGCCCCTCCGGCCAATCCAACACCCCCAGAGCATTCCTCTTGCCCCTGGACCTTCCCCAACTCCCCGCGGTCTGAGTAGCTACCGAAATCGTCGCCGGAACCAACGCCTCTGTCGAACCCGTAGGCCGCCGCCGCGGAGAAGAAGCGCACGACGCCGTCCGGCCACCTCTCGGGATGCTGCGGGTACCGGCTTGCTCCACGTGAACCTCAGCGCGGAGGAAGCTTCACGAAGAGCCCGGGAGGGGCCAGAGGGGAGCCAGGGGGGCCCCAGGAGGCCACCCGGCGCGGCCCCACCCCTGGCCGCGCCAGGGGGGCGCTTGGGGCCCCTGGTCCACCTCTGGCTGCCCCCCTTCGCCTATTTATTCTCCGTCATGGGAAAACTCCAAAAGAGGAACCCTATTCTGTGAACTCGCCTCTGTTCCGCCACCGCCGCGCTTCCGAAGATCGGGAGTACCAGAAGACCTCTTCCCGGCACCCTGCCGGAGGGAGGATTGACCTCCGGGAGTCTCCTCTCCACCATGGATGCTCCCCGGATGTCTCGTGAGTAGTTTTCCTTGGACCATGGGTCCGTGATCAGTGGCTATGTGATGTTCTCCTCCCCTCTTTGATCTTCATTGTTTAGACCTTGTGAGATGCCCTACATGATCGAGGCAACTTTGTAATATTTCTGCTATTGCTATGTTGAGTTTGATAGGATCTGATGGATTGTGAGATTATGTTCAGATTGTGATAGAGTAATATATTTTGTTTTTATCTCTTATATTTTTGTTCCTAAGTAATTCTTGCATGTTCTCTGTTGCTGTTTATTGCTTTGGCCAAGTAGTAGGTTGTGACTTCAAGAGGGAACGCTGTGCTAGATTGTGGGTTCATGCCCGCCGATGACACGCTTGAGTGACAGAAACATGAGTCTAGGGGATGTGCTGTTTCCACAAGGGGGAAAACAACGGTGCTTGTGACTGCGGTCACAAGGATTGTTTACTTTACGCAGAATTCTTTTTAATGCAGTTGTCTGTTGCTTTGGGTTTACACTTTGGGTGGGGCTCGCAACTTAATACCAGCGAGATGTTCTGGATAGATATCTAAAGGTGGATGATTAGTAGTAGATACAGATGGATTTGGGTCTACTTATCTTGGCGTACTGCCTGTGCTTTTGAACCTCGTCCTTTCTTTTGTAGCATAGTTAGCATTGCGATGCGTTCATAATCCTGTCAATTGCCTTTCTGTAATTTGTTTACCTCGCATAGCAATTTTATCGTGTTTTGGGAGAGAGACATCACTAGGGAACATCACGTATCCCGGTCCATATCTTCATTATTGTTTCCACGCTATATTTACCTTACTGCTTTTACTTGCTATCATTATCCCTTGCATTTTATCCTTGTGAACAACAAGACCGGAGAGATTGACAACCTCTCTGAACTTCGTTGGGAACAAAGTTATCTGTGTCTGTGTGCAGGTCCGCGTCAGTTGCGCCGCTGACACCTACTTATCTTCTCTGGAGTCCTACTGGAGACAAACCTTGGTATCTTCACCGAGGGAAAACTGTTGCTGCACTACATCTCCACCTTCCACTTGGGGTAACCAACGAAGGGGCGAGAAGCCATCAAGCAAGTTTTCTGGCGCCGTTTTCGGGGACTCCAAGTGCTAAGATAGGGGAGTTGCACACTACCCTTTACCTTTGTTTTTTTAGCCTTGTTAGTTTATCTTTCAGTTTTTATCTTTGTGTCTTTTATCAAAAACTACAAAAAATGTGCCACACTTGCTGCTACAATGGGTTCCACTGAAAACACCAAGTTCTGTGACTTCACTAGTCACAACAACCAAGACTTTATCTGCACTTCCATTGCCACACCTGCCACTTCAGCTACCTCTTATGAAATTAAACCTGGGTTAAGTGACCCTAGGTCACTGCCAGTGGGCCCTGGCCCCCCCCCTAATCCCCTGGTTAGTTTAAACTAACCGGGATTTTAAACAGAGAGGCTGACCACTGGACCCCACACGTCAGACCCCCCACGTCACCCTTGCGCAAGCATGGCGCAATAAAAGAATTTCAAGATTAAAAGAAAATCAGAAAAATTTAGAAAATCCAGAAAAAAGCCCAAACTTTGGAAATTCATAGAAAATTCATATAAACACCAAATTTAACAATTAATATATGAAAAATGACAAGGAGTAAATAAGCTATCCAAATATCCAACTTTCAACTATGTTTGAGTTGAATTTAAATTGGGACCAGTAGCATTTTCTATTTGGTTTAAATGGAATTAAATCAAATTCATTTCAAATGCTTTTGCATTTTGAACCATAGCAACATACCACATTATACTTGAACTTCAGAGGCATATCATACACATTTCAAAATGATTTAACTTGATCAAACAATGTCATGTGCAACTTGGCTAAATTGAATTCAAATTGGAGTTTGAATTTGCAATTCAATTTGCACTATACTCCATTTAAATGGAATTTCTTCACACATCAAAGCATATACATCAAGTTTCAACCTTCAACCATGTGATTGTGCATTGTATTTAGTTTGCTACCTTGTTTGTTGTTTGTCGAGTAGAGGTGGAACCGGAACAGGAGGCTGCCCCCTTCGTTGAAGACCCCGAACCCGAACCTCGTAAGCAAGGCAAGCAAACCCCCATTGATCATGTCGATAAAATCCCACTTCCCTCTCATGTCTCGCTTATGCATTGTATAGGATGATTACCATGCTACGTTTCTACCGCATAGATGAACCCATTCCTTTGCATGACCTATCATTTGTCACAGTAGTAAGCAAACCACAATCCTAGCAAATGTAGGAGTTGATTGATATCATGTGGCCCCTGCAATTGTTACTCCTTATTGCATGCTTAGAGTGATACAATGATGTTACTGTTATGTGAGTCGGGATGGTAGTGATCATGGTGATGATGGTGGAAATGTGTTGGTGAATCTACCCTAATACAAGGTGAACGTTGAGAGGCTGTGTAGGAGTACACGGTGGGTTGTCTCGTTGAACACCGCCCTAAGTCCGAGTTCTTGTGTGGTGATCCAAGATGAAGAGTACAACCACACATTGGGCTCACTGACCTCTCTCAACCAATTAACCCATCCCTTTCGATGTCCAGATGTCGCAGTAGTTCGGAGTTCTAGTAGGCTTGTGGCCTGGCTGCTAAGTGAGAGAACGGCTCAACCGAGACCGGCTTATGCACCACGCACACATCACCTGGGCCCACTTCGGTAAACCGGCCGGTTTCACGATAGTGGTAGCCAACCCAGGTAGGTGGCTTTCTCGGACTAGATAGGCTATGAGGTAACAGTTGTGGTGAGCATCCTCACCGACACTTCTTGAACAGTGTCGAGTACAAAGGCGGTAACTGATGATCATGTGTGTGTAGCGGTACACCCCTGCAGGGTTAACAAAACTATTCGAATCGCCGCGTCCGCGTTTAAGGACTGCTTGGAAAGCTTAGCTTGATTATTAGAAAACTTGAACTGGATACTTCTAAAACACACCAAGATAAGTGTGAGTGCTATGGCGTGATTTCTCGTGGGGAAGTCGAGGAAGGCACCATAGTGGTGTAATTGGTTGGAGAAAGTAGTGGACTCGTGTACGCTTCTTACCTCAAAGTCTGGTACTCGTAGTTCAGGACTAGCCAAGTCAAAGCTGAACTTCTGCAAGTGAACCCCACCTCCCTTTACCTTGATACATGTGCATGAGTAGTATAGCTCCTATGTAAGTCTTGCTGAGTTCGACTTTGTACTCACGTTTGCTTATTCTATGTTTTAGATGAACCCACTGACCCCGAAGGTGGCTTCTTCATCGAGCTCGACGACTGAAGATCAAGCTAGTCTAGTCCCAGTTAGACGATTGGTTCCCTCGTGGAGGGCTTGTGTTTATATAAGGATTTTTATGCCATTTGTTAAACTTGTCTGTAATCAGACATACTTTGCTTCCGCTTGTCTGTTGTAATGTTGGATCACATACTTGTGATCTCTGTGTGCACTCTGTGAGAGCTATCAATAAAATGTATACTTTGTAGAGAATTGAAATGATACCTGCTGTTCATACAAGGCATGTGTGCTGCGTGTATGTTTATAACATGCATGTCTTTGTATGGATTTTCGAGACCTTAGTTGTGATCTGGCTGGCGGTCTTTCATACACCAAGTGGCCCTTAGATGTGCGCAGCTTGGGGCATCGCGATGCGATTGCTCGAGACTCCGTCTCGTGCACACTTTGTGGTATGATCGAGCCCGCCCTAGACCCCGACTAAGTGATCGGGCTGGAGTAAGTCTATGTAAGAGTTATGAGATAGTCAATAGTATGGTTGAGGCGACTTGTCTTTTAATATGGGAGTTCATCACTCATATCATTAGACTTGTGTGCGGACGATGAGGACCCATCTCAGTTGATCATCCGGCCTGGATGGGATGCCCCTCACGTACGATGCTTTCCGAGAACGTTCTGTGCTTGGGCTTGTCTGCTTAGACAAGTGGGTACGGTTCTCGGCTCTCCATATGACTATGTCATAGCGGGACTTGCATACGCTAACCCCGGGTCCCGACAGACTTGGTATCAGAGCAGGACTGACTGTAGGACTAGCAGCCTTGGCCGAAGTCGAGTCTAGCCTTCTATAGTTATATAGTTACTCTGGGTATATAAGGGAACAACGTAAGGCTTCTTTTTTTTTCCTTACCCCCTTCGTTCTGAGTTCTGAGTCACCCTCATCTTGTTCTACGGGAAGATAGGACTAGGCTCACCTCTGTCTGATTAGAACATCTCGTTGTTTGCTTCCTTGTAGCCGTAGGAAGGTGGTGTTCCGTTCGTTAGAGTTGTTGTGCTTCCTGATTTCTTACATCGTATGTAAGTGCTGTTTCCATGTTGTAAGAAATTGTCTTTTTCTTGCAATTACAGCCGTTATGCTGTCCGAGTCATTCCAGGTTTTTTCATAATCTGATGCATTTGCAAACTCCTTCTTTCTGTTTCAGATGGCAGATCTTCCCCCTCGGCAGATTGTTCATTTGACCAGGTGCCTCAGTGTGCGTGGCCATCCCGCCATGCTGATCGAGATGATGACCTACATTGGATACCGATGGTACCCTGAGTACACAGTTGAGGAGCAGTTCCTTGACTTCAACCAGACCCAGTTCCACTGCATCGTCAGGATCTACCCGCACCACAATGGAATCACTCAGCCTATCCACTTTGGACATGGCATTGGCATGACTGAGAACATGGCTGTGCAGGATGCTGCATACTCATGTATTACCCTGCTGAGAGAGGAGCACACTATGCTGAGAGAGACCTCGTTCCGCTATATCCCTGCTGCACTTCCAGGAGAAGAGGGATATTACACCGGACTCTACTCAGATCACTCTGCAGAGGATCCAGTACTTCAGATGACTGCTAGGTTTGCTAGTGATCGAGATCGTGATGCACGCGCTCTCCGTTTTGAGCTTCACGCCACCCGTGTTCGTCTGTATCGAGCACTGACACTCTTGGCACCCTTCATGAGTGTTGGATCAGTAGAGTATGATGCTATCTACCCTGTCAGGACTCAGATGCCTTCTCGAGTTGCTTGGCCCGAGATTGGAGGCATTTTTCCACCCCGTGGTCCTCTGCTTCCACCCTACGCTAGACCTAGGCCCCATCCTTGCCCAAATGGATATCAGGGTCCACAGGCCTCTGTGTTTTCCGATGGTCACCTTCAGCTACCGGGATACGCGGGTAACTTTTACGAGGACTACTATGGAGATGGAGATGAGTGAGACCGCCTGTGGTCTTACTTTAGTGAGGATGTAGTAATATCTTAGTATATTGTACGCAAGGTGTTCTAAGTTCCAGAGGCTTAGATAAATAATGTATAGGAAGTCAGAGTGCCTCTGAAGGATGTATCATCTTCATCACGTTCGTATTAGCTTGGTGCTTGTTCTAAAACGATGTATGGTTTGTATGACAGCTTGTGAATATATGGCTTGTATGCTTTTATCACCATGTTGTCAAGATGATTACTTCCTTTGCTCTGTAATCCTTCCAGTACTTCAATACCTTGATTAGACTCTTTCAATCAACTCTGTTTGACTTTGATTTTCACCTTCAGGATGTCTCAAGGAACCCGTGGCCAGCTTGGTCGTGCCCAGGGTCGTGGGAACGAACAGGAGGAAGGCAACCTTCCACCCCGACCCACGATGGCTCAGGTTCTGATGGAGGTTGAGAGGAACCACCGAGACTCTCACCATTTGCTGGACGTCATTTCCCGCAACACCACTCAGCAGCGCAACGAGTTGGTGTCTTTGAACGACTTCATCCGGCTTCATCCCCCGGTTTTCCGTTACTCCACTGAGCCCCTTGACGCTGATGACTGGCTTCGCAACATCGAGATGAAGCTCCAGGCAGGCCATGTTGCAAATGGCGACAGGGTCAGCTATGCCACCTATCACCTTGAAGGTGCAGCTAGCTCTTGGTGGGAGAACTTCCTGAACATGCGTCCCGTTGGACCGCCCGCATCTTGGGATGAATTCTGCACTTCCTTCCGCGAGCACCACATTCCAAAGGGTCTCATGTACCGCAAGCGTGAGGAGTTCTGCAACCTCACCCAAGGCAGAAGGACCGTTGACGAGTTTAGTCGTGAGTTCAACCGACTGGCTCGCTATGCTACTGAAGAGGTCTCCACCGACGCAAAGAAGCAAGAGAGGTTCCGTCGTGGACTCAATTCTGGACTCCGTCGTGAATTCAACCTACATGACTTTGCCACCTTCCATGTCCTTGTCAACAAGGCCATTAAGGCAGAGGACATGAACACCCCCAATGCCTTCCGCAAACATCCTAGAGACGATGGTTCATCCAGTTCAGGCTCCCAGAAGCGCAAGATCTGGATCCCTAACAGTATGTTCCGCCAGAACAACCCACCGAAGCCATCCTATGTGGCGCCTCGTCCACCAACTCAGTAACACCCCGCTCCACCAAACAACCCAGCTCCACGCACTGTCTTTGGAGCCTGTTACAAGTGCGGTCAGGCAGGCCACTACTCCCGCGAGTGTCCCCAGAACCAGCTCCAGAATGAGAATGCTCCACCCCGTGCCGGAGGCAACAACAATGGTCGTGGCAAGCCCCCCAGAAGGTCTACACCACCAAACCAACTCCTCCCGCCACTCGTGGACGTGTGAACCAGATTGCCGCAGAAGAGACTGCCGACACCACTGATGTCATTCTTGGTACGCTCCCAGTCAATTATGTTCCTACTTCCGTTCATTTCGACCCAGGAGCATCTCATTCATTCATGTCGGAAAGTTATGCACTTCGTCATGAGTTATGTTTTGTTGAATTGTCCACCCCAATGATTATTCAAACTCCAGGGTCAAGATGGGAAACTAATAGAGTAAGCCATGGTAATCAAATTGCAATTGAGGGTTTAGTATTCCTTGCTTCCCTCATAGCCCTCAAGTCTTCAGACATTGATGTCATCCTTGGCATGGATTGGCTATCAAGACAAAATGCCTACCTTGATTGCAGAGGCAAATCAGTGAAACTCACCCACCCTTCAGGCAAGACCGTCAACTAACCCTCACCCAGAACAAGAACCCAAGTGCATTCTTTGAATGTGCTTCCCCTTACCGAACTTGAAGATATTCCGGTGGTTCGTGACTTCCCGGATGTCTTTCCTGAAGAGCTGCCGGGCATGCCACCCGACAGATGTGTAGAGTTTATAGTGGATCTTGTGCCAGGAACCGCACCAATTTCTAGACGCCCATACAAAATGGCCCCATGTGAGTTAGCTGAGCTTAAAACCCAACTGGAAGCTTTGTTGGAAAAAGGCTTCATCCGCCCTAGCTCATCGCCATGGGGTTGCCCTGTTCTGTTCGTAACGAAGAAAGATGGAACAGAAAGGATGTGCGTAGACTATCGCCCGCTAAATTTAGCGACGATAAAGAACAAGTACCCACTACCCAGGATCAATGATCTTTATGATCAACTTGCAGGATCCTCTGTCTTCTCCAAGATGGAATTGAGATTAGGTTATCATCAAATCAAAATCCTAAATGAGGACATTCCCAAAACGGCTTTTACTACTCGTTATGGTCATTACGAGTACACCGTCATGTCCTTTGGTTTAACCAATGACCCCGCCACTTTCTCACGCATGATGAATTCGATCTTCATGGAGTACTTAGATAAATTTGTTGTGGTTTATCTCGATGACATTCTCATCTACTCGAAGAACGAATAAGAACATGCCGAACACCTAAGGCTGGTATTGATGAAACTTAGAGAGCATCGCCTGTATGCTAAATTCTCCAAGTGTGAATTTTGGCTACCAGAAGTGACCTACTTAGGCCACGTAATTTCTGCAAAAGGCATTGCTGTGAATCCCGAGAGAGTTCAGGCCGTCCTTGACTGGACTCCACCTGAATCCGTTAAGCAAGTTAGGAGTTTTCTTGGCCTAGCCAGCTATTGCCGCCGCTTCGTCGAGAACTTTTCTAAAGTTGCAAAGCCTCTAACTGAACTCCTCAAGAAAGATAAGAAATTCCTATGGACTCCCAAGTGCGAGGAAAGCTTTCAAGAGCTAAAAAGAAGACTGAATTCTGCACCCGTACTTGCACCTCCGGACACCAAAAAGGATTTCGAGATCTATTGTGACGCATCACGGCAAGGGTTAGGATGCATACTTCTGCAAGATAGACATGTGGTAGCTTATGCTTCACGCCAGTTGCGGCCACATGAAGAGAACTATCCTACCCATGACCTTGAACTCGCTGCCGTAGTTCATGCCCTAACAACTTGGCGACATTACCTCCTTGGTAATCGTTGTGAGATCTATTTCGACCACCAAAGCCTCAAATAAATTTTCACCCAGCCAGATCTTAACCTCAGGCAAAGACGCTGGATTGAGTTGATAAAAGATTACGACGTAGGAATTTCTTACACCCCAGGCAAAGCCAATGTTATGGCTGATGCACTAAGTCGTAAGTCGTATTGTAACAACCTCATGTTACAACAGTATCAACCACTTCTTTATGAGGAATTTCGCAAGCTCAATCTTGAGATTGTTCCTCATGTCTATCTTTCTACCTTGGTGGCGAAACCAACTCTTAAGGATCAAATCATAGTTGCCCAAAGGCGTGCACGAGGTGTTCGCCGGATCAAGGAGAACATCGCTAGCGGAGTTACTAAATGTTTGTCCACAAATAGCAAGGGAACGGTATTCTTTGGAAATCGTTTGGTAGTACCTAAGAATAAGGAACTAAGGCAACTGGTCCTCAAAGAAGCCCATGACACACCCCTCTCGATTCATCCCGGTAGCACAAAAATGTACCGAGATCTACGCCAGAGATTTTGGTGGACTAGGATGAAGAGAGACATTGCTCAATTTGTTGCCGAATGTGATGTTTTTCGTCGCATTAAGGCAGAACATCAAAGACCTGCTGGTACACTTCAACCTTTGCCTATTCCAGAGTGGAAATGGGACAAAGTCGGTATGGACTTCATCACCGGCTTTCCAAAAACCCAAAAAGGAAACGATGCCATCTTCGTTGTCATAGATAGGCTTTCCAAAGTTGCTCACTTCCTTCCAGTTCGCGAGTCTATAACTGCTAGCCAGTTAGCGGACTTGTACGTCTCTAGAATTGTATCCCTTCACGGTGTTCCTTTGGAAATCAATTCTGATCGCGGTAGCCTTTTCACCTCTAGATTCTGGGGAAGCTTTCAGAATGCTATGGGAACTCATCTCTCCTTTAGTACAGCTTTCCATCCTCAGTCTAGCGGTCAAGTCGAAAGGGTTAAGCAAATTCTTGAAGACATGCTCAGAGCTTGTGTTATCTCATTCGGAAAGAATTGGGAGAAGTCTCTGCCATTCGCCGAATTTTCTTATAACAATAGTTTTCAATCTAGTCTGAACATGGCTCCTTTTGAACTCCTTTATGGACGACGATGTCGAACACCCCTAAACTTGTCAGAAACCGATGAAAGACAATTCTTTGGACCGGATATGATCAAGGAAGCAGAAGAGCAAGTTCGCATTGTTCGTGATCAATTGAAAGCAGCCCAGTCTCGTCAGAAAAGCTACTATGATCATCATCATAGGAAAGAGAGCTACAATCTGGATGAGAAGGCTTACCTCCGGGTTACTCCTCTGAAGGGAACCCAATGTTTCGGTATCAAAGGCAAGTTGGCCCCACGTTACATCGGACCTTTCCGCATTCTTGCTAAACGTGGAGAAGTTGCCTACCAACTTGAACTACCCCCGCACCTTTCCCGAGTACATGATGTATTCCATGTGTCCCAACTCAGGCGTTGCTTCAAGGACCCCATCCGCGAAGTCGACCATGAAATGCTTGATCTCCAAGATGACCTGTCTTATCGAGAATACCCTGTTCGTATTCTTGATTCCGCAGAGCGTGTCACTCGTCGTCAGAAGATTAGCTTTCTGAAAGTGCAATGGTCACACCACTCTGAGAGAGAAGCTACGTGGGAAAGAGAAGATCGTCTCAGTACCGAGTACCCCACCTTCCTCCCGCATACTTCTGAATCTCGGGACGAGATTATTTTGAGTGGGGGCGAGTTGTCAGAACCCTCTGTTAGGTAATGTGCTAGGATCAAAGTCATCTTCCATCATGTTAAATTTTTTCAAAAGAAGTCATTGAAATCAAATTCAAAAGCAAAATGGGAGAAGGAACCCCCCCAGATGAATTAATTCAAAAGGCCAGAAAAAAATCTTCTCCAAAAATTCATGTTAGATTATTGAAAAGTCTTATAAATGAGTGTGATCACATATCAAGTGATGTGGGACCCACCCCATGCTCATGGATTTTTCAAACATTCAAACAGTGCCTTCGAATTAATCAAATACCCCTATTTGATTTAAACTTCAAATTATTTGAATTTTAAAAATGTTCAAAATTTATAAGTGGCTAGTATATTATTTTGTGAGGCCATTTAAAAATTATGAGCATTTAATAAAATGGTTTGCTATTTATTTTAGCTAGCCAAAACAAATGATAGAAAAGAAAAACAGAAAAGGAAAAGGAAAAACCTTACCTGTCGCCCAGGCGAGAGCAGCCCAGCCAGCCCAGCCGACCCACCAGGGGCAGCAGGGTCTTCTTCCCCGATCCCGCTCCTCCAAGCTGCTCGGTGGAATGCCACCGAGCTAGCCGTGCACGTCGCCGCCTCTCTAGACGCCACCTGCCCCTCCCGCGCCTTCTAGCCACGCCTGGAGACGCCTCTCGGCCGTCCCGATCCATTCCCCCCCCCTCCAGAGCTTCTCCCCTTCCTCTCCCGCTCGATTCCATCGCGGCCCGTGAGAAACCGTGGAACACGCCGCCGTCTTCACGTGGCCACCGTCGACGAGAGGACGCACCGTCAAGTCCATCCGCTCCGCCGTCGTCTTCAACCCCACCGTGCAGAAGGAATCGAAGCCAGGCGCCCCCACGAGCTCGCTAACTTCATCGTCTTCGTCTCCGGCCGCCGCGAGTCGCCTTCGAATTCCGGCAGCACCAGGGCCTCCCCAAGCACGCCGTCTGCACCGTTGAGCTCAGGGTGAGCTTCTCACCGTTTTACACAACCTAGAACCGCCCCATTCATCCTCTATGCCGCTCCATCATGCGAGCAGAAGCTCACCGCCGCCATGGACGACGGCGAGGAGGTTCCCGTGCCAGTCCGTTCCTTTTGTGTGGTCCATCGTGTTCCTCGACCTCCCAAGGGCACGACGCACTTACTCCTGCGTCTGGACGGGCTCTGCAGCGACGACTGCGTCAAGGCCGTGGCTCCGCCGCCTCTAGGGCTCATCGCCGACCTGCCTATGATGCCTTCCAATGGCGCTGCTCTGCACCACTCGACGTGCGCCATCTCCAGCTCTCCAACGCAACCAGCCGCGCCCCTTTTGGTCGCCGGAATCGCCCGGACGAGCAGCTCCGCCGTGTACTGCTCACGCCGGCGACATGCCGCCGGTGACCCGCCGACGTGGCCATGGTTAGGGGCTTAACCCCACCTAGGTTAATTGACCCTGGGTCACTGCCAGTGGGCCCTGGCCCCCCTAATCCCCTGGTTAGTTTAAACTAACCGGGATTTTAAACAGAGAGGCTGACCACTGGACCTCACACGTCAGACCCCCCCCACGTCACCCTTGCGCAAGCATGGCGCAATAAAAGAATTTCCAGATTAAAAGAAAATCAGAAAAATCCAGAAAATCCAGAAAATAGCCCAAACTTTGGAAATTCAAGGAAAATTCATATTAACTCCAAATTTAACAATTAATATATGAAAAATGACCAAGAGAAAATAAGATATCCAAATAACCAACTTTCAACTATGTTTGAGTTGAATTTAAATTGGGACCAGTAGCATTTGCTATTTTGTTTAAATGGAATTAAATCAAATTCGTTTCAAATGCTTTTGCATTTTGAACCATAGCAACATACCACATTATACTTGAACTTCAGAGGAATATCATACACATTTCAAAATGATTTAACTTGATCAAACAATCTCATGTGCAACTTGGCTAAATTGAATTCAAATTGGAGTTTGAATTTGCAATATACTCCATTTAAATGTAATTTCTTCACACATCAAAGCATATACATCAAGTTTCAACCTTCAACCATGTGATTGTGCATTGTATTTACTTTGCTACCTTGTTTGTTGTTTGTCGAGTAGAGGTGGAACCGGAACAAGAGGCTGCCCCCTTCGTTGAAGACCCCGAACCCGAACCTCGTAAGCAAGGCAAGCAAAACCCCATTGATCATGTCGATAAAATCCCAATTACCTCTCATGTCTCGCTTATGAATTGTATAGGATGATTACCATGCTATGTTTCTACCGCATAGATGAACCCATTCCTTTGCATGACCTATCATTTGTCACAGTAGTAAGCAAACCACAATCCTAGAAATGTAGGAGTTGATTGATATCATGTGGCCCCTGCAATTGTTACTGCTTATTGCATGCTTAGAGTGATACAATGATGTTACTGTTATGTGAGTCGGGATGGTAGTGATCATGCTGATGATGGTGGAAATGTGTTGGTGAATCTACCCTAATACAAGGTGAACGATGAGAGGCTGTGTAGGAGTACACGGTGGGTTGTCTCGTTGAACACCGCCCTAAGTCCGAGTTCTTGTGTGGTGATCCAATATGAAGAGTACAACCACACATTGGGCTCACTGACCCCTCTCAACCTATTAACTCATCCCTTTCGATGTCCAGATGTCGCAGTAGTTCGGAGTTCTGGTAGGCTTGTGGCCTGGCTGCTAAGTGAGAGAACGGCTCAACCGAGACCGGCTTATGCACCACGCACACATCACCTGGGTCCACTTCGGTAAACCGGCCGGGTTCACGATAGTGGTAGCCAACCCAGGTAGGCGGCTTTCTCGGACTAGATAGGCTATGAGGTAACAGTTGTGGTGAGCATCCTCGCCGACACTTCTTGAACGGTGTCGAGTACAAAGGCGGTAACTGATGATCATGTGTGTGTAGCGGTACACCCCTGCAGGGTTAACAAAACTATTCGAATAGCCGCGTCCGCGGTTAAGGACTGCTTGGAAAGCTTAGCTTGATTATTAGACAACTTGAACTGGATACTTCTAAAACACACCAAGATAAGTGTGAGTGCTATGGCGTGCTTTCTCGTGGGGAAGTCGAGGAAGGCACCATAGTGGTGTAATTGGTTGGAGAAAGTAGTGGACTCGTGTACGCTTCTTACCTCAAAGTCTTTTACTCGTAGTTCAGGACTAGCCAAGTCAAAGCTGGCACTTTTGCAAGTGAACCCCACCTCCCTTTACCTTGATACATGTGCATGAGTAGTATAGCTCCTATGTAAGTCTTGCTGACTACGACTTTGTACTCACGTTTGCTTATTCTATGTTTTAGATGAACCCACTGACCCCGAAGGTGGCTTCTTCATCGAGCTCGACGACTGAAGATCAAGCTAGTCTAGTCCCAGTTAGACGACTGGTTCCCTCGTGGAGGGCTTGTGTTTAAATAAGGCTTCTTAAGCCATTTGTTAAACTTGTCTGTACTCAGACATACTTTGCTTCCGCTTGTCTGTTGTAATGTTGGATCACATACTTGTGATCTCTGTGTGCACTCTGTGAGAGCTATCAATAAAATGTATACTTTGTAGAGGATTGAAATGATACCTGCTGTTCATACAAGGCATGTGTGCTGCGTGTATGTTTATAACATGCATGTCTTTGTATGGGTTTTCGAGACCTTAGTTGTGATCTGGCTGGCAGTCTTTCATACACCAAGTGGCCCTTAGATGTGCGCAGCTTGGGGCATCGCGATGCGATCGCTCGAGACTCCGTCTCGTGCACACTTTGTGGTATGATCGAGCCCGCCCTAGACCCCGACTAAGTGATCGGGCTGGAGTAAGTCTATGTAAGAGTTATGAGATAGTCAATAGTATGGTTGAGGCGACTTGTCTTTGAATATGGGAGTTCATCACTCATATCATTAGACTTGTGTGCGGACGATGAGGACCCATCTTAGGTGATCATCCGGCCTGGATGGGATGTCCCTCACGTACGATGCTTTCCGAGAACGTTCTGTGCTTGGCCTTGTCTGCTTAGACAAGTGGGTACGGTTCTCGGCTCTCCATATGACTATGTCGTAGCGGGACTTGCATACGCTAACCCCGGGTCCCGACAACCGGGTTTGCTAAACCTTGATATGAGAGATCAATTCTCTGGTGCTGGAGATGATGCTGCTTTACACTTGAATAATTTTGTTGAATTATGTGATATGCAAAATTATAAGGAAGTATAAGGTGATGTTGTTAAGCTCAAGCTCTTTCCTTTCTCTTTAAGGGGAGATGCTAAAATATGGTTTCAATCTTTGCCTAGAAATAGCATAGATTCTTGGGATAAGTGCAAAGATGCTTTTATAGGGAAGTACTACCCTCCTACTAAGATTATCCAATTGAGGAGTAATATTATGAATTTTAAGCAATTGGATAATGAACACGTTGCCCAAGCTTGGGAACGAATGAAATCTCTTGTTAAGAAATGCCCTACACATGGTTTGACTACTTGGATGGTTATCCAGACTTTTTATGCAGGCTTGAACTTTACCTCGCGGAACCTGTTAGATTCTGCCGCGGGAGGAACCTTTATGTCAACTACACTTGGTGCTGCCACGAAGCTTCTCAATGAAATGATGACCAATTATTCCCAATGGCACACCGAACGCGCTCCAACAGGTAGGAAGGTAAATTCTGTCGAGGAAATTACCTCCCTCAATGCAAAAGTTGACTTAATTATGTCTCTACTTACCAAGCAACCCTCTATTGATCCACATGATGTTCCTTTAAATTCTTTGGTTTCCCAAGAACAAGTAGATGTGAACTTTATTGCTAGAAACAACTTAAACAACAATGCTTATAGGGGAAATTTTGCTAGCAATCCTAGACCGTTTCCATCCAACTATGGGAATAACAACACCTACCCTAGCAACAAGAACCCCTCCTCTGAATTAGAAAGCATGCTTAGAGACTTTATCACTACCCAAAAAGCCTTAAAAAATGTAGAAGATAAATTAGCTAAAATAGATAATCTATCTTTGAAGGTAGAAAGCTTAGCCCTTGATATTGAGATGCTTAAAATTAGAACCTCTCCTCTTGAGGAGAATAAGGCCACTCCTATTAATGCTATCCAGTTACAAATCAATGAAAATATTAGGATGATGGCTAAACTTTAAGAAAGATGGGCTAGAGAAAAAGAGGAAGAGGATAGAATTAAGAGCCTTCCTACACACCACACAGTTGCTACTATCCAAATTGTTGAGGAGACTCAAACTATTAGCACCCAATGCACTCCTAGTCCCGTTGGACCTATTAATGGTGATGCTAATACCTCAACCATAGAAAAATAAACTCCTATGAACATAGAGGGTTTCAAAAAAGTGAGCCTAGATGACACTACTACCACCTTTGATAGTAGTGATATTGATTTTGATAGTTGTACCCTCTCAGAAGTTATTAGCTTGCTACACAAAATGTCTAGAGACCCCCACACTAGCACACTTAATCTTGCCTTCACGGAGCATATCACAAATGCTCTCATCAAGGCTAGGGAGGAGAAGATTAGAGTAGAAGCCTCCATACCTAGAAATCTAGATGATGGTTGGGACCTTATGATCAAAATTAAATTGAATAACTTCTCTTGCTATGCTTTATGTGATGTTGGAGCTAGTACCTCTGTTATGCCCAAAAGAATATTTGATATGTTTGAATTGAAGCCTTTTGAGCCTTGTTCTTTTCGTGTTCGTCTTGTTGATTCTTCCTTAAAGAAACCTTTGGGGAAGATCGACGATGTTCTTATCATTGTGAATGACAACTATGTTCCCGTCGATTTTATTTTTATGGATATAGAGTGTGAACCTTTATGTCCAATTATTTTGGGACGTCCTTTTCTTCGCACAGTTCGTGCGGTTATTGACATGAAAGATGGGAATATTAAATTCCAATTCCCATTCAAAAAGGGGATGGAACACTTCCCTAGAAATAAAATAAAGTTACCTTTTGAGTCCGTTACACGGGCTAGATATTCTCTTTCTCTTGATAAAACTTGATTCTTCTTTTTGCGTCATGCCTAGCTAATGGCCTTAAAGAAGCGCTTTAGGGAGGCAGCCCGCAACGAATTTAGGTGTTTCTTTTTGTTTTTTGTGTGTCTTGATGATTGTTACTTCTGTAGAAACATCGTTGTATCTTTATTTTTCAGCTTTGTGCCAAGTTATAGACTCTTACGGCAAGGGAAGTAAAAGTTGTGACATGCTGTCCAGAAAACAGATTCTGTCCTCGTGACTAGAAAAACTCCAGAAAAATCCCAGTTCATCTTTTTGAGCTGAAAGCTTTACACAGTATTCTCTATACAATTACAAAACTTCCGTATGTTCTGAGTTTTTTTATTTGAGTTGCAGAACTTCCCCTAAAACATTCTTTACTATCTGTTGTTCTGTTTTTCACAGATTCTGCCACGTTTTGTCTCTCCTTACTTTTGCAAACCTTAAGCTTGCTTTTTCTTTGCAAAACTTTTTTGCACTCTTGAGAAACAGTATCTCTTCAAGATTATCTTTATATCCAGTGGGAAAAATTATTTATTAAGGGTACTAACCTCTCTAATCAGCTTATAATGAGTTATGTATGAAGGGAGTTTTCAAGTGTGCAATGGAAGATGATGAAAGAAGATCCAGGAGACTCAAGTGGCTAAGCTTGGGGATGCCCCCATGCATCCCCAATAAATATTCAAGGAGACTCAAGTGGCTAAGCTTGGGGATGCCCCCGTGCATCCCCTTCTCCATCAACAATCATCAGTTCGTCCTTCGTCTCACTATATTTTTATCACTTCATTCGTTATGTGCTATGCTTGGAGCGTCTCGCTCTTAGGTTTTGTTTTTAGTTTTCTTTAGCTTTGCTTGCTGTTCATAACAAGTTAGATCCTTTCTTACTTTGTGTGGGAGAGAAACACGCTCCACTTTCAAAATTTAGAACACATCATAGGATTTTTCCTGCCTATCTTTTTGCTGTTGTGTGTTCTTTATCTTTTCATAGCTACTGCCTTGTTTAGTTTTAGTCTTAGTTTGTCTTTAGCAAGAGCCTTGGCTTTTGTTTGTTTGTTGCTGCAACTCTTTTTAGTTTTCATGTTTATCTTTTTTAAGAGAGTTGGTTGTTGCACTGAGTTGTGTCTTGTCTTGAAAGTAGGTAATTGAGGTTGCTATTTAATTTTAGTAGTAGCTTGTAATAGTTTTGAGGTATTGATGTGAGTAATGTTTGAACTTTTGGTGTCAAGAGATCTAGCCTATTAGTGATAGGTGTCATATTTTGGGCAATCCGTGTGTATTTTCAAAACCTACAAAACTAGTTGAGAACTCTAGCTACTAGATGGATCACTACTCTTCTGAGGGGTCGAATATCAGAGAACACTCACGTACCATGAGTCGAGGATGCGCAAGGATAACCAAACCCCCATACACTCCTCCTCAGGGTACTTGTTTCTTTGTGAACCTCCTCAGTAGATTGAGAGTTACCGATAATAAGTGCATGAGTTCTTCGGACTAATGTAAGTATTGAAAGTTGACACTTCCACCTTCCCATATTTTGCTAGCCTCTCCTGTGCCGTGCATTGCCTTCTTCTCACTCAGAGAGTTGGTGTCCACCTTCGCCAGTACATCCAAACCCTTGGCATGATACGCTATGTCATCATAAGCCTCCTTATATCTTTCCTCAAAACAGCCACCATACCTACCTATCAAGGCATTTCCATAGCCTTTCTGAGTTACATTGCCATGCAACTTCCACCTCTTCAGGACTTGATCTTCATGTCATACATGTTCCTGCTACACTGGCAGCGACATACATTGCATACTTCATGATAGTTACATCTTCTTTATGTTTTGAGTACCTTGTAAAGTGTGAAAGATTTCCTTTACCTTCTTGTAAAATAGAGTGTTGCCCTTAAGTGAGGAAAAGATCCCAAAGTGGACACAATAAAAGATCCCAAAGAGGACAAATGAGAGTTAAATAGAAAGAGCCATTGAGGCCACCAAAAAAATACAAAAAATAGAAAAAAGAGAAAAAGAAATAAAAAGAGAGAAAGGGGCAACACTACTATCCTTTTGAGAGATCCACACTAGTACTCCCTTTATATCCTTGTACTCCATAGATACGATCGTTATGCATATAGCTATGTGGGGACCTTCACACTATAGAACTTGGCTTGCATATTCCAAGGATGAGCCTCCTCAAACGAGCTCTACGTCTTCATGAGCGAGCAAGTTAGATGCACCCCCACTAGTTCCATTGGAGAGCTTCTTAGCTCGTATGTGCATTCGTTGCATGGCAATCCCTACTCCTCACATCATATCTATCATTTGGCATCTCTTGCCTATGATTGTCCTCATTGATGTGAGCCTTTCTCTTCCTTTTTGTCTTCCTCCTCCACCATATTTCTCTCTTTTCCATCCTAAGTGTCAACTCTCGTGCTTATGCTCATCCATTGCATGAGTGCTCGAAATATCGAAAAGGAGTGGATCAAATTGACTTGTACCTGGCTAGTGGTCTGGGGACGAGTCAAGATAAGATTCCAAGGAAGACCAAGTGTGAAACTTTAGTAGATTGAGTTCTCAACACAAAAATACTTTTTTTCTCGTATTCCCTATCCCTCTTCTTGCACGCAAACACCATTTGGAGACATTCGAGTCACGGACAGCGAGAGCTCTTGCACCTAATGTTCTTTTGTTACTTGTTTCAATGCTAATATAGACTCTTGCATGTTATGACTTGAATTGAATCTCTAACCTTGATTGCTTTACTTTTCAAAGTTCTTTGATGGTTGCTAGCATGTCACCACAGAAATTATGCTGTTATCATTTACCTACTCGAGGACGAGCAGGAATTAAGCTTGGGGATGTTGATACGTCCAAAACGTATCTATAATTTCTGCTTGCTCCATGCATGTTTTTTGTGATATTGCTATGATCTAGATACACTTTCATACATTTTTGATCATATTTGGACAAACCTATTAACTCAGTGCACCCCAGTGCCAGTTCCTGTTTTCTGCTATTTTTCTATTCCAGTTTTCCCCCATATAAAAAGTGCCAGAAAAATTCGGGAAAATTCAGATAAAAAATCAGCGTGGAGGAAGCTTCACGAAGAGCCCGGGAGGGGCCAGAGGGGAGACAGGGGGGCCCAAGCGGCCACCCGGCGCGGCCCCAGCCCTGGCCGCGCCAGGGGGGCGCCTGGGGCCCCTGGTCCACCTCTGGCTGCCCCCTTCTCCTATTTATTCTCCGTCACGGGAAAACTCCAAAAGAGGAACCCTATTCCGCGAACTCGCCTTTGTTCCGCCGCCGCCGCGCTTCCAAAGATCGGGAGCACCAGAAGACCTCTTCCCGGCACCCTGCCGGAGGGAGGATTGACCTCCGGGAGTCTCCTCTCCACCATGGATGCTCCCCGGATGTCTCGTGAGTAGTTTTCCTTGGACCATGGGTCCGTGATCAGTAGCTATGTGATGTTCTCCTCCCCTCTTTGATCTTCATTGTTTAGACCTCGTGAGCTGCCCTACATGATCGAGGCACCTTTGTAATATTTCTGCTATTGCTATGTTGAGTTTGATAGGATCAGATGGATTGTGAGATTATGTTCAGATTGTGATAGAGTATTATATTTGGTTTTTATCTCTTATATTTTTGTTCCTAAGTAATTCTTGCATGTTCTCCGTTGCTGTTTATTGCTTTGGCCAAGTAGTAGGTAGTGACTTCAAGAGGGAACGTTGTGCTAGATTGTGGGTTCATGCCCCCCGATGACACGCTTGAGTGACAGAAACATGAGTCCACGGGATGTGTTGTTGCCACAAGGGGGAAAACAACGGTGCTTGTGACCGCGGTCACAAGGATTGTTTACTTTACGCAGAGTTCTTTTTAATGCAGTTGTCTGTTGCTTTGGGTTTACACTTTTGGTGGGGCTCGCAACTTAATACCAGCGAGATGTTCTGGATAGATATCTCAAGGTGGATGATTAGTAGTAGATGCAGATGGATTTCGGTCTACTTATCTTGGCGTACTGCCTGTTCTTTTGAACCTCGTCCTTTCTTTTGTAGCATAGTTAGCATTGCGGTGCGTTCATAATCCTGTCAATTGCCTTTCTGTAATTTGTTTACCTCGCATAGCAATTTTATCGTCTTTTTGGAGAGAGACATCACTAGCGAACATCACGTATCCCGGTCCATATATTCATTATTGTTTTCATGCTATATTTACCTTACTGCTTTTACTTGCTATCATTATCCCTTGCATTTTATCCTTGTGAACAACAAGACCGGAGAGATTGACAACCTCTCTGAACTTCGTTGGGAACAAAGTTATCTGTGTCTGTGTGCAGGTCCGCGTCAGTTGCGCCGCTGACACCTACTTATCATCTCTGGAGTCCTACTGGAGACAAACCTTGGTATCTTCACCGAGGGAAAACTGTTGCTGCACTACATCTCAACCTTCCACTTGGGGTAACCAACGAAGGGGCGAGAAGCCATCAAGCAAGTTTTCTGGCGCCGTTGCCGGGGACTCCAAGTGCTAAGATAGGGGAGTTGCACACTACCCTTTACCTTTGTTTTTTTAGTCTTGTTAGTTTATCTTTCAGTTTTTATCTTTGTGTCTTTTATCAAAAACTACAAAAAAATCTGCCACACTTGCTGCTACTATGGGTTCCACTGAAAACACCAAGTTGTGTGACTTCACTAGTCACAACAACCAAGACTTTATCTGCACTCCCATTGCCACACCTACCACTTCAGCTACCTCTTATGAAATTAAACCTGCTTTTCTAAACCTTGTTATGAGAGATCAATTCTCTGGTGCTGGAGATGCTGCTGCTTAACACTTGAATAATTTTGTTGAATTATGTGATATGCAAAAGTATAAAGAAGTAGAAGGTGATGTTGTTAAGCTGAAGCTCTTTCCTTTCTCTTTAAGGGGAGATGCTAAAATCTGGTTTCAATCTTTGCCTAGAAATAGCATAGATTCTTGGAATAAGTGAAAAGATGCTTTTATAGGGAAGTACTACCCTCCTGCTAAGATTATCCAATTGAGGAGTAATATTATGAATTTTAAGCAATTGGATAATGAACATGTTGCCCAAGCTTGGGAACGGATGGAATCTCTTGTTAAGAAATACCCTACACATGGTTTGGGTACTTGGATGGTTATCCAGACTTTTTATGCAGGCTTGAACTTTACCTCGCGGAACCTGTTAGATTCTGCCGCGGGAGGAACCTTTATGTCAACTACACTTGGTGCTGCCACGAAGCTTCTCAATGAAATGATGACCAATTATTCCCAATGGCACACCGAACACGCTCCAACAGGTAGGAAGGTATATTCTGTCGAGGAAATTACCTCCCTCAATGAAAAAGTTGACTTAATTATGTCTCTACTTACCAAGCAACCCTCTATTGATCTTCATGATGTTCCTTTAAATTCTTTGGTTGCCCAAGAACAAGTAGATGTGAACTTTATTGCTAGAAACAACTTCAACAACAATGCTTATAGGGGAAATTTTGCTAGCAATCCTAAACCGTTTCCATCCAACTATGGGAACAACAACACCTACCCTAGCAACAAGAACCCCTCCTCTGAATTAGAAAGCATGCTTAGAGACTTTATCACTACCCAAAAAGCCTTCAACAGAAATGTAGAAGAGAAATTAGCTAAAATAGATAATCTCTCTTTAAAGGTAGAAAGCTTAGCCCTTGATATTGAGATGATTAAAATTAGAACCTCTCCTCTTGAGGAGAATAAGGCCACTCCTATTAATGCTACCCAGTTAAAAAGCAATGAAAATATTAGGATGATGGCTAAACTTAAAGAAAGATGGGCTAGAGAAAAAGAGGAAGAGGATAGAATTAAGAGCCTTCCTACACACCACACAGTTTCTACTATCCAAATTGTTGAGGACACTCAAACTATTAGCACCCAATGCACTCCTTGTCCCGTTGGACCTATTAATGGTGATGCTAATACCTCAACCATAGAAAAAAAACTCCTATGAACATAGAGGGTTTCAAACAAGTGAGCCTAGATGACACTACTACCACCTTTGATAGTAGTGATATTGATTTTGATAGTTGTACCCTCTCAGAAGTTATTAGCTTGCTACACAAGATGTCTAGAGACCCCCACACTAGCACACTTAATCTTGCCTTCATGGAGCATATCACAAATGCTCTCATCAAAGCTAGGGAGGAGAAGCTTAGAGTAGAAGCCTCCATACCTAGGAAGCTAGATGATGGTTGGGACCCTATGATCAAAATTAAATTGAATAACTTCTCTTGCTATGCTTTATGTGATGTTGGAGCTAGTACCTCTGTTATGCCCAAAAGAATATTTGATATGTTTAAATTGAAGCCTTTTGAGCCTTGTTCTTTTGGTGTTCGTCTTGTTGATTCTTCCGTAAAGAAACCTTTGGGGAAGATCGACGATGTTCTTATCATTGTCAATGACAACTATGTTCCCGTCGATTTTATTGTTATGGATATAGAGTGTGAACCTTTATGTCCAATTATTTTGGGACGTCCTTTTCTTCGCACCGTTGGTGCGGTTATTGACATGAAAGAGGGGAATATTAAATTCCAATTCCCATTCAAAAAGGGTATGGAACAATTCCCTAGAAAGAAAATCAAGTTACCTTTTGAGTCTGTTACACGGGCTAGTTATTCTCTTTCTCTTGATAAAACTTGATTCTTCTTTTTGCATCATGCCTAGCTAATGGCTTTAAAGAAGCGCTTTCGGGAGGCAGCCCGTAACGAATTTAGGTGTTTCTTTTTTCTATTGTTGTGTCTTGATGATTGTTACTTCTGTAGCAACATCATTGTATCTCTATTTTTCAGCTTTGTGCCAAGTTATAGCCTCTTACGGCAAGGGAATGAAAAGTTGTGACATGCTGTCCAGAAAACAGATTCTGTCCTCGTGACCAGAAAAATTCCAGAAAAATGCCAGTTCATCTTTTTGAGCTGAAATTTTTACAAACTGTTCTCTATACAATTACGAAACTTCCGTATTTTCTGTGTTTTTTGATTTGAGTTGCAGAAGTGCCCCTAAAAAATTCTTTACTATCTGCTGTTCTGCTTTTCACAGATTCTGCCACGTTTTGTCTCTCCTTACTTTTGCAAACCTTAAACTTGCTTTTTCTTTGAAAAACCTTTTTGGCACTGTTGAGAAACAGTAGCTCTTCAAGATTATCTTTATATCCAGTGGGAAAAATTATTTATTAAGGGTACTAACCTCTCTAATCAGCTTATAATGAGTTATGTATGAAGGGAGTTTTCAAGTGTGCGATGGAAGATGATGAAAGAAGATCCAGGAGTGTCAAGCGCTCAAGCTTGGGGATGCCCCCATGCATCCCCAATAAATATTCAAGGAGACTCAAGCGTCTAAGCTTGGGGATGCCCCCGTGCATCCCCTTCTCCATAAAAAATCATCAGTTCGTCCTTCGTCTCACTATATTTTTATCACTTCATGCGTTATGTGCTATGCTTGGAGCGTCTCGCTCTTAGATTTTGTTTTTAGTTTTCTTTAGCTTTGATTTCTATTCATAACAAGTTAGATCCTTCCTTACTTTGTGTGGGAGAGAAACACGCTCCACTTTCAAAATTTAGAACACATCATAGGATTTTTCCTGCCTATCTTTTTGCTGTTGTGTGTTCTTTATCTTTTCATAGCTACTGCCTTGTTTAGTTTTAGGCTTAGTTTGTATTTAGCAAGAGCCTTGGCTTTTGTTTTGTTTGTTTCTGCAACTCTTTTTAGTTTTCATGTTTATCTTGTTAAGAGAGTTGGTTGTTGCACTGAGTTGTGTCTTGTCTTGAAAGTAGGTAATTGAGGTTGCTATTTAATTTTAGTAGTAGCTTTTAATAGTTTTGAGGTATTGATGTGAGTAATGTTTGAACTTTTGGTGTCAAGAGCTCTAGCCTATTAGTGAGAGGTGTCGTATTTTGGGCAATCCGTGTGTATTTTCAAAACCTACAAAACTAGTTGAGAACTCTAGCTACTAGATGGATCACTACTCTTCTGAGGGGTCGAATATCAGAGAACACTCACGTACCATGAGTCGAGGATGCGCAAGGATAACCAAACCCCCATACACTCCTCCTCAGGGTACTTGTCTCTTTGTGAACCTCCTCAGTAGATTGAGAGTTACCGATAATAAGTGCATGAGTTACCGATAACCGAATGACGCGAAGACAACGATTTATCCCGATGTTCGCTTCCTTGGAGGGAAGCTACTCACCGTTGGAGAGGTGGATGTTACCACTAAGGCACACCATGCCACGAAGGCTCGCCCTTTTCTCCCCTTGAGATATCACCACAAAGGCGATTCCAAACCACTAAAGATTGACCTTAAAGGTGTCACCAAACCCTCACAAACGAAAAAGGGTAAACATAATGTTTGATTCCTCTCCAAAGAACACCTACCCTCCTAGGAGTATCCAACCTCCAAGAGTGACAAGATAGAAGAGGAAAGCTCAAGACTTGCTCAAATCACGATGATTTTCTTTGGTTGGAAGATGGGGAAGGGACGGATCTATCACGGGGAGAAATAACATACATGAACTCGCACAAATATCTTCGGGATCTTGGATCGAGTGTAGGGGATTATGAGAGGGAGCATTGTGTTTTCTTGAATGACTATGAGTGAAGTGATCAACCCTCACCCAGTGTGGGTGAGGGGTATATACAGTGCCCCATGAAAACTAGAAGTTTTTCTTTGACAGGAGATGCTCGGACGGTCCGACTTGCAACCTAGATGGTTTGGTCAGGACAACCCTAAAATGGAAGGACGGAGCCCCAGACGGCTGGCTATGAGCTCGGATGATTTTGCACTGAAGCAAAACCGGACGTCCGGTTTGAACTACGAACGGTCATGACCATCCCAGACGATAATGATGTGATGGTTAGCCTTCTGGGGTCAAAAACTTCTGTAACCGGGACCAAAACCATTGACCCAGTAGCATGTAACTGGACGGTCTGGGCAATACCCGGACAGTCCGGCTATGAACCCGGACGGTCCGGCTAATACGATAAATCCTTTTGTTAAGGGGGACAGGAAGTCAGACGATTCGGGGGCGAACCCAGAAGGTTTGGGCAAAGCCCGGACGGTCCGGATAAGGATGTGAGCAAGTGATACGTCCAAAATGCATCACTATTTTATATAGTAATTCTTTATTATTCATTGATATATTTCATGTTATGATGTTGTTCTTATGTTGTTTTGGCTTATTTTACATAGTTTGCAACTTTCCAATGCCGAAGCAGCAGACGCAGGATTCAGCGGTAAAAAGTGGACGTTGAGTTGCTGAAGAAGAATACCTCCAGATTACCTGAAAATTGTCGGGAGGTATTTTTCAGACGGATGACGAAGACAGGCCGAAGAGGGGCCAGAGGGGGGCCACAGGGTGCCCAGGCGGCCACCTGGCGCGGCCCCCACCCTAGCCGCGCCGGGAGGGCTCCTGGACCCCTGGGGCCACTCTCGGCTCCCCCCTTTGGCCTATATATCGCACGTCATCTAAAAACCCTAGAAGGGGAGAGTTTTCGGAATTCCTCCGCCGCTCCGTGGTGGAAACCTACAGAGGAGAAAAGACATCTCCGGCGGGCAGATTCCGCCGGGAAGAACACCTCCCAGAAGGGGAGATCGTCGCCATCGTCATCACCATCGTCACGGGCATCATCGAGATCATCATCAACATCATACCCAACAACAGCACCATCTTCACCTTCATCCAATCTCACCTCACAAGTTCAACTTGTGTTTTAATCCGTACTATCTATCCTCTCTACTCTACCGGTGTTGATTACTACCGTGTGATGAATGCTATTGAGTTTTGTTGGAGAAATATCATTGTGTCCAGATTGTTTATCATCTATTTATCCCCACTGATCATGATCTATTTTATGTCTTGTGAGTAGTTACTTTAGTTCTTGATGAAATGGGAGAAGTCTAGTTGTTAGTAGCCATATGATGTTGAAGTAATATGTGTTGTTTGATATTTAAGTTGTGTTGTTATTTTCCTAGTGGTGTTGTGTGAGTCGAACAATCAACACTTCGCCTTATTAAGGACCTAGGGGAATGCACTGTGTACAAATATTTCTTACGGTGGGTTACCGGAGTGACAGAAACCTGAACCCCAGTTCACACGCTTTTTGCACAAGGGAACAATGGATCAACGATCGTATTGCTATGGTTAGGTTTTTGCCTTAATTACTATCTTGTATTTGCGGATGCTTGCAAGCTGTTTAATCATAAGAGTGCACTTATCTTAGTCTAGAGGATGCACTAGCATAGATCCACCCACTCAACACTTATCAGCACAACACATAGTACCGATATGGAATATGGCGAAAGCACATGACTATTTCTCCCGTGTGTCCTCAAGAACGCATTAGCCTTTATAAGTTCATTTTATAGGCCTCTCCTTTGCTCAAAAGGATCGGGCCACCCGTTACTCCTCAGTGCCTTTCACTTCGCTTAACTTTTTGTTGCTTATATCAAAAACCCCTAAAAATTCATCTTTCAGTTCCTGCAGCTATTTGCTTACCAAAGTCACTTGCCAATACATTCTACTCCTCGTTGTGTTCGACACTCTTATTTATCGAAAACGTTACAAACGATCCCCTACAGTTGAGGGTCACCAGCAATTCGAAAGCTAAACCCTATGATCTCCTCTTTATAGTGAGGGGATCCTATGACTCAAGAGGAAACTGAAAAGAGGACTTTGAGTCATCTTCGATCGTTTGTAGAACTCTTGAGTATGGTTGATGTATTAGCACATGATCCTGATACGTCCAAAATGCATCACTATTTTGTATCATAATTCACCTCTATTCATTGATATATTTCATATTATGATGTTATTCTCATGATGTTTTGGCTTATTTTACACAGTTTACAACTTTTCGGTGCCAAAATAGTATACGCGGGGATCAGCGAGGAAAAGTGCACGCAGAGTGGGCATATCAGCACATCTCCAAATGACCTGAAAATTTCAGGGAAGAGTTTTTCAGGGAATTTGTCGCGGGAAAGTCAGGGCAGATGTATATAGAGTCAGAATTGATTGCGGGGCCTTTGCTACGAGTGTACGAGGAAAAAGAAATCATACAAAGAGAGAGACGTGATTTATACAGCTTCAGGCCCTGGGAAACATCATCTTGTAAAGACCCTACATGCTATTTGTGGCTTGGTCTTATTACTTTTCTCACCCGAAGTCGCCGGCATGTCGCCGCCTCTCCTATGGTTGTGTCTAGTTGTCCCGGGTTTAGATGACCTGGGACTAAACTTTAATCTAGAGCCTATTGTGGTCTGTTGATTCTTCCCTCTTTGGGGCGCCTTACCCCTCCTTATATAGGTGGAGAGGAGGAGGCTCTACATGTAGAGTCCTAGTAGGGTACAAACTAGTCTCATCTTCTATTACAAGTCGGATATCAGTCCGGTTCTACTCTACGTCTTGTAGAATTTCGTGCCTTCCAAGTCAGGTGGAATCCTTCCGAGATTGGGGCTTCTTTCCTATAGCGGATCCCGTTTTCACTGTAGCAGACCCCCCTGCGGATATTGTAGCAGGCCGACTCTTGGGTACTGTAGAGGACCACCCCCGCGGGTACTGTAGCAGGCCGACTCTTGGGTACTATAGAGGACCCCCCGTGGGTATTGTAGCATCCGACTCATGGGTCTTGTAGAGGAGTCCATGTCGGTACTGTAGCAGCCGACTCCAGTAGAGGACTTCATGTGTGCATTGTAGCATACCGGGTCTTCTCTTCAGGACATGTCTTGTAGCTAAGTCTTCCTTTTGGGTGCTGCTTTCTGGCCGGGTCTTAGCTGTGAGTAATACCCCCGACAGTAGCGCCCAAGTTTAGCTTGGACGCAATCTTGGTGTGGGCTTCATTTTTTCTCTGCGTGTCCTTGGCAATGAGATTGTCGTAGAAGAGAACGCTAGGTGCGCGTCCATGGTAAACTTCAAATATAATGAATAGTTAGGATAAAGACCGCGTCTGGAGGCCAAACCATTAGGCCGGCTTGCTCCACTGATTCATGTCAATGAACCTGATATGATTCAATTTTGAGCTCTTCCATGTTTCAGTTCAATGTTGCTTTTTGCTCTTCCGTGTCTTGTCAATGGACTTGGAAATTTTTTACGGGCAATTTTATGTCCATATCACCTGTATCCCCCAAGCTCCGAGTTTATCATCTCATGATGACTTGGAGTTTTGTATATAAAATAGCCTTGCCGGTGTAGCCTCCAAGTTACGGGTTGCTCGTCCGCAGCATCCTGGGACTTAGAATTTCTTGATGCCAGATCTTTCAATTTGTGCAACCCCCAAGTGTCCGGTTGTCTTTCCTGTAGCAACCTGGGACTCACTTCTGCTATAATCTTGTAACTTTTATCTTATCCATGCGCTAAAGCACCGGGTTAGTCTTGCTTGCATGAATTTTTATTTCATGAAGCCGACAAACACTTGTCTACCAAAGCCACGGAACCATGATTTATGCCAGTGTTTCCATTGACAAGTATAGTATCCGTAATGCTTTGATGAAAACCGACGTTGTACTGACTTGCCACGGTTACAACTGGGTCATGTTCTTTTTGTAAGTAGTCTTGCTCTGAGCAGGATATGCTACTCATATTATTCTGCATTATTAATGTATGCCATGGAATTTTGATAGGTAATCCCTGGGAGTCGGTTGTGCATATGTCACATCCTTTCTCACTTTAAAGCTCATAATCATCCGGCTTCCAAGTAGGAGCTCTTGTGACCGACTTTATAAGGAAGAAAATTGTTTGATTTACCGATAAGTAAGCCGGTAAATAGCTGGCGGTCCCTGTCCTTAGATCAGTTTTAGCCAGTATTTTAATAAATATGGTAAACGTTTTTTGAACTAAGTCGGGTCCACTCGTGCTAGCGTACCCTTTTTCTTAGAGAAAACTTGGCATCACCTTGTAGAGCTGGCCAATGTTTAGACTTTAAGACGGGTTCATGTTTGTGTATGCGAGTCGGTAGGTTATACCAAGTCATATAATTTCGAGTTATTCCCCAAGAGTCGGTATGAGCATCTTTGTGTCATGCCAAGTCTTAGAAAAGTTCGAGGTATAGTCACCACGAATCGGTATGAGCATCTTTGTGTCATGCCGAGTCACAGAGAAATTCCATTTATAGTCCCCATGAGTCGGTATGAGCATCTTTGTATCATACCGAGTCACACAGGTTAATGCTCATATTGTATGAAAAATTATGCATGGTTTGATGACATATGAAATGATAGAAAAGAAAGTATGCTATGATGCTGATGTATGCAAAAATTAAAGTACAAAGGCTCATATAGAAGTCGTCCTCGGATTTAACATGCCTCATATTCTCGCGTTGAGAAAGATTATTGGGTTATACTTGATTCGAAACCTCTCTATAAGTCGGCATCACATGACTAGCATTCCGTATCCTAAAGTTAATATCGGCCAAGCTTTTGTAAAGTCGGCTAATGATTTGAAACTTTAGGCGAGTTCATGTCTAGCGTTCCCGATACTATTGCCAAATTCGATAGCATTGTGTAAGCCTCCAAGGTTTGGAAAAAGTCGGGTACACGTTGGTCGTATGAGCATCAGCTGTACAGGCCATTATAAGACCGAACTGAGCCAATTTTTCATATATATGCTGAGTTCTCAGATTAGAGTTGATGGATATCATAGAGCCCCCCGATTCCTCTGCATAAGTCATATACATGCTCAGTTTTACATATATATGCCGAGTTCTCATATTAGAGTTGATGGATGTCATCGAGCCCCCTGATTCCTCTGAATAAGTCATATACATGATCAGTACCAATAAAGGGTTGATCAAGACCCCAGGTCTCGAGATATAAAATGCATAATAAGGAATGCATCATGATATAAAAATAAAGGCGCAATGCATAAGATGGCAAATTCTAGGTTCCAGAAGTGCTGAGTCTTAATGATATTTCTTGTGAAGCCGGTATTTTGTAATAGTTCTGGATTCATAAAGGATTCAGAATTTTCGATGAACCGGAACTCGTCGAGGAGCCGAAATTTTTTTGAGCCGGAAATCTATGAGGATCCAAAATTTTAAATGAGTCGGAACTCGTCGAGGAGCCGGAATTTTTGATGAACCAGAATCTCATTATGGAGCTGAGATTTTCAAATGAACCGGGACTCGAGAAGGGAGCCGGGATTTTTCCGATGATCCGGAACTCAATGAAAGAGCCGGAATTTTTCCAATGAACCGGAATCTGAGCCGGGATTTTACCGATAATCCGGAACTTAATGAAAGAGCCAGAATTTTTCCAATGAACCAGAATCTCAGCCGGGAGTTTACCGTCGAAATCAATGGACCAAAATTTGTGATGGTGAATTATAATCCGTCGTTAAAACATAATATATCTCAATCTCTGATGGATCCTATAGGATGTGCAACCCCCAAGTCTTGAGTCGACTCGAGGAGTTGGTTGGGGACTCTATGTATCTGGCTTCATAAAGAAACAAGCATTGATCTGATGATGAAGAGAAAACCCGGAGAACCATGGAAGGCAACCGTGGTGAGGTTGTGACTGATCTTCGTAGGAGCGGTATTGATAGTCCGACCAATATGTTGAGCCAGTGATAGCGGCGACCAAGCGGTTGTAAGCCGACGCATATGTATCTGATATTTTTTCTCAAACGGTAGTTGTCCCAATGCCCGGAGTGCAAACCGATGATAGGTTGAGAAAAATTTGTGGTTGGATTTTGCGACCTTGCGTAGATCCAAAAACGCGTTTTAGTGCGGGAGTCGGCCACGTAGATCTAATCGTTGGAATTTTCGGAAAAGTTTTGTGGTAATAAAGGATTATATCCCGCAACTTTCCGCCGGAGGGATCTTCAAATTGATGTACGAGTCGACCTCGGGAATTGTTTTGCTAAAGTCGTGCTGAGTTCCGCCAGATTTCGATAGTGCTAGAGTGCATGACTCAGCCAGGGAGATCTAACTGTCAAAGTTTTCTGAATTTTTTTTGGTAGTAAAGGATTATATCCCACAAATTTCCACTTGAGGGATCTTTGAATTGATCTACGAGTCGACCTCGGGAAGTTTTTTCTGAAGTCGTGCGGAGTTCCGAGTTGTGCGCTTGAATTCCGAGAGGATCGAGTCATGCCGGAGTCGACGGTCACAGACTTGTTGATGTATATTCATTCATGCCGGTTCTTCTGCGTCCGGCCGATCACGATCTTCTCAACCCTTGTGAGACCTTCCTCCAATATGACAACACTTTTGTGCGTGGCCCCACGGTGGGCGCCAACTATTGCGGGAAAGTGACGACAGATGTCCGTAGGGTCATACTTGATTGCGGGGGCCTTTGCTACGAGTGTACGAGGAAAAATAAATCACACACAGAGAGAGAGACGTGATTTATACAACTTCAGGCCCCGGGAAACATCATCTGGTAAAGACACTACATGCTATTTGTGGCTAGGTCTTATTCCTTTGATCACGAGAAGTCGCTGGCATGTCTCTGGCTCTCCTATGGTTGTGTCTAGTTGTCCCGGGTTTAGATGACCCGGGACTAATCTTTAATCTAGAGCCTATTGTGGTCTGTTGATTCTTCCCTCTTTGCGGTGCTTTACCCCTCCTTATATAGGTGGAGAGGAGGCTCTACATGTAGAGTCCTAGTAGGGTACAAACTAGTCTCATCTTCTATTACAAGTGGGATATAAATCCGGGTCTACTCCATGTCTTGTATTTCGTTCCTTCCAAGTCAGGTGGACTCCTTACGAGATTGGGGCTTCTTTCCTATAGCGGATCCTGTTTTTACTATAGCAGACCCCCTGCGGATACTGTAGTAGGCAGACTCTTGGGTATTGTAGAGGACCCCCCGCGTGTTATGTCGCAGGCCGACTCTTTGGTACTGTAGAGGACCCCCCGCGGGTACTGTAGAAGCCGACTCATGGGTCCTGTAGAGGACCCCCTGCGGTTACTGTAGCAGCCGACTCATGGGTCCAGTAGAGGAGTCCATGTCGGTACTGTAGCATCCGCCTCATGGTTCATGTAGAGAAGTCCATCTCTGTACTGTAGCAGCCGACTCCAGTAGAGGACTTCATGTGTGCACTGTAGCAATCCGGGTCTTCTCTTCAAGACATGTCTTCTAGCTGAGTCTTCCTTTTGGGTGCTGCCTTCTGGCCTGGTCTTAGATATGAGTAATCCCCCCGACAAAATTAAAAAAGACACACAAAAGAGCTCTCGGAGGGGGGTCAACAGGCAACCTGTTGGCGCGTCCACCCCTTAGGCCGCGCCAGGTGGCCGCCTGGTGGGGGGTGATACGTCCAAAATGCATCACTATTTTATATCATAATTTACCTCTATTTATTGATATATTTCATATTATGATGATGTTCCTATAGTGTTTTGGCTTGTTTTACACAGTTTGCAACTTTCCGCTGCCAAAACAGCAGACGCAGTAATCAGCGGGGAAAAGTGCACATCAAGTGGCCATATCAGCACATCTCCAAATGACCTGAAATTCACGGGGGGGGGGGGCTGTTTTCTGAAGATATAATATAGACCAACTGAAGGACACCTGGAGGGGGGCCACCAGGCTCCTAGGCGCCTTGGTGGCGCGCCCCCCTCAGGCGGGGCCAGGTGGCCGCCTGGGAGGTGGGGCCCACTCCAGGAGCCCCTCTTTGGCCTATATCATCGTCGTGACCTAAAAACCCCCAAAAAAGAATGGTTTCCGGAGTTCCGCCGCCGCCTCCGTGGCGGAAACCTACAGAGAAGAAAATACCTTTCCGGCGGGCAGATTCCACCGGGGAGAACACCTCCAGAAGGGGGAGATCGTCCTTATCGTCATCACCATCATCACGGGAATCATCGAGATCATCATCAACATCATCCTCATCACCAGCACCATTGATACGACCCAATTCACATAGAATTGAAGTCTTTGTGATCAAGTGCTAGTCCCTGGATCGAACTCGCTAGCACACACAGTACAATAGATGTATATCAAAGTACAAGTGCATCATTATTACATCGTATGATCCAGAATTCAAAACAAATAACAACTTGCATAGCTCAAGGCTAGCTTATTCAATATAAGTATAGCGGAAGGAAAACTAGTAGTGAGGAGTCCCATCAACATCCACAAGCGACATGCTAAGTGTAGACTTGCAACCCTATCATAACACACTAATCTTCTGAGAAACCTGCAACACGAAGGTTACAGCCCGAACATGGGTCAGTACATCTGATTTGTACGACAAGTAACACAAGTGATAAAGCAATCCTATAGCTAATTTCAAATCAAGAACATGAATAAAGATTGGTTTGTTGTACATAAAGTTTGTATTCACCTACTTCTACTTACTACTCAACATTTTTATCGCCTTAAGTTAATATCAACCCACAAAGGACAATATCTAACTAAACCTCCTATGAGAGCCCTCAAGATCATACGATTTCTAATGGCAGCCATGAGAGCCCTCGGGATCATGGTTTCGTGAGTATTGTAGAGCCCTCGGGATACAATTGCACACGTACCAGCTATTCGTGGACATCATAGAGCCCTCAGGAAACGATGCCACTACAAACACATTCGTGACTGTTACAGAGCCCTCAGGATGCAACATCACCCTATCGTGAACACTGTAGAGCCCTCAGGATACAATGCCACTAGCTAGACACCAAGTGAACATTTCAGAGCCCTCAGGGTGCAATGCCACACAAAAAATCATACGTGAATATTACAGAGCCCTCGGGATGCAATACCACTCTACAGTACCTCAATTGCAAGTTACTATTTTACTAATAATAATGTTTTCACAACATTTGAATAAAACAATAATTCCCCCCATGATTATCATTACAACAGTAAGCATATAATCACATAGCACAAAAAATACTAAAACATAACAACGTTGGATATAATGATCAACCAAAACATGTGGCTATCCTACCAGGTTTCAGCATAACATAACGACCTTCACATGCATAGAAACATAGTATGTGCATAACCAAAAGTGAAACTTGCCTTGAACGGTGTTGAAGTACTCTAACACTTATTTCTGATCCTTTCTGCACTCCAGACAATCTACACGATCAACAATAATGCATTCAATACATATGCAACACATAAACAATGCAACAGTAAAAGAACCAAATGAACAACAATAAAACCAATTAAACAGTAGCTAAACGATACCTACAAGTCACCACGATCCCAACGCAACTGGAATCGGCGAAAACGGATACACCGTATAAAAGATACGGTCACCGAAAGTTTTAAATTAAATATGTACAAAATTCAAATTCAAAAATTGTAACAGTGCAAAGTGCATCCTACTGTAAACTAGACTTCACTACGGTCGAAACGCAAAAAGAATCACCAAAAACAGAGCTACGATTTAAAAGATATAGCGATTACCGTTCTAGGGTGAAATCTGTGAAAAAGGGCCTAATCGTAAATAAAATAACTTTTCTGCCGCGAACAAGTCCTCGGCTACGGAGCGAAAAGTGTCCACTTCGGCAAACGGTCCGGAGAGCGTTCACTTTATAACGAAACCGCGGTTAACCGGAATAAAACCCTAACCCTAAAAATAAAACCGTTCTGAACTGCCTGATCTATTATGGGCCGTTGGATCGAGATCCAATGGCCGAGAGGCGGCGACAGCACACCGGCCGGGCGAGGCGGCTGCCTGCGGCGGCGCAGCTCGTGCGGCGGCGCAAGGGGCGGTGAGGCGGCGGCGGTGGCTCACCTCGTCGCCGGCAGTGGGGCTCGGCTGCCGGGGCGTCGCGGCGGCAGCGGCCTCCGGCGGGGCGGTGGCGGCGACTTGGCGGCGGGGCCCGCAGCGATATTTTTTTAGGGTTTTCCAAAAACAAAAAATAGGAAAAATCCCAAAAATATATACAGCCCGGATTTTTTTCCTGAGTCCGAGTCTGGCCCGAATTGCACGTAGCGCAAAATAGCCGAGTGGGCCGCTGGAAGGCCCAAAACGAAAACTCGTTTTTGTAAATTTTTTATTTGGTCAACCGACTACGCAGAAAATTTTTAATTAATAAAATATGACTTTTAAAAATGTCACTAGGATAAAATAAAATAATAAAAATATTTGTTTTTGCCTAAATTACTATTTCAGCTATTATGCAATTTTCATAAATACTTTTTATGCAATAAACTCCGTATAAAAATTATAAAAATGACAAAAATAAATTTGAGTCATTTATAATTCCTATAATACAGTTTATAAACACCCAAAAATATTTTCAACACTTTTCAACTTTATTTAACATTGGGATAAGTCATATTATATCCTCTCCAATAAAATTGCCTTAAGTTGAAAAAAAGTTTAAAATATTCATAAAATCCAAATAATGCAAAACTCCAGCATGACATGCATATGATGATCTATTAACATCCAAAAACCCAATTCACATAGAATTGAAGTCTCTGTGATGAAGTGCCAGTCCCTGGATCAAACTCGCTAGCACACAAAGTACAACAGATGTATATCAAAGTACAAGTGCATCATTATTACATCGTATGATCTAGAATTTAAAACAAATAACAACTTGCATAGCTCAAGGCTAGCTTATTCAATATAAGTATAGAGGAAGCAAAACTAGTAGCGAGGAGTCCCATCAACATCCACAAGCGACATGCTGAGTGTAGACTCGCAACCCTATCATAACACACAAATCTTCTGAGAAACCTGCAACACGAAGGTTACAGCCCGAACACGGGTCAGTACATCTGATTTGTACGACAAGTAAGACAAGTGATAAAGAAATCCTACAGCTAATTTCAAATCAAGAACATGAATCAAGCTTGGTTTGTTGTACATAAAGTTTTTATTCACCTACTTCTACTTACTACTCAACATTTTTATCATCTTAAGTTAATATCAACCCACAAAGGACAATATCTAACTAAACTGCCTATGAGAGCCCTCAGGATCATAAGATTTCAAATGGCAGCCATGAGATCCCTCGGGATACAATTGCACACGTACCTCCTATTCGTGGACATCATAGAGCCCTCAGGTGTAACGACCCGGTCCCAAAAGGAACCAAGTCTACTGTGCTTCTGTGCTATTCCTGGATCAGTATGCTAGCACACACAGTACTCGATGAAATACCATGAATCACATGTCAAAAAGTAACGTAAATACATGGTATTTATTACCTTATAGCCTTTGGGCTAGAATACACCGCGGAAATAAACAATACATAAGTGGAGTCCCATCAACACCAACGGCAAAGTTGAGTGTAGACATCGTAACCCTACATCGCATCACTTACTCGTCGTATACAATCCTGCAACACCGAAGGTTACAGCCCAAAATGGGTCAGTACTTTGAATGTACGGCAAGTTACTCCCAAAAATATATAACAGACCTATCTTCTACATGCAATTTTGGCTGGTGGAAAAGCTCTAAGAGTTTCAGTTTGCATAAAGCTGATTTTGTCCTACTCAAAGATTATCATAACAGTACTACAAAGCTCATAATATGATTGAATTGGTTTCTCCAAGTCAATATATTCCCAAAGTTGATTAAACCCGATTGATTAATTAAATATGATGAGATCCGTCAACATTCCCACTTCTAGATGCTCAAAGTTGTCCGTAACCGGGGACACGGCTAATCATGATCAGTTTGTACACTCTGCAGAGGTTTGTGCACTTTTCCCCACAAGACTCGACCACCTCCATTGGTATTCGCCACACTACACTTTGTATGGAAATAGGAAGGTCGAGACATGGTCTTTTAGAAGAGTTTCCCTTACTCTGGCGGTGCCCATCCCACCTACCAACACTACGTTCGTAGCACCACCTAGCAAGAGTCACTACTACTAATTAACCAAGCCAGAGCCCATAATGGCTTGTGGCTGCACACGTAAGCTTCTAGTTATGAAAAATATGATTGATCCCTTTAAGCCTGGGTGGCATTCCGCAGTGAGTACTGGCCATCTCCAGGTCACTCAGGCAAATCCACTGGTTCCTCCAGGGTGCCCCCAACCATTCCACCCAGGTGGTTCATTAAGATTATCTTGGTCCTGTTTACTACTTAGTCACTCATACCTCATAATGGATCACTTCCCAATCCACGTCTACTTAGCAAAGCAGTATAATTCTACACGGTGGCGACAATGATATAAGGTTCAGACCTACCTCAATGAACTACTGGGTGTAATAGCATAGCATAATATATAATCCTATCAATGCATAATATTTAAGTTGGACTACAATTCATATAAAAAATATAGGTAATAGTGGAGCATGATCAAAAGAGTAACTTGCCTGGATCCTGACGATGAAATATTCTACTCGTAGTCATCTCTCGTAGTTACAATATATCTAACGGTAAAAGAGAAACACTTCAACACACAACTCAATCCAAAGTGAAGATCCAAATAAGATACAATTACAACATAAATATTTAGTTATTACTATTAATAAACTAATTACTATGGCATGGATAGATTGAGATAGGATCAAGTTGGATTGGATGGAAATATGATGGCAATCATATATCCGAGGATTGTAAAATCAATTGGATTTGTTGGAGGTTGATTATAAAATCAATTGGATGGAGAGTATGTCAAACTCAGTTGGTTTTTCCATATGCATATTTGAATAGGAAATCGATTCTTGGATTGGATTCAAAAAGATCCGATAGAAATCGTGATGATCTTGTTGAGAAGATTGAATTTTTGTAGCCAAATTTATATAAAAAAGAGATATAACTAAATGAAAGTTGAAACAAAGGCTTGAGGTCAAATAAGGTTCTTATATAATGGAAAGAATGCGAGAAATGTCAACAATAGGGTATCAACATGATGAAAAGAATGTGACAAGTGTCCTAACATAAAGGTATGACACTTAGGATCAAATTTGGTCAAGGAAAGATTTCTAAATAAATTATAGAATGAGAGGAATAATAAATATACTCAAATTCACATAATAATTTTGAGTTAAATTTCGAATTACCAAAAGTGAAATATTACTGGACCAAAATAAACTACATGTTCCAGGGAATCCGTGGATATGAAATTTGTCGAAATCCGACTTACGGGATAGAAGATATGAATTTTTGAAGTTTATATATTTTTGCTAAAATGAATTATGGGATTAATAAAAATGATGCAAAATGGCAAGTTCTGATAGGTCCGTACCCATTCGATTTTTACAAAATAAAATGATGAACAAAGAGGAGAAAATCTTACCGGAGATCTCGCCGGAATTTTAGAAAAAGGTCTCCGGTGTCAACGAACAGCCGAACGGGGTAAAGGATGATTTGGGCGACTCGATGGACAAGGTTATAGCTCCATGTTCGCCTTCGGATAGCCGAGAAGTTCCGCCGGAGTAGAGAAGAACGCATGAAGAGCACAATGACATGGACGGCGTGCTCCGGCCTTGCAATCGAGAGGAAAAATATGTCACAACGGTGCGCATCGGCAAGGGGAAGAAACTAGAGGAAGAAATATGGACTAGGTACCTTTCATGGCGACAAAAATCTTCACCGGAAGTGTGGATGCATCTTTACTCCGACGAGAAATTGTGCACGAAGGAGAGGGCTTTGGAGAGGGACTTTATGCGTGGGGATGTGTGGTTCAAAGGGGTCCTAGGGGCGGTATTTATAGGGTCATGGGAGGTCCATAGAAGGAGAGTGGGCGAGGTTTTGGAATGGATTTAATGGCATTCATGGAGAAATAATGAACATTAAAAGCGAGGTTTTGGAAATAGATTTAATGGCATTCATGGAGAAAATTATGGACAATTAAAAGCATTAATACGCGTGTTTGTTTCCCTGAATGAATTCCTCATGAACTTGTCCACAATTTTTGTGTAGGTTCTGAAGTGAATCAGTCAAAAGAGTAGATGGGAGGAAAATAGGAAGAGCTTCAGTTGCCATGGCCATTTGCTTCTGTGTTCACGTACACATGAACGAACGAGAGGAAGAAGACAGCTCGCTCGGGCTATGGGCCTTAGTGCAAAATTTGTCCCAAGATAAAGAAAAAGAAAGAGAGATAGAGGGAAAAAATTAGATAGATGACCTCAGTCCAATTGACTTAGGAATCCTATTTTGGGTTAAACACTCTCCAATACAATTGTATAGGCCAAATAAAACATAAAGAGCCTAGGAAAACTATATTTCCCTCTCAGAATAAATTTTAGAAATAGATTTTTATGAAAAAAAAACTCATTAACGACATTATTAAATTTTTCCAATACTGTTTTTGGAGAAGTCATATTATCTCCTCTCATTTTACTTATTAAATTATTGGAAATATTTAAATATCTCTTAAAAGTCAATATCCAATAAACTCCAAAATAAGAATTCGAGAATGTGTATGGGACCACAATAGATTTAAGAAAGTCATTTTATTCTCACTCGAAAATATTTAATTGTGGTTTGTACCGAATTTCAAAAGGACAAAAGAAAGAAAATCATTCTTTGAAATTTTGAATAAAGTTCACAACCAAAAATTTCATTATTGGATAAATTGTTATCCAATTTTATTAAATGGTTTGTAAAGGTTTAAACAAAAACTCAAGGGAAAAGTTTTCATTTACTCCAAAATCAAAACAATTCAATCAATATTATATTATTTATTAACATTCCAAAATTTGGAAAATTTTGGGATGTTACATCAGGATACGATTCCACTACAAACACATTCGTGACTGTTACAGAGCCCACATGATGCAACATCACCCTATCGTGAACACTCTAGAGCCCTCAGGATACAATGCCACTACCTAGACACCAAGTGAACATTTCAGAGCCCTCAGGGTGCAATGCCACACAAACAATCGTACGTGAATATTACAGAGCCCTCAGGATGCAATACCACTCTATAGTACCTCAATTGCAAGTTACAATTTTACTAATAATAATGTTGTCACAACACTTGAATAACACAATAATTCCCCCCATGATTATCATTGCAATAGTAAGATATAATCACATAGAACAAGAAATACTAAAACATAACAATGTTGGATATAATGATCAATCAAAACATGTGGCTATCCTACCAGGTTTCAGCATAACATAACGACCTTCACATGCATAGAAAAATAGTATGTGCATAACCAAATGAGAAACTTGCCTTGAACGGTGTTGAAGTACTCTAACACTTATTTCTGATCCTTTCTGCACTCCAGACAATCTACACGATCAACAATAAGGCATTCAATACACATGCAACACATAAACAATGCAACAATAAAATAACCAAGTGAACCACAATAAAACCAACTAAATAGTATCTAAACGATAACTACAAGTCACCACGATCCCAACGCAACTGGAATCGGCGAAAACGGATACACCGTATAAAAGATACGGTCACCGGAAGTTTGAAATTAAATCTGTACAAAATTCAAATTTAAAACTTGTAACAGTGCAAAGTGCATTCTACTGTAAGCTAGACTTCACTACGGTCGCAACGCAAAAAGAATCACCTAAAACAGAGCCACGGTTTAAAAGATATAGCGAATACCGTTCTAAGGTGAAATCTGTGAAAAAGGGCCTGATCGTAAATAAAATAACTTTTCTGCCGTGAACAGGTCCTCGGCTACGGAGCGAACGACGTCCACTCCGGCGAACGGTCCGGCGAGCGTTCACTGTATAACGAAACCGCGGTTAACCGGAATAAAACCCTAACCCTAAAAATAAAACTGATTTGAACTGCCCAATCTATTATGGGCCGTGGGATCGAGATCCAACGGCCGAGAGGCGGCGACAGCACACCGGCCGGGCGAGGCGGTGGCGGCGGCGCGGCAGCGGCACGCGCCGCAGCTCGTGCGGCGGCGCAAGGGGCGGTGAGGCGGCTAGGCGAGGCGGCCGCGGTGGCTCACCTCGTCCCGGCAGTGGGGCTCGGCGGTCGGAGCATCGAGGCGGCGGCGGCCTCCGGCGGGGGTGGCGACGGCGGTTTCGACGGGGCGGCGGCGGCGGGGTCCGCGGCGAGATATTTTTTATTTTTTAGGGTTTTCCGAAAACGAAAAATAGGAAAAATCCCAAAATTATATATAGCACGGATTTTTTTCTTGAGTTTGAGTCGGGCCCGAATTGCACGTAGCGCAAAATAGCCGACTAGGCCTCTGGAAGGCCCAAAACGAAAACTCGTTTTAAAAAAAAATTATTTGGTCAACCGAGTACACAGAACATTTTTAATTAATAAAATATGAATGTTCAAAATGTCCAATTTATATAAAAAAAATAATTGTTTTTGCCAAAATTACTATTTCAGCTATTATGCAATTTTCATAAATACCTTTTATGCAATAAACTCCGTATAAAAATTATAAAAATCCGAAAAATAAATATGATTCATTTATAATTCCTATAACACAGTTTATAAACACCCAAAAATATTTTCAACACTTTTCAACTTTATTTAAAATGGGGATAAGTCATATTATATCGTCTCCATTAAAATTGCCTTAAGTTGAAGAACAGTTTAAAATATTCATAAAATCCAAATAATGCAAAACTACAGCATGACATGCATATGATGATCTATTAACTTCCAAATTTGTAAAAAATAGGATGTTATAAATCTACCCCCCTTAAAATGAATCTCGTCCTCGAGATTTGAGTTGGCTAGCAATGCTTAAAGATTGGTATCTAGAGAAATCCTTATGGCAATTCCATGCCTCTTTTCGACTTGATATGAGAAATGTGATGCACCATTACTGTAAGGAATGACTACAATACTGGGACTTGATTAGAATCTTACTGGATTCCAAGTCTGATGCTTTATTGAAACTTCCCACATCGACGTAATTCAGATATCCTCTCTCCGCATGATCACACCTCTTTCGTCCAGATTTCACCACATTTACATGATTCACGTGCTCTCTTTCAAAAAGATCAGGCTTCTTTTCTCCAAAATACCCATTCCCACTAGCTGGTTCAATGCAGTCTCTTGCATAATGTCCAGGCCTCTTGCAATTTAAACAGACTAATTTGCTCATATCCCTCCTGTGCGTCGAAGGGGTGTGTGGTTGATTGGCGTCCCCTCCATTTGAGTTATGTCCATTACCATTGTGCTTACCCTGTTCATTATGCACATCAGGGTATGTTGATGTAGTACGAGGCTTTTGCTGAACTCCTGAGTTATACTTGTCACTTTTGTTGTTGTTGTTGTTGTTGTTGTATTTCCTTTTGCGATTTTCTATGGCGTGGTGCTTTCCCTGAAGTACAATAGCCCTATCAATAAGCTCCTGAGAATTTGCAAAGGTGGCCACAGTCAACTGAACTCCCAACACATCGTTGTGACCCTCCAAGAACTTCTCCTGCCTAGCTTCATCCGTGTTGACATCATTTGGATCATAGCGGGCGAGCTTGTTGAATTCCTCCACATACTCCGCTGCTTTGCGACCTCCCTGGCGCAAACTGCGGAAGTCCTTCTTCTTCAAAGCCATGGCGCCTGCAAAGACATGTGCGGCGCAAAAAGCAGCCTGAAACTGCGCCCAAGTGACGGTGTCGATGGGATAAGTCACCAAGTAGTTGTCCCACCATGCTGCGGCAGGACCCTCCAGCAAATGTGAGGCAAACCTCACTCTCTCTGAATCAGTACAACCAACTGTCTCCATGTTCAGGCTCACTGATCGAAGCCAGTCATCCGCCAAAATTGGTTCAGGAGTGCTAGAGAACCTCTGAGGATTCAACCTCAAGAACCTGGTGAGTGTGTCCACATGTGGCGGCGGTGGTGGCGCATTGTTGTTGTTATTGCCCATGTTCTGAGTGAGCAACTGGATCAACTGGGCTTGTCCTTGAAGTAACTATTGCATGTAGGCTGGCACTTCATTGTTGTTGTTCCCATTGCCCGTAGGATCACGTCTCGGCGACATCTGGTGGGTGAGCAGAGGTAAGGTTTAGATAGAAACAGGTCTAAGGGGAATCACTACCCATAAGCACAAAATAACAATCAAGCTCCAGCAAACACACCAGCACAAACAATCGTAAAATCAACTAGACACATAACGATAAATTATCTTAAAAATGGTGGTCTGCCAACTAAACTTTCTCATATAACACTAATATGAATACAAGGGTCATTTACAATTTAAAAGAGAACATAGTCAACAATGGATGAAGATATGAATACGAGAGTAAAGACTAATAGGTAGGCAAAGGTTGAAAAGTAGAGTTTTCACTCCTATGGCTTTTCTAATCCATTTTCTAGGGTCACATCCTACAGTCAACACACTGCTCTGATACCATCTAAAACGACCCAATTCACATAGAATTGAAGTCTTTGTGATCAAGTGCTAGTCCCTGGATCGAACTCGCTAGCACAGACAGTACGATAGATGTATATCAAAGTACAAGTGCATCATTATTACATCGTATGATCCAGAATTCAAAACAAATAACAACTTGCATAGCTCAAGGCTAGCTTATTCAATATAAGTATAGCGGAAGCAAAACTAGTAGCGAGGAGTCCCATCAACATCCACAAGCGACATGCTGAGTGTAGACTCGCAACCCTATCATAACACACTAATCTTCTGAGAAACCTGCAACACGAAGGTTACAACCCGAACACGGGTCAGTACATCTGATTTGTACGGCAAGTAACACAAGTGATAAAGCAATCCTACAGCTAATTTCAAATCAAGAACATGATTCAAGCTTGGTTTGTTGTACTTAAAGTTGGTATTCACCTACTTCTACTTACTACTCAACATTTTTATCGTCTTAAGTTAATATCAACCCACAAAGGACAATATCTAACTAAACTGCCTATGAGAGCCCTCAGGATCATAGGATTTCTAATGGCAGCCATGAGATCCCTTGGGATCATGGTTTCGTGAGTATTTTAGATCCCTCGGGATACAATTGCACACGTATCTCCTATTCGTGGACATCATAGATCCCTCGGGATATGATGCCACTACAAACACATTCGTGACTGTTACAGAGCCCCGAGGATGCAACATAACCCTATCGTGAACAGTGTACAACCCTCAGGATACAATGCCACTACCTAGACACCAAGTGAACATTTTAGAGCCCTCAGGGTGCAATGCCACACAAACCATCGTACGTGAATATTACCGAGTCCTCAGGATGCAATACCACTCTACAGTACCTCAATTTCAAGTTACTATTTTACTAATAATAATGTTGTCACAACACTTGAATAACAAAATAATTCCCCCCATGATTATCATTGCAAAAGTAAGCATATAATCATATAGCACAAGAAATTCTAAAACATAACAACGTTGGATATAATGATCAATCAAAACATGTGGCTATCTTACCAGGTTTCAGCATAACATAACGACCTTCACATGCATAGAAAAATAGTACGTGCATAACCAAAAGAGAAACTTGCCTTGAACGGTGTTGAAGTACTCTAACACTTATTTCTGATCCTTTCTGCACTCCAGACAATCTACACGATCAACAATAATGCATTGAATACACATGCAACACAAAAACAATGCAACAGTAAAAGAACAGATTGAATAACAATAAAACCAACTAAACAGTAGCTAAACGATAACTACAAGTCACCACGATCCCAACGCAACTGGAATCGGCGAAAACGGATACACCGTATAAAAGATACGGTCACCGGAAGTTTGAAATTAAATCTGTACAAAATTCAAATTCAAAAATTGGAACAGTGCAAAGTGCATCCTACTGTAAACTAGACTTTACTACGGTCGCAACGCAAAGAGAATCACCTAAAACGAAGCTACGGTTTAAAAGATATAAGGAATACCGTTCTAGGGTGAAATCTGTGAAAAAGGGCCTAATCGTAAATAAAATAAATTTTCTGCCGCGAAAAGGTCCTCGGCTACGGAGCGAACGACGTCCACTCCGGCGAACGGTCTGGCGAGCGTTCACTGTATAACGAAACCGCGGTTAACCGGAGTAGAACCCTAACCCTAAAAATAAAACCGATCTGAACCGCCCGATCTATTATGGGCCGTTGGATCGAGATCCAACGGCCGAGAGGCGGCGACAGAACACCGGCCGGGCGAGGTGGTGGCGGCGGCCTACGGAGGTGCGGCAGTGGCACGTGGCGCGGCTCGTGCGGCGCGCGCAAGGGGCGGTGAGGCGGCGAGGCGAGGCGGCGGCGGTGGCTCACCTCGTCGCCGGCGGTGGGGCTCGGCGGTCGGGGCGTCGCGGCGGCGGCGGCCTCCGGCGGGGTGGCGACGACGGTTTCGACGGGGCGGCGGCGGCGGGGCCCGCGGCGAGATTTTTTTAGGGTTTTCCAAAAACGAAAAATAGGAAAAATCCCAAAAAATATATATAGCCCGAATTTTTTTCCTGAGTCCGAGACGGGCCCGAATTGCACGTAGCGCAAAATAGCCGACTAGGCCTCTGGAAGGCCCAAAAAGAAAACTCGTTTTTTTATTTTTTTATTTGGTCAACCGACTATGCAGAACATTTTTAATTAATAAAATATGAATTAAAAAAATGTCACAGCAATAAAATGAAATAATAAAAATAATTGTTTTTGCCGAAATTACTATTTCATATATTATGCAATTTTCATAAATACCTTTTATGCAATAAACTCCGTATAAAAATTATTAAAATCCCAAAAATAAATTTGTGTCATTTATAATTCCAATAACACAGTTTATAAACAGCCAAAATATTTTCAACACTTTTCAACTTTATTTAAAATGGGGATAAGTCATATTATATCCTCTCCAATAAAATTGCCTTAAGTTGAAAAAAGTTTAGAATATTCATAAAATCCAAATAATGTAAAACTCCAGCATGAAATGCATATGATGATCTATTAACATCCAAATTTGTAAAAATTGGGATGTTACAAGCATCTCCATCTTCAACCCATCTCATCTCACCATTGCGATCCAAGTTGTAACATGCACAACCCATCCCCTCTACTCTACCGGTGTTGATTACTCTTTTGTGGTGAATGCTATTGAATTTTGTTGGAGAATTATTGTTATGACCAGATTCTTTATCATATATTTATCCCCTCTGATCATGATCTCTTTTATGTCTTGTGAGTAGTTCCTTTAGTTCTTGAGGACATGGTAGAAGTCTAGTTGTTAGTAGTCATATGATGTTGAAGTATTATGTATTGTTTGATATTTAGGTTGTGGTGTTAGTCTTCTAGTGGTGTTGTTTGAACGTCGACTACATAACACTTCGCCTTTTTAAGGACCTAGGGGAATGCATTGTGTATAAAGTATGCTTATGGTGGGTTGCCAGAGTGACAGAAACCTGTCGGGACCCGGAATATGCGTATGTAATTCCAGTCACAACTCAATCATATGGAGAGCCAAGAGTCATACCCACTTTTTTAAGCAGACAAGGCCAAGAACAGAACACTCTCGGAAGGCATCGTACGTAAGGGGCATCCCATCCAAGCCGGATGATCAACTGAGATGGGTCCCCATCGCCCGTTCAGAAGTATAAATGATTATGGGTGGTGAAATCCCATACTCATAGACAAGTCACCTCAACCATATTCTCGATTGAATTATAACACTTACATAAACAGACTCCGGCCTGATCACTTAGTCGGGGTCTCGGGCGGGCTCAATAATACAACAAAGTGTGCCAAGTGACAGAGTCACGAGCAATCGCATCGCGATTCCCCAAACTGCGCACAACTAAGGGCCACTTAGTGTATAAAAGACCGCCGACAAGAACTCAACTAAGCTATCGAACCCCACAATAAGACATGCATGTTATAAATGTACACGCATCATACATGTCTAGTGTAAACAACAGGTACTCATCACATGAACTCTACAAAGTATATCTTTATTGACTTACACATAGAGTACACAAAGATCATATGACTATGATCCATCATTACATCAAACAATGGAAGCAAATTAGGTCTAAGTATAGACAAGATTAACAAATGGCTTAGAGAAGCCTTGTTCAACATACATGCCCTTCCACGAGGGACCAGACTGCTGTCTGGAACTATACTATCTTAGTCAACGTCGAGCTTCAGGAAGGTGACTCCATCGGGGTCTGGGTTCTCATCTAAAACATAGAATAAGCAAATGTGAGTACAAAGACGTACTCATCAAGACTTACCTCAGAACTATACTACTCATGTTCAATTTTCAAGGTAAAGGGAGGTGGGGTTTTGTAATGCAGAAGTGCCAGCTTTGACTTGGCTAGTCCTGTACTACGATTACCAGATTGAGGTAAGAAGCGTACACGAGTCCACTACCAAGTCTCCAACCGATAAACCACTATGAATACTTCCTCGAGTTCCCCACGAGAAAGCACGCCATAGCACTCACACTTATCTTCGCAAGTTTTAGAGTAACCGTTGAAGTTGTCTAATAATCAAGTAAAGGTCTCCAAGTAGTCCATGACCGTGGACGCGGCTATTCGAATAGTTTTGTTAACCCTGCAGGGGTGTACTTCTACACACATGAAACTATCAGTTACCGCCAGGATCTCGTCACCCTTCAAGCGGGTGTCGGCGAGGATAATTCCCACAACTTTTACCTCACAGCCAACTATAATCCAGGAGTCGACTATCTGAGTTGGTTACCTCTCGAGAGTCCGGTCGGATCATCGATACGAACCCAGAGAATGTAGGCGACTGAGACGCCACATGGCAGATGGTTTTACTGCCTCACAGGTCCACCCACATATCTAAATGATGCAACCTTTCATTCATTATTTTTCTATGGATATGGCAAATGGAAAGCCCAAACTAGTGTGACTCCTGGACCTGAATTGGGGTGAGTTAGTAGGTTCAGCGGGGATCCGCTTGCCCAACATGTGGTAGTACTCTTTGTCTTGGATCACAACACAAGAACTCGGGGCCTAGGGCAGTGTTCAACGAGACAACCCACTGTGTACTCCTACACAACCTGTCATCGTTCACCTTTGTTTAGGCCAAAGTCACCAACACGTTAATACCAGCAGTCACATGATCATTCCATCCCGACTCACATTAAAATAACCTCACTATAACACTAAGAAGCAATAAGCAGTAACAGTTGAAGGGGCCACATGCTCAACAAAAAACTCCTGAGTCTGCTAGGATTGTGGTTTGCTTAATACAGTGACAAAATGATAGGTCATGCATCGGAATGGGTTAAACTATGCGGAAGAACGTATCATGGTGATCTTCTAAACATGCATAAGCGAGACTGAGAGGGAAAATGGGTTTTTATAGATATGATCAATAGGGTTTGCTTTCCTTGCTGACGATACACAGGTTTATCGGTCTTCTGCTTCGGGGGTGACCTCCGTCTCGGAAACACTGTTATCGGAACAATAATCAACAAAGGGGGATAACATTGAAATAAAATGCACAAGAACATGATAAGGTTGTCCATGATGTATATGGTACTGGTTTGTTGATAATTCAATTTAATTGAAGTGTATTGCAAAGGATTTGCAAAGTCAAACTCCAAATTCAAATTCAAATTAAGCCATATGCACATTTTCTACTGTTTCCCCATTTTAAAATGGTCAAACATGAATTTTTTCGCATATTATTAATCCTTGCCTTTTTCTGATAATTTTTCATATATTATTTGTCAAATTTGGAGTTAGTATGAATTTTGTATGATTTTTCAAAGTTTAAACATTTTTCTGCCATTTTCTGAATTCTTTTAATTATAATTCCAATTACTGCGTCATGCTGACGCAGGGCTGACATCAGTGGGCTCTGTACATTGGGACCCACTGGTCAGTGGCATAGAGACGCATGTGAGGTCCAAAGGATGGTCGGAGCCTCTCCGGGGTTGAAGGGTGCGGCGGCCGGAGCACTGTGCAGATGAACATGGCGATTCCGTGCTCGGGATGACGCGCAGGAGGGGGAAAATAAAATAGGAGCTCACCCTGGTTCGAGCCGTGACGACGGCGCGGTCGAGGACGAGCTGGTGTGGAGGAATCCCTCGCCGAAATAAATGGCGGCCGACGGTGGGGAATCGAAGGCGACAACCACTCCAGGGGCTCCGCGGATCAATTGGACATGCAGAACGAAGAAGGCGTCGATGCCGGTCTTGATGGACACGTCGGGGCAGCGAGGAGAGGCCGTTGGCCACGTGCTATGCTCGGCGGTGCTCCGGTGGCTTCACTGTCGGCGGCGATTCGACGCGAGAGAGAGGGGAGGAGCGCGGGGCGTGTTGGGTGTCACCTTGGCGCGAGACGGAGGCATGGAGTGGCCTAGAAGCGCCTCGGTGGCCACGGCGGCGTAGGCATGCATGCCACCGAGGTGCTTTCCGTCGATGGGCAAGACGACAAGGGGTGGGGTGGTGGGCTGGGCCGGCTGGGGAATGAGTTGGGAATGGCCAGGTGAGTTCTTCTTTTCCTTTTATGTTTCTTTTTCTGTTTTGCATTTTTGTTTAGCTTAGCAAATAAAATAGCTAGGCATTTTTGTAAATGCTCAAATATTTTATATGGCATTACATGACCAGTAGCTGGTCATATCCAGAGTTTGAACATTTTTGAAATTCACAATATTTGAATTCAAATTCAAATAGGGGTATTTGATTAATTCCATGCTCCTGTTTGAATATTTGAAAAATCTATGAGCATGCGTTTGAATCCAAATCACTTTATATGTGATCACACTCATTTATGAGACTTTTCAAAAATGCAAAAGGAATTTTTGGAGCAACTTTTATTGTGGCCATTTGAATTAAATTCATCTAGGGGGTTTTCTCTCTCCCATTTCAATTTCATTTGAAAATTTTGACATGAATGCAAGGTGAGTCTTGATCCTAGCACATACCTAACAGAGGGTTCTGACAAAACCTGAACCCCAATTCGCACACTTTTTCACGAGGGATTGTTGGATCTTAAAGTTTATTGCTTTGGTTAGGCTTTGACTCAATTTCTCTCTTCTATTTGCGGATGCTTGCAAGAGGTTTCACTAGTGCGCGCGACAACTATCCAATCGGTTTTTGACCCCTATCGCCTATGGGAATCGAAACCGTCGTCTTGCTATCGATTGCAATAGGGGGGCCTATTCCACACGATAGCCATAAACCGTTTGTTATGTCGCCAGTACATGCAGACGTTTAGGTAAAACAACTCGTATGAAATACGGAAGTATATCCCACACAGTTAACCTTTAAAACTCGTGTGAAATGATTGACTCGTCCCAAACGTGTTGCCTGAAAAAACAGTGTGTAAGTATTTGTCATTCAGACGAAGGCGCAATAGCAAACGTGTGGGGTGCAAGAACACATCACACAGTCCGTAAAAATGAATTGTGTGAATTCAGTGTAGTATTCCAAACGTTTAGAAGAATGAGCACGTTTGCTCTGTACAGAAGATCACACACGATTGGTTGTCTTACAATTGAGTGCGATATCCCAAATGCTAGGAGCAATCGTCACTTATGTATGCTGTGTGAGTTAAATCCCAAAATACTAGGAGCAATCGTCACTTATGTATGCTGTGTGAGTTAAATCCCAAATGCTCATTATGATCGAACTGTGTGAGTTGCACAGAGTCATAAGTGACGAATTTATATGAAAAAAATGTGTGGAATGTAATAAAAAAAATGAGAATATTATGCAATAATCAGATCATTTAATGAATGTAATAAAGGCATGTTCATATCTACCATCACACACAGTATATTTCAAAGCCATCGCAATATTGTATAACTTGCACCGCAATACACATCAAGATTTTACAGCTAACATCATAGTACATAATTGAGCAATAAATTTGGCATCCAACATCTAAAAACTTTCAAAACTAACATAACAGATGAACCTCATCTACAAATATGTTGAAGTGGAAGGCGAATATTGATGGCGTCATTGACGGGATCGCCAATGGCATGTAGTGTCACAGCCCTGCAAAACACAAGAAAAATTACTACCTCTTTTTCCAAGGTTCTGTTCATTGCGTTAAGATAAGTAGAATAAACTTGCAGCTATTAAATTTTTGCAGAATGTCACATATGTGGGAGTATTGTACTCATAGTGACAGTGAATTGATTTACAGAATCAATCTTCACACGTATCATCTGACACTTTGTTGAGCTCATCTATCAAATTTGGTCCTGCTACCTCTTTGGCATAATGGAATTCACGGAAATATCACCATATTACACCAATTTTCAGAAATAACACCACCCTGCAAACTGTGGCCGAGGCGGAGGTATGAGCGAGAGGATGCAACTAATTGTAACATCACAAATTTTTTAAAATTTTGGAATGTTAATAAATATAATATAATAATGATTGTTTGCTTGATGTGATTGGTTTCTAGTAAGACTTAAAACTTTTGGAGTTTAAATGAATATTAAAATGAGAGGGAATAAAAGGAATTTCCCTAATATTCGTTGATTTGTGTTTTGGAATTTTAGTATTTGAAACAAATCTAACAAAATGAGAGAAGGTAATATGACTCCTTCAATAAATAAATAAATAAAATGTTGGAAATGTTTTAATATGATTTTATTGGAGTTTATTTAATTAAATAAATAAATAAATAAAATGTTGGAAATGTTTTAATATGATTTTATTGGAGTTTATTTAATTATTTTTCCATTCAAAAATAATTATAACTTGAGAGAAGATAAAATGACTTCTTCAGAAAAATGGAGTGGAAATTATTTAAATAATTATTTGAGGTTTTTGTTGATTTTTAAAATATTTTATAGCTGAATAAAGTCATTTGAAAAAAGTAATTATTTTTATTTTTTATTTTGGAAAATATGTTCATTGAATAATTCTCTTTCGATTATTTGTTGAATTTAGGATTTTATTTCATATTTTTCTGATGTGTATTTATTTGTGTAAATTTTTTTGAAGTTTCGGGTATAAAAAGAAAAAGAAAACTGTAGCACAACCGGCCCAGTAGCCTTTTCCGCCCGTGAGCGCATTTAGAGCCCAAGTCGGACCCATTTTTGTTTTTTTCCTCTGCCTATTTATAATTTTCGAAATCTTTCTTTTCTTTTTTTTGGAGAAACCCTAACGCGGGACCCGCCGTGGGACCCGTCGCCAACTCGCCGCCGCCGGAGTTTCCGCTACGTCGCCGGCCGATCTCGCCAGGGGCCGCAGCCCCGCCGTCCGCCGTCACCGCCGCCCGACCGGCCGCCACCACGGCCCGGCGACGCATCTCCCGCGCGCCCGTGTCACGGAGGACACCGCGCCGCCACCCTCGGCCGGCCATGGCCGTCGCGCGCCACTGCCGCCGCCCTTGCGCCGCCACCGGCCATCACCGTCTCGCCGGACCCCGTACCCTCGCCAGAGCCGAGCCTCCTCGCCGGAGTCAACCCGATCCAGATCGGGTCAAACTGCTCCAGGTACCCGATCGCTTTTTCTGGAATTTTTGTAATTGCGATCGAGTCCTTTCTGCAGAAAACACCCCGGATCTCGTTCTCGCAATATCTTCTAAACCGTGTGTCGGAATCAGGTGAAACTCTTTCCTACGCGCTCGTCTTTTTCTGTAGTTTAGCATGGACTCAACTTTGCACCCCTTTAGATACTTTTGAATTTGAATTCATTCAAATTCAAATTCAAATTCAAATTCCGGAGGCCGTATCTTTTAAACCGTTGATCCAAATCGAGTGATTCTTTTTGCGTTGGATCACTCGTGTCATGTACTTTGTGTATATAGCTTGTGCACAAAAATTTCAAATGTTTATTGATCTGTTTAAAGTCAAATTTAATTCAAATTTGAACCCGCTATGACCCGTGTTGTAGTATTCCATTTCACGTGTTTCCTTTTGCATATCGGATCGTTTGAGACATGTTATCGGTAAGATTCACACACTTTTCATGTGGGCATGATTTTCACCTTGAATTCATAAGTCCATAGTCACAAATCTTTACCCATAGTTCTTTATCTGTTGACTCTCTCGAGTTCACCTTCCACCAGCCACCTCGAGGACATCGACACTTGTACCATATCGAGCCTAGCTATTTTTGTTGCTAAACCTTGTTGTATTTGATTGATTGTTCTTGTGATTCTTATTGATGGCATGATTGCTTATTTGAGTTCTTTCTTTGATGATAGATGCTCCGAGTGTGACGAGTAGAGTTATCTGGATTGTGAGAGCGAAGAACGTCATCGAATGTACAAGACAAGTCATACTTTGACCATTTCACAACCTATATTTTTACTTATGCATGTAGCAAATATTACCCTATCCATGTGTAGGAAATTTAGTATTATTATTGCTACAAACCTGGTAGGGTAGCCATATGATCTTATCCTGTTTGCTTAGACAACCTAGCACGTGCTTGTTATATATATTTCTATGCTTATAGACGGGGATTGGTTTGAGATTTCATTCAGCTGTGTAATGATTTTAATGACTTGACTAGCAAAACTTAATTCGCATACACCTCTAGACGGGCAGGGAGTACTTCCTGGGGGCTCGTACCTTATCTAAGGCGACACCAGGTTGTACCCCTAATGGTTGTGAATGGTTTTGAGGGAAGGCATCGTGGGGTCGTGCACCTTATCTAAGGAAATGCGCCCATGAGAGTGCACCCTAAGTGGCGCCGTCCAGGCGCAAAAAGATCGGACAAACTTAGTGACTAGTAGCTTCCATGTACGACCACTCGCTATATGGGCTCCTGCTTAGTCGAGTAGGTTGTAGGGAGCCTGGCCCTGGTAGCTAGCTGATGTAGATATGATAGGTGTATCGTCTACCAAAGGGTGGAGGTGACCTCTTCTGAAGACTTCGTCTCAATCTTTGGGTTGAGTCTAGTGGGAAAAGCGTACAGGCCTCTATAGAGCGTACGAACTGATCGTGATTAGCCGTGTCCCCAGTTATGGACAACTTTGAGCAACTAGGAATTCATGTTGTTGGATGGTCTTGACAGATGAAATACCTTAATAAAACTTGAGTGGGAAAGATTTTAATAAAGGGTATGGGTTGGAACTGGTGCAGCCCAGTTCAACCTTATGTAGTATGATAAACTAAAATTTTGACTTTGGTAGATTGGGAAAAATCAGCTTTCTGCAAAATAAAACCATAAGCCTTCCTTTGACTTATCCTTACATGTAGATGTAGGTCTGTTATATCCTTTTTCGTGTGACTTGCCGTACAAATCAGATGTGCTGACCCGTTGTCGGGCTGTAACCTTCGTTGTTGCAGGATTGTATACAATGAGTATGTGATGCGATCTAGGGTTACGATGTCTATACTCAACTATGCCGGTGGAGTTGATGGACGCCATGAAGCTTTTATTGTTTTCCGCTGTATTCTATTTGTAAGCTAGCCTGGAGCTATGCAGGTATGATTTATTGTAATACTGGATCTTCGATGTAATATTTATGACATGTGGTTTATTCTGGATATTACATCGTGTACTGTGTGTGCTAGCTATTGATCCAGGGACTAGCACAAAATGCACAGAGACTTGGATTCTTGGTGAACCGGGTCGTTAGATATGGTATCAGAGCCCATGTTGACTGTAGGTCGTGACCCTAGGAAATGGATAGAAAAATCCATAGGAATAAAATTATTTTATCATTCTTTGGTTACTTACTCTCTCCACTAGTATCTCTCATCTATTATTCAGTTTCTAATCTCCTTGTATTGTTTTAATGAAAATACCCCCTCCGAGTTGCGTATTCCCTGAAGATATGTATTTGAGAAGTACATCATCAACCTCGTGGATCAATTGAAGTAACGGCTGCCAGAATTAGGAGGAGTATCCTATGGATTTAATAAGGATTAGTGTTTACACTACAAGAGGATCTTCAACATCAGCTTAGCTGAGAAGGATGAAGCTTAGATTCAGACCACCAATTTTAGGTGAAGTTAGTTAAACGAATTGCGCGTAGTATGATGAGATCGTATGTCTTGCACATATGACCTTACTCTAGGAGTTGTTTGTGTGGTTGATTTTTGTGATTTGAGTGATGGTTATTCTGTGTTGTTGTTTGCAAGTAGGTGGTTTGCCTTATTCTTGTTTGTGTGCATATGCTTGGTGCTATATTTAGATTGGTTTCTTCTCTGTATCCTAGTTGCCCCTAACCCTTGTCGTTTGGGTTCAATAGATGGAGTATGAAGTAGGACTAACCTTTTCTGGGGCAATGACTAGACAAAAAGTGGAACAATGGATTCATAATATGGAGGAGCACATGGAGAGTAACAAGGTTGGAAGTTTTCACATGTTCCGCTATGCTGTCAAGCACTTTGAAGAAGAGACTGCTACTTGGAGGACAATGCATCAGGCGGTTAACGAATCAAGAAAAAATATTACATGGAAGGAGTTTACAAAGATTTTGTTGGGATCTCGCCTCATCACCCCGATGCAAAGGACGGTAATTCGTAAGAGGCCTCGTTCCTGCAAAATTTGCGGGGAAGTAGGACACTCCTATGAAGGACACCAAGATGGATGTCCCTATTTTGAGGAAATGCACAGGGGTGAAGAATGTCCCACTGCACAAGTCACATGTTTCTTGTGTGAAGGAAATAATCATTACCCCGCTCAGTGTCAATTTTTCATCATGACACAACAAGTATCTCAGCATCAAAAGGAAGGAATGGAGAAAATTATCCAAGAATTCAGGGAAGCATCCGTGAAGAAAAAGAAGGACCTTATCCAAGTTCAGTGTTACCGGTGTAGGAACGAGGGACACTACGCCAACATGTGTCCATGATTGAAGAGAAAGAAGATGTGAACGTGGGAGCAAAGATGTCGACATATTGAAGCTTATGTTTTGCAATTGGAGAATATAATATTCGTAGGTGTGCACTAAGTGTACGGTGGTACCTAGTAATGTTAGTTGGAGATGTGTATCGATGCATGTTTTGCTGTTGATTAACTGAATGTGTTATGTCATGATTTTTTTTTAAGTTTTGTCTTGAGCCCTTTGACCCTGATATTTATTTGATTGATGTTGTGTGTTGTGCCTTGCATTTATTCTACGTGAGTAGAATAAGTACACATCACCTTTGTCATTTCTTGGTTTTACAGACAGCTACACATCAAAGCTTATATTTTCAAAACTAGTGTGATGTTTGTATGGGTTTATCTCTCTCTACATTCTATTCCCCCTCAACCCGATCCCTACACTGAAGAAGTTACTACAATGAATGCTAATGTGAAGACTGGAGTAAATATGGATGCAACTTAATGCCAAGTTCAAGTTAACCTCATGTGCCAGGATCCTACAACAAGCAAGAATAATCTTGCTGAAGGAAGAACCCTGGAGGAAGAAGTAGTTCACCAGTGCACGTTTTATAGCAATTTGCGTAAACCTGAGTGTTGTGAAGAAACGATAGATGTTTGTTTGGATTGCAGAAGCATGGATTTATCTGAACCCAATTCATGAACAAGAGGAACTTTTGCAATGCTTGTGAGGACGACTGAGTGTTAGATTGCGAGATTCGCTAAACCATATACAAGTTAATGATTTGGGTGCGGAATGGATTGATCACCATGACGACTACCCTTATTATTCGCTCTTGCTATGCGGGATAGTAAATCTTGAGTGAATTACCTATAGCAGAGAGACGACGATGTTAAGCCTGAACCATGGAATGGTGCAATGTTTGACCCCTATGGGAGACTATCGTTAATAATAGTAGTTCATACGGTGAGTATAGACCAAGACCATTTCTGCAGGTATCCCGTAAAAGTATCCTCGATGACCACCATGAGGGAATCGATAGTTGCTTAGTATTGGCGCCTGACTTGTCAGCCATGAAGGTTCGGTATTTGGAAGACCACTCTTCTGCTAAGGATTGAAGACCTCAAGGGAGTTGGTGAAATCTCTATGAAGGAGGTGATCGGTGGAGCAAGACTCATCAAGACTAAGTCGTATTCCTTTTATGGGTGGTAGCACCCTGGACCATCAGCGGATCGGTGGACTGTCATGAAGACTCAAACCCTAACCTTTTCGAATCTCGAGGACGAGATTCCTTTTAAGGGTGGTAGTCTGTAACATCCCAAATTTTTCTAAATTTTGGACTGTTAATAAATAAATTATAATTATGGTTGTTTGCTTGATGTGATTGATTTCCAGTAAGACTTAAAACTGTTGGATTTTAAATGAATATTAAAATGAGAGGGAATAAAAGGATTTTCTCTAATAATCGTTGATTGGTGTTTTGGAATTTTAGTATTTGAAACAAATCCATAAAAATGAGAGAAGGTAATATGACTCCTTCAATAAATAAATAAATAAAATGTTGGAAATGTTTTAATATGATTTTATTGGATTTTATTTAATGAATTTTCCATTCAAAAATAAATATAACTTGAGAGTAGATAAAATGACTTCTTCAGAAAAATGGAGTGGAAACTATTTAAATAATTATTTGAGGTTTTTGTTGATTTTGAAAATATTTTATAGCTGAATAAAGTCATTGGAAAAAAATAATTATTTTTATTTATTATTTTTGAAAATATTTTCATTGCATAATTCTCTTTAGATTATTTGTTGAATTTAGGATTTTATTTCATATTTTTTTGATGTGTATTCATTTGTGTAAAATTGTTTGAAATTTCGGGTTTAAAAATAAAAAGAAAACTGTAGCACAGCCGACCCAGTAGCCTTTTCCGCCTGCGAGCGCATTTGTTGTTTTTCCTCTGCCTATTTATAATTTTCGAAATCTTTCTTTTTTTTGGAGAAACCCTAACGCGGGACCCGCCGTGGGCTCCGCCGCCAACTCGCCGCCACCGAAGTTTCCGCCGCGCAGCCGGCCGATCTCGCCGGGGGACGCTGCCCCGCCGTCCGCCGTCACCGCCGCCCGACCGGCCACCACCACGGCCCGGCGACGCATCTCCCATGCTCCTGCGTCACGGAGGACGCCGCGCCGCGCGCGCGCCACCGCTGCCGCCCCGTGCGCCGCCACCAGCCACCACCTCGCCGGACGCCGCCGTCGTCTCGCCGGACCCCGGACCCTCGCCCGAGCCGAGCCGCCTCGCCGGATTCAAACCGATCCATATAGGGTCAAACTGCTCCAGGGACCCGATCGCTTTTTCTCGAAAAAAGTTTAATTGCGATCGAGTGCTTTCTCCAGAAAACATCTCGGATCCCGTTCTCGCAATATCTCCTAAACCGTGTGTCGGAATCAGGTGAATTTTTTTCCTACGCGCTCGTCTTGTTTTGTACTTTAGTGTGGAATCAACTTTGTGCCCCTTTACACACTTTTGAATTTGAATTCATTCAAATTCAAATTCAAATTCCGGAGGCCGTATCTTTTAAACCGTTGATCCAAATCGAGTGATTATTTTTGCGTTGGATCACTCGTGTCATGTAATTTCTGTCTATACTTGTGTACACAAAGATTCAAATGTTTATTGATTTGTTTAAAGTAAAATTTAATTCAAATTTGAACCCGCTATGACTTGTGTTGTAGTATTCCGTTTCACGTGATTCCTTTTGCATATCGGATCGTTTGAGACATGTTATCGGCAAGATTCACACACTTTTCATGTGGGCATGATTTTCACCTTGAATTCATAAGTCCATAGTCACAAATCTTTACCGATAGTTCTTTATCTGTTGACTCTCTCGAGTTCACCTTCCACCTGCCACCTCGAGCACATCAACACTTGTATCGTATCGAGCCTAGCTATTTTCTTGCTAAACCTTGTTGTATTTGATTGATTGTTCTTGTGATTCTAATTGATGGCATGATTGCTTATTTGAGTTCTTTCGTTGACGATAGATTGCTCCGAGTGTGACGAGTAGAGTTATCTGGATCGTGAGAGCGAAGAACGTCATCGAATGTACAAGGCAAGTCATACTTTGACTATTTCGCAACCTATATTTTTACTTATGCATGTAGCAAATATCACCCTATGCATGTGTAGGATGTTTTGTATTATTATTGCTGCAAACCTGGTAGGGTAGCCATATGATCTTATCCTGTTTGCTTAGACAACCTAGCACGTGCTTGTTATATATATTGCTATGCTTGTAGATGGGGATTGGTTTGAGATTTTATTGAGCTGTGTAAGGATTTTAATGACTTGACTAGAAAACCTTAATTAGAATACACCTCTGGACGAGCAGGGAGTGCTTCCTGGGGGCTCATACCTTATCTAAGGCGAGACCAGGTTGTACCCCTAATGGTTGGGCGCCGTCCATGCTCAAAAAGATCGGACAGACTTAGTGACTAGTAGCTTCCATGTACGACCATTGGCTATATGGGCTCTGGCTTAGTCGAGTAGGTTGTAGGGAGCCTGGCCCTGGTAGCTAGCTGATGTAGATATGATAGGTGTACCGGATACCAAAGGGTGGAGGTGACCTGTTCTGAAGACTTCGTCTCAATCTTCGTGTTGGGTCCAGTGGGAAAAGCGTACAGACCTCTACAGAGCGTACAAACTGATCATGATTAGCCGTGTCCCCGGTTATGGACAACTTTGAGCAACTAGGCATTACTGTTGTTGGATGGTCTTGAAAAATGAAATACCTTAATAAAACTTGAGTGGGAAACATTTTAATAAAGGGTATGGGTTTGAACTGGTGCAACCCAGTTCAACCTTATGTAGTATGATAAACTAAATTTTTGACTTAGGTAGATTGGGAAAAATCAGCTTTCTGCAAAATAAAACCATAAGCCTTCCTTTGACTTATCCTTGCATGTAGATGTAGGTCTGTTATATCCTTTTTCGTGTGACTTTCCGTACAAATCAGATGTACTGACCCGTTGTCGGGCTGTAACCTTCGGTGTTGCAGGATTGTATACAATGAGTATGTGATGCGATGTAGGGTTACGATGTCTATACTCAACTATGCCGGTGGAGTTGATGGACGCCACGAAGCTTTTTGTTGTTTTCCGCTGTATTCTATTTGCAAGCTAGCCTTGAGCTATGCAGGTATGCTTTATTGTAATATTGGATCTTCGATGTAATATTTATGACATGTGGTTTATTCTTGATATTACATCGTGTACTATGTGTGCTTGCTATTGATCCAGGGACTTGCACAGAATGCACAGAGACTTGGATTCTTAGTGAACCGGGTTGTTACAATAATTAACCACAGGGGGTGAGGAAAGAGGCAGTAGATTGGGGGATTTTAGAGAACGCAAATTTCTTCATCCTGGTGGCTTAAACTTCATGGGCTGCTGGAAGCATGAAGTGCTTTACCTTTAGCAAAATTGCCTTCTATAAAGTTGATATAATTGTGCCAGAATTCTGGCTGCCTGTGATCCCCTCTCAGTTTGTTCCTTGAAAAATAAGGAAAAACTCATAAGTGACACAACAGAACATATGTAGAAGCAGCATTATAAGAACATCATATTTTGATTGTAATGAAAGAAGTAATAGATATGAGGAAGAAAACAACCTCGGGTGGATGACGAATGAGGTAGCAGATCAGCTGAGGGACTTTAAAGAACAAAAATTTCTTCATCCAACTGGCTTAAGCTTCATCGGAGGTCAGTAGCATAAAGTGATTTACCGTCAGCAAAATTAGCATCATCTGCGATCATCGTTAGTCAAGTATGACTCATTCATATAAGTAGAAGGACTAGGTATAGTGGAGCTATAAATGCAAGATTTTTCAACCCATTAATTGATTCCAAAGTTATGTTCATAAATATAGTTAATCTATTTTGTTATAACATATTTGGAAGACGTAAACAGCATCGTGAATTCACAACATTCATCAATATTACTCTCGTCGTGGGTACTTTGAGCAGTTATATGATCGCAAAAACATATAATGAATGAATCCCACTAAGATGCATTTATAATGTCTATCTCAACATGCAAGCTATCTACCTCACCAACTATTATAGCCAATCACCTGTGCATGTCATCCACTAACAAAACCTCACTAGGATACATTTGTGCATACTATTTTAGCCAGCCATTTGTCCATGTCACTGAGTTTATTTACATGCATTTTATACCCTTTCAATTTAGATTATAAACTTCCAATAGAAATTTCCGCTGCAGCACGCGGGATGTTCTTCTAGTTCAATATATGATGTGATCGTCGATATCATAGCTGCTCAAATTATCCCGCGACAAGAGTAATATTGATGACTGATTTTCAGATACAATGCGGTTTAGTTCTTAAAATTTGTGTTGCAAAAAAGGAGAGAAAATGTATCTACTGTTAGGACTTTGAAATCAATCGCGAATGGATAAAGCTTTCTTGCACCTACAATCCTACAATATACATCCTTCCACCTGTAAGAATGACTCTAACTTGACTCGTGATGCAGAGCTAAGCACACCGACATAGAGATAGGAGGGCTGAACCGCCGCATGTATGTCATACCTGAGATAGCCATGAACGTCCCGAAATAAGTAAACATCTAGGTGTAGCATGGCATCGGAGTAGTCGGTTTCTTACTTGATCTGCAGATTGCTCTGTTTCTGCCTCCTCTGCAGGAATCCCATTTTTTATAATCCTCCCTGGCCTCTTTCATTCATGCGATCAGATCAGGAACCGGAGAATAGTTAATCACAACAGATTGCTCAGAGACCTTTTATTCTTGAAGAATTGCATGAGATAAAGAGTGAAAATGAACACTATGTTATAGCTCTGACATGACATCACATTGCTCGTGTAAGTTTTATTGAAGAACATATTACATAGTGGCATTACATTGCAAAGGGAAACCAAATATAATGAAATAAGCTTATGCTTGCTAGTTGAACATAGGAATTAGGTAAGCTGAATTGAGCTACTGCTCGTCATCATCAGAGATGATGATGGTCTCTTTCCCCTTGGAAGAGGGCGAGATATGGACATCGTGGGTGCCTTGCTGGTGGTCGGTGTGGTTCACCAATCTGCTAGATCTAGAGTTCATGTAAGCACGAGCACGCTGAGAAAAAACAACAAGAGCTGCTACGCAAAGTTGACAACCTTGAGGCAGCGTAGATGCACCATGCGTTGGAGGTGGCCTCGACGGTCATGTTCTCCTCGAGAACCTTAGGGTCCGCGAGCATAGATGCCACCGCGGCCTCGTCAACGAGTGCGGCCGTGATTTTCCTCTCCACGGCCAAGTGCTCCTTGAGCTCCAGGACATGGCGTGTGGACCATGGTGAACGGCGGGACCTGCGGCTTGTGGGAAGTGGTGGTGGTGATTTGGATGGGACGTGGCGGGCGGCGGTCGTGGAATGGATGTGGAAGAAGATGGTTGTGTTGGATCTTGGGGTGAGAACAGGGTAGTGCGTCGTCGTCGAGGACGCTGGGCAAATGTGCAGGGGTGGGGTGTTTGAACAACGAAGGGGGGAATGTGTGCTAAAAAGTGATGCAAAAGAAGGGGGAGGCTCTATATTTGCGCGGCTAGCAATGTTTTTCTCTATATGCGCAGATAAAGTGCCGCCAAACGAAATCATCGCAAATGCTTCTATATTAATAATTGATTGTGATCATCACATATCCCAAAATCATCGCAAATGCTTCTAACTTTAATAATTGATTGTGATCATCGCATATCCCAATATCATCGCAAAAAATGGAGGAAACTAGCCAATGCATGAAAGACTTTAGTTGCTAAAAAATTAAATGATGCAACCTTCGCAACAACAAACTAAGCACTAATGCACTGTGAAGTATAATAGCTTAACTCATTTAATAGTTAGTACACTTAACACCTCACTTATCAGCTTTGCATTAGAAGCAACCTTAAGGAGCTAGCATTAACATAACAATAGACAAGGGCTTTACTACTATCAGTGATTAAACAAATACCACGGCCGGCGGCCCAGGGATCCGGCGGACCTAAGCATCGTCATCGAAGGAGAAATTGACGACTAGCGAGGACGGCATCTCGGTGTCGTCGGCGTCAGCGTCGGCAATGCCCTCGGACGCTGATGGTGCGATGCTGAGGTCCCCGTATCCATCGTGGTCGACCAGTTCACAGTAATGCTCGCAGTAGTGGATGCGCCAAAGATCCTTTTGGTGCGCCGTTGCCGATTCTTCCATGACACATAGGAGGTCTTCCTCCTTCTCCATCTCACGCTCATACTTGCACTCAGCGATTTCGTGGGGAAGGGGAACTATGGCTTCCGTAGATGCGCCGTCGGAGAGCATCTCGGCTGTCGCTCTTGCCAACTCTTTGGAAGTGGGGTATAGACTGGAGTCCGTCCCGATCTGTATGCCAACGGGGTCGATCTGGGCAAGGGCGCCGCCACCGCCCTCTCAGTGGATGCGGCCGCCCTCTCGGCGGCGGCGATGGATCTAGCAACTGAGGCAGTCACATCATCCTTCCTGGCGAAGCTACTAGGTGGGGACATGGTCGATGTGATTGGGGATGAGGCGTTCGCGCTGGGGTCTAGTGGGGGTAGAAATGAATCTTCCCCCGGACGCCATAAACCGCCTGAACTATGCGCGAGCGACATGGTCGGTCAATTGGACCGTCTTGGATATTTTCCACAACCCAAACGATGGCTTCATATAAACTTTGGGCATATGGATGGTTTATCTTGATTGTGTTAAAAATAGTTCCCCTGGGATGGTTTGGGTCTATATCACTGTTTAGATCTTTGAAACGCCAACCCATTCGCTGCAAAACACTTGCCAATGCAGTGAGGAACCACATGTTCATTTTTCAAACCATTTTCGTGCACTTTTTTAGTCGTTCGCAATGCTAATCTGAATTTTAATCCGTTTAATGCCTAGAAATGCACGTAATTCGTTAAAAATAGCAAACTACCCATCAAAAAATTCATATTGTAGCACGTGAGATGGTTGGGTCTATGGTTAATATAGAAAAAAAACTCAAGTTCAAAAGATGAAGAAAATGAGAACATACATTCGAATACGATTCATTCCATCCTTGAAACCATGACTTTTCTTCGGGGATAGTTCGGTTTCTAATGGGTGTACATCATACAAGTTGTACAATCGTATCATATTTTTCTCCAGGCATACTAAAGTGATATGATGATACCCTGCCAAGTTTCAAAATTTTCAGACCTAATAAAATCTTTCGAGAACTTTTAAACGAATGAATGCCGCGTTCAGGGTTGGATATTGCCGCTTAGAACTTTGAAATGTCATCCCATTCGTTGCAAAACACTTACCAATGCACTGAGGAACCACATGTTTATTTTTCAAACTATTTTCATGCAGTGTTTTAGTCGTTCGCAATGCTAATCTGAATTTTCATCCATTCAATGCCTAGAAATGCACGTAATGCGTGAAAAATAGCAAACTATCCAGCATAAAATTTATATTGTAGCACGTGTGATGGTTGGGTCTATGGCCACTCTATAAAAAAACTCATGGTCAAAAGATGAAGCAAATGAGAACATACATTCAAATACGATTCATTCGATCCTTGAAACCACGACTATTCTTCAGGGATAGTTCGGTTTCTAAAGGGTGTACATCATACAAGTTGTACAATCGTATCATATTTTTTCCTGACATACTGAAGTGATATGATGACACCCTGCCAAGTTTCAATTTTTTCAGACCTAAAAAAAATCTTCTGGAATTATTAAACGAATGAATGCCGCGTTCATGGTTGGATATCGCCGCTTAGATCTTTGAAATGTCATCCCATTCGCTGCAAAACACTTACCAATGCACTAAGGAACCACATGTTGATCTGTCAAACCATTTTCATGCACCGTTTTAATCGTTCACAATGCTAATCTGAATTTTAATCAATTTAATGCCTAGGAAATGCACGTAATGCGTTGAAAATAGCAAACTATCCAGCAAAAAATTCATATTGTAGCACGTGAGATGGTTGGGTCTATGGTCACTGTAGAAAAAAAACTCAAGGTCAAAAGATGAAGAAAATGAGAACATACATTCGAATACGATTCATTCTATCCTTGAAACCACGACTATTCTTCGGGGATAGTTCAGTTTCTAAAGGGTGCAAATCATACAAGTTGTACAATCGTATCATATTTTTTCCCGACATACTGAAGTGATATGATGATACCCTGCCAAGTTTCAAATTTTTCAGACCTATTAAATTTTTTCTGGAACTTCTAAACGAATGAATGCCGCGTCCACGGTGGGATATTGCCGCTTAGATCTTTGAAATATCATCACATTCCTTGCAAAGCACTTACCCATGCACTGAGGAACCACATGGTTATTTTTAAACCATTTTCGTGCACCGTTTTAGTTGTTTGCAATGGTAATCTGAATTTTAATCCATTTAATGCCTAGGAAATGCACGTAATGCGTTAAAAATAGAAAACTATCCAGCAAAAAAATCATGTAGCACGTGAGATGGTTGGGTCTACAGTCACTGTAGAAAATAAACTAGAGATCAAAAGATGAAGCAAATGAGAACATACATTCGTATACGATTCATTCCACCTTGAAACCATGACTCTTCTTCGGGGATAGTTCGGTTTCTAAAGGATGCACATCATACAAGTTGTACAATCGTATCATATTTTTCCCCGTCATAGTGAAGTGATATGATGACACCCTGCCAAGTTTCAAAATTTTCAGACCTATTAAATTTTTTCTGGAATTTTTAAACGAATGAATGCCGAGTTCATGGTTGGATATCGCCACTTAGATCTTTGAAATATCATCACATTCGTTGCAAAACACTTACCGATGCACTGACGAACCACATGTTGATTTTTCAAACCATTTTCGTGCACTGTTTTAGTCGTTCGCAATGCTAATCTGAATTATAATTCATTTAATGCCTATGAAATGCACATAATGTTTTGCATGGATTACTCTATTCTTTGCATTGCCAACGGTTGTTTTTATTGAATCGTATGGAATACATTCAAACCGCCTATATGTACTTCGCCAGGAGTGTTATCTCGAAACCCTTCTTCGTTTTATTTCCTCCATCTCCAGCGAGCTATTTCCATGGCAAGTGGTGCGGACGGTGTTGGGAGCCCTCCCGATGCTCAGGCAGGTAGTTCCACCAGGTCTCTATTCATCCCCATCGGTGGCGGCGGCGACGGTGGCGTCTGTGGGGACCGCTCGTGGCTGGTCTTCCTCCAACTGAGCAAGCACGTTGCGCCTGCCGCCTCCAAGCTTCGTGCCACCGAGACGGCTCTCCAAGCCGCCAACTCGGCGGTAGCAGGCACTGAAGAGGGCGGAGGCTTTCTCTACACCGAGGCTAAGGTGGCGTACGACCTCGCGTACTACGAGTACAAGGCGGCGTCCGAGCAGTTCATCCCCAAGCCGTGAGAAGCCGCCGCAGACGCCCTGTTGTTTTATGCTAGTTTGTGGCAAAAATAGAAATGTAGTGGAAATGGATGATGTAATCTGATGAACTCCGATGGATGTGACGTATCTTGTAGTCTGGAACTATCTTTAATGTTTATTTTCGAATCTATTCGTCGTCTCAGATCTTTCGCGCGGAACGAATAATGCATGTTATCAATGTGGAGTTGAGTAGATTGCGCCCCTGATTCCAGCTAGCCGCCTATAACTAATGCACCTGCCATTGTGAAAATGCTTCATTAGATCCCCACGCCCACCCCCTCACCTCACGCACACGCTCCAACCTGCAAGAATGGCGCCTCCGGTCAGCCCATGTTCACCCGTGCCTCCCGTCGCCGCGCCCCCAACCATGGAGGAGTTGTGGGCGGAGTACGATCGAAACCTAGAAGAGATGGTGTCGCTGTAGGTAAAAGCCAAGAAGCTGGCCGAGATGGAGGAGGCGGAGGCGAAGGAAGCCGAGCACCAGGCCAGAGTAGCGCGCTGGGAGGAAGTGCAGTGGCGGAAGGCCGTCGAGCGTTCCATCCGGGTGGAGGAGGAGGCCGTGTTTCTCTATAAGCAGGCCAAAGGCGCCAGACGCATAGGCGCCGCATGGAGGTACCAAGAAAAGGTGCACATTGCCACGGAGAGTGAGATCGAGTACGCTCCAACCAAATACGATAAGCTTGTGGTCGAGCAGCGCCGACGTGTTGCTAATTCACATGTCAAGGATGTCGAGGCGGCGAAGGAGGCCCTCGCCCAGAGCGTTGGAAGGCCGTCGCGAAGAAAAGATGAGTGGATTAAGAAGAGGCAGCATAGGAGGATGAGATTTTAATTAGTAGTAGTCCTAGTAGTAGTAGTAGTAGTAGTAGTAGTAGTAGTAGTGGTAGTAGTAGTAGTATAAGTAGTTAAATAAATTATTTTATGTTGCATTTGTGTTTCTTTTTAAGGGCTATAGTAGTTCGTAAGATTTTAAATAGGTTCACCCAGGACGAGGCCTCAAACGCTTCTGACATGATGGCATCATCCCACACTAGCTTTTTAGCCGCTCTCATCTCATGGAGTACCCGGGTGGCCAGCCGAACTGGTAACGACGAGTCGGAATCACTGTCGACCATTGCAAGGAGGAGGCGGCGAGGAGAGGGAAGGAGAAGCATGATTTGGGTGTGCGAGAGAGACGAGACTCGGCTCCAGTACTGCACCTAACTTTGGGTGATTGACATGTGGGCCGGTGAGCAAACTGGCCCACATGTCAGTGACCCCAAAGTCAGGTGCAGTAAGTCAGAGGATTCGGTTCCGCGCAAGAAGGTATACATATGTATAGGGCAAGAAGATGGCAATGAAACGGGCAGTCATGATGTTGTGTGTGCGATGGTGCTCGCTGGTAATCAATTATTTCTAGCCGCTGGAGTATAGTAGTAGCAGAAGAAGCTAGTAATATATTTTTACAAGCTAGCTAGGACTAGAACTCTCGCAGTGCCCAGTGAGGCGGTGATGAGAAGATGCCATCGCACACGCAATACTGTGATGCTATAACGCGTCCATCAGTATAAATTAACATTTTTTTACGAAATTGCTATGAAGATGACACTACACACATGACATGCAGCCAACACCCATATCCAACGATCGATGAACCAATTGCTAGTGACGTGACACCACCTACCTTTGGGTGTGTGACATGTGGGTCGGCCACCTGTTGGACCCACATGACATGCACCCAAAGTCACCTAACCTCTAGTCTCGCATTGTATGCATGGCTCCTACACATATCCAGCGTCGTCCACCCCACCCAAATTGCGTGTGTGTGTGTGGCGTCGTGTGTACAGCAGGGTTGTTCTGTACTTCTTGACTTAAAGTGGTGTAACAAATCCATCAGTGAATAAATTCTCCACCCGACACATAATGCTTTAAAGACAGGGCGTGGGTTGGATTCTCATTCCCTGAGACGGTCAGGCATCCAGACGGTCAAGAGCACGCCTTGCTTCAATGCTGCTGTGGGAAGCCATCCAGTCGGCCTGCCACCCTGTTGAATTTCTCGCCACTTTGCTTCCACATTTTCTTTCCATTCCAATTGACCACGCTTTCCATAACGTCTACCCGTGGGGAAGGGATGAGACTCCGACTTGGGTGGCTGCCTTGTGGGTTCGGAAGCAACATGACCCACACGTAAGTGATCTCTATTCAGTGGGCTGGTTCCGGGGTATAGAGGAATGAGAACCAGCACAATTCAATCTTTTCAGCCGACCCCCACCCCTCCCTCGCTAGCTAGCTCCCCCTCCCCGTCCTCCCATGGATCCCCTCCCTAGCTCCCAAAGTCACAAGATGAATCTTGACGGCCCACTTTTGGTTCACTCCTCCTCCATGACGGGAACAACCGATGCTGTGCCGGTCTCCGCGCCTTCTCCGACCGCCATTGCACCTCCGGGGACGACGCCTGACGATGTCCGGTTTTTATACCCACTCCGCCTGCCATCGGCTGCGAGCAAGTGGAGGAGAAGCTGGATGCCATCCACTCAGACATCCTCGCCGAGATAGATGCAATGTAAAAGGATTCCGCGATTGACGAGTTCAGAGACAACGGAAGGGAGGCCGTTGAGTTCGCTGAGGAAGTCAGCAACGAGGACCCTGAGGTATATATCGATTATACATGCTTCTTTCTTTACATTGGGGTTTTTTGCCTGTACCATATGGCCAGTTGGTTAAAAATCAAAGTTATTTTCCATGCATGTCATTTGATTGGTCTTGTAATCTCGTGCTACCAAGGTGTGGGGTTTAGTTCCGGATAGTTCTTGTTTTAATCGGCATAGGGTACGGTTTACTCTATCTCTGGTTTCATACTCTCATTATGATAAGTGGCGGATCCAGGATTTCATTTCATTTTTTTGGCATTGCAACATCTAAATTGTTCATGTATATGAAACCCTAGCCCCCCTTCATTGGAGCACCCAGAGTGATATTTTTTGCTGCCTCAAATCCTAGTCAAAGCCTCAACATGTGATAGCCATGAGTCCATGAGTATACACAATACTGCCTCCGAAGATAACGTGCAAGCAGAATGCTAATTACGTGGTGCCGATGAGATGTGTGTAAGGTGCAGACAGTTGTGTAACTCATGCTGCAATATATAGATGAAAAAAATTCTGTACTGAAAACATTTGGGTGTCCGTGAATATATGTACTCCATCCGCCATGACCAACTGTCAATCCACCCTTAATTATGATATCTATCATGGTTTCTTCCCAGACCTTTATTTTGTAGGTTGTTGATAGTTATCTTCTAAACATGATTGTTATTATGTGTTTAATATTTCACAGGTAGGTTCCGACTATGTCGATTCTGACAAGGAAAGCAGGGACACCAAGAGCCGCTACATCCTCCGCAAGCTGCTAAATGGGGAGATCATCTACCGCGATGACGAGGCGTATGGGAAAATCCGATGCCCATTCTGTCATAGGAGGAAGGTTGCGAGGGACTTTGACAGACAGATCATGCATTCCAAGAGCGCTGCCAAATCCCAGCGGAAAGAAGCGAACCCAGCAAAGAAGGCACGTCATGCAGCCTTCGGCGTCTTCCTCGAGAACTACATGAGGGGCCATGTTCCCTTCTTCATCCAGTGTCCTGCTCCTCTTCCTTAAGACGTCGAAGAAGTACCGACCGGGATGCGCTCTACTTGGCTACACCTGCACGCTGCCTCTGCCTCCCCCGACTATATATATGTTATGTCTTTTGGTTGTTGTTGGTGATGAAGAATGATGCCCAATATATGTATTAAAACTTATTCGCTGCAATCATTACCCTGATACGCTATGATCGTTAATCTATCATTATCATCAAGTAGTTGTTATATATATATATTTGTTTTTGAAATACATATTCAATCTTTTTAGTGATCATGCATATGTTGATCACTGATCAGGGTATATGATCAATACTGAAATTAATGTTCCAACAATGGAAATCTGCATCAAAGCTGGTGATTCGCACTTTTGGAGAAGTTTGTTGGCTGTTGAAAACCTCTTATATGAAAACTGTAGGAAACCTGTAGGAGAAGGCTGCAATACCACATGTTTTGAGAGGGCCTGTGGCGTGATAATAAACCTCTTTAGTTGTCTACCCTAGATTATTTGATCTTTGCTTCAAAAAAAACATATCTGTTGCTAAGGCATTCAGCTTGAGCCTGAGTAACATCTCCTTTAGAAGAACCCTCTATATTTGCGGGTGAACCGCAAAGACAAATGTGATGAGATTGATCTTTCTGATCAGTATGAAGGAATCTACAAATTGTAGTAATACACACACACACACACACACACACACACATATATATATATATATATATATATATATATAAACATGACTGGAATTACTCATTAGTGGGCTATATATCGACCAGATAAGTTCTTAGTTTAGAGCAACATAAGAAGAAACACATGTCCTGGTCTACATAAACATAGTCTTTTATTTTGATAACTAAAACAGACACAAAGTTATTCCATGGCTCCATTTGCCTTGGCCCTCTGGATGATCCTCTCCATCTCTGCATTCTTCTCTGTCAGGGATTCCGCGTGAAGGACCAATGTTTCCCTGCACGCTCGGTTGAGCTCTAGCTCCAGGCTCACATTTTTATGCGCAGGGTCGATGTTGACGTCCACCGTCTTCTTCAAATCCTTATGCAAGGTGTGTTGCAAGCGAATCATCCTCTTGCTTCAACAGCTGCTCCCTGGCGGCAATGGCGTCATCCATGTTCTCTTCACCCAACTTAATGGCAACCATGACATTCATTGTACTCCTGTCCAACTCTTGGCATAACTCATGGGTGATGTCCAGGTGATATTTCGGGAAATCAGATCCACCGGACTTGTATGTCGATGTGAATAAAAAATGATGTGAAAAGAAAGATTAGAGAAGAAAAGAGAAAGATTTGCTCGCAAAAAAAAGTAGATAGAGTAATGGAATAGAACGGAGATGGAAGCCACTATACCTAACACGCATAGAGGGGGTGTTGAAGTGTAAGGCCCGATATGCGGTACTGTTTCAGATTCGGACGTTTCCGCCCGAACCCGAGGACGAAGCACATATCAGACCCACCGCGACATATGACAAAGCCATATGCCCCGGATTTCCAACATGATATCACAACATTACAGATACAAGGATACGACATCTCATACAATCGGCATACAACTACCTTAATACAATACAACAGCGGAAGATACATGTCTGAGTACAGACTACAAGCAAATGCCTAGTGGCAAAGAGAAAAGCATCGATCCCATAACCACACGGGTCCAGGCCGTCCGCCGGGATCCGCCTAACTAGTCGTCGTCGAGTCTCCACGTGAAACGTCGATCACCATACCTGTTGTCGATCAGAACCCTGAAAAGAGTTTGGGGGTAGTATCATGAGTACAGAGGTACTCAGCATCCAACTGTAGTGGTCCTCTGACCCAGCAAGGACTTCATCACTCGTCATTCTAGGACAACTAGTAGTTTACGGTAAGGAAGGGGTAAGTGGTGAGGTTGCTGCCGCACTAGCATTTATGAAGTGGCTAACGATCTAGAGAGTAAGATAAGAAGCCAAGCATTCGATGAGGAATCGCCTCCAACAAGTCTTGCTATCCACCTGCTACGCAAACATAACACCTATCCTATCCTTGTCCTCCTCTTCGCATCCCGACGAAGAAGAAGCAGTCAAGGCACACACACGTTGATCAAGTTATATTAAGATTATCTTGGTTGTTGTTGTCTATGAACAAGGAGTAGGTCTCAAGTCGTCCATAACCGTGGACACGGCTTCTCGAAAAGATTTAACCCTGCAGGGGTGTACCAACTTCCCATTACGAGGCTCCGCACGCACGTCCATCACTCTCAGTTACTACCCATTACAGGCAACCATTTTATGATTTAGTTCCAAGAGATCCGAAACGACAGGTCCCTCTAACTAACAACGAACAAATCCGGGTGGCCCCCGGTGAGTCGACATCCATCTCAGGAGCCGGCCGCTCTCTCGATCTGGTCTCTACCTTCTGTCGCAGGTTTGGATACCCGGTTCATCACACATTGGGATAACCGGGTCCTCATCCGGACAAAGTGGGCCAGCCAAGAAACTATGTCCTCCTGGCCCTGGTTGTTTTAAATAATATCTGTCAGGAGCTACCCAACAGACACACACACGGTTTTCAAATGGTAAATCAGCTTGGGCCACCACTAGAAATGTTTGAAGCTAGGTAGGTAAGAGAAGGGGACCCCATAAAATCCCACACGCGGTTAGGCACGCTCAGTCTTAAAACCAATACCCGGAACTCGGATCCTAGGTGACTCGAATGGAACAAAGCGTCGAGGCGGGATAGCCTAGACCTTCCATCCTTCGTCGAATATAGTCAACATTATAATAATAATCATATCACCAACAACAATATAATAATTAGGTGATATCCCAACCCAAAGAGTAACAGGGTAACATCGTAGCATCCTAAGCATGTATACTAAGCAGGGGCTAAGCAACGAGCAAAAGTAACATAGCAGTACAAGGTTTGCTGGGAAGGGACATGGCTGTATCGGTTTGAAAGAGGTTGTAAACATGTGGTAGGATCAAACATCGAACCTAACCTATACTAGCATGCAAACCGCTGGTTGAAATAGAATGGATCATAAGTAATGCAAGTCCTTGCCTGTTGATAAGTCGGGTTCCGAAGGTGTAGCTGATCGCAAGCTCGCATCGTCTCCGAGAGTATCCGCGGGAGCACACAAGAAGTAAACACTGGAAAGCAATCAACGGTGCACCACTATTACTACGGAGCAAACACGAGCAAGCATCAACAAGAAACAACACGATACATCGCACCTACCGTCGAGAGCGGTTACTGACAATTTAAGTGGAGTACTCGTCACACACGACGATACCGCACATTTACGGTGGTTCAAGTTGATTAGCTACAGGTGACCAGACAACAGTTATTAACATGGAAACTCAAGCAAGCATGGCATAGCACACAAACAGGTCAACAGGTGAAGCACAAAGTAAACTATCTATGCTAGTCAATTTAAGTGAGGCACAACCTAAACATGGCATAGCACTAAGTGCCGCACGATGATTAAAAGATTTGGTACTGTTCTGTCCTAAACCATATTTTAGGTTGGTTAACAACAGAAAACAATAGCATAAACACAAAGAACACGAAAAACTAATCAAGTTACATATAAAGAACACCCCAAACGGAGTTACGGTTAAAAAGATATAAGCAAAACAAGTTACGGGCACAAGCTGTATAAACAGGGGTAAATCTATATGCAAAAGTGCAGCAACATGACATAGAAATACATGGGATGAAAGTAGACATCATGATTAACAATATGCAATTGGAATCACTCAATTCCGATGAACGGTTGCGAAGCAATCGTCATCCGAAGTTGCAACAAAATAAGAGTTTCAGCAATAGCAGCACAATAACATCAGGATAGCTACTTTGGAGCAAGATATAAACATGATGCACCAAGCAAATATGGCATGTGAATGCATGAAACTTAAGTAGAAACATTGCTTAACGCAACGCAAAAGGAATCAATGCAATAGGCCTCATGGATTTGTTACAATCATCATGCAAAGTTGCAACAAAATAACAACAGCAGCTCAATAACTGGAATTGTAGCAGTTAACGGCCTGATGCCCACTTTGAACAGAAAAAACTATATCTAAACAACCTCAAAACAATTAACTCACAAAAGACGGATTAAAGTACACGCGATTCTAAGCAGTTTTCGTTTTGGGGGCAACGTCATCGGAGCTACGGATTACTCGCAAACTTCAACGCAATATCAAATCAGCAGCACAATAGTCACAGACTTCGCAAAATTTACAGCAGGTTCTAATAACAGGAAAAAAAAGGGTTTTTGGGCCTCACCCAGTTGGGCTCGGCCCAACTGGCCGCTGGGGGGGCTTGGCCTGGGCCTTGCGGGCTGCTGGATCTGGCGCCTGTGGTGGGCCGTGGGGGCAGCCGGCCCAGCTGGCCGGATCGGGGCGAACGGGCACGGGCGGGGAGCTCGGGCTCCTCCCGAGATGCTGGCGGCGGCGGCTCCCGTGCCGTCCGGCCACCGGAGCGGAGCGAGGCGGGGCGCGGCGGAGGACGCAGGCGGCGGACGGGGCGCTGGAGGCCGGGATCCGGCTGGATCCGGCGACGGGGCAGCCTCCCGTGGCCTCAGGCGGCGGGGCACGGCGGTCCGAGCTCGGAGCTCGGCCGTCCATGGCGCGGCGGCTGGCGGGCGTCGTGCATAGGGGAGAGGGAAGGCGGTGAGCAGAGGGAAGGGAGAGGAGCACGGGGGAGGAGAGGACCTGGGCGGCGGCCTGCTCGACGGTACTCGCCGGAGAGCGAACGGCGACGGGCGGCGCGGAGGTCTCTGCACGGGAGGAGCGGCGGTTGCTTGGCCCGGATCGGGCCCAAAGCGGGCTGGCGGCGGCCCTGCGGGGCCCGGGCGCTTGGAGGCTGCGATTGGGGTGACGTGGCTGCACCCGGAGCGTCGGATCTCAGATGTGACGGCTCCGGAGGGCTAGGGTTTCGGATTGGGAGAGGGATTTGGGGCAGATTTGGGGATTTTGTGAGGGGGGGTGGCTGCAAATATGCCATGGGGTAAACCCTAATTGGGTGTGGGAGGCTGGTGGTCCTTATATAGGCAGGTTGGCTGGCCAGTTGACGCAAACGCCCTCGGTACCCCTCTCGCGTGTTCGGTGATCGCGTTCGTGACCGCCGAAGGTGCATACGGACTCCGATTCCGACGAAATCTCGAACCACGCGCTCAGCGCATCGAGCTCTTCGATCGTACCTCACTGCGGTGACGTTCCGACAACATTTTTCGGTGCCCCATAAAATAATCCGTTTAATTATTAAACGGGGTTTTTCGTTCCGTTGGCTGCGGCTGGTCTCGTGCGGTTTTCTCGACGGTGATCAGGTGAAACCTGGTGTCGCAAAGGTCGAGTGTCAGGGTGGCAAGGGTCGGTCTCCGTCCGATACGAGATAAGAGGGGGAAAATAATCGCCGATCGATAAATCGGGGATGCAAACACCGCAAACAAATCAGGCAATCAATCAATTCACACCGAAAACAAATTTTTTTAATTTTTGTGAAATCTGGGCTGTTACATGAAGAAGCAATGGCCTTAGGGTGACGAACTGTGGATCGAGGTTTGGATGGACGGGATGCGCAGAGAGAGAGAGAGAGAGAGAGAGATAGAGAGAGAGAGAGAGAGCAAGAGAGAGAGAGAGATAGAGAGAGAGAGAGAGCTGGAGTAGTGGAAGTGGAATGGTCAGCTTGTGTAGAAGAGGGGAGGAACTGCTCAATAAATCACGGTCGCCGACCAACTGCATGCATACTGGGTAGTAGGAGTAGCAATGTGCGGCTCGCATAGAAGATAAGGGAGTTGACAACGAAAATGACCGCATGACCAGGTGACTATTATAACCCACATTTTATTGTACGAACTGTGCACCGTGCATCACCAACCCTTAGATTTTCAGAAACGTTTCTGACATGTTTTACTTCGCACACCATGTTTTAATTTAGAACGTTTGCTTTACTAAGGTAGCGATTCATTTTTTAGAACCGTTGGTGTTCTAAGGAGCAATCCCAAACACTTGATATTAGGAACTGTGTGCCGTGCATAACCAACACTAAGATTTACAGAAATGTGCCTGATAGATTACACATCCCACACGTTTCAGTAAATACAAATGATCGTGAAGATGGGGCTAGCGGTTCATTCTTTGCAACCTTGGGTGTTCTAGCTGGTCATGCTGATGGTTGTATGAACGAATTGTCAGCCCTTGTTTCAGACACGAAAGGATTTTCAGAAGTGTGCCTGATAGATTAGGCATTCCAAACCTTTCAGTTACTATGAATGATTGTGTAGGCATGTTGGCGGTCCTTTATATGCAACCGTGGGTTTTCACCCTAAACATCCCAGACTGATTTTCAAAGACCCGACAGCCCTACATCACCTACTCAATAATTTTTTGAATTGTGGCCTTTCGGGTATGTTTCCCAGACGGTTCAGTTTTGCCCAAATGGTTTTTTATTTGTAGCGTTTGCGTTGATAGCATCGCAAACAGTTTCGTACAAGGGACTGGGAAAGGAGTATTGTGTTAGCCCCTATTTCCACTAGTGTTTAATCAAAAGAGTGTACTTATCTTAGTCTAGAAAGTGCACTAGCATAGGTTCACCCACACAACACTTATCAACACAAAACATAGTACCGAAACAAATATGGCGAAGGCACATGACTATCTCTCCCGTGTGTCCTCAAGAACATTTTAGCTTTTATAAGTTTGATCCTAGGGCTTATACTTTGCACAAATGGATCGCGCCCTTGCTGCATTTTATCACAATTTACTTTATTTTCTTTTATCTCCTTGTTGCTTATACCGAAAAATTCATAAAAATTTACCTTTCAGTACTTGCAGTCATTCCTGTCACATCCCAACTTTTGTAGTTCCTTTATTAGAATGCTAAAATTTAGGGCTAACAAAAACTTTGCATGGTTGTAGTGTTGTGATGTTGAATCCATGTTTGACTTTGTGTGCTTAGTGTTGATCATGCTAAACTTGGGTGGTTGTCGTTTGTGTTCAATGTACTTGTGTGAATAGCATAGGTTATCCATACTATCTTGTTGATCATCTTAGCATGATCATAAGCACGGTCACACTAATACCCTAGTATGCATATATTTAAGACCGTCACATCACGTAACACTTTTGCACTCTCTCACTTATAGATGGTTTTGCATTCCGTTTGCTTTTGTTTGTTTTGATATAAAACCTTATATATTTTCCGTGGTATAAATTATACTAGTAATGATTTTGATCACCACAAATCCCTAAGGCAATACCTTTTCGCTCGATGAAGAAAACTAAAACAAAGATCATTTAAAATCCTATGAACATATTCGAGACCTAATAAAATTCATACGTGACCATGATCCACTCACCGTATCCAGGAAATTTCAGCTTTTTAAATAGATTTTTTTTGTTTAGGCTTTTTCACAAACACATGGGATGCACTTTTTGTATTTACTTGATTATTTGATCAAAGAAAAAGAAAATAAAGAAAACTACCCTAGCTCCCTAACCCCCACTCTCTGTTAACGTCAGCCCGAAGCCCCCCCCTGTGACGTAGCCAGACCGACGTCAGCCCTCGCCACCGCCTCGGCTGGCCAGTAGGCGAGGAGGCCGCCGCTCGCTCACCTCCCTCTCCCGCACCCCCCATCTTCCCCCCGTGCTATAAACCCTCCCCCTCCCCCAGCCTCTCCTCACCACTCCACACCACCGTAGCCCTCTCCACCCCACCCCCTCGACCGAAGCAGCACAAGAAGAGAAGAGACCGAGGTAAGAAGAGAAGGAGGAGGAAGAAGAAGGGAGGAGGAGCAGGCTGCTCCAAGAGAGCGCCGCCGGGGGAGGAAGGCCGAGCAGGAGGCCGGCGCGCCTCTGCCTCGCCTCGCCGTCAACGCCGGCGAGCACCGGAGCCCCTCACCCAGGCCGAGCTCAAGCCGTTCGTCTACCCCGAGCTCGGCTTCAACCTCGTCGCTCCCGGCCGCCGATTTCTTCAAAAACGGAGCCGCCCCGCCGTCCTCTACGCCCTCCGCCCCTCCACGACGCCCGCTGTCGTCGGAACAACCCCCGGTGAGCCGCCCGAGCCCCTACTGTCACCACGAGCGCCGCTTTTTTTTCCACGTTGCATGCCTCCTTTTTGTGCAAAAATGGAACCCCCAGGGGTTCCCCAACCTCCGCCGCCCCTTGCCGCCGGCCGCCGGAGGGCCGCCGGCGAGGCCAGCCGCCCCCCCTGGACGCCATGGGAGCCCCTCCCGAGCTCCAGGCCGCCCGAGCTGGAATTAGGGCCCCTGGCCGTCCGATCTTCCCAGATCTAACGGCCCAGGGAGCCCCATACCCCTTCGTTTAAAAAAAAACTTACTGCTGCGCTGGGCTCGGCCCGTTTAAAGAAATAAATAAATATAGAAATTGTGCCGGGTGCGTCCAGTAGCCATGGGCCGGCTGTTTTTTTTTCCTTTTTCTTAAAAACTGCAACACTTAAACAATTCTAAACAAATAACCGTAGCTCAGAAAAATATGAAATAAATTTTGTGTTGTTTAGAAAATTGTGTTTTATTTTTCTGTATGCTAAGAATAATTTTTATGCAGTGTCAAATTAATTGCTTTAGCTTAAACTAGTTAATTGTTCTTTTTAGCAGCTAAAAATAGTTTTAATCAATTCCCTGTAAACCCTAAAAATGTAATGTTGATTTTTATATACTCATGTGAATATTCTTGATTTTTCTGTGTGTGTAGAATATTATTTGGACTAAATAAATTTGTGACCCTTTTTATTTTTATTAATATTGCTAGTTATTCCCTTTGTAACTTATGTTAGTACTATTTTGATTGTTAGTTTATTATTAAACTAGCATGTGGTCAGAATGTTATTGCTATGAACTTGGTTTTGGAATTAAAACAAGTTAATAAGTTGTTAGTGAATCACTTAACATAACTCTAGTTAAGAATTGCTTAATAAAATCTTGTTGTGGTAATCCTATTGAATTTATTCCAATGCCTTGTTTTGATATTTAACTTTGAAGTGTTGATTTAGTATTTCAATGCTAGTACAAATGATACTCTTAATTACTAGTTGTTTGGTAGTAAAGTTGAGTGTTGTGTGCCTTGTTTTTTTTTCCCGATTGTAATGGTGAATCTGTTTCTTCTGCAACATGTAGACGATACGCCGTACGTTGCAGGTGAAGACTCCTCCCTTGCCACCGAAGAAGCCGATCCAGGGTACATCGTCGAGGAAGGCAAGCCACCGTCAAAACTCAAACTCCGCATTACCCATTTTTACTTTCTTGGTATCATTTATATTGTATCATGCTAGTATTATATTCATATGGTTTGGGATTGTATTAGTTGTATTAGAGAAACTCCACACCACCCCATAGCCTACCTAATTGGGAAAAGCTAAGTAGAACCCCGATGATCCCGGCATTCTGTCGAGACCATCACCCAGCTCTAGTATTTAGCATTACATAACAACTTGGAAAGTCATACTTCATCCCTTTTGGTATGGCATTCACCTAAGAAGGTGGTATAGCCGGGATTGTGGAACATCGTCGGACATGGACAAAGTCTGGAGGGACTCTCTATTTGTGCCGCCAAAATCTAGCATTACAGTACAACCACTATACTCTGGTATGAGACAGGGCTAGTTGGAAGCTTGTTTGTCTTATTACGGGGGTCCTATAACTACACATGGATGCGTGATTCCACGAATCCGATAGCCCTCGAAGTCGATGGGTGAAATTCGCTAGGCTTAGTGTCGGAAGGAACCTTGGTGCTCTTCGACTACGGTGCAGGCTTGGGTCCAAGAGGAGCATGACCTATCACACGGAAAGTCCATGCAGTACGCAAGGGGTGGAATCACCTGTACTAGGGCAGACAAGGGGAAAGCTAAGGTCGATTATCCGAGACCCGCATACTGAAGTATGACGATCCGTGGGGACACACAGCGGATGTATCGAATGTGGTGGGTAAAGTGTACAACCTCTGCAGAGTGTAAATCTATTCGAGTAGCCGGAGTCCACGGTCATGGACATCTAGTGAGGCCACACTTTGTGGGGAGTAGATGAGAAAGCCCGGTACTGAGTTTATGGTTCGCGATGATGGTGTTGGTATAGTTGAAAGAGGGTTGAAAGAGTGTTGGTATAGTTGAAAGAGGGTTGGTATAGTTTAAAACTTTGCCAACTTAATAATAATATTGAGTAGATAGGAAATCTCTATGAAAAATTCCACCATATAGCCATCCCATTATTTTCTTGTACAAAACTTTGTTTCTGTCTTTAGGTGGTTTGCGAGTACTTTGTATGTACTCACGGCTTTGTCCCTGGTTATTCCATCGGCCAGGCTTGGAGGAGCAGGTATATGACGACGATGCTACCGACGACTACTAGGATGTGTTATGCTCTGATCTACCCTGTGCTTTTCCGCTGCTATTTGAGCCCGACGAGGCCATGTAAGACTTTATTAATGTATGACTTCTATTCGGTATTGTATGAACATTGAGACTATGATATCCATGTCGAGTTGTGTGTCATGCGAACTGATCATGGGAGCATGACCGTATACACAGCTGGTCGCTTCGGACATATAGTCCGGGGTGCTCACAGACTTGGTATTAGAGCCTCTGTTCAGACCATAGCAACCTAGTTAGGTTGGTCGGTAGATAGGATGGGGGGAAATCAAAAACTATTTTCTAAACTAAAGAGATGGTCAAATGCATAGTATAGAATGCTTACCTCTCTTATCCCCTCTATAGTAAACTATTAAATGTTTTACTCTGTTAAAATCTTGCCCACTTGTCATCTAACTTAAACTCTTAAAACTTGTAGATGGCTGGAGTTCCTATGCACCACCTCCAGCTGACTCAGGCTGGGAAGACGCCCTTTGCTCAGGATCTGATGGATCTGCTTGCGCTCGTTCACCGCCCAGCTGCGGAGTTCAGGGCTTTCCAAATCACCAGTGGGGAGGACACCGAGCTCTGCCTGATTGTGCGGTGTGAGCTCCGAGGTTCGGAGGTGACCCCACGGTCGGATCCTATCAGCTTCACGGTGTACGCTCGTACCTGGGAGGAGGGTCTGGGCCGAGCTTGCCAGGAGGCGATTGCTCGCCTTGTGAGGTTTCACCAGTACGAGTTGGGTACCACGCGGTTCCATCACTACGGGATGCGCGATGGTGAGGGAGATCCCACTCCTGGTGTGCTTCACCCGGTCCTGAAGGACCACTTGTTCGCTCTAGAGACACACCTGGCTCTGACTCAGGCTCAGCTGGATGAGGTCCGGGTCAAGCATGACTACAACCTCCAGACCGAGGGTCCCGCCCCCGTCGCCACCATCGAGCTGGAGACTAGGGACAAGATTATCAAGGAGCTGCAGGACAAGGTCGCCAGTATGGAGGAGAGTAACAAGATGCTGAAGAAGAAGAACATGAGCCTGAAGCGTAAGTGCGACGACTTGGAGGCGGATATTTATGCTCTGGATGATGGCGAGGACATACAGAATGGTGAGAACGCTCCTATCAGTGATGATGAGGACTGGATGGATGAGGAGTACGAGGAGGTTCCGGACGCTGATGATGAGGACTTCATCGATGATCGCGAGGAGGATGAGCTCTAGGCGTCGTTAGTTGTTGGATGCCCTTTTGGAGATTTGCGTTAGACGTTGCAGGTGTGGTTGGTTACCTGTAAGACTCGATTATGTATGAGACTTATGCTATCGTTATGCTGCCATGTGGTGATTGCTAGTTGCATGATTATTACCTATTTTGTAAGTCTTGCTTGTGTCTGATAAATAGATTGTTAGGAACTTACCCCCCCCCCCCCTTGTAGACTAAATTCCCTCTTATCCTGCGCAACAACCTCAGGATGCCGAGGAGCTCCCGCGCCAACCCAAGTGGATCCGGTGACGCGCCACCGCCACCACCCGACCCGAACATGGCGCAGCTTCTGCGACTGCTGATGGAGGAGCGCCAGGCCGCTCGTGACGAGCGCCAGGCGAACATGGCTGCACTCCAGCAGCTAGTCCTGGCCGCCACCAATGCCAACCAAGGAGGCGGAGGAGCTGGTGGGAATGAAGAGCCCAGGTCTCGGCTCCGAGATTTCCAGAATACAAACCCGCCCGTGTTCTCGCGGACGAAGGAGCCTTTGGATGCTGAGGATTGGCTTCGCACCATGGAGAACAATCTCGTTGTCGCTGCTGTTGGAAACAACGAGAAGGTCCTGTATGCCACCCACTATCTCACCGGCACCGCAAGGAGCTGGTGGGAAGGAGTGCATGCCCGTCTTCCAGCGGGGCAAGTACTCACCTGGGCGGAGTTCTCCGAGAAGTTCAAGAAGGCGCACATCCCGACTGCACTGATCAGGAGAATGAAGGACGAGTTCCGCCACCTCAAGAAAGGAGGCATGACTGTGGTTGGATATATTGACCGCTTCACTCAGCTGTCGAGGTATGCCCCGGAGGAGGTGGACACCGAGGAGAAGCGAAAGGACCGTTTCCTGGATGGATTGCACGATGAGCTGCAGGTTTTCCTGGTGGCTATGCAGTTCCCCGATCTTGAGTCTCTTGCCGACGCTGCTATCATGATGGAGGGCAAGCTCAAGACGGCCTCTGAGAACCGCAAGCGCCGCATGATGCAACAGGGTGGATCCAGCAACCCCCGACTGCGTCCAGCACAGCCACCAAGGCCAGCACCCCAGCCTCAGAGGAGCCCTTACCCAGTGCCACGCCCCAATGCTCCTGCTCGCCCTGGTGGAGTTCCGCGCCTAGCAGGCGGAGTTCCCCGCGACCCTGCATCAGACGTGATCTGCTTCAAGTGTGGCCAGAAGGGTCACTACGCCATTACCTGCACCAATAAGGCGAATGCTGCCCCACGCCCCAATGCTCCAGCACCAGCCAAAGGGAACCCTGGCCGCAACAATGCCCAGCGCGGTGCGCCCAACTCCGCCAAGGGACGTCTGAACCATGTGCAAGCCGAGGAAGCCCTGGAGGCAGCAAACGTTATCTTGGGTACATTTCCAGTTAATTCCGTACCTGCTCAAGTATTGTTTGATTCTGGTGCATCACACTCATTTGTTACGAAGACATTTTTGGATAGAAGTAAGTTGTCACCTAGTGAAATGAGGAGGCCCATGATAGTCCAAATACCCGGATCCAAAACCCGAGCCATTTTAGCTTGTTCCGGAGTTCCCATAGCAATTCATGGAGTCGAGTTCCCAGCTGACCTGATCGTGTTAGGGACAGAAGGTATAGATGTGGTACTTGGCATGAATTGGTTGTCCAGATATCGAGGCCGAATAGATTGCACTGAGAGGACAGTCAACCTCACAAGTGCCGATGGAGTTCAGATAGAGTACACCGACAAGGAAGAGACTGCCCGAGCCTTCTGTCATCAGAGTGTCTCGGTGCCACCACTTGAGGAGGTGAAGGTTGTCTGTGAATTCCCGGACGTCTTTCCGGAGGAGCTACCAGGTATGCCGCCTGATCGGGATATCGAGTTTATCATTGAGTTAGTGCTTGGCACAGCCCCTATTGCACAGCGACCCTACCGGATGAATGCTGAAGAACTGGTTGAGCTGAAGAAACAGCTGAATGACATGCTCCAGAAGGGACTGATTCGACCCACTGCTTCACCCTGGGGTTCGCCAGTTCTCTTTGTGGACAAGAGAGACAGCACCATACGCATGTGTGTGGACTACCGTAAGCTGAACGAAGTGACCATCAAGAACAAGTATCCGCTCCCCAAGATCGAGGATCTGTTCGATCAGTTGAACGGAGCCCGAGTCTTCTCCAAGATCGATCTAAGGACCGGATATCACCAGTTGAAGGTTCGCGAGTCGGACATCCCCAAGACAGCTTTCACGACCCGCTATGGTTTGTTCGAGTACACTGTCATGTCTTTCGGACTTACCAATGCCCTGGCCTATTTCATGAATCTCATGAACAAGATCTTCATGAGGTATCTCGACAAGTTTGTGGTAGTGTTCATTGGTGACATTCTGATATATTCCAAGACCGAAGAAGAGCACGCCGATCATTTGCGCTTAGTCCTCGAGACTTTGCGTGAGCACCAGTTGTACGCCAAGTTCAGCAAGTGCGAGTTCTGGCTCAAAGAAGTCGGATTTTTGGGACATGTATTGTCGGAAGGAGGAATATCCGTCGACCCTGCCAAGATTCAGTCCATCATAGACTGGACAGCTCCGACCACTCAAACTGAAGTTAGAGGATTCCTCGGACTAGCGGGATACTACCGCAAGTTCGTGGAAGGCTTCTCCAGCATCGCCCGACCCATGACCCAGCTGCTAAAGAAGGACCAGAAGTTTGTGTGGACAGAAAAGTGTGAAGCCAGTTTCCGGGAGCTGAAGAGGAGATTGGTATCTGCCCCAGTATTGACTATGCCTGACCTGACCAAGAGCTTTGATGTGTACTGTGACGCATCAAAGATTGGTTTGGGTTGCGTTCTTATGCAAGTGGGCAAGGTGATTGAGTACCTGTCACGACAGTTGAAGCCGCACGAGTTGAACTACCCCACACATGACTTGGAGCTAGCCGCTGTTGTGCTTGCTCTCAAGAGATGGAGACATTACCTGATGGGTCACCGTTGCGACATATACACAGACCATAAGAGCTTGAAGTACATTTTCTCACAGAAGGAGTTGAACATGAGGCAGAGGAGATGGATCGAGTTGATCAAAGACTACGATCTCGAGATTCCCTACCATCCTGGCAAGGCCAATGTGGTAGCAGATTCTCTCAGCCGCAAGCCTTGCACACTTAATGCGATGATCAGAGAGACGCAGCCAGCTCTGCACGAGGAGTTCGAGAAGCTGGGTTTGGAACTTGTTACACCCGGTTTTCTGGCTCACCTCGAGCTGACTCCGACTCTATTTGATCAAATCAAGGAGGCACAGAAGGGACACGATAGTATCAAGGGAATCAAGAAGAAGATGCCCCTCGGCAAGGCCCCGAAGTTCACGATAGATGATGATGGAGTTCTTTGGTTCGCTGGTCGATTGTGTGTGCCCGACATGAATGAGTTGAAGCTCACTATCCTGAAGGAAGCTCACGATACACCTTACTCCATCCACCCTGGAGGGACTAAAATGTATCAAGACCTGAAGGACTTGTTCTGGTGGCACGGTATGAAGCGTGAAATTGCCTTGTATGTCTCCAATTGTGACATCTGCCAGAGAGTGAAAGCAGAGCATCAGAGACCTGCAGGATTGCTACAACCACTCCGAGTTCCTGAATGGAAGTGGGAACAAATAGGTATGGATTTCATCACAGGTCTACCGAGGTCGAGCAAAGGTCATGACTCTATCTGGGTCATCGTCGACCGACTCACCAAGGTAGCGCACTTCATCCCAGTGCGAACCACCTATCGAGGAGACCAGTTGGCAGAATTGTACATGTCGAGGATCGTATGCTTGCACGGAGTCCCGAGGGAGATTGTGTCTGACCAAGGTACCCAGTTTACCTCGAGGTTCTGGAAGCAAGTACAGGAGGCACTAGGCACGAAGCTTACGTTCAACACAGCCTATCACCCGCAGACTGGAGGCCAAACTGAGCGAGTGAACCAGATACTAGAGGATATGCTCCGCGCATGTGCTCTAGCCTACGGTTCCAAGTGGGAGGACTGCTTGCCTTACGCAGAATTCTCCTACAACACCAGCTACCAATCGAGTTTGCAAATGGCACCATTTGAAGCTCTATATGGAAGGAAGTGTCGCACGCCCCTGAACTGGTCTCAGACCGGAGAAGGGAAGATTTTCGGACCCGATGTTCTGAAAGAGGCCGAAGAGCAGGTCCAGTTGATTCGTGAGTGTCTCAAGACCGCTCAGTCTCGTCAGAAGAGTTATGCCGACCCCAAGCGTCGAGAGGTGACTTTCGCAGTTGGAGATTTTGTGTATCTCCGAGTCACCCCATTGAAAGGAATGCAGCGATTCCATGTGAAGGGAAAGCTAGCACCCCGATACATCGGACCGTTTGAGGTGATAGCCAGGCGAGGCCAAGTTGCCTATCAGTTGAGACTGCCAGCAGAGCTATCCGATGTGCACGATGTCTTCCACGTCTCGCAGCTCCGGAAATGTCTGGAGGTGCCGGACAAGCCCGATGTTTTCAAGAACATCGATCATCGCACGATGGACATCAACTATGATCTCACGTACCGCGAGACACCCCTTCGTATCCTGGAAGAAGCCACCCGAGTCACTCGAAAGCGCGCGATCAAGTTCCACAAGGTCCAGTGGACAAACCACACAAAGGAGGAAGCCACCTGGGAACGGGAGTACCTCAAGCGCGAGTTTCCGCATCTCTTCACTAGTTTGTGAATCTCGGGGACGAGATTCTTTTAAGGGGGGAAGGTCTGTCACATCCCAACTTTTGTAGTTCCTTTATTAGAATGCTAAAATTTAGGGCTAACAAAAACTTTGCATGGTTGTAGTGTTGTGATGTTGAATCCATGTTTGACTGTGTGTGCTTAGTGTTCATCATGCTAAACTTGCGTGGTTGTCGTTTGTGGTCAATGTACTTGTGTGAATAGCATAGGTTATCCATACTATCTTGTTGATCATCTTAGCATGATCATAAGCACGGTCACACTAATACCCTAGTATGCATATATTTAAGACCGTCACATCACGTAACACTTATAGATGGTTTTGCATTCCGTTTGCTTTTGTTTGTTTTGATATAAAACCTTATATATTTTCCGTGGTATAAATTATACTAGTAATGATTTTGATCACCACAAAGCCCTAAGGCAATACCTTTTCGCTCGATGAAGAAAACTAAAACAAAGATCATTTAAAATCCTATGAACATATTCGAGACCTAATAAAATTCATACGTGACCATGATCCACTCACCGTATGCAGGAAATTTCAGCTTTTTAAATAGATTTTTTTTGTATAGGCTTTTTCACAAACACATGGGATGCACTTTTTGTATTTCTTGATTATTTGATCAAAAAAAAAGGAAAACTACCCTAGCTCCCTAACCCCCCCCTCTCTGCTAACGTCAGCCCGAAGAACCCCCCCCTGTGACGTAGCCAGACCGACGTCAGCCCTCGCCACCGCCTCGGCTGGCCAGTAGGCGAGGAGGCCGCCGCTCGCTCACCTCCCTCTCCCGCACCCCCCTCTTCCCACCGTGCTATAAAAGCCCCCCTCCCCCAGCCTCTCCTCACCACTCCACACCACCGTATCCCGCTCCACCCCACCCCCTCGACCGAAGCAGCACAAGAAGAGAAGGGACCGAGGGAAGAAGAGAAGGAGGAGGAAGAAGAAGGGAGGAGGAGCAGGCTGCTCCAAGAGAGCGCCGCCGGTGGAGCAAGGCCGAGCAGGAGGCCGGCGCGCCTCTGCCTCGCCTCGCCGTCAACGCCGGCGAGCACCGGAGCCCCTCACCCAGGCCGAGCTCAAGCCGTTCGTCTACCCCGAGCTCGGCTTCAACCTCGTCGCTCCCGGCCGCCGATTTCTTCAAAAACGGAGCCGCCCCGCCGTCCTCTACGCCCGCCGCCCCTCCACGACGCCCGCCGTCGCCGGAACAACCCCCGGTGAGCCGCCCGAGCCCCTACTGTCACCATGAGCGCCGCTTTTTTTTCCACGTTGCATGCCTCCTTTTTGTGCAAAAATGGAACCACCAGGGGCTCCCCAACCTCCGCCGCCCCTTGCCGCCGGCCGCCGGAGGGCCGCCGGTAAGGCCAGCCGCCCCCCCCTCGACGCCATGGGAGCCCCTCCCGAGCTCCAATCCGCCCGAGCTGGAAGAAGGTCCCCTGGCCGTCCGATCTTCCGAGATCTAACGGCCCCGGGAGCCCCATACCCCTTCGTTTTAAAAAAAAAAACTTACTACTGCGCTGGGCTCGGCCCGTTTAAAATAAATAAATAAATATAGAATTTGTGCCGGGTGCGTCCAGTAGCCATGGGCCGGCTGTTTTTGTTTTTCCTATTTCTTAAAAACTGCAACACTTAAACAATTCTAAACAAATAACCGTAGCTCAGAAAAATATGAAATAAATTTTGTGTTGTTTAGAAAATTGTGTTTTATTTTTCTGTATGCTTAGAATAATTTTTATGCAGTGTCAAATTAATTGCTTTAGTTTAATCTAGTTAATTGTGCTTTTTAGCAGCTAAAAATAGTTTTAATCAATTCCGTGTAACCCTAAAAATGTAATGTTGTGTTTTATATACTCCTGTGAATATTCTTGATTTTTCTGTGTGTGTAGAATATTATTTGGACTAAATAAATTTGTGACCCTTTTTATTTTTATTAATATTGCTAGTTATTCCCTTTGTAACTTATGTTAGTACTATTTTGATTGTTAGTTTATTATTAAACTAGCATGTGGTCAGAATGTTATTGCGATGAACATGGTTATGGAATTAAAACAAGTTAATAAGTTGTTAGTGAATTACTTAACATAACTCTAGTTAAGAATTGCTTAATAAAATCTTTTTGTGGTAATCCTATTGAATTTATTCCAATGCCTTGTTTTGATATTTAACTTTGAAGTGTTGATTTAGTATTTCAATGCTAGTACAAATGATACTCTTAATTACTAGTTGTTTGGTAGTAAAGTTGAGTGTTGTGTGCCTTGTTTGTTTTGCCCGATTGTAATGGTGAATCTGTTTCTTCCGCAACGTGTAGACGATACGCCGTACGTTGCAGGTGAAGACTCCTCCCTTGCCACCGAAGAAGCCGATCCAGGGTACATCGTCGAGGAAGGCAAGCCACCGTCAAAACTCAAACTCCGCATTACCCATTTTTACTTTCTTGGTATCATTTATATTGTATCATGCTAGTATTATATTCATATGGTTTGGGATTGTATTAGTTGTATTAGAGAAACTCCACACCACCCCATAGCCTACCTAATTGGGAAAAGCTAAGTAGAACCCCGATGATCCCGGCATTCTGTCGAGACCATCACCCAGCTCTAGTATTTAGCATTACATAACAACTTGGAAAGTCATACTTCATCCCTTTTGGTACGGTATTCACCTAAGAAGGTGGTATAGCCGGGATTGTGGAACATCGTCGGACATGGACAGAGTCTGGAGGGACTCTCTATTTGTGCCGCCAAAATCTAGCATTACAGTACAACCACTATACTCTGGTATGAGACAGGGCTAGTTGGAAGCTTGTTTGTCTTATTACGGGGGTCCTATAACTACACATGGATGCGTGATTCCACGAATCCGATAGCCCTCGAAGTCGATGGGTGAAATTCGCTAGGCTTAGTGTCGGAAGGAACCTTGGTGCTCTTCGACTACGGTGCAGGCTTGGGTCCAAGAGGAGCATGACCTGTCACACGGAAAGTCCATGCAGTACGCAAGGGGTGGAATCACCTGTACTAGGGCAGACAAGGGGAAAGCTAAGGTCGATTATCCGAGACCCGCATACTGAAGTATGACGATCCGTGGGGACACACGGCAGATGTATCGAATGTGGTGGGTAAAGTGTACAACCTCTGCAGAGTGTAAATCTATTCGAGTAGCCGGAGTCCACGGTCATGGACAGCTAGTGAGGCCACACTTTGTGGGGAGCAGATGAGAAAGCCCGGTACTGAGTTTATGGTTCGCGATGATGGTGTTGGTATAGTTGAAAGAGGGATGGACTTGAATTATCCAAATGCAATGTGGGAAATAAAACTTGCCAAGTTTAAAACTTTGCCAACTTAATAATAATATTGAGTAGATAGGAAATCTCTATGAAAAACTCCACCATATAGCCATCCCATTATTTTCTTGTACAAAACTTTGTTTCTTTCTTTAGGTGGTTTGCGAGTACTTTGTATGTACTCACGGCTTTGTCCCTGGTTATTCCATCGGCCAGGCTGGGAGGAGCAGGTATATGACGACGATGCTACCGACGACTACTAGGACGTGTTATGCTCTGATCTACCATGTGGATTGTGTCGCCCCTACCCTTGTTGCTTGTGCTTTTCCGCTGATATTTGAGCCCGACGAGGCCATGTAAGACTTTATTAATGTATGACTTGTATTCGGTATTGTATGAACATTGAGACTATGATATCCATGTCGAGTTGTGTGTCATGCGAACTGATCATGGGAGCATGACCGTATACACAGCTGGTCGCTTCGGACATATAGTCCGGGGTGCTCACAATTCCTATTTCAAGATCACTTGTCAATACCTTCTGCTCCACGTTGGGGTCGACACTCTTACTTATTAAAAAGGCTACGATAGATCCCCTACACTTTTGTGTCATCATGACCATTTTCTGGCACTGTTGCCGGGGAGCGTAGCGCTATTAGTAAGTGAAATTGGTAAGGAAACCTTTATACTGTAAGTGCTGATTTTATTTTGCTGTTGTTACTTTTAGTTCCCATGGACCATTCTGCTCTTGGTTCTTTACTTGCAGGGAACCGTCCCACCATTACTGTGGTGGAGAAGGCTCCCCCACCTACTGAAATTGTGCCCTTTAAAATACCAACTGGTATTGTTGATTGTGTTATGGCTAACCGATATGCAGGAGATAGACATCCAGGTGAACACTTGTTATATCTTTCACAACTATGCTCCTTATTTAAGCTTGCAGGCATATCGATGGACTTTTTTATGAGAAAACTATTCTCTCTATCACTAAAAGATAAGGCTTCGGATTGGTATAGGCTTCTTGATAACTCTCATTTACTAAATTGGCAAGAACTTATGCCTCTCTTTTATGCGAAGTTTTATCCTCTTCATGTAATACATCGAGACAAGAACTATATTTATAAATTTTGATCTCGTGACGAAGAAAGCATCTCCCAAGCTTGCGGGACATTGAAGTACCTAATGCTCAAATGCCCCAATCATGAGCTCCCCAAGGAAATTATTCTTAAAAAATTTTATGGAAGACTTTCTCGTCAGGATAGAGAGATGCTTGATGCCTCCTCTAGTGGGGTATTACGCACCAGAAGCGTTGAAGAAAGGTGGGATCTTATTGAAAGGATCCAAAAGAACACTGAAGACTGGGATATCGATAAAGCTATTGAACCCGTTATAAGTTATGAGCATGATTACATTGAGAGCTATGTTGAAACTGATTACTTCAATACCTTTTGTGCTAAGATTGGTCTTGATTCCTAACTTCTAATTGGTTTTTGCAAAAACATTGCCTTTTCTATTGATTCCTCTGAAAAGAAAGAAGATCAGCATCATAAGCCCTTTAAAGAATTACCTGTTGATATTCATGTTTCTGACCCTATCTTTCCTGCAGCTATATATGAAAAGCACCCTTTTCCCGCAAGGATGAGGGAGTATTCTTTTGTGACGTAGATATTAAATAAAAATGAGAGAAGAATTGATGAGCCTGAGGACCAGATCAAGGTCGATACTCAAGTTGCATTGGTTAAAGATCTTGTTACTAGCGATACTATAGATTCCAAAATAAATTTTTGTGCTGTTTCCACTAACCTTGTCACAGCCAAGAATAAAGGCCCAATTTCAGGTACTCCAGTAGTATCTGTTAAAATAGGAGATCACAATTATTATGGGCTATGCGGTTTGGGAATTTAGTGCTAGTGCTATTCCTTATTCAGTCTATCGGGAGATTATGAGCGAGATTTCACCTTGTGAACTTGAAGAAGTTGATGTTATTATTTATCTTGCCAATAGTGAAATCATCTCTCCTATTGGAATTGTGAGAGATTTTGAAGTCTTATGCAGAAAGGTAACATATCCTACCGACCTTTTGGTACTTGGTTTAGTGCAAGATAATTTTTGTCCTATTATATTTGGTAGACCTTTTCTGAAAACATGTGGAGCCATTATAGATTGCAGAAAAGGGAAAGTATCTGTTGAATTCAATGGTGAGCCATATGAATTTTAACTTTTCTAAATTCTCGAAACAAACTCATGGTACAGATTTGCCTAGTAATGAAAAAATTATGGAAGATATTGCCTCTATTGCTATACCTCCTAACGATCCTTTGCAGCAATATATGGAGGACCACGAGAATGATATGCATATGCAGGAAAGAAATGAACTTGATGAAGCCTTCTTCAGACAACCTGCTATCTTGAAGCACAACCTTTCGGTTGAACATTTAGGAATTTTATCACATCCCATAGAAGACCCGGTTTTCGATCTCAAGCCTCTTCCCGATACGATCAAGTATGCTTATTTAGATGAAAAGAAAGCATATCCTTTTATTATCAATTCTAACCTTTCAGGATATGAAGAAGAGCGATTATTGGAAACTCTTCGTCGGCACTGAGGTGCTATTGGATATACCCTTGATGATCTCAAGGGAATTAGTCCATCTATTTGTCAACATACTATCAATCTTGAGCCCGATACTAAACCAATTGTTGATCATTAATGATGGTTGAACCCGAAGATGAAGGATGTTGTGAGGACCGAGATCCTCAAGCCTCTAGCCGCAAGTATTATCTACCCTATAGCTGATAGTAAGTGGGTAAGTCCAGTGCATTGTGTACCTAAGAAAGAAGGCACAACTGTTGTTCCTAATGATAAGAATGAACTAATCCCTTAGAGAATTATTATTGGATATAAAATGTGTATTGATTACATGAAGTTGAACAAAGTGATGAGTAAGGATCACTACCCGTTGTCGTTCATCGACCAAATGCTTGAAAGGTTATCCAAAAACACCCACTTTTGCTATCTTGATGGATATTCTGGTTTCTCTCAAACTCATGTTAACACTGCCGATCAAGAGAAGACCACTTTTACTTGTACTTTTGGTACTTATGCTTATAGACGTATTCCTTTCGGTTTACGCAATTCCCCTGCTACTTTTCAAAGGTGTATGTCTACTATCTTCATGGTTTTTGTGAAGAAATTGTTGAGGTATTATGGATGATTTCTCCGTCTATGGAACCTCTTTGGGCCATTGTATCCACAACCTTAATAAAGGTTTGTAGAGATGTGAGGAGACAAACTTGGTACTCAATTGGGAGAAGTGACACTTCATGGTCAATGAGGGAATTGTTCTTGGCCACAAGATTTCGGAGAGGGGAATCGAGGTGGACAGGGACAAGATCAAAGGAATCGAGAAGATGCCCTATCCAAGGGACATCAAAGATATTCGTAGTTTTCTTGGTCATGATGGTTTCTATAAAAGATTTATTAAAGAATTTTCTAAGACATCGAGATCCCTCACTAATCTTCTCCAGAAGGATATTCCTTTTGTGTTTGATAAAGATTGTAAGGAAGCCTTCGAAGTTCTTAAGAAAGCTTTGATAACCGCTCCTATAGTCCAACCGCCTGATTGGAATTTATGTTTTCAAATTATGTATGATGCTAATGACTTTGCTGTTGGAGCTGTGTTAGGATAAATTGTTGATAAGAAATTGAATGTTATACATTATGCTAGCAAGACGCTTGATATTTCTCAAAAGAATTATGCTACTAATAAAAAAGAATTTTTAGCAGTAGTATTTTCTTGTGATAAATTTAGACCATATGTTGTTGATTCCAAATCCATTATTCATACTGACCATGCTGCTATTAAGTATTATGGAGAAGAAGGATGCCAAACCTAGACTTATCATATGGGTTCTTCTTCTTCAAGAATTTGATTTGCATATTGTTGACAGGAAAGGAGCGGACAATCCAGTAGCGGACAACCTCTCCAGGATAGAGAACATACCACATGACCCTAATCATGTTAATGATAGATTTCCTGATGAACAATTAGCTGTTTTGAGAATACAATCTATTTCTAATCCTTGGTTTGCAGACTATGCTAACTTTATTTTTACCAATTTTTTACCTCCAGGTTTAACATTTCAGCAAAGGAAGAATTTGTTCCATGATTTGAGGTATTACTTTTGTGATGACCCACACCTGTTCAGAGAATGCGCGGATGGAATCGTGAGAAGGTGCATACCCGAACATGAGCAGAAGGATATATCGAGGGATTGTGACGATAGTCCCTATGGAGGACATCATGCCGGTGAGAGGACCGCACACAATGTTCTCCAATCAGGTTCTTATTGGCCTACTCTCTTTAAACATGCTAGAAAATATGTTTTATCTTGTGATAAGTGTCAGAGAGTTGGTAACATTAGTAGGAGAAATGAGATGCCTAACCTTTTGATTGTTGGGGTTTTGATTTTATGGGTCGTTTTCCTCCTTCACACAAGTACACTAACATTTTAGTAGCTGTTGATTATGTAACCAAGTGGGTTGAAGCAATCCCCACTGAAAGTTCTTATCATAAGACATCTTTGAAAATGCTTAAAGATGTGATCTTTCCTAGGTTTGGCGTACCAAGGTACCTCATGACCGACGGAGGATCACATTTTACACATGGTTCTTTTTGAAAAGCTTTAGCAAAGTATGATGTTAACCATAGGATTGCTTCACCTTACCACCCTCAAACGAGTGGGCAGGTTGAGCTCACAAAAATGGAGATGAAGTTGATCTTACAGAAGACAGTGAACAGTTCTAGAAAAGACTGGTCCAAAAAGTTGGGAGATCCCTTGTGGGTATATAGAACCGCTTACAAAAATCCCATGGGCATGTCTCGTTATAAGATGGTATATGGCAAGGCTTGCCATTTGCCTTTAGAGTTAGAGCACAAATATTTCTGGGATGTTAGAGAGCTTAATGCTGACCCAAAACATGCTGGTGAAAAGAGTCTCATGAACTTGACTTCTCTAGATGAGTGGAGAAGTGAAGCTTACGAGAGCGCGAGAATGTTTAAGGAAAAGGTAAAGAAGTGGCATGATAGGAGAATTTTGAAACGTGAATTTAATGTTGGTGATAAAGTTTTGTTGTTTAGATCTCGTTTCAGGTTTTCTCCAGGTAAATTACTTTCCAGATGGGAAGGACCTTTTCATATTGAAGATGTCTACCGCTCCTGTGCAATCAAGATTAACAATTTTGAAGGCACCAAACATCAGGTTGTGAATGGGCAAAGATTGAAGCATTACCTGGCAGGGGACCCTATCAATGATGATGTGGGTACAATACGCACAACCACTCATGAAGAAAATGTTGCAGCCTGAATTCAGACGCCAGCAGGAGCAGAATAAGAATAGGTATGTCATACGGTAAGAAAACTTCACAAACATACATAAAAGTCCCGTATTACGTGTTTATGGAAGAATTAGGAAAATTTGGAGCCGAATTGGAGCCGGAAATGAGCTCAAGGGGCTCCAGGCGCCCTAGTGGCGCGGCCTGCTTCCTGGCCGCGCCAGGAGGCCGGCTGGGCCACCCGGAGTCCACCTCCGACCACACTTTGTCTTGTTACCTTCCTTTTGATGCAAATTTTGTGCTATATATTTGCCCGGATCGTCCCGACTTTGTATCTTACGATTTCGTGTGTTGTCTTTTCGATCTGTTCTTTCCAGGAAAAGTTTCAGCAAAACCTAGGTGCCATGGCTTCCCCAAGTTCCACCAAGGACAAGTTCCTCGTCAATGTCATTAACCCTTACATCGCAGAGGTGAAGAGGCATCCTCAAAAATTTTGGGTGGAGGATGGTGCCCTTCACCAAGATGATCTGAAGGGACCGGGCAAGGAGGGGAGCACCAAGGCCAGGCTGGAAGAAGTGGAGCAAGAAGTCTTCAAGTACAAGCTAATGATCGAGCGTGGTGTCAGGGCTAACTTCGACATCATCACCGAGCTGAAGAAGCAACATGAGGAGGAGATGAAGGAAGTGCACTCAAGAATATCCGCAATAGAAACCAAAGTGTTTGAGCTCCAAGGACACATCTATGACCTCCAAAACCAGAAATGTGAGTATGAACTAAAGTTTTTGCGCATAGGATTATCAGCTGAAAGAAGGATCTCGAAGACTGAAGAATCTTGTGTGGAGGGAGGACCTCTACCATGGAATCTTTTCGCCAAGGATTACCTGAGGAACAAGAACAAGGATGATGAGTAAAATCTTCATGGGTAATGGCATCCCCTATCTTGTTCCAAGCTTGGGGGAGTGCCGGGTATCTTTATCTTTATCTTTTTCGTTTGGAGTCGAGTCTAGTGTCGTATCATGTCTAGGGAAGTTATCTTATAAAATAGGTGTATGCATTGAGGTCTATCACTCCTTTGTGGAGAGTCATGTATCCGTGACTGTGCAGTGTCTATAATGGAATATTAATGAGAAGGCTATTGGTTTCTTCGCTGCACTCTGTATTCTCTTCACGCAATCGACCTTATATGCTTATTCTTATGTGAGTATTGATCTTATATATCAGGTATGGATTTGAAAATTTTATTTAATCTTGGCAAACATAGCTTTGGTCATAACATCAAGCATGAGTTTTTGTAGTAGTGACATAGCCAAAACCTTTATGTTCTTATGCTTGAAGTGTTATGCTGACAAGGAAGACAACTTGATGTTTTATTCCAATTCTTAATGTAGACTTTATATTGTTTTGCATCCAAGTCAACATCATGTGTCTTCTTTTAAAATCCTTTTCTAGCCAATCCCTGTACTAAGAGAGAGTACTGCTTGTGCACCCATACCTTGAAATCTCAACCTTCCAAAGAGTCCACCATACCTTTCTTATTCATGGTATTTCACCGCCACTCCTAAAGTATATTATTCATGTGCTATCTTTAAATCTTCAAAATAGTATATTCCTTGTTTTGTGCCTCTGTTTTAGCTCATGAGGAAGTAGTACGTAATTCATGATCTTCTTATGCTGGACATGTTTTATCTTGGGATTTCACGTATAATCTGCAAACCCCTAATACGAGGAGGAACTGGCCTGAGTGCGACCAGTTCGTAAAAGATAATACAACAAACAAACCCTCCTTCGTGCTTTGTTCATGAGAAATCAGAAAACTTTGGCAATGATAAACAAAGGAGACTTAGGGGATGTGATCATCCCCACTTGGGAGCCGTTCCTCGAAACTTGCCCAGCATGAGAAGTAATTGGGTTATCTACTAGCATTCGTTGACGAATTATGCACCTCCCAAAATCTTATTTTGCAATCTTTATTGATTTCAAAACCTTTAAAAGATCTAGCACATAAGTTTTCCCTACTTCCCTCTACGAAGGGCTAAGCCTTTAATTTTATGTTGAGTTAGTAAACCCACTTCTTTCTATCCCACAAAGAGCAGACACCTTATGTTGACAAAGATGCATGACTTTATATTGTTTCGTTGAGAATTTCCATATCACATCTTTGTTGAAATTATCATTAAGATAAACAAGTTGTTTGTTGATCTAGCTACATCAAACATCTTCCTTCGTGTTAGTATTTTCACTTCTTGACTAATAACATTTCATTTCAAAAGCTTCAATTGATCTCATCAAAATATAAACGAGAGAGCAAAAGTTAAAAGTTATTAGTTGTTCTTTGACCAAAGGACATGTTTGGCATGATTTGATGAGTTTTCTTAGTCCTACTTTTGATTGTAATTGATATTAGTATTTCATAAGGACCATAAGAGTTGAGGTTGCTGTTGAGGATGCTTGAGTTTAGTAGGAGGAATTATGATGCTTCTTGTCCGTATTCTTATTATCGACACTTCACTATCTAAACTTGTGGATAGGTTTACCGAGCTCAGTATTCGCTTGGGGACAAGCGAGGTCTAAGCTTGGGGGAGTTGATACGTCCAAAATGCATCACTATTTTATATCATAATTTACATATATTCATTGATATATTTCATATTATGATGATGTTCTTATAGTGCTTTGGCTTGTTTTACACACTTTGCAACTTTCCGATGCCGAAACAGCACACGCAGGAATCAGCGAGGAAAAGTGCACATCAAGTGGCCATATCAGCACATCTCCAAATGCCTTGAAATTCACGGGGTGTAGTTTTCTGAAGATATAACAGGGACCAGCCGAAGGACACCTGGAGAGGGCCACCAGGCTCCCAAGCCCCCTGGTGGTGCGCCCCCCCCCCTCAGGTCACGCCATGTGGCCGCTTGGGAGGTTGGGCCCAATCCAGGAGCCCCCTTTGGCCTATATCATTGCCGTGACCTAAAAACCCCAAAACAAGAAGAGTTTCCGGAGTTCCGCCGCCGCTCCGTGGAGGAAACCTAAAGAGAAGAAAAGACCTTTCCGGTGGGCAGATTCCTCCAGTGAGAACTCCTCCCGGAGGGGGAGATCGTCCTCATCGTCACGGGCATCATCAAGATCATCATCAACATCATCTTCATCACCAGCACGATCTCCATCTTCAACCCATCTCATCTCACCATTGCGATCCAAGTTGTAACATCCATAACCCATCCCCTCTAATCTACCGGTGTTGATTACTCTTTTGTGGTGAATGCTACTGAGATTTGTTGGAGAATTATTGTTATTACCAGATTGTTTATCATATATTTATCCCCTTTGATCATGTTATCTTTTATGTCTTGTGAGTAGTTCCTTTAGTTCTTGAGGACATGGGATAAGTCTTGTTATTAGTAGTCATATGATGTTGAAGTAATATGTGTTGTTTGATATTTAAGTTGTGGTGTTATTATTTTAGTGGCGTTGTGTGAACGTAGACTACATAACACTTCACCTTTTTAAGGACCTAGGGGAAATCATTGTGTATAAAGTATGCTTATGGTTGGTTGCCGGAGTGACATAAACCTGAACCCCAGTTCGCACACTTTTGCACGAGGGGTTGTTGGATCCTCAAGTTTAATGCTATGGTTAGGCTTTGCCTTAATTTCTCTCTTTATTTGCGGATGCTTGCAAGAGGTTTAATCATAAGAGTGTACTTATCTTAGACTAGAAAGTGCACTAGCATAGGTTCACCCACACAACACTTATCAACACAAAACATAGTACTGAAACGGAATATGGCAAAGGCACATGACTATCTCTCCCGTGTGTCCTCAAGAACTTTTTAGCTTTTATAAGTTTGATCCTATGGCTTATCCTTTGCACAAGAGGATCGGGCCCTTGCCGGACTCTATCACAATTTAATTTACTTGCTTTTATCTCTTTGTTTCTTATATCGAAAAACCCATAAAAAGTTACCTTTCAGTACTTGCAGTCATTCCTATCTCAAGATCACTTTTCAATACCTTCTGCTCCTCATTCGGTTCGACACTCTTAGTTATCGAAAAGGCTACGATAGATCCCCTACACTTGTGGGCCATTAGGGGGGCCCACCCCCGGGGCTCTCCTTTGGCACATATATCCCTCGTCACCTAATTCTTCCAAAACAAAAGTTGGATCGGGAGTTCAGCCGCCGCTCCATGGAGAAACCTACATGGAAGAGAAGACCTTTCCGACGGGCAGATTCCACCGGGGAGATCGTCCTCATCGTCATCACCATCATCACTATCATCATCGAGATCATCATCACCATCATCCTCATCACCCGCACCATCTCCATCTTCATCCCATCTCACTTTATCATTGCAATCCGTGTTGTACCTTCCATTATTCATCCCCTCTACTTTATCGGTGTTGATTACTCTTTTGTGGTGAATGCTATTAAGTTTTGTTGGAGAATTATTGTTATGACCAGATTGTTCATCATATATTTATCACCTCTGATCATGATCTCTTTTATGTCTTGTGAGTAGTTACTTTAGTTCTTGAGGACATGGGAGAAGTATTGTTGCTAGTAGTCATATGATGTTGAAGTAACTAGAAGAATACCCCGCACGTTGCAGCGTAAATCTACATAAGAACTCTACAATGTAAATTGAAAGGGTATTAGATGAATATAAATTAAAGTGGATGACATGGATTAAATGATTGGCTATAATAGTAGATGATGTGGATAGCTTGCATGTTGAGATAGATACCATAATTGCATCTTAGTGGATTTTTTCAGTGGATGACATGGAAAAATGATTGGTTACAACGGTGGATGATGTGGATAGCTTGCATGTTGAGATAGACACCATAAATGCATCTTAGTGGGGTTTTGCTTTATAAGAGATATATATATATGTGTTGTTTGATATCTTAGTTGTGGTGTTATTCTTCTAGTGGTGTTATGTGAACATCACCTACATAGAAATTCGCCTTTTCAAGGACCTAGGGGAATATATTGTGTATAAAGGATGCTTACGGTGGGTTGTCGGAGTGACAGAAACCTGAACCCCAGTTTGCACACTTCTGCACGAGGGGGTGTTGGATCCTAGAGTTTATTTCTATGGTTAGGCTTTGCCTTAATTTCCCTATTTTACTTGCACGAGGGAGTGCACTTGTCTTAGTCTAGGCGGTGTGCTAGCTTAAGTCCACCCACACAACACTTATCAACACAAAACATAGTAGTAGACGGAATATGGAGAAAGTAACTTGCTACCTCTCCTGTATGTCCTCACGAACGCTTTAGTCTTTATAAGTTTAATCCTTCGGCTTATCCTTTGTTCAAAAGGATTTGGCCATTTGATGCACCTTGCCATCATTTACTTTACTTGATTTCATTTGCTTGTTGCTTATACCAGAAAACCCATAATTAGTTACCTTTCAGTACTGTCAGTTATTCCTTTCTCAATATCACTTGTCATTACCTTCTGCTCCTTGTTGGGTTTGACACTCTTACTTATCAAAAAGGCTACGATAGACCCCCTACACTTGTGGGTCATCAGATCCCTATGCGGTGATGTCAAGAAGATTAAAAACTCCTGTGTACACTACTAGGAAAAATCTTATAGGTAGAGGCTTAACAGTAGCGCCCTCAAAAAAGGGGTGCTACTGCTAATTATCAGTAGCGCCCTGCACAAGAGGGGCGCTACTGATAGACCTTTAGCAGTAGCGCCTGTATAAAAGGGGCGCTACTACTACTTACCAGTAGCGCCCTGTACAAAAGGGGCGCTACTGCTAAGTTGATAGTAGTAGCGCGTGGTATAAACCCATGCTACTACTAAGTGGTCTTCACGGTGCCCTCTAGGACATGCTTAATAGTAGCGCCTGTACAAGAGAGGTGCTACAGCTAAGTTCATAGCAGTAGCGCCTGTACAAGAGGGGCGCTACTAGTAAGTTGTCTTCACCTGGCCACACGCACACAAATACAACCCCCCCCCTATGGACCGCCTTTTCAGTTGTAGAAAAAATAAAAGAAAATGATGGAAATGCCAAAAAAATAAAATAAGATGAGATTCCCATGTGATATGTGGTTTAGTTGTTAGGGAAATTTAAAAATATTAATTTCGAATTTTTAACATGAAATAACATCTACTCGAAAAGTTCTATCCAAATTCAACACATTTTTAGAATCGTCAAAAACCTAACAGAAAAAAGTTACGATGCTTTTAAGATCTAGAGGCCAAAATATTCGAAAAAAGTAGGTGGAGGCTTAACGGTAGCGCGTGGACCAGAGGGGCGCTACTACTACTTAACAATAGCGCATGTATTAGAGGGGCGCTACTACTACTACTAGTACTACTACAACTACTACTACTACTACTACTACTACTACTACTACTACTACTAGTACTACTTAACAGTAGCGCCTGTACAAGAGGGGCGCTACTGCTATGTCTGATGTGGCAGTTTCCTATTGGTCTAGCCCTCCTCTCGCGGACCAGTGACATGGCAGGGGTAACAAAACCCCCACCACGCATTTTCTCCTCCACTCCTCACACTTCATCTCCTCCACTCCATCTCCTCCTCTCCTCCACTCCATCTCCTCCTCTCCGGCGACCTCCTCTTCCTCCTCACGGTGGTCCTCCTCTGGAGACCTCCTCCTCGGTGCTCCTCCGGCGACCTCCTCCTCATGGTGCTCCTCCTCGACCTCCTCCTCCTCACGGTGCTCCCACTCCGGCGACCTCCTCCTCACGTGCTCCTACTCCGGTGACCTCCTCCTCACCGCCCCATCAAGCGCACCCTCGCCGCCCCGCAGAGCCTCCGTCGTCCTCACACTGCCCCGCGGCCACCGGCGCGACTGCCAGAGTGCGGGCACCGATAAGATTTTTTTGTTTTTTGAAATTAATAGTAGTAGTGCGCGCATAAAGAGGGCGCTGCTGCTATTTAGCAGTAGCGCGTGGACAGGAGGGGCGCTACTGCTATTAGAACTAGTAGTAGCGCGCGCGAACACGAGCTACTACTAAAAGTTAGCTGTAGCGTGCTAGTAATAGCGCGTCACCGCGCGCTACTAGTAGCCATTTATGGGGCGCTACTAGTAGCGTTTTTCCTAGTAGTGGTATACACTTAGCAAACATAGTTAGTCCCCTATATGTATATTGTCATCAACATCAAGATATGATCAAGGGCATGATTGCACTTTCTGCGACTACCCTGCATACCAGTGCATGGTGTAGTATGCCAGTCTTTGTTATAACGCCCATAAGACACTATCTCATGAACCTTATAACCCTCAGAGTTGCACAGTAGAGCATAGTAGGTCCATGCCGTTAGATACAAGCCAATACTTATACTACAAACTTTATTTAAACCAAGATTCAAAAGATCCAAACGTTCAACTACTAGCACCTAAAGACATGGTGCTACTATCTTGCTACGGTCGTTTATTTAGTTCGCCACGACTCCCATGACTGGTCGTGCTGGAACGACTATCTACTGTACTCTTGTTGTTCACACTCCTCCACTCTGGTGTCCTCGTCGTAGGCGATGTAGTAGTCGACTCCTCCTGACAAGTCTGGTTCTTCATAGTAGTAGTCACCGGCGATGTTGGGTCATCCGACATCTCCTCCACTAACTCAGATTCTAAAGAAATAATACAAGGGGATGAGTAAAGGGGGTACTCAACAAGTTCATTTTTATGGTGAGGTAGATACGCACTATAATACTACTGAGATCACATAGATCATAGTAATGCACTTCGCAAATATCTTGTACAAGTAAATTTTTAATTAAAATCATGTGATCGTCAGACTTCACGTGTTGCTAGAATCTCCGATAGACTCATTTTCGCCGCGTTTGCAGATCTTACCTTGATCAGGGTGTGATAAGCCACAATTCAATTACACTCTACGAAGGTGTCCTACTTTACCCACAAGCGATTAACTTAGCCTTTTTGCCAGGTCCGCAACCTTGCACACCCAAGATGCATGGACATGTCTAAGATCCGAGTCTTTACCCTTCCACGTCTGTCGATGCCTCTACACATTGGCTCAAGAGGTATTCCCTTTGTTGCCCAACTCAACTACATGTAGGGTTTATACGGCCTCATGGCCGATGAGAATTTATCCCACTCTAGGGTCAGAATTGACGGTCATGTGCCGGTAGGATATTAAGGGCACCCATAGCCGACAGGATATAGAGCTCCTTGGGTTGATAAAATTTTACGGCTCATGGTGATAACCTGTGTGAAAGCACACCGACATTATTAAGGAGTTATTTACTCGCTTGTCCCGTTCCAGGTTCCGTGGTCAACACTATCGCTACGACGCTGGAAGGTCTGTTGACTTTGGTTATCAAGCCCGGTGTAATGGAACTCTCCGTCGTCTAACGTACTTGAGTTCCATCACCCACCACTATTGATAATACTGAAAGTAATTTTATTTAATGCAATGAGTAGACACGATATGTAAAAAAACTTTTGAAAGAATTATTTTACGAAATCATAAACAATGGAAATGCGCAAGGTATGAACTTGCCTGGTAACTGAGAGGTAGTATAACTCGAGACTCTTGGAAACGTGTGTGTCTGGGGTTCTGTAAGAAGCATATAGTTCGTTAAAGACTAACATTCAAATGACAAAGTGGTGAATGTGCCTTTAATGCATAGGATGCTTATGGGTCTCTCTCCCCCTAATAATTTGTTGTTTTATTTCCAAAAATATTTATTTTGTATTTAACATTTTATTTAAAACGATTTTGGATTATAAGATCCTCTTTCTTTTATTTTATTGATTTTAAATAAAATTTAATTCCCTCCTTATTAATAGGTGAGAATTATAATATTATATTATTTTTATATTTATTTAATAATTATCCTAAAATTATTAGAATATTGTATCGACCCGATTCACTAAGAATTCAAGTCTTTGTGCATTATGTGCTAGTCCCTGGATCAATAGCTAGCACACACAGTACATGATGTAATATCAAGAATAAACCACATGTCATATATATATATTACATCAAGATCAAGTATTACAATTAAGCATACCTGCATAGGTCAAGGCTAGCTCACAAATAAAATACATCGGAAAAACAATATTGAGCTTCGTGGCGTCCATCAACTCCACCGGCGCAGTTGAGTATAGACATCGTAACCCTACATCGCATCACTTACTCGTCGTATACAATCCTGCAACACCGAAGGTTACAACCCGACAACGGGTTAGTACATCTCATTTGTACGGAAAGTCACACGAAAAAGGATATAACAGACCTATCGCTACATGCAAGGTAAGTCAAAGGAAGGCTTATGGTTTTGTTTTGCAGAAAGCTGATTTTTCCCAATGTACCTAGTCAAAATTTTAGTTTAACTTACTACTTAAGATTGAACTGGGCAACACCAGTTCCAATCCACACCCTTTATTAAATCTTTCCCACTCAAGTTTATTATGGTGATTCATCTGTCAAGATCCTCCAGTAACAGTAATGCCTAGTAGCTCAAAGTAGTCCATAACCGGGGACACGGCTAATCATGATTAGTTTTTACTCTGCAGAGGTTAGTACACTTTTCCCGCTGGAGTCAATCGGAAGATTGAGACGAAGTCTTTCAGAAGAGGTCAGCTACGACCAACGTCAAGACGGTACACCTATCACATCTACATCTTCTAGCTTTGCACGGGAGAGGCTTCCTACATCGTACTCAACTAAGCCAGAGCCCATATGGCCAGCGGCTGTACATGGAAGCTCCTAGTCACCAAGTATGTCTGATCTTTTTGAGCCATGACGTTCTTTCGACCACCAAAACCATCCATTAGGGGTACAACCTGGGCTTGCCTTAGATAAGGCACGAGCCCCCAGGAAGCACTCCCTGCTCGTCTAGAGGTGTATTCTAATTAGAGGCTGCTAGTCAAGTCATTAAATCCTCACATAGCTTAATGTAATCTCAAACCAATCCCCGTCTACAAGCATAGCAAATATAAAACAAACACATGCTAGGTTGTCTAAGAAAATAGGATAAGATCATATGGCTACCCTACCAGGTTTGCAGCAATAAAAAATATAGTAGCATTTCTACACATGCATAGTGACGGGGATGTACCCCGGCAAATCCCACGGTCAGGGACCCTGGGTTAGTCATGAGAGGCACAGGTTGGACGATAGCTCGCCGGCTAACAGGAGGATACGTTCCTGCTCGATGCTATTGATTGGAGATGGCGATTACAAGGAGGCCAAGGCTAGTGCGCACAAGGCTAGGTTTACAGATGGTGTATTGCTTGATGTCGACGTCTCCCCTCCTAGCCCTTATTTACTAGGCTAGGTCTCGGGGAGTCCGTCCTGGATTATAGATGAGGTTTCCTAACCCTAATCTTGTTTCGTACGGCAGGGTGCACCTTCCTTATGAGTCTCGGACTCCTACGTCGGTGCCACTAGCGGGCCAAGGCTGGGTCCAGGCGGGTTCTCGGTGGGCCTTCTATCTTCGGGTACACCGGGTAGGCCCATCTATAGGAGTTGTGGGGTCACCGCCTCGTCAGTAGCCCCCGAGTGCCTGGGGGACTCAAAGAGTCGCGCAAGGACTCGAGTCCATTCTTGCGTCGTTTCGATGTATGCACGGTTCAACCGCGGGTCACTGGCAGTCAGGGGCCGTCAAAAAACCTGTTTCGAGGGATTGCTAAGATGAAAGGGCCCAAGGAGTCGACTGGTCGAGCCTTGGTGAATTGCACTAATGGTAGCCCAACCAAACCCACGTCCCTCGACATGAGCTTGGAACACTGGTGTCGAGCAAAAGTCATGCCGCTGCAGGTCTTACAGTGATCAATTGCCGCCAGTAAAGTTCGTAGCCTAGGCGCGTCCGCCCGGCTTTTTCTATCATGCAAGCGCATGGAAAAGGTTGGGACTGAAATCGCTCTGCGGCACGTCCCAGCCCGGCCGATCTGCGCAGCGGGGTCTTACCTACACGCTAAGCTTGCGTGGCATCTGGGCACAGTGTATCGTGTTCCAGGAATATGTATTTTTATTGAGGTGCGGAGCCTAGTAGATAATGCACCCACTTGGAATAAACAATCAAGTGAGCTGTTTTAGCGGTCACTCACGGAGCTTTGCCGAACGCTCGGGCGAGGAGTAATTGCTCGGGAGGTCTTCGAGTGCTCGGATGCATAGAGTTCTGCGAGTAGTCACTCGAGTGTTGTCTTCGCTTTCGGGGTAAGGGAGCATCCCATACTCTAGGCCCATACGATCTGGCAAGTGGAGGACTGCTTATCTTGTGTCGTGGTGAGGGAGCACCCGAAACTCTTCATGTGTGCGAGTAATCACTCGAGTACATCTTTCCTTTAGGTGAGGGAACACCCGAAACTCTCATGGGTGCGAGTAATCACTCGAGAACGTCTCTTCTTTTAGGTGAGGGAGCACCCGAAACTCTTGTGGGTGCGAGTAATCACTCGAGCACGTCTTTTCTTTTAGGTGAGGGATGATACGTCCCAAATGTATCTATAATTTCTGCTTGCTCCATGCATGTTTTGTGTGACTTTGCCATGTTTTTCTTGAACTTTCCTACACTTTTGAACCTATTTGGACTAACCTATTAACTCAGTGCACCCAGTTGCCAGTTTCTGTTTTCTGTTGTTTTTGTATTTCAGGTTTTCCGGCAATTAAAAGTGCTCCAAAAATTCCGGGAAAAATATATAAAAAATCAGCGCAACAGAAGCTTCCGGAATCACCAAGAGAGGGAAGGGCCACCACCAGGGAGCCAGGAGGGCAGGTGGCGCGGCCCCACCCTGGGCCGCGCCAGGGACCCTCCTGACTGCCTCGTGGGTCCCCTCGATGCCCCCCTTCGCCTATATTTACCCCTCGGGGTGGAAACCCCTAATATCGATCTCTTTCTTGCGAACTCCCCTCTGTACCGCCGCCGCCACCGTTTCAAGATCGGGGATGCCTGGAGAAGCTGCCCCGGCACCTGCCGGAAGGAGGAACCCCCTCCGGGAGACCATCCATAGCCATGGACGCCTCTCGGATGTGCCGTGAGTAGTCCCCCTTGGACCATGGGTCCGTGACCAGTAGCTATGTGATGAATCTCCCCCCTTTGTGCTTCCACTTTCGAGTCCTCGTGAGCTGCCTCACATGATCGAGGCATCTATGTAATTTCTGTTGTTTCTATGTTGAGTTTGTTGGGATCTGATGAATTATGAGACTATGTTCAGATTGTGATGAGTAATATATTTGGTTCTTCTCTTTTATATTTTGTTCTTGAGTAAATTCTTGCATGTTCTCCGTTACGGTATTTGCTTTGGCCAAGTATTTTATTTGCAACTCCAAGAGAGAGCGTTATGCTCGATTGTGGGTTCAGCCCCTTGATGTCTAGCTTGAGTGACAGAAACATGAGACTAGGGGATGTGCTGTTGCCACCAGGGATAAAACAACGGTACTTGTACATGCGGGTGCAAGGATTGTTTACTTTACGCAAAGTTCTTTTAATGAAGTTGTTTGTTGCTTTGAGTTTACACTTTGGGTGGGATTCGCAACTTAATACCAGTGAGATGTTCTGTATAGATATCTCAAGGTGGATGATTCGTAGTAGATACAGATGGATTTCGGTCTACTTACCTTGGCGTACTGCCCATTGCTTTTGAGCCCTTCCTTTCTTTGCAGCATAGTTAGCATTGCGGTGCCTTCATAATCCTGTCAATTGCCCAACTGTGATTTTTTTACCTTGCTAGCACTTTTATCGTCTTTTGGGAGAGAGACATCACTAGTGAAAATCACGGGAACTCGGTCCATCTTCACATTATTGTTCACACCCTCAATTTACTTTCAGCTTTTACTTTCCTTTGCACCTTTAATCTCTTGCGTTGATCCTTTGTAAACGACAAGGCAGGAGGAATTCACAACTCCTCTGTACTCGTTGGGAGAAAAGTTATTTGTTGCTGTGTGCAGGTCCACGACAACACCCTAGACAGGAAGCAATTTCTGGCGACGTTGCCACCTACTTGTATCTCCTGAGTCCTACTGGTTCGATAACCTTGGTATCTTCACCGAGGGAAACTTGCTACTGCACTGCATCTCAAATCTTCCACTTGGGGTAACCAACGAGGGGCGAGAAGCCATCAAGCAAATTTCTGGCGCCGTTGCCGGGGACTCAAGTCTACAAGATAGGGGAGTTGCACACTATCTTTTACCTTTGCTTTTTAGTCTTGTTAGTTCACCTTTCAGTTTTTACTTTTGTGTCCCTAATAAAAAATACCAAAAATACCTGCTGCTACTATGGGTTCCAATGAAAACACTAAGTTGTGTGACTTCACTAGTCACAACAACAGTGAATTATCTGCACTCCTATTGCTCCACCTGCCACTTTAGCACCTTCTTATGAGATTAAACCTGCTCTGCTTAACCTTGTCATGAAAGATCAATTCTCAGGAGCAGGAGAAGATGCTGCCTTGCACCTAAACAACTTTATCGAGCTCTGCGACATGCAGAAGTACAAGGAAGTGGATGGAGACATCGTCAAGCTGAAGCTTTTTCCTTTCTATTTGAGAGGAAGAGCCAAGGAGTGGCTACAATCTTTGCCCAAGAACAGTATCGATTCTTGGAGTAAATGCAAAGATGATTTTATAGGGAAGTACTATCCCCCTGCTAAAATCATTCAATTGCGGAGTAACATTATGAATTTCAGGCAATTGGATAATGAACACGTTTCCCAGGCTTGGGAACGTATGAAGACGCTTGTCAAGAACTGCCCCACACATGGACTGACTACCTGGATGGTTATCCAGACTTTTTATGCAGGCTTGAACTTCACCTCGCGGAACCTGTTAGATTTGGCCGCGGGAGGAACTTTTATGTCGACCACGCTTGGTGCTGCCACAAAGCTACTTGATGAGAAGATACTGAACTACTCGCAATGGCACACCGAGAGATCTCCAACCGGTAAGAAGGTAAACTTTGTTGAGGAGATCTCCTCTTTAAATGAAAAGGTTGACCTTATCATGTCTCTACTTACCAAGAAACCCTCTATTGATCTCAAGATGTTCCTTTAAATTATTTGGTTTCTCAGGAGCAAGTAGATGTTAATTTTGTCTCTAGAAACAACTTCAACAATAATTCTTATAGGAGTAACTTTGGTAGAAACAATCCTAGGCCTTTCGCATCCAACAACTATGGGAACAACACTTATCCTACCACCAGAAACTCCACTTCAGAGCTAGAGACCTTGCTCAAAGACTTCATCACTACCCAGAAAGCCTTCAACAAGAGTGTGGAAGAGAAATTAGATAAATTAGATATCCTCTCTTCGAAGGTAGACAACATAGCCCATGATGTAGAGATGCTGAAGATTAGAACCTCTCCCCCCGAGGAGAGGAAGACCACTCCTATGAATGCTATCCAAGTCCAAATTAATGAAAACATTAGGATGTTGGGAAAACCAAAAGAGAGATGGGCTAGAGAAAAGGAGGAAGAAGAGAGAATTAAGAGCCTTCCTACCTACCACACAGTAGCCACTATCCAAGTAGTTGAGGATGTCCAAACTATTAGCACCCATCACACCCCTAGTCCCACAGGACCTATTAATGGTGATGCTACCACCTCAACCTTAGAAGAGGAAACCTCTATGAACATAGAGGCTTTCAAACAAGTGAGCTTAAATGATATCACTACTTCCCTGGTAGATAGTAGTGACTTAGACTTTGACAACTGCACTCTACCAGAAGTTATTGGTTTCCTACACAAGATGTCTAGAGACCCCCACACTAGCACACTCAATCTTGCCTTCACAGAGCATATCACCAATGCTCTAATCAAAGTTAGGGAGGAGAAGCTTAGACTAGAAGCCTCCATACCTAGGAAGCTAGAAGATGGTTGGGATCCTATGATAAAAATAAAATTGAATAACTTCTCTTGTTATGCTCTTTGTGATGTTGGAGCAAGTACCTATGTTATGCCCAAAAGAATGTATGATATGCTTGAATTGAAACCTTTTGATCCTTGTTCTTTTGGTGTTCGTCTTGTTGATTCTTCCGTAAAGAAACCTTTGGGGAAGATCGACGATGTTCTTATCATTGTCAATGACAATTATGTTCCCGTTGATTTAACTATTATGGACATTGAGTGTGAGCCCTCTTGTCCAATTATTTTGGGACTTTCTTTTCTTCGCACAGTTGGTGCTATCATTGACATGAAAGAGGGAACTATAAAATTCCAATTCCCTCTCAAGAAAGGGATGGAACATTTCCCTAGGAAAAAGATTAAGTTACCTTTTGATTCCGTCACACGGGCTAGTTATTCTCTTGAAAAGACTTGATCTTCTGCTTAAAGCCTAGCTAATGGCTCTAAAGAAGCGCATTCGGCAGGCAGCCGGCAACGAATTTAGGTTTTTCTTTTTGCTTTTGTTATGTTCTTAGTGGTCTTGATGATTTTTACTACTGTAGCAACATCATTGTATCTTTACTTTTCAAGCTTTATGCCAAGTTTAGCCTCAGATTGCAAGAAAGGTCAAAAGTTGGTGCTTGCTGTCCAGAAACAGATTCTGTCTGCTTGACGGAAAAATTCTCAATAAATCACCAGATCATCTTTTTGATCTGATTTTTTTGACAGCATGCTCCATACAATTACCTTTCGTGCGTCTGTTCAAAGTTTTTTGAATTGAGTTGCAGAAGTACTACGAAAAAATTCTCCTTTCTCTGCTGTTCTGTTTTTCTCAGCTTCTGCCCCGGTTTTTCTTTTCGCAGTTTTGAAATCCTTAAGCTTGCTTTTTCTTTGCAAACTTTTTTGGGAAGGCAAGAGAAACAGTAGCTCTTCCTGGAAATTTTTATTTCCAGTAGAGGAAAATTATTTTATTAGGGTACTAACCTCTCTAATCATCCTACAATGAGTTATGTATGAAGGGAGTTTTCAAGTGCGCGATGGAGGATGATGAAAGAAGATTCAGGAGTGTCAAACGCTCAAGCTTGGGGATTCCCATGTGCACCCCCAATAAATATTCAAGGAGACTCAAGCGTCTAAGCTTGGGGATGCCCCCGATGCATCCCCTTCTTCATCAAGAATCATCAGTTTGTCCCTCGTTGCACTATATTTTTATCACTTCATGCGTTATGTGCTTTTCTTGGAGCATCTCGCTCTTTACTTTTCTAGGTTTGTTTTGCTTTATTTTCTGTAGTAACAAGTTAGACCCCAACTTACTCTTTTGTGTGGGAGATATTCACGCTCCGCTTGAACTAGAACTCCTCATAGGATTTGCATGCTTATTCTTTTAGCTGTGATCTGTTCTTTTTATTTTCTTAGCTGCTGTTCTGTTTAGTTGTAGTTCTTTAGTTTTTCTAGAGATTTTCTTTTGTCTTAGGTTGAACTTTCTATAGGTTGCATGTTTTATCTTGTTAGAGAGTTTGCCTGTTGCACTGAGTTCTGTGTCTTGACTGAAAGTAGGTAGTTAAAGTTGCTGTTCTCTTTGTAGTAGTAACTTGCAATAGTTTTGAGGTATTGACTAGAGTAATGTTTGAACTTATGGTGTCAAGAGCTCCTGCCTATTAGTGATAGATGTCGTATTTTGGGCAATCCGTGTGTTTTTCGAAAACCAAAAAACCCCTGTTGAGAACTCTAGCTACTAGATGGATCACTAACATCTGGAGGGTTCGAATATTAGAGTACACTCATGTACCATGAGTCAAGGATGCGTAAGGATAACCAAACCCCCATACACTCCTCCTCGGGGTACTTTTCTCTTTGTGAACCTCCTGATTAGATTGAGAGTTACCGATAATAAGTGCGTGAGTTCTTCGGACTAATGTGAGTATTCAAAAGTTGACACTTCCACCCACCTATACTTTTTCTAGCCTCTTCGGTACCGCGCATTGCCCTTTCTCACCTCGAGAGTTGGCGCATACTTCACCGGTACATCCAACCCTTGGCATGATACGCTCTGTCATCATAAGCCTCCTTATAACTTTCCTCAAAATAGCCACCATACCTACCTACAAGGCATTTCCATAGACTTTCCGAGATACATTGCCATGCAACATCCACCTTCTCATGACTTGATCTTCATGTCATACATGCTACTTGCTTGATCGATGAGCCGCATGCTAGTTGGGCCTTGCCCTAATCATTTCTACATGACGCGCTAGTATCATTGCATATCCTGCTACCCTGGCAGAGGCATACATTTGCATCATGATAGTTACATTTTCTTTATGTGAGTACCTTTGTAAAGTGTGAAAGATCTCCTATATTCTTGTAAAATATAGAGTGTTGCCCCTAAAGTGAGGAAAATATCCCAAAGTGGACAAAATCAAAAGATCCCAAAGAGGAAAAATGAGAGAAATAGAAAGAGCCATTGAGGCCACCAAAAAATAAAAATAAAGAGAAAAAGAGAAAAGAAAAATATAAAAAGAGAGAAGGGGGCATACTACTATTCCTTTTGAGAGATCCACCCCTTTGAGAAATATAAAACGAGCTCTTGGTCTTCTTGACAAAGCAAGTTAGATGCACCCCCACTAGTTCCCTTTGAGAGCTTTTAGCTCACATGTGCATCCGTTGTATGGCAATCCCTACTCCTCACATCATATCTATCATATGGCCTTCTCTCACCTATGATTATCCTCATTGATGTGAGCCTTTCACACCTTTTTGTCTTCCTCCTCCACCTTCTTTCTATTTCGCCTTTTAGGTGTCAACTTTCTTGCTCACGCTCATCCATTGCATGAGTGCTCAAAATGTCGAAAGGGAGTGGATCAGTTTGACTTGTACCTGGCTAGTGGTCTGGGGACGAGTCCAGATAAGAATCCAAAGGAGACCAAGTGTGAAACTTTAGTAGATAGTTGTTCTCAACAACCTTTTTTATCTTTCTTCCTAGTCCCTTGCTTGCACGCAAACACCATTTGGAGACATTCGAGTCACGGACAGCGAGAGCTCTTGCACCTTTTGTTCTTTTGTTGCTTGTGTCAATGCTAATATAGACTCTTGCTCGTTAGGACTTGAATTGAATTGCATGCTTTGATTGCTTTACTTAAAAGTCCTTATTTGGTTGTGTGGCATGTCACTACAGAAATTATGCTTGTTATCATTTACCTACTCGAGGACGAGCAGGAATTAAGCTTGGGGATGTTGATACGTCCCAAACGTATCTATAATTTCTGCTTGCTCCATGCATGTTTTGTGTGACTTTGCCATGTTTTGCTTGAACTTTCATACACTTTTGAACCTATTTGGACTAACCTATTAACTCAGTGCACCCAGTTGCCAGTTTCTGTTTTCTGCTGTTTTTGTCTTTCAGGTTTTCCGTCCATTAAAAGTGCTCCAAAAATTCCGGGAAAAATATATAAAAAATCAGCGCAACAGAAGCTTCCGGAATCACCAAGAGAGGGAAGGGGGCCACCACCAGGCAGCCAGGAGGGCAGGTGGCGCGGCCCCACCCTGGGCTGCGCCAGGGACCCTCCTGACTGCCTCGTGGGTCCCCTCGATGCACCCCTTCGCCCATATTTACCCCTCGGGGTGGAAACCCCTAATATCGATCTCTTTCTTGCGAACTCCCCTCTGTACCGCCGCCGCCGCCGTTTCAAGATCGGGGCTGCCTGGAGAAGCTACCCCGGCACCCTGCCGGAAGGAGGAACCCCCTCCGGGAGACCATCCATAGCCATGGACGCCTCCCGGATGTGCCGTGAGTAGTCCCCCTTGGACCATGGGTCCTCGACCAGTAACTATGTGATGAATCTCTCCCCCTTTGTGCTTCAACTTTGGAGTCCTCGTGAGCTTCCTCACATGATCGAGGCATCTATGTAATTTCTGTTGTTGCTATGCTGAGTTTGTTGGGATCTGATGGATTATGAGACTATGTTCAGATTGTGATGAGTAATATATTTGGTTCTTCTCTTTTATATTTTCTTCTTGAGTAAATTCTTGCATGTTCTCCGTTGCGGTATTTGCTTTGGCCAAGTATTTTATTTGCAACTCCAAGAGAGAGCGTTATGCTCGATTGTGGGTTCAGCCCCTTGATTTCTAGCTTGAGTGAAAGAAACATGAGACTAGGGGATGTGCTGTTGCCACCAGGGATAAAACAACGGTGCTTGTACCTGCGGGTGCAAGGATTGTTTACTTTACGCAAAGTTCTTTTAATGCAGTTGTCTGTTGCTTTGAGTTTACACTTTGGGTGGGATTCGCAAGTTAATACCAGCGAGATGTTCTGCATAGATATCTCAAGGTGGATGATTCGTAGTAGATGCAGATGGATTTCGGTCTACTTACCTTGGCGTACTGCCCATTGCTTTTGAGCCATTCCTTTCTTTGCAACATAGTTAGCATTGCGGTGCCTTCATAATCCTGTCAATTGCCCAACTGTGATTTATTTACCTTGCTAGCACTTTTATCGTCTTTTGGGAGAGAGACATCACTAGTGAAAATCACGGGACCCCGGTCCATCTTCACATTATTTTTCACACCCTCAATTTACTTTCAGCTTTTACTTTCCATTGCACCTTTTATCTCTTCCGTTGATCCTTTGTAAACGACAAGGCCGGAGGAATTGACAACTCCTCTGTACTCGTTGGGAGGAAAGTTATTTGTTGTTGTGTGCAGGTCCACGACAACACCCTAGACAGGAAGAAATTTCTGGCGACGTTGCCACCTACTTGTATCTCCTGAGTCCTACTGGTTCGATAACCTTGGTATCTTCACCGAGGGAAACTTAATGCTGCACTGCATCTCAAACCTTCCACTTGGGGTAACCAACGAGGGGCTATAAGCCATCAAGGGAGCACGCGGAACTCTCATAGGTGGATACGCTCCCGATGGGAGTTACATGTATTTGAAAAATGTATTTGAGTTGGAGAAAATGGTGCTTTTAGACTGCATTTTTCTTTTTGCGCTGACGTTTTAACTTACCTTTTATTGGTGAGGGTAACAATCTCCTTGCTGGAGGACTGTCAAAGATGCTCTGTCTACGAACCGTCATGTCTTCCTGACCGGTCATAATGATGGTCTTGGTGGCGTGCTGCAGCCGCCTGTTGATTTACCGATGCACGTATTGAAAACGCGCGAGATTTGACGCATCCAGCGCACAGTGCTGCCTGTGTGAAGGCATTTTTCTCTTGGAATTCAAATCGCCCGGCATGCTTGATCTTTGAATTAATTGCTGCCGTCGTCTGGGCTTCTGCGTGCCCTTGGGGTTGTGCTATAAATAGACCCCTTTTCTTCATCCGGTTGTAGTGTTCGTCCTCTACCCCTCTTGGTCCTCTTCTTCATCTCCTCATGTAGATAGATAGTTCCCGCTTGATTTTTCTTGGCTTTGGCTGGGAGTCGTTAGCTCGACGTTTGAACTTGCGTGATGGTGATACCCTCTGTTGCCGCTTTGATGGCGAAGATACTCTTACCATTCGTGATATTGACCCGAGCGGTAATCGCATGGATCCATACTGTCAGGAGACAAGCAGTGACGGTTCCGTCAGGTCGAGGAGTCGTAGGCCTGCGTCTTCAACTGCTTCCTCCTCCGGCGACTCTTCGGGTGGTGATGCTTTGCCCTCCGGCTCTGGAGAGGACCTCGACGTCAATCCACCGATCAAGCGGGCGCGCCAGGCGATCTTGTAGAACTGGAGCTGGAGAAGAAGCTGGTGGAGCATGAGAAGAAGCTGGTGGAGCATCGTCTTTGGTGCTCTGCAAATAAGTCGAGCTTCACCTTTTGTTATGTCATTGGCATCGTGAGCTGGTTGCTTCGACTCCTCCTTTGACTGTGGTGAAGCTCGTTGTCTCAGTGCCAATTATCCCAGCATGGGCACACATGTAGAAGTCATAATTCCTTGGGTGATTGATGCTGTAAGCTTATCGGCTGTTTATGTGTCTTTTGTAACTAGGTTATTTCTCCATGTAATGAGGATTGCCTTCGAGTAATCAGAGCTGCCTTCTATCCAATGTACTTCGAATCTTTTGTAATGAGGATGACCTTCGGGTCCTTGTAATGCGAAGTGTGTTTGCCTCCTTGTATCTTTCGGGTCCTTCGGTGATGTGATCTATCTTGAAGTCTTTCAGCGAGAGCTGTCTTCGAGTCCATCGAGTCCTTGTACTGTGGATTCTGTCGGGTGCGCGACAGCGCTCCTGATGGGAGTAGCCCCCGAGGCTTTGTTCGAGTTGTAGAGTCGAACGTAGGCTGAGCTTTATTGTTTTCATCGTTCTTCTGTTAACTGCTGTAATTTATCGGGTGCGTGACAGCGCTCCCAATGGGACTAGCCCCCGAGTCTTTAGGTGATCGTTGGCGATCAGGTGAAGACTAAAGGATTTTCTTCGTCCTGTGCTCCATCCATATGTGGCCAGAGTACTTGGTGTTCCTTCTGGTTGTAGCCGTGTCATCCCTTTGATTCCGATCAGTTTTTAGCGGGTGGCACCTGTCAGTGGTTTTTGCTTGGACCTTTAAATTTTTCGGCTGCATGAGCGACAATAGCGCCTCGGGGGGTTGGGGGTGCTCTAGCCCCCGAGTGGTTTGGATAAAGATCATGTGAGAGACTATGGCGTCTCTCGGGGGGAGGTTGTACTCGATCCCCCGAGTGCTTTGGTGAAAGATCGCGTTAGCGACGATAGCGTCTCTCGGGGGGATTTTTGTACTCGAGCCCCCGAGTGCTTTGGGTAAAGATCGCGTGAGCAACGATAGCGTCTCTCGGGGGGAGTTTTGTACTCGAGCCCCCGAGTGCTTTGGAGAAAGATCGCGTGAGCGACGATAGAGTCTCTCGGGGGGAGTTTTGTACTGGAGCCCCCGAGTGCTTTGGATAAAGATCGCGTGAGCGACGATAGCGTCTCTCGGGGGGAGTTTCGTACTCGAGCCCCCGAGTGCTTTGGATAAAGATCGCGTGAGCGACGATAGATTCTCTCGGGGGGGTTTCGTACTCGAGCCCCCGAGTGCTTTGGGGTGGTAGTGTTTGGGCAACATCATTTTATTGCGTCGAGGGGTTACATGAGCTGCCAGTTGAGCATGATTGGTGGAGACTATGGGTAGAACAGGCATAGGTTCGCTACGTTCCATGGATTCCCCACGTCCTCGTCAGTCTTCGGGTTCTTCAGTCTATAGGTGCCTCCTCCTATGACTTTTGAGATTATGAACGGTCCTTCCCATTGGGGGGCAAGCTTGTGGACTTTCTCTTGTATCAGTCGCAGGACGAGGTCTCCTTTGTTGAATGTTCTGGTGCGTAGGCGGCTGCTTTGATAAGTGCGCAGCTTGTCCTGGTACCCCTCTGACTTTGCTAGGGCTGTGTCTCTTGCTTCGTCTGCTATATCCTTGTCATCCTGTAGTGCTTCTACTTCTTCTTCTTCGTACCCCGAGATCCGAGGTGCCCCGAATTTGAGGTCGTGTGGTAGCACTGCTTCCGACCTATACACCATGAAGAAAGGTGTGTACTGGGTTGCGATATTTGGGGTGGTACACAGGCTCCAAAGTACTGCAGGGAGTTTTTCTATCCAGTTGCTCGCGGCCTGCTCGATTGGTGCAAGGAGCCGTTTTTTGATTCCTCCGCATACTAGGCCATTTGCTTTTTCCACCTGGTCGTTGGACTGCGGGTGCGCGACTGATGCATAGTTGATTTTTATGCCCAGTTCGTCGCAGAAGTTCTGGAATTCTGCTACTGTGAAGTTTGTACCGTTGTCTGTGATGATGTTGTGTGGTACTCCGAACCTCAAGATTATTGATTTGATAAAGTTCACTGCCGTGAGGGCTGAGGAGCTAGTGATGGGCACTACCTCGATCCACTTGGTGAACTTGTCGACTGCTACTAGCAGGTGTGTTCTTCCTCCCTTTGATGATTTCTTGAGCGGGCCCACCATTTCCAGTCCCAGGTGGCGAATGGCCATGATAGTGGTATGGTCTTGAGTTCTGAGGCTGTAGCTTGCGATCTGCTGGCGAATTTTTGACAGGCGATGCAACGCCGCACGATGTCTTCTGCGTTTCTCATGGCTGTTGGCCAGTAGAGTCCTTCTCGATAAGCTTTTACCACGAGTGCTCGACTACTGATATGGTGCCCGCAGGTGCCTTCGTGGATCTCCAGTAGTAGGGTTTTGCCGCCTTCCTCGTCTATGCATTTTTGTAGGACCTGGGAAATGATGTGCTTGTAGAGTTGTCCGTTGGTTACTATGAATGTTTTGGATCGCCGACTAATGCGTCTGGCTTCTGCGACGTCCCGCGGTAGGGTGCCGTCGATAAGGAATCTGAGGAGCGGTTCTCTCCAAGATGGGTCTTCGGGTGCGGCTGGCTCTGGCTCCTCGACCGCGTTATTGGCTTCTTCATTGACGATTGGGTTTGCGGCTGCCACTTTGGCTGGTTCACCTGTGTTGTCATCCTCTGTTTCTGCTTCTGGTCCGAGTTCTTTGGTTGCGATGATGATCTCGTCTATGTAGACCTGGATGTTTCCAACAATCTGTTTTCTCATGTATGCTTGCGTTATTCGCTGGTATATTGTTCCTGCATTGTTTAGGCCGAAAGGAATTTTGGGGTGGCGGGATGTGCCGCAAGGGGTGATGGCCAAGGCGTGCTCTTCGTCTTTTTCCTCTATCCTGGCCTGATTGTGTCCTGAGTAGGCGTTGAGGAACGATAGTAGGTCACATCCTGCTGTCGAGTCGATTATCTGATCGATCCTTGGCAGGGGAAAGAGATCCTTTGGGCCGTGTTTGTTGGCTAGCCCGTAGTCGATGCACATCCGCAGCACATCTGTGTCTTTCTTGGGGACCAACACAGGGATGGCGATCCAAGTGGCCTTCTTTTTTTCTCGGATGGATTGGGCGTCGAGTAGTTGGTTGATCTCCTCCCCAATTGCTCTGTGCTTGGGTTCCGAGAATCTTCGTAATGCTTGCTTCACTGGCTTGGTGTTTGGCTTGATACGCAGCGCGTGTTCCGCGAACTCGCGCCGTACTACTGGCATGTCGGCTGGGCACCAGGCAAAGATTTCCCATTCTTCATGGAGGAAAGCGATGAGGGCAGTCGCTTGCTCTTCCGGGAGGTGGGCGTACACACAGACTGTTTTTTCTGGGTCCGTCGGGTGCACTTGGTGTGTGACCGTGCCGGTGTCGATCCTGAAGTCGCTCCCGTATTATTTTGACTCGCTTCGACTTGTTAGCGGGAAGATACTTTTGTCTGTCTCCATGGCTATTTCTGTGAGCTCTTTCTCAGCTCCGAAGGTGTCGGATAGTTTGTGGAAATCGCGGTCACATTGGTCTGATTTGGTGAAGCTTCCGTTAACTATGATGACGCCCGCGGATCCTGGCATCTTCAGTTTGAGGTAGGCGTAGTGCAGAATCGCCATGAATTGCGCAACTGGACGCCCCAGTATGGCGTGGTACTGTGACTGCCAATCGAGTACTTCGAACTCGAGGGTGTGTCTTGCGAAATTGCGTCTTCTGCCAAAGACAACTTCGAGCTCGATTACTCCAAGGGAAGTGGCCGCTTCTCCTGGTACTACTCCGTATAGCACGGTGCTTGATTTCTTCCATACTGATCGTGGGATTAACATCTTGTGTAGCGTGCTGACGAAGATTATGTTCATGCTGCTGCCTCCGTCCGTGAAGATTCCATCCATGTCGTACCCTCCGATTTGAGCGTCGAGTACCAGGGGCGTGTGCCCCGGCCTTGGGACTGCAGGTGGGTGATCACTCTGGTCGAACGTGATGCTGGTTTCTGCGTCGTGTAACTGGTAGACTTCGACTGTGTTTAGGTTCTCGGCTGCTCTGGCCTGCAGGGTGTAGGCGTCCTGTTGGGCTTGCGATACCCTACCTTCCTGGATCGTGTACACCTGTCCTTGAGTCGGGTTGGAGCGTCTTTCGGGACTTGGAGTCAGCGACTGCTCGGTTCGTCGGGTGTGTTTAGCTTCCCGCTCTTTTTCTTCCTTGAGGCTGTCGGTGAGTTCGTTGAACAGGCGGCAGTCTCCCAGAATGTGACTCGATCTGATGTATCCTCCGTCGTCTTCGAAGTAGTGGATCGTGCAGGGTCCTTCTAGCTGCTCCCTGACCGTGAGTTTGCTGGAGCCGGTGTGTCGTTTCTTCCTTGAGATTCGGAAAAACAGCGCGTGATCCGCCAGGAGCTCGTGGGCTCGTGGATCGATTTCGATCCCCGCGCTCAGATTCTGGTTCTTGATAAGGTTGGAAAATTCGTCTGGTATTCGATCCGGGTCATAGTATTCGCCATTCTGAGTCTTAGAGTCGTTGTCCTGGCGGGCGACAGTTGTCCGTGCGGCGGGTCGTCGAGTGGTCGGCGAGCGCGTAGCTGTGTAGTGCGACTCGTCGAGTGGGGTCTCCTCGTAGAATCCTCGCGCCTGTCTTCTAGGTCGTCAATTCCTTCTTCGTTGGCGATGATTTTGACGATTGATGATCTGAAGATCGGAGTCGGTGTCTTGTTGTGCGGTGGGTGCCTGGGTGGTAGCGGGTCGTCGGGTCCTCTGCTTCGTGCTGTAGCTTGTCGACCAGGATCTCTGTGTAGAACCCTGGCGCCTTTCTTTTGGGTCGTCGAGTTCTGCTTTCCTGGCGGTGGGCTCGGTTGCCTCCATAGTGTTGGTCCTGGCACAACTGCAGGCCGAGCGATCTCGCTGGGGCGGCAGAGATGCTTGCCGTGATCTTGAATTCTTCTGATGGATTGCATCTGGTTCTTGCCCTTGAGTTGTAGCTTGCTGGAGACGGAACCGCCGAGATCGTGATTCCAACGTGTGTAGTTCCCACAGACGGTGCCAATTGACGGGGATGTACCCCGGCAAATCCCACGGTCAGGGACCCTGGGTTAGTCATGAGAGGCACAGGTTGGACGATAGCTCGTCGGCTAACAGGAGGATACGTTCCTTCTCGATGTTATTGATTGGATATGGTGATTACAAGGAGGCCAATACTAGTGCGTACAAGGCTAGGGTTATAGATGGTGTATTGCTTGATGTCGATGTCTCCCCTCCTAGCCCTTATATACTAGGCTAGGTCTCGGGGAGTCTGTCCTGGATTACAGATGAGGTTTCCTAACCCTAATCTTGCTTCGTACGGCAGGGTTGCACCTTCCTTATGAGTCGCGGACTCCTACGTCGGTGCCACTAGCGGGCGAAGGCTGGGTCCAGGCGGCATCTCGGTGAGCCTTCTGTCTTCGGGTACATGGGGTAGGCCCATCTATAGGAGTCGTGGGTTCACCCCCTCGTCACATAGGGTGATATTGCTACATGCATAAGTAAAAATATAGGTTGTGAAATGGTCAAAGTATGACTTGCCTTGTACATTCAATGAAGTTCTTCGCTCTCACGATTCAGATAACTCTACTCGTCACACTCCGAGCAATCTATCTTCAATGAAATAACTCAAATAAGCAATCATGCCACAAGAAATCAAAAGATCAACAATTCAACACAATAAGATTTAGCAATAAACAACTAGGCTCAAAAAGTATAGGTGGCGATGTGATCGAAGGTGATAGATGGAACGTGAACTCGAGAGAGTCAACTGATAAAGAACTATCGATAAAGATTTGTGACTATGGACTTATGAATTCAAGATGATAATCATGCCCACATGAAAAGTGTGTGAATCTTACCGAAAACATGTTTCAAACGATCTGATATCCAAAGGAATCACGTGAAACGGAATACTACTACACATGTCATAGCGGGTTCGAATTTTAATTGAATTTGACTTTAAACAAATCAAGAAACATTTGAAATTTTGTGTCATAAGATATAGACGGTAAGTACATGACACGAGTGATCCAACGCAAAAAGAATCACTCGATTTTGATCAACGGTTTAAAAGATACGGCCTGCGGAATTTGAATTTAAATTTCAAATGAATTCAAATTAAAAAGTGTGCAAAGGTGTGCAAAGTTGATTCCATGGTACACTTCAGAACAAGAAGAGCGCGTAGGAGAAAGTTTCACCTGATTCCGACACACATTTTAGGTGATATTGCGAAAACGGGATCCAGGGTGTTTTCTGCAAAAAGGACTAGATCGCAAAATAAAGTTTTTCCAAAAAAGTGATTGGGTCCCTGGAGGCGGTTGACCGAATCTGGACCATAGGATCAAGATCCAACGGCCGAGGGTGCTCACAAAAAAAAAACACGGCGGCGGCGGCGCTTCGGCCGTGCTCGTGGCCGGTCGGTGACGGGGTAGGCAGCAGACGGCGGCGTCCGGCGGTGGGGTAGGCGGCGCGCGGCGCGGCATCGCGTGCTGCCCTGGGCACGGCGGTGGTCGGCGCGTGGAGGCACGGCTCCGGCGATGGCCGGCGTGAGCCCCGGTGGCGCGGGGGCGTTGCGTGGGATGGCGCGGCGTGGACGGCCGGCGACGGGGATCCGGCGCGGGCGGGAGGCGCGAGACCGGGCATCGGGTGGTGCAACGGCGCTCCTGCGGCGGTTCGAAGCGGTGCGGCGACTTGGTGGGTCCCGCTAGGGTTTTTTTAGAAGAAAAGAATAAGAAAATGAAAAAATTCTGGATTTCAATTCATAGGAAAGAGGAAAAAATGGTTCCGTCTTGGACTCAAATTGCGCCCGCGGCGAGAAAGGGCAACTAGGCCGGCTGGATACGGATTTTTTTTTTCTTATAATTCGAAAACTTCAAACAATTCTATAAAATCAACCAAAATCGGAAAAATATGAAATAAATTCCTAAATTTATAAAATAATCCAAAGAAAATAATGCAATGAAAATATTGACCAAAATAATAAATAAAAAAATAATGACATTTTTAATGACTTTATTTAATTATGAAATATTTTAAAAATTAAAAAAAATGTCAAATAATTATTTAAATAATTTCCACTCAATTTTTCAGAAGATGTCATTTTATCATCTCTCATGTTATAATTATTTTTGAATGAAAAATTATTTAAATAACTCCAATTAAAATAAAATCACATTAAAACATTTCCAACTTTCTTTTATAATGAAGGAGTCATATTACCTTCTCTCATTTTTTTAGTTGGATTTGTTTTAAATGATAAATTCCAAAACACCAAAATGGAATATTAGGGAAAAGTCCTTTTATTCCCTCTCATTTTTAATATTCAAATAAACTCCGAAAGTTTTAGATCCTAGTGAAAATCAATCATATCAAGAAAACAAGCATTATTATAATTAATTTTTTAACATTCCAAAATTTGGAAAACTTTGGGATGTTATAGACTACCACCCTGAAAAGGAATCTTGTCCTCGAGATTCGAAAAGGCTAGAAAGAAAAGGTTAGGGTTTTGGGTCTTCATGCCAGTCCATCGATCCTCCGATGAGCTAGGGTGCTACCACCCTTAAAAGGGGTGCGACGTGGTCTTCAAAATATTAACCTGTTGATGACCTCCTTCGTACGTTCCTCATACTCCTTGGAGATCTTGAATCCTTAGCGAAAGAGTGGTCTTCCAAATACATTGGTCTTCAAGAAAGTTGCACCTTCGATTTCATCCTTCAGATATATCATACATTCCTTTGTTGCCTTGAATCCTATATCCAAAAGATGAGTCCTCCAAGTACTGAACCTTCATGGCTGACAAGTCAGGCGCCAATACTAAGTAACTAACAATTCTCTCATGGTGGTCATAAAGGATACTTTTATGGGATACCTACAGGAAATGGTCTTGGCCTATACTTACCATATATCTTGCTATTATTAAGAAATAATATTATACAGGGGTCAAGCATTGTACCATTCTATGGCTCAGGTTTAACATCGTCGTCTCTCAGCTATAGGTAAGTTACTCAAGATTTACTATCCCGCATAGCAAGAGCGAATAATAAGGGTAGTCATCATGGGGGGCCAGTCCATTCCGCACCCAAATCATTACCTTGTATATGGTTTAGAGAATCTCGCAATCTAACACTCGGTCATCCTCACAGGCATTGAAGAAATCCTTCTTATTCATGAACTGGGTTCAGATAAATCCATTGGTTCTGCAAGCCAACCAAACATCTATCCTTTCTTCACAACACTCGGGTTTGCGCACACTTCTACAAAACGTGCACTAGTGAACTACAACTTGCTCTAGGGTCCTTCCTTCAGCAAGATTGTGCTTGCTTGTTGTAAGATCCTGGCACATTGGTTTATCCTTGAACTCAAAATTAAGTTGCATCCATCTTTATTCCAGTCTTGATACTAGGAACAGTTGTAGTAGCTTCTTTAGTATAGGATGAGGATGAGGGAGAACAAAATGTAGAGAGAGATAGAGATAGATACCCATACAAACATCACACTAGTTTTGAAAATATAAGTTTTGATGTGTAGCAGTCGGTAAAAACAAGAAATGACAGCTCACCAAAACGATCTAGCAGTAGAAACTTGAATCTTTCAGGTCTTCAGGTCTTCAATGGCGGAAGCTTCAGCTTTGCGTTGTCGTAGAAATCTTCGTATCATCGAGTCAGGTTCCAACTTATTCATCTTGTTATTTTGTCTCCTTCAGTCTTGAATCATACTTTATAGATGGGGGTCTAATGAAACGTAAACTTATTCTACTCACGTAGAAGAAACGCAAAACACAACACACCACAACAATCAATAAATCACTCAAAAGACACACCACACAAGAAAACCTAGAATAAGCTCATATGTACAAGACATATGATCTCATCATGCTACACGAAATTCGTTTATCTAACTTGATAAAGCAGTGGTGGTCTAAATCTAAACTTCATCCTTCTCAGCTAAGCTGATCTTGTAAATCCTCTCGTAGTGTCAAAACTTATTGAACCCCATAGGTTACTCCTACTAGTTCTGGCAGCCGTAACATCAATTGATCCACGATGTTGATGATGTACTTCTAAAAAGTCATGTGTTTAGGGGCATAAGAAAATAGGATGGTCAATTTACATTAAAACAAGAGAAGGAATTTTAGAAGATGAATAATAGATGAGAAATACTAGTGGAGAGAGTAAGTAACCAAAGAGTGATAAAATTAATTTTGTTTCTATGGCTTTTCCTATCCGTTTTCTAGGGTCACGACCTACAGTCAACATGGGCTCTGATACCATCTGTAATGACCCGATTCACTAAGAATCCAAGTCTATGTGCATTCTGTGCTAGTCCCTGGATCAATAGCTAGCACACACAGTACATGATGTAATATCAAGAATAAACCACATGTCATACATATATTACATCAAGATCCAGTATTACAATTAAGAATACCTGCATAGGTCAAGGCTAGCTCACAAATAAAATACAGCGGAAAAACAATATTGGGCTTTGTGGCGTCCATCAACTCCACCGGCACAGCATCGTAACCCTACATCGCATCACTTACTCGTCGTATACAATCCTGCAACACCGAAAGTTACAGCCCAACAACGGGTCAGTACATCTGATTTGTACAGCAAGTCATGCGAAAAAGGATATAACAGACCTATCGCTAGATGCAAGGTAAGTCAAAGTAAGGCTTATGGTTTTGTTTTGCAGAAAGCTGATTTTTCCCAATCTACCTAGTCAAATTTTTAGTTTAACTTAGTACTTCAGATTGAACTGGGCAACACCAGTTCCAATCCACACCCTTTATTAATACTTGCCCACTCAAGTTTATTATGGTGATTCATCTATCAAGATCCTCTAGTAACAGTAATGCCTAGTAGCTCAAAGTTTCCATAACCGGGGACACGACTAATCATGATTAGTTTTTACTCTGCAGAGGTTAGTACACTTTTCCCGCTGGACTCAACCGGAAGATTGGGACGAAGTCTTTCAGAAGAGGTCACCTACGCCCAATGGCAAGCCGGTACACCTATCACATCTACATCTGCTAGCTTTGCACGGGAGAGGCTTCCTACATCGTACTCAACTAAGCCAGAGCCCGTATGGCCAGCGGCTGTACATGGAAGCTCCTAGTCACCAAGTATGTCTGATCTTTTTTAGCCTGGACGGCGCCCACTTACGTTAAGAGGGTAGATACCAGGACGTTCTTTCGACCACCAAAACCATCCATTAGGGGTACAACCTGGGCTCGCCTTAGATAAGGCACGAGCCCCCAGGAAGCACTCCCTGCCCGTCCAAAGCTGTATTCTAATTAAAGGTTGCTAGTCAAGTCATTAAATCCTCACATAGCTCAATGTAATCTCAAACCAATCCCCATCTACAAGCATAGCAAATATATAACAAACACGTGCTAGGTTGTCTAAGCAAACAGGATAATATCATATGCCTACCCTACCAGGTTTGAAGCAATAAAAAATATAGTAGCATTTCTGCACATGCATAGGGTGATATTGCTACATGCATAAGTAAAAATATAGGTTGTGAAATGGTCAAAGTATGACTTGCCTTATACATTCGATGAAGTTCTTCACTCTCACGATCCAGATAACTCTACTCTTCACACTCCGAGCAATCTATCGTCAACGATAGAACTCAAATAAGCAATCATGCCACAAGAAATCACAAGATCAACAATTCAACACAATAAGATTTAGCAATAAACAACTAGGCTTGAAAAGTATAGGCGGCGATGTGATCGAAGGTGATAGATGGAATGTGAACTCGAGAGAGTCAACTGATAAAGAACTATCGGTACAGATTTGTGACTATGGACTTATGAATTCAAGGTGAAAATCGTGCCCACATGAAAAGTGTGTGAATCTTACCGATAACATGTCTCAAACAATCCGATATGCAAAAGGAATCACGTGGAACGGAATACTACAACACAGGTCATAGCGGGTTCAAATTTGAATTGAATTTGACTTTAAACATATCAATAAACAGTTGAATTTTTCTGTACATAAGATATGGACGGATAGTACATGACACGAGTGATCCAACGCAAAAAGAATCACTTGATTTGGATCAACGATTTAAAAGATACGTCCTCCGGAAGTTGAATTTAAATTTGAAATGACTTCAAATTCAAAAGTGTGCAAATGTGTGCAAAGTTGATTCCATACTAAACTACAGAACAAGACGAGCGCGTAGGAAAAAGTTTCACCTGATTCCGACACACGGTTTAGGAGATATTGCGAAAACGGGATCCGGGGTGTTTTCTGCAGAAAGGACAGGATCACAAAATAAAGTTTTTCCAAAAAAGAGATTGGGTCCCTGCAGGCGGTTGACCGGATCTGGACCATAGGATCAAGATCCAACGGCCGAGGGTTCTCACCAAAAAAACACGGCGGCGGCGGCGCTCCGACCGTGCTCCGGCGAGGTTGCGGTCGGCCGGTGACATGGTAAGCAGCGGACGGCGGCGCGCGGCGCGGCGACGGTAGCCGGCGCGGCTCCAACGATGGCCGGCGTGAGCTCCGGCGGCACGGCCTACGCACGGAGGAGGTGGCGCGGCGTGGACGGCCGGCGGCGGCGGCGCTCCTAAGCGACGCGGTGAGTCGACGAGTCCTGCTAGGGTTTTTTAGAAGAAAAGAAAAAGAAAATGAAAATTTTCTGGATTTCTATTTATAGGCAGAGGAAAAAAAACAAAACGGGTCCGTCTTGGACTCAAATTGCACCCGCGACCAGAAAGGGCTACTGGGCCGGCTGGATACGAGTTTTCTTTTTCTTTAAATTCAAAAACTTCAAACAATTCTATAAAATCTACCAAAAATCGGAAAATATGAAATAAATTCCTAAATTCATCAAATAATCCAAAGAAAATTATGCAATGAAAATATTGACCAAAGAAAGAAATAAAAAAATAATGACATATTCAATGACTTTATTTAATTATAAAATATTTTAAAAATTAACAAAAATGTCAAATAATTATTTAAATAATTTCCACTCAATTTTCCAAAAGAAGTCATTTTATCATCTCTCATGTTATAATTATTTTTGAATGAAAAATTATTTAAATAACTCCAATTAAAATAAATTCACATTAAAACATTTCCAACTTTCTTTTATAATGGAGTCATATTTCCTTCTCTCATTTTATTTTTAGTTGGATTTGTTTTAAATGATAAATTCCAAAACACCAAAAATGAATATTAGGAGAAAGTCCTTTTATTCCTTCTCATTTGTAATATTCAAATGAACTCCGAAAGTTTTAGATCCTAGTGAAAATCAATCATATCAAGCAAACAAGCATTATTATAATTAATTTATTAACATCCCAAAATTTGGAAAATTTTGGGATGTTACAAATATTTATTTATTACTTGGTATTATTTCCTTGATTTTTATTCAATTTTTATTTACTAGTAAAATTGACTTATTTATTTATGCCATTATTGGAATTTCTTTATTATTCCAAAAATCACAATTTTAACCTTTTTGAACTCCTAAATTTATTTTATCTTTAATTCATATTTTTATTTGAATTTTGGGATTTTATTCCTATTTTTCCTTATTACGATTTTCTTGGAATTAGTATAAAAGTAAAAAGGTTAAGATTGGCCTGGCCTCACTTGTCATTGGCCCCACTGGCCCCACCTGGCAGTGGACATAGTCCACTCCAGTGTGACCTCTCCCTCTCTCACACTCTCTCCTCTCTCTCTCACAAGCTCTGGCGACCCCCTTTTGCCTCCCGCCCGCTGGCCGATTCCGGCGGCATACGGCTGCCCCTGCCGCTTTGGTGGGGTTTGGCGTCTCCGGTGCGCGATAGCGCTGCTGCCGTTACACTTTGATTTGTCTTTCGACGCAGTCTGTGCACGCCCCCATCGATCTTCCCCCAGCTAGGGTTTCAGGCGCTTGGCATTTTGGTCGTCGGCTGATGGGTCAGATAACACTTCCTCGTTGGTTACCCCAAGTGGAAGGTTATGATGCATACAACGGTAAATTCCCTCGGTGAAGATACCAAGGTTTGTCTCCAGTAGGATTTCGAAGGTGACAAGAATGTGGCAACGGTGCCAGAGATTTGCTTGAGGACACCTGTTGACGTGGACCTCTACACAAGAACGCAAATAACTTTGCTCCCAACGAGTTCAGAGAGGTGTCAATCTCTCTGGCCTTGTTGTTTATAAAGGATCAAACACAAAGGGGAAATAATAATGGTATGACTGATAGGAAATAAAGCAGTAAAAGTAAAGGTGTAAAGTATGGTGGAAATATGGACCGGGGTTCCACGACTTTCACTAGTGATGTCTCTCTCCCAAAAGACGGTAAGCAACTATGCTAGGTGAACAAATTACAGCTGGTCAAATGACAGGATTATGAACGCACCGCAATGCTAATTATGCTACTTGAAAGCAAAGAGGCTCAATCGTATGAGCATTACACCAAGACAAGGAGACCGTTTATTCATCATCATGTACTCACTAATCATCCACCTTGAGATATATCCAGATCATCTCGCTGGTATTAAGTTCCGAACCCCAACAAAATTGTAAGTTCAAAGCAATGGACAACTTCCTTAACACTCCATGTGTAATGTAACCAATCTTTATGACACACAATCGTAAGAATCGTTGTTTTACCCCTAATGGAAACAACACATTCCATAGTCTTATGTTTCTGTCACTCAAGCTAGACATCTTGAGGCATGAACCCATTATCTAGCATAACGACGCTCCCTCTTGGAGTTGCAATCTAATACTTGGCCAAGGCAATAAACGACAACGGAGAACATGCAAGACTACTCAAGAACAAAAATATAAATGTAAACCAAATATAATACTCTAAAAAATCTGAACATAATCTCATAATCCATCGGATCCCAACAAACTCAACATAGAAAAATGGGATTTCATACATAGGTGCCTTGATCATGATAGTCAGCTCACTGGGGCTAAATATTGAAGCTCAAGATTGGAGAGAAGACATCTACTAGCTACTGATCACGGACCCATGGTCCAAGGGAGACTACTCACGGCGCATCCCAGAGGCAAGAATGATGGTGGAGGAGTCTCCGGAGATCAATCCTCCCTCCGGCAAGGTGCCGGGTTTAACGCCCCGACCACTTCAACCTGTTAACCACTGATTCCATGGTCGGTGCGCTTGTGATCTAGACTGTCCTCACAAACCAACAGTAGTCTTTTCTACACACTTTGTCCTCACAAACCAACACTAGTCACCCCGGTCGTTCACCCATCCCAAGACTACTCCAAGCCAAGCACGCTTAACCTGGTAGTTCTTTCATGATGGGCTCCCGGAAAAGAAGGTGAACCTTGTTGATATGAGTAGTCTATCATTCCTATTGAGATCCGTGACTGTTACATACACCACCCCTCGAAGGAACCGACGTCCCCATCGGCCCAGCAGGAATGTTCCCCTTTGGCACACGTTTGAGCGCGCCAGTTGCGGGCATCCAACATGTACCCCATGTAAGCCTCACCGACCGACACACAAAGCGTGTAACCGCCAGGGTCGGCTCTGATACCAGCTGTAAAGCCTCGACCACTCCCAACCGGTTAACCACTGATTCCATGGTCGGCGTGCCTAGGATATAGACTGTCCTCACAAACCAACACTAGTATTTTCTGCACACTTTGTCCTCACTCGTGCCAACCCGGGATCAACTTGCCTGTCGGTCACCCATCCCAAAAATACTCCAAGACAATCACGCTTAACCTGGTAGATCTTTCCTGATGGGTTCCCGGAAAAGAAGGTGCTCCTTGTTGATATGAGTAGCCTATCATTCCTATGGAGATCCTGGGCTGTTACACCGGGACAGGAAGTTCTGATGATCTCGATCTTGGAAACACGGTGGCAAAATAGTAAGGTATGTTGGGAATGTGCCCTAGAGGAAAATAATCAAGGGATCAAGACTCAACGTTAACGGTTCAACGATGAAGTTAATTCAATGGAAGTGCAGGGGCCATCAAGGATTGTAACCGGATCCCACATGATGTTCATTGATCAGAGAGTGTCTCATCGTGTATGTTGTTTCCCGAACCGTAGGGTGTCACACTTAAGGGTATTCGACGCATTAAGGATAGATTCGAGATCAACGGTGAAATAAAGAGAGAACACCTGAATTGTACCGGGAAGTCCCGAAAGAAGCTCTGGATATTTTGAAAGGTTGAAAATAATATTTTATTATATAATTAACAAAATTAAATATTAAAATATAATTAAAAATGGAAGAAAAAGCATATGGGACTAAAGAGGCCCATTAGGGGAGGAGGGAGCTTTCCCCCTTGGCCCATGCGGCAAGGAGGGGCCTAACCCCCCTACGGTCGTCGCACAAACCTCCCTTGGTTGTTTAGTCCCACCCCGGGGAGGGAGGGAGGTGTGCACCCCCTCCTTGTCCTATATAAGGAGTGGTAGGGGTGCCATTTTCTTCATAATAATTGAGTTCTCTTCTCTCTCATTCTCCTTCCTTTGAGAAGACTCCCATGTTTGGAGTCTGCACTGGGTTGGGGATTTCTCCACCATACACACGCCGTCGTGCTGCTGGAATCGGGGTCTGAATCTATCTTCTTTCTGCTGCTTGCCTGGTTTGGAGCCCGGAGGGAACGATGGGTACACTATATGCTTGTAATCCCGCGAGTTTCTAGACTTGTGGTACTCCTTCATCGTCGAGGCCGTGTAGCAACGTCTGACGGGGATGTAATCCCGTCATCGGTCTTCAAGGACCGGATGGCCACTGGAGTAATCATGGATCTTCACGGGATCGCTGATTGCCGGATGCGACTACATCACCACATTCAGGTGGGAACATTTACCGCTTAAGGGACTACATATGGTATGTGAAAAATTCCCTCCGTTACTTGCATCAGCATAGCATATGTCTTGGGTTTGGGCTTCGTAGGTTATAAAAAATATTGTTTTCAGCCCCGAGCCCGAACAATGGTATGAGAGTAGGTCTATGCCTAGATGTATTGTACAGATACAACACGTCTAGTATGTGGGCATTAATTCTCCAATTTTTACCCTCCCACATGTACTCGTTTAGCATTGCGGCAATGTCCTGATGAAGCGGCCCCGACTGACATTACACGTTTACGCGAGACTGGTTCCACGCTTGACATATGGCTTGTCCATATAAGTGGCTGGGGGGTGTCTGTCTCTCTAACATTAGCGATGTGAAGACGTTTGCAATGGAGGTCCCCGACAAGGGTGTAATTGAGACGATCGCCGGATTGGTGTTGTGGCATGTTTTTCGTAGGATAGAAACGGTTCTTTCTCGAAACCCCTAGCAGCCACGTAATACTTGCAAAAGATAAACTAGAAGGCGTTTTAACTTTAATTTGCCTGAAAGGGGAATCATAGCATGTATGATTTAATGTTTTACATATTTTTTTGCTAATATACTAGATATAAGGATTGTAACATAATAGGATAATCTCTCACAATGCCAACATTGTGTTCTCCCTTAGTGGGCACCGCCTGGAAGGATCTCTTTATGATAGGCACCTCGTGAGGACCGGTTGTCATACATAAGTTATCTCTTACCGAGTTGTGTTATTACTGTTTAGAGTTATTAGTTTAATATGCAAACACTCACTTCGGTATAGGGAAGTATCAAGTGAGTCCTCGGAATCATAAGATTCCTCTTCATAGCAATCATTAGCCTCTTCTTGGGCAGCAAGCATTCTATTTTTAAAATCCTCAATATAAGCATTGGAAGTATAATTCTCAAAGCAATAAGCAACAACAACAAAGTTTTTAGACTTGTGAATAGTATCGTAATACTTTTCAATCAAAGAAGCAATCTCATAAGCACGTTTAAAAGCAAAAAACTCTTCAATCTTTTCAACATCAAAGTAATCATAAACACCTTTGGCATAAGAAGATAAGATCTCATTTTCATTAAACTCACATTTGAAAGGAAGGTTTTTACTCTCTATATTAAAGGAGCAAGTAAAATCATAAATGTGGCATAAACACTTAGCATAGCAATAAGAAACTTGTATTTGTTCCCATAAGTTTTTCCCTTTCTGAGATAGGCGGTGCCGCGTATAATGAGCATGCTCATCCAATGATTTTCCCTCAACCAAGGTGGTTGGGTTTTTAGCGCGAGCACAAATTGATCGAAAACGATCCAAGTGAAACATGTCCATCCTACCATATTTGGGTGGTTCCACACCCATGGTGAAGATAGCATCAGTAGGTATTTTTGGTATTTTTGATAAGGGACACAAAAGTAAAAAAATGAAAGGTAAACTACCTTGACTAAAAAGCAAAGATAAAAGATAGTGTGCAACTCCCCTATCTTGTAGACTGGAGTCCTCGGCAACGGCGCCAGAAATTGGCTTGATACCGTTAGGATAGTTCTCACTTCTCGTTGGTTACCCCAAGTGGAAGGTGAGATGTAGCGTAGCAGCAAATTTCCCTTAGCGAAGATGCTAAGGTTGAGTATCGAACCAGTAGGACTCGCAGAGATACAAGAAGGTGGTAAAGTGAACAATGGCGCCGTTCACAACCGAGGTTGCTAACTTCACCTGGACCTGCACACAGAAACAGATAACTTTGCTCCCAACTTGTACAGAGGAGTTGTCAATTCCTCAGGCCTTGTTGTTTACAAAGGATAAACGCAAAAGATAATGATAGTGATAGCAACTGAAAAATAAACTAAGGATGTAAACGGTGATATGAATATGGACCGGGTCCCGTGATTTTCACTAGTGATGTCTCTCTCCCAAAAGACGATAAAAGTGCTAGCGAGGTAAACAAATCACAGTTGGGCAATTGACAGGATTATGAAGGAACCGCAATGCTAACTATGCTTCAAAGAAAGGAAGGGCTCAAAAGCAATGGGCAGTACGCCAAGGTAAGTAGACCGAAATCCATCTGCATCTACTACGAATCATCCACCTTGAGATATCTATCCAGAACATCTTGCTGGTATTAAGTTGCGAATCCCACCCGAAGTGTAAATCCAAAGCAATAGAGAACTACATTAAAAGAACTTTACAAAAAGTAAACAATCCTTGCATCCCCGGATACAAGCACTGTTGTTTTAACCCTGGTGGCAACAACACATCCCCTAGTCTCATGTTTCTGTCACTCAAGCTAGACATCAAGGGGCTGAACCCACAATCAAGCATAACGCTCCCTCTTGGAGTTGCAACAAATCACTTGGCCAAAGTAAAATACGGCAACGGAGAACATGCAAGAATTTACTCAAGAACAAAATATAAAAGAGAAGAACCAAATATATTACTCATCACAATATGAACATAGTCTCATAATCCATCTGATCCCAACAAACTCAGCATAGCAACAACAGAAAATTACAAAGGTGCCTCGATCATGTGAGGCAGCTCACTAGGTCTCGAAAGTGGAGGCACAAAGGGGGAGAGATAGATCACACAGCTACTGGTCACGGACCCATGGTCCAAGGGAAACTACTCACGGTACATATGGGAGGCGTCCATGGCTATGGATGGTCTCCCGGAGGGGGTAGCTTCTCCCGGCACGGTGCCGGAGCAGCTTCTCCAGGCAGCCCCGATCTAGAAACGGTGGTGGCTGCAGTACAAAGGCGAGATCGCGAAAGAGGAGTTCTCTTTAGGTGTTTGCCTCACGGGGGGTAAATATAGGCGAAGGGGGGGACCGAGAGGGGCCACAGGGCAGCCAGGAGGCTCCCTGGCGCGGCCTAGGGTGGGGCCGCACCATGGACCCTTCTGGAGTCCCTGTGGTGGCCCCCATTCACTCCTTTGGTGTTTCCGGAAGCTTCCGTGTCGCTGATTTTTTATCTCATTTTTCCGGATTTTTTGGAGCACTTTTAATGGCCGGAAAACCTGAAATACAAAAACAGCAGAAAACAGCAACTGGCATCTGGGTGCACTGGGTTAATAGATTAGTCTAAATATTCTCAAAAGTGTATGAAAGTTCAAGAAAAACATGGCAAAGTCACACAAAACATGCATGGAGCAAGCAGAAATTATAGATACGTTTGGGACGTATCAGCGACCTAGGGGGGACCAGCGCCGGGCACCCTCCTGGGCCCCTAGTGTTGGCCCTCCCGCCATGTCTTGGTTATTCCGGAAGCTTCCGGGACGCTGATTTTTTATATAATTTTTTCGGAATTTTTGGAGCACTTTTAATGGCCGGAAACCAGAAATACAAAAATAGCAGAAAACAAGAACTGGCACTGAGGTGCACTGAGTTAATAGGTTAGTCCAAATATGATCAAAAGTGTATGAAAGTTCAAGCAAAACATGGCAAAGTCACACAAATCATGCATGGAGGAAGAAGAAATTATAGATACGTTTGGGACGTATCAACATCCCCAAGCGTAATTTCTGCTCGTCCTCGAGTAGGTAAATGATAACAGGCATAATTTTTGTGGTGACATGCTAGCAACCATATAAGAACTTTTAAAAGTAAAGCAGTCAAGGTATGTGATTCAATTCAAGTCATAACATGCAAGAGTCTATATTAGCATTGAAACAAGCAACGAAAGAACATTAGGTGCAAGAGCTCTCGCTGTCCGTGACTCGAATGTCTCCAAATGGTGTTTGCGTGCAAGAAGGGGGATATGGAATACGAGAAAAAACTATTTTTGTTGAGAACTCAATCTACTAAATTTTCACACTTGGTCTTCTTTGGAATCTTATCTTGACTCGTCCCCAGACCACTAGCCAGGTACAAGTCAATTTTATCCACTCCTTTTCGATATTTTGAGCACTCATGCAATGGATGAGCGTAAGTACGAAAGTTGACACTTAGGATGGCAAAGAGAGAAATATGGTGGAGGAGGAAGACAAAAAGGTGAGAAAGGCTCACATCAATGAGGACAATCATTGGCGAGAAGGCCAAATGATATATATGATTGGAGGAGTAGGGATTCCCATGCAACGGATGCACATATGAGCTAAAAAGCTCTCCAACGAAACTAGTGGGGGTGCATCTAACTTTCTCGCTCATGAAGACCTATAGCTCTTTTGAGGAGGCTCATCCTTGGAATATGCAAGCCAAGTACTATAGTATGAAGGTCCCCACATAGCTATATGCATGAATTATCATCTCTATGGAGTACAACGATAAGAGCGGGTACTAGTGTGGATCTTTCAAAAGGATAGAAGTGTTGCCCCTTTCTCTCTTTTTATTTATTTTTCTCTTTTTTCTCTTTTTTTGTATTTTTGGTGGCCTCAATGGCTCTTTCTATTTACCTCTCATTTGTCCTCTTTGGGATCTTTTATTTTGTCCACTTTGGGATCTTTTCATCACTTAGGGGTAACACTCTATTTTACAAGAGGATGTAGAAGATGTTTCACACTTTACAAGTGAAAGTCGAAGTATGTGATCAGAGGGGGAGGGGGTGAATGATCACTTAAATTTTTCGCATGAAACTATGAAGTGAAGCATAACTTTAGCAGTAGAAGGAATTCAACAGAAAGGTAAACAGTGAAGAAGATCTAGATTGAAGCACAACAAAGCGAATCAAAAGCATCGAATCAATTGCATTGAATCAAATCACTGAAGCAATTGCAATACTGAATGTAAGTGCGGAAAGTAAAACGAACTCTTGACTCGGCGATGTTTGTTCGACTAGTTCACACTCTGCAAAGTGCTACGTCTGGTTGGAGGGACTTGTGATTGAACACATGAGGTAACCACTCTCTGGCCGTATCTCCACTTCACCAATCTCCTTAAGCTTGGTCAGTTCTTCACTCGTGGTTGATTATTGAGGAAATCACCGAAACCTTTGACAAAATGGACTTCGAGGCAACAATAACTCTTCGCTCTCTGAAGAACAACACTCTAACCGTCTAGGAGAATTGCAGTTCTCCAAGATAACAAGGCTAGCAAACTTCTTCCTAAGTCATAGTGAATCAACTCAGATCAATAGGACTTATGCTTCGGTGGATGGGATTTTTGGTTTGCTTTGGTGGGGTTGCTCTTTCTCTTCACTGTCGAAAAATAATCTTGGAGCAGCCACCCGCCAATGAGGGCGGGGGTGGGCTATTTATAGGTGGAGATCCCAAGGTGCGAAATGATTGAAGTGACCCGATGCGACAGCTTGACACCTGTCCGCAACGGTTGGATTTCTAATCAATGCGCAACTTTACTTGCGGAACAAGTAAAGCTGACTCACGAACTTGGTTATGCTCCAGGAGCCGAAAGAACAAAGTCTTCGCTGGTGAAGCATTACCTAGTGCACATGAGATTTCTCATCTCTGGGTTCTCATAGGTTTTGATTCGATCTGAGTATTTTCACCAAAACCGTCGGAGTACATTTACTAAACCCCTCTTGATAGTACGGTTTTTTCTGCGACTCAAAGAAGTGAAAAAGAACTACGCAAAAACTACTAAGTCTTGCGCCATCTTGGTCATCTCCTTCGATGAGACGTGGTTCAGGATTCCTTATCTTTTTGGGGGTCGACATCCGTGATGAGCTTCACTCTAGAGGATATGCTTCAGTAAATATGTAAATCTTCGTTGAAGCTTTATCACCAACCTATAACTTCAGGAACCTAACCATCTATTTTACACTAGAAAACTTGTTAGTTCCTCTACTGTTTTGTCCAACAATATCCAAAAATCATGGGGGCAGAACCTTGCTCTTAAAATCTCCCCCTTTTTGGACTATTGTTGACAAAACAGGCATCTATAAAAATATGGAATTTTGAGTTGAGTTGAGAGCAGACTCTTAAGATATGAAGCTTTTGACTCCCCTTGAATGCAAGCATCGAAGATTTATATAATCGAAGTGAATGCTTGATGAAGGATATCTTTGATGGGAACCCTAACACATATCTTAGTGAATCAATTGCATTTAAAAGATATTAGTCTTGAAGAATATGCAATCATCCAATGACCTGTGAACTTAATGGAAATAACCACCTGCAGGACAAAATATACGAGAGCTACTTGCAAGCACGGGGGTTATTAACACATAACAGGTAGTAATTCACAGACGAAGTAAAACTTAAGTTACAACCCAATCAAAACGAATGGAAAGTTTGTTGTAACTTAACACACAAAATATCGAATCGAAACCCTTAAACCCCGCAGAGAATCTAAACTCAATCGATGCTACATTATCCCCCTTTTTGTCAATGATTGGACAAAAGGTTGAGAGGTAGATCAAGGGTATTTACTCGTTGGCTGCAACCCCGGGACCCTGCTGACGGTCTTCGCCCGAAGAAGATGCATCTCCAGAAGTCTCTCCTTCGGCTGAGGCAGGCGACTCCATTTCTTCATTGTGAAGTGGCGCCTGCAGCAATTCAAGGTCACTGTCGTTGAGAGGGTCATCTTCTTGCTTCGACGTGTGACAATCTTTGTCAGAGAGAGTGTCAGGGCGAATCTGTTCAGCTAGGTTGACGAATAGAACTTCATCAATCTTCTCCAGTGATGGAATCTTCGGGTTGGGGCGGTCTATCGAATCGTTTCTTGAGAAATGGCGTTGAAGGTGTGGATACTCCTTGTAAATCCGGGCCGCTTCAAGCTTCGTGACTGAGTTGAATTTCCTCAGTCCTTTCTATGAGTGGCGCTTCAAAACCTTCAGGTACTGGTTGTTGTTGAGAGCAATGTTGCCAACTCTATTGATTTCATCAGAGAGATGTTGCATTTGGGGTTGATTGCCTGCAATGAAGTTTTCGAGCATCTGTTGTGACCGAATGCCAACTTCAAAGTGATAGACTTCCTTCTGGAAAGACTTCGACATGTTTCGTTCATTGACATGCTTTCTGACTCCTACTTATGTGGAAAATGGATCATTTGGCCTTCTGAAGATATTCATTGTATCGCGCACAGGAGGACATAACAACTTCGGATGATGCTTGGCAACAAAGTCTTCACTGCGTCCATAATTGCATACGGCTTAGAGCCAGGGAGCTTACGGCTTCAATTGATGGACTAGTTCAGCAGCTTGAACCATATAGCAAAGAAAACAATCCTCGAAGTCAAACACATGGCCATGAGTGAGCTTCAGCAGAGTATGACGTACATTCTAGTGAATGTTGGAATCATCATTTGCAGTGCTGAGAGGCATCAATGAATTAGACAGGATATAAAACCAAGTCTTTGAAATGAAAACCAGATGCTTCGGACGAATTTTTTCTGGCATGTGATCTCCAGTGACTTAAGGATCCAGTAGTGAAGCAAATTCAGCTTCAGTAGGATCAGGCATCAAGTGAACCTTTGCAAGTTTGCTAGTGTGCCGAGGGATATTCACAATTTCCATGAATTCATCAGAATGCATGCGAAAGACTTTGCCTTGAATCATCCACTCAAGAACCCATGTGGCAGTGTCATCAGGATTTCTAGATACATACAGTGTGGCATAGAATTGCTTGATCAATTTAGAGTTGAATGGCGTCTCCATGGCAAACAATCTTGTCAGATTTTGTGCTTTGATGGTTTCCATGATGTTCTAAAAGCATGTTGCAGATGATAGCCTTCGCATGTCCAAATATTTTTGCCTGAATAAAACACCCTTCTGACAGTATAGCTTCGTGTACATAATCTGCTATTCAGCACTCCAGAAGCGAAGGTCATCAGCAGTCCTGGGTGAATCATAAGGACTTGTTGTAAAGAAGCGAAGCTTCTGGCGATGAGCTTCGAGATCGAATTCTGGCCCATGTCTTGATGAAGAACCATCACCCAGGAAAATTGGAAATGTTTCACGTGGGTAGATGGAATCCAGTTGAGTATCCTGGGCAGGTATGCAATGGGGTGCTTGCCTTCGAGCAACTATGGCTCGCTCTTGGGGTTGAGTCATGATAGAAAATTCATTTGCTTCAGCATCTGCATTGGCTTCGGGCTCTTCTGGAACAACTTGATCTTTGTCTTCACCTTCTTGTTCTTCGGACTCATCCGCAGAGTGAGCCAAAGAGTAATCTCTTGATGGAACAGGTATGTCTTGAGCTTGAGGCGAAGGTTGTGGCTCAAAGTCGTCGTGGTGCGAGGGTTGTGGAGCGGCTTGACGTGGAGGAGGAGGTGGAACACGGGGTGGAACGGCTTTGGGAGCAGGTGGATTTGTGGTTGGAGTGGGGAGGGTGATGATCTTGCATCGAGGGGGCTAAGCGCGTCTTGGGATCTTCTTGGTGGGATGAGAGTTAACCTCATCAGCTTCATCAGCATTAGTGATGAGACGACGCTTCCTTGGTTGCAACTGGGGAAGTGGAGAAGCGAGTTGCTTGAGCATAGCTTCACGCTTCTTGGAATCAAGAGCCATGACTGAAGTATTATGCGTCTTGCAACATTCTTCAATGGAAGATTTGATCTTTCCTTGAAACACTTGAATATTTTGCTTTGTCTTCTCATTGACATCAGTAATCTTCTTCGAAGAAGCTTCAACTTCGTTCTTGAAGTCTTCATCAGATTCGGCGTTTGGTTTCTTCTTGAACTTCAGAATCTTGGCAGACTCAGATCTGTCCCTTGCATGCAAATCCCTTAGCTGATTGTATAAAGTTTCAATCATAGAAGACAGTGTTGGTGATATGTATACATTACCAACATCAATAGATTCGGGATCAATGGCTTCAGCGAGCGTGCAGAACGCCTGATGCAGGCTCAAACAATCCCATAGTTCACCTTCTCGTGCATCCGGGAAGTTGTGGTGACTATGCTCAGCTTCTTCATGAGCTTCGGGGGCAGGAGCTGCGACTTGCTTCGGAGTAACATCCTTCGGAGTCATATCCACAGCAGCTTCCTTTTGAGCAGCTCTAGCAGCTTTCTCAGCTTGTTTCGTTCTCAAAGTATCAAGTGCTAATTTGCGCTTGCCTTTGGCTTCACTAAGTTGTTTGGCTTCGGAAGCAGCCTTAGCTTCTTGCTTCTGCACTTCGGCGAGCTTACGGTTCGCTTCAGTTTTCTGATTCGCTTCAGCCAAGTCCTTCCTTTGCTTCTCAAGCAAGGTAGCATCTCTGTCAGCCTCTTTCTTCGCTTGAGCTTTTTTAATAGCCTTAGCTTGGCCTTGTGCTGCAGAGTGAAGTCGTTCAGCTTCAGCACGGTCTCTCTTACGCAATTCAGCTTCAGACAACTTCTTGGTGCCGACCTGGGCATAAGTTTGACCAGGCTTTGGAACAGTAGATTTCAGCTTCGAAGCTTTGGCAGACTCAGGGGCTTTAGCTTCGGGCTGACCACCAGACTTTGGTTTCGAGTCATGCCTTTCCTTAGTTCTTTGTTCAGCAGGAACCAGGCGGCGAGGTGGCTTTGAAGCCAATGGAGCCTCAACCACCAAATTGGTCATATCAATTCATGGCTTAGGAGCAGGAGGATCAGTGGGATCTTGAATTCTTACGCCTTTCAAAGTAGACAGTTTCTCTCCAGCCTTTTTCTTCAGAGGCTTGCGAATCTTTTGTCTCTTGGGACTGGGACCAACAGGGGTGTGCTCGGACTCATCATCGGCATATTCACCAGGATCTTCATCAATGGAGTCCTCAAGCTGTGCAGCAGCATCAGCTTCATCATCAGCTTGCTCACTGTCTTCATCTGAGACAGCAGGATGTGGTGAAGCACTTAATTTTCTCAGCCTACGTCTCTTAGGCTTCGATGTGCCAGCTTCAGCATGGCCTTCAGCAGCTTGTGCTTTGGCCTTCTTCTCATCTCTTATCCTTTTCTTCTCAGCAAGGATGGCGATTCTCTTTTTCTCATCAGGGTAATCATCTGGTGTCTTGATAGAATGAGGGTGAGGGACAGCGGGAGGCTTCGGGTAGTATTTCCTTCGGTTTGTAGCATTGTACTGAGCACATAGATCAGTTGTGTACCGATATGGTGGGCTGAAGGAAAACTGCATGGCCCACTTCAATTCAGGAATGCTCTTGTATTTGTACCAGCGAATCGCCCAGTAGCGGCGAATCTTTTGCAGGCGAATCTTACGCATGTGATCAGTTTCTTCAGGAGGTGTGTCATAGCCCATATTTATACGAATGGCTTCGGGTATTCCTCGGGCATTATTGACTTCTTTAGTCTTGCCTCCTTTGCCTTTCTGCTTTGGGGGCTCAGGGAGATCCTCAAGCCCTTCGACAATAGGTGATTCATTCCCAATGGCGGCCTCTTCATCAGACATCCTGTGAACAGAATAGTAGGAAAGAGGGAATAGGAAGGGAATGAATAAGCACAGGCAAAGGCTTCGACCGAAAACCAAACTTGACAAGACTTCAGGGCACTAAGACCAGATGCATATCTGTTGTTGGATTAGGCTAGAACGAATTCAAGAACAAGTTCTAACCCAGTCCAAAGCACAAACAAATCTAATCTCACACTGACCTAAAAAGATGGGATACTTTGATGCTACAAACAAGTTTCCCGAAGAGCAAGGATCAACACGGATCAAAGCAGCCCTAGAAACAGAGAATAAACCTGAAGAACTCAGATCCAACTGCATAGGAGAAGAACTCGGAAGGGAAGTTGGATCGGAGAGCTCAGCGTACCCTAACTCGGTGACGCGGAGCGGCTACAGCGACGGAGGGCGATGAAGTGCGCTTCGTCAGCGGGGAACGTCCACGGCGGCGACTGTCCGGCAGTGAAGCGGCGCGGTCGACGTCGGAGGCGAGAGATCTGTGGCCCACTCGAGGAGGGAGAAGGGGAACGGAGGAGACGAATGAGCCGGAGGCGGTTCGCCTAGGAGGGGACTGCCTTATATAGTGGCTGATCTGAAGCGGTTATCAGATCACATCGGATGGCTCCCTGCGAGTGTCTCTTCCGATTCAATGGATGGGATGAAGTGGCGGTTCGCGAGCGAAACTCATCGGACCAAAAAAAACGGGGACTCAACGACCGAAGAATAACTCTTGACCGAGAGCAAAAACTTCGATAAAGTTGGAAGCAATTGATTCGTAACTCAATGATGTTCGAAGCAATATGCTTTCCGTTTCAAATGTGCTTAACCATTCAAGACATAATAGATTGGGAGCGAATCAGAATGGAGGGGATAGGGTCAGAAACTTATCACTTCGAAGAAAAACAACAATGAAGCTAAAAGTGATAAGTACAGGGGACAAACGAAACGAATAAAAACCAACAAAAACTGGAAGAAAATGGCAAACGAAACTAAACACATAAACATGGACGAAGGAAAACGTAAGAGAAACTAAATAAACAAACACACAACAAAGGTGAATATGTACAGGGGAAAAGTTTCGATCTTACTGAACCTTGTGTGAGTCTAGGATGTTGAGCTCACATCTCAATGCATAGAACCTTTTCTCGTCCAATGGCTTCGTGAATATATCTTCCAGTTGATCTTCAGTTCTGACATGACTGATCTCAATGTCTTCGCGTTGAACATGATCTCGAAGAAAATGGTGGCGAATATCGATATGCTTCGTTCGAGAGTGTTGCACAGGATTGTGTGCAATTTTGATAGAACTCTCATTATCACAAAGCAAAGGGATTTTCTTCACATAAATAACATAATCTTTCAGCGTCTTCTTAAGCCAAAGTATCTGAGTGCAGCATGAGCCAGCAGCAATGTATTCGGCTTTAGCAGTAGATATTGAGACACAGTTTTTCTTCTTTGAAGCCAACCACACAAGAGCACTACCAAGAAAATGACAAGTGCCTGAGGTAGATTTCCTTTCAACTCTATCACCAGCCCAGTCTGAATCAGAATATCCAATCAAGTCAAACTGAGTTCCTTGGGGATACCAAAGTCCCAATGAAGGAGTATGTGCTAGATACCGAAGAATTCACTTTACTGCAGTATGATGTGATTCCTTTGGATTGGCCTAAAAACGAGCACAAATACAAATTCACAACATAATATTAGGTCTAGATGCACATAAGTATAAGAGTGAACCTATCATAGACCGATACTTCTTCTGATCGAAGGGTTTCCCTTTCTCATCAGCATCAAGAAAACCATTGGTTGGCATAGGAGTTTTGATGGTCTTGCATTCAGTAAGATCAAATTTCTTCAGGAAATCCTTCAAGTATTTTTCTTGTGAAATAAAGGTGCCATTCTTCTGTTGGCGAATCTGAAGTCCAAGGAAAAACTTCAATTCACCCATCATGGACATCTCATGTTTCTTCGACATCATCCTTGCAAATTCTTCGCTAATTTCAGTGTTAGTGCAGCCAAAAATAATATCATCTACATATATCTGAAACACAAATAGATCATTGTTATATGATCGAGTGAAAAGGGTGGGGTAATTGGTTCCAGGTTTGAAGCCTTTCTTCAGGAGGAAATCCTTTAATGTTTCATACCAAGCACGAGGTGCTTGCTTCAGTCCATACAAAGATTTGTGAAGCCTGTACACCATATCAGGATTCTTCGAGTCTTCAAAACCTGGTGGCTGCATAACATACACTTCTTCTATCTCACCATTAAGAAAAGCACTTTTGACATCCATTTGATATAGCAATATATTTTTGTGGTTAGAAAAAGCAAGAATGACACGAATGGATTCGAGACGGGCTACTGGAGCATAGGTTTCACCAAAATCAATGCCTTCGATTTGGGTGTACCCTTGTGCTACCAGTCTAGCCTTATTTCTTACCACAATACCATCTTCATCTTGCTTGTTGCGAAATATCCACTTAGTGCCAATAACATTGTGCTTCGTGGGATCAGTCCTGTCAACAAGTGACCAAACTTTGTTTCTTTCAAACTGGTGAAGTTCTTCCATCATAGCCAATAACCAGTCAGGATCCTTCATGGCTTCATCAAATTTTGAAGGCTCTAGCATGGAAACAAAAGAAAAACTTCCACAGAAGTTAGCCAATCGAGTACGAGATCAAGTAGTGGGACGACCTAGTTGATGAATGTCTTCGAGGATCGAATGAACATCAACTCTTCTTCGAACTTGTGATAACGTAGTATCATATGCTTCAGGCTCTGCTTCTGCTTCAGGATCTGCTTCACCTTCAGCTTCAGCATTTCCTTCAGGATTAGCATTTTCTTCTTTCCCTTGCCCTACTTTGTCCTGTTCACCATTAGCTTCAGGATGTTGATCTCCAGCGCCCCGGGCTATGAGTGGGAACATTGGACCATCATCATCCCTATTAGCTTGACGAGGATTGGCTTCAACAGGGCGAATCTCTCCAATAGCCATGGACCTGATCACTTCATCTAGTGCAGGTTCATCTAGATCATGAGGCAAATGCTCTTTTTGAGAGCCATTAGTTTCATCAAACCTCACATTTACAGTTTCCATAACTTTCCCAAAGTGAGAGTTATACACTCTGTAAGTGTGAGAGTTTGAGCCATAACCTAAAAGAAAATCTTCATGTGCCTTAGGGGCAAATTTGGAGCTATGATTCATATCTCTAATAAAGCAAGGAGCATCAAATAACCTAAGTTATGAAACATTTGGTTTGTTACCAGTGATAAGATCATGTGAATTTTTCTTCAGGAATTTGTGAAGGTAAACCTTGTTGATGATATGACATGCTGTGTTAATTGCTTCGGCCCAGAACCTAATAGGAATCTTGTATTCAGCAAGCATAGTTCTGGCCATTTCAATGAGAGTTCTATTCTTCCTTTCAACTACACCATTCTGTTGAGGTGTATAAGCAGTAGAGAACTCATGAGTAAAGCCATGATCATCAAGAAAATCTTCAATTTGAGTATTTTTGAATTCAGTTCCATTATCACTTCGGATATGCTTCAGAGATAATTCATATTCAGTTTGAGCTGTCTTAGCGAATGACTTGAAGATTTCAACAACTTTGCTCTTGTCATCCAGAAAGAAAACGCAAGTATAACAAGAAAAGTCATCAACAATAACAAGGCCATATTTGTTTCCTCCCAGAATTGCATAATTTTGAGGACCGAACAGATCCATATGAAGCAATTCAAGAGGACGAGTGGTAGTCATGACAGTCTTTGCTGAATGATGTTTCTTCGCAATTTTAACAGCTTCACAAGCACTGCAGAGACGATCCTTATCGAATGTTACTTCGCTAAGGACAATAACATGCTTCTTCTTCACCAGATTATGAAGATTTCTCATCCCTGCATGACCAAGTCTTCGATGCCATAACCAACCAGATGAAGCTTTTTCCATTAGGCATGTGGATACAACAGGGCCCGAAGATAAATCAACAGTGTATAAATCTCCTTTTCGGTAACCCTCAAAGACAAACGTATAGTCATCCTGTGAAAAGACAACACAACGTGAAGCAGAAAATAGAACAAGCATACCCATATCGCATAACTTCGAAATAGACATAAGATTATATCCAAGTGATTGGACTAGCATAACCTTGTCAATGTGCTTATCTTTCGATATGGCAAACTTACCCAAACATAAAACTTTACCTTTGTTGTTATCACCGAAGGTAATGTACTTCTGAGAAGATTGAGATAGTTTTTCTTGGTGAATAACTCCTTGTCTCCAGTCATATGATTTATACAACCACTATCCATGACCCATTCGGATCCACCAGAGACATAGCCTTGCAGAAGAATTGGTTCTTCATAACCACCCACAAACGAGCAGGTGACTAAGAAGAGGTTGAAGCACTGGTTGAAGCAATATTAAAACGAACAAGATTATATTGCTTAGGTGGACCATCAAGTACACCATAAATGTAAGTCCTCTGTGAATGGCTAGGATAAGAATGAGCATATGCAATCTTATTATGGTTATCATGAGGACGATAAGTATAACGACCAGTGCGATAGTATTGCTTCTGCGGAACATTTGATTCGGGCACCAGTGAATCATTTCTCTTCTCTAGAGAATAGAAGTGATTCGGTGGTACCGAAGACTTTCCCTGCATAGTATGGTTAGCAGGAAGTTTTTCCACAAGTGCTTTCTGCACCCATATCTGCCTCTTATAGAAGCCATTCTTAGGAGGAGTACCAATGTACTCAGCTGTAACCTTTCCCTGTTCATCTTTAATAAGCTTGTATTCTGAATCAAGTGATTCATCCAAAATAGCCTTATTCATTTTGCAGTCGAAACCTGAAAGGTTAGCAATATCAATAGGTTTCTCCTTCGCTAGGACCCAAACAGTCTTAGGATACTGCTCAAGTTCCCATTAGGTGCCATCAGGGTTTATCTTTCTCTCGAAACCAACACCCTCATTCCTGGGATTCCTGTGAAAGAGAGCCTTCCTCAGGATGTCAAAAAGATATTGGTGACCTTGCACACTTTTAAACATGCCTGTTTCAAATAAGTTTTTCAACCTGAGGAGTTCCTCGGTAACAGCAGGATTTTCCTCATCCGAGGCATTAGTATCATCAATAATAATAGGAGCTTTGCCTTTGGAATCAGTTTTTCTTCGTTCCAAACTAGTTAAGCCAGGTGAATCAGTTTTATGATTTTCTTCAGAACCTTGTTGAGCCATGAGATAGAGATTGACATTTTCCAACTCTTCATGAGCCTCTTTCAGTCTTTCGAGAGCCATTTTCCTCTGAAGAAATTCATAGGTGAGCTTCTCATAATCAACTGAAAGAAGATCATGCCGAGAGGATAATTCTTCGAACTTCAACTTCAGAGAAGCATGCTAATTAGTTAAAGTTTGACCTTTCTCTATCTCATCGATCAACAAAGTTACTGATTTCTTAATGGTTTTTCTTAGCGAATCAAGTTCATCTTGTTGGATTGAAGCAATTTTAGCAAGTTTAGCATAGCTTATCTTCGAATCACTATCATATGAGGAACAATCAGAAGTATCATAGGTATTTTTGGATGAAGATACCTTTGCTCTGGCCATGAAGCAATATGCAGGACTTTCATCTTCACTACTGTTTGTGAAGAATGAGCTCGAAGCTTTGGTTGAAGCATCTGCTGAAGCGAAAGCCAAACCAACAACACCATCTGATTTGGACCCAGACCCATACCTTGAGCCTGATTCAGCTTCGGACCCAGAGGCTTCGTCTTCAGAGTTCATTTCCTTTCCCAGATAGGCCTTGGCACGGTGAGAGCTGATTCGTCGAGACGAGTGAGTCTTCGATGAAGAACCCTCACGCTTCTTATGATACTTCTTCCTCTTGTCATCATCAGAATCTTTCTTCTTTTCTCTTATCGAACTGGAATCATGTCTCTTGGACTCATAGCTTCTGGAGGATCTGTGGGAATTTGTTGAGGGGTCTTTGAGCGAATGCTTTAATTTGTTCTCAGCTTCCCACAGAGGGCAATCAGCAATGTAGTGACCTGGTTTCTTGCACTTGTAGCAGCAGTTTTCCTTTGATGGAGAGCTTCTTGAGGATGAGCGACGAGATGAGTGACTTGAGCTTCTTGAAGAATAACTGTTTTTGGGTGAAGAAAAACCTTTTCGTTGGAAGCGGTTGAAGCGTCTCATGATCAATGCTAAATCTTTCCCAATGCTTGCAGGATCATCAGATTCGACACCTGAAGAAGAACTGACTTGGGGTGAAGAATGACGTGAAGCTTTTGCTTTCAAAGCATGTGATCTTCTTCGAGAGCCATTAATATCATGTTTCTCATCTTCTTCCATTTTAAAAGTATTGAGTCTCTCAAGAATATCAGCGGCAACAAGACGTCTGAAATCAATTCTTTCCTTGATCATCAGCTAATTGTGATCGCACGAATCATCCAATGAGCGAAGCAAAGTTCTCACAACTGAGGGAGGAGTAATGTCATCAGCACCGAGGGAAATCAACTCATTAGCAAGAGCAGTGAGTCTGCTGTAAATGGAGCTGACTTTTTCACCCTCGTTTCTCTTGAATTGATAGAATTTGCTTTGGAGTGCTTCAATTCTGGCTTCTTTCTGGGTAGAAACACCTTCACCAATCTTTTCAAGATAGTCCCAGACTCCTTTGGCAGTAGGGATATTCTTCACTTCCTGATACTTCTCTGGTGTCAGATGATTGGTGATGAATACCCAGACTTCAGAATCAAGGTCAATCAACTTCGCTTATTCAGGAGTGATGGCATTTTCATCGGCGACTGTGACGCCATATAAGACAACTTGCCAGGCAACAGAATTGATAGCCATGATATTCCTCTTCATTTTGTCCTTCCAGTATGGGTAGTCCTTTCCATTGAAAACAGGGATGGGTTCGCCGGAGCAAATAGCTACGAAAGACATACTTGCAAACACTCAAGGAGGTTAATCCAAACAAAGAGTGACTAGCTCTGATACCAATTGTATGTCCAAGTATGTGATCAGAGGGGGAGGTGGTGAATGATCAGTTCAAATTTTCGCATGAAACTATGAAGTGAAGCATAACTTAGCAGTAGAAGGAATTCAACAGAAAGGTAAATAGTGAAGCAGATCTAGATTTAAGCACAACATAACGAATCAAAAGTATCGAATCAATTGCATTAAATCAAATCACTGAAGCAATTTCAATACTGAATGTAAGTGCGGAAAGTAAAACGAACTCTTGACTCAGCGATGTTTGTTCGACCAGTTCACACTCTGCAAAGTGCTACGTCTGGTTGGAGGGACTTGTGATTGAACACAGGAGCTAACCTCTCTCCGTCCGTATCTCCACTGCACCAATCTCCTTGAGCTTGGTCAGTTCTTCACTCGTGGTTGATTATTGAGGAAATCACCGAAACCTTTGAGAAACTAGACTTCGAGGCGACAATAACTCTTCGCTCTCTGAACAACAACACTCTAACCGTCTAGGAGAATTGCAGTTCTACAAGATAACAAGGCTAGCAAACTTCTTCCTAAGTCATAGTGAATCAACTGAGATCAATAGGACTTATGCTTCACTGGATGGGATTTTTGGTTTTCTTCGGTGGGGTTGCTCTTTCTCTTCACTGTCGAAAATAATCTAGGAGCAGCCACCCGCCAATAAGGGCGGGGGTGGGCTATTTATAGGTGACGATCCCAAGGTGCGAAATGACTGAAGTGACCTGATGCGATAGCTTGACACCTGTCCGCGACGCTCGGATTTCTAATCAATGCGCAACTTTACTTGTGGAACAAGTAAAGCTGACTCACAGACTTGGTTATGCTTCAGGAGCCGAAAGAACAAAGTCTTCGCTGGTGAAGCATTACCTAGTGCACATGAGATTTCTCATCTCTTCCTTCTTACAGGTTTGGATTCGATCTGAGTCTTTTCACCAAAACCTTCGGAGTACATTTACTAAACCCCTCTTGATAGTACGGTTTTTCCTGCGACTCAAAGAAGTGAAAAAGAACTACGCAAAAACTACTAAGTCTTCTGCCATCTTGGTCATCTCCTTCGATGAGACGTGCTTCAGGATTCCTTATCTTTTTGGGGGTTGACATCCGTGATGAGCTTCACTCCAGAGGATATGCTTCAGTAAATATGTAAATTATCGTTGAAGCTTTATCACCAATCTATAACTTCAGGAACCTAACCATCTGTTTTACACTAGAAAACTTTTTAGTTCCTCTACTGTTTTGTCTAACAATATCCAAAACTTATGGGGGCATAACCTTGCTCTTACAACAAGGTACTCAAATGATAAAGAAGATGTAGCAATCATGATGTATGCAATGTATGTCGCTGCGAGTGTAGCAGGAACATGTATGACATGAAGATCATGTCATGAAGAGGTGGATGTTGCATGGCAATATATCTCGGAAAGTCTATGGAAATGCCTTGATAGGTAGGTATGGTGGTTGTTTTGAGGAAAGATATAAGGAGGTTTATGATGACAGAGCGTATCAGGTCAAGGGTTTGGATGCACCGGCGAAGGTGGACGCCAACTCTCGGAGTGAGAAGAGGGCAATGCACGGTACTGAAGAGGCTAGCAAATATAAGGAGGTGGACGTGCCAACTTTCAATACTTACATTAGTCCGAAGAACTCATGCACTTATTATCGGTAACTCTCAATCTAATAAGGAGGTTCACAAAGAGACAAGTACCCCGAAGAGGAGTGTATGGGGTTTGGTTATCCTTGCGCATCCTCGACTCATGGTACGTGAGTGTACTCTAATATCTGATCCCTCCAAAGATTAGTGATCCATCTAGTAGCTAGAGTTCTCAACTAGTTTTGTAGGTTTTGAAAATAAACACGGATTGCCCAAAATACGACACCTATCACTAATAGGCTAGAGATCTTGACACCAAAAGTTCAAACATTACTCACAACAATACCTCAAAACTATTGCCGGTTACTACTATCATTGAATAGCAACCTGAATTACCTACTTCAAGACAAGACACAACTCAGTGCAATAACCAACTCTCTTAACAAGATAAACATGAAAACTAAAGAGAGTTCCAGCAACAAACTAAACAAATGCCAAGGCTCTTGCTAAAGATAAACTAAAACTAAACCTAAACATGGCAGCAGCTACGAAAAGATAAAGAACACACAACAGCAGAAAGATAAGCATGAAAATCCTATGATGTATTCTAGATTTGAGTGGAGCGTGTTTCTCTCCCACACAAATTAAGCTGGGATCTAACTCATTATGAACAACAAGCAAAGATAAGGAAAAATAAAAATAAAACCTAAGAGCGAGACTCTCCAAGCATAGCAATAACGAAGTGATAAAAATATAGTGAGACGAATGACAAACTGATGATTGTTGATGGAGAAGGGGATGCACTGGGGCCTCCCAAAGCTTAGACGCTTGAGTCTCCTTGAATATTTATTGGGGATGCTTGGGTGCATCCCCAAGATTGAGCGTTTGACACTCCCGGATCTTCTTTCATAATCTTCCCTCGCACACTTGAAAACTCCCTTCATACATAACTCACCATAAGCTGATTAGAGAGGTTACTACCCTTAATAAATAATTTTTCCCCACTAGATATTAATATATTCTTTAAGAGTTACTGTTTCTCAGGATTGCCAGAAGCTTGTTTCAAAGAAAAAACAAGTTTAAGGCTTGAAAAAGTTAGGAGAGACAAAACGTGGCAGAATCTGTGAAAAACAGAACAACAGGTAGTAAAGAATTTTTTAGGGGTACTTATGCAACTCAAATCAAAAATCTCAAAACATACGAAAGTTCCGAAATCGTATAGAGCATTCTGTGTAAAAAATCAGCTCAAAAAGATGAACTGGTGATTTGTGCCGATTTTTTCCGTCAAGAAGACAAAATCTGTTTTCTGGACAGCATGTCACAACTTTTCCTTCCCTTATCATAAGAGGCTATAACTTGGCACAAAGCTTGAAAATTAAGATACAATGATGTTGCTATAGTATTAACAGTCATCTATACCACTAAAAACAGCAAGAAAAAAAAACTGAAATTAAAGATAACAAGGATTGTCTCCCTAGAGCTCTTTCTTTATAGCCATAAAGATAGGCTTAAGATTTTAATGATACTCTCATAGGAATAAGAGTTGAAGAACAAAAGAGAGCATCGAAATGAAAATACCAAACACATTTAAGTCTAACATGCTTCGTATGCAAAGGGACCTTGTAGAGAAATAACTCATTGAAGAATAAAGATATTAGCATAGGAAGGCAAAACAATTGCAACTTCAAAACCTTCAACATAAAGAGAGGGAACTTGATATTATTGAAATATCTATAAGCATATGTTCCCCTCTCCTAATAATTTTCAGTGGGATCATGAATAAAATCAACAATATAAGTATCACATAAAAATTATTATCATGATCCACAAGCATAGAAAATTTGTTACTCATCTCCACATAAGAAAAATCCTTCTCATTAGTGATAGTGGGAGCAAACTCAAGAAAATAGCTATCACATGAATCATTCTTATCATGATACACTTGCAAGCATTTATTCTTTATATAATAAGTGTCATCAAAATAATCATCATAGATAGGAGGCAAAGTATCATCAAAATAAATTTCCTCATCAAAATTTGGGGGGCTAAAAAGATCATCTTCATAAAATGTAGCATCCCCAAGCTTATAGCTTTGCATATCATTAGGATCAAAGGTATTCAAAGAAGACATACTAATAACATTGCTACTAACATGAGTGACGAGGATCAGCCTCGGCAAATCCTAGGGTTAAATACCCTAGGTTTCGTGTAGGAGGAAAGAGAGCGACGTGGCCTGCGCATTGGTAGGATTCGGAGGTGACAAGAGACACACGGGGGCACGATTTACCCAGCTTCAGGCCCACGGAGGGAGAACCCTACATGCTGCTTGTCTGATCTTGTATTCATGATGATGTACAGAGGTGCCGCGAGGTCTTTGGTGGAGAGAGATTTTTCTAGTTCTATGCGTGGGGGTTGAGATGAGTTGTGAGTTTTCTAGAGAGGTGCCCCTACCTCGCTTTATATAGATAGCCAGGTAGGGGTTTACATGAGTCCTAATCCACTACAAGTAGGAGTCCTTGTCGTGCGCCTCAAGTCTTGGTCTTCATGTCAGTTTGCGAGTCTTCTAGTGGGCCGCCAGTCTTGACACGCACCAGGTACCCTCACGTAAAGGAGTCGTGGGGTCACCCCCTCGTCAGTAGCCCCCGAGTGCCTGGGGGACTCGAAGAGCCGCGCATGTACTCAAATCTACAATATCCGCCGTAGTGCGTGTTGCGTTGTAGACTGAACAGTCGAACCTTTCGGAACCTTCTGTTGAGGATCTATACATCATTTGCTGACGAGAAGTCGAAGTTTCCATGAGTATGCTCCAGATGGGAGTATGAGTGTCTGGGGGACTCGCAGAGTCCCGCAGGGACTCGAATTCATTTATTGTTTTATCATCGTATGCGCATGATGGCTTCTTGCCCCTCGTTGGTTACCCCAAGTGGAAGGTTGTCAGAACCCTCTGTTAGGTAATGTGCTAGGATCAAAGTAACCTTGCATCATGTCAAAATTTCAAAAGAAATCTTTGAAATCAAAATCAAAAGCAAAATGGGAGAAGGAACCCCCCCAGATGAATTAATTCAAAAGGCCAGATAAAAATCTTCTCCAAAAATTAATGTTAGATTTTTGAAAAGTCTTATAAATGAGTGTGATCACATATCAAGTGATGTGGGACCCACCCCATGCTCATAGATTTTTCAAATATTCAAACAGTGACTTGGAATTAATCAATTACACCTATTTGATTTAAAATTCAAATCATTTGAATTTTAAAAATGTTCAAAATTTAGGAGTGGCTAGTATATTGTTTTATGAGGCCACATAAAAATTATGAGCATTTATTAAAATGTTTAGCTATTTTATTTAGCTAAACAGAACAAAGGTCAGAAAAGAAAACAGACAAGAAAAGAAAAAAGGGACTTACCTCGTTTTCGGCCCAACTAGTTCCCTAGCCGGCCCAGCCCAGCCTCTCCGCTTGTCGTCTTCCCCGGCCAGCACGCAGGGAGCTGCGTGGCGACCATGTCGTGGCCGCCGACGAGCCCCTGGCCACCTCCTGCTTCCTCCCTTCCACGTAATCGGGCCTGGAGACGCCCAGAGCCTTCCCCGCTCCATTCCCCCTCTCCACGAACTCCCTCCCCATCTCCTTCGCCCGATTTCGTCGTTGTCCGAGGACTCGCCGGAACTCGCCACCGTGGAAGACGCGGCCAACGTGTGCTAGGGACCAGAAGAGCTTGTCCATCAGCTTCGCCACCGTCGACTACGTCTCCCTGCAAGGAATCAAGATCCCGGAGCCCTTCTAGTCGTCGGAATCGTCACCGAGAGCTCGCCGGATGTCAGAACCCTCTGTTAGGTAATGTGCTAGGATCAAGTAACCTTGCATCATGTCAAAATTTTCAAAAGGAATCTTTGAAATCAACTTCAAAATCAAAATGGGAGAAGGAAAACCCCCAGAGGAAATATTTCAAAAGGCCAGATAAAAATCTTTTCCAAAAATTCATGTTAGATTTTTGAAAAGTCTTATAAATGAGTGTGATCACATATCAAGTGATTTGGGACCCACCCCATGCTCATAGATTTTTCAAATATTCAAACAGTGCCTTGGAATTAAAGAAATACCCCTATTTGATTTAAGATTCAAATTATTTGAATTTTAAAAATTTTGAAACTTTATAAGTGGCTAGTCTATATTATTATGAAGCCATATAAATTTTTTCAGCATTTAATAAAATGTTTAGCTATTTTATTTAGCTAAACAGAACAAATGTCAGAAAAGAAAAATAGAAAAGGGAACAGAAAAGCTTACCTGGCGCCCAGGCGAGAGCAGCCCATCCGGCCCACCCGGCCCAGAGGGGCAGCGGGGTCTTCTTCCCCGTCCCGCGCCTCCAAGCTGCTCGGTGGAATGCCACCGAGCCAGCCGTGGGCGCCACGTCGCCGCCGAGAGCTTCCAGGCCTCCCCGTGGCCTCTTCTCGCGTCCTGGAGACGTCTCGCAGCCGCCCCAGTTCATTCCTCCCCTCCAGCGCGACTCCTTCCTCCTCCTTCGCCGATTTCGTCCTCCACCCGAGAGCGCCGCCGCTCGCCGTCACAAGATCTCGCGGCCAACGACAAAGAGGAGCCCGGAGACCTTGTCCATCCTGTGCAGCACCGTCGACTACCCCGATTTGGAGAAGATGGCCCCTTAATCGTGCCCGTGGACGACGCACGCTTCACCGAGACGTCGCCGGAACCGCAAGCCCCCGACGACGAATTCGTCACCGTCGCGCCACCAATCGCCCCGCCGTCTGCACCGTTGAGCTCAGGGTGAGCTTCTCCCCGTTTTCCCCAAGTTATCGCGGCCCCTCGCACCCTCTGTACCATTCCACCATGGGAGCCGAGCTCCGTCGCCGCCATGGCTGACCCCGAGATCGCCCCCGTGCCTCTACACCCTGGTTCAAGCGCGCATCATGTTTCCCTTCGCCACAGATTCACAACGCGCTAGGCCACGCTCGTTTTCGTGCACCGCAACATCGTCTCCGTCGAGCCCGTGCCTCCGGCCGCCGCTACCTTTGAAGACGCCGTCGCCCTGGTCGCCCGCGTGCACCAGACGACGCGCGAGAGCACGGGCTACGCTCCCGTGGTCTCAGTGCATCGAATGATGCACAGGAACGTGATCCCGAGCAGCGCCGCCGCGGCTCCAGTCGCCGGAGTTTAGCCGCCGGCGTGTCAACCAACCCCCCCCCCCCCCTAATCACCCGGCTAATGACCCCCTGAGTCTCTGACCAGTGGGCCCAGTGGCTTAATTAAGCCAGTGGATTAATTTAACCCCACGGTTAATTAAACCCAGCCACTGACAGGTGGGACCCCCTTGTCAGCCCCCCCTGACGCCAGCACTGATGCAATAAATCATTTTAATGAATTTCCAGAGATTATTTGAATTAAAGAATTCCAGAAATTCCAGAAAATACCCCAAACTTTGGAAATTCATAGAAAATTCATATTAACTCCAAATTGGACAAATAATATATGAAAAATGATCAGGAGAAAATTATCTTTCCAAATATGCAACTTTCAACTATGTTGGAGTTGATTTAAAATTGGGACCAGTAGCATATGTCATTTGAATTATTTGGAACTAATTCAAATTCAATTCAGATGATTTTGCAACTTGAACCATGGAATTATGATACAATTCAACCACACTTCAGAGGCATATCATACACATTTCCAAAAGGTTCAAAATTATCAAACAATGTCACATGCAACTTGGTTAAGTTGAATTCAAATGTGGAGTTTGAATTTGCAATTCAATTTGCAATATACTCCATTTAAATGGAATTGCTTCACACATCAAAGCATGTACCTCAAGATTCAAACTTCCATCATGTGTTTGTGCATTGTATTTACTTTGCTACTTTTCTTGTTGTTTGTCGAGTAGAGGTGGAACCGGAGCAGGAGGCTGCCCCCTTCGTTGAAGAACCAGAACCCGAACCTCGTCAGCAAGGCAAGCAAACCCCCATTGATCATGTCGATAAAATCTCACTTCCCTCTAATGTCTCGCTTATGCATTGTTTAGGATGATCACCATGATTCGTTTCTACCGCATAGATGAACCCATTCCTTTGCATGACCTATCATTTTGTCACAATAGTAAGCAAACCACAATCCTAGCAAATGTAGGAGTTGTTTGATATCATGTGGCCCCTGCAAATGTTATCTCTTATTGCATGTTTAGTATGATACCATGTTGTTACTGTGATGTGAGTCGGGATGGGAATGATCATGTTGATGTTGGTAGAAAAGTGTTGGTGAATCGACCCTAATACAAGGTGAACGATGAGAGGCTGTGTAGGAGTACACGGTGGGGTGTCTCGTTGAACACCGCCCTAGTACGAGTTCTTGTGTGGTGATCCAAGATGAAGAGTACAACCACACATTGGGCTCACTGGCCCCTCTCAACTTACTAACTCATCCCTTTCGATGTCCAGATGTCGCAATAGTTCGGAGTTCTGGTAGGTCTGTGGCCTGGTTGCTAAGTGAGAGAACGGCTCATCCGAGACCGGCTTATACAGCACGCACACATCACTTGGGTCCACTTCGGTAAACCGGCCAGGTTCACGGTTGTGGTAACGAACCCAAGTAGGCGGCTTTCTCGGACTAGATCGGCTATGAGGTAACAGTTGTGGTGAGCATCCTCGCTGGCACCCCTTGAATGGTGTCGAGATCAAAGGCGGTAAATGATGATCATGTGTGTGTAGCAGTACACCCCTGCAGGGTTAACAAAACTATTCGAATAGCCGCGTCCGCGGTTATGGACTGCTTGGAAAGCTTAGCTTGATTATTAGACAACTTTAACTGGATACTTCTAAAACACACCAAGATAAGTGTGAGTGCTATGGCATGCTTTCTCGTGGGGAAGTAGAGGAAGGCACCATAGTGGTGTAATTGATTGGAGAAAGTAGTGGACTCGTGTACGCCTCTTACCTCAAAGTCTGGTACTCTTAGTTCAGGATTAGCCAAGTCAAAGCTGGCATTTCTGCAAGTGAACCCCACCTCCCTTTACCTTGATACATGTGCATGAGTAGTATAGATCCTATGTAAGTCTTGCTGAGTACGACTTTGTACTCACGTTTGCTTAATCTATGTTTTAGATGATGCCACTGACCCCGAAGGTGGCTTCTTCATCGAGCTGGACGACTGAAGACCAACTAGTCTAGTCCCAGTCAGACGACTGGTTTCCCTCGTGGAGGGCTTGTGATTAAATAAAGCTTCTTAAGCCATTTGTTAAACTTGTCTGTACTCAGACATAATTTGCTTCCGTGTATGTTGTAATGTTGGATCACATGTTTGTGATCTCTGTTTGCACTCTATAAGAGTTATCAATAAAAATGTACACTTTGTAGAGAATTGCAATGGTACCTGCTGTTCATACAAGGCATGTGTGTTGCGTGTATGTTTATAACATGCATGTCTTTGTATGGGTTTTCGAGACCTTAGTTGTGTTCTGGCTGGCGGTCTTTCATACACCAAGTGGCCCTTAGATGTGCGCAGCTTGGGGCATCGCGATGCGATTGTTCGAGACTCCATCTCGTGCACACTTTGTGGTATGATCGAGCCCGCCCTAGACCCCGACTAAGTGATCGGGCTGGAGTAAGTCTATGTAAGAGTTTTGAGATAGTCGATAGTATGGTTGAGGCGACTTGTCTTTGAATATGGGAGTTCACCACCCATATCATTAGACTTGTGTGCGGACGATGAGGACCCATCTCAGTTGATCATCCGGCCCTCACGTACGATGCTTCCCGAGAACGTTCTGTGCTTGGCCTTGTCTGCTTAGACAAGTGGGTACGGTTCTCGGCTCTCCATATGACTATGTCTTAGCTGTACTTGCATACGCTAACCCCGGGTCCCGACAGACTTGGTACCAGAGCAGGACTGACTGTAGGACTAGTAGCCTTGGCCGAAGTTGAGTCTAGCTTGCTATAGTTATATAGTTACTCTGGGTATATAAGGGAACAACGTAAGGCTTCTTTTTTCTCCTTACCCCCTTCGTTCTGAGTTCTGAGTCACCCTCATCTTATTCTACGGGAAGATAGGACTAGGCTCTCCTCTTTCTGATTAGAACATCTCGTTGTTTGCTTCCTCATACCCGTAGGAAAGTTGTGATCGGTTTGTTAGAGTGGTTATGCTCCCTGTTTTATTACACCGTATGTAAGTGCTGTTTTTCATGATTGGAAGAAATTGTCATTTCTTACAATTACAACCGTTATGTTGTGCGAGTCATTCCAGGTTTATCTGATAATATGATGCATTTGCAAACTCCTTTCTGTTTCAGATGGCAGATCTTCCCCCTCGGCAGATTGTTCGATTGACCAGGTGCCTCGGTGTGCGTGGCCATCCCGCCACGTTGATCGAGATGATGTCCTATGTGGGATAACGATGGTACCCTGAGTACACCGTCGAGGAGCAGTTCCACGACTTCAACCAGACGCAGTTCCATTGCATTGTCAGGATCTACCCGCACCACGTTGGAGTCACCCAGCCTATCCACTTTGGACATGGCATTGGCGTTACCGAGAACATGGCTGTGCAGGATGCTGCATACTCATGTATGACACTGCTGAGAGAGGAGCACACTTTTCTGAGAGAGACTTCTTTCCGCTATATCCCTGCTGCACTTCCAGGAGAAGAGGGATATTACACCGGACTCTACTCAGATCACTCTGCAGAGGATCCCGCACTTCAGATGACTGCTAGGTTTGCTAGTGACAGAGATCGTGATGCACGCGCTCTCCGTTTCGAGCTCCACGCCACCCGTGTTCGTCTGTATCGAGAACTGACACTCTTGGCACCCTTTGTGAACGTGGGATTAGTTGAGCATGATGCTATCTACCCAGTGAGGACTCAGATGCCTTCTCGAGTTGCTTGGCCCGAGATTGGAGGAATTTTTCCACCCCGTGGTCCTTTGCTTCCACCCTACGCTGGACCTAGGCCCCATCCTTGCCCAAATGGATATCAAGGTCCACAAGCCTCCGTGTTTTCCGATGGTCACCTCCAGCTACCGGGATACGCGGGTAACTTTTATGAGGACTACTATGGAGATGGAGATGAGTGAGACCGCCTGTGGTCTTACTTAGTGATGATGTAGTAGTATCTTAGTGTATTGTACGCAAGGTGTCGAAGTTCCAGAGGCTTAGATAAATAATGTATAGGAAGTCAGAGTGCCTCTGAAGGATGTATCATCTTCATCACGTTTGTATTAGCTTAGTGCTTGTACTAAAACGATGTATGGTTTGTATGACAGCTTGTGAATATATGGCTTGTATGCTTTTATCACCATGTTGTCAAGATGATTACTTCCTTTGCTCTGTAATCCTTCAAGTACTTCAATACCTTGTTTAGACTCTCCCAATCAACTCTGTTTGACTTTGGTTTTCCCTTCAGGATGTCTCAAGGAACCCGTGGCCAGGTTGGTCGTAACCAAGGTCGTGGAAATCACCAGGAGGAAGGCAACCTTCCACCCCCTCCCACGATGGCTCAGGTCCTGATGGAAGTCGAGAGGAACCGCCGAGACTCTCACCATCTGTTGGAAGTCATTGCTCGCAACACCACTCAACAACGCAATGAGTTGGTGTCCCTGAACGACTTCATCCGACTTCATCCCTCGGTTTTTAGTTACTCCACCGAGCCCCTTGATGCCGATGACTGGCTTCGCAGCATCGAGAGGAAGCTCCAAGCAGGCCGTGTTGCAACTGGTGACAAGGTCAGCTATGCCACCTATCACCTCGAAGGTGCAGCTAGCTCTTGGTGGGAGAACTTTCTGAATATGCGTCCCATTGGACCGCCCGCATCTTCGGAGGAATTCTGCACTTCTTTCCGCGAACACCACATTCCCAAGGGTCTTATGGACCGCAAGCGTGAGGAGTTCTGCAACCTCACTCAAGGCAGAAGGACCATTGATGAGTTTAGTCGTGAGTTCAACCGACTTGCTCGTTATGCTACCGAAGAAGTCTCCGCCGACTCCAAGAAACAAGAGAGGTTCCGTCGTGGCCTCAACACTGGACTCCGTCGTGAGCTCAATCTTCATGACTTTGCCACCTTCCAGTTCCTTGTCAACAAGGCCATCAAGGCCGAGGACATGAACACTCCCAATGACTTTCGCAAACACCCTAGAGATGACAGTTCATCCATTTCTGGCTCCCAGAAGCACAAGATCTGGATCCCAAACAGTATGTTCCGCCAGAACAACCCACCGAGGCCATCCTATGTGGCGCCTCGTCCACCAACCCAGTTCCACCTAGCTCCACCAAACAATCCAGCTCCACGCACTGTTTTCGGAGCCTGTTACAAGTGTAGTCAGGCAGGCCACTATTCTCGTGAGTGTCCCCAGAACCAGATCCAGCATCAGAATGCTCCACCCCGTGCCGGAGGCAACAACAACAATGGTCGTGGCAAGCCACCCCAGAAGGTCTACACCGCCAAACCCGCTCCTCCCGCCACTCGTGGACGTGTGAACCAGATCGCCGCCGAAGAGACTGACGACACCACTGACGTCATTCTTGGTATGCTCCCAGTCAATTATGTTCCTACTTCCGTTCTTTTCGACCCAGGAGCATCTCATTCATTCATGTCGGAAAGTTATGCACTTCGTCATGAGTTATCTTTTGTTGAATTGTCCACCCCAATGATTATTCAAACTCCAGGGTCAAGATGGCAAACTAATAGAGTAAGCCATGGTAATCAAATTGCAATTGAGGGTTTAGTGTTCCTTTCTTCACTCATAGCCCTCAAGTCTTCAGACATTGATGTCATCCTTGGCATGGATTGGCTATCAAGACAGAATGCCTACCTGGATTGCAAAGGCAAATCCGTGAAACTCACCCACCCTTCAGGCAAAACCGTCAACTACACCTCGCCCAGAACAAGAACCCAAGTGCATTCCTTGAATGTACTTCCCCTTCCCGAACTTGAAGATATTCCGGTGGTTCGTGACTTCCCGGATGTCTTTCCTGAAGAGCTGCCGGGAATGCCACCCGACAGATGTGTAGAGTTTATTGTAGATCTTGCCCCAGGAACCGCACCAATTTCTAGACGCCCATACAAAATGGCCCCACGTGAGTTAGCTGAGCTTAAAACCCAACTGGAAGCTTTGTTGGAGAAAGGCTTCATCCGCCCTAGCTCATCGCCATGGGGTTGCCCCGTTCTGTTCGTAACGAAGAAAGATGGAACAGAAAGGATGTGCGTAGACTATCGCCCGCAAAATTTAGCGACGATAAAGAACAAGTACCCATTGCCCAGGATCAATGATCTTTATGATCAACTTGCAGGATCCTCTGTCTTCTCAAAGATGGATTTGATATTAGGTTATCATCAAATCAAGATCCGAAACGAGGACATTCCCAAAATGGCTTTTACTACTCGTTATGGTCTTTACGAGTACACCGTCATGTCCTTTGGTTTAACAAATGCCCCCGCCACTTTCTCACGCATGATGAATTCAATCTTCATGGAGTATTTGGACCAGTTCGTCGTGGTTAACCTCGATGACATCCTTATATAATCGAAGAACGAAGAAGAACATGCCGAACACCTAAGGCTGGTATTGATGAAACTTAGAGAGCATCGCCTGTATGCTAAATTCTCCAAGTGTGAATTTTGGCTACCAGAAGTGACCTACTTAGGCCACGTAATTTCTGCAAAAGGCATTGCTATGAATCCCGAGAGAGTTCAGGCCGTCCTTGACTGGACTCCACCTGAATCGGTTAAGGAAGTTAGGTGTTTTCTTGGCCTAGCCAGCTATTGCCGCCGCTTCGTCGAGAACTTTTCTAAATTTGCAAAGCCTCTTACTGAACTCCTCAAGAAAGATAAGAAATTCCTATGGACTCCCAAGTGCGAGGAAAGCTTTCAAGAGCTAAAAAGAAGATTGACTTCTGCACCGGTACTTGCACCTCCAGACACCAAAAAGGATTTCGAGATCTATTGTGATGCATCACGGCAAGGGTTAGGATGCATACTTCTGCAAGATCGACATGTGGTAGCTTATGCTTCGAGCCAGTTGCGGCCACATGAAGAGAACTATCCTACCCATGACCTTGAACTCGCTGCCGTAGTTCATTCCCTAACAACTTGGCAACATTACCTCCTTGGTAATCGTTGTGAGATCTATTCCGACCACCAAAGCCTCAAATACATTTTCACCCAGCCAGATCTTAATCTCAGGAAAAGACGCTGGATTGAGTGGATAAAAGATTACGACGTAGTAGTTTCTTACACCCAGGCAAAGCCAATGTCATGGCTGATGCACTAAGTCGTAAGTCGTATTGTAACAACCTCATGTTACAACAGTATCAACCACTTCTTCATGAGGACTTTCGCAAGCTCAACCTTGAAATTGTTCCTCATGGCTATCTTTCTACCTTGGTGGCGGAACCAACTCTTGAGGATCAAATCATAGTTGCCCAAAGGCGTGCACGAGGTGTTCGCCGGATCAAGGAGAACATTGCTAGCGGAGTTGCTAAATGTTTCTCCACTGATAGCAAGGGAACGGTATTCTTTGAAAATCGTTTGGTAGTACCTAAGAATAGGGAACTAAGGAAACTCATCCTCAAGGAAGCCCATGACACACCCCTCTCGATTCATCCCGGTAGCACAAAAATGTACCGAGATCTACGCCAGAGATTTTGGTGGACTAGGATGAAGAGAGACATTGCTCAATTTGTTGCCGAATGTGATGTTTGTCGTCGCATTAAGGCAGAACATCAAAGACCTGCTGGTACACTTCAACCTTTGTGTATTCCCGAGTGGAAATGGGACAAAGTCGGTATGGATTTCATCACCGGCTTTCCAAGAACCCAGAAAGGAAACAATGCCATCTTCGTTGTCATACATAGGCTTTCCAAAGTTGCTCACTTCCTTCCGGTTCGCGAGTCTATAAATGCTAGCCAGTTAGCGGACTTGTACATCTCTAGAATTGTATCACTTCATGGTATTCCTTTGGAAATCAATTCTGATCGCGGTAGCCTTTTTACCTCTAGATTTTGGGGAAGCTTTCAGAATGCTATGGGAACTCATCTCTCCTTTAGTACGGCTTTCCACCCTCAGTCTAGCGGTCAATTCGAAAGGGTTAACCAAATTCTTGAAGACATGCTCAGAGCTTGTGTTATCTCATTCGGAAAGAATTGGGATAAGTCTCTTCCATTTGCCGAATTTTCTTATAACAATAGTTTTCAATCTAGTCTGAACATGGCTCCTTTTGAACTCCTATATGGACGACGATGTCGAACACCTTTAAACTTGTCAGAAACCGGTGAAAGACAATTCTTTGGACCGGACATGATCAAGGAAGCAGAAGAGCAAGTTCGCATTGTTCGTGATCAATTGAAAGCAGCCCAGTCTCGTCAGAAGAGCTACTATGATCGTCATCATAGGCAAGAGAGCTACAATCTGGATGAGAAGGCTTACCTTCGGGTTACTCCTCTGAAGGGAACCGAACGTTTCGGTATCAAAGGCAAGTTGGCCCCACGTTACATCAGACCTTTCCGCGTTATTGCTAAACGTGGAGAAGTTGCCTACCAACTTGATCTACCCCCGCACCTTTCCCGAGTACATGATGTATTCCATGTGTCCCAACTCAGGCGTTGCTTCAAGGACCCCATCCGCGAAGTCGACCATGAAACGCTTGATCTCCAAGATGACCTTTCCTATCGAGAATACCCCGTTCGTATTCTTGATTCCGCAGAGCGTGTCACTCGTCGTCAGAAGATTAGGTTTCTGAAAGTGCAATGGTCACACCACTCTGAAAGAGAAGCTACATGGGAAAGAGAAGACCGTCTCAATGCTGAGTACCCCACCTTCCTCCCGCAGACTTCTGAATCTCGAGACGAGATTCTGTTGAGTGGGGGCGAGTTGTCAGAACCCTCTGTTAGGTAATGTGCTAGGATCAAGTAACCTTGCATCATGTCAAAATTTTCAAAAGGAATCTTCAAAATCAACTTCAAAATCAAAATGGGAGAAGGAAAACCCCCAGAGGAATTATTTCAAAAGGCCAGATAAAAATCTTTTCCAAAAATTCATGTTAGATTTTTGAAAAGTCTTATAAATGAGTGTGATCACATATCAAGTGATGTGGGACCCACCCCATGCTCATAGATTTTTCAAATATTCAAACAGTGCCTTGGAATTAAAGAAATACCCCTATTTGATTTAAGATTCAAATTATTTGAATTTTAAAAATGTTGAAACATTATAAGTGGCTAGTCTATATTATTATGAAGCCATATAAAAAATTTCAGCATTTAATAAAATATTTAGCTATTTTATTTAGCTAAACAGAAAAAATGTCAGAAAAGAAAAATAGAAAAGGGAACAGAAAAGGTTACCTGGCGCCCAGGCGAGAGCAGCCCATCCGGCCCACCCGGCCCAGAGGGGCAGCGGGGTCTTCTTCCCCGTCCCGCGCCTCCAAGCTGCTCGGTGGAATGCCACCGTGTCGGGACCCGGGGTTAGCGTATGTAATTCCAGTCACGATACAATCACATGGAGAGCCGAGAACCGTACCCACTTGTCTAAGCAGATAAGGCCAAGCACAGAACGTTCTCGGTAAGCATCGAACGTGAGGGGCATCCCATTCAGGCCGGATGATCATCTCAGATGGGTCCTCATCGTCCGCTCACAAGTCTAAATGCTTATGGGTGGTGAATCCCATACTCAGCCCGATCACTTAGTCGGGGTCTAGGGCGGGCTCGATCATACAACAAAGTGTGCACGTGACAGAGTCACGAGCAATCGCATCGCGATGCCCCAAGCTGCGCACATCTAAGGGCCACTTGGTGTATAAACGACCGCCAGCCAGATCACAACTAGGGTCTCGAAAACCCATACTAAGGCATGCATGTTATAAACATACACGCAGCACACATGCCTAGTATGAACAGCAGGTATCATCACATAACTCTACAAAGTACTCTTTATAGATATACACATAGAGCATACAAAGATCACATGTCTGTGATCAACAATACATCATACAACGGAATCAAATTAGGTCTGAGTACAGATAAGTTTAACAAATGGCTTAGAGAAGCCTTGTAAACAAAGATGCCCTTCCACGAGGGACCAGACTGCTGTCTGGGATTATACTACCAAGGTCAACATCGAGCTTCACGAAGGTGACCCATCGGGGTCCGGTTTCTTATCTAAAACATAGAATAAGCAAACGTGAGTACAAAGTCGTACTCAGCAAGACTTACATCAGAAATACACTACTCATGCTCAAGTATCAAATTAAAGGGGAGGTGGGGTTCAACATGCAGAAGTGCCAGCTTTGACTTGGCTAATCCTGAACTACGAGTACCAGACTTGAGGTAAGAAGCGTACACGAGTCCACTACATCTCCAAACAATACACCATTATGGTTACTTGCTCGGATTCCCCACGAAGAAGCACACCATAGCACTCACGCTTATCTTGCGAGTTTTATAAGTATCCATTCAAGTTGTCTATGATCAAGTAGAGGTTTCCAAGTAGTCCATAACCGCGGACACGGCTATTCGAATAGTTCATTAACCCTGCAGGGGTGTACATCTTCACACGCGTGTCATCACTTATCGCCTCGTTCTTGGCATCCTTCAAGCGGATGTCGGACGTGGATGAAAGCAAGGCACTAACCTCACATCACCTTCTCTAATCTAGGAGTAGACTACCTGAGTTTGGCACCGCTCGACAGTCCGGCCGGTTCCACGAAACGGACTCAGATAATGTAAGGGACCGAGACGCCACCTCTGCCAGATGGTTTTACTGCCTCACAAGTCCACCACATATCTAGGATGATGCAACCTTTCTTCCTTCTTTTTTTTCTATGCACATGCCAAATGGAAAACCCGAATCTATTGTGACTCCTGGACCGGATCGGTATGTAAAGAGGCCAAACGGGGCTCCCATAAAACCCTACATGTGGTCATACTCTTTTTCTTGGATCACAAAACAGGAACTCGGGGCCTAGGTTAGTGTTCAACGAGACAACCCACTGTGTACTCCTACACAGCCTCTCATCGTTCACCTTTGCTTAGGGTGGATTCACCAACACGTTTCACTTTCACCAACACTACTGTGTTCAATTCATCCCGACTCACAATCAAAACATCCTCATTGTATCACTAAGAAGCAAAAGCAGTAACAGTTGCAGGGGCTACATGCTCATCATTCAACTCCTAAATCTACTATGATTGCGGTTTGCTTAATACGGTGACAGAATGATAGGTCATGCATCGGAATGGGTTCAACTATGCGAAAGAATGTGTCTCGGTGATCTCCTAAACATGCATAAGCGAGACTGAGAGGGAAAATAGGATTTTATAGACATGATCAATGGGGTTTTGCTTGCCTTGCTGACGAGGTTCGATAACGGTGTCTGCAACGAAGGGGGTGGCCTCCGGTTCCAGTTGCACGTCTATCGAGCAAACAATCAAACAATGGTATAAATTTAATTGCAATGCATCAAACACATGATCAATATTGAAATGGTGATGTTCTTGGTCACAGAGTGTGTACAATTCCATTTAAAAGAAGTCACATGCAAAGTCATTTGCAAATGTGCTTCAAATTTGAATTTGAATTAAAGCCATATGGATGTTTTGCACTGTTCACCCATTTTAAAATGGTCAAACATGAAAACAGATCCCATATTCATAATCCTTGGATTTTTCTGATATTTTTAGACATATTATTTGCTATATGTGGAGTTCATATGAATTAGTTATGAATTTCCCAATTTTAAACGATTTTCTGGAATTTTCTGGAATTACTTTAATTCTTTTCTATTTCTGGAAATTCTTTACTGCGTCAGCATTGCGTGGGGATGACGTCAAGGGGGGCTGACCAGTGGGTCCAGGCTGTCAGCCTCAGGGGGTTAATCCCCGGTTGGATTAACTTAACAGAGGGGTTAAAATAGGGCAGGGCCCACCTGTCATGGCCTCAAGGGGGGATTAACTGGGTCATTAAGGCCCTAATGGCCTGGGCTGCCGGCGTCACTGGACGTGGCGGCGCCTCGCCGGAGTGGCGATTCCGGCCACTGGAGAGCTCGCCGAGACCACCAGAGTGACGCCCGAGGTCACCCGCGTCACCTAGTGCCCACGGGGAGGCTTGGGGGTGGCCGGAGCCTCTCCGGCGTCAACGTGGCGCAGCGGCCGTGGCACTGCTACGACGGGGAAGAGGCTCCTGGCCTCCATTTGTTGTGCAAAAAGCTCCAGGAGGGAGCTCTTGCTCTCCCGCATCGAAAGGCTCCATCGGGGTTTCACGGGAGGGCTCGAGGCCACGGCTACTTCAAGCTTTGCGGCGGTCGGAGCTTCTGTGCTCGTCGGGAAGAGGCTGCGGGGCGCGGGGAGAGATGCAGGAGGAGGTAAATGGAGAAGGGGCTGACCCTGAAGCGGATGAAGAGGGCGGCGATGCCGGAGGGGCTCGGGAGAGGTCGAATTGGTCGCCGGAGTTCCTCGGCAGCAGCGGCGATCCGGTGAAGGGGACGACGCCTCTAGTGCTTGCTCGGCTCGATTAGTCGAGGGCTTCGATGGAGAGGAAGTAGCGCTTCGCCTGGACAAGGTCGCAGCGGCTGAGGAGCTCGTTGGCCACGGTTTCTCCACGGTGGTGCTCCGGCGTGTTCTCTGCGGCGGACAAAATCACGAGCTGAGGAGCGGGGAGAGGAACCAAGGGAGGGAGGAAGGGGGTGCGGGGTTGAAGAGCGGCTCCGTGGCGTGCTTGGCTGCGTGGAGGAGGCCTAGAAGGCTCCTGGCCGTCGAGGTGGCCGTCGGCGCCCCCCCTGCCCTCCACCGAGCTGCTTCGGGGGGTGGGGAGGTAGACGACAAGTCCCCCGGGCTGGGCTGGGCCGGCCAGTGGAGAAGTGGGCTTCGCCCTTGGCGTGAGATAGCCTTTGCTGTTTTCTGTTCTTTTTATTTTTCTCTGTCATTTGTTTTGCCTAGATTTAAAAATAGCTAGGCATTTTTAATAAATGTCCAAATGCTTTTATAAATACTAGGTGACCAGTAGCTAGTCACATAAATGATTTGGACATTTTTGAAATTCAAAACATTTGAATTTCAATTCAAATAGGGGTAAATTTTGAATTTCCAGAGCACTATCTGAATATTAGAAAATTCCATGAGTATGGGAAAATACCCAAACCTCTTTTAAAATGATCAGCATCATTTATAGGAATTTTCCAATCATTCAAAAGATTTTTGGAAATATATTTTTATCTGGCCATTTGACTTAAAATTTCTAGGGCTTTTCTTTCCCCATTTTGAATTTCTTTTTGAATTTTTGCATGATGCAAAAGGGTCAAGCAAACCCTAGCACTTACCCTAGTTGGGGTTCTGACACATCGAGCCAGCCGTGGGCGCCACGTCGCCGCCGAGAGCTTCCAGGCCTCCCCGTGGCCTCTTCTCGCGTCCTGGAGACGTCTCGCAGCCGCCCCAGTTCATTCCTCCCCTCCAGCGCGACTCCTTCCTCCACCTTCGCCGATTTCTTCCTCCACCCGAGAGCGCCGCCGCTCGCCGTCGCAAGATCTCGCGGCCAACGACAAAGAGGAGCCCGGAGACCTTGTCCATCCTGCGCAGCACCGTCGACTACCCCGATCTGGAGAAGATGGCCCCTTAATCGAGCCCGTGGACGACGCACGCTTCACCGAGACGTCGCCGGAACCGCAAGCCCCCGACGACGAATTCTTCACCGTCGCGCCACCAATCGCCCCGCCGTCTGCACCGATGAGCTCAGGGTGAGCTTCTCCCCGTTTTCCCCAAGTTATCGCGGCCCCTCGCACCCTCTGTACCATTCCACCATGGGAGCCGAGCTCCGTCGCCGCCATGGCTGACCCCGAGATCGCCCCCGTGCCTCTACACCCTGGTTCAAGCGCGCATCATGTTTCCCTTCGCCACAGCTTCACAACGCGCTAGGCCATGCTCGTTTTCGTGCACCGCAATGTCGTCTCCGTCGAGCCCGTGCCTCCGGCCGCCGCCACCTTTGAAGACGTCGTCGCCTTGGTCGCCCCCGAGGTCGCCCGCGTGCACCAGACGACGCGCGAGAGCACAGGCTATGCTCCCGTGGTCTCAGCGCATCGAATGATGCACGGGAACGTGATCCCAAGAAACGCCGCTGCGGCTCCAGTCGCCGGCGTTTAGCCGCCGGCGTGTCAACCAAACCCCCCCCCTAATCACCCGGCTAATGACCCCCTGGGTCACTGACCAGTGGGCCGAGTGGCTTAATTAAGCCACTGGATTAATTTAACCCCACGGTTAATTAAACCCAGCCACTGACAGGTGGGACCCCATTGTCAGCCCCCCCTAACGCCAGCACTGACGCAATAAATCATTTTAATGAATTTCCAGAGATTATTTGAATTAAAGAATTCCAGAAATTCCAGAAAATACCCCAAACTTTGGAAATTCATAGAAAATTCATATTAACTCCAAATTGGACAAATAATATATTAAAAATGATCAGGAGAAAATTATCTTTCCAAATATGCAACTTTCAACTATGTTGGAGTTGATTTTAAAATGGGACCAGTAGCATATGTCATTTGAATTATTTGGAATTAATTCAAAGTCAATTCAAATGATTTTGCAACTTGAACCATGGAATTATGATACAATTCAACCACACTTCAGAGGCATATCATACACATTTCCAAAAGGTTCAAAATGATCAAACAATGTCACATGCAACTTGGTAAGTTGAATTCAAATGTGGAGTTTGAATTTGCAATTCAATTTGCAATATACTGCATTTAAATGGAAATGCTTCACACATCAAAGCATGTACCTCAAGATTCAAACTTCCATCATGTGTTTGTGCATTGTATTTACTTTGCTACTTTGCTTGTTGTTTGTCGAGTAGAGGTGGAACCGGAGCAGGAGGCTGCCCCCTTCGTTGAAGACCCAGAACCCGAACCTCGTCAGAAAGGCAAGCAAACCCCCATTGATCATGTCGATAAAATCCCACTTCCCTCTCATTTCTTCCTTATGCATTATTTAGGATGATCACCATGATTCGTTTCTACCGCATAGATGAACCCATTCCTTTGCATGACCTATCATTTTTTCACAGTAGTAAGCAAACCACAATCCTAGAAAATGTAGGAGTTGTTTGATATCATGTGGCCCCTGCAAATGTTATCGCTTATTGCATGTTTAGTATGATACCATGTTGTTACTGTGATGTGAGTCGGGATGGGAATGATCATGTTGATGTTGGTAGAAAAGTGTTGGTGAATCGACCCTAATACAAGGTGAACGATGAGAGGTTGTGTAGGAGTACACGGTGGGTTGTCTCGTTGAACACCGCCCTAGTACGAGTTCTTGTGTGGTGATCCAAGATGAAGAGTACAACCACACATTGGGCTCACTGACCCCTCTCAACTTACTAACTCATCCCTTTCGATGTCCAGATGTCGCAATAGTTCGGAGTTCTGGTAGGTCTGTGGCCTGGTTGCTAAGTGAGAGAACGGCTCATCCGGGACCGGCTTATGCACCACGCACACATCACTTGGGTCCACTTCGGTAAACCGGCCGGGTTCACGATTGTGGTAACCAACCCAAGTAGGCGGCTTTCTCGGACTAGATCGGCTATGAGGTAACAGTTGTGGTGAGCATCCTCGCTGGCACCCCTTGAATGGTGTCGAGATCAAAGGCGGTAAATGATGATCATGTGTGTGTAGCAGTACACCCCTGCAGGGTTAACAAAACTATTCGAATAGTCGCGTCCGCGGTTATGGACTGCTTGGAAAGCTTAGCTTGATTATTAGATAACTTCTAAAACACACCAAGATAAGTGTGAGTGCTATGGCGTGCTTTCTCGTGGGGAAGTCGAGGAAGGCACCATAGTGGTGTAATTGGTTGGAGAAAGTAGTGGACTCGTGTACGCTTCTTACCTCAAAGTCTGTTACTCGTAGTTCAGGATTAGCCAAGTCAAAGCTGGCATTTCTGCAAGTGAACCCCACCTCCCTTTACCTTGATACATGTGCATGAGTAGTATAGCTCCTATGTAAGTCTTGCTGAGTATGACTTTGTACTCACGTTTGCTTAATCTATGTTTTAGATGATGCCACTGACCCCGAAGGTGGCTTCTTCATCGAGCTGGACGAGTGAAGACCAACTAGTCTAGTCCCAGTCAGACGACTGGTTTCCCTCGTGGAGGGCTTGTGATTAAATAAGGCTTCTTAAGCCATTTGTTAAACTTGTCTGTACTCAGACATAATTTTCTTCCGTGTATGTTGTAATGTTGGATCACATGTTTGTGATCTCTGTTTGCACTCTATAAGAGTTATCAATAAAAATGTACACTTTGTAGTGAATTGCAATGGTACCTGCTGTTCATACAAGGCATGTGTGTTGCGTGTATGTTTATAACATGCATATCTTTGTATGGGTTTTCGAGACCTTAGTTGGGTTCTGGCTGGCGGTCTTTCATACACCAAGTGGCCCTTAGATGTGCGCAGCTTGGGGCATCGCGATGCGATTGTTCGAGACTCCATCTCGTGCACACTTTGTGGTATGATCGAGCCCGCCCTAGACCCCGACTAAGTGATTGGGCTGGAGTAAGTCTATGTAAGAGTTTTGAGATAATCGATAGTATGGTTGAGGCGACTTGTCTTTGAATATGGGAGTTCACCACCCATATCATTAGACTTGTGTGCGGACGATGAGGAACCATCTCAGTTGATCATCCGGCCTGGATGGGCTGCCCCTCACGTACGATGCTTCCCGAGAACGTTTTGTGCTTGGCCTTGTCTGCTTAGACAAGTGGGTACGGTTCTCGGCTCTCCATATGACTATGTCTTAGCTGTACTTGCATACGCTAACCCCGGGTCCCGACAGACATCGTATCAGAGCAGGACTGACTGTAGGACAAGTAGCCTTTGTATGACTGCTGTTCATACAAGGCATGTGTGTTGCGTGTATGTTTATAACATGCATGTCTTTGTATGGGTTTTCGAGACCTTAGTTGTGTTTTGGCTGGCGGTCTTTCATACACCAAGTGGCCCTTAGATGTGCGCAGCTTGGGGCATCGCGATGCGATTGTTCGAGACTCCGTCTCGTGCACACTTTGTGGTATGATCGAGCCCGCCCTAGACCCCGACTAAGTGATCGGGCTGGAGTAAGTCTATGTAAGAGTTTTGAGATAGTCGATAGTATGGTTGAGGCGACTTGTGTTCGAATATGGGAGTTCACCACCCATATCATTAGACTTGTGTGCGGATGATGAGGACCCATCTTAGTTGATCATCCGGCCTGGATGGGATGCCCCTCACGTACGATGCTTCCTGAGAACGTTCTGTGCTTGGCCTTGTCTGCTTAGACAAGTGGGTACGGTTCTCGGCTCTCCATATGACTATGTCTTAGCTGTACTTGCATACGCTAACCCCGGGTCCCGACACCGGATCCGTTGCTCGTCCCCGTTCAATACTCCGTCCACGTTCCCTCACCAGCTCCGTCGACTACTTCGTTGTCAGAACCCTCTGTTAGGTAATGTGCTAGGATCAAGTAACCTTGCATCATGTAAAATTTTCAAAGGAAATCAACTTCAAAATCCAAATGGGAGAAGGAACCCCCCCCAGATGAATTAATTCAAAAGGCCAGATAAAAATCTTCTCCAAAATTTCATGTTAGATTTTTGAAAAGTCTTATAAATGAGTGTGATCACATATCAAGTGATGTGGGACCCATCCCATGCTCATAGATTTTTCAAATAATCAAACAGTGCCTTGGAATTAAAGAAATACCCCTATTTGATTTAAGATTCAAATTAATTGAATTTTAAAAAATTTGAAAATTTATGAGTGGCTAGTATATATTGTTATGAGGCCACATAAAATTTTTCAGCATTTAATAAAATGTTTAGCTATTTTATTTGGCTAAACAGAACAAATGTCAGAAAAGAGAAATAGAAAAGAAATCAGAAATCCTTACCTGGCGCCCAAGCGAAGCCGGCCCACCCCAGCCCAGCCGGCCCACAGGGGCAGCGGGGTCTTCTTCCCCCTCCCGCGCCTCCAAGCTGCTCGGTGGAATGCCACCGAGCTAGCCGGGGACGACACGTCGTCGTCGAGGAGCTTCCAAGCACCCCCGTGGCCTCTTCTCGCACCTGGACGCGCCCTGGAGACGCCGTGAGCTCATTCCCCCCCTCCCCAGTGCCTATCCTCCTCTCTCTCGCTGAGCCCCGAGAAGAACAGAACGTCGCCGTCGCCATAGCTTGAAGCCCGCGTGGCCAACGACGTCCCCGAGCTGCGTCGTGCTGTCCATCCTCCTCGCCATCCTCGACTTCGACTCCGTGCAGAAGGAATCGAGCTCGGACGCTCTGTAGCCGCCGGACCCGCAAGCCAACTCCGGCGAATTCGTCGTCGTTGAAGCCTCTCCGTCTCCACCGCCTGCGCGGTTGCGTTTACCACCTCCTGGTGAGCAGAACCCCTAATCTTGCGGCCCCTCAATCCCCCCCTAGACGATTCCGCCATGGACGCAGGAGCTCGTCGCCGCCATGGTCGTCGTCCTCCTCGCTCCAGTGCTCATCGTGAACCCCCAGTGCGTGCGTTTGGCTCCTGAACATTCCAGCATTCGAACGCGCCCCGAATCGCCTCAAGTCTTGCACTACAACGTCGACTACGACCTTGCCGTGGTTCTATCGCCGCCAAGGACGTCGCCGTCGTCGCTCCCGACCACCCCGCGACCCCCTGTTGCCTCCAGAAGACGCGGACGACCTCCAGGAGCAAGCCGGTGCCCTCCGTTTCCCCTCCCGTGGCCGGATTCGTCCTCCCCGTGCAGCACCGCCGCGGTCCAGTCGCCGGCGTTTAGCCGCCGGCGTGTCAGCTCTAACCCCCCCTGTTAAGCACCCAGTTAGTTACCCCTGGGTCACTGACTTTGGAAATTCCAGAAAATACCCCAAACTTTGGAAATTCATAGAAAATTCATATTAACTCCAAATTGGACAAATAATATATGAAAAATGATCAGGAGAAAATTATCTTTCCAAATATGCAACTTTCAACTCTGTTTGAGTTGAATTTAAAATGTGATCAGTAGCATTTGCTATTTGATTTAAATGGAATTAAATCAAATTCAAATCAAATATTTTTTGCAACTTGAACCATGGCAACATGCTACATTTCAATCACACATCAGAGGCATATCATACACATTTGAAGATGATTCAAAATGATCAAACCATATCACATACAACTTGGTTAATGTTGAATTCAAATGTCGAGTTTGAATTTGCATTTCAAATGCAATATACTCCACTTAAATGGAATTGCCTCACACATCAAAACTTATACTTCAAGTTTCAACATTCATTCATGTGCTTGAGCATTGCATTCATATTGATTGCTACTTCGTGCTTTGTTTGTCGAATAGAGGTGGAACCGGAGCAAGAGGTTGCAACCTTCGTTGAAGACCCCGAACCCGAACCTCGTCAGCAAGGCAAGCAAACCCCCATTGATCATGTCGATAAAATCCCACTTCCCTCTCATGTCTCGCTTATGCATTGTCTAGGATGATCACCATGCTTCGTTTCTATCGCATAGATGAACCCATTCCTTTGCATGACCTATCATTTTGTCATAGTAGTAAGCAAACCACAATCCTAGCAAATGTAGGAGTTGTTTGATATCATGTGGCCCCTGCAATGTTACTGCTTATTGCATGCTTAGTATGATACCATGTTGTTACTGTGATGTGAGTCGGGATGGGAATGATCATGTTGATGATGGTAGAAAACTGTTGGTGAATCGACCCTAATACAAGGTGAACGATGAGAGGCTGTGTAGGAGTACACGGTGGGTTGTCTCGTTGAACACCGCCCTAGTACGAGTTCTTGTGTGGTGATCCAAGATGAAGAGTACAACCACACATTGGGCTCACTGCCCCTCTCAACTTACTAACTCATCCCTTTCGATGTCCAGATGTCGCAATAGTTCGGAGTTCTGGTAGGTCTGTGGCCTGGTTGCTAAGTGAGAGAACGGCTCATCCGAGACCAGCTTATGCACCACGCACACATCACTTGGGTCCCCTTCGGTAAACCGGCCGGGTTCACGATTGTGGTAACCAACCCAAGTAGGCGGCTTTCTCGGACTAGATCGGCTATGAGGTAACAGTTGTGGTGAGCATCCTCGCTGGCACCCCTTGAATGGTGTCGAGATCAAAGGCGGTAAATGATGGTCATGTGTGTGTAACGGTACACCCTTGCAAGTTTCACAAAACTATTCGAATAGCCGCGTCCGCGGTTATGGACTGCTTGGAAAGCTTAGCTTGATTATTAGATAACTTGAACCGGATACTTCTAAAACACACCAAGATAAGTGTGAGTGCTATGGCGTGCTTCCTCGTGGGGAAGTCGAGGAAGGCACCATAGTTGTGTATTGGTTGGAGAAAGTAGTGGACTCGTGTACGTTTCTTACCTCAAAGTCTGGTACTCGTAGCTCAGGATTAGCCAAGTCAAAGCTGGCACTTCTGCAAGTGAACCCCACCTCCCTTTACCTTGATACATGTGCATGAGTAGTATAGCTCCTATGTAAGTCTTGCTGAGTACGACTTTGTACTCACGTTTTCTTAATCTATGTTTTAGATGATGCCACTGACCCCGAAGGTGGCTTCTTCATCGAGCTGGACGACGTAAGACCAACTAGTCTAGTCCCAGTCAGACGACTGGTTCCCTCGTGGAGGGCTTTGTGTTTAAATAAGGCTTCTTAAGCCATTTGTTAAACTTGTCTGTACTCAGACATAATTTGCTTCCGCTTGAAATGAAATGTTGGATCACATGTATGTGATCTCTGTTTGCACTCTATAAGAGTTATCAATAAAATTGTACACTTTGTAGAGAATTGCAATGGTACCTGCTGTTCATACAAGGCATGTGTGCTGCGTGTACATGTCTTTGTATGGGTTTTCGAGACCTTAGTTGTGTTCTGGCTGGCGGTCTTTCATACACCAAGTGGCCCTTAGATGTGCGCAGCTTGGGGCATCGCGATGCGATTGCTCGAGACTCCGTCTCATGCACACTTTGTGGTATGATCGATCCCGCCCTAGACCCCGACTAAGTGATCAGGCTGGAGTAAGTCTATGTAAGAGTTTTTAGATAGTCGATAATATGGTTGAGGCGACTTGTCTTTGAATATGGGAGTTCACCACCCATATCATTAGAGTTGTGTGCGGACGATGAGGACCCATCTTAGTTGATCATCCGGCCTGGATGGGATGCCCCTCACGTACGATGCTTTCTGAGAATGTTCAGTGCTTGGCCTTGTCTGCTTAGACAAGTGGGTGCGGTTCTCGGCTCTCCATATGACTATGTCTTAGCTGTACTTGCATACGCTAACCTCGGGTCCCGACAGACTTGGTATCAGAGCAGGACTGACTGTAGGACTAGTAGCCTTGGCCGAAGTTGAATGTAGCTTGCTATAGTTATATAGTTACTCTGGGTATATAAGGGAACAACGTAAGGCTTCTTTTTTCTCCTTACCCCCTTCGTTCTGAGTTCTGAGTCACCCTCATCTTATTCTACGGGAAGATAGGACTAGGTTCTCCTCTGTCTGATTAGAACATCTCGTTGTTTGCTTCCTCATAGCCGTAGGAAAGTTGTGACCGATTTGTTAGAGTGGTTATGCTCCCTGTTTCATTACATCGTATATAAGTGCTGTTTTTCATGATTGGAAGAAATTGTCATTTCTTACAATTACAACCGTTATGTTGTCCGAGTCATTCCAGGTTTATCTCATAGTCTGATGCAATTGCAAACTCCTTCTGTTTAAGATGGCAGATCTTCCCCCTTGACAGATTGTTCGTTTGACCAGGTGCCTCGGTGTGCGTGGCCATCCCGCCACGTTGATCGAGATGATGTCCCATGTGGGATATGGGTGGTACCCTGAGTACACCGTTGAGGAGCAGTTTCACGACTTCAACCAGACGCAGTTCCACTGCATTGTCAGGATCTACCCGCACCACGTTGGAGTCACTCAGCCTATCCACTTTGGACATGGCATTGGCGTTACCGAGAACATGGCTGTGCAGGATGCTGCATACTCATGTATGACACTGCTGAGAGAGGAGCACACTTTGCTGAGAGAGACTTCTTTCCGCTATATTCCTGCTGCACTTCCAGGAGAAGAGGGATATTACACCGGACTCTACTCAGATCACACTGCAGAGGATCCCGCACTTCAGATGACTGCTAGATTTGCTAGTGACAGAGATCGTGATGCACGCGCTCTCCGTTTCGAGCTCCACGCCACTCGTGTTCGTCTGTATCGAGAACTGACACTTTTGGCTCCCTTTGTGAGCGTGGGATCAGTTGAGCATGAGGCTATCTACCCAGTGAGGACTCAGATGCCTTCTCGAGTTTCTTGGCCCGAGATTGGAGGAATTTTTCCACCCCGTGGTCCTTTGCTTCCACCCTACGCTGGACCTAGGCCCCATCCTTGCCCAAATGGATATCAGGGTCCACAAGCCTCCGTGTTTTCCGATGGTCACCTCCATCTACCGGGATACGCGGGTAACTTTTATGAGGACTACTATGGAGATGGAGATGAGTGAGACCGCCTGTGGTCTTACTTAGTGATGATGTAGTAGTATCTTAGTATATTGTAAGCAAGGTATCTAAGATTCCAGAGGCTTAGATAAATAATGTATAGGAAGTCAGAGTGCCTCTGAAGGATGTATCATCTTCATCACGTTTGTATTAGCTTGGTGCTTGTACTAAAACGATGTATGGGTTGTATGACAGCTTGTGAATATATGGCTTGTGTGCTTTATCACCATGTTGTCAAGATGATTACTTCCTTTGCTATGTAATCCTTCCAGTACTTCAATACCTTGTTTAGACTCTTCCAATCAACTCTGTTTGACTTTGATTTTTTCACCTTCAGGATGTCTCAAGGAACCCGTGGCCAGGTTGGTCGTAACCAAGGTCGTGGGAATGACCAGGAGGAAGGCAACCTTCCACCCCCACCCACGATGGCACAGGTTCTGATGGAAGTCGAGAGGAACTGCCGAGAGTCTCACCATCTGTTGGAAGTCATTGCTCGCAACACCACTCAGCAGCGCAATGAGTTGGTGTCCCTGAACGACTTCATCCGACTTCATCCCCCGGTTTTTAGTTACTCCACCGAGCCCCTTGACGCCGATGACTGGCTTCGCAGCATCGAGAGGAAGCTCCAAGCAGGCCGTGTTGCAACTGGTGACAAGGTCAGCTATGCCACCTATCACCTCGAAGGTGCAGCTAGCTCTTGGTGGGAGAACTTTCTGAATATGCGCCCCGTTGGACCACCTGCATCTTGGGAGGAATTTTGCACGTCCTTCCGCGAGCACCACATTCCCAAAGGTCTCATGGACCGCAAACGTGAGGAGTTCTGCAACCTCACTCAAGGCAGAAGAACCGTTGATGAGTTTAGTCGTGAGTTCAACGGACTGGCTCGTTATGCTACCGAAGAAGTCTCCACCGACTCCAAGAAACAAGAGAGGTTCCGTCATGGCCTCAACACGGGACTTCGTCGTGAGCTCAATCTTCATGACTTTACCACATTCCAGGTCCTTGTCAACAAGGCCATCAAAGCAGAGGACATGAACACCCCCAACGATTTCCGCAAACACCCCAGAGATGATGGTTCATCCAGTTCTAGCTCCCAGAAGCGCAAGATCTGGATCCCAAACGGCATGTTCCGCCAGAACAACCCACCGAGGCCATCCTATGTGGCGCCTCGTCCACCCACCCAGTTCCACCCAGCTCCACCAAACAACCCAGTTCCACGAACTGTTTTCGGAGCCTGTTACAAGTGTGGTCAGGCAGGCCACTATTCTCGTGAGTCTCCCCAGAACCAGCTTCAGCACCAGAATGATCCACCCCGTGCCGGAGGCAACAACAACAGCAGCAATGGTCGTGGCAAGCCACCCCAGAAGGTCTACACCGCCAAACCCGCTCCTCCCGCCACTCGTGGGCGTGTGAACCAGATCGCCGCCGAAGAGACTGACGACACCACTGACGTCATTCTTGGTACGCTCCCAGTCAATTATGTTCCTACTTCCGTTCTTTTCGACCCAGGAGCATCTCATTCATTCATGTCGGAAAGTTATGCACTTCGTCATGAGTTACCCTTTGTTGAATTGTCCACCCCAATGATTATTCAAACTCCAGGGTCAAGATGGCAAACTAATAGAGTAAGCCATGGTAATCAGATTGCAATTGAGGGTTTAGTATTCCTTGCTTCACTCATAGCCCTCAAGTCTTCAGACATTGATGTCATCCTTGGCATGGATTGGCTATCAAGACAGAATGCCTACCTGGATTGCAAACGCAAATCCGTGAAACTCACCCACCCTTCAGGCAAAACAGTCAACTACACCTCACCCAGAACAAGAACCCAAGAGCATTCCTTGAATGTACTTCCCCTTCCCGAACTTGAAGATATTCCGGTGGTTCGTGACTTCCCGGATGTCTTTCCTGAAGAGCTGCCGGGCATGCCACCCGACAGATGTGTAGAGTTTATAGTGGATCTTGCCCCAGGAACCGCACCCATTTCTAGACGCCCATACAAAATGGCCCCACGTGAGTTAGCTGAGCTTAAAACCCAACTGGAAGCTTTGTTGGAGAAAGGATTCATCCGCCCTATCTCATCGCCATGGGGTTGCCCCGTTCTGTTCGTAACGAAGAAAGATGGAACAGAAAGGATGTGCGTAGACTATCGCCCGCTAAATTTAGCGACGATAAAGAACAAGTACCCACTGCCCAGGATCAATGATCTTTATGATCAACTTGCAGGATCCACTGTCTTCTCTAAGATGGATTTGAGATTAGGTTATCATCAAATCAAAATCCGAAACGAGGCTTTTACTACTCGTTATGGTGTTTACGAGTATACCGTCATGTCCTTTGGTTTAACCAATGCCCCCGCCACTTTCTCACGCATGATGAACTCGATCTTCATGGAGTATTTGGACCAGTTCGTCGTGGTTTACCTCGATGACATTCTCATCTACTCGAAGAACGAAGAAGAACATGCCGAACACCTAAGGCTGGTATTGATGAAACTTAGAGAGCATCGCCTGTATGCTAAATTCTCCAAGTGTGAATTTTGGCTACCAGAAGTGACCTACTTAGGCCACGTGATTTCTGCAAAAGGCATTGCTGTGAATCCCGAGAGAGTTCAGGCCGTCCTTGACTGGACTCCACCTGAATCGGTTAAGCAAGTTAGGAGTTTTCTTGGCCTAGCCAGCTATTGCCGTCGCTTCGTCGAGAACTTTTCTAAAGTTGCAAAGCCTCTTACTGAACTGCTCAAGAAAGATAAGAAATGCCTATGGACTCCCAAGTGTGAGGAAAGCTTTCAAGAGCTAAAAAGAAGATTGACTTCTGCACCCGTACTTGCACCTCCAGACACCAAAAAGGATTTCGACATCTATTGTGATGCATCACGGCAAGGGTTAGGATGCATACTTCTGCAAGATCGACATGTGGTAGCTTATGCTTCACGCTAGTTGCGGCCACATGAAGAGAACTATCCTACCCATGACCTTGAACTCGCTGCCGTAGTTCATGCCCTAACAACTTGGCGACATAACCTCCTTGGTAACTATTGCGAAATCTATTCCGACCACCAAAGCCTCAAATATATTTTCACCCAGCCAGATCTTAATCTCAGGCAAAGACGCTGTATTGAGTTGATAAAAGATTACGACGTAGTAATTTCTTACACCCCAGGCAAACCCAATGTCATGGCTGATGCACTATGTAACACCCTCAGATCCAGTACAGTAATCACTGCAGTGATTCCACTGTTAGTGATCATTACTGTTGATGATCAAGCCATGATCACCTTTGATCATAGCTCTGTCAGATTCTCACCCTGTTAAAATTTTCAAATAAAAGTGCATAATAAAACTTTGCTCCAAGAGTTGTGGATGCCAGTCAATCAACATGGTCTTGGTTAAACCAAATCCAACTAGCCATGTGAATAATCACAGGTCAATGTTAATGATGGAACCAATGTGGTGGGGTTATCACAATTGTTTTGCAAATTAATATATAAAATGGAAATCTTAGTAGAACCAAAATAATGGAATCTAATTATAGAATTGCCTAGCCATCATAGGACCATGTTAATATAGTAATGGATATTTTAATTTAGTGTTTTAGGAATAATATGAAATAAAATTATATGCTTAGGAATTATTGAATTGCCATGGTAAATTATAATAAACAAGTGAAATTTTTAAATGCACTAAAAATTGTGAAACCAATTTTATTAAATGCCTAAAAATCAGTAGGTCTTATAAATATTGGTATGGGAATTTATAAAGTTATTTAAATAATTAAATTAAATGATAACAGTAGCAAAACAGCACCAAAAAGCCTTTTAAAATAAATAACAATATTCAAATGAATTTTATTGTGGGCCAAACTTTTTGTGGCATCATGTTAAAGTGTAACCCTAATATAGGTGCAAGTATAACATTTTACAAAAATCAAAACCTAGCTAAAATAAATTAAAACAGAAAAGAAATAGAACAAAAAAAAACGAAAAAAATACAAAAACCCCTATCAGACGCCGGGGGCGAGGCCCACCAGGCCCAGCCCCCCCTTCTCTCTCCCCTCCCCTGTCTCATCCCCACCTAACCCTCCCCCACCCCCGACGCGCCATGGACAGGAGCACTGCTCGCCGGCCCCCTCCCCTCACCTGCCCCCTACCTGCTCCCCCTCTCTTCTCTGTGGATAAGGAGGCCCCCTGCCCCCTTCCCCCCGTTCTGCGAACCCTAGCCTCCACTCCCGTCCCCTCTCGCGCCGCTGCCTTCCCTCCCTCTCTACTGCAGCTTGCCCGAGCCCGGCATGGCCGCCCCTCCATGGCCGCCGTGGCCAGCAAGCTCCTCGGCGTGGGAAAACTTGCCCTGGAGCTCTGTCGAAGACTTCTACCTCGTCTCCAACCATGGGCCACGACCGGAGGCCACTGCTTCTCGCGAATCGGGGCACTCCCCCAACCACGTCCGCCGCGACCTCGTCGAGGATTGCGTCGCCGTTCGATCCACTCCGCCCTCCTCGAGCCTGGCATCACCATCGTGGTGAGCTGCAAAACCGAATCCCGCTTCCCCTCTTTCGAATAGGCCGCCGTTGCCCTCTCCTCACACGGCGTCGTTCGTCGCCGCCGCCCGGGCTCACTGGAGCCTTGCTCCCCACCTCGTGGTCGTGCCCACACGCTCCCCTTGGACGTTCCCCACACGCGCCCTGCCCCGTAGCCGCGCTCGACGCGCCCCTGCCGCTCATTGTTGTGCCCCCCCTCCCCTGCTCACTGGAACGGCCTCCCATCCGTTCCGGTTCGTCGCCGGCGTCTTCATGGCCGCCGTGCCGAGCGCGCACTCGCCGCTTTGCGACTGCTGCTCACCACGCGCGGATGCGCCCTCCTGCGCTGGCCGTGGCCCGCCGCGGCCTCCTCACCGTCCGGCCTTGCCGTGCTCTGCCTCACCGGCAGGCACGGTTGATTTGGCCGTGGTCTAACCAGTGGGTTATCCCACTGACTTGTGGAGCCCCCTCCCCTAATGTTTCTGCTAATTGGCATATTAGATAGTAACCATGTCCCCTAATTTAAGAAAACTATTAGAGTTGATAAATAAAACTGGTAATTACACATGTGTGACTTACATGTGGAACCTCCCTGGTTAAATCCCATTTTAGATTAAATTACTTGAATCAGTCAATGACATGTGGGCCCAATGGTTATTTAGATTAAATTAAATGAATTATTAATACCAGAGGCTGACAGGTGGGTCCCCTCTGTCAGTTGACTGGTTAAACCCCTCTGTGGATAATGTTGCATTTTATTAATAAAAGAAATTCCAAAAAATCATTTAATTTGATATAAAACTTTAAAATTTAATATCTTTTAAACCGTATATCAGATCGAAAAACTTTATACATAAAATTTGATCAGAAAAATATAACGTATACGGATACGCTATCCGTATGTCTACCCCACCCCCCTAACATACCGATCATCGACATTCCCCCCCCCCTCCGGGCTGTCTGTCGATAATTCCCGGTACCGATAAAGATTGCTCGGATCAAAATACTTTATATACGAAAGTTACACAGAACGGATCAACGATTAAAAATACGATACCCATATCCTCACCACACCCCTCTAACATACCGATCATCGAACTGTTCCCCCCTTCGGTGGCACTGTCCGATAGATTGCCCGACAACCGTTAAACTGTCCGGTACTGTTAGAGTGCCCAGATGAATTTATTCCGAACACGAAACTTGTTCGGAATAGATCAACTAGCACGGATACACCCCCCCTTATGTTGTTCCGGTAACCACGACGCCTCCGGCTTGATCCTTCCCCCTCCGGACACCCTGTCCGGTAATCACCCGGAGCCGGTGGTTCATCCCCAGATGAATTCCCGCTCCGAGCATATTGCATTGCACTGCGTTAGAACCCTGTTTACAATTCATCTGTTATGTCTTGCATTTGTATTGCTATTATTGTTGTGTATTTATTGTTTCTTCCCCCCCTTAATCTCCGGTAGACCCCGCTGCTGCCGTCGACTACACCGATGCTGAGTACGACTACTTCGTCGACGACCGTACCGCTACTGTCGAGCTTGCAGGCAAGCAGAGCCATTCTCTTCCCCAGATATCGCCTATCTTTCCGTACATTTCTTGCACTAGGCATGGTTACTGCTGTTGCTACAATTACAATCCTATTCAATTGCATAGCCTGATTTTGTCGCCCCTTGATGTACCTTCCTTTAATCCTATGCTGCCTATTATTACTTATGCATTATTCAGCAGTAAACCCTGCGCATTGTTAGTTAGGTTTAGAATAGCGGGCCGTGATCACTCTAGGAGTGATCGTGGAAACGATATATTACAACTGCAACAGGTACGGATCAAGGCAGACACCCTAGGGAACCTACAACGGCGAGACTCTGCCGAGTCGCTTCGAGTTTGACCTACGAGTGGAATGGACTCGTATTTCACTCTCGTCGGCTCAGTAGCGTAGCATCACCGGGATGATATGAGTTTACCTCTTTAGTTCATTCCGCTGATGTCTCTGTCAAACCTCTTAAGTGTGCCATCGAGGGTGATTCCTCCTGGTTTCACTTAATGTGAGGAACTCGAACCAACTGGTGTCCTTAAAGGTAAGAAGTCGGGCGACCCAACGGGGCCCGCGAGTGGTATTGCGACGGGACGACAGGGAGGGTACGACCAGTGTATCGGTGTGCTTGGTCACTGATCGTTGGCCGCGAGAGTTACCAAACTACGAAAGTCGAGCTCCTCCCGGAGCACACGCGAGACAAGGTAAGGAGACGGTTCGCCTTGTTCGTAACCGTAGTGACTTGGTGGGACGACGGGGCAGGCACCGCTGTACTGGTGGTCCTGGCTGCTGTCGTTGTCCGCGGGTCAGTTAAGTCGAGGCAACGATAACGGTTGTCTCGCAGGTTAATTAAAATGCTAAATGGTTCAGTGAATGTCTTGAGTTGGCTATATGCCATGTACGCACTACCTACCCGTGGGAACTACGAGTTATGGGCTCCTCTGCTTCGTAGTGTCGTCTGATGAGTCTTCAGACGTCAGCAGTACCGCGGGCTGATTTCCGGGAAGTGGTGTTGTCTTATTTGCCGCGGCAGTGTGATTTGTATTTGCTTTGATTTAACTTCACCGGACAGTCACGCACCGTGCAAGAGTACGTTTGGGTTGGGGTCCAAGGCCCGGCGTACTTAGGATTTAGACCGGCGGATGACCTCTCTGTTGAGTTTGAAAGATGGGCTATGAAGTGTCGGATAGCCTCGGTGGAGCGTTCCCTAACAAGGTTCCCGCCACCCTGGAGATCCGTGCGTGTAGCGTAACACAAGTGCACCCCTGCAGGGAAGATTAATCTATTCGAATAGCCGTGTCCACGGTAACAGGACATTTTATGCTGAAGCTGGATCTTACCACTAGAAACTATTAATATTAAACTGTATGGTTCCGGGTTTTCTTCCTCGCGGGGATGTCGAGGAGGTGAACTCGGAGGCATTGTTAATTATTACAACTTATTATTATACAATGCTGCAGCAACTTCTGCTGCATTGTTACTTTATGCTTTATATAAACTTTTGGCTGATTCTTACCTCATGCTGCAAGACATCGTCGGAAGCTAGTCTTCGATAGGCCTAGCTTCTTATCCTTGCTCTGAATTTCTGTCTTTCAGTCCACTATATACAGCCTCTTCTTTCCGTTGATACAATGCATAATGCTTAGTAGCGGACGTAAGACTCGCGGGTATACTAGATACTCACCTGCTTTATTTCCTTTACTGTTTTGCCTGATCGGCCGCTGCAGTCGACGTTGGAGTCCAGGAGCAGGAGATCCTCGATGTCGACCACCGCAACGTGAAGATCCCCGATGCCTTCTACGACGTCGAGTTCCCCGTTGACCAGGAGTAGCTTGGAGTTTCCCAGGCAGGAGGCCTCGCCTTTTCGATCTGTTGTTATTTGTGCTAGCCTTCTTAAGGCAACCTTGTATCCTTCTGTCTGTACTCAGATACTATTGCTTCCGCTGACCTTGAGCTCTCGAGCTGTTGTATTCAAGCCCTCGTGGCCCCTGGCTTGTATTAAACAGCTTGTATTATTTTATTTGTAGAGTTGTGTTGTGATATCTCACCGTGAGTCCCTAATCTCGATCGTGTACCTTGCGTGTATGACTACTGTACACGGCTTGATTTTGGGGGCGTCACAAGTTAGTATCAGAGCCGACTGCCTGTAGGAAGCCCCTAACCACTCTTTGGTCGAAGTCGAGTCTAGTATTTGCAAAACTACTTGCTAACTTAATGTTTGGCTTACGGGCCCACATCGATGTCACTACGTGAGATATCTATGGTATTAGGATCTTTTTCTTCGTACCTATGCTCTAGGACTCTTCTCTCTTATCCTTGCTGGTAAGTTTTACTAACCCTAACTTTAGGTTCTCGTACCTCCTTCCTTCCGGAGAGCACTGCATTCCCGATGATCGCCTGATTCACCTGAAGATTCCGAAGGTTACTCTCCGATGAATTACCGAGATCCTACGTGTTCATCGCCTTTGCAATCCCATGCCACCGATAAGTCCATGTGGATAATTGCATCCACCTCCCGATCTGGAAATCACAATTTCCTTGTACTTAAGCATCAAGTTATTCCGGTGCTTCTGTCACCCGATGCCTTCGCGTCCTTTCCCCTTCTGGTTGAGTGCCGATACTCACATCAGATTCTTTGCGAACCTCCCGACCTTTGGTGGTTTATTATCCGAATAATCTTACATGGCTTCTTCCATGTGTCAATTGGATTCATCGTGTGAAATACCCTCCATGCCCCTCGATGATTTGCGTTATCGTCGACAACCTCCCTTGTCTCCGTGCCAGTACAACTTGGTCGTGTATATCGTGCTCTGTCTTTCCTTGGGAAGGGCATACACGTGATACTGGTGTATCATCACAATTTATTTTCCATTGGTCTGTTTAACCTTTCTTGTAATGTATCTTATCTAAGCAGTGAAATTCCCTGCTTATGTAAACATTTTGGTGTGCTACATTGTCTGTACAACCAGTTACGATTGTTGATGACTTTTCGGTGACCACCGATGGACGAGAACTTTACCAATTGGTCCCCCTCGTCTTAACGAGCAGGAAAGTGGTTCTCTTCGTCCCTCGCCCTTGGCACTGATGATGTTGCCGACATAGTTGACAAGTTGTTCTCTGACAAACCTTGCCTCGTGCTCGCATGGAATGTCGCCACCCCTCTTACCTTCTATGGGCCCATAAACCACAGTTCCACAGGACCGAAACCTGACTCTTGTCCTCTACCTTGTGATATTTCGTCCGATATCAGACTCAGTGCTTGTGTCTGATGATCGGGGCCCCTTTCCCATCTTCCGTCATCGGCATCGAATACGTGCCTATCCGCCTCAAAACTTCTCTCGATGTACCTCCCTGAGATTAACCTCGGAAGGACTTTGTACCCCCTACCCTTGAACAACCCCATTTGATGGATCTTGTATCGATCCGACCCCCTTAAGCTTTCCCTCTTAACCTATTCGTGAGTGCGAGGAAGCCCCCAACGAAAGGATGAAAACCCATCGAGATGCACCGATATCGTGCCGTGAAGGCCTCAACGTGAAGGATTAATTTCTTCGAGTAGGACCACCGGAACCAGAAGAATTGTTAGAAGGCGAAACCGAAACTCTACCCCTAACACTACTTTTAAGTCTCGGGACGAGAATTCTTTGTAGTGGTGGAGAATTGTAACACCCTCAGATCCAGTACAGTAATCACTACAGTGATTCCACTGTTAGTGATCATTACTGTTGATGATCAAGCCATGATCACCTTTGATCATAGCTCTGTCAGATTCTCACCCTGTTAAAATTTTCAAATAAAAGTGGATAATAAAACTTTGCTCCAAGAGTTGTGGATGCCAGTCAATCAACTTGGTCTTGGTTAAACCAAATCCAACTAGCCATGTGAATAATCACAGGTCAATGTTAATGATGGAACCAATGTGGTGGGGTTATCACAATTGTTTTGCAAATTAATATATAAAATGGAAATCTTAGTAGAACCAAAATAATGGAATCTAATTATAGAATTGCCTAGCCATCATAGGGCCATGTTAACATAGTAATGGATATTTTAATTTAGTGTTTTAGGAATAATATGAAATAAAATTATATGCTTGGGAATTATTGAATTGCCATGGTAAATTATAATAAACAAGTGAAATTTTTAAATGCACTAAAAATTGTGAAACCAATTTTATTAAATGCCTAAAAATCAGTAGGTCTTATAAATATTGGTATGGGAATTTATAAAGTTATTTAAATAATTAAATTAACTGATAACAGTAGCAAAACAGCACCAAAAATCCTTTTAAAATAAATAACAATATTCAAATGAATTTTATTGTGGGCCAAACTTTTTGTGGCATCATGTTAAAGTGTAACCCTAATATAGGTGCAAGTATAACATTTTACAAAAATCAAAACCTAGCTAAAATAAATTAAAACAGAAAAGAAATAGAACAAAAAAAAACGAAAAAAATACAAAAAACCCTATCAGACGCCGGGGGCGAGGCCCACCAGGCCCAACCCCCCCTTCTCTCTCCCCTCCCCTGTCTCATCCCCACCTAACCCTCCCCCACCCCCGACGGGCCATGGACAGGAGCACTGCTCGCCGGCCCCCTCCCCTCACCTGCCCCCTACCTGCTCCCCCTCTCTTCACTGTGGATAAGGAGGCCCCCTGCCCCCTTCCCCCCGTTCTGCGAACCCTAGCCTCCACTCCCTTCCCCTCTCGCGCTGCTGCCTTCCCTCCCTCTCTACTTCAGCTTGCCCGAGCCCGCCATGGCCGCCCCTCCATGGCCGCCGTGGCCAGCCTGCTCCTCGGCGTGGGAAAACTTGCCCTGGAGCTCTGTCGAAGACTTCTACCTCGTCTCCAACCATGGGCCACGACCGGAGGCCACTGCTTCTCGCGAATCGGGGCACTCCCCCAACCACGTCCGCCGCGACCTCGTCGAGGATTGCGTCGCCGTTCGATCCCCTCCTCCCTCCTCGAGCCTGGCGTCACCATCGTGGTGAGCTGCAGAATCGAATCCCGCTTCCCCTCTTTCGAATAGGCCGCCGTTGCCCTCTCCTCACACGGCGTCGTTCGTCGCCGCCGCCCGGGCTCACTGGAGCCTTGCTCAATTTGTGGTCGAATGTGATGTTTGTCGTCGCATTAAGGCAGAACATCAAAGACCTGCTGGCACACTTCAACCTTTGTCTATTCCCGAGTGGAAATGGGACAAAGTCGGTATGGACTTCATCACCGGCTTTCCAAAAACCCAGAAAGGAAACAATGCCATCTTCGTTGTCATAGATAGGCTTTCCAAAGTTGCTCACTTCCTTCCGGTTCGCGAGTCTATAACTGCTAGCCAGTTAGCAGACTTGTACATCTCTAGAATTGTATCCCTTCATGGTGTTCCTTTGGAAATCAATTCTGATCGTGGTAGCCTTTTTACCTCTAGATTTTGGGGAAGCTTTCAGAATGCTATGGGAACTCATCTCTCCTTTAGTACGGCTTTCCATCCTCAGTCTAGCGGTCAAGTCGAAAGGGTTAAACAAATTCTTGAAGACATGCTCAGAGCTTGTGTTATCTCATTCGGAAAGAATTTGGAGAAGTCTCTTCCATTTGCCAAATTTTCTTATAACAATAGTTTTCAAACTAGTCTGAACATGGCTCCTTTTGAACTCCTTTATGGAGAATGATGTCGAACACCTTTAAACTGGTCAAAAACCGGTGAAAGACAGTTCTTTGGACCGGATATGATCAAGGAAGCAGAAGAGCAAGTTCGCATTGTTCGTGATCAATGGAAAGCAGCCCAGTCTCGTCAGAAAAGCTACTATGATCGTCATCATAGGCAAGAGAGCTACAATCTGGATGAGAAGGCTTACCTTCGGGTTACTCCTCTGAAGGGAACCCAACATTTCGGTATCAAAGGCAAGTTGGCCCCATGTTACATCAGACCTTTCCTCATTATTGCTAAACGTGGAGAAGTTGCCTACCAACTTGAACTACCTCCGCACCTCTCCCGAGTACATGATGTATTCCATGTGTCCCAACTCAGGCGTTGCTTCAAGGACCCCATCCGCGAAGTCGACCATGAAACGCTTGATCTCCAAGATGACCTTTCTTATCGAGAATACCCCGTTCGTATTCTTGATTCAGCAGAGCGTGTCCCTCGTCGTCAGAAGATTAGGTTTCTGAAAGTGCAAAGGTCACACCACTCTGAAAGAGAAGCTACGTGGGAAAGAGAAGACCGTCTCAGTGCCGAGTACCCCTCCTTCCTCCTGCAGACTTCTGAATCTCGGGACGAGATTCTGTTGAGTGGGGGCGAGTTGTCAGAACCCTCTGTTAGGTAATGTGCTAGGATCAAGTAACCTTGCATCATGTCAAATTTTCAAAGGAAATCAACTTCAAAATCCAAATGGGAGAAGGAACCCCCCCCAGATGAATTAATTCAAAAGGCCAGATAAAAATCTTCTCCAAAATTTCATGTTAGATTTTTGAAAAGTCTTATAAATGAGTGTGATCACATATCAAGTGATGTGGGACCCATCCCATGCTCATAGATTTTTCAAATAATCAAACAGTGCCTTGGAATTAAAGAAATACCCCTATTTGATTTAAGATTCAAATTAATTGAATTTTAAAAATGTTGAAAATTTATGAGTGGATAGTCTATATTGTTATGAGGCCACCTAAATTTTTTTAGCATTTAATAAAATGTTTAGCTATTTTATTTGGCTAAACAGAACAAATGTCAGAAAAGAGAAATAGAAAAGAAATCAGAAATCCTTACCTGGCGCCCAGGCGAAGCCGGCCCACCCCAGCCCAGCCGGCCCACAGGGGCAGCGGGGTCTTCTTCCCCCTCCCGCGCCTCCAAGCTGCTCGGTGGAATGCCACCGAGCTAGCCGAGGACGACACGTCGTCGTCGAGGAGCTTCCAGGCCCCCCCGTGGCCTCTTCTCGCACCTGGACGCGCCCTGGAGACGCCGTGAGCTCATTCCCCCCCTCCCTAGTGCCTATCCTCCTCTCTCTCGCTGAGCCTCGAGAAGAACAGGACGCCGCCGTCGCCATAGCTTGAAGCCCGCGTGGCCAACGACGTCCCCGAGCTGCGCCGTGCTGTCCATCCTCCTCGCCATCCTCGACTTCGACTCCGTGCAGAAGGAATCAAGCTCGGACGCTCTGTAGCCGCCGGAATCTTCTCCACGTTGCCGCCGGACCCGCAAGCCAACTCCGGCGAATTCGTCGTCGTTGAAGCCTCTCCGTCTCCACCGCCTTCGCCGTTGCGTTCACCACCTCCTGGTGAGCAGAACACCTAATCTTGCGGCCGCTCAATCCCCCACTAGACGATTCCGCCATGGACGCAGGAACTCGTCGCCGCCATGGTCGTCGTTCTCCTCGCTCCAGTGCTCATCCTGAACCCCCAGTGCGTGCGTTTGGCTCCTGAACATTCCAGCGTTCGAATGCGCCCCGAATCGCCTCAAGTCTTGCACTACAACGTCGACTACGACCTCGCCGTGGTTCTGTCGCCGCCAAGGACGTCGCCGTCGTCGCTCCCGACCACCCCGCGACCCCCTGTTGCCTCCAGAAGACGCGGACGACCTCCAGGAGCAAGCCGGTGCCCTCCGTTTCCCCTCCCGTGGCCGGATTCGTCCTCCCCGTGCAGCGCCGCCGCGGTCCAGTAGCCGGCGTTTAGCCGCCGGCGTGTCAGCTCTAACCCCCCCTGTTAAGCACCCAGTTAGTGAACCCTGGGTCACTGACCAGTGGGCCCAGTGGCTTCATTAAGCCACTGGATTAACTTAAACCACGGGTTAATTAACCCAGTCACTGACAAGGTGACCCCACATGTCAGCCCCCCCCTGACGTCAGCACCTGCGCAATAAATCATTTAAATGAATTTCCAGAGATTATTTGAATTAAAGAAATTCCAGAAATTCCAGAAAATACCCCAAACTTTGGAAATTCATAGAAAATTCATATTAACACCAAATTGGACAAATAATATATGAAAAATGATCAGGAGAAAATTATCTTTCCAAATATGCAACTTTCAACTCTGTTTGAGTTGAATTTAAAATGTGATCAGTAGCATTTGCTATTTGATTTAAATGGAATTAAATCAAATTCAAATCAAATATTTTTTGCAACTTGAACCATGGCAACATGCTACATTTCAATCACACATCAGAGGCATATCATACACATTTGAAGATGATTCAAAATGATCAAACCATATCACATACAACTTGGTTAATGTTGAATTCAAATGTGGAGTTTGAATTTGCATTTCAAATGCAATATACTCCACTTAAATGGAATTGCCTCACACATCAAAACTTATACTTAAAGTTTCAACATTCATTCATGTGCTTGAGCATTGCATTCATATTGATTGCTACTTCGTGCTTTGTTTGTTGAATAGAGGTGGAACCGGAGCAAGAGGTTGCAACCTTCGTTGAAGACCCCGAACCCGAACCTCGTCAGCAAGGCAAGCAAACCCCCATTGATCATGTCGATAAAATCCCACTTCCCTCTCATGTCTCGCTTATGCATTGTTTAGGATGATCACCATGCTTCGTTTCTATCGCATAGATGAACCCATTCCTTTGCATGACCTATCATTTTGTCACAGTAGTAAGCAAACCACAATCCTAGCAAATGTAGGAGTTGTTTGATATCATGTGGCCCCTGCAATGTTACTGCTTATTGCATGCTTAGTTTGATACCATGTTGTTACTGTGATGTGAGTCGGGATGGGAATGATCATGTTGATGATGGTAGAAAAGTGTTGGTGAATCGACCCTAATACAAGGTGAACGATGAGAGGCTGTGTAGGAGTACACGGTGGGTTGTCTCGTTGAACACCGCCCTAGTACGAGTTCTTGTGTGGTGATCCAAGATGAAGAGTACAACCACACATTGGGCTCACTGACCCCTCTCAACTTACTAACTCATCCCTTTCGATGTCCAGATGTCACAATAGTTCGGAGTTCTGGTAGGTCTGTGGCCTGGTTGCTAAGTGAGAGAACGGCTCATCCGAGACCGGCTTATGCACCACGCACACATCACTTGGGTCCACTTAGGTAAACCGGCCGGGTTCACGATTGTGGTAACCAACCCAAGTAGGCGGCTTTCTCGGACTAGATCGGCTATGAGGTAACAGTTGTGGTGAGCATCCTCGCTGGCACCCCTTGAATGGTGTCGAGATCAAAGGCGGTAAATGATGGTCATGTGTGTGTAGCGATACACCCTTGCAAGGTTAACAAAACTATTCGAATAGCCGCGTCCGCGGTTATGGACTGCTTGGAAAGCTTAGCTTGATTATTAGATAACTTGAACCGGATACTTCTAAAACACACCAAGATAAGTGTGAGTGCTATGGCGTGCTTCCTCGTGGGGAAGTCGAGGAAGGCACCATAGTGGTGTATTGGTTGGAGAAAGTAGTGGAATCGTGTACGTTTCTTACCTCAAAGTCTGGTACTCGTAGTTCAGGATTAGCCAAGTCAAAGCTGGCACTTCTGCAAAGTGAACCCCACCTCCGTTTACCTTGATACATGTGCATGAGTAGTATAGCTCCTATGTAAGTCTTGCTGAGTACGACTTTGTACTCACGTTTGCTTAATCTATGTTTTAGATCAACCCACTGACCCCGAAGGTGGCTTCTTCATCGAGCTGGACGACTGAAGATCAAGCTAGTCTAGTCCCAGTCAGACGACTGGTTCCCTCGTGGAGGGCTTGTGTTTAAATAAGGCTTCTTCAGCCATTTGTTAAACTTGTCTGTACTCAGACATCATTTGCTTCCGCTTGTGTTCTAATGTTGGATCACATGTTTGTGATCTCTGTTTGCACTCTATAAGAGTTATCAATAAAAATATATACTTTGTAGAGAATTGCAATGATACCTGCTGTTCATACAAGGCATGTGTGCTACGTGTATGTTTATAACATGCATGTCTTTGTATGGGTATTCGAGACCTTTGTTGTGTTCTGGCTGGCGGTCTTTCATACACCAAGTGGCCCTTAGATGTGCGCAGCTTGGGGCATCGCGATGCGATTGCTCGAGACTCCGTCTCGTGCACACTTTGTGGTATGATCGAGCCCGCCCTAGACCCCGACTAAGTGTTCGGGCTGGAGTAAGTCTATGTAAGAGTTATGAGATAGTCGATAGTATGAATGAGGCGACTTGTCTTTGAATATGGGAGTTCACCACCCATATTATTAGACTTGTGTGCGGACGATGAGGACCCATCTCCGTTGATCATCCGGCCTGGATGGGATGCCCCTCACGTACGATGCTTTCCGAGAACGTTCTGTGCTTGGCCTTGTCTGCTTAGACAAGTGGGTACGGTTCTCGGCTCTCCATATGATTATGTCTTAGCTGGACTTGCATACGCTAACCCCGGGTCCCGATAGACTTGGTATCAGAGCAGGACTGACTGTAGGACTAGTAGCCTTGGCCGAAGTCGAGTCTAGCTTGCTATAGTTATATAGTTACTCTGGGTATATAAGGGATCAACCTAAGGCTTCTTTTTTCTCCTTACCCCCTTCGTTCTGAGTCCTGAGTCACCCTCATCTTATTCTATGGGAAGATAGGACTAGGATCTCCTCTGTCTGATTAGAACATCTCGTTGTTTGCTTCCTTGTAGCCGTAGGAAAGTTGTGAACGGTTTGTTAGAGTGGTTATGCTTCCTGATTTATTACATCGTATGTAAGTGTTGTTTCCATGTTGTAAGAAATTGTCTTTTTCTTGCAATTACAGTCGTTATGCTGTCCGAGTCATTCCAGGATTATCTCATAATCTGATACATTTGCAAACTCCTTTCTGTTTCAGATGGCAGATCTTCCCCCTCGGCAGATTGTTCGTTTGACCAGGTGCCTCGGTGTGCGTGGCCATCCCGCCACGTTGATCGAGATGATGTCCTATGTGGGATATCGGTGGTACCCTGAGTACACCGTCGAGGACCAGTCCCACGACTTCAACCAGACGCAGTTCCACTGCATTGTCAGGATCTACCCGCACCACGTTGGAGTCACCCAGCCTATCCACTTTGGACATGGCATTGGCGTTACCGAGAACATGGCTGTGCAGGATGCTGCATACTCATGTATGACACTGCTGAGAGAGGAGCACACTATGCTGAGAGAGACCTCTTTCCGCTATATCCCTACTGCACTTCGAGGAGAAGAGGGATATTACACCGGACTCTACTCAGATCACTCTGCAGAGGATCCCACACTTTAGATGATTGCTAGGTTTGCTAGTGATCGAGATCGTGATGCACGCGCTCTCCGTTTCGAGCTCCACGCCACCCAAGTTCGTCTGTATCGAGCACTGACCCTTTTGGCACCCTTTGTGAGCGTGGGATCAGTTGAGCATGATGCTATCTACCCAGTGAGGACTCAGATGCCTTCTCGAGTTGCTTGGCCCGAGATTTGAGGCATTTTCCACCCCGTGGTCCTTTGCTTCCACCCTACGCTGGACCTAGGCCCCATCCTTGCCCAAATGGATATCAGGGTCCACAGGCCTCCGGGTTTTCCGATGGTCACCTCAAGCTACCGGGATACGTGGGTAACTTTTATGAGGACTACTATGGAGATGGAGATGAGTGAGACCGCCTGTGGTCTTACTTAGTGAGGATGTAGTAGCATCTTAGTATATTGTACGCAAGGGCCTAAGTTCCAGAGGCTTAGATAAATAATGTATAGGAAGTCAGAGTGCCTCTGAAGGATGTATCATCTTCATCACGTTTGTATTAGCTTGGTGCTTGTACTAAAACGATGTATGGTTTGTATGACAGCTTGTGAATATATGGCTTGTATGATTTTATCACCATGTTGTCAAGATGATTACTTCCTTTTCTTTGTAATCCTTCCAGTACTTCAATACCTTGATTAGACTCTTCAAATCAACTCTGTTTGACTTTGGTTTTTACCTTCAGGATGTGTCAAGGAACCCATGGCCAGATTGGTCGTAACCAGGGTCGTGGGAATGACCAGGAGGAAGGCAACCTTCCACCCCCACCCACGATGGCTCAGGTTCTGATGGAGGTTGGGAGGAACCGCCGAGACTCTCACCACCTTCTGAAGTCATTTCCCGCAACACCACTCAGCAGCGCAACGAGTTGGTGTCCCTGAACGACTTCATCCGGCTTCATCCCCCAGTTTTCAGTTACTCCACCGAGCCCCTTGACGTCGATGACTGGCTTCGCAGCATCGAGAGGAAGCTCCAAGCAGGCCGTGATGCAAATGGCGACAAGATCAGCTATTCCACCTATCACCTTGAAGGTGAAGCTAGCTCTTGGTGGGAGAACTTTCTGAATATGCATCCCGTTGGACCGCCTGCATCTTGGGAGGAATTCTGCACGTCCTTCCGTGAGCACCACATTCCCAAGGTTCTTATGGACCGCAAGCGTGAGGAGTTCTGCAACCTCACTCAAGGCAGAAGGACCGTTGACGAGTTTAGTCGTGAGTTCAACCGACTTGCTCGTTATGCTACCGAAGAAGTCTCCAACGACTCCAAGAAACAAGAGAGGTTCCGTCGTGGACTCAACACTGGACTTCGTCGTGAGCTCAACCTGCATGACTTTGCCACATTCCAGGTCCTTGTCAACAAGGCCATCAAGGCAGAGGACATGAACACCCCCAATGATTTCCGCAAACACCCTAGAGACGAGAGTTCATCCAGTTCAGGCTCCCAGAAGCGCAAGATCTGGATCCCCAATAGTATGTTCCGCCAGAACAACTCACCGAGGCCATCCTATGTGGCGCCTCGTCCACCAACTCAGTTCCACCCAGCTCCACCAAACAACCCAGCTCCACGCACTGTTTTCGGAGCCTGTTACAAGTGTGGTCAGGCAGGCCACTATTCTCGTGAGTGTCCCCAGAACCAGATCCAGAATCAGAATGCTCCCCAGAACAATGGTCGTGGCAAGCCACCCCAGAAGGTCTACACCGCCAAACCCGCTCCTCCCGCCACTCGTGGACGCGTGAACCAGATTGCCGCCGAAGAGACTGACGACACCACTGACGTCATTCTTGGTACGCTCCCAGTCAATTACGTTCCTACTTCCGTTCTTTTCGACCCAGGAGCATCTCATTCATTCATGTCGTAAATTTATGCACTTCGTCATGAGTTATCTTTTCTTGAATTGTCCACCCCAATGATTATTCAAACTCCAGGGTCAAGATGGCAAACTAATAGAGTAATCCATGGTAATCAAATTGCAATTGAGGGTTTAGTATTCCTTGCTTCACTCATAGCCCTCAAGTCTTCAGATATTGATGTCATCCTTGGCATGGATTGGCTATCAAGACAGAATGCCTACCTGGATTGCAAAGGCAAATCCGTGAAACTCACCCACCCTTCAGGCAAAACCGTCAACTATACCTCACCCAGAACAAGAACCGAAGTGCATTCCTTGAATGTACTTCCCCTTCCCGAACTTGAAGATATTCCGGTGGTTCGTGACTTCCTGGATGTCTTTCTTGAAGAGCTGCCGGGAATGCCAGCCGAAAGATGTGTAGAGTTCATAGTGGATCTTGCCCCAGGAACCGCACCAATTTCTAGACGCCCATACAAAATGGCCCCACGTGAGTTAGCTGAGCTTAAAACCCAACTGGAAGCTTTGTTGGAAAAAGGCTTCATCCGCCCTAGCTCATCGCCATGGGGTTGCCCCGTTCTGTTCGTAACGAAGAAAGATGGAACAGAAAGGATGTGCGTAGACTATCGCCCGCTAAATTTAGCGACGATAAAAAACAAGTACCCACTGCCCAGGATCAATGATCTTTATGATCAACTTGCAGGATCCACTATCTTCTCCAAGATGGATTTGAGATTAGGTTATCATCAAATCAAGATCCGAAACGAGGACATTCCCAAAACGGCTTTTACTACTCGTTATGGTCTTTACGAGTATACCGTCATGTCCTTTGGTTTAACCAATGCCCCGCCACTTTCTCACGCATGATGAATTCGATCTTCATGGAGTACTTAGATAAATTTGTTGTGGTTTATCTCGATGACATTCTCATCTACTCGAAGAACGAAGAAGAACATGCCGAACACCTAAGGCTGGTATTGATGAAACTTAGAGAGCATCGCCTGTATGCTAAATTCTCCATGTGTGAATTTTGGCTACCAGAAGTGACCTACTTAGGCCACATGATTTCTGCAAAAGGCATTGCTGTGAATCTCGAGAGAGTTCAGGTCGTCCTTGACTGGAGTCCACCTGAATCGGTTAAGAAAGTTAGGAGTTTTCTTGGCCTAGCCAGCTATTGCCGTCGCTTCGTCGAGAACTTTTCTAAAGTTGCAAAGGCTCTAACTGAACTCCTCAAGAAAGATAAGAAATTCCTATGGACTCCCAAGTGCGAGGAAAGCTTTCAAGAGCTAAAAAGAAGATTGACTTCTGCACCAATACTTGCACCTCTAGACACCAAAAAGGATTTCGAGATCTATTGTGACGCATCACGGCAAGGGTTAGGATGCATACTTCTGCAAGATCGACATGTGGTAGCTTATGCTTCACGCCAGTTGCAGCCACATGAAGAGAACTATCCTACCCACGACCTTGAACTCGCTGCCGTAGTTCATGCCCTAACAACATGGGGATATTACCTCCTTGGTAACCGTTGCGAGATTTATTCCGACAACCAAAGCCTCAAATACATTTTCACCCAGCCAGATCTTAATCTCAGGCAAAGACGCTGGATTGAGTTGATAAAAGATTACGACGTAGTAATTTCTTACACCCCAGGCAAAGCCAATGTCATGGCTGATGCACTAAGTCGTAAGTCGTATTGTAACAACCTCATGTTACAACAGTATCAACCACTTCTTCATGAGGACTTTCGCAAGCTCAACCTTGAGATTTTTCCTCATGGCTATCTTTCTACCTTGGTGGCGAAACCAACTCTGGAGGATCAAATCAAATTTGCCCAAAGGCGTGCACGAGGTGTTCGTCGGATCAAGGAGAACATTGCTAGCGGAGTTGCTAAATGTTTCTCCACAGATAGCAAAGGAACGGTATTCTTTGGAAATCGCTTGGTAGTACCTAAGAATAGGGAACTAAGGCAACTCATCCTCAAGGAAGCCCATGACACACCCCTCTCGATTCATCCCGGTAGCTCAAAAATGTACCAAGATCTACGCCAGATATTTTGGTGGACCAGGATGAAGAGAGACATTGCTCAATTTGTTGCCGAATGTGATGTTTGTCGTTGCATTAAGGCAGAACATCAAAGACCTGCTGGTACACTTCAACCTTTGTCTATTCCCGAGTGGAAATGGGACAAAGTCGGTATGGATTTCATCACCGGCTTTCCAAAAACCCAGAAAGGAAACAATGCCATCTTCGTTGTCATAGATAGCCTTTCCAAAGTTGCTCACTACCTTCCGGTTCGCGAGTCTATAACTGCTAGCCAGTTAGCGGACTTGTACATCTCTAGAATTGTATCCCACCATGGTGTTCCTTTGGAAATCAACTCTGATCGCGGTAGCCTTTTCACCTATAGATTTTGGGGAAGCTTTCAGAATGCTATGGGAACTCATCTCTCCTTTAGTACAGCTTTCCATCCTCAGTCTAGCGGTCAAGTCGAAAGGGTTAACCAAATACTTGAAGACATGCTCAGAGCTTGTGTTATCTCATTCGGAAAGAATTGGGAGAAGTCTCTTCCATTCGCCGAATTTTCTTATAACAATAGTTTTCAATCTAGTCTAAACATGGCTCCTTTTGAACTCCTATATGGACGACGATGTAGAACACCTTTAAACTGGTCAGAAACCGGTGAAAGAAAATTCTTTGGACCGGATATGATCAAGGAAGCAGAAGAGCAAGTTTGCATTGTTCGTGATCAATTGAAAGGAGGCCAGTCTCGTCAGAAAAGCTACTATGATCGTCATCATAGGCAAGAGAGCTACAATCTGGATGAGAAGGCTTACCTTCGGGTTACTCCTCTGAAGGGAACCCAACATTTTGGTATCAAAGGCAAGTTGGACCCACGTTACATCGGACCTTTCCGCATTATTGCTAAATGTGGAGAAGTCGACCCCATCCGCGAAGTCGACCATGAAACGCTTGATCTCCAAGATGACCTTTCTTATCGAGAATACCCCGTTCGTATTCTTGATTCCGCAGAGCGTGTCACTCGTCGTCAGAAGATTAGGTTTTTGAAAGTGCAATGGTCACACCACTCTGAGAAAGAAGCTACGTGGGAAAGAGAAGACCGTCTCAGTGCCGAGTATCCCACCTTCCTCCCGCAGACTTGTGAATCTCGGGACGAGAATCTGTTGAGTGGGGGCGAGTTGTCAGAACCCTCTGTTAGGTAATGTGCTAGGATCAAAGTAACCTTGCATCATGTCAAAATTTCAAAAGAAATCTTTGAAATCAAAATCAAAAGCAAAATGGGAGAAGGAACCCCCCCAGATGAATTAATTCAAAAGGCCAGATAAAAATCTTCTCCAAAAATTCATGTTAGATTTTTGAAAAGTCTTATAAATGAGTGTGATCACATATCAAGTGATGTGGGACCCACCCCATGCTCATAGATTTTTCAAATATTCAAACAGTGACTTGGAATTAATCAATTACACCTATTTGATTTAAAATTCAAATCATTTGAATTTTAAAAATGTTCAAAATTTAGGAGTGGCTAGTATATTGTTTTATGAGGCCACATAAAAATTATGAGCATTTATTAAAATGTTTAGCTATTTTATTTAGCTAAACAGAACAAAGGTCAGAAAAGAAAACAGACAAGAAAAGAAAAAAGGGACTTACCTCGTTTTCGGCCCAACTAGTTCCCGAGCCGGCCCAGCCCAGCCTCTCCGCTTGTCGTCTTCCCCGGCCAGCACGCAGGGAGCTGTGTGGCGACCATGCCGTGGCCGCCGACGAGCCCCTGGCCACCTTCTGCTTCCTCCCTTCCACGTAATCGCGCCTGGAGACGCCCAGAGCCTTCCCCGCTCCATTCCCCCTCTCCACGAACTCCCTCCCCGTCTCCTTCGCCCGATTTCGTCGTTCGAGGACTCGCCGGAACTCGCCACCGTGGAAGACGCGGCCAACCTGTGCTAGGGACCAGAAGATCTTGTCCATCAGCTTCGCCACCGTCGACTACGTCTCCCTGCAAGGAATCAAGATCCCGGAGCCCTTCTAGTCGTCGGAATCGTCACCGAGAGCTCGCCGGATCCGCTGCTCGTCGCCGTTTAATACTCCGTCCACGTTCCCTCACCGGCTCCGTCGACTACTTCATCGAGTTCCCTGTAGCCTGGTGAGCGTTTCCCCTCAAGCCACGGCTTCCTTCTCCTCCTCTAGCTCGAGCTTCCATGGACGCCGGAGTATCGAGCCGCCGTGCTCGTCGTCGACGAGGCTACGCTAAGCAATCCACCCCGTCACCTTGTCCATCGCATTCCCCGTGCTCCACTGCTCCGAACACACCCATCCCCGCCCCAAATGGCTCTCCGTAGCGAGTTCGGCCTCCAGCCAGTAGCACCGCCGCCGCAAAGCTCGACGCCGGCGTGCGTACAGAGCCTCCCAGGCTTCCCTTTCGGTCTCCATCGACGCGCGACACCGAGAGCTTCGGCTCAGTGGTCGAAGCGCGCGATTTGGACCACGGGAGCGCCCTCCCCGTGCAGCGCCGCTGCGTCTGTGACGCCGGCGTTTAGCCGCCGGCAGGCCCGCCGACGTGGCCATGTTTAGGGCTTAACCCCACCTGGGTTAAGTGACCCTAGGTCACTGACCAGTGGGCCCAGTGGCTTAATTAAGCCACTGGATAAATTAACCCAGCGGATTAAATCAACCAGCCACTGACAGGTGGGACCCCCTTGTCAGCCCCCCCCTGACGCCAGCTTGAGGTCAGCATGACGCAATAATGAATTTCCAGAAAATCGAATTGAGTTAAAGAATTCCAGAAATTCCAGAAAATACCCAAAACTTTGGAAATTCATAGAATATTCATATTAACTCCAAATTGGACAAATAATATATGAAAAATGATCAGGAGAAAATAAGCTATCCAAAAATCCAACTTTCAACTATCTTTGAGTTTATTTTAAAATGGTACCAGTAGCATATGTTATTTGATTTATTTGAAATCAATTCAAATTCAATTCAAATGCTTTTGCAACTTGGACCATGGAATTATGCTACATTTCAACCACACATCAGAGGCATATCATACACATTTGAAGATGATTCAAATTGATCAAACCATGTCACATATAACTTGACTAAGTTTGAATTCAAATTGGAGTTTGAATTTGCAACTCAATTTCCAATATACTCCATTTAAATGGAATTACCCCACACATCAAAGAATCTACATCAAGTTCCAACCTTTCATCATGTGATTTTGCATTGTATTTACTTTGCTACTTTGCTTGTTGTTTGTCGAGTAGAGGTGGAACCGGAGCAGGAGGCTGCCCCCTTCGTTGAAGACCCAGAACCCGAACCTCGTCAGCAAGGCAAGCAAACCCCCATTGATCATGTCGATAAAATCCCACTTCCCTCTCATGTCTCCCTTATGCATTGTTTAGGATGATCACCATGATTCGTTTCTACCGCATAGATGAACCCATTCCTTTGCATGACCTATCATTTTGTCACAGTAGTAAGCAAACCACAATCCTAGCAAATGTAGGAGTTGATTGATATCATGTGGCCCCTGCAAATGTTTATCCCTTATTGCATGCTTAGTATGATACCATGATGTTACTGTGATGTGAGTCGGGATGATAGTGATCATGTTGATGTTGGTAGAAAAGTGTTGGTGAATCGACCCTAATACAAGGTGAACGATGAGAGGCTGTGTAGGAGTACACGCTGGATTGTCTCGTTGAACACCGCCCTAAGTCCGAGTTCTTGTGTGGTGATCAAAGATGAAGAGTACAACCACACATTGGGCTCACTGACCCCTCTCAACCTATTAACTCATCCCTTTCGATGTCCAGATGTCGCAATAGTTCGGAGTTCTGGTAGGCTTGTGGCCTGGATGCTAAGTGAGAGAACGGCTCATCCGAGACCGGCTTATGCACCACGCACACATCACTTGGGTCCACTTCGGTAAACCGGCCGGGTTCACGATAGTGGAAACCAACCCAAGTAGGCGGCTTTCTCGGACTAGATCGGCTATGAGGTAATAGTTGTGGTGAGCATCCTCGCTGACACCCCTTGAATGGTGTCGAGATCAAAGGCGGTAAATGATGATCATGTGTGTGTAGCGGTACACCCCTGCAGGGTTAACAAAACTATTCGAATAGCCGCGTCCGTGGTTATGGACTGCTTGGAAAGCTTAGCTTGATTATTAGATAACTTGAACTGGATACTTCTAAAACACACCAAGATAAGTGTGAGTGCTATGGCGTGCTTTCTCGTGGGGAAGTCGAGGAAGGCACCATAGTGGTGTAATTGGTTGGAGAAAGTAGTGGACTCGTGTACGCTTCTTACCTCAAAGTCTGGTACTCGTAGTTCAGAATTAGCCAAGTCAAAGCTGGCACTTCTGCAAAGTGAACCCCACCTTCCTTTACCTTGATACATGTGCATGAGTAGTATAGCTCCTATGTAAGTCTTGCTGAGTACGACTTTGTACTCACGTTTGCTTAATCTTTGTTTTAGATGAACCCACTGACCCCGAAGGTGGCTTCTTCATCGAGCTGGACGACTGAAGATCAAGCTAGTGTAGTCCCAGTCAGACGACTGGTTCCCTCGTGGAGGGCTTGTATTTAAATAAGGCTTCTTAAGCCATTTGATAAACTTGTCTGTACTCAGACATAATTTGCTTCCGCTTGTGTTGTAATGTTGGATCACATGTTTGTGATCTCTGTTTGCACTCTATAAGAGTTATCAATAAAAATATATACTTTGTAGAGAATTGCAATGATACCTGCTGTTCATACAAGGCATGTGTGCTGCGTGCATGTTTATAACATGCATGTCTTTGTATTTGTTTTCGAGACCTTAGTTGTGTTCTGGCTGGCGGTCTTTCATACACCAAGTGGCCCTTAGATGTGCGCAGCTTGGGGCATCGCGATGCGATTGCTAGAGACTCCGTCTCGTGCACACTTTGTGGTATGATCGAGCCCGCCCTAGACCCCGATTAAGTGATCGGGATGGAGTAAGTCTATGTAAGAGTTATGAGATAGTCGATAGTATGGTTGAGGCGACTTGTCTTTGAATATGGGAGTTCACCACCCATATTATTAGACTTGTGTGCGGACGATGAGGACCCATCTCAGTTGATCATCCGGCCTGGATGGGATGCCCCTCACGTACGATGCTTTCCGAGAACGTTCTGTGCTTGGCCTTGTCTGCTTAGACAAGTGGGTACGGTTCTCGGCTCTCCATATGACTATGTCTTAGCTGGACTTGCATACGCTAACCCCGGTCCCGACAAAGGTTTGATATGTAGTGCAGCAGCAAGTTTCCCTCGGTTAAGATACCAAGGTTATCAAACCAGTAGGACTAAGGAGATACAAGTAGGTGGCAACGTCGCCAGAAATTGCTTCCTGACTAGGGTGTTGTCGTGGACCTGCATACAACAACACATAACTTTACTCCCAACGAGTACAGAGGAGTTGTCAATTCCACCAGCCTTGTCGTTTACAAAGGATGAACGCAAGAGATAAAAGGTGCAAAGGAAAGTAAAAGCTGAAAGTAAATTGAGGGTGTGAACAATAATGTGAAGATGGACCGGGGTCCCGTGATTTTCACTAGTGATGTCTCTGTCCAAAAAGACGATAAAAGTGCTAGCGACGTAAACAAATCACAGTTGGGCAATTGACAGGATTATGAAGGCACCGCAATGCTAACTATGCTGCAAAGAAAGGAAGGGATCAAAAGCAATGGGCAGTACGCCAAGGTAAGTAGACCGAAATCCATCTGCATCTACTACGAATCATCCATCTTGAGATATCTATCCAGATCATCTCGCTGGTATTAAGTTGCGAATCCCACCCAAAGTGTAATCTCAAAGCAACAGGCAACTGCATTAAAAGAACTTTGCGTAAAGTAAACAATCCTTGCACCCGCAGGTACAAGCACCATTGTTTTATCCCTGGTGGCAATAGCACATCCGCTAGTCTCATGTTTCTGTCAATCAAGCTAGACATCAAGGGGCTGAACCCACAATCGAGCATAACAATCTCTCTTGGAGTTGCAAATAAAATACTTGGCCAAAGAAAATAACGCAACGGAGAACATGCAAGAATTTACTCAAGAACAAAATATAAAAGAGAAGAACCAAATATATTACTCATCACAATCTGAACATAGTCTCATAATCCATCAGATCCCAACAGACTCAGCATAGAAATAGCAGAAATTACATGGATGCCTCGATCATGTGAGGCAGCTCACGAGGACTCGAAAGTGGAAGCACAAAGGGGGGACAGATTCATCACATAGCTACTGGTCACGGACCCATGGTCCAAGGGGGACTACTTACAGCACATCTGGGAGGCGTCCATGGCTATGGATGGTTTCCCGGAGGGGGTTCCTCCTTCCGGAAGGGTGCCGGGGCAGCTTCTGCAGGCATCCCTGATCTTGAAACGGCGGCGGCGGAGGTACAGAGCGTAGTTCGCGAAAAATAGATCGATATTATGGGTTTCCACCCCGAGGGCTAAATATATGCGAAGGGGGCATCGAGGGGACCCACGAGGCAGTCAGGAGGGTCCCTGTGACATCCTGGCTTAATAGAAATGATAGACTACTCATATCAACAAGGTGCACCTTCTTTTCCGGAAGCACATCTTCAAAGAACTCTAAAGTTAAGCGTGCTTGGCTTGGAGCAATTTGAGGATGGTTGACCGACTGGGAAGTATCTCCCAAGTGCGCACGAGTGAAGACAAAGTGCGCAGGAAAGACTAGTGTTGGTCTCTGGGGACAGTCTAGATCCCGCCAGGCGTACGCCGGGAACCGGTGGGTGTGGCCGGGGCGTTACAAATGGTATCAGAGCCGACCCTCGCGGTTACACGGGCGTGTGTGGGTCAGTTGCGTGAACATGTGGAACATGTGTCGGCACTGGACACACAGACGTGTGCGAAGGGGGAACGTTCCTGTGGGCCGATGAGGACATCGGTTCCTTTGAGTGGGGGTGTATGTGACATCCTGGCTTAATAGGACTGATAGACTACTCATATCAACAAGGTGCACCTTCTTTTCCGGAAGCACATCTTCAAATAACTCTAAAGTTAAGCGTGCTTGGCTTGGAGCAATTTGAGGATGGGTGACCGACTGGGAAGTAGCTCCCAAGTGCGCACGAGTGAGGACAAAGTGCGCAGGAAAGACTAGTGTTGGTCTCTGGGGACAGTCTAGATCCCGCCAGGCGTACGCCGGGAACGCGATCGGGTCCCTGGGCGGTTTTGGATCCAGATCTGAAAAAACAATTAGAAAACGGTTCGCAAAAAAAAAATTCAGATCTGGATCCAAAACCGCCCAGGGACCCGATCGCGTTTTTTGCAAAATTTTTATTTATGTATCAGTCCTTTTTGCAGTAGAACCCCCCGGTACCCCCGTTTTTCACCCGAAACCGTTTTCGCGAGTACTTTTTAACCGTAACTCGGAATTGGGCGATTCAAGTTGCGTTGCGACCGTGTAGAAATTCTCTAGCCAGTAGACCTAGTGTTACAGAAGTTTGAAGTATTTAAATTTGGATCCCAACCTGATCCAAATTTGAACTTCCGGCAGCCGTAACTTTGTACCGGTGCACCCGTTTGCGCCGTTTCTTTTTGCGTTAGATCACTCGTGTCATGTACCTTCTGTTTGTATCATGTGTGCACAAAAATTCACAAGTTTATTGATCTGTTCAAATTCAAATTCAGTTCAATGTTGCAACTGCTATGACCTGCGTTGTAGTACTCCGTTTCACATGATTCTTTTTGCATATTGGATCATATGAGACATCTTATCGGCAATATCCACATACCATTCATATTGCTATGATCTTTACCTTGATTTCATAATGCCTTGATCATAATCTTGTATCGACAACTCCTTATCCGTTGACTCTCTCGAGTTCACGTTCCACCGATCACCTTCGAGCACATCCACACCTTTGCACTTCAAAACCTTTTGTTTTTTTGCTAAAACTTCAGTGATTATTTGTTGATCTTATGTCATGTCCTTGTGGTGTGATTGCTTATTGAGTTGTTTCGTTGATGATAGATTGCTCGAAGTGTGACGAGTAGAGTTGACTGGAACGTGAGAGCGAAGATCTTCATCGAATGTATAAGGCAAGTGATACTTTGACCATACTCATACCTATATTTTCTATATGCATTATGTTAGGAAATATCACTCTATTGCATTGATAGGTAGTTTACTTTACTGTTGCTGCAAACCAGTTAGGATAGCCACATGTTTTGACTTGTCTACCGTATATCAACCTAGCACGTGTTGTTACTTTATTGCTATTGCTTTGTAAACGAGGTTGGGGCTGTGAGAATTCATGGAGTGCATGTGAGCTATTTAATAAACCATGTAGCAACTTTATAATAAATAGAAATCACTTCTGGGCGGGCGGGTTGCATCCCGGTAGTTGTGGCTCGGTTGAGGACAGTGCCGGGGTTAAATGCACCCAATGGTTGTTTGGCGGTGAACCGGGTGCGTCATGGTGTCTACCCTCTCACGCAGTGGGCGCCGTCCAGGCTCAAAAAGATCAGACATGCAATATTACTAGTAGCTTCCGTGTACAGCCACTGGCTATATGGGATCTGGCTTAGATGAGTAAGTTGTGGGGAACCTGGCCCTGGTAGCTAGCTGATGTAGAATTGTGTTAGGTGTACCGGCTACCAAAGGGTGGAGTCAACCTCTTCAGAAAGTCTTTGTCTCAATCTTCGGGTTGAGTCCAGTGGGGAACGTGTACAAACCTCCGCAGAGCGTATAAACTGATCTTGATTAGCCGTGTCCACGGTTACGGACGAACTTTGAGCAACTAGTCAGTACTGTTTATGAATGATCTTGACAGATGAACACTTAATAATAATTTGGTTGGGACAAGAGTAGCATGGGTTGCTCTGTGTTCCAGGTAGAACTCAACTTAAAATTTTGACTAGTTTAGTTCAGGAGAAAATTGGCTTTCTGCAAAACTAAACCATAAGCCTTTCCTTTGACTTACCTTGCATGTAGTTGTAGGTCCTTTATATAAACTTTTTCGTGTCACTTGCCGTACAAATCAGATGTACTGACCCGTTGTCGGGCTGTAACCTTCGGTGTTGCAGGTTTTTCAGACGATCAGTAAGGTGCGTTTAGGGGTTGCGAGTCTACACTCAGCATGTTCGCATGTGGCTGTTGATGTACTCCACGTTATTTGCTTTTGCTTCCGCTATATTTATATTGAATCAGCTAGCCTTGAGCTATGAAAATTGTTATTTATTTACTCTGGATCATACGTTCTAATAATGATGCACTTGTACTTTGATATACATCTATAATACTGTGTGTGCCAGCGAGTTCGATCCAGGGACTGGCACTTGAACACAGAGACTTCAATTCGGTGTGAATTGGGTCGTTACAGATGGTATCAGAGCAGTGTGTTGACTGTAGGTTCGTGACCCTAGAAAATGGATAGAAAAGCCATAGGAACAAAAATATTTTATCACTCCTTGATCACTTACTCTCTTGACTAGTATTTCTCATCTATTATTCATCTTCTAAAACTTCTCATCTTGTTTTATTATGAATACCCCTCTGAGTTGCTTACCCTTGGAAGACAAGACATTTGAGAAGAACATCATCACCCTCGGGGATCAATTGGAGTTATGATTATCGGAACTAGAAGGAATAACCTACGGTGATCAATAAGTTTGACACTGTGAGAGGAACCTTTAAGATCAGCTTAGCTGAGAAGGATGAAGCTTAGAATCAGACCACCACCTTTTAGGTGAAGCTAGATGAACGAATTTCGTATAGCATGATGAGATCGTATGTCTTGTACATATGACCTTACCCTAGAAGTTGTTTGTGTGTTTTGACTGTGTGACTGTATTGTTTGTTGTTATGTGTTACTGTCAAACGTAGGTGTTTTGCCGCTTTCTTGTTTGAGTGCATATGCTTGGTGTTACCTTAGCTTGTTTCCTTGTCGGTGTTGTAGTTTTGCCCTAACCCCTGTCGTATGGGTTTAATAGATGGATTATGAAGTAGGACTCGCCTTTTCTGGGGCGATGTCGAGACTGAAGGTGGAGCAATGGATTCGTAATATGGAGGAACACACGAAGATAAACAAGGTTGGAAGTGAGCACATGGTCCCCTATGCTGTTGAGTACTTTGTAGAAGAGGTTGCTACTTGGTGGAGAATGCACCAAGCGATTGACGAATCACGAAGGAAAATTACTTGGAAGGAGTTCACAAGGATTTTGTTGGGGTCCCGCCTCGTCACCCCGATGCAAAGGACGGTAAACCTTAAGAGGCACCATGCCGGTACAATTTGCGGAGAAACAGGGCACTCCTATGAAGGACACCAAGATGGATGTCCCCATTGTGAGGAAATCCACTCGGGTGAATAATGCCCCACTGCACAAGTAACATGTTTTACGTGTGAAGGAACTGATCATTACCCAGCTCAGTGTCAATTTTTCATCGTGACACAACAAGTGGTTCAACATCGAAAGGAAGAAATGAAGAAATCTATCCAAGAATTGAAGGAAGCACCCGTGAAGAAGAAAAAGAAGGACCTTAGCCGCATTCAGTGTTTTCGGTGCAAGAACATGGGACACTACCGTGATATGTGTCCAGAATTGGAGGGGAAGGAGAAGTTGTGAACGCGGAAACAAGGATGCTGACTTGAAGAAGCTTATGTTTTGGCAATTGGAGAATAGAATTTTCGTGGTGTGCACTAAGTGTACGGTGCTACCTTTTTATGATAGTTGGAGATGTGTATCGATGCGTGTTTGCTATGGATTGACTAGATGTTTTATGTCATGATTGTTTTGTTAAGTTTTGTCTTGTGCCCTGTGACCCTGTTATGTCTTGTTTTGATTGATGTTGTGTGTGGCCCTTTGTGTTTCTTCTATGCGAGTAGAATAAGTTTACGTTTCATTAGACCCTCATCTATTTAGTATGCTTCAAGACTAAGGAAGACACAACAACAAGAAGAATAACTTGACGAATGACTCAACGATATGAAGATTGTTTCGACATTTCAAAACTAAAGCTACCGTCATTGAAGACCTGAAGACTTGAAGACCTGGAAGATTCAAGTTTCTACCGTTAGATCGATTATGTGGGCTGTCATTTCTTGTTTTACCGACAGCTACACATCAAAACTTATGTTTCAAAACTAGTGTGATGTTTGTATGGGTATCTCTCGCTATCTCTCTACCTCGCTATCTGCATTCTGTTCCCTCTCACCTCAAACCCTACACTGAAGAAGCTGCTACAATGGTTGCAAATGTCAAAGATGGAGATAAAGATGGATGCAATTTAATGCTGAGTTCAAGGATAACCCACAGGTCCCAGGAGTTTACAACAAGCAAGCACAATCTTGCTGAAGGAAGAACCCCGGAGGAAGTTGGAGTCCATCAGTGCACGTTTTATAGCAGGCTACGTAAACCTGAGTGTTGAGGAAGCGATAGATCTTTTGCTTGGCTTGCAGAACCATGGATTTATCTGGACCCAGTTCAAGATAAGGAGGACTTCTGCAATGCCTCTGAGAATGACCGAGTGTTAGATTGCGAGATTCACTAAACAATATACAAGGTAATGATATGGGTGCGTAATGGATTGGCCCCCATGACGGCTACCCTTATTATTCGCTCTTGCTATGCGGGATAGTAAATCTTGAGTGACTTACCTATGTTTGAGAGACGACGATGTTAAAGCCTGAACCATAGAATGGTACGATGTGTGACCCCAGTAGAAGTTTACCGTTTGTGTTATACGGTGAGTATGGACCAAGACCTTTTGCTGCAGGTATCCCGCAATAATATTCGTGATAACCACCATGAGAAAATCGATAGTTGCTTAATATGGGCGTCTGAGCTGTCAGCCATGAAGTCTCAGTACTTGGAAGACCACTCTCTTGCTAAGGAACGGAAACCTCAAAGGAGGAATTCGTGAAACCTCAAGGACCGCAGGTGAAACCTGTACGAAGAATGTCATCGATGGATTTAGATACTTGAAGCCCACACGTGTGATGAAGAATTCAATGCCCCAACGGAGTATGAAGATTATGTGTGAGGAGCTCGCTGAGGGAGCAAGCTTTCGAAGACCAAGTCGCATTCATTTTAAGGGTGGTAGCACCCTAGCTCATTGGAGGATCGAGAGACTGTCATGAAGACCCGAACCCTAACCTTTCTTTCTAGCCTTTTCGAATCTCGAGGACGAGATTCCTTTTAAGGGTGGTAGTGTGTAACATCCCAAAATTCTCCGAATTTTGGAATGTTAATAAATTAAATAGATAATGATTGTTTGATTGATGTGTGTGATTTTCTCTGGGATTTAAGACTTTTGGAGTTTATTGAATATTAAAAAGAGAGGGAATAAAAGGACTTTCCCTAATATTCATAATTGGTGTTTTGGAATTTATTATCTAAAAACAAAACCAACAAAAGAAAATGAGAGAAGGTAATATGACTCCTTCAACATTTTAAAAGTTTGGAAAATGTTTTAAATCTTTATTGGAATTCTTTTAAAATATTTTAAACATTTTTCAACACATGGCAGTTCGCTGGAGCGGATATAAAAGGACTTATCCCCATTTTTAATTTGTTGGAAAATAGTTTAAAGGATTTATGTGGGACTTTTTAATTTTACTTTGGAGTTATAAATATTTTCTAAAATTATTTTTGGAATTTATTTATGCTCTGGAAAAGTTTTTAAATCAATTTTCGGAGTTTTCGGTATTTTTAAAATGCCAGAAAAGTATTTAAAAATATTTAAAAATAAGTTGAAAAGTTTTTATTGTATTTTATTATTTTGGTCAAGCCAAAAATTAAATTTTATTATTTTAAAAATATTGGCGCAGACGGAATTTTAAAATAAATTTCCGTGATTTTTCTACTATTGTTTTGGGCCTAATGGGCCTAGTCTGTTTTTTTTTCCAGCAGACCGAATTTGTTTTTATTTCGGATTAAAAAAAAAAGAGGGATTAGAGGCTGGCTATAAATAGCCCCGATTAGGGCTAAGTTTATTTTCGTTAGCGTTTTAGGGTTAGACTAAGCTAATCCGCGGGACCCGCCGCCGCCGACGTCATCGCCGGAGCTTCGCCGGAATTTTCGCCGGAGCATCGTCGGAGTGCGTTTTTCGCGTTTTTTTCAAGGTATTGTGTGCGGATCGCCGGAGTTTTTGCGCCTAGCCGTGCCGCCGGAGTGCCCCGCCGCCCCTGCGCCCGCGCCACCCCGGCCGCGCCGCCGCGCCATGGCCGCGAGCTCCGGGCCGAGCCCGAGCCGCGCCCCCGTGCCGCCGTGCGCCCCACGCGCCCGCCGCCTCGCCGGCCCTCCGCGCCCGCCGGCCGCTCCTGCAGCCCAGCCGCGCCCCTGGCCGGAGCTGCCATGGCCGGCCTCCTCCATGGCCATGGCCTCGTCCTCTGCGTGCAGCCACGCCGTGGAGAAGAAGGGCTGCGAAAAAAAAAAGTTTTTTTTTTCAGATCTGGATCCAAAACCGCCCAGGGACCCGATCGCGTTTTTTGCAAAATTTTTATTTATGTATCAGTCCTTTTTGCAGTAGAACCCCCCGGTACCCCCGTTTTTCACCCGATACCGTTGTCGCGAGTACTTTTTAACCGTAACTCGGAATTGGGCGATTCCAGTTGCGTTGCGACCGTGTAGAAATTCTCTAGCCAGTAGACCTAGTGTTACAGAATTTTGAAGTATTTAAATTTGGATCCCAAGCTGATCCAAATTTGAACTTCCGGCAGCCGTAACTTTGTACCGGTGTACCCATTTGCGCCGTTTCTTTTTGCGTTAGATCACTCGTGTCATATACCTTCTGTTTGTATCATGTGTGCACAAAAATTCACAAGTTTATTGATCTATTTAATTTCAAATTCAGTTCAATGTTGCAACTGCTATGACCTGCGTTGTAGTACTCCGTTTCACGTGATTATTTTTGCATATTGGATCATATGAGACATCTTATCGGCAATATCCACATACCATTCATATTGCTATGATATTTACCTTGATTTCATAATGCCTTGATCATAATCTTGTATCGACAACTCCTTATCCATTGACTCTCTCGAGTTCACGTTCCACCGATCACCTTCGAGCACATCCACACCTTTGCACTTCAAAACCTTTTGTTTTGTTGCTAAAACTTCAGTGATTGTTTGTTGATCTTATGTCATGTCCTTGTGGTGTGATTGCTTATTGAGTTCTTTCGTTGACGATAGATTGCTCCGAGTGTGACGAGTAGAGTTGACTGGAACGTGAGAGCGAAGATCTTCATCGAATGTATAAGGCAAGTGATACTTTGACCATACTCATACCTATATTTTCTATATGCATTATGTTAGGAAATATCACTCTATTGCATTGATAGGTAGTTTACTTTACTGTTGCTGCAAACCAGTTAGGATAGCCACATGTTTTGACTTGTCTACCGTAGATCAAACTAGCACGTGTTGTTACTTTATTGCTATTGCTTTGTAGACGAGGTTGGGGCTGTGAGAATTCATGGAGTGCATGTGAGCTATTTAATAAACCATGTAGCAACTTTATAATAAATAGAAATCACTTCTGGGCGGGCGGGTTGCATCCCGGTAGTTGTGGCTCGGTTGAGGACAGTGCCGGGGTTAAATGCACCCAATGGTTGTTTGGCGGTGAACCGGGTGCGTCATGGTGTCTACCCTCTCACGCAGTGGGCGCCGTCCAGGCTCAAAAAGATCAGACATGCAATATTACTAGTAGCTTCCGTGTACAGCCACTGGCTATATGGGCTCTGGCTTAGATGAGTAAGTTGTGGGGAACCTGGCCCTGGTAGCTAGCTGATGTAGAATTGTGTTAGGTGTACCGGCTACCAAAGGGTGGAGGCAACCTCTTCAGAAAGTCTTTGTCTCAATCTTCGGGTTGAGTCCAGTGGGGAACGTGTACAAACCTCTGCAGAGCGTATAAACTGATCATGATTAGCCGTGTCCACGGTTACGGACGAACTTTGAGCAACTAGTCAGTACTGTTGATGAATGATCTTGACAGATGAACACTTAATAATAATTTGGTTGGGACAAGAGTAGCATGGGTTGCTGTGTGTTTCAGGTAGAACTCAACTTAAAATTTTGACTAGTTTAGTTGAGGAGAAAATTGGCTTTCTGCAAAACTAAACCATAAGCCTTTCCTTTGACTTACCTTGCATGTAGTTGTAGGTCCTTTATATAAACTTTTTCGTGTCACTTGCCGTACAAATCAGATGTACTGACCCGTTGTCGGGCTGTAACCTTCGGTGTTGCAGGTTTTTCAGACGATCAGTAAGGTGCGTTTAGGGGTTGCGAGTCTACACTCAGCATGTTCGCATGTGGCTGTTGATGGACTCCACGTTATTTGCTTTTGCTTCCGCTATATTTATATTGAATCAGCTAGCCTTGAGCTATGCAAATTGTTATTTATTTACTCTGGATCATACGTTGTAATAATGATGCACTTGTACTTTGATATACATCTATAATACTGTGTGTGCTAGCGAGTTCGATCCAGGGACTGGCACTTGAACACAGAGACTTCAATTCGGTGTGAATTGGGTCGTTACAGTCCCTGGCGCGGCCTAGGGTGGGGCCGCGCCACCTGCCCTCCTGGCTGCCTGGTGGTGGCCTCCCTTCCCTCTCTTGGTGATTCCGGAAGCTTCTATTGCGCTGACTTTTTTCCCGGAATATTTGGAGCACTTTTAATGGCCGGAAAACTTGAAATACAAAAACAGCAGAAAACAGAAACTGGCAACTGGGTATACTGGGTTAATAGGTTAGTCCAAATAGGTTCAAAAGTGTATGAAAGTTCAAGAAAAATATGGAAAGTCACACAAAACATGCATGGAGCAAGAAGAAATTATAGATACGTTTGGGACGTATCAACATCCCCAAGCTTAATTCGTGCTCGTCCTCGAGTAGGTAAATGATAACAAGCATAATTTCTGTGGTGCCATGCCACACAACCAAATAAGGACCTTTAAGTAAAGCAATCAAAGCATGCAATTCAATTCAAGTCTTAACAAGAAAGAGTCTATATTAGCATTGACACAAGCAACAAAATAACAAAAGTTGCAAGAGCTCTTGTTGTCCGTGACTCGAATGTCTTCAAATGGTGTTTGCGTGCAACCAAGGGACTGGGAAGAAAGAGAAAAAAGGTTGTTGAGAACAACTATCTACTAGAGTTTCACACTTGGTCTCCTTTGGATTCTTATCTGGAATCGTCCCCAGACCACTAGCCAGGTACAAGTCAAACTGATCCAGTCCCTTTCGACATTTTGAGCACTCATGCAATGGATGAGCATGAGCAAGAAAGTTGACACCTAAAAGGCGAAATAGAAAGAAGCTGGAGGAGGAAGACAAAAAGGTGTGAAAGGCTCACATCAATGAGGACAATCATAGGCGAGAGAAGGCCATATGATAGATATGATGTTAGGAGTAGGGATTGCCATACAACGGATGCACATGTGAGCTAAAAGCTCTCCAAGGGAACTAGTGGGGGTGCATCTAACTTGCTTGCTCAAGAAGACCTAGAGGTCGTTTGAGGAGGCTCATCATTGGAATATACAAGCCAAGTTCTATAGTGTGAAGGGTCCCCACATAGCTATATGCATGATGATGATCTCTATGGAGTACAAGGGATATAAGATGAAGTACTATTGTGGATCTCTCAAAAGGAATAGTAGTATGCCCCCTTCTCTCTTTTTATTTTTTTCTTTTCTCTTTTTCTCTTTATTTATTTTTTTGATGGCCTCAACGGCTCTTTCTATTTAACTCTCATTTGTCCTCTTTGGGATCTTTTGATTTTCTCCTCTTTGGGATCTTTTCTCCACTTTAGGGGCAATACTCTATATTTTACAAGAATATAGGAGATCTTTCACACTTTAAAAGGGACTCACATAAAGAAAATGTAACTATCATGATGCAAATGTATGCCTCTGCCAGGGTAGCAGGATATGCAATGATACTAGCGCGTCATATAGCAATGATTAGGGCAAGGCCCAACTAGCATGCGGCTCATCGATCAAGCAAGTAGCATGTATGACATGAATATCAAGTCATGAGAAGGTGGATGTTGCATGGAAATGTATCTCGGAAAGGCTATGGAAATGCCTTGTAGGTAGGTATGGTGGCTGTTTTGAGGAAAGATATAAGGAGGCTTATAATGACAGGGCGTATCATGCCAAGGGTTTGGATGCACCGGCGAAGTATGCGCCAACTCTCGAGGTGAGAAAGGGAAACGCACGGTACCGAAGAGGCTAGAAAAAGTATTGGTGGGTGGAAGTGTCAACTTTCGAATACTCACATTAGTCCGAAGAACTCATGCACTTATTATCGGTAACTCTCAATCTAATAAGGAGGTTCACAAAGAGACAGGTACCCCGAGGAGGAGTGTATGGGGGTTTGGTTATCCTTGCGCATCCTCGACTCATGGTACGTGAGTGTACTCTAATATTCGAACCCTCCAGAGGTTAGTGATCCATCTAGTAGCTAGAGTTCTCAACAGGGGTTTTTTGGTTTTCGAAAAACACACAGATTGCCCAAAATACGACATCTATCACTAATAGGCAAGAGCTCTAGACACCATAAGTTCAAACATTACTCTAGTCAATACCTCAAAACTATTGCAAGTTACTACTACAAAGAGAACAACAACTTTAACTACCTACTTTCAGTCAAGACACAGAACTCAGTGCAACAGGAAAACTCTCTAACAAGATAAAACATGCAACATATAGAAAGTTCAACCTAAGAAAAACTAAAGCACTACAACTAAACAGAATAGCAGCTAAGAAAAGAAAAAGAACAACTCACAGCTAAAAGAATAAGCATGCAAATCCTATGAGGAGTTCTAGTTCAAGCGGAGCGTGAATCTCTCCCACACAAAAGTGTAAGTTGGGGTCTAACTTGTTACTACAGCAAAGAAAGAAAAACAAACCTAGAAAACTAAAGAGCGAGACGCTCCAAGCAAAGCACTTAATGCATGAAGTGATAAAAATATAGTGCAACGAGGGATAAACTGATGATTGTTGATGAATAAGGGGATGCATCGGGGGCATCCCCAAGCTTAGACACTTGAGTCTTCTTGAATATTTAATGGGGGTGCACATGGGCATCCCCAAGCTTGAGCGTTTGACACTCCTGAATCTTCTTTCATCATCCTCCATCGCGCACTTGAAAACTCCCTTCATACATAACTCATTGTAGGCTGATTAGAGAGGTTAGTACCCTAATAAAGTAATTTTCCTCTACTAAAAATAAAGATTTACAGGAAGAGCTACTGTTTCTCTTGCCTGCCCAAAAAAGTTTGCAAAGAAAAAGCAAGCTTAAGGATTGCAAAACTGCGGAAAGAAACACCGGGGCAGAAGCTGAGAAAAACAGAACAGCAGAGAAAGGAGAAATTTTTCGAGGTACTTCTGCAACTCAAATCAAAAAACTTTGAACAGACGCCTGAAAGGTAATTGTATGGAGCATGCTGTCAAAACAATTCAGATCAAAAAGATGATCTGGCGATTTATTGAGAATTTTTCCGTCAAGCAGACAGAATCTGTTTCTGGACAGCAAGCACCAACTTTTGACCTTTCTTGCAATCTGAGGCTAAACTTGGCACAAAGCTTGAAAAGTAAAGATACAATGATGTTGCTACAGTAGTAACAACCATCAAGACCACTAAGAACATAACAAAAGAAAAAATAAAAACCTAAATCCGTTGCGGGCTGCCTCCCGAAAGCGCTTCTTCAAAGCCATTAGCTAGGCATAAGGATTATAGAAGATGCTCTCACAAGAATAAGAATTTTGAAGCAAAAGAGAGCATAAAGAAGAAAAAATGAAACACATTTAAGCCTAACCCACTTCCTATGCATACGCATCTCGTAAGAAAATAAATCAAAGAAGCACAAAGTGACATGCATAGGAAGGTGGAACAAGAACAACTTCGAAAGTTTCAGTTTGGAGAGAGGTGTTTTTGTCACATGGAAGTTTCTATAACCAAACTTTCCTCTCTCAAAATAATTTTCAGTAGCATCATGAACAATATCAAGAATATAACTATGACATAAATCGTATTGTTCATGACCTACAAGCACACGTGTATAGTTTTCAACATGGTCTTTAGGATCATAAAATAAATGCAACCCATCACATTGAGTTTTGATAAGAGAAAAATTCTCCGGAGTTGGAGATTTCAAAAGGATAATAGAACAATCAAGTGTGGGTGCAATATAAAAAATTTCATTCTTAACATGAGGAACTATAGCAAGTTCATCTCCGTAAGCATCATCCATAGTGGCATCACAGCCATAAGCATAGAAGGCATCAACTTCATCAAAAAGGGATATTTCAAAAGAATCCATAGGATCATAACACTCATATAAGGTAAGATTCAAAGAGTTACTCTCATTAGAAGGTAGACATGGATGGCTCCATTCTTCCTCCTTTTGTTCGCCACTCTCCTCCTCTTTTTCATCCAAGGTGCTTTCAGTTTCAGCAATTTCTTCTTCCATAGAGTCCTGCAAATCATTAATCTCTTCCTTTGGGGGAGAGATTCTCTCAAGATGATAAGTAATATAATAATTTGCATCGTAATTTTCCAGACAATAGTTAAGTATAGCAAGACTGTCAGATTTGTAAGGGGCATCATCAATATTTTTAAGAAGAGAAGTAATTTCATAGGCACCCTTATAAGCAACAAATTCTTCTATTTCCTCTGCATCATAAAAATCATAATTTCTCTTAGCATAAGAAGCTAAGGTTTCATCATCATTGTACTCACATTGGAAAGCAAGGTGTTTGTGCCTCATAAAGAAACAAGATTCATCCCTTCAAAAAGATATATTATATATTGAGCACAAGTTTCTAGCATAATCATACAACTGATGTATTTGTTTCCATAAGTGTATCCCCTTTTGAGACAAGCGGTGTTCCTTGTACCACTTTTGTTGATCCTCGGTGAATCCTCCATGCCAATAAGATCTAGTTTCAAAGAAGTCAGACATTGATTGGCAAGTAAGGAACTAGACATACTATATATATATTTTTGGATTTTTTATAAAGGACACGAAAATAAAAACTGAAAAGTAAACTAACAAAACTAAAAAGCAAAGGTAAAAGATAGTGTGAAACTCCCCTATATTGTAGACTTGAGTCCCCGGCAACGGCGCCAGAAATTTTCTTGATGGTTTCTCGCCCCTCGTTGGTTACCCCAAGTGGAAGGTTTGAGATGCAGTGCAACAGCAAGTTTCCCTCGGTGAAGATACCAAGGTTATCGAACCAGTAGGACTCAAGAGATACAAGTAGGTGGCAACGTCGCCAGAAATTGCTTCCTGACTAGGGTGTTGTCGTGGAACTGCATACAACAACAAATAACTTTGCTCCCAACGAGTACAGAGGAGTGGTCAATTCCTCCGCCCTTGTCGTTTACAAAGGATCAACGCAATATATAAAAGGTGCAAAGGAAAGTAAAAGATGAAAGTAAATTGAGGGTGTGAACAATAATGTGAAGATGGACCGGGGTCCCGTGATTTTCACGAGTGACCTCTCTCTCCCAAAATACGATAAAAGTGCTAGCGAGGTAAAAAATCACAGTTGGGCATTTGACAGGATTATGAAGGAACCAAAATGCTAACTATGCTGCAAATAAAGGAAGGGCTCAAAAGCAATGGGCAGTACGCCAAGGTAAGTAGACCGAAATCCATCTGCATCTACTACGAATCATCCATCTTGAGATATCTATCCAGATCATCTCGCTGGTATTAAGTTGCGAATCCCACCCAAAGTGTAAACTCAAAGCAACAGACAACTGCATTAAAAGAACTTTGCGTAAAGTAAACAATCCTTGCACCCGCAGGTACAAGCACCGTTGTTTTATCCCTGGTGGAAATAGCACATCCCCTAGTCTCATGTTTCTGTCAATCAAGCTAGACATCAAGGGGTTGAACCCACAATCGAGCATAACGCTCTATCTTGGAGTTGCAAATAAAATACTTGGCCAAAGAAAATAACGCAACGGAGAACATGCAAGAATTTACTCAAGAACAAAATATAAAAGAGAAGAACCAAATATATTACTCATCACAATCTGAACATAGTCTCATAATCCATCAGATCCCAACAGACTCAGCATAGCAATAGCAGAAATTACATAGATGCATCGATCATGTGAGGCAGCTCACGAGGACTCGAAAGTGGAAGCACAAAGGGGGGAGAGATTCATCACATAGCTACTGGTCACGGACCCATGGTCCAAGGGGGACTACTTACAGCACATCCGGGAGGCGTCCATGGCTATGGATGGTTTCTCGGAGGGGGTTCCTCCTTCCGGCAGGGTGCCGGGGCAGCTTCTCCAGGCAGCCCCGATCTTGAAACGGAGGAGGCGGCGGTACAGAGGGGAGTTCGTGAAAAAGAGATCAATATTAGGGGTTTCCACCCCGAGGGGTAAATATAGGCGAAGGGGGGCATCGAGGGGACCCACGAGGTAGTCAGGAGGGTCCCTGGCGCGGCCCAAGGTGGGGCCGCGCCACCTGCCCTCCTGGCTGCCTGGTGGTGGCCCCCCTTCCCTCTCTTGGTGATTTCGGAAGCTTCTGTTGCGCTGATTTTTTATATATATTTCCCGGAGTTTTTGGAACACTTTTAATGGCTAGAAAACCTGAAATACAAAAACAGCAGAAAACAGAAACTGGCAACTGGGTGCACTGAGTTAATAGGTTAGTCCAAATAGGTTCAAAAGTGTATGAAAGTTCAAGCAAAACATGGCAAAGTCACGCAAAACATGCATGGAGCAAGCAGAAATTATAGATACGTTTGGGACGTATCAGCGCGGCACAGCTGCGGGTCGCTGGATGCTTTGAGCCATGACAATACCTGTTTCGAGGGATTGCTAAGATGAAAGGGCCCAAGGAGTCGAATGGTCGAGCCTTGGTCAATTGCTCTAGTGGCAAATACTGCAGTAGCTTAATCAAGCCCACGTCCCTCGACATGAACTTGGAACGACCGATGACTAGCAAAGTCATGCCACTGCAGGTCTTATATGAATAATTGCTGCCAGTCTGAGTAAATAGCCTGAGCGCGTCCGCTCAGCTCTTTCTATCATGCGAGCGCATGGAAAAGATCGGGAGTGAAGTCACTCTGTGGCAAGTCCTGGCTCGGCCTTCTGTGCAGCGGGGTCTTCCCTACACGCTATAATTTCATGGCATCTGGGTACAGTGTGTCGCGTCCCAGGCATCATTTTTTGTAGAGGCACGGAGCCCAGTTAGAGATGCACCCACTTGGAATAAACGATCAAGTGAGCTATTAGTAGTTACCCGCGGAGCTTTTGCGAGCTCAGGCGAGGAATCAGGTAAGAAAAGCACCCACTCGGAAAGTCGTCGAGTGCGCGAGTAGTTTGTATTGTCGAGTATTTAATTGAGCCTTGCGAGTGGCCACTCGAGAGTTTTTCCGTCTTCGAGGTGAGGGAGCACTCGAACTCTGTAGATGCATCGTTTCTTCTAGCGCGAGTAGTCACTTGAGTACATTTTGCCTTCTGGGTGAGGGAGCACCCGAAACTCTGTTGGTGCGAGTGGTCACCCGAGCACATCTTCGTTTTCTGGGTGAGTGAGCACCCGAACTCTCAGGTTTTTAGATCTTGCTGGTTAGTGCGAGTAGCCACTCGAGCGCGTCATCATCTTCTGCTGCATGAGGGAGCACCCGAACTCTGGAGGTGCATTTTATCTTGTTTGTGCGAGTGACCACTCGAGCACTTTGTCATTTGGGTGAGGGAGAACCCGAACTCTATAGATGAATTTGTTCTTGTTTGGAGGGGAGTTTGATATGGGATGCACCCACTCGGAAAACCATCGAGTGGAATAATAGTGTGAGCACCTGCGGAGCCTCTGTGTGCTCAGGCGGGGGTCCTTTTGCTCGTTCTTTATGCCTTGTATCATTGTGCGAGTATTCACTCGAGCACTTTTCAGTATGGGCGAGTAAGCACTCAAACCTTCTGAGCGTGCATCAGGTTGCTTGATACTCCGTCAGTGAGCACTCGATTTTTTAGAGAGTGCTTTCGTGTTGTTTGAGAGTGATCAGTTGAATCTTACGAGAGTGATTTTGTTTGAGAGTGATCACTCGAATCTTTCGAGAGTGATTTTGCTTGAGAGTGATCACTCGAATCTTCCGAGAGTGATTTTTCTTGAGAGTGATCACTCGAATCTTCTGAGGGTTCTTTTGCTTGAGAGTGATCACTCGAGTCTTTCGAGAGTGCTTTTTCTTGAGACTCTGAGAGTGATTTTGCTTGAGAGTGAGCGCTTTTTCTTGAGACTCCGCGAGTGCTTTTGCTTGAGACTCTGTGAGTGCTTTTGCTTGAGACTCCACGAGTGCTTTTTCTTGAGACTCCACGAGTGATTTTTCTTGAGACTTCGCGAGTGCTTTTGCTTGAGAGTGAACACTCAAATCTTCTGAGAGTGCTGTTGCTTGAGAGTGAACACTCGAATCTTCTGAGAGTGTTGTTGCTGGTGGGAAAACAATGAGGTATTGTCCCCTCGAAAATGCATGGAGTTCTTCTCTTCGTAGTATGAGCGAGCAGTGCTTTGTCGGGTGCGCAACAGCGCTCCCGATGTGAGTAGCCCCCGAGGCTATGTTCGACTCATAGAGTCGGGCATAGGCTTGAGTTGTTTGTTAAGCTAACCCCGTCTTCTTGTTTGGTTGGCGTGCTGAAGTTCCTCGGGTGCGCGGCAGCGCTCCCGATGGGAGTAGCCCCCGAGGCTATGTGCGACTTGTAGATTCGGGCATAGGCTCAAGTTGTTCTGAAGCTAAATCCAATGTCGACGACTTGGCTTGTACGGTGCAGCCCCCAAGTGTTGGGTGCATGGCATCTGGCCAAAAGGTATTGAATCCCGCATGATCCCACTAGAGTGATCTTCAAGTTGATGTCCGAGTCAATGTCAGGAATTTTTGTGCTGGAGTCCCGTCAGATTCAGATAGTGCTTCAGTGCGGCAGTCGCCGACGGATATCCAACTATTAGAATTTGCTGAAATTTTCACAGATGTTCGAAAATTGGATTTCACATCTTTACAATGAAGGGATCGCTGAGATGAGCTCCGAGTCGCCGTCGCCAGTGCCCGCAACACGGACGTTTTTCTGTCCTGTAGGCTGCGCGTGAGCGCTTTTGTTGATGTCGATCTTTGAGTGACGCGCTCGGAAATGTTCTTTTTTTCTACGTGAGCTTGATGTAGATCTTTATGTAGTTGTTGAATAAGCCGGGATTGCGATGATTCCAACTTGAATAGGTCCTTCCGAAGTCGATGGATCGTCGGATGTCGATGTACATTGGAGCCGCCGATCCGTGATTCCAACACGCATGTCTTTCCCAAAGACGGCGCCAATTGACGAGGATCGGCCTCGACAATTTACCCAGCTTAAGGCCCCCGGAGGGAGAACGCTACATGCTGCTTGTCTGATCTTGTATTGATTATGATGTATAGAGGTGGAGCGAGGGCTTTGGTGGAGAGAGATTTGTCTAGTTCTATGCGTGGGGGTTGAGATGAGTTGTGAGTTTTCGAGAGAGGTGCCCCTGCCTCGCTTTATATAAATAGCCAGGTAGGGGTTTACATGAGTCCTAATCGACTACAAGTAGGAGTCCTTGTCTTGCGCCTCAAGTTTTGGTCTTCACGTTGCTTTGCGAGTCTTCTAGTGGGCCGCCAGTCTTGACACACACCAGGTACCCTCACTTAGAGGAGTCGTGGGGTCACCCCCTCGTCAATGAGTGTTGTGCAAATAATAAAGCTCCACAGGCTTTTTGATTTTCTCTTCAAACACTTCATGTCCCAACTCAAGGTAGAGCTCATAAAACTCTCTCATAATATTTTTGCTTTTTTCCATAAGCCTAACTAGTGAAAATAAAAACAAGAAACGGAAAGATTTAATTGAAAGACCTAAAGACATACCTTCAACGCTTACCTCCCCGGCAACGGCGCCATAAATAGCTTGATGTTTACGCACGCTTATATTCTTGTAGACTATGTTGGGCCTCCAAGCGCAGAGGTTTGTAGGATAGGAGAAATTTCCCTCAAGTGGATGACCTAGGGTTTATCGAACTCAGGGAAGTAGAGGTTGAAGATGGTCTCTCTCAAGCAACCCCGAAATTAAGATACAAGAAGTCTCTTGTGTCCCCAACACACCTAATACAACTAGGAGTTTTATAGGTGCACTAGTTCTGCGAAGAGATGGTAGAATCTGGGTGATAGGTGTGGCAAAGCAAGGTAATATAAATCTGTAATATAAAGTGCAGCAAGAAAACATGTGACAAATGTGGGAACAAACGGTGTAACAATGGTGGAAACAAGGCCTAGGCTTCATACTTTCACTAGTGGCAACTCTCAACAACATTAACATAGTCTAATCACATGATATTTCCCATAAAACATGAAATGGAGACGTACTCGGAGGTCATTCCTTTGTGGTCAAGAGAGGACGAGAATTATGTAGGGCTAAAAAAGCACACCTCAAAGTTCGTAGTTCTCAATCTATGGATTTCCCAATTTCACCGCGGCCATCCAAAGAGAGTACCACAATCACCACAACATATCTCAAGGATAGTCAAAGACAAGAACCAAGAGACTCTCAATCTTAAATCAACACACAAAAGAGGAAATCACTCATGAAAATATTCTTCTAATCCATGTACAATAGACCGCTGTCACCATGGTCTCGGGGGTTATACTAGATGAGATCAAGTGAGTACATCAATCCAATACATAGAGGAAGGGGAAATATCATGGGATCACCCTAGATTAACATAGCCTATGATCACAACGAATATCACATCATGGGAGAGAGAGAATAACACATAGCTACTGGTAGAAACCTTAGCCCCGAGGAGGAACTACTCCCGCTTCATGGAGGGAGGAAGCAACGTCGATGGAGATGAATCCGGGGGCACTTCCCCGTCCCTGCAGGGTGCCGACATAGGAATTCTCGTCCCCCGAAGCTTGTTGGCGATGGCGGCGGACATCGCAATTGCTTTTGGAGAAAACGGGTCTGGTATTAGGGATTTCCTCTGTGGGGGCTAAATATAGGCCAAAGGAGGGGGCCAGGAGGGCCACCACGGCTCCAGAAGGGTGTATGGCGCGGCCTAGGGGGACCCACGCCGGGCCCCCTCCTGGGCCCCTGGTGGTGGCCCTCCTGCCATGTCTTGTTTATTCCGTAAGCTTCCGGGACTCAGATTTTTTATATAAATTTTCCGGAATTTTTGGAGCAATTTTAATGGCTGGAAAACCTGAAATACAAAAACAGCAGAAAACAGGAACTGGCACTGAGGTGCACTGAGTTAATAGGTTAGTCCAAATACGATGAAAAGTATATGAAAGTTCAAGCAAAACATGGCAAAGTCACAAAAATCATGCATGGAGAAAGCAGAAATTATAGATACGTTTGGGACGTATCATGGACACACACCCACCTAAAGTGTTGCAATGTATCTAGTCACATAGTTCAACATTGCGATAACTTAATAACGTAGTGACCCAATCCTTAGACCGTGATGATCATACATAATTGTTACCTACCAGGATGGTTTGAGTACATTAACCGTTACACTGAAATATGGTAACCATAAAGGTGTATCTTAGGTATTCCGAAGTTGATATGTTGAGGAGTATGCAAATAGATCAAAACGGGATTTGTCCATCCGAGTGACGGATAAGTACTCTGGGCCCACTCGGTGATATTAAATCATAAAGATTGCAATCATCTGATAGGTCACGGGGTTGTAATATCACATGACGAGTAAATATGTTTGTCGGTAACGAGGATGAACTAGGTAGGATACTGACAATCAAACCTTGGATAAACAAAGTACCGTATGACAAAGGGATCAAGACTCAACGTTAACGATTCAACGATGAAGTTAATTCGATGGAAGCGCAGGGGCCATTAACGATTGTAACCAGATCCCACAAGATGTTCATTGATTAGAGAGTGTATGATAATGTATGTCGTTTATCGAACCGTAGGGTGTCACGCCTAAGTGTATTCAACGCATTAAGGATAGATTCAGGATCATCGATGAAATAAGAGACAACACCAGAATTGTTCCACGAAGTGTCGGAAGAAGTTCAGGATATTTTGAATGGTTCAAAATAATATTTAATAATGTTTTATTTATTTAATTAACATAATTAAATATTAAAATGTAATTTAAAATGGAAGAAAAGGCACAGGGGCCTAAAGAGGACCATTAGGGGTCGAGGGAGCATTCCCCCTTGGGCCATGCGTCAAGGAGGGGGCCACTCCCCCTATGGCCGACGCACCAACCACCCTTGGGGGTCTAGTCCCACCCCGAAGAGGGAGGGAGGTGTGCACCCCTCCTTGACCTATATAAGGAGGGGTAGGGGTGCCCTTTCCTTCATAATAATTGAGTTCTCTTCTCTCCCTTTCTCCTTCCTTTGAGCGGACTCCCCTTGTTTGGAATTTGCACTTGGTTGGGGATTTCTCCACCATACGCACGACGTCGTGCTGCTGGAATTGGGATCCGGATCCATCTTCTTTCCGCTGCTCGCCTGTTTTGGAGTCCAGAAGGAACGTCGGGTACACCATATGCGTGTAATGCCGCGAGGTGCTACACTTGTGGCACTCCTTCATAGTCGAGGCCATGTCGCAACGTCTTCACTGACAATGTTCTGACAGGGACGTATTCCCGTCATCGGTTTTCAAGGACCAGGTGGCCTTAGGATTCATCGTGGATCTTCATGGCATCGTGGATTGCCGGATGCAACTACATCAACCACGTTCATGCGGGAACATTTCTCGCTTAACGAACTACATACTGGTATGTGGCCAATTCCCTCCGTTACTTGCATCAGCATAGCATAGGTCTTGGGTTTAGGCTTCGTAGGTTATGAAAAATTATTTTTTTTCTGCCCCGAGCCCCAATAGGGTATTCGAAAAAAAAGGGTTCCTCCTTTCGAGTTTTTGGGGGACGACGTAAATATATGCCAAAAGGACGGCACTATGGGTAGCCCACTGGCCCAGGCGACCTGAGGGCGTGACCCCCCTGGCCGTGCCTTAGAGGCGCCTGGGCTAGGGGTGGCCTCCCTCCGGGAGCCTTTCTGGCTTCTGGATTCTTCTGGCGTAAAAGACTTTTAGGGTTTTTTTTGGAATATTCCGTGCACTTTGATTTTTCACCTTTTTCTGCAATTCATGGACAAAAGTAGACAGAAACGGACACTGGGCACTAGGTTAATAGGTTAGTACAAATATGTTGTAAATGATATGAAAGTGCATCAAAACATATAGCAATATCACCAAAAGAAGCATGGAACAAGCAAAAATTATAGATACATTGTGGACGTATCAACATCCCCAAGCTTAATTCCTTCTCGTCCTCAAGTATCTAAATGACAACCAAGATAAATTTTGTGGTGACATTCTATCAACATAAGTTTGAAATTTAAAGTAAAGCAAGCAAGATGATGCAATTTGAGTCAAATCAATAACAAGCAAGAGTATATATCTAGTATTGAAACTAGCAAAGTAAGAACATAAAGGTGCAAGATCTCTCATTGTCCGTGACTCGAATGTATCCAATCGGTGTTCCCGTGGAGAAATGGAAGATGGGCTTAGAGAAAAAAGTACTTAATATTTGTTGAGAACTGAATCTACTAAATTTAACACATTGTCTCTTTGGAATCTTAGTATGACTCGTCCCTAGATCGTCGGCCAGGTACAAGTCAATTTGATCCTCTCACTTTTGACTTTGAGCACTCATGCAATGAATGAGCGCGATCAAGATTAGTTGTCACTTAGGATGGCAACGAGAATAAATAATGGAGGTAGGAAGTCAAAAAGTGAGTAAGTCTTTGGCTCTTTCTATTTATCTCTCATGTGTCTTCTTTGGGATCTTTTCATGTGTCCTATTTTGCGATCTTTTATTTGTGTCCCCTTTTGGGACCCTTTCCTCACTTCAGGGGAAACACTCTATATATACAAGGATGAAGACGATCAATACACTTTTACAAGGTACTCATAATAAAACTGAAACTATATCATGATGTATGCAATGTACGCCTCTGCAAGTGTAGCAGGACGATATGCAATGATTCTAGCACTTCATGTAGCAATTATGTAATTGAAAAGACCAACTATCATGCGGCTCTATGATCAAGCAAAAGCATGTATGACAATGAAAGATCAAGTCATCAGAAGATGGATGTTGCATGGAAATATATCTCGGAAAGGATATGGAAATGACTTCATAGTTAGATATGGTGGTTTCTTTTAAGAAGATATAATGAGGCTTATGTATGACAGATCGTATCATGCAAAGGATTTGGATGCACCGACAAAGTTTGCACCAACTCTCGAGGTGAGAAAGGGCAATGCATAGTACTGAAGAGGCTGGCAAAATATGGCTGGTGGATGTGACAAGAATCAAATACTCGCATTAGTCAAAGGAACTCATCCACTTATTATCGGTAACTCTCTATCTAGTCAGGAGATTCACAAAGAAACGAGCACCCTAATAGGAGTGTTTGGGGGCTTGGTTATCCTTGCACATCCTCGAGCCATGATACGTGAGGGTGCTTTTTACAACCCCGCAAAGATTAGTGATCCTTTCAGCAGCTAGAGTTCTCAACTAATTTTTGTAGTTTTCGAAAATAAGCACGCTGAACCAAAATACGACACCTATCACTAATAGGCTTGAGCTCTTGACACACATAAGTTCAAACATTACTTGTAACAACACCTCAAAACTATTACAAGTTACTAGTAACTTAATTTAGCAACCTTGATTACCTACTCAAAGCAAGATACACACCTAGTGCAGTAAGGCCAACTCTATAAACAAGATAAACATGAAACTCAAGAGATTCCGAAAATTCCAATTCTCAGCTCTTAGAAAGAAAATAAACATGAAAAACCAGAGCTAAACATGGCAGCAGCTAGTAACAAAGATTGAACACTCAAAAAGATAGAAGTGAAAACTATGAGCATTCTAGGCAGAAGTGGAGCGTGTTTCTCTCCAAAACAAGACATGCTAAGATCCAACTTGTTACGAGAAGCAAACAAAACTAATCTAAACAAATCAAAACGGAAAAATAAAGAGAGAGACGCTCCAAGCAAATCACATGACATGTGAAGCAATAAAATATAGTGAGGTGAAAGATGAACTGATAATTGTTGATGAAGAAGGGGATGCACGGGGGCATCCCAAAACTTAGACACTTGAGTCTCCTTGCATATTTCTTGGGGGTGCCGGGGGCATCCCCAATCTTAAGTTTCTAGAACTCCTGAATCTCTTTCATCATCAACCTTTGCAACACTTGAAAACTTCCTTCACACGAAACTTCTTATAAACAGATTAGAGCGATTAGTGAAAATAATAAATAAATTTCTCTTTTGTACTGTTGAAACACTCAATTAAACAAAACCGGTACTGTTCCCCAACTTTGCTTGAAGATTCTTGCAAAGAAACGAACAAAAAAGTGTAACAAAGAAGAGAATGCACAAGAAGACAGAAATTTGGGAAAACAGGAAAGTAGGTGAAACTTAATTTATTCGCGGCACTTCTGTAGCTCAAATAAGAAATCTCAAAACTGGTGTAAGTTTCCCATTGTATAGATCATGTTGTGTAAATAAATTAGATAAAAAGATGATCTGGTGATTTTTAATAAAAAAATTCGTGAAGGAGACATAATCTATTTTCTAGACAACATGTCACAACTTTTGGTTCCCTTATCACCAGAGGCTAAAACTTGGCACAAAACTGGAAAATAAAGATACAATGATGTTGCTACAGTAGTAACAAGCATCAAGACCACTAAAACTGAAAATAATTTTTTTGGGTTGCCTCCCAATAAGCGCTTTCTTTTAAGTATTTTAGCTAGGCAAGAAGCAAAAAGATCAAGTCTTATCAATATCAAAAGCATAGCTAGCCCGTATAACGGGCTAAAAAGGTAACTTCATCTTCTTTCTAAGGAAATGTTCCATGCCCTTATTGAGGGGAAATTGGAATATTATAATCCCTACTTTCATGTCAATGATAGTGTGGCACCGCATCTCGGAATACCGGAACGCCCCATGCTACAACCCAGATATAGAACTGAACTACTTTCTATTAGCAACGAGATGGGTACAACGGATCTATTACAACGCTAGCAGAGCGACACGAAGAACAAACTTGCACCTAATACTAGCAATGGAACTACATCAAGAAGCAGACTAACTGTATAGCAGTGGAATAAAACTAGTAGCGGAACAATGACGATGGTGGTGGACTCCACTCCGCAGGGACACTGGTTGGGACACCTCCTAGCTCGCTAACACCAGGAACGTCATCCTATGCAATGACATCATTTCCTGCAAGTCTGGCATGACACGCCAGGTCAGTACATTGAATGTAATTGCAAGCTCACAACAGCAAAAGCATCTGTCGGGACCCGGGGTTAGCGTATGCAAGTCCCGTTACAACACAATCATATGGAGAGCCGAGAGCCGTACCCACTTGTCTAAGCAGACAAGGCCAAGCACAGAACGCTCTCGGAAAGCATCGAACGTGAGGGGCATCCCATCCAGGCCGTATGATCAACTGAGATGGGTCCTCTTTGTCCGCACACAAGTCTAAATGATATGGGTGGTGAACTCCCATATTCATAGACAAGTCGCCTCAACCATACTCTCGATTGTATTATAACACTTACATAGACTTACTCCAGCCCGATCACTTAGTCGGGGTCTAGGGCAGGCTCGATCATACATCAAAGTGTGCACGTGACGGAGTGAAGAGCAATCGCATCGCGATGCCCCAAGCTGCCCACATCTAAGGGACACTTGGTGTATAAAAGACCGCCAGCCAGATCACAACTAAGGTCTCGAAAACCCATAATAATACATGCATGTTATAATCATACACGCAGAACACATGTCTAGTATGAACAGTAGGTATCATTGCAATTCTCGACAAAGTTTACAAATGTATTGATAACTCTTATAGAGTGCACACAGAGATCACAAGTCTGTGATCCAACATTACATCAAACATGCGGAAGCAAAGTAGGTCTGAGTACAGACAAGTTTAACAAATGGCTTAGAGAAGCCTTATTTATAAACAAGCCCTTCCACGAGGGAACAGTCGTCTGACTGGGACTACACTAGCTTGGCTTCAGTCGTCGAGCTCCAGGAAGAATCCACCTTCGGGGCGAGTGGGTTCATCTAAAACATAGAATAAGCAAACATGAGTACAAATTCGTACTCAGCAAGACTTACGTAGGAGCTATACTACTCATGCACCTGTATCAAGGTAAAGGGAGGTTGGGTTCATAAGCAGAAGTGCCATCTTTGACTTGGCTAGTCCTGAACTACGAGTACGAGACTTGAGGTAAGAAGCGTACACGAGTCCACTACAATCTCCAACCAATTACACCACTGTGGTTACTTCCACGACTTCCCCACGAGGAAGCATGCCATAACACTCACGCTTATCTTGGCAAGTTTTATAAGTATCCATTGAATTTTTCTAATAATCAAGTAAAGGTCTAATCAAGTAAAGGTCTCCAAGTAGTCCATAATCGCGGAAACGGCTATTCGAATAGTTCATTAACCCTGCAGGGGTTTACTGCTACACACACGCACGCATCAGTTACCGCCTGGGAGTGGACCCTTCGAGCGAGTACCGGTGAGGATGTTTCCACGACACTTCACTCAAAGCACCATATCTAGTCCTAGGGAGTCGCCTATTTGAGTTGGGACCACGATCGGAATCCGGCCGATTTTTCCGATGCAGACTCAAACGTTGCGAGACAAGCCATCAAGCTCAACTCGATCATGATCACTTGATTCAACTCGACCACAACCTACGTCCACCACTTACCTTTATGTACCTGCTTGAGATCGTTTAAAGCTCAAACTATTTGTGACTCCTGGACTTGGTCCGGGGTGAGGTACTAGGCCGAGAGGGGTCAGTGAGCCCAATGTGTGGTCGTACTCTTAGTCTTGGATAACAACACAAGAACTCGGGCTTAAGGCAGTGTTCAACGAGAGAACCCACTGTGTACTCCTACACAGCCTCTCATCGTTCACCTTGTTTAGGTCAAATTCACCAACACGTTACCACCATCATTCACATGATCACTACCATCCCGACTCACAACAAAGTAGCCTCATTGTAACCTCTAAGCATGCAATAAGATGTAACAGTTGCAGGGGCCACATGATATCAATCAACTCCTACATCTGCTAGGATTGTGGTTTTCTTACTACTATGACAAAATGATAGGTCATGCAAAGGAATGGGTTCAAATAGGGGTAGAACGTATCATGGTGACATCATAAACATGCATAAGCGAGAATGAGAGGGAACTGGGATTTTATCGACATGATCAAAGAGGGGGTGCTTGCCTTGCTGACGATCACGATGTAACACTCTTCTGACGTGAGGTTGAACTCGTCTCCGAGATCAACTCTACCGAGAAGATGCAATCACCGAAGCACTGGAAGTAAAGCACATCCAATGAATTACAATGCACAAGCAATATGGGATGATATGAAGATGATCATGGTTGTATTGTGCGCCTTAAGTTCATGTGAAGTGCATTGCATTGAAATGGTTAAAATTGGAATGGCATAATCAATTTATTTGATTTAAACCAAATGTACCAAATAGAAAAATGCTACTGATCCATCATGGTAAACATTTCAAACATGGTTGAAAGTTTGATATTTGGATAGAGCATTTTATTGTGATCAATTTTCATATAAAACCCTTCCAATCTGAGTTACAGTTTAAAAGTTATTCAAATTCAAAGTTTTGGATATTTTCTGGAATTTATGGAATTGTTTTTGTACTGGAAAAGGGATTTATTGCGTCATGCTTGATTCAGCATGACGTCAGGGGGTTGACTGGTCCAACTGACTAGTGGGGCCCGGCTGTAAGTGACTCAGGGTGTTAAATCCCTTTTTAAATTAAACCGGCTGGTTTAATTAGCCGCTGGGGCCCACATGTCATGGACTCAGGGGGGATTAGTACACGGGTTAGGGCCTAATCAGCCGGCGGCTTGACGCCGGTGGCTCTGTCCACGGCGGTGCTTCGCCGGAGAACGACAACTTACGGCACGGGGGAAACCGCGGATAGGGGGGTTCGAGGCTGCGGCTCACCAGGAGATCGATGGTGAGCACGGTGAGGCTGGAGAGTGACTGGAGGCGGTGAATTCGACCAAGGCGCCCTCGGCGGCCGGCAACGAGGAATTGAAGCGGGCGTCGTCTTCGGGGCTCCTCGGGCCCGATTGGAGCTTCAGCTCAAGGAAGACGGCCACGACGGTGCCACTGGACAAGGTGCTGCGTCTTGGGGAGCACGGTGGGCACGATCTTGCTCGACGGCGGCCGGCGGAAAACTCTCGAGGCGGCTCTGGATCGAAGAAAAAAGAGGAGGAGGGCGACCGAGAGGAGAGGGGAAAGGTGCGGGCGTGCGTGACATATCTCCTAGCGAGGAGATGAGGTCCAGGGGCGCTGGGAACCTCCTCGGCGTCGAGGTGGCGCCGCCCACATGCTCTGCCTCCACCGACCTTGTTGGCTCGGCGGGGAGGTAGACGACAAGCGCTAGGGGTGGGCTGGGCCGAGGCCAGGTGGGCCTGAGGTAAGCCAGGTACACCTTCTCTTTTTTTTTCTTGTAAATTCCTTTTCTGCAATTTGTTTTGATTTGATTTCTAAATCAAACCATTTTTAAAAATTGCAAAACCTTTTATGTGGGCTTGGGAGACATATATAACTCCACACATAAAGTTTAAGAATTATTGAAATTATATTTAAATAATTTCAATTGCAAATGCATTAAATATTTAATTTCCAAAGGGCTTTTGGACTTTTAGAATAATCAGAGAGCATGAACTGAGACCCACTTCACTTGAAATGTGATCATGCCCATTTATGAGACTTTTCAAAAAGTTCAAAGCATTTTTGGAAAATGATTTTTGTCTGGCCTTTTATTAAAATTATTTTGGGGCTTTTCTGCTTCGCCAATTCTTTTCTTTTTGCAAAAAATTTCATGATGCAAAAATGCTAGCTTAGAAAAGCACAAACCTAAATTAGGGTTCTGACAGCATCAAGGAAAAACAATAGCATGGCAATAGGAGTTCAAAAAATGCTAACATGATGAACCTAGCACAATACCAAGATTAATACTAGTTCAATAACAACCATCATTTAAGGTCTCATTGACCACTCATGATCATTGAAAGATCATGCCGCTTACCTCGGAGTCATTATAGACTCAAGCACCAGGTCATCTCATGACCGATCAACTTGCACGGGTCGTCACACGGCCATTTAACGGGTTAGGTATCATCGAGTTACCACCCAACCAATCCGTTCATCGCATGACCAACAACTTATACGGGTCGTCGCACGACCATCAACTTTCACGAGTCATCGCATGACCAACAACTCATACGGGTCATCACACGACCACCAACTTAGCACGATCATCAAACCGGGTTCGTGTTGATCCATAGTGTGACCTAGTAAGAACTTTATCCAATACCATTGACTCGGTTATTCGAATATATTTTTAACACTCTACAAAGGTTGTGCACTTTACCCATGCTATGGAGTTCTTCCTCCATCCAGTACCTTGGAACTTGTCCCATAAGAACCTCAGAACTCGTATCATAGGAGTGGACTAGGACTTCTCCAATGAAGTCGTTCTACCACGTGCCTCCCTTATCGTATCACCCTACATACTCCATGAGTCATGACTTGGGTAGCCCCGTGTCCTCCAGACACCGGCCACCGTCGTCGCAAACGACCACCTTGTGGAAAAAATACTTGTCCCAAACGGGGACAGGCCTATATAAACAAACTGGCTCTCAAGACTATCGCCGCTTACCGGGCCAGGGTAACCGCGCGCGCATAGCCTTCCCTCCTTGGTTATACGCCTAAGAGAGCACACCGATAGACCGAGCTAAGGACTTCCCATACAGGCGAGTGTGGCTGCACTAATAAGTTCGGTTCGGTGGCACCTGATCAACTTGGCATAAAGGATGTTTGCAAATGCATAATCATGTATCAGGTGCAACATGGCAATCTAAGTCCAAGTCATATCAACATATGTAGATCCATCCAAGGTACGATTATATCATACTCCAAATCATGTTTAGGTGATTAACTTAGTCATGTCAAGATGATCAACATAGTATCTTGCAACATAGCAAGATCATAAGCACAACTAGGGTTATGGTGCATACAAGCATATCATGATCATTAAAATGATCCAAGCATAGCATGAGCAAAGCATCATATTATCCGAAAGTTAAAGCAAGTGGTAAACCACGTCAAAGTTTTACGAAGATGCAAAAGAGATTTGTGGCTTGCCTTTCACCAAGGGAGTGTGAAATACTCCTGGTCTTCAATCACAAAGAAACCCTGGAAAATATATTTTTAAATAGCAAACGAAAATTTCACATAAAAGGTTTTCTTTTGCTCAGCAAAATTAACAGAACAACATAGCATAAAATTTATGCCAAATTAAAGAGGAGCTCAAGAGAAAACTAGGGGAAAAAGAATCAACCCATTTGGACTTGTAGTTTAAAATATATACATGGTCAAAGTTGGGTCAAATAATCAATTTAAAATGAATTAAATATATTTCTGGAAAATACCCAGGGGGGTGCCGTCGAAGGAGGGTTTTGTGTGTAAGTTTTCACTTAAAAACGGTTCGGGCGAGAGAGACACGCTGCCAGGTGGGCCAACCCTGTCAGGTTTAGATGGAGGAGAGAGGGAGCAGAGACGGATACTCACCTACGGCGAGTTCGACGGCCAGGATGCCACGACTGGGCTCGGGGAGTGGGGGAATGGAAAGAGGGGACCACTATGGTTCTCCCCGTACCAGCGTTTGCTCAAGGGGTGGACGGATGACGACATGCTCTTCCTCTCCGGCGGTGGCTGGGCCACGATTCCGGCAAGGTCGTCCAATCCGGCAACGATTGAAGCAAGTGGCAGTGCAGGAAGGTCCAGCGGAGAAAGGGGATCACGATGGAGGCAGTGGATCAGCTAGGGGGTGACCCTAGCGGACACGAGATGACTACAACCGCGCGGTGGAGCTGCCCGTCAAAAGTGGGGAAGAAGGGCTCTGGGGCTCGATTCCTTGCGCTGGGCTTCGATTGGAAGGAAGGTGGGGATGGTCGTGAGAAGGAGCGAGGTTGGGGCACGCTTAAATAGGCTAGCGGCGATGCTTGGCGGGCGGCGCCAAGAGGGTGCGGCCATGGCAGGAGGTGAGCTGGCGGGGCTTCGGCTAGTTCGAGTGGGTTCGAGGGCCCTATAGGGTGTCACGAGTGAGCCGGGAGTCACATGGAGTAGAGGAGGAGCACGGGTGAAGGGGACGGGTCGGTGCCCAATGTGCTCGTTGGGTTTCGAATGGCGGCGAGTGTCCAGCGTGATTCCGCCGGGGGAAAGGAGGGGGAAGGGAACGCGTGGACGGGGAAATCCTTGCGGTGCGGGTGGACACGGGGAAGAAGACATGGGCGTGCTGCAGGGTAGCGGCGACGCGTCAGGTGGATTCGGGCATGACCAGAGTTCGCCGAGTGCACGCAATATGCGTGCTCACAAAGGGAGCTGGTGCATACGATGGTTTTTCACGTGGCCTTTGATGGCTAGTGTGTTTTCCTCTCTTCACTGATCACTGTGGTGTCTTTGAATGGTTGAGGGGAGCTCTGTGGTGATCATAGCTTCACTACAAAGTATGATACAGAGAACTTGGGGAAGAAGTTGTGCTCAAATGGTGAAGAGGGGGTGAATGGCATGTTGTCACATGGCTTTAGGGTTGGAAGGACTCCATGTCTATGAATTTTGAGCTCAAATGGACAACAATTGCATGTACTTCCTTTGTAAGTGCCCAAATGGTCCAGAATTGCATTGTTGAAGCTGGCATGACCTAGGCATGATGGATTTTGGATCAAATTTGGTGGAGAGGGGTTATTTGGTGGTATGCACTAGTGCGAAAAGTTTTAGGGCTAGGCGCAGTACCTAGCTAGCACTTGCCTCACAAGGTACCCTGCTGGACAGAAACTTGATCTTGATGATGCCATCACATGGGTGGTTGGGTTTCTCTAAATATTGGTGTAGGAGAGTCATATGGGTGTGGGCACTTGTGCAAAAAGTTTCAGAGCAAATGGGTGCTCCTAGCATGCACTTCCTTCACAATGCCCCCTTGCTGCATAAAAACTTTGCGAATTTTGGGATGGAGTTTGGCTAGTCCCCTAGAGCTGAAATTTGGCATAGGCTCTTGATACAATCTCAAGATATTGCACAAAAAATTTCCGCAGCAATGGATAAGGATAAATAACACTTCCTTCACAAAGTGCTATTCTGCCCCCATAGACAAATGGAGGTATCAAGGGGAAAAACTAACTTGGGCCATGCAATGTTTCTGGAGAGTTTGTCAAGATATGATGTCAAGGACACGTGGGAACTATTTGGGGACTTATGGAGAAATATAAATAGGGGTTGCTTCACAGTCCTCAAATAACGTGAATATTCCTTTTATGGGAAAAGGAATATAAGGCATGAATAAAAATGTGGCTTGGATTGGGTGGATCAAGGGATGATCATTGGAAAGGTTTAAGGAATCATGGTCCACTTGAGCAAGGAAAGGAAATATGCTCAAGTTTCAAGTCCAAAGAGTTTCTTAAAAGCCAACCAATTGGAAAATTTTGAAATAAACCAGAGAAGTTTTTGAAAATAAAGAGTTGCAAGAATCCAGGGTGTAACAAACGTACCCCCTTGGAAAAATCTCGTCCTCGAGATTTGGTTGCTCAGGGAACCATTGAAAACATACCATATTAAGGAATCTTATTGCTTCTCAGGCTTCCTTTTTACCACATAGTGTTCCCTCGGTAGCATCTAAGAAATTTTGGCATTAGGGGGTTTAATTCACCCGATCCGAATGTGTGACATGAGTCCTTCCATTTCTGTATCAGATCCTTTGCTTCTTACTTCCATTCTCATGTCGGTTGACTGGTATGATAGCGAGGTATCTTGACATAGGTTGAATGCTGACGATATCCATACTATCCTTAGGGTATCTCGGGCCTTATCTGCGTCACATTCTTGAATCCTTTGGATTGGCCTCTTTGATAATATGCTTAGCTTCCATGGGCAGCTGGTAAACTCAGGACGATCGTCATCGTGATATCCTATTGTGTGTAACTTTGGCTGTCTGCACATGGTGTTGCATCACTTTGCTTTTGGCTCATCCATCTTGAGCATTAGTTCTGATGGTCGGGGGCACATGATTTGAAATTTTACTCACGCTGAGATTTAATTGGCATGTCGCCATATCCGTGTGTGGCGATAGGCCGAGCTATGCTTCAACACTGTCCTTGTAGAAAAAAATGAGCTGTGTAGAGGATCTTTAGCGAGACAAAATTGAGTATCCCAGCAGTCACAGACAATTCCAAACATGAGTAACTGCACAAGCTGATGGGATGGGTAGTCGATCTTTTCCCATATGAAGTGAGATTCCTTAGGTTTAGGTGTCCATGGTGTTTCATATGGAAACATGGTTTCGACTGATCGAGGTGAATTCGACCGTGGCATCCATGAAGATATCCTTTGCCCTACCTGTCGGGATCGCAAGAGGTGCAGAATTTTGGCAGCTAATGGGGGTGCAGCTCTAACTCTTGTCGCATATATCGCAGCAAGGTTCGACATACGCCATGTCTGTCTTCCTTGGTTCTTGCTACTACAAAAATCATCATTTTTATTGGTACTCCTTAAATAATGGCTTACCCTTTGTCGGGATCCTTTCTCTGAGATAGATGGGTTACCTTCACTCTTTATCTGTTGGATCATCAGGACGATCTTGGTTGCAATAAACTGGGCCTCAAGATTATCCTTCTTTGAGGCCTTGTCGGACGTGAGGAGCTAAACCTTGAAGTTGGGGCAAGATCAAACGCTTCATCGCTCCTTTATCTTATGGCGTTCCTTCATGACTTATCAGTCTTTATACCTAGCTGAGATGCGGATTTGCTTCTTCTGCTTGCTTGTATCGCAAGAGTTGCGGTTATTACCGCTTTCCATGTGTATAACTTTCTTGACTAGGAGCATGTTTGTATCCATATAGGAGTAGCCCAGATAACGTGAGAAATATGCCCATGACATGTGCAGATCCATGTACACTAACTATGCTGAAACCTCCATGGATTCTGAACAGTTGGGTTTCTGAAAGTACTGTCGCCGGCACGATGGCGTATCGGAGAAGACAAGGTAGCTTACCCTCGAATCTTGACTGGGGTAGCGTGCTGAAGAAGGCTGGGTACCGTATCTCGGAAGCTTTCTTCGGTGGCGTAGCTAGGAAGGCTGGGTGTCGTACACGGGAAGCTTCTCCGATATCTTACAAAGGAAGACTGGGTGTCTTGCCTCGAGAGTTTGCCTCTTTGTACTGTGGTTGTACCAGTTCCTTGTGCTGGAAGTTTTCGCGGAAGTTTACTGTAGATAGCTGGGTAGCTTGTGCTGGAATCCATCCATGTGGCTTACTGAGCACGAGTGGGTGCCTTGCACCGTAAGCTTCTCTCGATGGCTTGTGGTAAAAGGCTAGAGGTCTTTCCCGAGAAGATATCCGGATAGCGTATTAAGGAAGGTTGATGCACTGTACTTGTCGGCCGTGTTCGATATCTTACCAAGGAAGGCTGGGGTTCCTTGTGTCCGAAGTCCTCCCACGTTAGCGTGTGGACAAAACCGAATACTTTCCATGGGAATTTGCTGACTCACTGACTGCTGACTCGTCAGGGAAGAGCATTGTTCCAACCATTTCTTTGATGGCTACTGAATTCATGTCACATTCTGCCTTTCTTCTAGAGTATACCATAATCTAACGGTTGCGTACAACAAGATTGAAACTTGTAGGTATCATACCTTTGACTGCAGATCTTCATGGGTTATGACTTATCCTTTTCCTTTGATCAAATCCTCTTAACTGTAACAGTTGATGCAGAATTCATTCAGATGATTCATCCAAGTAGATTTCACACTTGAGCCGAATATTCCAATACAATCGACATGTGGATCCTTCTTGGATTGCTGATCTTCACAATTCCTTGCGACCTTGCACTGATTCTTCGAGGTATGCGGGGGTTGATGAGCAACTTTCCATGAGGGAAAAAATACAGCGACACCAATGGAATACTGAATGAAGAACCAACGAAGAAATCCACAGAGCGAATAGAAATCGATAGAAAGTTCGCTACTTCACAAGTTTTAGCGGTAGTCGATGACCATCTGAACCCCATGCATAAAACCAGTAATTAACCCAGTAGACACCAGAACGGTCTTTACATCTCAGATCTGGGACGTTTACTGGAATAACTCAAGCACTGCTCAAGATGGCTGAAAAGTAGCTCAGAGCATGAGACAGTGTTGATAAGAAGAATGCAGAGGTCCCCTAAGATGGCCGAAAAGCAGCTCAGATCATAGGGCCTCCACTACGAAAATAAACTCAACAACTGGAGACACGGCCGACAAGCAACTCAGAACACGGGTCGGCTGTGGCAAAGAGAAATATAAAGTTGGCATCCACCCCGGACGGTCGGAAGTAGCTCAAAGCACAGGCGCGTCGCCGTCATCAAATAAAAGGCAAGCAAGGGTCCGTCAGAGTCACATACTACGTGCAAACACATTCCTTAAACACGCAAAAACACCGAAGTACCAAATAACAACCGACGAGGAAATTGCACGAAGCAAAGGTTAGTAGCACTGAAAATGTATCGAGATCACACACAAACAATATCACCTCTTATTGCTACACACAACAACATGCAACAAGAAACATGTAAGACTACTAATCATGCAACATGAACTACGTGAAACTTAGGCGTTACGGTCTAGCGACGGGTTGCCGGAGGCTGAAGGAGCTGGCGGAGGAGTTGACGAAACCAAAGCTGCAGCAAGAGCTCCTCTTGCATCCCTTGCATCATGGACTAGATCGAAGATGAGGGCGTACTCGGCGATCATGTAGCGGGACATGCTAATCACCGCTACATCGGCTTCCGCAAGAGGATGAGGAAACCTTACTTGTTGAGGCATGGTGGCCAAGGTGGGATAGAAATGGAAGGCACGATTCTGCTGCATCGCGCTTTCCTGGTGGCGAAGACCGGTGAGGCCTTCCAAAGCAGCAAGTTGAACGACACGATCTGGGGTAGAGGCGTATCCACCATGGAAGTTGTAGGTAAGCATGCAGATGGGGAGGTTGACTGCCATGAAGACCTTGGCATGCTACTCAAGTACCGGTCCTCCGAGTGGCAACTAGAGCACTTGGTACCTCGAAACTTCTCCATTGGGATAGAGACTTCACCAAACGTCAACAAGAAGATAGGCAAAGCTGGTTGGTGCAGGGTATGATTGGTGGTTAGGTGGATACTCTGCCATCTACACTCATCAGATAACATCATTAGCGGCAAAGAATGCTACCTATATGCATGCTATGTGGCAAACAAATGCCGTAGTAAAATGTATCACACAAGCAAGCTATATACTCTAGCTCTAACGTCATTCAAACGCCCGCATGAACTAGGGTGTCCTACTGAAAGTCCAAGTATGTGATCAGAGGGGGAGGGGGTGAATGATCACTTCAAATTTTCGAGTGAAACTTTGAAGTGAAGCATAAGCTGAGCAGAAAGGGATCGCAGAAACAAACAACAGGGAAGCAAAACTGGAAGCGAAACTAAATACAGTGAATCAATATACATTGAAGCATAACCGAGAAGTAAATGCAATGCAGAATTGAAGTACTTGAAGTAAAACAAACTGTGACTCTGCGATGTTTGTTCGACCAGTTCACGCTCTGCAAAGCGCTACGTCTGGTTGGAGGGATTGGTGACTGAACACCTGGAGCAAAACTCTCTCCGTCCGTTGCTCCACGGCACCAATCTCCTTTAGCTTGGTCAGTTTTGACTCGGGGTAGATTATCAAGGAAATCTCCGAAACCTTTGACAAACTTGAGCTTCGAGGCGACAATTACTCTTCGCTCTCTGAAGTTTACACTCTAACCGTCTAGGAGAATTGCAGTTCTTCAAGATAAAAAGGCTAGCAAGTTTTCACCTAAGTCATCTCGAATCTACTCAGGTCAATGTGACTTAGGATTCGGTGGTCTGGCTTTTGGGTTTTGCTTTGGTGGTGTTCTTGGGGTGCTCTCCTCAATCTCTCTCAGGAATATATTCAGAGCAGCCACCCGCAAATGGAGGAGGGGGCGGCGTATTTAAAGTTGGTGATCCCGAGGTGCGAAATTACAGATTTGACCCGAAGCGACAGCTTGACACATGTCCACAATGGTCGGATTAGTCATCAATGTGCAACTTTACTTGCGGAACAAGTAAAGTTGACTCACGGACTTAGTTCTGCTTCGGAAGCCAAAGAACGAAGTCTTTGCTACCGAAACTTAACATAGTGCATGTGAGAATTTCTCCACTCGGGCATCTCACAAGGTTTAGTTTTGACCAGAGCATTTTCACAATAACTTTGGTTTCCACAAACTAAAACACCTCTTGATTGTACGGTTTGTCCTATGACTCGAAGAAGAGAAGAAGGACTACACAAAAACATCTAAGTCTTGCGCCGTCTTCTTCATTTCCTTCAGTGAGTTGAGCTTCAGGACACCATCATTTTTGGGGGTCATCCTTCTTGAGTAAGCTTCGCTCAAGGGGTAATTCTTTGATATCTTGAAAATATTCCTTGAAGCTTTATCACCAAGATTGTCCTTCAGGAACCTATTGAACTGTTTACACTAGAAAACATTGTTAGTTCCTCTACTGTCTTGTCCAACAACATCCAAAACACATGGGGGTAAAACTTTGCTCTTACAATCTCCGCCTTTTTGGACTATTATTGACAAAACAGGCATCGATAAAAGATATTGAAGTTTTTGTGAAGTGATGTGACAAACTCTAAGATATGAAGTTTTTGGCTCCCCCTGAACGCAAGCATCGAAGATTTATATAATTGAAGTTAATGCTTGAGAAATGTTTCTTCGGTGGAGAGAAAAACAAATATCTTAGCGAAGAAAATTGCATTTAAAGATAGATATCCAGATATATGTGCAATTGCTTCCAATGACCTGTTACTTAGAAAATATTAACCACCTGCAAGATAGAGGATACGAAGCAATACTTGCGAGCAAAGGGTTATTAAAACTTAAGTGTAGCACAGGAGTAGCATAGCCGAATGTAAACTTAAGTTACAACCCAATCGAAGGGAATGGAATGTTTGTTGTAACTTAAACCAAGTGAAGCAAAAAGAATAGCAAAAGCCCTTTCCCCGATGAAAATCTAACTCATCGATGCCAACATTCTCCCTCTTTTTTTTAGTGATTGGACAAAAGGTTGAGAAGAGGCTCGAGAGAACTATTGCGCGGCATTAGCAGTCTTGGAGCCCGATGAAGCAGAACTTGACGTTGACTCATCCGAAGAAGATTGATATCCTGAAGATACTTCTTCCGACGTAGGCGAAGGAAGAGCTTCAAGGTTCGTCTGGGTGATGATGTTGATGTCGAGGTCGCTGTCGTCGTCCTTCGAAGTGATGGAGTCTTTCGGGGAGACGGTGTCCGGCCGGATGGGATCGGGCTCGTTGACGAAGAACACTTCTTCAATCTTGTGCAGGGGTGGGAGCTTTTGATTCGGGCGATCAACAGTATCATCTCTTGAAAAGTTTCGCTAGAGGTGCTCATACTCTTTGTAAATGCGATCTCTGCGAAGGCCTTTAACTGAGGTGAATTTTCTCAGTCCCTTCTAGGAATGACTCTTTAGCACACAAAGAAACTGATTGTTATTGAGAGCAATGTTGCCAACAAGATTGACTTCATCTTCAAGGAACTGCATCTGGCGTTAATTAGCTTCAATGAAGTTTTCAAGCAATTGCTGCGATCGAAGATTTACTTCAAAGTGATGACAGTCCTTTTGGAATTTCTTCGACATATTTCGCTCATTGACTTCATGGAGCACCCCATCTTATGTGGCAAAGATGTCGTTGGGTTTCCTCAACAATTCCAAAGTGTCACGCACTGGAGGAGTGAAAATCTTTCTGATGGTGGCGAGCCACAAAGAGTTCATTACGGCCATAGTTGCAGACAACTTGAAGCCAGGGGGCATAAGGCTTCAAGGTGAATGGAAGTTCAGCAGCATGCACCAGATTGCGAATGAAGCAATCTTCAAAGTCAAATACCAGACCATGGGTGAGCTTCATAATGGCATGCCTTGTTTATGGATAAAGGTTGGACTCTTCGGAAGCAGTGCTCAAGGGGATCAAAGAATTCGACAAGATATAAAACCAAGTCTTGGAGATGAAATTCAAGTGCTTCGGGCGAATGTTTTCAGGAATATAATTCGCAGTAACTTCAATGTCCAGAAGTGTTGCAAATTGTTCTTCAGTTAGATCCGGCTCCATTTGAATTTTCTCAAGTTCTCCAGTATGCCTTGTAATATTGAAAATTTCCATGAATTCTGCTGAAGTGTCAGAACCCCAACTAGGGTAAGTGCTAGGATTGCTTGTGTCCTTTGCATCATGCAAAAATTTAAAAAGAAATCCAAAATTGGGGAAAAGAAAAGCCCTAAAGAATTTAAATCAGTGGCCACACAAAAATTGCTTCCAAAAATTCCTCTGGTATTTTTGAAAAGTCTTATAAATATGCATGATCACATATAAAGTGAAGTGGGTCCCACTGCATGCACCAAGATTTGCCAAAAATTAAAAATAGGGCTTGGAAATTAAATTTGACCAATATTTGACTTGAAATTCAAATGTATTGAATTTCAAGAATGCCTAAATCCTAAAAGTGACTAGCTACTGGTCACCTAGTATTTATAAAATTAGTTAGGCATTTTTATAAAATGCTTTGGTCTTTTTACCAGAGCAAAACAAAAGGCATAAAAAGAAAACAGAAACAATTAAGAAAAAAGAAAAGAAAATAGAAGCTAGCCCACCCCCACAGGCTCGGTCCCAACTCGGGGAGGTGGCCCAGCCCAGGGACACCATCGTCTTCTTCCCCGAGCCAGGCAGGAAGAGCGCTACGTGGCGAGCATGCCGTCGCACGCCCGGCCAGCTCCTGCTTGCCCCTGCCCCGAGATCGCGTCGTGGAGCTATTCCCTACCCTGCGAGTCTATCCCCTACCCTGCGAGTCTATCCACTCTTCCTCCTCGCCGTGTTCGTCACCATCTCGAAGCCGCCAGAGCGTGCCGCCGTGAACAAGCGTGGCCCGAGCCACCCCCAAACCTCTAAATCTTTTCCATTATCTCCGCCGTGATGTGCTTCATCACCCTGTAGACCAAATCGGGCCGAGACTCTTCACATCCGACGACCCCTACCGTCTTCTTCCTCTACGGTTGAAGAACCCTGTCGTCTGATTCGTCGTCTACAACTTCTCTCCGGCCTGCTAGACCCCTCCCTCGAGTTCCTGGTGAGATTGCGCACAAAATCCCCAACTTTTCCCCCCCGTTTTCCCCCTTTAGACACGGCCACCATGAGGAGTGGTCACGGCCTCTGCCATGGCCGTCGTGGAGGTCTCCCCCGTGCCCCTAGAGCCTCCCCGTGTGCACCTTTGTGTGCGTGCAAGGGCTACCTCCTGGTGCCCTTGTCACAGCCAGCCGTAGCCGGAGCCACCGTCCAGGAGGACGCCGCCGTGGACAGTGACGCGGCGACAAGCCGCCGGCCACTGCCAACGTGGCATGGTTATTTAAACTGCTAATAACCCCCTAAGCACCCTTCTAAGCCACCGCCAGGTGGGGCCCCAGCCCCCTTAATCCCCCTCTGTTTAATTAATTAAACAGGTTTTTAAAACAGAGCCACTGACAGGCATGGCCCACATGTCAGCCCCCTACCGATGTCATACTGAGGTCATGCTGATGCAATAATCAGTTTCTCTGATTTAATTTAAATAGAAAAGAATTATAGAAATTCTAGAAATTCATTTAAACTTTGAAAAATCATAGAAAATTCAAATTAACTCCAAATTAAACATATAATATATGAAAAATTATCAGAAAAATTCCAGGATTAAGAATATGCAATTTGTTTTTATGTTTGACCATTTTAAAATCGGGAAATAGTAGCAAATGTGCATATGGCTTAATTTGAATTTGAATTTGGAGTTTGAATTTGCAATTCTTTTGCAATACACTTCAATTAAATGGAATTGTAAACACATCAGTACCATGTACATCATGTTTTCACAACTTATCATGTGCTTGAGCATCGCAATTATATTTATTTCTTGATTTCTTTTTTTGCTCGATAGAAGTGGAACCGAAACCGTGTGTGAACCTCGTCAGTAAGGCAAGCAAACCCCATTGATCATATCTATAAAATCCCAATTCCCTCTCAGTCTCGCTTATGCATGTTTAGGAGATCACCTTGTGTCAATTCTACCGCATAGTTGAACCCATATCCCATGCATGACCTATCATCTTGTCACAGTAGTAAGCAAACCACAATCCTAGCTGACATAGGAGTTGATTGATATCATGTGGCCCCTGCAACTGTTACTGCTTATTGCATGCTTAGTGGTACAATGAGGTTGTTTTGATGCGAGTCGAGATGATAGTGAACATGGTGTTGATGAAAGTGAAACTATGTTGGTGAATCCACCCTAATACAAGGTGAACGATGAGAGGCTGTGTAGGAGTACACAGTGGGTTGTCTCGTTGAATACCGCCTTAAGCACCGAGTTCTTGTATGGTAATCCAAGACAAAGAGTACAACCACACATTGGGCTCACTGACCCCTCTCGGCCTAGTACCTTGATCCGTGTCGACGTCCAGGAGTCACATTAGTTCGGGCTTTCCATTTGGCATCTGCATAGAAATAGAATGAAGGAATGGTTGCATCATATATATATGTGGGTGCACCTGTGAGGCAGGAAAACCATCTGCCAGAGGTGGCGTCTCGGTCACTTTCATTGTTTGAGTCCGTTTCGTTGATCCAGCCTGGCTCTCGAGCGGAGGCAAGTCAGATAGTCGACTCCAGGAATAGACCGGATGTGAGCGAAGTGTCGTGGTGAACATCCTTGCTGTCACCTCTTGAACGGTGGCGAGCAAAAGGCGGTAAACGATGGTCATGTGTGTGTAGCTTACACCCTTGCAAGGTTAACAAAACTATTCGAATAGCCGCGTCCGCGGTTATGGACTACTTGGAACCTGTACCTGATTATTAGACAACTTGAATGGATACTTCTAAAACTCGCAAGATAAGCGTGAGTGCTATGGTGTGCTCCTCGTGGGGAAGTCGAGGAAGTAACCATAGTGGTGTATTGGTTGGAGACTTGGATAGTGGACTCGTGTACGCTTCTTACCTCAAGTCTGGTACTCGTAGGACTAGCCAAGTCAAAGCTGGCACTTCTGCAAGTGAAACCCCACCTCCCTTTATCTTGATACATGTGCATGAGTAGTATAGTTCCTATGTAAGTCTTGCTGAGTACGACTTTGTACTCACGTTTTCTTATTCTCTGTTTTAGATGAGAACCCGGACCCCGATGGAGTCACCGACCTGAAGCTCGACGTTGACCTTGGTAGCATAGTTCCAGACAGCAGTCTGGTCCCTCCTTGAAGGGCATGTTTGTTGTACAAGGCTTCTCTAAGCAATTTGTTAAACTTGTCTGTACTCAGACCTAATTTTCTTCCGTTGTATGATGTAATGTTGATCACAGACATGTGATCTTTGTATACTTTATGTGTAAGTAAATAAAGAAGTACTTTGTAGAGTTATGTGATGATACCTGCTGTTCATACTAGGCATGTGTGCTGCGTGTATGTTTATAACATGCATGTCTTAGTATGGGTTTTCGAGACCTTAGTTGTGATCTGGCTGGCGGTCTTTTATACACCAAGTGGCCCTTAGATGTGCGCAGCTTGGGGCATCGCGATGCGATTGCTCGTGACTCTGTCACGTGCACACTTTGTTGTATGATCGAGCCCGCCCTTGACCCCGACTAAGTGATCGGGCTGGAGTAAGTCTATGTAAGAGTTAGGATTCAATCGATAACATGGTTGAGGCGACTTGTCTATGAGTCTGGGATTCACCACCCATAAGCATCTAGACTTGTGAGTGGACGATGAGGACCCATCTCAGATGATCATCCGGCCTGAATGGGATGCCCCTCACGTTCGATGCTTTCCGAGAGTGTTCTGTGCTTGGCCTTGTCTGCTTAGACAAGTGGGTACGGTTCTCGGCTCTCCATGTGATTGTATCGTGACTGGAATTACATACGCTAACCCCGGGTCCCGACATGAAGACATTCTGAATATTTCATCTTGTATCATCCATTCAAGAATCCAGGTGCTGGGGTCATTTGCATCACCCAAAACATATAAAGTTGCATAAAATTTCTTGATGAGTTCAGAGTTGAAGGGAGTGCTCAAGGCAAACAACCGAGTCAAATTCTGATTCTCAATAGTTTCGGAGATGTTCTGGAAGCATGTTGCAGTTTAAAGACTTCGCATATCAAGATATCTGTGGCGGAAAAGCACACCTTTCTGTCAGTAGACTTTGGTGTAGAATTTTTTTTGTTCTGCTGTCTAGAAGCGAAGGTCATCTGAAGTCCTTTCTGAAGCATAATGACTGACACCAAAGAAGTGGTGGCGCTTTTGATGCTGTTCAAGATTGAACTCTGGCCCATGGCATGAAGAACAACCAGCACCTTTGAAAATGGGAAAAGTTTCACGAGGGTAAATGGAGTCCAGCTGAGTATCTGGACATGGGCGGCAGGGAGGCCGAGGCCTTTGAAGAAGAGCAGCTTGCGCAACATTTGAATGGCCAGCAGCCTGAGCAACTATCAAAGCTTGCTCTTGCGAAGAATTTAGGATCATAACTTGTTCTTCTTCGTCTTCATGAGCTTCAGGCTGGGGCACATTTGCTTCAGAGTCTTGAATGGTTCGGGCTTCAGAAAAATCATGCAAGACACGCGTCCTCGAGTTGGAGGGAGATGGTGCATGGGCTTCCGGGGGAGGAGATGGTGGAGGGGCAGGAGCAATAGGATGGGTTGCGGCTCTTTTTGGTACTGGGGATGGAGCACGAGGTGGAACGGGTGCAGGCGTTGGAGTCGGGGATGGGATTCGCTTGGGAGATGTAGCTTTTGGAGGTGGAGTGGGTTCAGGGCGGGTGGAGTTTGCGCAGGAGTGTGCTTGGGGGACGAACGTTTTGGTGGTGGAGTGGGAGTATTGGTGGGTGGATCAGTAGTCTTTGTTTTGGGTTTGGAGGGCTTTGGCTTGGGAGCAGGTGGAACTACTTCGATGTTTTCCTTCGGCTGGCTGGGCTCATCGCTTGTGTCCATTTCAGCAGTCGAGGCAAGCGTAAGCTTCCGCCTTTTGGAGGTTTTCTTCATGGGAGAAGGGTCGGAAGGATTTGCTTCAGCAGACTTTTCTGCGGCTGGTTCAGCTTCCAGCGCGGCCTTGCGCTTCATGGAATCTCTTTCCATTATTGAAGCATTGTGCGTTTTGACCATTTAATTTACTACAGCTTTGATCTTTCCATGGAAGATTTTGATATTGTCCTTGGTGACAATGTTGACATCTGTGACTTTTTGAAGCATAGACACAGTGTTTCTCTTGAGGTCTTCATCAGATTCTGCTTCAGCTCGTTTCTGGTACTTGTGAATCTTGGCAGTCTCAGATCGATCACGAGAGTGTAAGTCCTTCAGCTGACTGATCAGGGTAGATATCATGGCTTTGATGGGGCCAAAAATATACATATTTCCGAGATCAAGTGCTTCAGGAGCTACTACCTCACACTTCTTCCAGATTGCCTCTGCAATTCCTAGGTGATCCCAAAGTTCTCCTTCACGAGGATCAAAAATTGATGCTCATTTTGGCGATCAACTTCTTCTTGGGGTTCGGACATCGAAATCCCTTTTTGCTTCGAGGGAATTTCTTCGTTGGGGGGAGTCATGTCCACAATGGACTTCTTTTGAGTAGCTTTAGCTTCTTTCTCAACTTTACTTGTTTTAAGGCCATCAAGAGCTTCCTTGCGCTTGGCTTCATGTTCTGCTAACTGTTTAGCTTCAGCAGCATCTTTCTCTTCATTTTTCTCGGATTCGGAGATATTTCTCTTCGTCTCAGCCTTCTCAGCAGCAAACTTTGCAGAGTCAAGTTTTATTTTTTTCCTTGAAAATTCTTCTGCTTCCTTCTTCTTGATGGAAGAGTCTCTGGCAAGCACGCTTCGATTAAGTGCCTCTTCGAGGTCTTTCTGTTGCAATTCTGCTTCAGTGAGCTTTCGCTTCGCTGAAGGGTTTGGAGTAGTGGTCGGCTTGGGCTTCGTTGGGGCACCAGATTTCTCAGCTTGTTTCTGCTTCGCTGGGTCGTGCCTTAGCTTAGAGCGCCTCTCGGTATTGAGGTTTTCTGTCGGTGGCCTCGAGGCCAAGGGCTTCGCGTCCACCAAGTTGGTCATATCAATGGTGGGGCGAGCTGCGGGCGGATCAGTTGGATCCTAAATCTTTAGCCCTTTTGCTGCAGGCTTCTCTCCGAGCTTCTTCTTCAAAGGAATTCGAAGATTTTGTTTCTTGGGAGGAGCAGGCTCTGACTCATCATCTACTTCAGCTTGTGATTCGTCATCAGCTTCAGCATTGGACTCATCATGGATAGAGTCTTCTATAGCGGCTTGATCCTGCTTAGCTCAATCTTCCTCATCAGTGAAAGCATGAGGGGGTGAGGCTATATTCTTCTTCAACTTTCGTTTCTTATTTTAAGTATGGCCTTGTCCAGCAGCTTCAGTAGCGGATAACTTGGCTGCTTTCTTCTCATCTTTGATTCGCTTCTTCTCAGCAGCGATTCTCAACCTCTTTTGCTCTTCTGGATAATCATCGGTGTCTTAAGAGTATTGGGGTGAGGATACTTCGGTTGGACTGGGCAGTAGAGATGACGATTTTCTTCGGTATACTTTCCGCACATGTGAGAAGTATACAGAAAGGGTGGACTCAAGGAAATCTGCATCGGCCATTTCCAGTCAGGGATACTTTTGTATTTGTACCACCTCATGGGCCAGTAGCGCCGAATGCCTTGCAACCGAATCTTTCGCTGATCTTTTGTGTTGTTAGGAGGGGTGTCATATCCAAGCTGCTTCCGAATAGATTCGGGAATGCCTCTAGCATTATTCTTTTCCTTCGTTCTGCCTCCTCTTTTCTTAGGATAATTTTGTTTGGCTTCATTGATGTGATCAAGAACTGGGGACTCATCACCGAAGCCCAAATCCTCAGACATCCTGTGAAAAAGGAAACGGGGAATGAGGGAAAAAGACAAGTATGGACTTATAAATTCATGTTAGAATTTTGAAAAGTCTTATAAATATCAAGTGATGTGGGACCCACCCCAGGCTCATGGATTTTTCAAATATTCAAACAGTGCCTTGGAATTAATCAAAAATCCCTATTTGAGTTAAGATTCAAATTATTTGAATTTTAAAAATGTTGAAACTTTATAAGTGGCTAGTCTATATTATTATGAGGCCATATAAATTTTTTCAGCATTTAATAAAATGCCTAGCTATTTATTTAGCACAGCAAAACAAAAATGCAGAAAAGAAAAACAGAAGAAAAGGAAAAAGGGAAACTCACCTAGCTTCCAGCCCGACTAACTCCCCGCAGCCCACCTGGCCGGCCCAGCCCACCGAAGTCCCCTGTCGTCTTCCTCCCCGCGCGCCCAAGCAGCTCGGTGGCGAGGCGCCGACGCCGTGGACGCCACCGCGACGTCCGAAGGGTTCCAGGCCTCCCCAGCTCACCAAAGAGCGCCAAGGAGACGTCCGCATCGCCCTCTCTCATTTTCCCCCATCGTCGCCTCCTCTCGAGCTCCGTACGTGATTCCCCCTTCTTCCCCGAGAGCAGCCGCCGCTCACCGTCACAAGAACCCGTGGCCAACGCCGGAGAAGAGCCAGAAGACCATGTCCCCCTTGCGCTACATCGTCGTCCACGCCAAGAGCTCGAAGATGGTGACCTAGGAGCCACTGGAGCCGCCGCAATCGAAGCTTTCTTCTCGCCGGAGCCGCCGCGCGTCGTCTTCAATTCCGGCCACTGTGGAGCTCCTCCGACCACGCCACCGCCTCAGTTTGACTCACGGTGAGCTTCTGGTTCACCCTAGCTTTCACACAGGCCAACCCTCGCACCCTAGCATCTTTTGCCATGGAAGCCGGAACTTCTCGCCGCCGGGATGTTCCTCGCCGTGCAACCATGAAGCTTTTGAGCTCGAGCGGATGTCCGTCGTCTTCGCCTTGCTCCTCTGCGCCGTTTGCGTGCATCCCCGGTTCAAGAAGAGCACCCCAGCGAGTTTTGCCTTGAGCCCGAGCCACGGCCGCCGCTAGGTCTTGACGCCGGGGACGTTCCGGTGCCCCCCGGTGACCCTGAGATGCTCGAGGTGAAGCACGAGACCACGAGGAGTCGTCTGGTGGTCGCAGCCTTTCGTTTGGTGGCCGGGAGCACCCTCCCCGTGCAGCGCCGCCGCACTGGTGGCCACCGGCGTTTAGCCGCCGGCAGGCCGCCGACGTGGCCATGATTAGGGGCTTAACGCCACCTGGGTTAAGTGACCCTAGGTCATTGACACTGGGCCCCAATGGCTTAATTAAGCCACTTGTTAAATTAAACAGCCGGAGTAAATTAACCCAGCCACTGACAGGCCGACCCAACCAGTCAGACCCCCCTGACATCATCCTTGCGCAAGCCTGACGCAATAAATGAATTTCCAGAATAAATTGAATTAAAGAAATTCCAGAAAATCCAAAAAGTAGCCCAAACTTTGGAAATTCATAGAAAATTCATATTAACTCCAAATTGGACAATTAATATATGAAAAATGATCAGGAGAAAATAAGCTATCCAAAAATCCAACTTTAAACTATGTTTGAGTTGATTTGAAAATGGGACCAGTAGCATATGTCATTTGATTTATTTGGAATTTATTCAAATTCAATTCAAATGATTTTGCAACTTGGACCATGGAATTATGCTACTTTTCAACCACACTTCAGATGCATATCATACACATTTCAAAATGATTCAAATTGATCAATCAATGTCACATGTAACTTGACTAAGTTTGAATTCAAATTGGAGTTTGAATTTGCAATTCAAATTGCAATATACTCCATTTAAATGGAATTGCCTCACACATCAAAGCATATACATCAAGTTCAACCTTCCAACATGTGATTGTGCATTGTATTTACTTTTCTACCTTGTTTGTTGTTTGTCGAGTAGAGGTGGAACCGGAGCAGGAGGCTGCCCCCTTCGTTGAAGACCCCGAACCCGAACCTCGTCAGCAAGGCAAGCAAACCCCCATTGGTCATGTCGATAAAATCCCACTTCCCTCTCATGTCTCGCTTAGGCATTGTATAGGATGATTACCATGCTACGTTTCTACCGCATAGATGAACCCATTCCTTTGCATTACCTATCATTTGTCACAGTAATAGGCAAAACCACAATCCTAGCAAATGTAGGAGTTGATTGATATCATGTGGCCCCTGCAATTGTTACTGCTTATTGCATGCTTAGAGTTATACCATGATGATACTGTTATGTGAGTCGGGATGGTAGTGATCATGATAATGATGCTAGAAAAGTGTTGGTGAATCTACCCTAATACAAGGTGAACGATGAGAGGCTGTGTAGGAGTACACGGTGGGTTGTCTCGTTGAACACCGCCTTAAATCCGAGTTCTTGTGTGGTGATCCAAGATGAAGAGTACAACCACACATTGGGCTCACGGACCCCTCTCAGCTTACTAACTCATCCCTTTCGATGTCCAGATGTCGCAATAGTTCGGAGTTCTGGTAGGTCTGTGGCCTGGATGCTAAGTAAGAAAATGGCTCATCCGAGACCGGCTTATGCACCACGCACACATCACTTGGGTCCACTTCGGTAAACCGGCCGGGTTCACGATAGTGGTAGCCAATCCAAGTAGGTGGCTTTCTCGGACTAGATCGGCTATGAGGTAACAGTTGTGGTGAGCATCCTCGCTGACAGCCCTTGAATGGTGTCGAGATCAAAGGCGGTAAATGATGATCATGTGTGTGTAGCGGTACACCCCTGCAGGGTTAACAAAACTATTCGAATAGCCGCGTCCGCGGTTATGGACTGCTTGGAAAGCTTAGCTTGATTATTAGACAACTTGAACTGGATACTTATAAAACACACCAAGATAAGTGTGAGTGCTATGGCGTACTTTCTCGTGGGGAAGTCGAGGAACGCACCATAGTGGTGTAATTGGTTGGAGAAAGTAGTGGACTCGTGTACGCTTCTTACCTCAAGTCTGGTACTCGTAGTTCAGGACTAGCGAAGTCAAAGCTGGCATTTCTGCAAGTGAAACCCCACCTCCCGTTACCTTGATATATGTGCATGATTAGTATAGCTCCTATGTAATTCTTGCTGAGTACGACTTTGTACTCACGTTTGCTTAATCTATGTTTTAGATGATCCCACTGACCCCGAAGGTGGCTTCTTCATCGAGCTGGACGACTGAAGATCAAGCTAGTCTAGTCCCAGTGAGACGATTGGTTCCCTCGTGGAGGGCTTGTGTTTAAATAAGGCTTCTTAAGCCATTTGTTAAACTTGTCTGTACTCAGACATACTTTGCTTCCGCTTGTGTTGTAATGTTGGATCACATGTTTGTGATCTCTGTGTGCACTCTATAAGAGTTATCAATAAAAATGTATACTTTGTAGAGAATTGCAATGAAAACTAATGTTCATACAAGGCATGTGTGTTGCGTGTATGTTTATAACATGCATGTCTTTGTATGGGTTTTCGAGACCTTAGTTGTGATCTGGCTGGCGGTCTTTCATACACCAAGTGGCCCTTAGATGTGCGCAGCTTGGGGTATCACGATGCGATTGTTCGAGACTCCGTCTCGTGCACACTTTGTGGTATGATGGAGCCCGCCCTAGACCCCGACTAAGTGATCGGGCTGGAGGAAGTCTATGTAAGAGTTATGAGATAGTCGATAGTATGGTTGAGGCGACTTGTCTTTGAATATGGGAGTTCACCACCCATATCATTAGACTTGTGTGCGGACGATGAGGACCCATCTCAGTTGATCATCCGGCCGGGATGGGATGCCCCTCACGTACGATGCTCTCCGAGAACGTTCTGTGCTTGGCCTTGTCTGCTTAGACAAGTGGGTACGGTTCTCGGCTCTCCATATGACTATGTCTTAACTGGACTTGCATACGCTAACCCCGGGTCCCGACAGACTTGGTATCAGAGCAGGACTGACTGTAGGACTAGCAACCTTGGCCGAAGTCGAGTCTAGCCTTCTATAGTTATATAGTTACTCTGGGTATAGAAGGGAACAACGTAAGGCTTCTTTTTTCTCCTTACCCCCTTCGTTCTGAGTTCTGAGTCACCCTCATCTTATTCTACGGGAAGATAGGACTAGGCTCTCCTCTGTCTGATTAGAACATCTCGTTGTTTGCTTCCTTGTAGCCGTAGGAAAGTTGTGATCGGTTTGTTAGAGTGGTTATGCTCCCTGATTTATTACATCGTATGTAAGTGTTGTTTCCATGTTGTAAGCAATTGTCTTTTTCTTGCAATTACAGCCGTTATGCTGTCCGAGTCATTCCAGGTTTATCTCATAATCTGATGCATTTGCAAACTCCTTCTTTCTGTTTCAGATGGCAGATCTTCCCCCTCGGCAGATTGTTCGTTTGACCAGGTGCCTCGGTGTGCGTGTCCATCCCGCCACGTTGATCGAGATGATGTCCTATGTGGGATATCGATGGTATCCTGAGTACACCGTTGAGGAGCAGTTCCTTGACTTCAACCAGACCTAGTTCAACTGCATTGTCAGGATCTACCCGCACCACGTTGGAGTCACTCAGCCTATCCACTTTGGACATGGCATTGGCATGACAGAGAACATGGCTGTGCAGGATGCTGCATACTCATGTATTACCCTGCTGAGAGAGGATTACACTATGCTGAGAGATACCTCATTCCTCTATATCCCTGCTGCACTTCCAGGAGAAGAGGGATATTACACCGGACTCTACTCAGATCACTCTGCAGAAGATCCAGCACTTCAGATGACTGCTAAGTTTGCCAGTGATCGAGATCGTGATGCACGCGCTCTCCGTTTCGAGCTTCACGCCACTCGTGTTCGTCTGTATCGAGCACTGACACTCTTGGCACCCTTTGTGAGTGTGGGATCAGTTGAGTATGATGCTATCTACCCAGTGAGGACTCAGATGCCTTCTCGAGTTGCTTGGCCCGAGATTGGAGGCATTTTCCCACCCCGTGGTCCTTTGCTTCCACCCTAAGCTGGACCTAGGCCCCATCCTTGCCCAAATGGATATCAGGGTCCACAGGCCTCCGTGTTTTCCGATGGTCACCTTCAGCTATCGGGATACGCGGGTAACTTTTACGAGGACTACTATGGAGATGGAGATGAGTGAGACCGCTTGTGGTCTTACTTAGTGAGGATGTAGTAGTATCTTAGTATATTGTACGCAAGGTATCTAAGTTCCAGAGGCTTAGATAAATAATGTATAGGAAGTCAGAGTGCTTCTGAAGGATGTATCATCTTCATCACGTTTGTATTAGCTTGGTGCTTGTACTAAAACGATGTATGGTTTCTATGACAGCTTGTGAATATATGGCTTGTATGCTTTATCACCATGTTGTCAAGATGATTACTTCCTTTGCTCTGTAATCCTTCCAGTACTTCAATACCTTGTTTAGACTCTCCCAATCAACTCTGTTTGACTTTGGTTTTCACTTCAGGATGTCTCAAGGAACCCGTGGCCAGCTTGGTCGTAACCAGGGTCGTGGGAATGACCAGGAGGAAGGCAAACTTCCACCCCCACCCACGATGGATCAGGTTCTGATGGAAGTTGAGAGGAACCGCCGAGACTCTCACCATCCGCTGGAAGTCATTGCCCGCAACACCACTCAGCAGCGCAACGAGTTGGTGTCCCTGAACGATTTCATCCCCCGGTTTTCAGTTACTCCACCGAGCCCCTTGACGCCGATGACTGGCTTCGCAACATCGAGAGGAATCTCCAAGCAGGCCATGTTGCAAATGGCGACAAGGTCAGCTATGCCACCTATCACCTTGAAGGTGCAGCTAGCTCTTGGTGGGAAAACTTCATGAACATGCGTCCCGTTGGACCGCCTGCATCTTGGGATGAATTCTGCACTTCCTTCCGTGAGCACCACATTCCCAAAGGTCTTATGGACCGCAAGCGTGAGGAGTTCTGCAACCTCACCCAAGGAAGAAGGACCGTTGACGAGTTTAGTCGTGAGTTCAACCGGCTTGCTCGTTATGCTACTGAAGAAGTCTCCACCGACGCAAAGAAGCAAGAAAGGTTTCGTCGTGGCCTCAATTCTGGACTCCGTCGTGAGCTCAACCTACATGACTTTGCCACCTTCCAGGTCCTTGTCAACAAGGCCATCAAGGCAGAGGACATGAACACCCCCAACGACTTCCGAAAACACCCTAGAGACGATGGCTCATCCAGTTCAGGCTCCCAGAAGCGCAAGATCTGGATCCCAAATAGTATGTTCCGCCAGAACAACCCACCGAGGCCATCCTATGTGGCGCCTCGTCCACCAACTCAGTTCCACCCAGCTCCACGCACTGTTTTTGGAGCTTGCTACAAGTGTGGTCAGGCAGGCCACTACTCTCGTGAGTGTCCCCAGAACCAGATCCAGAACCAGAATGCTCCACCCCGTGCCGGAGGCAACAACAATGGTCGTGGCAAGCCCCCCCAGAAGGTCTACATCGCCAAACCCGCTCCTCCCGCCACTCGTGGACGTGTGAACCAGATTGCCGCCGAAGAGACTGACGACACCACTTATGTCATTCTTGGTATGCTCCCAGTCAATTATGTTCCTACTTCCGTTCTTTTCGACCCAGGAGCATCTTATTCATTCCTGTCGTAAAGTTATGCACTTCGTCATGAGTTATCTTTTGTTGAATTGTCCACCCCCATGATTATTCAAACTCCAGGGTCCAGATGGCAAACTAATAGAGTAAGCCATGGAAATCAAATTGCAATTGAGGGTTTAGTATTCCTTGCTTCACTCATAGCCCTCAAGTCTTCAGATATTGATGTCATCCTTGGCATGGATTGGCTATCAAGACAGAATGCCTACCTGGATTGCAAAGGAAAATCCGTGAAACTCACCCACCCTTCATGCAAAACCGTCAACTATACCTCACCCAGAACAAGAACCCAAGTGCATTCCTTGAATGTACTTCCCCTTCCCGAACTTGAAGATATTCCGGTGGTTCGTGACTTCCCGGATGTCTTTCCTGAAGAGCTGCTGGGCATGCCACCCGACAGATGTGTAGAGTTTATAGTGGATCTTGCCCCAGGAACCGCACCAATTTCTAGGCGCCCATACAAAATGGCCCCACGTGAGTTAGCTGAGCTTACAACCCAACTGGAAGCTTTGTTGGAAAAAGGCTTCATCCGCCCTAGCTCATCGCCATGGGGATGCCCCGTTCTGTTCGTAACGAAGAAAGATGGAACAGAAAGGATGTGCGTAGTCTATCGCCCGCTAAATTTAGCGACGATAAAGAACAAGTACCCATTGCCCAGGATCAATGATCTTTATGATCAACTTGCAGGATCCTCTGTCTTCTCCAAAATGGATTTGAGATTAGGTTATCATCAAATCAAAATCCGAAACGAGGACATTCCCAAAACGGCTTTTACTACTCGTTATGGTCTTTACGAGTACACCGTCATGTCCTTTGGTTTAACCAATGCCCCCACCACTTTCTCACGCATGATGAATTCGATCTTCATGGAGTACTTAGATAAATTTGTTGTAGTTTATCTTGATGACATTCTCATCTACTCGAAGAACAAAGAAGAACATGCCGAACACCTAAGGCTGGTATTGATGAAACTTAGAGAGCATCGCCTGTATGCAAAATTCTCCAAGTGTGAATTTTGGCTACCAGAAGTGACCTACTTAGGCCACGTGATTTCGGCAAAAGGCATTGCTGTGAATCCCGAGAGAGTTCAGGCCGTCCTTGACTGGACTCCACCTGAATCGGTTAAGCAAGTTAGGAGTTTTCTTGGCCTAGCCAGCTATTGCCGTCGCTTCGTCGAGAACTTTTCTAAAGTTGCAAATCCTCTAACTGAACTCCTCAAGAAAGATAAGAAATTCCTATGGACTCCCAAGTGCGAGGAAAGCTTTCAAGAGCTAAAAATAAGATTGACTTCTGCACCCGTACTTGCACCTCCAGACACCAAAAAGGATTTTGAGATCTATTGTGACGCATCACGGCAAGGGTTAGGATGCATACTTTTGCAAGATCGACATGTGGTAGCTTATGCTTCACGCCAATTACGGCAACATGAAGAGAACTATCCTACCCATGACCTTGAACTCGCTGCCTTAGTTCATGCCCTAACAACTTGGCGACATTACCTCCTTGGTAATCGTTGTGAGATCTATTCTGACCACTAAAGCCTCAAATACATTTTCACCCAGCCAGTTCTTAATCTCAGGCAAAGACGCTGGATTGAGTTGATAAAAGATTACGACGTAGGAATTTCTTACACCCCAGGAAGAGCCAATGTCATGGCTGATGCACTAAGTCGTAAGTCGTATTGTAACAACCTGCAACAGTATCAACCACTTCTTCATGAGGACTTTCGCAAGCTCAATCTTGAGATTGTTCCTCATGGCTATCTTTCTACCTTGGTGGCGAAGCCAACTCTTGAGGATCAGATCATAGTTTCCCAAAGGCGTGCACCAGGTGTTCGCCGGATCAAGGAGAACATTGTTTGCGGAGTTGCTAAATGTTTCTCCACAGATAGCAAGGGAAAGGTATTCTTTGAAAATCGTTTGGTAGTACCTAAGAATAGGGAACTAAGGCAACTCATCCTCAAAGAAGCCCATGACACACCCCTCTCTATTCATCCCGGTAGCACAAAAATGTACCGAGATCTACGCCAGAGATTTTGGTGGACTAGGATGAAGTAAGACATTGCTCAATTTGTTGACGAATGTGATGTTTGTCGTCGCATTAAGGCAGAACATCAAAGACCTGCTGGTACACTTCAACCTTTGTCTATTCCCGAGTGGAAATGGGACAAAGTCGGTATGGAATTCATCACCGGCTTTCCAAAAACCCAGAAAGGAAACAATGCCATCTTTGTTCTCATAGATAGGCTTTCCAAAGTTGCTCACTTCCTTCCGGTTCGCGAGTCTATAACTGCTAGCCAGTTAGCGGACTTGTACGTCTCTAGAATTGTATCCCTTCACGGTGTTCCTTTGAAAATCAATTCTGATCGCGGTAGCCTTTTCACCTCTAGATTTTGGGGAAGCTTTCAGAATGCTATAGGAACTCATCTCTCCTTTAGTACGGCTTTCCATCCTCAGTCTAGCGGTCAAGTCGAAAGGGTTAACCAAATACTTGAAGACAAGCTCAGATCTTGTGTTATCTCATTCGGAAAGAATTGGGAGAAGTCTCTTCCATTTTCCGAATTTGCTTATAACAATAGTTTTCAATCTAGTCTGAACATGGCTCCTTTTGAACTCCTTTATGGACGACGATGTCGAACACCACTAAACTGGTCAGAAACCGGTGAAAGACAATTCTTTGGACCGGATATGATCATGGAAGCAGAAGAGCAAGTTCGCATTGTTCGTGATCAATTGAAAGAAGCCCAGTCTCGTCAGAAAAGCTACTATGATCGTCATCATAGGAAAGAGAGCTACAATCTGGATGAGAAGGCTTACCTTCGGGTTACTCTGAAGGGAACCCAACGTTTCGGTATCAAAGGAAAATTGGCCCCACGTTACATCGGACCTTTCCGCATTGTTGCCAAACGTGGAGAAGTTGCCTACCAACTTGAACTACCCCCGCACCTTTCTCGAGTACATGATGTATTCCATGTGTTCCAACTCAGGCGTTGCTTCAAGGACCGCATCCGCGAAGTCGACCATGAAACGCTTGATCTCCAAGATGACCTTTCTTATCGAGAATACCCCGTTCGTATTCTTGATTTCGCAGAGCGCGTCACTCGTCGTCAGAAGATTAGGTTTCTGAAAGTGCAATGGTCACACCACTCTGAGAGAGAAGCTACGTGGGAAAGAGAAGTCCGTCTCAGTACCGAGTATCCCTCCTTCCTCCCGCTGACTTCTGAATCTCGGGACGAGATTCTGTTGAGTGGAGGCGAGTTGTCAGAACCCTCTATTAGGTAATGTGCTAGGGTTAGCAAGTCTCTTGCATCATGTTAAAATTTCAAAAGAAATCTTTGAAATCAAAATCTAAAGCAAAATGGGAGAAGGAACCCCCCCCCCAGATGAATTATTTCAAAAGGCCAGATAAAAATCTTCTCCAAAAATTCATGTTAGAATTTTGAAAAGTCTTATAAATGAGTGTGACCACATATCAACTGATGTGGGAACCACCCCAGGCTCATGGATTTTTCAAATATTCAAATAGTGCCTTGGAATTAATCAAAAACCCCTATTTGAGTTAAGATTCAAATTATTTGAATTTTAAAAATGTTGAAACTTTATAAGTGGCTAGTCTATATTATTATGAGGCCATATAAATTAATTCAGCATTTAATAAAATCCCTAGCTATTTATTTAGCACAGCAAAACAAAAAGGCAGAAAAGAAAAATAGAAGAAATAGAAAAAGGGAAACTCACCTTGCTTCCAGCCCGACTAACTCCCCGCAGCCCAACTGGCCGGCCCAGCCCACCGAAGTCCCCTGTCGTCTTCCTCCCCGCGCGCCCAAGCAGCTCGTTGGCGAGGCGCCGACGCCGTGGACGCCACCGCGACGTCCGAAGGGTTCCAGGCCTCCCCAGCTCACCAAAGAGCGCCAAGGAGACGTCAGCATCGCCCTCTCTCATTTTCCCCCATCGCCGCCTCCTCTCGAGCTCCGTACGTGATTCCCCCTTCTTCCCCGAGAGCAGCCGCCGCTCACCGTCACAAGAACCCGTGGCCAACGCCGGAGAAGAGCCAGAAGACCGTGTCCCCCTCGCGCTACGTCGTCGTCCACGCCAAGAGCTCGAAGATGGTGACCTAGGAGCCACTGGAGCCGCCGCAATGGAATCTTTCTTCTCGCCGGAGCCGCCACGCGTTGTCTTCAATTCCGTCCACTGTGGAGCTCCTCCGACCACGCCACCACCTCAGTTTGACTCACGATGAGCTTCTGGTTCACCCTAGCTTTCGCACAAGCCAACCCTCGCACCCTAGCATCTTTTTCCATGGAAGGCGGAACTTCTCGCCGCCGGGATGTTCCTCGCTGTGCAACCATGAAGCTTTTGAGCTCGAGCGCATGTCCGTCGTCTTCGCCTTGCTCCTCTGCATCGTTTGCGTGCATCCCCGGTTCAAGAAGAGCACCCCAGCGAGTTTTGCCTCGAGCCCGAGCCACGGCCGCCGCTAGGTCTTGACGCCGGCGACGTTCCGGTGCCCCCAAGCGCGAGACCACGAGGAGTCGTCTGGTGGTCGCAGCCTTTCGTTTGGTGGCCGGGAGCACCCTCCCCGTGCAGCGCCGCCTCACTGGTGTCCACCGGCGTTTAGCCGCCGGCAGGCCGCCGACGTGGCCATGATTAGGGGCTTAGCCCCATCTGGGTTAAGTGACCCTAGGTCACTGACACTGGGCCCCAGTGGCTGAATTAAGCCACTAGTTAAATTAAACAGCCAGAGTAAACTAACCCAGCCACTGACAGGCCGACCCCACCAGTCAGACCTCCCTGACGTCATCCTTGCGCAAGCCTGACGCAATAAATGAATTTCCAGAATAAATTGAATTAAAGAAATTCCAGAAAATCCAGAAAGTAGCCCAAACTTTGGAAATTCATAGAAAATTCATATTAACTCCAAATTGGACAAATAATATATGAAAAATGACCAGGAGAAAATAAGCTATCCAAAAATCCAACTTTCAACTATGTTTGAGTTGATTTGAAAATGGGACCAGTAGCATATGTCATTTGATTTATTTGGAATTTATTCAAATTCAATTCAAATGATTTTGCAACTTGGACCATGGAATTATGCTACTTTTCAACCACACTTCAGAGGCATATCATACACATTTCAAAATGATTCAAATTGATCAATCAATGTTAGATGTAACTTGACTAAGTTTGAATTCAAATTGGAGTTTGAATTTGCAGTTCAAATTGCAATATACTCCATTTAAATGGAATTGCCTCACACATCAAAGCATATACATCAAGTTCAACCTTCCATCATGTGATTGTGCATTGTATTTACTTTGCTACCTTGTTTGTTGTTTGTCGAGTAGAGGTGGAACCGTATCAGGAGGCTTCCCTCTTCGTTGAAGACCCCGAACCCGAACCTCGTCAGCAAGGCAAGCAAACCCCCATTGATCATGTCGATAAAATCCCACTTCCCTCTCATGTCTCGCTTATGCATTGTATAGGATGATTACCATGCTACGTTTCTTCCGCATAGATGAACCCATTACTTTGCATGACCTATCATTTGTCACAGTAGTAGGCAAAACCACAATCCTAGAAAATGTAGGAGTTGATTGATATCATGTGGCCCCTGCAATTGTTACTGCTTATTGCATGCTTAGAGTTATACCATGATGATACTGTTATGTGAGTCGGGATGGTAGTGATCATGATAATGATGGTAGAAAAGTGTTGGTGAATCTACCCTAATACAAGGTGAACGATGGGAGGTTGTGTAGGAGTACACGGTGGGTTGTCTCGTTGAACACCGCCTTAAGTCCGAGTTCTTGTGTGGTGATCCAAGATGAAGAGTACAACCACACATTGGGCTCACGGACCCCTCTCAGCTTACTAACTCATCCCTTTCGATGTCCAGATGTCGCAATAGTTCGGAGTTCTGGTAGGTCTGTGGCCTGGATGCTAAGTGAGAGAACGGCTCATCCGAGACCGGCTTATGCACCACGCACACATCACTTGGGTCCACTTCGGTAAACCGGCCGGGTTCACGATAGTGGTAGCCAATCCAAGTAGGCGGCTTTCTCAGACTAGATCGGCTATGAGGTAACAGTTGTGGTGAGCATCCTCGCTGACACCCCTTGAATGGTGTCGAGATCAAAGGCGGTAAATGATGATCATGTGTGTGTAGTGGTACACCCCTGCAGAGTTAACAAAACTATTCGAATAGCCGCGTCCGCGGTTATGGACTGCTTGGAAAGCTTAGCTTGATTATTAGACAACTTGAATTGGATACTTATAAAACACACCAAGATAAGTGTGAGTGCTATGGCGTACTTTCTCGTGGGGAAGTCGAGGAAGGCACCATAGTGGTGTAATTGGTTGGAGAAAGTAGTGGACTCGTGTACGCTTCTTACCTCAAGTCTGGTACTCGTAGTTCAGAACTAGCCAAGTCAAAGATGGCATTTCTGCAAGTGAAACCCCACCTCCCTTTACCTTGATACATGTGCATGATTAGTATAGCTCCTATGTAAGTCTTGCTGAGTACGACTTTGTACTCACGTTTTCTTAATCGAGCTGGACGACTGAAGATCAAGCTAGTCTAGTCCCAGTCAGACGACTGGTTCCCTCGTGGAGGGCTTGTGTTTAAATAAGGCTTCTTAAGCCATTTGTTAAACTTGTCTGTACTCAGACATACTTTTCTTCCGCTTGTGTTGTAATGTTTGATCACATGTTTGTGATCTCTGTGTGCACTCTATAAGAGTTATCAATAAAAATGTATACTTTGTAGAGAATTGCAATGATACCTACTATTCATACAAGGCATGTGTGCTGCGTGTATGTTTATAACATGCATGTCTTTGTATTGGTTTTCGAGACCTTAGTTGTGATCTGCCTGGCGGTCTTTCATACACCAAGTGGCCCTTAGATGTGCGCAGCTTGGGGCATCGCGATGCGATTGTTCAAGACTTCGTCTCGTGCACACTTTGTGGTATGATCGAGCCCGCCCTAGACCCCGACTAAGTGATCGGGCTGGAGTAAGTCTATGTAAGAGTTATGAGATAGTCGATAGTATTGTTGAGGCGACTTCTCTTTGAATATGGGAGTTCACCACCCATATCATTAGACTTGTGTGCGGACGATGAGGACCCATCTCAGTTGATCATCCGGCCTGGATGGGATGCCCCTCACGTACGATGCTCTCCGAGAACGTTCTGTGCTTGGCCTTGTCTGCTTAGACAAGTGGGTACGGTTCTCGGCTCTCCATATGACTATGTCTTAACTGGACTTGCATAGCTAACCCCGGGTCCCGACATGTTGAAGCAATATCAAATCAAACAGGGTTATATTGCCTAGGGGGGCCATCAAGTACACCATAAATGTAATTCCTCTGTGAAGGGTTAGGATATGAATGAGCATATGCAATCTTATCATTATTATCCCGGTGTCGGTAAGTATAACGACCAGTGCGATAGTATTCCTTTTGAGGAACATTTGATTCGGGCACTGGTACCAAAGACTTTCCCTGCATAGAATGGTTAGCTGGCAATTTTTCAACGAGTGACTTGCGCACCCAAATTTGTCTCTTATAGAAACCATTCTTTGGAGGGCCACCAATGTATTCGGCTGAAACTTTTCCTTCCTGGTTCTTGATAAGCTTGTAGTCAGAATCTAGTGATTCATCAACTATAGCCTTATCAATTTTGTAGTTGCAACCTAAAAGATTAGCAATATATATAGGCTTATCCTTCGCTAGAATCCATACAGTTTTTGGGTACTTCTCAGGTTCCCAATAAGTGCCATCAGGGTTTAGCTTCCTTTAAAAACCAACACCTTCATTCCTAGGATGCCCGTGAAGGAGTGCCTTCTTCAGGATATCACAAAGATGCTGCTGTCCCTGGACACTTTTGAACAAACCTGTTTCAAAAAAACTTTCAACCCGAGGAGTTCCTCGGTAATAGGAGAGTTTTCCTCATGTGAGGCATTAGTATCATCAATAATAATAGCAGCTTTGCCTTTGGAATCAGTTTTGCTTCGCTCCAAACAAGTTAAGCAAGGTGAATCAGATTTATGATTTTCTTCAGAACCTTGATGAGCCATGAGAGGGATTGATGTTTTCCAACTCTTCATGAGCCTCTCTCAGTTTTTCGAGAGCCATTTTCCTCTGAAGAAATTCATAGGTAAGCTTCTCATAATCAACTGAAAGAAGATCATGCCGAGGGGATAACTTTTCAAACTTCTCCTTAAGAGCATCATGCTCCTTAGTTAAAGTTTTACCTTTCTCTATCTCATCGATCAACAGAGTCTCTGATTTCTCAATGGTTTTTCTTAGCGAATCAAGTTCATCTTGTTGGATTGAAGCAATTTTAGCCAGTTTAGCGTAGCTTATCTTAGAATCACTTTCATATGAAGAACAATCAGAAGTATCATAGGTAGCTTTGGATGAAGATACCTTTGCTTTGGCCATGAAGTAGTATGCAGGAGTTTCATCTTCACTGTTGTGGTTGGTGAAGAATGAGCTCGAAGCAACGGCCAAAGCAAATGCTAATCCAACAACACAATCAGACTCGGATCCAGATGGAGATCTTGAGCCTGATTCAGCTTTGGATCCAGAGGCTTCTTCTTCAGAGTTCATCTCCTTTCCCAGATACGCCTTGGCACGATGAGAATTGCTTCGACGAGAAGAGTGTGTCTTCGAAGAAGAACTCTCACGCTTCTTGTGATACTTCTTTCTCTTCTCATCATCAGAATCTTTCTTCTTTTCTCTTCTTGAACTGGAATCATGTATCTTGGACTCATAGCTTCTGGAGGATCTGTGGGACTTTCTTGAGGAATCTCTGAGTGGATGGTTTGATTTGTTTTCAGCTTCCCACAATTGGCAGTCAGCAATTTAGTGACCTAGTTTCTTGCACTTGTAGCAGCAGTTGTCCTTCGATGGAGAGTTTCTTGAGGATGAACGGTGAGATGAGTAACTTCAGTTCCTTGACGAGTAATTCTTCTTGGGTGAAGAAAAAACTTTTCTTTGGAAGCGTTTGAAGCGTCTCATGATCAAATCCAAGTCCTTCACAATGCTTTCAGGATCATCAGATTCCACACCGGAAGCAGAACTAACTTCGGGTGAAGAGTGATGCCATGCTTTTTCTTTTAGAAAATGTGATTTTCTTTGAGAGCCATTTTGTCAGGCCCCTCATGCGGTACTATCTCGAGTTAGTCACTTTCGCGTCCCACCTGAGATAGAAGTGCATAAGTGGCCACCGACGCATGATACTCGCACTCGTATCGCTATCAGATTCTCGACAACAGGAAAATGAAGCATGAACAACTAAGACATAAATATATATAATCCCAGGGCATACACTCGCCGCTGGTATTTATTACATCATCTCAGAGATCATAAGATCCAACAGTACATCATAACATTATGCGGAAGACACACACAACCGAGGACAGTCAAAATCCAAATGGCCCTAGAGAAGGCTGCACATAAACAAGTCCACCCACGGAACGTCGGAACCCAACTATAGGATATACTGGGCGAAGTCCTTCTCATCGTCCTCCTTTGGTGGCAACTCCACGAAGTAGCGTCTGGTGCTCGGGTCGAGGTAGTAATCAACTGCAGCGGCCGATCAGGCAAAACATAAAACGGGAAAAGAAAATCAAGAGGTGAGAATATATCAATGCAGTATAACTACCTTCTCACGGTAAGGAAGGGTAGTGGTTGAGGTTGTAGCCGCGCTAGCATATATGAGTGGCTAACGAACTATTAGAGTAAGGAAAGATCCAAGAACTCGTTGATGATCGCATCAATAAGTCTCTATTCCACCTACTTACGCAAAAAATAACACAACCTTGTCCCCTCTTTGTCGCCCCGGACGAAGAAGAGCAATCAAGGCAACTCACACGTTGGCAACTTTTAAAGCATGGTTAAGTTGATGTTATTCTATGAACCAGGAGTAGGTCTCAAGTCGTCCATACCCGCGGACACGAATTTTTGGAAAGATTTAACCCTACAAGGGTGTACCAACTGCCCATCATAGGATTCGCATGTACGCCCTGTTTCCACTTGGCTGGGTAAATGCCTGAAACTCCGGAATGTCTGAGTCCCTCTAACTAAAAACAAACAATTCCGGGTGCCCCTAGTGAGTCGACATCCAACTCAAAATCCGGCCGCGCTCTCGAATCGGCCTCAACCGTATGACTCCAGGTTTGGATTACATGTTAATCTCACATGATACCGGGTCCTCAGCCGGTCATGATGGCCCAGCAAGGAACCATGTTCTTACTGGTCCGGGTTGGTTTGAAAACAGCTGGGGTACCTACCAAGCACACACACGTTTGCAAATAGTAAATCAGCTTGGGCCACCACTATAGCTGTTTGAAGCTAGGTAGGTAAGACAAGGGTACCCCATAGAATCCCACACACGATTAGGCACGCTCGTCAAGAAACACAATACTCGGAACTCGGGACCTAGGTGACTCGAATGGAACCAAACACCTGGCGGGATCAACCCGGTCTCCCATCCTTCGTCAAATATAAATTAACATCATAACAATAAATATCAACCAATTTCTGATAATAGCATGATATTCCACCAAGCAGCAATGAGTATAAGCAGCAGGTTAAGGGCCTACAAATAGTAAGCAATTGTTAAGCAAGCAAGGTACATAGCCAAATAAGGTTTTGCTAGGATGTGGGGGCATGGCTGTTTGGGTTTAATTGAGAGGCAAAAGTATATGGTGGTAGGATCAAGCAACCGTTCTAAATACAGCTAGGAAAGCGAGCTGAAAGCTATAAAGAATGATATATAAACCCCCTTTCCTGGGTAATATGTCAACAAAGCAGACGTAGCAAGGTCTCGGTAGTCTCAGGTGCTAACGTAAGGTACCGTCAAGGAAAATCACACAAGTAAACATCGAGACCAAAAATGGTCAAGGATGGATGGGATGATCAAATTTAATGAGACATGGTGTGACCCTAGCTAGTCAAGTTTAAATGAAGGTGTTGATGGCACGTCGACAAACTCCATATGCAATTATTAATATTTTTATGGCTTTGGTCATAGCCTTAACTTTGGTGTAAATAACATGGCAACATGGCATGGCATGAACAACAATAACAAGTTAACAAAGATAAGTGCATCGTGAAAATAATTCATCGATTTCAGAGACGGAGAAGTGTCGGTGAAATTCACAACAGGAAGGTTCAACAGAAGAAAAGGATCCCAGACACTTGCATATGACAATATGCTAGGGCTGGTTCATGGAGGCAAAGGATTCAAGATGACATGACCCAAGTTGAATTTGTAAAACACAGTTTGCAAATTCAAAAGCGCCGGAGGGCCTTAATGCAAATTGACAACACCTCAATTATTTAAGGCTCAATTTACAAAGTGGACCTCACCATGGGATTCATTGGAAAATTCTATCCCAAATTCATATATTGGATGATATGATTGAGACAAAAAGTTCAAATTCCAAAATTCAGATTTGAATTTGAATTCAAATCAAATTTCGAAATAAAAAACTGAAAAGGAAAAAATGGAAAAGAAAAAGAAAAGAGGGGCAAGAATCCCTGGAGGGATTCGAGCCGACGACCTCAGGCACGACGCGCTGGGCTTGAACCACTGCTGCACTGTTGTTGCTTCCACAGAGAAGCGAGGCCCAGCCTGCTTAGCTTGCACTCCTCTCTCAGAACTTCGACACTCTTACGAGCGAATGCGAACTTCGACAAAAACCGGAGTCGGGGCTTCCGGCGACCCTCACCTCGGCGGTGTAGCACCCTAGGACAAGCGGAGTAGCCTGGCGTGTAGAGGGAACACCCAGGCCCCCATTTCTACTGACAGGTTCGCCAGGATCCCGCTGACGGCGACATGATTCTTACTGAAAACGCACGGCGGCCTCGCGCTGTCAGATTCAGAGGCGGTGAACACAACCTGTTCCGGCGAAGGATACATCGAGCACAGGACGACTTTGCATCGACGGGGACTCGCAATTGAGGGAGGGCAACTCCACGCAGTCGTGGGTGCCCAGATCTGAGCAGATCGACAGCAAGGTGGCGCCTTTATCTTGTTGGAAAGCCGCAGAAGCGATACGCACACCGGGCACCTACGGAACAGGTGCATAGCCCACCTAAACAATGCAGTCGCGGCCAGGGGCGTGCTCTAGCTGCTACCCGCATGCTCTGAACGCCACCAGGAGCGCGCACACGCGTGGGATGAGCTTGCCATGGCCTAGGCGACCGTGGCCGGAGCGGCCGCGTCGACCTCAACGAGGAAAATAGGGGAGCGTCCTAATGCTACACGAACGGTGAGACAGGGAAGGTGTGGCCCACCTAGAGGTAGCCGACGACGAGGAAAAGGCGGCGGAGAGGAAGAAGAAGTGGGGCCGTCGCCGGAGACGAAGAAGGCCGAGGCGGTGTTGGTCATCGAGGAGGTGTTCTGCTGCGCCTAGTTCAAACCTGTGACGAGGAGATCGACCATGTTTAGCACGGGGTCGAAGAGCGCACTCGCGAGGTTGAAGAAGAGGCGAGGACGGCGGCGAGGTTGGAGGGTGATGAAGTTTGGCTAGGGTTTGGGCGCTCGCGGCTCTCTCTCTCTCTTATATAGCAGAGGCCTCCCAGCCATGTCGACGCCGGCCTGCCATCGTGGCTCACCAGCGTGAGAGAGGGAGCTCGGCGGGGACCCCTCCACGCTATAAAGAAGAACAGCGGGGGCCGTCCGATCAATAGAACGGCTGGGACAGCGCCCAGCATACCCCTTCGCTTGTCGGCTAGAGCCCAGGGGGAAGGAATACCCAGGTGGGCTGGGCTGGGCGCTAGAAATAGAACAAGAGAAAAAGAAAACCTCTCCGGCCATTTTCCATTTAATAATAACATAAAACACTTGGGGTTTTTTCCAGAATTATTTACAAGGAATTAAATTACATAGAAATATGCAAAATGGTCCTTGCAATATTCTTCAATTTGAAAAATTGGTTTTGCCAATTTTGGAGCAACTAAAATATGGGGCCATTTTTGAAATTCAAAACACTTTGAACTATGGCCCACATTTTTGGAGGTGGCAAAAAGGTGCAAGGTTTTTAAAACCCTTGGGAAGGGAAAAGAACTGGCTATGGCAAGTTTGGGGGCAAGTGGAGCACATGTGCAACATGGAAAATTCCCCAAACACCCTTCTTGAACCATTTTGTTTGAATTCAAAAGAAATTGAAATGAACCCAAAACCTTGTGGAATTTTAAAGCATCTCATGAATTTGCAACATCTAGCACCATGTCAAGTCTGGAAGTAATATGACAAAGCAAAATTACATGATGATTACAAGAATTTCTCTTGCGCTGTTACAACACTCCCCCACCAACTCAGGATCTCGTCCCGAGATCTAAGCCTGAAAAAACTCTGGATACTCGGAACGGAGATGATCTTCACGCTCCCATGTTTCTTCCTTCTCCAAATGATGTGCCCACTGCACCTTCATGAACTTGATGGTCTTGTTGCGAGTCTTGCGCTCGGACGTCTCAAGAACACGTACTGGACGCTCTGAGTAGGAAAATTCCGCACTCAGTTGGATCTCTCCCATGTCAACGGCCTACTCTGGCTGCTTGAAGCAATGCCTTAGCTGGGACACATGGAACACGTCATGCACCATGGACATACTCTCTGGAAGCTCAAGCCGAAAGGAGAGAGGTCCTCTAGTCTCAAGGATGCGTAAAGGTCCGAAAAATCTTGGAGCGAGCTTTCCTTTGATGCCAAAGCGGCGAGTTCCCCTCAATGGAGAAACTCTCAGGTACGCCCAATCACCAATCTGAAAAGTTACACCATGGTGCCTCTTGTCATAGTAGGCCTTTTACCTTGACTGTGCTTCCTTGAGGTGTTCTCGGACAATCTTCACTTTATCCTCTGCCTCTGGGATCACATCTGGACCGAACAAGTGCCCTTCTCCTGTTTCGGACCAGTTTAGAGGTGTCCTGCACTTCCGGCCATACAAGACCTAAAAAGGTGCTGCCTCCAGACTTGCCTGATAGCTGTTGTTGTAAGAAAACTAAGCATACGACAAGCAATCCTCCCATTTAATGCCAAAGGAGATGACACATGCTCGAAGCATGTCCTCGAGGATTTGGTTCACGCGGTCGACCTGCCCACTTGTCTGAGGGTGATAAGCGGTACTGAACAACACTGTCGTACCAATCGCCTTTTGAAAGGCCTGCCAGAACATGGAGTTGAAAATACGGCCTCTATCAGAACTGATATTCTTGGGAATGCCATGCAAAGATACAAATCTTGTGTTATACAAATCCGCCAACTGAGCTGCTGGAATGGAGTCCTTCACTGGAAAGAAGTGGGCAACTTTGGAAAGATTTTCAATGACGACAAGGATGAAATTGTTCTTCTTCTGCGACAATGAAAAGCCTGTGATGAAATCCATCTCTATGTGATCCCATTTCCACTCCGGAATCTCAAGTGGCTGAAGCAACCTTGCAGGCTTCTGGTGTTGTGCCTTCACTCTCCTGCACACATCACACTGAGATACGAAACGGGCAACATCCCGCTTCATACGAGTCCACTAAAAGCTTTGATTGAGATCTTGATACATCTTAGTGCTGCCAGGGTGAATCGATAGCTTGGAATCATGGGCCTCCTTCATGACGTCCTCTCTGAGATCTCCCTCCTTGGGAACAACAACTCTCTCCTCAAAGAACACGGTGCCATCATTATGCACTGAAAACCAACCGTACTTGGGAACTGAGGCGGCAATACCCTGTTTGATCTTTTGTATCATTGAGCTGCCAGACTGAGCTTGACGGATCTTCTCATGGATAGTGGGCTCTACCACAAGGTTGGCAAGGTACCCTGCTGGAACTAGCTCGAGATTGATCCTGCGAAAGAACTCACACAAATCATGGTGGATCTTCTGCACTTGGATATCATTGCAATCTCCCTTGCGTTTCAGCGCATCAGCTATGACATTCGCCTTCCCAGGCGTGTACTGAATATCAACTGTGTACTCAGTAATGGTTTCAAGCCATCTTCTTTGCCTCAAGTTCAGATTTGGCTGAGTGAACAAGTACTTCAGACTCTTGTGGTCGGTGAACACATCAACCATCCTCCCTAAGAGGAGGTGTCGCCAAGTGATCAAGGCGTGCACATTTGCTGCAAGCTCCAAGTCGTGCGTGGGATAATTCCTCTCACTCGTCTTCAACTGCCGTGAGGTATAAGCCACAATGTTTATGCCTTGCATCAAAACTCCGCCTAGACCTTGCAATGAGGCATCACAAGACACCTGAAAAGGCTGTGACTCATCTGGCGGTGTGAGAATTGGAGTTGTGGTCAACTTCTTCTTCAACTCCTTGAAGGCTGACTAGCAAGCCGGTGACCAAGTGTATCTTTTGCCTTTGCACAACAATTCAGTCATTGGCTTTGCTATTTTGGAGAAATTCTACACAAACGTCCTGCAATAGCTGGCAAGGCCGAGAAAACTCCTTAGCTGCTTCCCACCCTTGAATAGTGCGGACTCGCTCTAGATCAACCGCAATACCCTCAGCGAAAATGGCATGACCAAGAAAATTGACCTTGTCGAGCCAAAACTCACACTTGGAGAACTTGGTATAGTACCGGTGCTCTCTTAGCTTCTGCAGCACCAGGCGAAGATGTTCCTCATGTTCAGCCTCTAACTTGGAATACACAAGAATGTCGTCGAGGTAGAGGATGACAAAAACATTGAGCCACTCTTTGAAAAAATAGTTCATAGCTCTCATGAATGTTGGAGGGGCGTTTGAGAAGCCAAAAGTCATGAGTATGAACTCATACAGCCCATAACGTGTGCTAAAAGCGGTCTTGGGAATGTCCTCTTCACGAACACGGATTTGGTGGTACCCCATTCTCAAGTCGAGCTTGGAAAACACCTTTGCCCCATTCAACTGTTCGAACAGATCATTTATGCAGGGTAAAGGGTACATGTTCTTGATGGTCTTCTTGTTGATGCCGCGATAGTCTTGGACCAAGCGGCTAGTCCCATCTTTCTTCTAGACAAACAAAGCTTGTGCACCCCAATGGGAAGTGCTCGCGCGGATAAAACCGTCTGCCTCCAACTCTGTCAACTGCTTCTTGAGCTCGATCAACTTCTTCGAACCCATCTTGTACGGATGCCGAGAAATCGGCTGAGTACCAAGCTCTAGCTCAATAACGAACTCAATAGCTCGAACTGGGGGAATTCTTCGCAACTCCTCTCGAAAGACGTCTGGAAACTCACAGACAAATTTGACTTCTTCGAGGAAAGGAGCGACTCATGCGTTCAGGGCGTACAAATGTGTTGCTCCTGCCATTGAGCCACAAGTGTACAAGATTTCTTCGACTGAATCATGTGTCAACTTGACGGATCTTGACGGGCAATCAATCTTGGCCTTGAAGTGTACTAGCCAATCCATACCCAAAATGACATCGATGTCGGAACGAGGCAAGACAACCAGCGATGCTGAGAAGATAACACCCTGGATACAGATCTCCGCATCTGGAACAAAAGAGGACGAGCTGGACCTTGAACCAGGAGTGTGAACCGCAAGTGGTGACAGAAGAAACTCAGACTGAATGTCATTTTTTGAAGCAAAGGACTGAGATATGAACGAATGGGAAGCTCCGGAATCGAACAAAACAGTCGCGGGAACTGAACTAACAAGGAACCTACCAATCACAATCTCAGAAGACTGCTGAGCATCTGTCATCATCACGTTGTTGACCCGAACTGCACGTGTATGTGCCCTCACCATCGGAGTGCTCGTAGTAGAGCGAGGTGGGGGCGCTGGGAGACGAGAAAAGCGCGGATCGGGGTACTTTTGAGAAGTGTGCCCCGGCTCTCCACACTTATAGTAGATCCCACCCGACCTGGGCTGGGGCTGCGGCCTGGGTGGCCTCGCGTGTGGTGGTGTAGAGCGAGGGGCCTGCTAAACTGGGACGGGAGGGCGGGGAAAAGTGCGGACAAGTGCCCCCCTCGGCTAGAACTGCTGCCTCTGTGGTGGCGCCTCTGTGACCCAAGTCTTTGCCTTCTTGTGGACCATCGCTGCGGATCTTTACTCTCTCTGACGCTTTCTATCTACGTCCCACTCTGCTTTGTCTGACTCCTAGCGGATAGCGGAACCCACGAACTTTGAGAACATCTTAGGGTTGCCCTGGGTGAGCGCATACTTGATCTCTATGCTGAGTCCCCCACGGAACCTGACAATCCGTTTGGCCTCTATGGAGACCTCCTCTGGAGCGTTGGAAGATATACTTATAGTTGTAGATAGATGATTTTGGACTTAAGTTATTTGTATTTATATACGTATTTAGACTTAACTTGTAGTCTTTGTGTATTGCTAGATGTACTTTTAGTTGTAGATGAATTTTGACTTAGAGTTATTTGTAGTTGTATATATGTATTTAAACTTAACTTGTAGTCTTTGTGTATTGTTAGATGTACTTGTAGTTCTAGATGAATTTAGAGTTATTTGTAGTTGTTTATGTATGTAAACTTAACTTGTAACTTTGTGTATTGTTAGATACACTTGTAGTTGTAGATAGATGTGGACATCCATAATCCGGGAGATGTGGGGATGGAGGAACTGTTGGGGCACGCGATATGCTACTCTGCGGCAAAATAAAATTTTCTATCGCGCACAACCAAGATCACTTCTACTGGACATGAACTACGTGATTAGGGTATACCAATAGACGCGTAGTCACGGCAGCGGAAGGAGAGTTGGTGATGCACGTTGGTGGCAGCTCCTCGAATCCGTCGAACTGATCTCTCGTATCGACCCCTCGAACACAGTCCCGCGATCCGATCCCGCGAACAGTTCCTCCCGAGCACTGCAGGTGCAGCACCTCCAAGGGATGCGCACGTGCGAGGAGAAGCGCCGTGCGGCGGACTGCTAGGTCCGGCCGCATGGCCTAGATGTGGAGAGGCGGCTAGGATTGTGGAATGACCTGTGCCCCACCGGGGGTTCGCCCTAGCCCTTATATAGGCGCCCGTTGAGTGGCCTCAATCCTTTAGGCAATCCAGACCCTCCATCCATCATCCATTCGGATCACATACGAGTGGGCTCCTTTCCCCTTAAGTTCGTGTAAGGCCCGATATGCGGTACTGTTCCAGATCTAGACGTTTCCATCCAGATCCAGGGACGAAGCACATATCGGTCCGACCGCGACACATGACATAGCCATGTGCCCCGGATTTCCAACATGATATCACAACATTACAGATACAAGGATACAACATCTCATACAAGCGGCATACAACTGCCTTAAATACAATACAACAGCGGAAGATACATGTCTGAGTACAGACTACAATCAAATGCCCACACGGGTCCAGGCCCTCCGCCGGGATCCGCCTAACTAGTCGTCGTCGAGTCTCCACGTGAAACATCGATCACCATACCTGTTGTCGATCAGAACCCTGAAAAGAGTTTGGGGGTAGTATCATGAGTACAGAGGTACTCAGCATCCAACTGTAGTGGTCATCTGACCCAGCAAGGGCTTCATCACTCGTCATTCTAGGACAACTAGTAGTTTACGGTAAGGAAGGGGTAAATGGTGAGGTTGCTGCCGCACTAGCATTTATGAAGTGGCTAACGATCTAGGGAGTAAGATAAGAAGCCAAGCATTCGATGAGGAATCGCCTCCAACAAGTCTTACTATCAACTACTTACGCAAACATAACACCTATCCTATCCTTGTCCTCCTCTTCGCATCCCAACGAAGAAGAAGCAGTCAAGGCACACACATGTTGATCAAGTTATATTAAGATTATCTCAGTTGTTGTTGTCTATGAACAGGACGTAGGTCTCAAGTCGTCCATAACCGTGGACACGGCTTCTCGAAAAGATTTAACCCTGCAGGGGTGTACCAACTGCCCATTACAAGGCTCCGCACGCACGTCCATCACTCTCAGTTACTACCCATTACAGGCAACCATTTTATGATTTAGTTCCAAGAGATCCGAAACGACAGGTCCCTCTAACTAACAACGATCAAATCCGGGTGGCCCCCGGTGAGTCGACATCCATCTCAGGAGCCGGCCGCTCTCTCGATCTGGTCTCTACCGTCTGTCGTAGGTTTGGATACCCGATTAATCACACATTGGGAAACCGGTTCCTCAGCCGGAGAAAGTGGGCCAGCAAGGGAACTATGTCCTCACTGGTCCGGGTTGTTTTAAATAATATCTGCCAGGAGCGACCCAACAGACACACACACGGTTTGCAAATGGTAAATCAGCTTCGGCCACCACTAGAAATGTTTGAAGCTAGGTAGGTAAGAGAAGGGGACCCCATAAAATCCCACACGCGGTTAGGCACGCTCAGTCTTAAAACCAATACCCGGAACTCGGATCCTAGGTGACTCGAATGGAACAAAGCGTCGGGGCGGGATAGCCTAGACCTTCCACCCTTCGTCGAATATAGTCAACATTATAATAATAATCATATCATCAACAATAATATAATAATAATGTGATATCCCAACCCAAAGAGTAACAGGGTAACATCGCAGCATCCTAAGCATGCATACTAAGCAGGGGCTGAGCAACGAGCAATAGTAACATAGCAGTACAAGGTTTGCTGGGAGGGGACATGGCTGTATCGGTTTGAAAGAGGCTGTAAACATGTGGTAGGATCAAACATCGAGCCTAACCTATACTAGCATGCAAACCGCTGGTTGAAATAGAATGGATCATAAGTAACGCAAGTCCTTGCCTGTTGATCAGTCGGGTTCCGAAGGTGTTGTCGATCGCACGCTCGCATCGTCTCCGAGAGGTACCCGCGGGAGCACACAAGAAGTAAACACTGCAAATCAATCAACGGTGCACCATTATTACTACGGAGAAAACACGAGCAAGCATCAACAAAAGCAACACGAGACATCGCACCTACCGTCGAGAGCGGTTACTAACAATTTAAGTGGAGTACTCGTCACACACGACGATACCGCACATTTACGGTGGTTCAAGTTGATTAGCTACAGGTGACCAGACAACGGTTATTAACATGGAAACTCAAGCAAGCATGGCCTAGCACACAAACATGGCAAGAGGTGAAGCACAAAGTAAACTATCTATGCTAGTCAATTTAAGTGAGGCACAACCTAAACATGGCATAGCACTAAGTGCCGCACGATGATTAAAAGATTTGGTACTGTTCTGTCCTAAACCATATTTTATCTTGGTTAACAACAGCAAACAATAGCATAAACACAAAGAACACGAAAAACTAATCAAGTTACATATAAAGAACACTCCAAACGGAGTTACGGTTAAATAGATACAAGCAAAACAATTTATGCACACATGCTGTAAAAACATGGGTAAATCTATATGCAAAAGTGCAGCAACATGACATAGCAATACATGGGATGAAAGTAGACATGATTCTTAGCAATATGCAATTGGAATCACTCAATTCCGATAAACGGTTGCGAAGCAATTGTCGACCGAAGTTGCAACAAAATAACAGTTTCAGCAATAGCAGCACAATAACATCATGATACCTACTTTGGAGCAAGATATAAACATGATGCAGCAAGAAAATATGGCATGTGAATGCATGAAAATGAAGTAGAAACATTGCTTAATGCAACGCAAAAGGAATCAATGCAATAGGCCTCATGGATTTGTTACAATCATCATGCAAAGTTGCAACAAAATAATAACAGCAGCACATAATAGCAAAAAGTAGCAGCTTGACGGCCTGATGCCCTTTTCAGCACACAATTACACAATCAAGATGAGCTCAAACGCAAAAGCTCACAAAAGATGAATTAAAGTACACGCAATTCTGAGCAACTTTCGTTTTGGGGGCACGTTCATCGGAGCTACCGTTTAACGGGAAATTACAGTGCAGAATTGAATCAGCAGCAGTTTTTATCAGACTTAGCAAAATTTAGGAAAATAAAAGCACCAGGGAAGAAAAAAAAACAGGCGGCCAGGGCCTCACCATGGGCCAAGCCCATAAGGGCGCTGGATCTGGGCCACTGGGGTGACTGGGCCGTGGGAGGGGCGTGGCCCACCTGGCTACGCTGGAGGAGACCAGCCGGCTCGGGCACGACCTCTCCAGGGCAGCGGCGGCGGCAGCAGGTGGCTCGGCTCGCCGGCCGGCCACCGACGGCGGGCGGAGCGGTGCAGGGGCAGGCGGCGGCCGCGGATCCGGAGGAAGGCGGCACCGGCGGGCTTCCAGGTCGACAGAGGGAGGCGCAGCGGCCGCGAGCTCGGCTCGGGCGCTAATGGCGGCGGCGGCTTCGGCGACCTGCGGGCGTCCCTGCGAAGAGAGGAGAGGGGGGTTGAGAAACGGGAGGAAGGAGAGGGAAGAGGGCGCGGAGGCTGGCCTGGGCGCGGGGAGCTCGCCGGAGCGCGGCGAGGGGCGGTGGCCGGCGACGAGCGGCGGCTCGGGCGCGGCTCCTCCATGGACGACGACGAGCGGCACGGCCAGATGGGCTTGGCGGGGCCTGGCGGCGGCTGTTGCGGGCCTGCGGGGCCCGGATCCCTGGGAGCTGCGGTTGGGTGGCTGAGGCTCGATCTGAGCCGTTGGAAGCCAGATCTGACTGCTCAGATTTTCCTGGAGCTAGGGTTTCACGAATCTGAGGCTAGAAGGCAGAATTTGGGGCAAAACTTGAGGGGGGTGGCTGCAAATATGCCATGGGGTAAACCCTAATTGGCTGGTTTGGGAGGTGGGGGTCATTATATAGGTAGGTTGGCTGGCCAGTTGACGCAAACGCCCTCGGTACCCCTCTCACGTGTCCGGTGATCGCGTTCGTGACCGCCGAGACTCCGTACGGACTCCGATTCCGACGAAATCTCAAACCACGCGCTCAGCGCGTCGAGCCCGTCGATCGTACCTCACTACGGTGACATTCTGACAACATTTTTCGGTGCCCCATAAAATAATCCGTTTATCAAATAAGCGGGGTTTTCGTTCCGGTGGCGATGGCTGGTCCTGTGCCGGTTGCGACGGGGCTCGGGTGAAATCCCGGTGCCACAGAGTCGTGTGCCGTTGGGGAAAAGGGTCGGTCACACATCCGATACGAGAATAAGGGGGAGAAATATTCACCGATTATTATTTCGGTGAAGCAAACACTGCAAACAACTCAGACAATCAAACAATTCACAACGAAAACAAAATTTTTAATTTTTGTGAAAACTGGGCTGTTACAGTGCGCGACCCTATAGGTTCACGTATGTCCGCCCAGTCAGAACCACGGTACCCTGGGTCGTGCCTCAGATTCAAGGCGCCACCGCCGCTCTGAGGACATGACGGGCGGATACATCACGGAGCTTGTAGCCTTCTTCAACGGGCCCGCACGTGAAGCCGTGCGCCAAACTAGGCTTCCTGAGCCTCCTGTAAAGGATCTAATCCCCCGAAGTGAGCCCCACAGCTCCTGAAGCACCATGCTCCAAGATGAAGCTAGCGCAGAAGTTAGCAACCTCCTGCCTGTAACAGCCCACATGTAATAAGCTACCAAACACCATGTACTTTTACTACCTCTGTTGGACTTGTAACTTGGCATGGTGGATGTGTATGTCATTCCATGTGGTGAGTTTAATTGGCTTTGAGATTGGAGTCATGTTGGGTTGGTTTTCTTTGCATCAAAAGTGGTTCAAGAAGGACATTGATGGAATTTTCCTTGTCACATGCTCACCCCTCTTGACCCCAAACTTGGCCTAGCCATTTCATTTGCTATTGCAAGGGTTTTAAGATCCTCAAAGCATTTTTGCCACCACCAAAAACAGTAGCCCTAGTTCAAAGTGTTTTTGAATTCAAAAAGGGGGCCACATTTTTGTTGTTGAAAAAATTGGTCAAACCAATTTTGAAAAATCTAGAAAAATGCAAGGATTAAGAATTTCAAGCTCATGGAATTTTGAACCTTCTGTTTTTCTCTCAAGAACTCTCCAAAGTCCTTTTCTATTTAATTTTAAATAGAAAAGGGTGCTGTTTATCTTTTGGGGATTTTTCACTGCATGCAAAATTGATCAAATCAATTTTGGGAGTTCAAGCATCTTTTTAGGGGATTTAAAAAATATTTGGAATATTTTTCCTTTTCCCCTATCTTTTTCTTCTCCTTTTTCTTTCACTGCTGCTCATTTTTATATGGAAAAGGGCCTTGTCCTTTCCTTTCTCCTCTTCCAGCCCAGCTGGGCCGCTCGAATTCAGCCCACCTGGAGCAGCCCCCCCGTTTCTTTTTCCTTTTCTCCCTCTCTCTCAGCCGGCCGGCCCCACCTGTCATTCCCCTCCTCTCACCTTTCTCCCCCCTCACACACATGGCGTGCCCGTGGAGGAGAGGATCTCCTGGAGCCACGTCGCCTCTCCCCCTCTACTATTTAAGCTCTCTCCTGGCTCCCCAAACCCTAGCTCCATTCCTCGGCCGCCGCCGCCTCCATCTCCTCCTCCCTCTGTATCCTGTTTGAGTTCGCCATGGACAGGAGGTCCATGGCCTGAGGTTCCTGCACAGCTCGAATTGGTCTTCGTCCTCGTCTTCGTCGTCGTCTGGCGCGCCGGCGACCTTCCTCCTGAGCCGCTCGAGCCGTCGCCCTCTATGAGCTCGCCAATCCCCTCCCCTGTTTGCCGCAAGCGTTCGTTGCCGCCGTCCTTTCCGTTGTGTTGTAGCTCCTGTATGAAGGACGGCGAGGCTGGGTGTGTGGAAAAACGGGTACAGGGTACTTCCGACTGCGGCTGAACGCGGGCGTTGAGTCCCTGGTGATCTAGGCGAGATGCGGTGGACGCCGGAGTCCGTGCGCACGACGGCTGCAGGTCTGAATTTCTTCAGACAGCAAATGTCCAGCAGCCGCTTTCTTCAAATTGTTGCCTGATCTGTCTCCGATTCCGTGTGAGAACGAGCACCGTAGCAGAACGGAGACGATGCAGCACTGCTCCAGTTCACTTGGAGTCCGGGATAAATCCCAAGCATCGCAAGCTCCCTCCATTCGCCCGCCTGCAGCCGCCTGACGTCGAGTTCAGTTCGGGTTGCGTTTCAGTTCAGAAGTCGCGCCGTAGTTAGTTTAGCTTCCCTGTGCGCTGCCTTCTGCCAAGTAGCAAGCAGTGGCCGAGTGGTAACGCACCTAGAGCTGGAGCCGCGGGTGCGGGGTTCGATCCCCCCTGGGGTCGATTTACCCCGGAGTTTTGCTCCATTTTTAGCTGGCCGTGGATCCAGCTGGGCCTGTCCCATTAGAGCTAGCGCGCTCAGGGGCACGGAGCAGTAACTGGGCTGCTGGCCGAAGCCAGCCCAAGCTGGCTGGGCTCCTCCCTTTTCTTTTTTTTATATATTCTTTTTCTTTTCTGTTTTTGTTTCAAATAGGTTTGAATTCAAAATCAGATTAGAGTTCAACCTCCTGAACTTGTGATGCATAGTGGGGAGCATTTTTGCATTTGACCCTCTATGTTTTTGAAGCATGGCCAATTTTACAAATTGCCCCCTGTTAATCCTTGGTTTTGCAAGTTTGTTCAAATTTCAAAGTGGCCTATGCCATATATGATATTGAGGTAGTTTTGCATAAGTAATTGCATGGTGATGATGATTTGTTCATCTGAGCCTTTTAAAATTCATGAAGTGCAATTTTACACTCAGCCCCCTGAACTTCAGATGAATTTGCAACTGCCCTTGCAAATTCAAACTGAGACATGTCATATATGTTTTTGGGGTGCTTTACTGCAAGGAGTTCAGCAGTGATGTTTCCATGATGTTTTGTGCAACTCTTGAGACAAGGTGTGATCACCTGGTTCAGAAGCTTTCAGATCTTTCTGCCTGCAACATTTCAACTTCAGTGCATTTGAAGTGTTGTTCACCTGATCTTTTCAAGTCTGTTCCAATTCATCTTCTTTCTTCAAGTCAGTCCCTAGCATATTGTCATATGCCTAGTGGCTGGCCTCCATCAACTGTTGCACCTTCCATGTGTCAATTTCACCGACACTACTCCGTCTCCGGAATCTTTTCTCTATTTCCATGTTATTTAAATTCTTGCAATGCTTTGTTGTTCATGTCATGCTTCTATGCTACTTACACCTAAACTAAGGCTTAGACCAAAGCCATTGAAATGTAAATAAAATGCATATGAAAGTCATGACTTGTCGTCATCACCTTCATTTAAATTTGACTAGTCAGGGTCTTATTATGTGAATAAAACTTAAACATGCCATCCTTGTTTGAGTTTGCATCAGTTGCTTACTTGTGTGTTTTTCTTGCCGGTATCTTACGTTAGCACCCGAGACTGACGAGGAGACCTACGTGGAGCGGTCCGACACCGAGCCCGAGGGTACCGTGGGTGCTGCTCCGACTACCTTACCAGGCAAGGGGGAGATCTGTGTCATTACTTTATAACTTTCTGCTCATGCCTAGCTATAGATCTAGAACGCTGTTGTTTGATCCTATCTACCTTATATGCCATAATTTTAAACCCATACAGCCATGATCCCCACATCCCAGCAAACCGTTGTACTGCTAAGTTACCGCTGCTCAGCCATTGCTTAGTATGGATAGAAAACTTGCTGCTTACCCTATATGTTTATGGTTGGGATATCATGCTATAAAAGAATTTGGTTGATATTTATTATTGTTAAATGATGTTAATTTATACTAGACGAAAGGTGGAAGGCTAGACTATTTCCCGTCTGGTGCTTTGTTCCATTTGAGTCACCTAGGACCCGAGTTCTGGGTATTGTGTTTCTTGACGAGCGTGCCTAATCGTGTGTGGGGTTTTATGGGGCCCCCTTGTCTTACCTACCTAGCTTCGTACAATTCTAGTGGTGGCCCGAGCTGATTTACATTTGCTTCGTGTGTGTGTTGGTTGGTACCCCAGCTGTTTACAAAACAAACCGGGCCAGTGGGGCATAGTTCTCTGTTGGTCCACCTGATCAGCTAGGACCCGGTCTCATAGGAGAACTAACCGGTAATCCGACCTGCGTCATACGGAAGAGTCCGATCCGAGAGCGTGGCCGGCTTGAGGTTTGGGTGTCGACTCCCCAGGGGCCACCCGGAGTTGTGCGTTGTTAGTTAGAGGGACTTTGACGTTCCGGAGTTTCAGGCGCTTACCTCGCCAAGTGGAAACGGGCGTACATGCGACGTCTATAATGGACAGTTGGTACACCCCTACAGGGTAAATCTTTTCGAAAAGCCGTGTCCGCGGTTATGGACTACTTGAGACCTACTCCTTGTTCATAGAATAACATCAACTATAATCATGCTATAAAACTTGACAAACCGTGTGCGTGCCTTGGTTGTCTTTCTTTGTCCAGGGGCACCGAGAGAGAAACGAGGTTGTGTTATGTTTGCGTAAGTAGGTGAATAGCTGACTTATGACACGTTGTCAACGTAACTTCTTGGATCTCATCTCTATCCTGATAGAACGTGTAGCCACCATATATGCTAGTACGTCTGCAACCTGTCTATGTCTTTATCTTACCTGTAGCGTTAGTTATTCCGTAATGACATGTTCTCACCCCCGTTTACTTTTCTGTCTTTACCGCTTTGCCTGATCGACCGCTGCAGTGGACTACTACCTCGACCCCAGCACCGGACGTTACTTCGTGGAGGTACCACCGGAGGAAGACGACGAGTACGAGTACCTCGACCAGTAGGATCCTTTAGTTGGGCTCAGACGTTCCCGTGGGTGGATATTTATGTGTAGCCCTCTCTAGGGAAATTTGGATCTTGACCGTACTCGGTCCCTACTATGCTTCCGCTTGATGTATTGATGTATTGATGATATGTACTCTGATGATGTTGTTTATTAGACAGTGGCGTTGTATGCCCTTCTCTATTTATCTATCCATATGTATTTCCCTTTCTTATAGAGTTATGCTTATAAACCTGTTGTCGAGAATCCGGCAGCGACACGAGTGTGAGTGTCGTGCGCCGGTGGCGTTTGATGCGCTTCTAACTCCGACCGGACGCGAAAGCGACTAGTTAGAGTTAGTACTGCATCAAAGGGCTTAAAACTTGGTATCAGAGCAGGACTGACTGTAGGACCCTTTACTGGCCGAAGTTGAGTCTAGAAACTATTTTGGTAGTTATATAGGAAAAATTTCGGAGAGTAGGTCCTCTTTCTGTTTTCTCCTTATCCCACCCTCCCACCCCTTTTCCGTGAGGAAGTGAAACGATGTTTTGTCTCTGCAACTTATCCCCCTTCAAAACAATCTAGGTTCTCGTTTACATGAGGCTCCGATTCCTCTATAATTTTTTGCTAGCGACGAGATGTGTTGGCGTCTTTGAGACCACTGAGCCGCCACTTGGGGTTGACTGCTCTACCTCGCTTACGGCGTACCCCAGGTGAAACGTCCATACAGGATTGGCGGGCATCCTATGGTAATATGGATGTGGTGTCTTTCCCCTATGGACGACCGTGATGGCGGGCCGCTCAGGGCAGATGTCTCATTGTTAGGTTTCCAACCGCTCGTATATATACTTGTGTGCTCGCTAGCAGATTATTATCTTGGATTCGGATGTTCTTGGTTTGGGAATTCCAGTAGCACCTAGCTGTCGACTTTCCGGGTTAACCTTGGTGGAATTTCAGCTTTCGGCTTTCTCATACCTCGTGAGGAAGTTTTTGTTGCCAATTTTTCTTTAACCTCTGGTTACTTCAATGTTTCGCTCATGTTCTCATAAGTGTTCCTGTATATAGGATGCCAAGAGCGAACATGCCGCCGCCAGAGAACCCTATCCTTGGGGAGGCTATAGCCGCAGTGGCTCAGGGCACAGCTGCGATCCTTCAGATGCTGCAGAACCAGGGTGCTCAGAGGAATGATCGTCCACAGTACACCACACTGCAGCAGTTCCTCGCGATCAGCCCCCCCAGGTTCTCCGAGGCTCGAGACCCGCTGGAGGCGGATGACTGGATCGCTGAGATCAAGAAGCACTTCAATGCCAACGCCGTCAGACCCGTCGACTACGTCACCTTCGCCTCCTTCCAGCTTCAGGGTGCCGCAGGCAGTTGGTTCTCGATGTACAAGGCCAACAAGGGTGATGCAGAGATCACATGGGAGGACTTCGTCAGGGATTTCAGAGCTGCTCATATTCCCAGTGGACTGATCGAGAGGAAGCGCGAGGAGTTCTTAGCTCTGAGGCAGGGGTCCAGGTCTATGCAGGAGTATAACCTGGCCTTCGTCAGGCTTGCCAGGTACGCTCTAGAGGAGGTCTCGTCAGAGGCCAAGCGCATTGCCAGGTTCCGCAGCGGTCTTGCCCCGAACATCAAGTATGCGCTCACCTTGTCCACGCCACGCCTGTTCTCAGAGTTCGTCGACCAGGCTATCAGACAGGAGTCAGCTGAGGCAGAGCGTTCCGCAGAGAAGAGGAAGCAGAGAGAGCACAGTTAAGAAGTGATGATCCACAAGAAGGCCAAGTCCTGGGTTGCAGAGCCACAGCCTCAGCCGCAGCGTCAGCAGTTCCAGCCGAGGGGGGCAGTTGTCTGCACTTTTGCCCGCCCTCCCGTCCCAGTGCAGCACAGACCTCGCTCTACTCCACCCTCCGCGAGGCCGCCTGCTCCACATGGCCAGCCCAGGCCAGAGATCACGTGCTTCAAGTGTGGCAAGCCGGGCCACAAGTCTCCGCAGTGCACCGACCCTCGTTACGCCAGGCTGCCTCCGCCCCCACCTCGCTCTACACTGAGCAACGCGATGGTGCGGGCCCAGCCACGAGCGCTTCATGTGAACAACGTGACTTTGGCAGATGCCCAGCAGTCGTCTGAGATTGTGATTGGTAGGTTACTTGTGTGTTCAGTTCCAGCGACAGTTTTTTTTTATTCCGGAGCTTCCCATTCCTTCATATCTCAGTCCTTTGCTTCGAGAGTAGATCTTCCACGTGAGCAGCTTCCCAGCAAGCTATCAGTTGTCACACCTGGGTCAAAGTTCACTTCTTCATGGACAGTTCCAGATGTGGAGATCAGTATTCAGGGTGCTATCTTTTCGGCGTCCCTAGTTGTCTTGCCCCGTTCCGACATTGATGTCATTTTGGGCATGGATTGGCTTGTCAAGTACAAGGCCAAGATTGATTGTCCGTCCAAGACCGTGTTGCTGACGCACGATTCAGGCGCAGAGATTTGGTACACTTGTGGCTCGACAGTGGGATCAGCACAGTTGTACGCTCTGAACGCTGGAGTTGCTCCATTGATCGAGGAGGTCAGAGTTGTTCGAGAGTTCCCAGAAGTCTTTCCAGAGGAGTTGCCAGGTATTCCACCCGTGCGTGCTATTGAGTTCGTGATCGAGCTAGAACCTGGTACACAGCCGATATCTCGGCAGCCGTACAAGATGTGTCCGGAAGAGCTGATTGAGGTGAAAGAGCAGTAGGTGAAGCTTGAGAAGGATGGGCTCATTTGTCCGAGCACTTCCCCTTGGGGTGCCCTGTGTCTTTTTGTGAAGAAGAAAGATGGTACTAGTCGGTTGGTTCAAGACTACCGTGGTATCAACAAGAAGACGTAAAAAACAAGTACCCTTTGCCGAACATCAATGACTTGTTTGAGCAATTGCATGGAGCAAAGGTGTTTTCAAAACTTGATCTAAAGATGGGGTACCACCAGATTCGTGTCCGTGAGGAGGACATTCCCAAGACAGCCTTCCGCACTCGTTATGGACTGTACGAGTTTACGGTCATGATGTTTGGCTTTTCAAACGCGCCTCCGACGTTCATGAGGGCTATGAACTATCTCTTCCAAGAGTGGCTAGACGTGTTCGTGCTCCTCTACCTCGATGACATCCTTGTCTTCTCCAAGTCAGAGGCTGAACATGAGGAGCATCTCAGATTGGTGTTACAGAAGTTGAGAGATCACCAGTTTTATGCCAAGTTCTCCAAGTGTGAGTTTTGGCTCAATAAGGTCAACTTCCTTGGCCATGTCATTTCTTCAGAGGGCATTGCCGTTGACCTAGACAGAGTCCGGACGATTCAGGATTGGACTCCGCCGAAGAATGTCAAGCAACTGAGGAGTTTTCTCGGACTTGCCAGCTATTGCAGGAAGTTTGTCGAGAATTTCTCCAAGATAGCAAAGCCGATGACGGAGTTGTTGTGCAAGGGCAAGAAGTACATTTGGTCACAGGCTTGCCAGGCAGCTTTTGATGAGTTGAAGCTAAGGCTGACCACAGCTCCGATCCTTACACCGCCAGACGAGTCACAGCCGTTTCAAGTTTTCTGTGACGCCTCGTTGAATGGCCTTGGCGGAGTGTTGATGCAGGGAAAGAATATTGTGGCTTACACCTCGAGGCAGTTGAAGCAGGCTGAGAGGAACTATCCGACCCACGATCTTGAGCTGGCTGCAGTGATACATGCGTTGGTTACTTGGCGACACCTCCTCCTAGGGAGGAAGGTTGATGTGTTCACCGATCACAAAAGCTTAAAGTACTTGTTCACGCAGCCTAACCTGAACTTGAGGCAAAGGAGATGGCTCGAGACTATTACTGAGTACTCCGTGGATATTCAGTATACGCCGGGCAAGGCGAATGTCATAGCCGATGCGTTGAGCCGCAAGGGTGATTGCAACAGTGTCCAGGTACAGAAGATACACCCTGATTTGTGTGAGGCATTTCGAAGGCTAAATCTCGAGCTAGTTCCAGCAGGCTATCTAGCCAACCTTGTGGTAGACCCCACTATCCGTGAGAAGATTCGTGAAGCTCAGTCTGGTAGCTTGATGATTCAGAAAGTCAAGCAGGGTGTTGCCGCCTCAATTCCGAAGTACGGTTGCTTTTCAGTGCATAATGACGGCACCGTGATGTTCGACGAGAGAGTTGTTGTTCCCAAAAAAGGGGGTCTCAGAGAGGTCATCTTGAAAGAGGCCCATGACTCAAAGTTGTCTATCCACCCTGGTAGCACCAAGATGTATCAGGACCTCAAGCAGAGCTTTTTGTGGACTCGTATGAAGCAGGATGTTGCCCGTTTTGTCTCCCAGTGTGATGTGTGCAGGAGAGTGAAAGCACAGCATCAGAAACCTGCGGGGCTACTTCAGCCAATTGAAATTCCGGAGTGGAAATGGGACCACATTGAGATGGATTTCATCACGGGTTTCCCCTTGTCGCAGAAGAAGAACAATGCCATCTTGGTTGTCATTGACAATCTCTCCAAAGTTGCCCACTTCTTCCCAGTGAAGGACTCCATTTCAGCAGCTCAGTTGGCGGATTTGTACACCGCAAGAGTTGTGTCTTTGCATGGCATCCCCAAGAAGATCAGTTCAGATAGAGGCAGCCTTTTCACCTCTAAGTTCTGGCAGGCCTTCCAGAAGGCGATTGGTACGACAGTGTTGTTCAGTACCGCGTATCACCCTCAGACCAGTGGGCAGGTTGAGCGTGTGAATCAAATCCTCGAGGACATGCTTCGAGCATGTGTCATCTCGTTTGGCATGAAGTGGGAAGAATGCTTGCCGTATGCTGAGTTCTCTTACAACAACAGCTATCAGGCAAGTCTGCAGGCAGCGCCGTTTGAAGTCTTGTATGGTCGCAAGTGCAGGACACCTTTAAACTGGTCCGAGACAGGCGAGAGGTAGCTGTTCGGTCCAGATGTGATCCAAGAGGCAGAAGAAAGAGTGAAGATTGTCCGAGAGAACCTAAAGGCAGCACAGTCTAGGCAGAAGGCCTATTATGACAAGAAGGACCGTGGTGTTGACTTCAAGGTTGGTGACTTCACATACCTCAAAGTGTCTCCACTTCGGGGCACTCACCGCTTTGGGATCAAAGGCAAGTTGGCTCTCAGATTCGTTGGTCCGTTCCGCATCCTCGAGACTCGGGGACCTCTCGCTTTCCGCTTCGAGCTTCCAGACAGCTTGGCTATGGTGCATGATGTGTTCCACCTGTCTCAGTTGAAGAAGTGTTTCAAGCAGCCAGAGCGGGCAATGGATTTGGGCGAGATCCAGCTCAGTGCGGATCTTTCTTACTTAGAGCGTCCAGTCTGTGTTCTTGACTCGTCCGAGCGCAAGACTCGCAACAAGACCGTCAAGTTCCTCAAGGTGCAGTGGGCACATCACTCAGAGAAGGAAGCAACGTGGGAGCGTGAAGATCATCTCCGTTCTGAGTATCCCGAGCTTTTTCTTGCTTAGATCTCGGGAAGAGATCCTATGTTGGTAGGGGAGAGCTGTAACAGCCCACATGTAATAAGCTACCAAACACCATGTAATTTTACTTCCTCTGTTGGACTTGTAACTTGGCATGGTGGATGTGTATGTCATTCCATGTGGTGAGTTTAATTGGCTTTGAGATTGGAGTCATGTTGGGTTGGTTTTCTTTGCATCCAAAGTGGTTCAAGAAGGACATTGATGGAATTTTCCTTGTCACATGCTCACCCCTCTTGACCCCAAACTTGGCCTAGCCATTTCATTTGCTATTGCAAGGGTTTTAAGATCCTCAAAGCATTTTTGCCACCACAAAAAACAGTAGCCCTAGTTCAAAGTGTTTTTGAATTCAAAAAGGGGGCCAAATTTTTGTTGTTGCAAAAATTGGTCAAACCAATTTTGAAAAATCTAGAAAAATGCAAGGATTAAGAATTTCAAGCTCATGGAATTTTGAACCTTCTGTTTTTCTCTCAAGAACTCTCCAAAGTCCTTTTCTATTTAATTTTAAATAGAAAAGGGTGTTGTTTAGCTTTTGGGGATTTTTCACTGCATGCAAAATTGATCAAATCAATTTTGGGAGTTCAAGCATCTTTTTAGGGGATTTTAAAAATATTTGGAATATTTTTCCTTTTCCCCTATCTTTTTCTTCTCCTTTTTCTTTCACTGCTGCTCATTTTTATATGGAAAAGGGCCCTGTCCTTTCCTTTCTCCTCTTCCAGCCCAGCTGGGACGCCTGAATTCAGCCCACCTGGAGCAGCCCCCCCGTTTCTTTTTCCTTTTCTCCCTCTCTCTCAGCCGGCCGGCCCCACCTGTCATCCCCCTCCTCTCACCTTTCTCCCCCCTCACGCACATGGCGTGCCCGTGGAGGAGAGGCTCTCCTGGAGCCACGTCGCCTCTCCCCCTCTCCTATTTAAGCCCTCTCCTGGCTCCCCAAACCCTAGCTCCATTCCTCGGTCGCCGCCGCCTCCATCTCCTCCTCCCTCTGCATCCTGTTCGAGTTCGCCATGGACAGGAGGTCCATGGCCTGAGGTTCCTGCACAGCTCGAATTGGTCTTCGTCCTCGTCTTCGTCGTCGTCTGGCGCGCCGGCGACCTTCCTCCCGAGCCGCCCGAGCCGTCGCCCCGCTGTGAGCTCGCCAATCCCCTCCCTTGTTTCCCGCAAGAGTTCGTTGCCGCCGTCCTTTCCGTTGCGTTGTAGCTCCTGTATGAAGGACGGCGAGGCTGGGTGTGTGGAAAAACGGGTTCAGGGTACTTCCGACTGCGGCTGAACGCGGGCGTTGAGTCCCTGGTGATCTAGGCGAGATGCGGTGGACGCCGGAGTCCGTGCGCACGACGGCTGCAGGTCTGAATTTCTTCAGACAGCAGATGTCCAGCAGCCGCTTTCTTCAGATTGTTGCTTGATCGGTCTCCGAATCCGTGTGAGAACGAGCACCGTAGCAGAACGAAGACGATGCGGCGCTGCTCCAGTTCACTTGGAGTCCGGGATCAATCCCAAGCATCGCAAGCTCCCTCCTTTCGCCCGCCTGCAGCCGCCTGACGTCGAGTTCAGTTCGGGTTGCGTTTCAGTTCAGAAGTCGCGTCGTAGTTAGTTTTGCTTCCCTATGCGTTGCCTTCTGCCAAGTAGCGAGCAGTGGCCGAGTGGTAACGCACCTAGAGCTGGAGCCGCGGGTGCGGGGTTCGATCCCCCCTGGGGTCGATTTACCCCGGAGTTTTGCTCCATTTTTAGCTGGCCGTCGATCCAGCTGGGCCTGGCCCATTAGAGCTAGCGCGCTCAGGGGCAGGGAGCAGTAGCTGGGCTGCTGGCCGAAGCCAGCCCAAGCTGGCTGGGCTCCTCCCTTTTCTTTTTTTTATATATTCTTTTTCTTTTCTGTTTTTGTTTCAAATAGGTTTGAATTCAAAATCAGATTAGAGTTCAACCTCCTGAACTTGTGATGCATGTCTTATATCTTTTTAGAGTAGCTTGAGCTACTGGTCAGCATAGTGGGGAGTATTTTTTCATTTGACCCTCTATGTTTTTGAAGCATGGCCAATTTTACAAAATGCCCCCTGTTAATCCTTGGTTTTGCAAGTTTGTTCAAATTTCAAAGTGGCCTATGCCATATATGATATTGGGGTAGTTTTGCATAAGGAATTGCATGGTGATGATGATTTGTTCATCTGAGCCTTTTAAAATTCATAAAGTGCAATTTTCCACTCAGCCCCCTGAACTTCAGATGAATTTGCAACTGCCCTTGCAAATTCAAACTGAGACATGTCATATATGTTTTTGGGGTGCTTTCCTGCAAGGAGTTCAGCAGTGATGTTTCCATGATGTTTTGTGTAACTCTTGAGACAAGGTGTGATCACCTGGTTCAGAAGCTTTCAGATCTTTCTGCCTGCAGCATTCCAACTTCAGTGCATTTGAAGTGTTGTTCACCTGATCTTTTCAAGTCTGTTCCAATTCATCTTCTTTCTTCAAGTCAGTCCCTAGCATATTGTCATATGCCTAGTGGCTGGCCTCCATCAACTGTTGCACCTTCCATGTGTCAATTTCACCGACACTACTCCGTCTCCGGAATCTTTTCTCTATTTCCATGTTATTTAAATTCTTGCAATGCTTTGTTGTTCATGTCATGCTTCTATGCTACTTACACCTAAACTAAGGCTTAGACCAAAGCCATTGCAATGTGAATAAAATGCATATGAAAGTGATGACTTGTCGTCATCACCTTCATTTAAATTTGACTAGTCAGGGTCTTATTATGTGAATAACACTTAAACATGCCATCCTTGTTTGAGTTTGCATCATTTGCTTACTTGTGTGTTTTTCTTGCCGGTATCTTACGTTAGCACCCGAGACTGACGAGGAGACTTACGTGGAGCTGTCCGACACCGAGCCCGAGGGTACCGTGGGTGCTGCTCCGACTACCTTACCAGGCAAGGGGGAGATCTGTGTCATTACTTTATAACTTTCTGCTCATGCCTAGCTGTAGATCTAGAACGCTGTTGTTTGATCCTATCTACCTTATATGCCATAATTTTAAACCCATACAACCATGATCCCCACATCCCAGCAAACCGTTGTACTGCTAAGTTACCGCTGCTCAGCCATTGCTTAGTATGGATAGAAAACTTGCTGCTTACCCTATATGTTTATGGTTGGGATATCATGCTATAAAAGAAGTTGGTTGATATTTATTATTGTTAAATGATGTTAATTTATACTAGATGAAAGGTGGAAGGCTAGACTATTTCCCGTCTGGTGCTTTGTTCCATTTGAGTCACCTAGGACCCGAGTTCCGGGTATTGTGTTTCTTGACGAGCGTGCCTAATCGTGTGTGGGGTTTTATGGGCCCCCCTTGTCTTACCTACCTAGCTTCGTACAATTCTAGTGGTGGCCCGAGCTGATTTACAAAACAAACCGGGCCAGTGGGGCATAGTTCTCTGTTGGTCCACCTGATCAGCTAGGACCCGGTCTCATAGGAGAACTAACCGGTAATCCGACCTGCGTCATACGGAAGAGTCCGATCCGAGAGCGTGGCCGGCTTGAGGTTTGGGTGTCGACTCCCCGGGGGCCACCCGGAGTTGTGCGTTGTTAGTTAGAGGGACTCTGACGTTCCGGAGTTTCAGGCGCTTACCTAGCCAAGTGGAAACCGGGCATACATGCGACGTCTATAATGGACAGTTGGTACACCCCTGCAGGGTAAATCTTTTCGAAAAGCCGTGTCCGCGGTTATGGACTACTTGAGACCTACTCCTTGTTCATAGAATAACATCAACTATAATCATGCTATAAAACTTGACAAACCATGTGCGTGCCTTGGTTGTCTTTCTTCGTCCAGGGGGACCGAGAGAGAAACGAGGTTGTGTTATGTTTGCGTAAGTAGGTGAATAGCCGACTTATGACACGTTGTCAACGTAACTTCTTGGATCTCATCTCTATCCTGATAGAACGTGTAGCCACCATATATGCTAGTACGGCTGCAACCTGTCTATGTCTTTATCTTACCTGTAGCGTTAGTTATTCCGTAATGACATGTTCTCACCCCCGTTTACTTTTCTGTCTTTACCGCTTTGCCCGATCGGCCGCTGCAGTGGACTACTACCTTGACCCCAGCACCGGACGTTACTTCGTGGAGGTACCACCGGAGGACGACGACGAGTACGAGTACCTCGACCAGTAGGATCCTTTAGTTGGGCTCAGACGTTCCCGTGGGTGGATATTTATGTGTAGCCCTCTCTAGGGCAATTTGGATCTTGACCGTACTCGGTCCCTACTATGCTTCCGCTTGATGTATTGATGTATTGATGATATGTACTCTGATGATGTTGTATTATTAGACAGTGGCGTGGTATGCCCTGCTCTATTTATCTATCCATATGTATTTCCCTTTCTTATAGAGTTATGCTTATATACCTGTTGTCGAGAATCCGGCAGCGACACGAGTGCGAGTGTCGTGCGCCGGTGGCGTTTGATGCGCTTCTAACTCCGACCGGACGCGAAAGCGACTAGTTAGAGTTAGTACTGCATCAGGGGGCTTACACTGCCTTCCTTTTTCAGGGACATGTAGCTTTGGTCAGGATAAGGGACAAGTTTATCCCCACAAAAGTGGGCCCGTCACTATTAGGATAATGGCCATTAGCAGTGCGGGGTGCCCGCGCTATAGATACCGCGTTTCAGCTTAATTCCATCCACAACGTGGGGTACCCGCGCTGTAGCTAACTGTACAGTTAGCAGCGCGGTCCAAGCGCGTCGCACTACAAAAATGCACTTCCACTAGCAGCGCCACTATCCAGCCCGCGCTTCAGGTACATTTTTAGAATTTTTATTTATTCTGCAATATTATTTGTTTATACAGTTTTTTTATAAATTTCCAGCATACACGCATAACATTTATATATAAAGTAGAATCACACACATATAAACCACATCATATCATAGACATGGAATAGGATCATCGATCATATATATATATATATCATCCCATAAGTATAATACCCAACACTTTCCTAGTTTAACTTCGCGAATATCCAACAACATAATGTTCAACAACAACTACGAACCAACCTACTCATCACCACCACAAGGTGAAATGAAAAAAAACCAAAAGACACCCCACATTCCATTATGTAATATGGAGAACAACTTGTCTCCATGTTTTATATTCATGCGATTCACTATCCTTTTCCATCCTCTTATTCTTACGCAGCCATCATCTCCACTTTCAGTGGAGTAGTCAGTCTTGAAGTGGACATCCCATGCCCATGCAGAAAAAACTATAAGCTCGCCTTGAGGATGCATCCACCTAGGCATACATGATGCCAGGATCCTCTGTTGAAAACAAATGAGTAAAATACTTAGTAATACATTATACTTAATGTTAGGTCAAAGGATTTCTGAAAATGGACTAGTGTGACAGAATAGTAAAAAATCTACCATGCTATAATATTTTACATGTCCTGGAAACAACTTAGGAACAAATGGAACACATGGTGTATAAGGTTCGCCAACATTATTCAAGTTCACAAACGAAGGAACACCTTTAAGAACATCGATGAAATCATCTTGTTCGTCAATTGTCAGTTCAAAGCCACCATTATGAAAAGTATCATCAAACATCTTCCGAACTTCTTTTGGAGCATTGAGATAAAAAAACAAATATAAATAAGTTGTCAACTTGGGAAGCAAGGAAATAAGGAATTAAACAAGTCAAAGTTGTTTAAGAAACTCACGTGGAGATAGAACTAGCTTAATGTCGTCCAGTACCATCCAAATGTCCTTATTTCAAAAAATTTGACCATCTCGACGATGAAGTCCAAGATCAAATTATATTTGCATATCATCCTCTAATGCATATGCCTTGCATAGTCAATACCAATTTGTACAATCAAAATATGTGCTATTTGATTCATTGAAGACCTCGACCTTTAAAGTTATACCATGTTTCGTCTTAATATTGACATCTTTTTTGGCATTCTTGCGCCAACCATCGATTTTGACAAAGTCGCAGATGTGAGGACTTTCATAGCAAGTGATGTGCTAGTTGATTATAAAAAAATTACACGTCGAAACAAAAACTAAGTGAAGCATGCTTAAATAAGAAGATGTCGTAGAAGTTGCATACCGTTAGAAATTCGAAGCCCTCCCTAAGCGTGATGGAGAAGTATCTTTCTTCCTCCCCATCCAACTCTGGAAACTTGTCGCACCGACCCGAGTCATCGCCACAATAGTCACACTCGGGGATTCTATCGTCATCAGCCAGTTTCTGTGTTCATAATTAAAAAGTGTCACATTGTGTCACAACAATTTTAATCATCGGCATTTAAAACAAAAGGAAAAAATGGTGAAATCAAATAAAAATGCAATAATAATATTTTATCATATAATATCACTAATACATCTCGAATAATCCATTCAGTGCAATAATAATATCACTAATACATCTCGACTACTAAATCTCGGAAATTCACTACTACATCTCGGAAAATCAAACTCGACGATGACCCGGAGCCAACCCACGGGTGGTAAGCACCCAAAGATAAGGAACCGCCATAGGAACATAGCTTAGCTGAGAGCCGTGAAGAATCTGCTAGGTATTGGCCGTGGAGAACCCGGCGTCCAACGCAACCAAGTAGCGGCGGACGTGCTGGTTCTCCTCCCTGACCACCTCCTCGGGGGCCGTCTCCCTCCGCACCCTTTGTGGCCCATGCGACCGCCACCAAAGAAGCTCCGGGTCGACGACAGGACCCGGAATCCTCAACAAGCAGCGCGCCCCAGAGACCACCTCCCGGTGCCAGCCTATGGGAGCCCAGTCCCGGACATTGTGCATCCGATCAAGAAGGTGCTTTTCACGGCGGTTATGAGGATGTGGACTTGGCATCGTCATTGAGAACTTATTTAATATACAAAAATTTAATAAAATGTATGAGTGAAAAATTTATACTAACTGAAAAATTTATTTTTCTAAAAAATACCAAAAGTAATGATTACAAGTAATTTGATGCTGAAACACCGTTTAATTCCTGCTTCGACAAATCTCAAGCACTCGATATGTCCTACTTTTCTAGCACAAGTCATGCCGAAATCCACGAAAAATTTCGGCATGACATTTGCTAAAAAATCGACATATCGAGCGCCTGAAATTTGCCGGAATAGAAATTAATCGACATTCTGGTAAAACATAGGCCACTCATATCCTGCAAACAATTATCCTAATTACTCTATATACTAGCAAAAGGACAATTTAAACTACACAAGCACCACAAACACATATTTAAAATAGAGGAGGATCACTAATGATCTTGTGTGATGCTCAAGTTACAATATTTTTTTCTCTAGCAATAATATGAACCCTAACAATGGATCCATATCAATAGCAATTTTTCATAGCAATAGCAATTTTTCAAACCCTAACAATGCATGCGGTAGAGGTGGATGCGGGAGTGGGGAGGAGGCGAGAGATCTCACCTAGGATGGAAGCGGCGACAACGTGGAGTGTACGGCGGAGATGGAGTCGAGTGGATGGCGATGTCGTCGAGAGGAGGGCGGCGGCGGCGACCGAATCTAGAGGCAGGGCGGCTCCGGCGTCATCGAGCGGAGAGGGGGAGAGTGAGGAGAGGGATTTGCGTGAGGAGAGAATCAGGGGCAGCCCGACCTGGTTTTAGGTATACCAACTATAGTGCGGGGAGTATGAACCGCGTTGTAGATGACTAGGACATCTACAACGCATGGTCGAAGGGGCGCGTTGCTGATATGTGGGTCCAAAAAACACAGTCCGTTGTAGCCACATTAGCAGCGCGGCTTTAGCACACCACGCTGCAGATGTTCTATACATCTGCAGCGTAACTGTTGACATACGCCCCACTAAAGTGGTTAGCCACGGGAACACAAATTTTGAACCCATATTAGCAGTGCGGGTCACCAGGACACGCGCTGCCAATGCGCAATCTCCTGTAGCGCAGCCCTGCGCCCCGCGCTGCTAAAGTACACCTGCAGCGCCTGTACATTGGCCCGCGCTGCTAATGTACATTCTTGTATGGCCAAAATTCTAGTAGTGCGTGTGGGATCCCTTCCCCAGATTAGGAGTAAGAGGACAAAGGCAATAGTAGTTAAGTGCTAGCCAAGGCACTGGAGAAGGGGTCATCCATTCCCGAACCCCCGAGCTGGTAAGCTCACCATGATCATCTCCACCGAAGCAATCCCAGACATGCGGGAGTAGGGTGTTACACCACCACGGTGGACCGAACCTTGGTAGATCCTTGTGTCCTCTCTGACCATCTTCATCTACAACTTGATCTTTTTTCTTCATGCCTAGCTCGAAGGCACAAAAGAAAGCGCTTATTGGGAGGCTACCCAAAATGTTTTTTACGTTCATTTTTAGTGGTATTGATGCTTGTTACTACTATAGCAACATTACTGTATCTTTATTTTCAAGATTTATGCCAAGTTCTAGCCTCCGGTGGCAAGTGGATCAAAAGTTGCGACATGTTGTCAGGAAAATAGATTCTGGCTTCTTGATGAAAAAAATCACGTAAAATCTCCAGATCATCTTTTTGATCTGAATATTTTTGACAGTATGCTCTATACAATTGTCTAACTACCAAATGTTCTGCGTTTTTTGATTTGAGTTGCAGAAGTAACCCGAAAAAATTATTTACTACCTACTGTTCTATTTTTCCCAGATTCTGCCCTATTTTGCGCGTCTTCAATTTTGCAAATCTTGCGCATGCTTTTTTACTTGAAAAAACTTTTTGGCACTCTTGAGAAACAGTATCCCTTGCTGTAAATATATTTTTCAAACAAAGGAAAAGTGGAATTAATTTATTTGAGGTATTAACCACTCTAATCAGTTTATGATGAGTTTCGTATGAAGGGAGTTTTCAAGTGTGCAAAGGGAGATGATGAAATAAGATTCAGGATTGCAAAAATCTCAAGCTTGGGGATGCCCCCGGCACCCTCATGAAATATTCAAGGAGACTCAAGTTTCTAAGCTTGGGGATGCCCCCGTGCATCCCCTTTAATATCAACAATCATCAATTCGTCTTTCTCCACACTATATTTTTATCACTTCATGTGTTATGTGCTATGCTTGGTGCGTCTTGCATTTAATTTTTTAGATTTTTTTAGTTTAGTTTTGTTTGTTGTTCATAAAAAGTTGGAGCCTAGCATGCCATGTTTGGGAGATAAACACGCTCCGCTTTTGTCTACAATACTCATAGTTTTCATTCCTCTCTTTGTTGAGTGTTCTTTATTATTTCTAGCTGTTGTCATGTTTAGTTCTTGTTCTTCATTTTTATTTTTAAGAGCTATCGTTTAGGATATATTTTTAGTACTCTTTTGAGTTTCATGCTTATCTTGTTTAGAGAGTTAGCCCATTGCACTGAATGTGTGTCTTGCTTTGAGTAGGTAATTGAGTTGCTATTATGAGTTTAGTAGTAACTTGAAATAGTTTTGAGGTGTTGTTTCCAGTAATGTTTGGACTTCTATGTGTCAAGAGCTCAAGCCTATTAGTTATACGTGTTGTATTTTGGTTCAACATGCTTATTTTCTAAAACTACAAAAAATAGTTGAGACCTCTAGCTACTAGACGGATCAGTAACCTCTCGAGGGGTTGTAATATATAGAGTACCCTCACATTATCATGGGTCGAGGATGCGGAAGGATAACCAAGCCCCCATACACTCCTCCTAGGGTTGTCTCTTTGTGAATCTTCTGACTAGATAGAGAGTTACCGATAATAAGAGGAGTTCCTTTAACTCATGCGAGTATTCGAATTTTGGCACTTCCACCATCCCTATTTTGCTAGCCTCTATGGTACCGTGCATTTCCCTATTTCACCTTGAGAGTCGGTGCAACATTCACTGGTGCATCCAAATCCATGGCATGATACGCTCTGTCATCATAAGACTCATTATATCTTCCTCAAAAAATCCACCATACCTACCTATCAAGGCATTTCCATAGCCTTTCCGAGATACATTGCCATGCAACATCCATCTTCTCCTGACTTGATCTTTCATTGTCATACATATTTTTTCTTGATCGTAGAGCCGCATGATAGTTGGGATTTGCCCTTATAATTTCTACATGACACACTAGTATCATTGCATATCCTACTACACTGGCAGAGGCATACATTTGCATACATCATGCTTTTGTTTCAGTTTTCTTTATGTTGTGTACTTCTCATAAAGTGTGTGATCTTCATCCTCCTTGTAATATATAGAGTGTTTCCCTTAAATGAGGAAAAGATCCCAAAGAGGACAAAAATAAAATATCCCAAAAGATGACACATAAAAAGATCCCAAAGAGGACAAATGAGAGATAAATAGAAAGAGCCAAAGAGGCTAAAAAATACAAAAAATAGAAAAAAATAGAAAAAAGGAATAAAAAAGAGAGAAGGGGCCAACACTACTATTCCTTTTAAAAGATCCACACTCGTGCTTCAAAGTAAAATTTGTACTTGATAGAGAATTTTTCCTATCATTCATGCATAACTATGTGGGGACCCTTACACTATAGAATTTGGCTTGCATATTCCAATGATGAGCCTCCTCAAAAGAGCTCTAGGTCTTCGTGAGCAAGCGAGTTTGATGCACTCCACTAGTTCCATTGGAGATCTTTCATACTCATAGCTTGCATCCGTTGCATGAAAATCCCTACGTACTCCTCACATCATATCTATCATTTGGCTTTCTCTCTCTTATGATTGTCCTCATTGTTGTAAGCCTTTCATAATTTTTGACTTCCTTTTCCCATCATTCATTCTCTTTGCCATCGTAAGTGTCAACTAATCTTGCTCGCGCTCATTCATTGCATGAGTGCTTGAAATCAAAAGGGAGAGGATCGAATTGACTTGTACCTGGCCAGTAGTCTGGGGTCGAGTCATAATAAGATTCCAAAGGAGACCAAGTGTGAAGTTTTAGTAGACTGAGCTCGCAACAACTATGCAGTATTTTTATGCTCTAAACCCATCTCGCACTTTCTGCACGGGAAGACGGATTGGAGACATTCGAGTCACGGACAACGAGAGCTTCTTGCACCGTTATGTTCTTACTTTGCTAGTTTCAATACTAGATATAGACTCTTTCTTTTTATTGTCTTGACTTGAATTGCATATCTTGCTTGTTGTACTTTAAAGTTCAAATCTTTGTTGGTAGCATGTCACCACAGAAATTACCTTTGTCGTCATTTACCTACTCGAGGACGAGCATGAATTAAGCTTGGGGATGTTGATATGTCCCAAACGTATCTATAATTTCTCCTTGCTCCATGCCTATTTCGGTGATATTGCTATATTTTTTGATGCCCTTTCATATCATTTACAACATATTTTGTACTAACATACTAATTCATTGCCTAGTGCCAGTTTCTGTCTGTTATTGTCCATGCATTGCAGAAAAAGGTTAAAATAAAAGTGCTTTGAAACTTCCACAAAAATTACCCAAAAAATATCCACAACAGAAGACTCAAGAAGCCCGAAGGAGGTCTCGAGGGGGCCACCCCCAGTCCAGGAGCCTCCCTGGCGCGACCAAGGGGGTGGCCGCGCCCTTTGGCCGCCTGGGCCAGGGGGCCACCCCTAAGGCCCCCCTTTGGCCTATATTTAACCCCTCCTTTGAAAACCCTCGAGAGAAATCCCGTTACGCGATTTCGTCCACTGTTCCACCGCCGAAGCGATTTCGATCTCGGGATCGCCAGGAGAAGCTATCCCAGCACCTTCCACCACTCTCCCAGACGCCTTCAAAGGTCCAAGCTCTGCTCATGAGGCAAGAGCTCCAGCAGTATCGACCTGCTGCGGCTAGCCTCGAGGAATGGCGCGTTGGACTTCTTCGTTTCGTCAACGCCGTGATACCTCCATCGGCAAGGCCAGATGCGCGAGTGGAGAGAGATGCGCCACCGCCACCGCCATCATCTGCAGAAGGCAGCGCTGGACGGCGCCCTCGCGAGTGTAACACCCTCGGTGTCATGTAACAGTGATTACTTTTGTTTAAGACAAATTACTGTTTTTAATCATGCTTTGATCCTCCTTGCATCTAGTCATTTCAAAAATCCGTTTGAACTGATAGTGAAAACAAAGTGCGAAATAAAACTTTGTCTAAAAATTGTGGAACCAATTTTGTTAAATATTTAAAAATCAGTGGACCATGTTAAACCAGCATTGGATATTTATTGCAATATTTAAATATTGTAAACAATTCAAACCCGTGCTATAACAACACCATTTACCCTTTGCATATTCAAAAGAATTTCCAAATGAATTTTGTTCTGACCCAAACTTTTTGTGGCATCATGGTAAAGTGCAACCCTAATTGTGCTACATCTTTCCTATTTAAAAAAATACGAAGGCAACTAAACCAAATGCAAACGGAAAAGAAAAGAAAAAAAAAAGAAAAAAAAACTATCCTACGCTATGGGCAAAGGCCCACCCCCTCCTCTTCTTCCTCCCTCCCCACTATTCCCCTGCCCCATGGCGCCATGGAAACAGTGTCTGTTGCCGCCGGACCGGCTCGGCGGGTCGCTACAGGAAGAGCCGGGGAGGATAAGACCGCCCTCCCTCGCCCCAAACCCTAGGTCGCCCCTTTGACCCTGTTTTCCCCATCACGTCCCGCTCTCCCTCTCTCGAGCTTGCCCGAGCTCCGCCGTGGGCGCCGCCGCGCACCGGAGTGGCCCCCGGACGGCCCAGCCCGCGCCACCTTGTCCTAGGGACTCCATGACGCCGCCTTCGTCACCGCGCGCGAGCAATTGCTCCGGGAAGGACTGGAGGCGCCGCTCCCCCTGCTTCCTCGCAGTCCGTGCCCGCTGTCTTCCCCGCCGCGATTCCCTCGACTCCGGCCTTCCCCTACAAACCCGAGCACTTCCCGAGCTCCCTAGTGAGCTCCTCGCCATTCTGCTCTATTTTGCACTCGAATTGGCCACGCTAGTCACCGTCCCCGTGGGTGCGCGCTCCGGCCGCCGCCGTGTCGCCATGTACGCGTTTGGCCGAGCCCATCTCATCGCGCACTGGCCTCGCGCTGGCTGCGCCTTGGCCACCACACTGCGCATGTCAGCCCGCCCCCACGCTCCTGCTGGCCGCACCCAGCCACCGCGGCTCGCTGCCGCCAGCCACGGCCACGGCCATGGCTAGGCCGTGTGCTGTGTGGCATGCGTGCCTAGCAGGGAGGCTGGCTAGGCCACTTCCATGTGGTCCCACGCCCTGCTAATTAACATGTGTTAAAAAAAGTGGAAATAACACCCCCCCCTCTCAAGTCACTTAAAGTGGGCCCAACCCTTTAAGTAAATTTTTGGAATTAATTATAAATGTGTCCCTACGACAGCTGGGTACCACTGGCTTATTAGTTAATTAAAACTGTTAGAGTAAACTTGTGCCTATGACAGGTAGGCCCCACTTTCAGTTAAATTGAATAAAAGATTAATAATGAAACAGTCAATGACATGTGGGTCAGTGCATTATTTAAAATAGAAAATTAATTTTTTTAATAACCAGAGGCTGACATGTGGGTCCCATAAGTCAGTTGACTAGTCAACCAGTACTGTTCTGGATAATGTCTATTTAATATTAAAAGAAATTCAGAAAATCTATAAAATGATTAAAAACTTAGGAAATCAATAACTTTTAATCCCTGAATCAGATGAAAAACTTTATACATGAAAATTGATCAGAAAAATATAACGAATACGGATACACTATCCATACCCCCACCACACCCCTCTAACATACCGCACACGAGACATTCCCCCTCCGGTTGTACTGTCCGGTAATTGCTTGGAGCCGGTAAAATTGCCGGTTAAAATTCCCGTTTCGTCTGCAACGTGTAGCATTGCATTAGTTCACCCCTAACACTGCGTTTGACATGTCTTATATTTGTATTGCTATTATAGCCGTGTAGTTATTGTTTCTTCCCCCCTCTCTTATTGTCTCGTAGTCTCGACGTCCGCTGCTGATGCCCCTGTGATCGACTACTTCGTCGACGACCGTACCTCTACCGTCGAGCTTCCAGGCAAGCAGAGCCATTCTCTTCCCCAGATATCGCCTACCTTTTCTGTACATTTCTTGCAATAGGCATTGTTACTGCTGCTGCTACGTTACAATCCTATTCAATTGCATAGCCTGTCATTGTCACCCCTTGATGTATCTTCCTTTATCCTATGCTCCCTATTATTTATATAATATTCAGCAGTAAACCCTGCGCATTTTTAGTCAATAGGATTAGATAGCGGGTTGTGTTCACTCTGGGAGTGAATGCGGATACGATACATTACAACTGCGACAGGTACGGTTCAGAGTAGACACCGCTTCAGGCCCCTACCCCGGCTGTGCCGAGCCACCTCAAGTGTGAGCTATCGAGGAGTAACCTTGTACTCCACTCGTTGCTGACTCTGTATAGCCGTCCTAGGGTACTGAACCACGGTTGTCCTTACAAGTAACGAGTCGGGTGACCCCACGGGGCCCGCGCAGGGTATCTTAGCGGAACGAAACGTCAGGTGTATTCCACCGGTGTGCGGCGGGCCTGGTATTGTTCGTGGCCGACAGATATCCTGTTGTAAGAAAGTCGAGCTCTTCGGAGCAAACGCGAGACAAGGTAAGGATACGGTTCACCTTATCGGTACGTAACCGCACGAGTTGGTGCGACGACAGGGCAGGCACCGATGTTACTGGTGGACCTGGCTGCTGCCGTTGTCCGCGACTCACCCGAATAGGGGCATCGATAACGGTTGTCCCGATAGAAAATAACAAAATAACTAACGGTTCAGGTGGATGACTTGAGAGGCCGCAAAGGCCTGTACGCACTACCTTCACTTGGTATAACGGTGTGGGACCTCCACGTTTTGGTCTCATTCGAAAGCTCTAAAAGACGTCCATTTCAGCATTGTGGTAAGGTCGGATCCACATCCCAGAGGAGTTGCGTGGAATTCACCCTGTACACAACGACCCGGAGGGCGAGGGGCGACGGTCCAAGACCCCCTTGCGCTTAGGACTGTAGACCGGCGGGGACCTCTCTGATGAGCCGTAGGATGGGCCTCGGCGTGTCGGATAGCCTTGGTGGGGTGTTCCCTAACAAGGTGTACGCCACCCTGGAGATCCGAGCGTGCAGGCTGAACAGTAGTGCACACCTGTAGGGAGTTTGATCTATTCGAATAGTCGTGTCCACGGTAACAAGAAGATTTATGTTGAAGTCAGAGCCTACTACTACAAACTAGTACCATTAAACTGTTGGTTCCGGTTTCTCTTCCTCGCAGGGAAGTCGAGGAGGGGATCTCGGAGGCATTGATAATTATTAATAATTACAACTTACTATTATACAATGCTGCAGCAATTTCTCCTGCATTGTTATTACATTCATGTTATTGAACAGTTGGCTATTCTCTTCTTGTGCTTCAAGACTCGTTGGAAGATGCTAGTCTTCGATAGGCCTAGCTTCTTACCCTTATTCCGAGTTCTACCTTGCATTCCACTATATACAGCCTCCCCTTTCCATTTGATACAAATGCATAATTGCTTAGTAGCGGACGTAAGACTCACGGGTATGCAAGATACTCACTTTTGCTTTATTTCCCTTTTTTGTTTTGCCTGATCGACCGCTGCAGTCGACGTTGGAGTCCGGGAGTAGAAGATCCCCGAAGCCCTCTACGACGTTGAGTTCCCCCTTTGACCAGGAGTAGTTCAGTGGATCCTAGGCAGGAGGCCTCGCCTTTTCGATCTGTACCTCTGATGTTATTTGTGCTAGCCTTCTTAAGGCAAAACTTGGCTAACTATGTCTGTATTCAGATATTATGATTGTCTAACTTATGTATTCGGATCCTCGTGATCCCTGGTTTGAAATATCAGTTTTATCTTATTTGAGTCTAGTGTTGTGCTGTGATATTATCATCGTGGCACCCTGATTTCGGTCGTGTACCCTTTGTGTATGATTACTGTACACGGCTTGATTTTGGGGGCGTCACAAGTCGGTATCAGAGCCGACTGCCTGTAGGAAGTCACCCCACCACTACTTGGTCGAAGTTGAGTCTAGACTTTGAAAAAACTATTTTGATAACTTAATGCTTGGTTTACGGGCCCACATCGATGTCACTACGTGTGATATCTATGGTATTAGGATCCTTTTCTCCTTACCTATGCTCTAGGACTCTGCTCTCTTATCCTTGCTAGTAAGTTTTACTAACTCTGACGTTAGGATCACCTTCTCTTGATTCCACCCGGCGTTCTGGTGCTTCCCCATTGATTGAGTCGTGTCGCAGGAGTTCTAAGCCAGGTCCTGAACCGCGGATCCCATTCTCATTCTGGGAAGGCCGCGCGTTCTTTGGCATTAACTCGTGTGGCCAACAATTTTCTTGCGGCGTGATTGACATATCGGAAGCTATGTCGCGTCGTGTAATCCTTACCGCGGTCTGCGCGCCACCTAGTGTGTCCTTTTTTTTCTTAATTTCTACGACGTTACGCTGCCCGATTTTCCGGTTGACTCTATGTGTGGATGTGTATGTATTATATGACTACTCCTATATATCGGCGCCTCCTCTTCGTTTTTGCATTACCTCAGTCTTGCTTCTGGTATTTCGCTAAATTTTCATTGTTGAAATACCCCTGTTAAAATCTAAGCAGGATGGCTGATGACCCCCCACCTCCACCTTACATGGCCGCAATACTGCAGCAGTTTGATCTGAACCATCAGTTTATGACCGGAGTAATGGCCTAGCTTCCAACTCCGAATTCCCCAATAACGCTGCCTGAATTTGTGCGACTCAACCCGTCTATTTTCCGCAACTCCACCAATCCCATGGATGCTGATGATTGGCTCCCTGACATCGTGTTTGAGATGGAGTCAGCTAATGTTGCCCCGACCAGTTATGTTACATTTTCGGCATTTCATCTGAAGGGTTCAGCCGCTCAATGGTGGGAAAGTCACAGGCGTGTGCTGCCTGCTGGGACTGTGACCACTTGGCAAGATTTCCAGTTAGCTTTCCGTGCATGGCAAAGTCCTCGAGGTCTTGTGGACCAGAAGAAGGAGGAGTTCCTCAAACTTAGACAAGGCACAACAACTGTTGTTGAATATCATAGGAGATTCCTTGAACTGTCTCGCTATGTTGAGGATTAGGTCGACACCGACGCTGGCAAGCAGGAGAAATTCCGTGAAGGATTGCATCCCAATATGAAGCTCGCGCTGGCTGTTAAAGATTTCGCAGACGTTGCGACACTCGTCAGCAAGGCATTCCCAGTTGAAACTGCTCTGGCTGATCACCAGGAATCCCTCAAGCGTACTAGAGATGTTGGCCCATCCTTGGGTCAGCCTACTCAGAAACTTCGAGTCTATTTGCCGCACAATGTCCATCACCGACCAGCCCCAACGCCAAGGCCATCTTATGTTGCACCTCGTCTGCCTCCTCCGCCGAGACAGCTAACAAGCCATGCTGGACGACCCAATACTATGGCTCCTTCCCATGTTGATGGGTTATGCGGCAAGTGTGGCTTGTCAGGACACATTACTATCAACTGCCACCCTGCTGGTCGTAAGAAGAGCACTCGAAGGCGCCATTTCAGGAACTCTAAGGCCAAACCACCTACAGTTGCACTTGGCCATGCCAATCATGTCGATGTAACAAAGGCTCGGAAGGATCCTACTATCGTGATGGGAACCCTTCTTGTTAATTCATTACCAGCTTCTGTTCTGTTTGATTCAGGAGTGTCGCATTCCTTCGTGTCTGAGGCATTTGCACTCGAGCAAGAATTACCATTAGAGCGCATGTACTCTCCGCTGGTGGTCAGTTCTCCACGATCCAAGTGGGAGACCTCGATGATAGCCCACAACAACCGTATTGAAATTGGAGGATTAGTTTTTCCAGCGTCACTCATGGTCCTCAAGGTAACTACCATAGACGTCATTCTTGGTATGGATTGGCTGAGAGCACATAAGGCGCGCATCGATTGTGACGTTAAGGAAGTCCGGCTCACGCACCCCTCTGGCCAGATAGTCTAGTATTCAGCCCAGATGATTCAACATGCCGAGAACCATATATATGCTCTGAATGCTCTGAACGCTGCACATCTCGAAGGGATCGAAAACATTCCAGTCGTTTGCGATTTTCCCGACGTCTTTCCAGAAGAACTGCCGGGAATACCCCCGATCAGAAATGTCGAATTCATCATCGACTTGAACCCCGACAACGTTCCTATTGCCAAGCGTCCTTACAAGATGCCACGACATGAACTCCTTGAACTTAAGGAGGAAATCGACAAGGCACTCTAGAAAGGATTCATTCGCCCCAGTTCATCTACTTGGGGAGCACCTTCGCTCTTTGTCCAGAAAAGCGATGGCACAAACCGGTTGGTCCAAGATTACCGACCTATTAACCAGGAAATAATACAGAAAAAGTATCCGCTACCTCGGATCAACGATCTATATGACCAACTTGCTGGATCTACTGTGTTCTCGAAACTCGACTTGAGGTTGCGTTACCATCAGATCCGAATCCGTAAGGAGGACATTCCGTAGACTGCTTTCATTACTCGCTATGATTCATACGAGTATACTGTCATGTACTTTGGCTTAACCAACGCTCCAGCCACTTTCTCATGATTGATGAACTATATATTCATGGAATACCTCGACAAGTTCGTCGTGGTTTATCTGGATGATATATTGGTATACTCCAAGAATAAAGAGGAACATGCTGAACATCTTCGTCTAATACTGGAAAAGCTTCGAGAACACAAACTCTATGCTAAGTATTCTAAGTGTGAGTTCTGGCTCCCCGAAGTAACCTACATTGGTCACGTTATTTCGAAGGATGGCATTGCCGTCAACACAGAACGTATTCATGCTATCCTGGAATGGACTCCCCCCAAGACTGTCAAGCAAGTCAGAAGTTTCCTCGGACTCGCTAGCTATTGTCGCCGTTTTGTCGAGAACTTCTCCAAGATTACCAAGCCTCTGACTAATCTGCTTCACAAAGGCATTAAGTTTGAGTGGACTGATAAATGTCAGGAAAGTTTCCAAGCTCCCAAGGACAAGCTCACTTCTCCCCCAGTGCTTGCTCCCCCAGATACTCGAAAGGACTTCGTGATATACTGCGACGCGTCTCGTCAATAATTAGGATGTGTCCTAATGCAAGAGCGCAAAGTGATTGCTTATGGCTCTCGTCAGTTGCGCTCTCATGAAGATAACTATCCAACACATGATCTCGAATTGGCAGCGGTAATTTATGCGTTAAAGTTGTGGCGACATTACCTCCTTGGTAATCGTTGCGAGATCTAAACCGACCACCAAAGCCTGAAATACTTGTTTACTCAGCCAGACCTGAATCTTCTCCAACAAAGATGGATTGAGACAATAGCCGATTTCAACATGGATATTCATTATACTCCTGGCAAAGCTAATGTGATGGCTGATGCCCTGAGCCGCAAAGCCTATTGTAGTGAACTTGAAGTTCAACTACAACAACCACTTCTATATGAAGAGCTCCACAAACTGAACATCGAGATTATTCCTTAGGGCCATGTGAATTCCCTGGTTATCGAACCAGACTTGTACAACCGCATGAAGTTTGCACATGGATATGACTTTGACATTCAGAAGATTAAGCGGTATGTCGAGAGTGGAAAGCCCTCATCCTTCACAATTGCCAATGATGGTACGTTGTACTTCAAGGGTCGGCTAGTGGTCCCCATAAACAGGCCCGACCTGAACTACGCCCCGCGCGTCATGAAGGAAGATCATGATATTCCCCTGTCAATTCACCCCGGTAGCACCAAGATGTACCAAGACATTCGTCAGCGGTACTGGTGGTCTAACATGAAGCAAGACATTGCTCGTTATGTTGATGAGTGTGACGTTTGCCGTCGCGTCAAAGCCGAACATCAAAGGCCTACTGGAACTCTGCAACCGCTTTCTATGCCGGAATGGAAGTGGGACAAGATCGAGATGGACTTCGTCACCGGTTTTCCCCGATCACAGAAAGGCCACGATGCTATCTTTGTCGTCATCGACCGCTTCTCCAAGGTTTCCCACTTTCTTCCAGTCAAGGAGACGATCTCTGCTAGTCAGTTAGCAGACTTGTATGTTTCCAGAATTGTTTCCCTCCATGGCATTCTGTTGGAGGTCAGTTCAGAGCATGGCAGCCTTTTCACCTCAAGATTTTGGGATAGTTTCCAAGAAGCTATGGGCACTCACCTAAGCTTCAGTACTTCTTATCATTCACAGTCACATGGCCAAGTTGAACGAGTCAATCAAGTGCTTGAAGATATGATTCGGGCCTGTGTCATCTCATTCGGTAAGAAATGGGAGGAATCTCTTCCGTTTGCTCAATTCTCGTACAACAATAGCTACCAAGCTAGTCTGAAGATCTCCCCCTTTGAAGTTCTTTATGGACGTAAGTGTCGAACCCCTCTGAATTTGTCAGAAACTAGGGAACGAGCACTTGTTGGTCCGGACATTATCCAGCATGCTGAAGATCAGGTTCGCGTTATACGTGAACATCTGAAAGCTGCTCAGTCCCTCCAGAAAAGCAACTATGATCGAAAGCACAAGGAAATGGTCTATCAGCCCGGCGAACAAGCTTACCTCCGTGTCACTCCGATGAGAGACACTCATCGTTTCGGAATCAAAGGCAAGTTAGCTCCTCGCTACATTGGCCCGTTCCGCATTCTTTCCAGAAGTGGACCGGTTGCATACCAATTGGAATTGCCACTGAACCTCTCTCAAGTCCACGATGTTTTTCACGTGTCGCAACTCCGTCGCTGCTTCAAGGATCCTATCCGTGAGGTGGATCATGATCTGATAGAACTGCAGCAGGACTTGACTTATCAAGAACGTCCGAGCCGCATTCTTGATCAGTCTGAACGTCGAACCCGCAACAAGGCGTTCAAGTTCCTCAAGGTTCAGTGGTCGAATCATTCTGAAGATGAAGCCACCTAGGAACGCGAAGATCGTCTTCGCGATGAATACCCCGATCTTTTCCTCACTACCACTTAAATTCTCGGGACGAGAATTCTTGTAGTGGGGGAGATTTGTAACACCCTCGGTGTCATGTAACAGTGATTACTTTTGTTTAAGACAAATTACTGTTGTTAATCATGCTTTGATCCTCCTTGCATCTAGTCATTTCAAAAATCCCTTTGAACTGGTAATAAAACAAAGTGCAAAATAAAACTTTGTCTAAAAATTGTTGAACCAATTTTGTTAAATATTTAAAAATCAGTGGACCTTGTTAAACCAACATTGGATATTTATTGCAATATTTAAATATTGTAAACAATTCAAACCCGTGCTATAACAACACCATTTACCCTTTGCATATTCAAAAGAAATGTCCAAATGAATTTTGTTCTGCCCCAAACTTTTTGTGGCATCATGGTAAAGTGCAACCCTAATTGTGCTACATGTTTCCCATTTTACAAAAATACAAAGGCAGCTAAAACAAATGCAAACAGAAAAGAAAAGAAAAAAAAGAAAAAAAACTATCCTACGCTATGGGCAAAGGCCCACCCCCTCCTCTTCTTCCTCCCTCCCCACTGTTCCCCTGCCCCATGCCGCCATGGCAACATCGGCCATTGCCGCTGGACCGGCTCGGCGGGTCGCTACAGGAGGAGCCGGGGAGGATAAGGCCGCCCTCCCTCGCCCCAAACCCTAGGTCGCCCCTTTTCCCCCGTTTTCCCCATCGCGGCCTGCTCTCCCTCTCTCGAGCTCGCTCGAGCTCCTCCGTGGGCGCCGCCGTGCACCGGCGTGGCCCCCGGCCGCCCCAGCCCGCGCCATCTTGTCCTAGGGTCTCCTCGACGCCGCCTTCGTCATCGCGCACGAGCAATTGCTCCGGGAAGGACTGGCGGCGCCGCTCCCCCTGCTTCCTCGCCGTTCGCGCCCACTATCTTCGCCGCCGCGATTCCCTCGACTCTGGCCTTCCCCTACACGCCCGAGCACTTCCTGAGCTCCCTAGTGAGCTCCTCGCCATTCTGCTCTATTTTGCGCTCGAATTGGCCATGCTAGTCACCCTCCCCGTGGGTGCGTGCTCGGGCCGCCGCCGTGTCTCCATGGACGCGTTTGGCCGAGCCCAGCTCACCGCGCCCTGGCCTCGCGCTGGCTGCGCCTTGGCCACCCCACCGTGCGTGTCAGCCCGCCCCCACGCTCATGCTGGCCGCACCCAGCCACCGCGGCTCGCTGCCGCCGGCCACGGCCACGGCCATGGCTAGGTGTGCTGTGTGGCGTGCGTGCCTAGCAGGGAGGCTGGCTGGGCCACTTCCATGTGGTCCCACGCCCTGCTAATTAACATGTGTTAAAAAAAGTGGAAATAACCCCCCTCTCTCTCAAGTCACTTAAGTGGGCCCAACCCTTTAAGTAAAATTTTGGAATTAATTATAAATGTGTCCCTATGACAGCTGGGTTCCACTGGCTTATTATTTAATTAAAACTGTTAGAGTAAACTTGTGCCAATGACATGTAGGCCCCACTTTCAGTTAAATTTAATAAAAGATTAATAATGAAACAGTCAATGACATGTGGGTCCAATGCATTATTTAAAATAGAAAATTAATTGTTTTAATAACCAGAGGCTGACATGTTGGTCCCACATGTCAGTTGTCTGGTCAACCAGTACTGTTCTGGATAATGTCTATTTAATATTAAAAGAAATTCAGAAATTCTATAAAATTATTAAAAACTTAGTAAATCAATAACTTTTAATCTGTGAATCAGATGAAAAAACTTTATACATGAAAATTGATCAGAAAAATTTAACGAATACAGATACGCTATCCATACCCCCACCACACCTCTCTAACATACCACACACGAGACATTCCCCCTCTAGTTGCACTGTCCGGTAATTGCCCGGAGCTGGTAAAATCCCCGGTTAAAATTCCCGTTTCGTCTGCAACGTGTAGCACTGCGTTAGTTCACCCCTAACACTGCGTTTGTGATGTCTTCTATTTGTATTCCTATTATTGCCGTGTATTTATTGTTTCTTCCCCACTCTCTTATTGTCCTGTAGTCTCGACGTCCGCTGCTGATGCCCCTGTGATCGACTACTTTGTCGACGATCGTACCTCTACCGTCGAGCTTCCATCCAAGCAGAGCCATTCTCTTCCCCAGATATCGCCTACCTTTTCCGTACTTTTCTTGCAGTAGGTATTGTTATTGTTGCTGCTATGTTACAATCCTATTCAATTGCATAGCCTGTCATTGTCACCCCTTGATGTATCTTCCTTTATCCTATGCTGCCTATTATATATATAATATTCAGCAGTAAACCCTGCGCCTTGTTAGTCAATAGGATTAGATAGCGGGCTGTGTTCACTCTAGGAGTGAATGCGGATACGATACATTACAACTTCGACAGGTACGGTTCAGAGCAGACACTGCTTCAGGCCCCTACCCCGGCTCTGCCGAGCCACCTCAAGTGTGAGCTATCGAGGAGTAATCCTTGTACTCCACTCGTTGCTGACTCTGTATAGCCGTCCTAGGGTACTGAACCACGGTTGTCCTTACAGGTAAGGAGTCGGGTGACCCCACGGTGCCCGCGCAGGGTATCTTAGCGGAACGACAGGTCAGGTGTATTCCACCGGTGTGCGGCGGGCCTGGTACTGTTCGTGGCCGACAGATATCCTGTTGTACGAAAGTCGAGATCTTCGGAGCAAACGCGAGACAAGGTAAGGAGACGGTTCACCTTGTCGGTAACCGCACGAGTTGATGGGACGACAGGGCAGGCACCGATGTTACTGGTGGACCTGGCTGCTGCCGTTGTCCGCGACTCACCCGAATAGGGGCATCGATAACGGTTGTCCCGATAGAAAATAACAAAATAACTAACGGTTCAGGTGGATGACTTGAGAGGCCGCAAAGGCCTGTATGCACTACCTTCACGTGGGATAAAGATGTGGGCCCTCCGCGTTGTGGTCTCGTTAGAAAGCTCTGAAAGACGCCCATTTCAGCACTGTGGCACGGTTGGATCCGCATCCCAGAGGAGTTCCATGGAATTCACCCTGTACACAAAGACCCGGAGGGCGAGGGGCGACGGTCCAAGACCCCCTTGCGCTTAGGACTGTAGACCGGCGGGGACCTCTATGATGAGCCGTAGGATGGGCCTCGGCGTGCCGGATAGCCTCGGTGGGGTGTTCCCTAACAAGGTGAACACCACCCTGGAGATCCGAGCGTGTAGGCTGAACAGTAGTGCACCCCTGAAGGGAGTTTGATCTATTCGAATAGCCGTGTCCACGGTAACAGGACGCTTTATGCTGAAGCCAGAGCCCACTACTACAAACTACTACCATTAAACTGTTGGTTCCGGTTTCTCTTCCTCGCGGGGAAGTCGAGGAGGGGGATCTCGGAGGCATTGATAATTATTAATAATTACAACTTACTATTATACAATGCTGCAACAACTTCTGCTGCATTATTATTACAATCATGTTATTGAACTGTTGGCTATTCTCTTCTTGTGCTTCAAGACTCGTTGGAAGATGCTAGTCTTCGATAGGCCTAGCTTCATACCCTTATTCTGATTTCTACCTTGCAGTCCACTATATACAGCCTCCCCTTTCCATTTGATACAAATGCATAATTGCTTAGTAGCGGACGTAAGACTCGCGGGTATGCTAGATACTCACCTGTGCTTTATTTCCCTTTTTCGTTTTGCCTGATCGGCCGCTGCATTCAACGTTGGAGTCCAGGAGCAGAAGATCCCCGGAGCCCTCTACGACGTTGAGTTCCCCCTTTGTCCAGGAGTAGTTCGGTGGATCCCAGGCAGGAGGCCTCGCCTTTTCGATCTATACCTCTGATGTTATTTGTGCTAGCCTTCTTAAGGAAAAACTTGGCTAACTATGACTGTACTCAGATATTATGATTGTCTAACTTATGTATTCGGATCCTCGTGATCCCTGGTTTGTAATATCAGTTTATCTTATTTGAGTCTAGTGTTGTATTGTGATATTATCATCGTGGCACCCTGATTTCGGTCGTGTACAATGCGTGTATGATTACTGTACATGGCTTGATTTTAGGGGCTTCACAGCGAGGTTTACCCCGACCCCTTCCTCCAGGGGCCGATCTGCCACCACGTCGCGTCGTCACTAGCAACAGCTGCAAGATCGTGCCAAGCCTTGACCACCAGCCTCGCCGCGCCAACCACGACGCCGAGCGCCAGCGTGACACACCAGAAAGCAAGGGTACTTTACTCTGTAAAGGCTCCCCGACCTACACTAACGACCTCGCGCAAGCCATGTGGCCCTCCAAGTTCAGGCCATATCTAGTCCACCAGTACGATGGCAAGGCCAACCCGTCGAGTTCATCCAGCTCTACATGCTAGTCGTGCACTTGGTGGGCGGTGACGAGAAGACCATGGCCAATTTGTTTCTGATGGCGCTGCACGACACCCCCCGCGGGTGGCTAATAAATCTCCCAGTGCTCTCCATCTCTAGCTGGAGCAAGTTGGCTCAAGCCTTCATAGCCAATTTCAAGGGCACGTTCGGGCATCCCCTCACGATCAACGACCTATGAGCTATTCGCCAAGCCGTCGAAGAATTGCTGCGCAACTACATACTTCGATTCAACAAGTTACGCAATCAGATCCCACAGGTTACCGATGACGCGGTCATTTCTACTTTTCATGCGAGTGTTAGAGATACTCAGATGCGTGAGAAGATGGCTGTGAACGATGACCTTGGCTCTGTCACCAAGATGTTCGACATGGAAGATACATGCACCAAGGCCAAAGAAGGCAGTCGTCTCCCTGGTCTTGATCTCCACGAGTCCTAGGAGGAGGCCTCCAAGAACAAGGCCAAGGAATTCAAGTGCAAGGCGCTCGCAGTACACGCTCCTGAGCCCGACTGGAAGCATGGGCGCGATGACGAGGAGGTCGACGAAATGGGAAGACCTGATACATCCCAAAAGTATCAATAATTTCTGCTTGCTCCATGCCTATTTTGGTAATATTGTTATATGTTTTCATGCACTTTCATATCATTTACAACATATTTTGGACTAACCTACTAATCCAGTGCCCCGTGCATTGCAGAAAATGGTCAAAAATAAAAGTGCTCCAAAAATCCAGAAAAATTACAAAAAAGTATCCACAACAGAAGAATCCAGAAGCCCGAAGGAGGCCCCGAGGGGGGCCACCCTTTGGACAGGCGCCTCCCTGGCGCGACTAGGGGGTGGCCGCGCCCTCTGGCCGCCTGGGCCAGGGGCACCCCTCAGGACCCCATTTTGCCTATATTTACCTCTTGATCCAACAACCCTCGAGAGCAACCTCGCTACGAGATTCCGTCCACTGTTCTATCGCCAAAGGAATTCCGATCTTGGGATCGCCAAGAGAAGCTATCCCGGCACCCTGCCGAAGCGAGAATTGACCTCCGAAGGCCCCTCCATCACCATGATCGCCTCCGGGATGCGCCATGAGTGGTCCCCCTTGGACCATGGGTCCATGACAAGTACCTATGTGATGTCTTCTCTCCAATCTTCTTCAATATTTAGCCCTTGTGATCTGCCTATCATGATCAAGGCATCTATGTATTAGGTGTTGTTTTTCTATGTTGTGTTTGCTGGGGTCCAATGGATTATGAGATTATGTTCATCTTGTGATGAGTAATATATTTGGTTTACCTTTATTTTCTTTTCTTAAGTGTTCTTGCATGTTCTTCATTGCCGTTTGTTACTTTGTCCAAGTAGTAGATTGCAACTCCAAGAGGGAGCATTATGCATGATTGTGGGTTCATGCCCCCCGATGTCTATCTTGAGTGACAGAAACATAAGACTAGGGGATGTGTTGTTACCACCAGTGAGAGAATACCGGTTCTTGCAGCTGCGGTTGCAAGGATTGCTTACATTACACGTAGAGTGTTAAGCCAATTGTCCGTTGCTTTGAGCCTACAATTTGGTTGGGGTTCACAACTTAATACCAGCGAGATGTTCTGCATAGATATCTCAAGGTGGATGATTAGTGAGTAGATGCTTTTGGATAAATGGTCTACTTGTTTTGGTGTAATGCCCACATGATTGAGCCTCTTTACTTTCTAGTAGCTTAATTAGCATTACAGTGCGTTTATAATTCTATCAATTGCCCAGCTGTAATTTGTTCACCCAACATAGTTGTTTATCGCATTTTGGGAGAGACACATCACTAGTGAAGGTCATGACACCCCGGTCCATATTTCCATCATAGTTTACACCTTTCACTTTTACTGATTTTATTTCTTTACAGTTGCACCCACTATTATTTCCCCTTTGTGTTTGATCCTTTTTAAACAGCAAGGTCGGAGAGATTGACAACCTCTCGGTAATCGTTCCGAGCAAAGTTATTTTCATCTATGTGCATGTACAGGTCAAGTAAACAATCTTTGGTTTATAAACGGCGCCATTGTTTGCTTTGCCACCTTTTGTCGAGCTTGGAATCCTACTGGAGGGAAACCTCGATATCTTCACTGATGGAAATTTGCTGCTATCTACATCATAACCTTCCACTTTGGGTAATCAACGAGGAGGTGTTATATACACCCATCAAGGCCCTACTATCATCTCCACGAGTCCCACTCCCACAACACCAAAGAGTGTTGGGACCTGACACATTTCCATGGAACCCTCGGCGAGAAGCGCACCGACCGCAGCACCCGCTCAAGCAACGGTTGCGGTGGCGACCGCGGCCGCTGGGGGGGGTGCAGAAACAACATCTCCAACAAAAATGGCTCCAACATCAACAACAGCTTCAACCACAACTCCAACAACAACAATCGCAACAACAACCAAGGCTGGCGTAACCCTCAGCGGGGCACTTTCAGGCCAACACAATCAAGCGCATCCAGTCGACAACAACCTTCCTGACAAGCATGCTGGGGGATACCAGGAGCCTCGGAAGCTAGCGTGCATCTTTGGTGGGGCCCTTACACCCCTCTCCAACCGAAGCTTCAAGCTATTGTCTCGCGAGGTCAATGCAGTCCTCCTGAAGCCAAAAGCCTCGCGACGCCTGAGGTGGTCACAATACCCGATCTCCTTCGATGTCAGCGACAACCACAAGACCACGAAGATAGTGGGAACCATACCACCGGTGTGCACCCCAACCCTCAATAATATTTCAGTCACCAATACACTCATTAATGGAGGGAAAGGGCTTAATGTGTTGTGTGTGGAAACCTTCAAGAAGCTGCAGCTCCCATATGAGCGCCTGAAGCCCACAAGGCCTTTCGCAGGGGTGACTGAGGGTACAAACCTACCTCTAAGATAGATCACACTCTACATCACCTTCGGGACCCGAGAAAACTATCGAACAGAGGAGACCATCTTTGATGTGGCATTCATCGACCTGTTTTAGAATACGATCGTCGGCTACCCAGCTCTAGTCAAGTTCATGACGGTGACCCATCAGGCCTAAAACACAGTCAAGCTGCTAGGATGCGGCGGCACCATCACCAGCCGCGGTGTGGAAAAGGATGCCCTCCAATCACTAGAAGAGGCCTACAAGGCCACTGCTGCCGCACACCCTGTGGATAAAGATGCCATATAGCCTCCTGAGGCCCCACTCCTCAAGAGGAAGAATCAGCTCATAGAGATTCAGAGGAAAGGGAAAGAGAAACTTCAGAGCACATCGCCTCCTGAGGCAATCATGCCTCTTGCTAGCTCCCCCTCTCCCAATAGAGGGTAGAAATCTGCGTCGCGCGGCTCTAGAGCGGTCCAAACGGCTGTAGCCGTACCACGGCGACCCGATGCCTAATCTACGGATCATCACCTGAAAGTACTCCCCGTGATACATGATATCCATCGGCACAGGCAGAAACCCACTATACATTATTTGGAGCCTTCAAAAATACCCCTGTGATACAAGATATCCATTGACACGGGAAAAACCTGTTGTATCCCATGGTACACGCTTCTGAGCCTTGTTAAGTGCTTTATGCCCTCCACCGGTGGAAGCTCCATGTGGATCACGGTCGGAAATCTCGCCTTGGGGACCGACGGGCCATCCCCAAGGAGCCTTGAGTGTTGTTCGACAACAACCATTTGAGTTTTCATTTGAAGCTTTCCTGAATGTATCAAGCTCTTTGCAGCAGTTTTCAGAAATAAAATAAACATTGTCTGGCCAGACTCGTTTTTCATTTTCTATTGCTTCTTCAGCTACACTCTGTGCCTCGTGAACCCGCACTTGCGCACCACTTGTCGGGGGGATGGATCAACACCATAACCCGGCATGCAAGCAACCTAGGCCGACTCATCGGAGGAAGGCCCGGAAGGAGACTCGGCAGTGGGCCGGCTCGTGCCAAGCATGAAGACTTCCCTTAAAGGGCAAGGAAACTACTTGTAATTAGACTAGGACCCTACTTCGTGTAGGAGTAGGATTATGTAGACCCTAGGACCCAGCATCTATATAAGCCGGCATGCTTGGACGTCGAAGGTACAACTCAACTTCGAACCTCTCGAGGCATAGGTAGCAATTCCACACCCTTGTAATCGAGCAGTCGACACCCAATAATAGAAAAGCAGGAGTAGGTCTTTCCCTTATGAGGGGCCGAAACCTGGGTAAACTCTTGTTTTCCGTGACTTCGCCGACTCTCTCCTCATATCTACCTCGTAGAAAAGGCCCAGCGTTAAGTCCTCCAATGAGGACATCTGCCGTGACTTTCCCACGAAAGTTGGTGCCCACCGTGGGGCCTGCGCGTGAAGGCGTCTTCATCCTGGAGGGAGCCTAGTGAGGCATGGAAGGTTTCACCGCCCGTCGGATCACCAGAAGTCGAAGCGGGAAGTTCTACATCGGCAACACCGCCTGGGGTCCTGAGGTCCATTCCAACGAATTGGTTCATCGGGTCCCAGTTGGATCCATCCACCTTCTCATCGGTAGATTGGATAGATCTGAGATGGAGCCAGATCATGGAGTCCCTACTAAGCCTATAAGCCGGTTAAAATCCGGCTCTAGGCACGTCTTCGTGGGAGTCGTCAATGGATCTCCAGAGTCAGCATGCTGATCACCCTCAGCTGTAGGGGATCTATAGTAGCGTTTTTGATAAGTAAGAGTGTCGAACCCAACGAGGAGCAGAAGGTATTGATAAGTCACTCTGGTAAAGGAATAACTGGAAACACTGAAAGATAACTTTTTAGGAGTTTTCGGTATAAGCAACGAGAAGGTAAAAACAAGAAAAGTAAAAGGTACTGAGGAGCAACAAATGGCCAAATCCTTTTGAGCAAAGGATAAGCTTGGCAACTAAACTTATAAAAGCTAAAGCGTTCTTGAGTGGGTGGATCTATGCTAGTACACCTTCTAGAAAAAGATAAGTGCACTCTTATGATTAAACACCTTGCAAGCATCCACAAATACAAGGTAGAAATTAAGACAAAAGTCTAACCATGCAATATGATCAAGGATCCATTATTCCCTTGTTCAAAAGTGTGAAAATTGTGGTTCAGGTTTCTGTGACTCCGGCAACCCACCGTAAGCATTCTTTGTACACAATGTATTCCCCTAGGTCCTTAGAAAGGAGAAGTGTTGTGTGTTTGACTCACACAACACCACTAGGAAAATAACAACACAACTTAAATATAAAACAACACATATTACTTCAACATCATATGACTACTAACAACTAGACTTCTCCCATGTCCTCAAGAACTAAAGTAACTACTCACAAGACATAAAACAGGACATAACAATATTTCTCCAACAAAACTCAATATGATTCACCACAAAAGATTAATCAACACTTGTAGATTGGAGATGATAGATGTATGGATTACAACACAAGTTGCAATTGTGAGATGAGATAGGATGAAGATGGAGATGGTGCTGATGTTGGCCAAAGCAATAAACAACAACGGAGAACCTGCAAGAATTACTCAAGAACACAAATACAAAAGAGACGAACCAAATATATTAGTCATCACAATATGAACATAGTCTCATAATCCATCAGATCCCAGCAAACTCAACATAGCAACCGCAGAAAGAATTTAATATTTTCCTTGATCATGTATGGCAGCTCACAAGGTATAATCCATGAAGTATAAAGAGGGGAGGAGAACATCACATAACTACTGAAGTTGGACCCATCGTCCAAGATGAACTACTCACGTATCATTTGGGAAACGTCCATGGTGGTGGAGAAGCTCCCAGAGGTCAATTATCCCTCAGGAAGGGTGCCGAGAAGAGGTCTCCTTATGCTCCGGATCTTGGAACATCGGCGGCGGCAGAACAGAGGCGAGATTACGAAAATGGGTTTTGTCTTCGAAGGTTTTGGGGCGAGACAAATATATAGGCAAAACAGGGCAGTCGGGGGGCCACCTAGGAGTGCAGGCGGCCCTGGCGCAACCTTGGGTGGGTCCCCGCCCCTTGGCCGCCTAGGCACAAGGTGGCCCCCCCCCCCGGCTCTAATTCGGGACTCTGGAAGGTTCCTGTACGCTGATTTTTTATTGGATTTTTCTGAAATTTTTCGTGCTTTTAATACGGGGGAAACCTGAAATAAAAAGGCAGCAGAAAACAAGAACTGGAATTGGGGTGCACTGAGTTAATAGGTTAGTCCAAATATGATCAAAAGTGTGAAAGTGTATCAAAAGCATAGAAATATCACACAAAACATGCGTGGAGCTAGCAGAAATTATAGATACGTTTGGGACGTATCAACATCCCCAAGCTTAATTCCTGCTCGTCCTCGAGTAGGTAAATAAGAACAAGCAAAATTTAAGTGGTGACATGCTACGAACCACATAAGAACTTTTAAGTAAAGCAATCAAGGCATGTAATTCAATTCAAGTCATAACAGGCAAGAGTCTATATTAGCATTGAAACAAGCAACATAAGAACATAAAGGTGCAAGAGCTCTCGATGTCCGTGACTCAAATGTCTCCAAATGGTGTTTGCGTGCAAGAATTGGGGATGGGTGTTGGAGATATGCCCTAGAGGCAATCATGTTATGACGTTGTCTCCTTCTGTATTCATGAGTTATTTGTATTGTCCTAGAACATCATCACTGATATGTATCAATAAGTATGTGACTTGTTTGTGAGACTATATATTCTATGATGATTGTTCTAATGGTCCTTGGTTGATAAGGTTATGCGGACACATATCCTTGACTAGTATATGATTCAGTTGATGACTATGTTTCACAAGTCATGTGCATGGAGATGCTACCGATAGTATGAACTTAGTGATGGGATCACTGAGTTGGACAGAGACCCATTTTGAGAGGCGGCGAGATATTGTTATATGTTAGTCACAATACAATGTATATGCCATGTCCTAGACCTGAGGTCCTCGCATGTTCTTGGGATGAGGAATGACTCACTTAGGGACTATCAAACGCTACACCGTAACTGGGTAGTTATAAAGGTAGCTTACGGGTGAGTCATGATACATGCCGCGAGACATGGTTGATGAAGATGGGATTTTCCCCTCCACCATGGAGAGATATTCTCTGGGCCCTCTCGAGTGATAAGATTCAAAAATCATGGCCATGTGAAATGGGTTAAGTGTTTACCCGGTTCAGGAATCTGTATCACGGTTTCGAGACGAGAGGTCAAGCTATCACAAGGGTGACAAGTACTTGCCTTGGACAACATATATCATGAGGCAAAAGGAATGTTGCATATGACACATTGTAATTGTCCGTCTTATGATTTTACGCATATATGGGAGCCGGCACGTTATTCTAGAACCGCTACCGACTATCGAACCAGATGTGATCCGATTCGTGTCCATGTATAAGTGAACCTATAGGGTCGCGCGCTTAAGGGGAAAGGAGCCCATTCGGATGTGACCCGAATGGAATATGGATGGAGGGTCAGGATTGCCTCAAGGGTTGAGGACATTCCACGGGCGCCTATATAAGGGCTAGGGCGAACCCCGAAGGTGTAAGAGCAAAGTGTTGCCCCCATGTGTTTTGGATATTGTTGGACAAGACAGTAGAGGAACTAATAATGTTTTCTAGTATAAACAGTTGAGTAGGTTCCTAATGGACAAGCTAGGTGATAAAGCTTCAAGGAAGGTTTTCAAGTTATCGAAGCATTACCCTTTGAACGAAGTTTAATCATGGAGGGTGGCCCCCAAAAATGAAGGTGTCCTAAAGCTCAACTCATCGAAGGAAAAAAAGAAGATGGCGCAAGACTTAGATGTTTTTGTGTAGTTCTTTTTCTGTTCTTTGAGTCATAGGAAAAACTGTACTATCAAGAGGGGTTTTTAGTTTGTGGAAACCGAAGTTATTGAGAAAATGCTCAGATCAAAACTAAACCAAGTGAGAAGCCAGTGTGAAGAAATCTCATGTGCACTGAGTTAAGTTTCGGTAGCATAGACTTCGTTCTTTGGCTTCCAAAGCACAACTAAGTCCGTGAGTCAGATTTACTTGTTCCGCAAGTAAAGTTGCGCAATAATGACAAATCCGACCGTTGTGGACACGCGTCAAGCTGTCTCTTCCGGTCAAATCGGTCATTTCGCACCTCGGGATCGCCAACTATAAATACGGCGCCCCCGCCTTCATCTGAGGGTGGCTTCTCTAAGAATATTCCTGAGAGAGACTGCAGAGAGCATCCCAAGAACGCCACCGAAGAAAAACCCAAAAACCAACCACTGAATCCTAAGTCCCATTGATCTGAGCAGATTCACTATGACTTAGGTGAAAAGTCGCGAGCCTTTTTATCTTGGATAACTGCAATTCTCCTAGATGGTTAGAGTGTTGTCTTCAGAGAGCAAGGAGTAATTGTCGCCTCGAAGCTCTAGTTCGTCAAAGGTTTCGGAGATTTCCTTGATAATCTACCCCGAGTCAACACTGGCCAAGCGCAAGGAGATTGGTGCAGTGGAGCAACGCACAGAGAGAGTTTTTTTCCAGTGTTCAATCACCTTTCCCTCCAATCAGACGCAATGCTTTGCAGAGCATGAACTGGTCGAACATACATCGCCGAGTCAAGAGTTCGTTTTACTTCAAGAATTTACTTTCCGCATTGCATTTGCTTCCAGTTAAGCTTGAACTTGTTTTCATTAGCTGTGTTTAGTTTCTCTAGTAGTTTTGCTTCCCAGTTACTTGTCCCTGTCATCCTTTTTTGTTGATATTATGCTTCACCTCAAAGCTTCACTCAAAAATTTGAAGTGATCATTCACCCCCTCCCCCTCTGATCACATACTTGGATTTCAATTGGTATCAGAGCTAGTCACTCCCTACACTCTGTGTATTTTGGATTAACTTCCTGGAGTGTTTTCAAGTATTTCGTTTGAAGCTATTCGCTCCGGCAAACCTATTCCTGTTTTCAATGGGAAGGACTACCCGTACTGAAGGACAAGATGATGAGGAATATCATTGCACTCAATTTTGCTTCCTAGGAAGTTCTCAAGAATGGAGTTCAGATCAAGGACGAAGATAATCCCAAAGCTGATGAAATCAAAGCTCTAGCTATTGATTCAGAAGTCTGGGTATTCATCACCAATCATGTGACCCTAAAGAAATACCATGAAGTGAAGAACATCCCGTCTGCCAAAGGTGTCTGGGACTACCTTCAAAAGATTGGAGAAGGAGTTTCCACTCAGAAAGATGCCAGAGTTGACACTCTCCGAAGCAAATTCTACCGATTCAAGAGACATGAGGGAGAGAAAGTAAACTCCATATACAGAAGACTCACTACTCTCGCTAATGAGTTGATTTCTCTCGGCGCTGAAGACAATACCCCTCACATGGTGGTGAGAACTTTGCTTCGCTCGTTGCATGACTCTTTCGACCACATTGTGCTGATGATCAAGGAAAAGACTGATTTTAGAGATCTTGTTGTTGCTGATATCCTTGAGAGACTCAATACTTTTGAGATGGAAGAATATGAGAAACGTGATATAAATGGCTCTCGAAGAAGATCTCATGCACTCAAAGCAAGAGCTTCGCGTCACTCTTCACCAAGTTAGTTCCGCTTCCGGTGTTGAATCTGATGATCCTGCAAGCATCGGGAAGGATTTGGCATTGATCATGAGACTCTTCAACCGCTTCCAAATAAAAAAAATTCTTCACCAAGGAAGAATTACACGTCAAGGAACTCAAGCAATTCTTCTCACCATTCATCCTCTCGAAGCTCTCCATCGAACGACAACTACTACTAAAAATGCAAGAAACAAGGTCATTACATTGCTGACTGCCCATTGTGGGAAGCTAAAAATAGAGCAAAGCATTCACTCACAGATTCCTCAAGCAAGCTTTACTACTAGAGAAAAGCCTATACAAGGAAATCTTATTAGTGGCGCATCTTAAGTGTAATGCGCCACTAGGTTGTAATGGGTGGCGCACTGGTTAAAAATGCCTCATCGACCCTCCAGACGCTATGAGTCCAAGAGACATGATTCCAGTTCAAGAAGAGACAAGAAGTAAGATTCTGATGATGACAAGAAAAAGTATCACAAGAAGCGTGAGACTACTTCTTCGAAGACACACTCTTCTCGGCGAAGCAATTCTCATCGTGCCAAGGCCTATCTGGGTAAAGAGATGAACCCCTAAGAAGACGCCTCTGGGTCCAAAGCAGAATCAGGCTCAAGATCAACATCTGGTTCCGAGTATGATGGTGTTGCTGGATTGGCATTTGCTTCGGCCGGTGCTTTGAGCTCTTTCTTCCCCAACAACATCAGTGAAGATGAAACTCCTGCATACTGCTTTATGGCCAAGGCAAAGGTATCTTCATCCAATGTTACCTATGATACTTCTGATTGCTCTTCATATGACAGTGACTCAACGATAAGCTATGAACTTGCTAAAAGTGCTTCAATCCAACAAGATGAACTTGATTCGCTAAGAAAAACTATTAAGAAATCAGAAACCCTATTGATTGATGAGATAGAGAAAGGTCAAACTTTAACTAATGAGCATGCTGCTCTGAAGGAGAAGTTTGAAGAACTATCCTCTCGGCATGATCTTCTTTCAGTTGATTATGAGAGTCTCACCTATGAATTTCTTCACAAGAAAATGGCTCTCGAAAAACTGAAAGAGGCTCATGAAGAGATGTAAAATGTCAATCTCTCTCTTATAGCTCAACAAGGTTCTGAAGCAAATCATAAGTCTGATTCACCATTCTTAACTTGTTTGGAATGAAGCAAAAGTGATTCTAAAGGCAAAGCAGCCAATGTTATTAATGATACTAATGCCTCAAATGAGGAAAACTCAGCTGTTACCGAGGAACTCCTCAGGTTGAGAGATTTAATTGAAACAGGTTTGTTCAAAAGTGTTTAGGGACACCAACATCTTTGTGATATCATGAAGAACGCACTCCTTCACGGGAATCCTAGGAATGAAGGTGTTGGCTTTGAAAGGAAGCTAAACCCTGATGGCACTTACTGGGAACCAGAGTAGTACCCAAAAATTCTATGGTTTCCCGCGAAGGATAAGCCTATAGATATTGCTAATCTTTCAGGTTACAACTGCAAAATTAATAAGGCTATTGTTAATGAATCACTTTATTCTGACTACAAGATTATCAAGAACCAGGAACGAAAGGTTTCAGCCGAATACATGGGTACCCCTCAAAAGAATGGTTTTTATAAGAGACAAATTTGGGTGCGCAAGTCAGTCGTTGAGAAATTGCGTGCTAACCATTCTATGCAGGGAAAGTCTTCGGTACCACCGAATGACTTCTATTCTCTCGAGGAGAGAAATGATTCACTAGTGCCCGAATCTAATGTTCCTCAAAAGGAATACTATCGCACTGGTCGCTACACTTATCGACACCATGATAATAATGATAACATTGCATATGCTCATTCATATCCTAACCCTTTGCAGAGGAATTACATTTATGGTGTACTTGATGGTCCTCCTAGGCAATATAACCCTGTTAGATTTGATTTTGCTTCAACAAGTGCTTCCACCTCTTCTCAATCACCTGCTTGTTTGTGGGTGGTTAAGAGGAACTAATTCGTCTGTAGGGCTATGTCTTCGGTGGATCCGAATAGGTCATGGATAGTGGCTGTACAAATCATATGACCGGAGACAAGGAGTTATTCACCTAAGAAAAATTATCTCAATCTTCTCAGAAGTACCTTACCTTCGGTGATAACAACAAGGGTAAAGTTTTAGGTTTGGGTAAGGTTGCCATATCGAAAGATAAGCATATTGACAAGGTTATGCCAGTTCAATCTCTTGGTTATAATCTGATGTCTATTTCAAAGTTATGCGATATGGGTATGCTTGTTCTATTTTGTGCTTCGCGTTGTGTTGTCTTTTCACATGATGAATATACGTTTGTCTTCGAGGGTTACCGAAAAGGAGATCTATATATTGTTGATTTTTCTTCCGGTCGTGTTGTATCCACTTGCTTAATGTCAAAAGATTCATCCGGCTGGTTATGGCATCGAAGACTTGGTCATGCAGGGATGAGAAATCTTAAAAATCAAGTGAAGAAGAAGCATGTGATTGTCCTTAGCGAAGTAAAATTCGATAAGGATCGTCTCTGCAGTGCTTGTGAAGCTGGAAAAATTACGAAGAAATATCATTCAGCGAAGACTATCATGACTACTACTCGTTCTCTTGAATTGCTTCACATGGATATTTTTGGTCCTCAAAATTATGCAAGTCTGAGAGGAAAAAAATATGGTCTCGTCATTGTTGATGATTTTTCTCGCTATACTTGGGTTTTCTTTCTGGATGACAAGAGCAAAGTTGTTGAAATCTTCAAGTCATTCGCAAAGAGAGCTCAAACTGAATATGAATTATCTCTGGAGCATATTCGAAGTGATTATGGAACTGAATTAAAAAAAATACTCATATTGAAGATTTTCTTGATGATCATGGATTTACTCATGAATTCTCTGCTACTTATACACCTCAACAAAATGGTGTAGATGAAAGGAAGAATAGAACTCTTAGTGAAATGGCCAGAACAATGCTTGCTGAATACAAGAATCCTATCAGGTTATGGGCCGAAGCAATTAACACTGCATGTCATATCATCAAAAAGGTTTACCTTCACAAATTTCTGAAGAAGACATCACATGAGCTTATCACTGGTAACAAGCCCAATGTATCATATCTTAGGGTATTTGGTGCTCCTTGCTTTATTAGAGATATGAATCATAGCTCCAAATTTGCCCCTAAGGCACATGAAGGTTTTTTACTAGGTTATGGCTCAAATTCTCACACTTACATAGTGTATAACTCCCACTTTGGGAAGGTTATGGAAACTGTGAATGTGAGGTTTGATGAAACTAATGGCTCTCAAAAGGAGCATTTGCCTCATGATCTAGATGAACCTCCTCTTGATGAAGTGATCAGGTCCATGGCTATTGGAGAGATTCGTCCTATCGAAGCAAATTCACGCCAAGAAAATCAAGATGATGATGATCCAATGTTCCCAAACATAGCCCGGGGCGCTAGAGATCAACATCCTGAAGCTAATGATGGACAGGATGAAGAGGAACCCAGGAACGAAGAGAATGCAGATCCTAAAGGAAATGCAAATCCCGAAGAAAATGCTGATCCTCAAGGAAATGCCAATCCCGAAGGAAATGCTGATTCTGAAGAAGAACCAGAACCACAAGCTAATGAAAATGCACTATCTCATGTGCGAAGAAGACTTGATGTTGATTCGATCCTTGAAGAAATTCAACAACCAGGTCGTCCCACAACTCGCTCTCGTACTCGTTTGGCTAACTTCTGTGGAAACTTTTCGTTTGTCTCCATGCTAGAACCTTCAAAGTTTGATGAAGCCATGAAGGACCCAGATTGGTTAACCACTATGCTCAAAGAACTTAACCAATTCGAGCGAAATAAAGTCTGGTCCTTAGTTGAAAGACCTGATCCCACGAAGCACAACATCATTGGTACTAAATGAATTTTTCGCAAGAAGCAAGATGAAGATGGTATTGTGGTAAGAAACAAAGCACGACTGGTAGCACAAGGGTACACCCAAATTGAAGGTATCGATTTCGGCGAAACTTATGCTCCAGTTGCTCGTGTTGAATCCATTCATGTTATGCTTGCTTTTTGCAAATTTTAATGGTATCCTTCTTTATCAAATAGATGTGCAAAGTGATTTTATTAACGGAGAAATCGAAGAAGAAGTGTATGTTATGCAGCCTCCAGGTTTTGAAGAATCGAAGAATCCAGACATGGTGTAGAGGTTGCACAAAGCTCTTTATGGGTTAAAGCAAGCACCTCGTGCTTGGTATGACACCTTGAAGGATTTCCTTCTAAAGAAAGGCTTCAAACCAGGAACAACTGACCCAACTCTTTTCACTCGCTCTTATAATGGTGATTTGTTTGTATGTCAAATTTATGTAGATGATATTATTTTTGGCTGCACTAACACTGAAATCAGCGAAGAATTTGCCAAAATGATGTCGAAGAAATATGAGATGTCTATGATGGGTGAATTGAAGTTCTTCCTTGGACTTCAAATCCGTCAACAGAAGAATGGCACATTTATTTCTCAAGAAAAATATCTAAAGGATTGCCTGAAGAAGTTTGGACTCACTGATTACAAAACGATTAAGACTCCAATGCCTACCAATGGCTCCCTAGATGCAGATGAGAAGGGCAAAACCTTCGATCAAAAGAAGAATCGGTCCATGATTAGTTCACTCTTATACTTATGTGCATCTAGACCTGACATTATGCTTTCAGTATGTATTTGTGATCGATTTCAGGAAAATCCAAAGGAATCACATCATACTTCAGTAAAGCGAATTCTTCGATATCTTGCTCACACACCAACCTTGGGTTTGTGGTATCCCAAAGGATCTCAGTTTGGTCTTATTGGATATTCTGATTCAGACTGGGCTGGTGATCATGTTGATAGGAAATCTACTTCAGACACTTGTCATTTCCTCGAAATATCACTTGTGTGTTGGGCTTCCAAGAAGCATAACTGTGTATCAATATCTACTGCTGAAGCCGAATACATTTTTGCTGGCTCATGCTGCACTCACATTCTTTGGCTTAAGCAGACGCTGAAGGATTATGGTATTCATGTGAAGAAAATTCCTCTCCTATGTGATAATGAGAGTGAAATCAAAATTGATCACAATCCTGTGCAACACTCTCACACGAAGCATATTGACATTCGCCATCATTTTCTTCGTGATCATGTTTAGCGTGAAGATATTGTCATTAGTCATGTCAGAACTGAAGATCAACTAGCTGATATTTTTACGAAACGTTTGGATGAGAAAAGGTTCTGTGTGTTAAGGTGTGAGCTCAATATTTTGGACTCACAAAATGTACTGTAAGACCGAACCTTATCTCCCTGTAAATATAGCTTTAGTTCATTTTGAATTTGGTTTTCATTTTTATTTTTCTTCCATTTGTATCTTTTATTTTGATTGGATTTAGTCCTTCATGCTTATCAACTTGAGCTTCATTGTTGATTTTTCTTCGAGGTGATAAGTTTCGGACCCTACCCCCTCTGTTCTTTTTCTCTCTTACTCTATCTGTCTAAAATGGTTGAGCACATTTCAAATGGAAAGTATTATGCTTTGAACGTCATTGAGTTCTGAATCATATGCTTCCAACTTTATCGAAGTTTTTACCCAAGGTCAAGAGTTATTCTTCGACTGTTGAGATCCCATCTAATTCGGGTCGTTGAGATCTTCTCGCGATACGCCACGAAATCCTCGCCGTAGAATTCGGAGAGACGGTCGCTGGGAGCCGTTCGATGTCATCTGACAAATCTGTCAGGTTGGCCACTATATAAGGCAACCCCCCAGTGAAACCCTAACCACCACATTCATTCTATCTCTCCGCGACTTCTCCTCTCCTGAGCGTGCCGCCGGGCTCCTTCTTCCCATCGTCGTCTGCGCCGCTTTGCTGCCGGATGGACGCCGCCATGGGACTCACGCCTCCGATGAGCACATCCTCCGCTATTCGTCGCCATAGCCGCTCGACACCACAAAGTTAGGGTACGTCCAGATTGGATCCGTGTTCTTAGCTCTGTTTTTCGATTGCTTTTGGTTAGGTTTTCTCGATCCGTTGGATCTTTGACCCTTTGGGAAACCTGTTTTAGACATCAAAGTCTTCCCATCTTGATTCAGGTTAGAAGATAGGGCATCGATATCCTCTGTCCTATGCTAGGGTCTGTTATTTATTGTTGACTCAAGTGATATATGTTTAGTGTAGCTCATAACATGACGGATTCTCTACCCATATTCTACTGGATCTCTTGTCAAAATCGATTTACTTTTGGTCGAAACTTTTGCTGGTGCTCAATCCATATCCTTTTCTTTTTCCCTCGTTTTCCTTTGCTCTTTCATAGGATGTCAGAAGACTTGGGCTTCGGAGATGAGTCCCCAGTGCGGGATCACATCAACAAAGCTGAACAAAGTGCTCCTAAAAAGATAGGAGGCAGAACGAATGAAAAGAACAATGCTAAAGGTATTCTAGAATCAATTCGCAAGAAGCTCGATTATGACACCCCATCTGAAGAAACAAAGGACCAGCGAAAGATTCGCTTGCAAGCCATTCGGCGCTATTGTGGCATCAGGTGGTACAAGTACAAGAGCATTCCTGACTGGAAGTGGACCATGCAATTTGCCTTCTACCAGCCGTTTCATTATACTTTGCACATGTGCGGCAAGTATACCGAAGCCAATCTCCATCTGTACTTCTAGGTTCCACCGAAGCTCCCTAACCCCAATACACTCAAGACACCAGATGACTATCCAGAGGAGCAGAAGCGGTTGAGAATCTCTGCTGAAAAGAAACGCCTCAAAGATGAGAAGAAGGCAGCCAATCTAGCTGCTGCCGAAGCTCATGGAGAAGGCCAGAGCTCGAAGAAGAAAAGGAAGATGAGAAAGAAAACTGCTTCAGCTCCTCATGCCTTCACTGACGAAGAAGAGCGCGCCAAGCAAGAACAAGCCTCTCTTGAGGACTCCATTCACTCTGGGTCCAATGCTGGAGCAAATGATGAATCAAATGCTGAAGCTGACAATGAGTCCGAAGAAGTGGCTCCTACTCCCAAGAAAAAGCTTCGAGTCACATTGAAGAAGAAGCCAGGAGAAAATCCCGCTGCCAAAGGGCCAAAGATTCAGAACCCTACCGACAAGCCCGCAGCTCGCCCCACCATTGACTTGACCAACTTGGTGGTCGCAAAGCCCTTGGCCTCCAATCCACCGGCTGAAAACGTCAAAACTGAATGGCACTCGAAGTTGAGGCATGACCCATCCAAGCAAACGCAGGCTCAGAGATCTGCTGCTCCAGTGAAGCCAAAAACTTCCGCTGCTTCAAAACCTTCAGCGAAGCGAAAGCTCACTGAAGCAGAACTACAAGAGAAAGACCTCGAGGTGGCACTGGAAAGAAGCGTTCTTGCCCGAGACTCTTCCATCAAGCTACGGGAAGAACAAGAGACAACCAAGAAGCAAAGAGATCTTGATGCTGCCAAACTTGCTGCTGAGAAGGCTGAAACGAAGTGCAAGCTCGCTGAAGCCAAGAAAAATGAAGAAAAAGTTGTTGCTGAATCCAAATAGCTAGCAGAAATAGAAGCCAAGCACAAGGCAGCACTTGCTGGTCTTGCAACCAAGAAGGATGAGAAAGCAGCCAGGGCTGCCCAGAAGAAGGCAGTCGTGTACATGATCTCTGCTGAAGCAAGAAAGGCATTTCATTGCACGAAACTCATGAAGATCTAGATCGCCATAGTGGGCATCAATTTCCTAATCCCTGTGAAGGAGAACTATGGGATCACCTAGGTGTGACTAAGGAACTCTGGAAGAAGTGCGGTGCAGAGGATCCTGAAGCAATTGATCTTGGTGAAGTTTATATTTCTCGCTCCATCGAAGCAATGATCACCACCATGATCAGTCAGCTGAAGGACTTCCACTCTCGTGATCGATCTGAGACTGCAAAGATTCACAACTACCAACAACATGCTGAAGCTGAAACAGATGAAGACTTCAAGGAGCACGCTTTCAAAATGCTTTAGAAGGTG